>CM065595.1:117314821-118716327 GCA_033119425.1 Bufotes viridis | reverse complement strand
ATCAGAGTATCCAATGCGTTTTCCTATAGTGTTAAAGTATGACCACCACTGATGGATTGCAGGGTGGTCATAACATGGAAACAAGCAGTGTATAATGTGATGGAAAAATGAATCCAGCCGGCAAAGGAGGCAATATGGACAATCACAATACATTAGTAAATGCCTTGTATTAACTCTGTCTGCATGATAAATGCCACTTGCTGAAGTGAGAGAACCCCCTTTAAGTTTCAAAGCCTAAATGGTGATCTTGGAGTGAATTAATATATTAACTTGTGGGGCCACAGGAATATTCTTTACCTGCAGTTAACTATTTAATCTAGTTGGTCTGGGGAAGCTATAAAATTGTATTCAACTAGTGCGTTTTCTTTTTACAGAAGCGTGAGATTTTTGTGGCAGAGTTACTGACGCATTCACAGAATCTTGGCACTCAGGTTAGGAGATTGCAAGATGCTCTGGTCAGCCAAGAATCCATGATTGCATTGATGTCGGTGGATTTACCGAAAAAGAACTCTGAAGATCTGAAACATAAGCCTGACCTTCTTTCAAGACCTGGAAAAGCTACAAGCTACTCTGAAAGCCTTACAGATCTGAGTACCTGGGACTCCCCCGAAATGGTTCGGAAGCAAGAAGAAGCAATACACAGTCTGGGGGCATTTACTCCCTTCTCTGAACTGAGTATTGATCACAGTGCTGAGCTCATGAGATCGAAATCTTCTTGCATCAAAAGACCTGAACATTGTGATTTTTTGGGGTCCAGCACTCCATCTTTATCTGGAAGCAATTTCTCAGCTGAAAGAACTAGTCCAGTAAGTTTAAGATTATTTATGTATGGATGCACCAGTGTCATGTCATAAGAGTTCTTAGTAGCCATAACTTCAAACTCTTCCAATACAGCATTGAGTTCTTTGGTGATGGGAAGACTGAGCCTGCAACATGTCACGCATGTCATTTTACAGAGCTATTTTTGTCGGGGGTCTTAATAACATTTTTCTCCTTCAGCCAGGAGATGCGGGGCACACAGATTATGGTTCTTGTGATGACCTGAGGAGCTCCATTGAAGATCAGATGGCTTCTGAGAAATCTGATGAACTTGGTAAGTGACATTTGTAACATATAGTGGTCTTTAATGATAGTTACACTTAAAGGGATTTTCTGACAGTAGGGAACTAAAAGTATGCTCCTCTAAATCCCCTGCTGTCCTAATGCCAATGCTTTTGTGGTCCCTCGTTTACATCTTGGGAGCTATGATATGCTGTACTGGTACGTAACTACTGCAGCCAATCGCTGCCATTAAGTAAAACACCTCAATGCTCCAAGGATGTAATCACAACTTTCAGGATGTTACTCTTGGAAAATCCCTTTAATTGACTGCTGCAGGGCTGTTAGGGTGGTGGAGTTACATGAGTAGGTCTTTTGGGGTTTTGTTTTGTTTTATTTTTTTCTCCCACCCCACCCTTAGTTTTGCACATGTTGCAACAAACAGTCCCACAAAATCTTCTGTGTATTAATCCTTACAGAATTTTTTTTTTTTTATAGATTATAGACCTGAAGAAGGCTTCAAGTCTGAGCTAAATTATATGGAGAACTTACTTCATATGAAACAAACAATGGATTCACTGGGCACCACTGGGCTATCTCCACAGCTTCAGGTAAACTTTCATTACACTTGATCACATTCGCTGTGGTCCAGGTATCTGCACATGCCTCTGGGTCTTAGCAACCCTAGATCAGCTTTTGCGTGAGCTAATGAGCTGCAGCTCTGCAGTGAGCTAATATATCAGGCCCAGTTACAGGAGAAATCAGCAGTACAAAAATATGTAATGTTATAATGACCACAAAGGTCTTGTATGACCTTATGGCTAGCACACAGTGTAGAATAAATAAAAATAAAAAAAAAGACCAAATTTAAGAATGGCCACTACACAAGTTTACTAATCTTCTCTATAATGTAGATATTGTAAACTTAGGAAGTTTAGAGGTGCTCCAGCTTATCACAGTGACTTATGCTGGATGATAAATTGGTGCATGGCTAGACACGTCTAACTTATACCAACTTTTCACTGGTTTTGTGGCCAAATATTACTGCAAAACTGCTCATATTAAGCCATGCCCCTGGCAAGGCCAAGTAGATTATTCTTTTTGCCTTTTTCTCACTTGCTTCATGAATGTCTAAAATGAGATGTTCGAAAATTATTCAAATTTTTGACACGAATGAAGGACTCGTGCACACGACCGTATGCATTCTGCTGTCTGCAAAAAAACAGATCCACAAAAAATACGGATGACGTCCGTGTGCATTCCGTATTTTGCAGAACAGAACTGTCTCCTAACGGTACAGTCCTATGCTTGTGCTTTATGTGGACAATAATAGGACATGTATTTTTTTGCGGAACGGAGATACGGACGGTTATTAGTTTTGTTTTTTTTTGTGTTTTTTTTGTGCACCCATTGAAATGAATGGTTCCGCATACGGTCCACAAAAAAACCCGGACCAGACACGGAAAGAACATACTTTTGTGTGCATGACCCCTTAGGCCACATTTACATCTGTGTCAAAGGCCCAGTTAGCGGTCTCGGGTGCAGATTCTGTTAAAAAAGGGGCACAAAATGTCAAGTTTAATGACTAAAACTCGACTGACTTTATTATAGGTCATAGGCCCCTTTAACAGAGCAAAACAATGGAAATAAAAAATTAGATGTGAATGAGGTCTAAGCCAGAATTTAGATGCATCTTCAATGGTAAAATCAGGCCAATGTTTGCTTGTTGAAATGTCCGGTGTAACCGCCTTGTATCTCATCACTTTTGCAGAGAATGCTGAATTTGGTGCATGAGGAAAGCTGCAAAATCCTAGAGTTGTCTGAACGTCCTCTGGTTAAGTCTACAGTTGCAGACAGTTCTGAACTTGCGATTAATATAGATACTTGGCAGAAGGAGAAACAGAGCTTGCAAGAAACTATCCAGTCACTGAGTTCCGCTTTAGCTCAGGCTGCTGACAAAGGAGAGAAGGTACAGGGTTTCTGAATGTGTGACCTGTCCAGTGTATATATATATATATATATATATATATATATCTCAGTTTGTGGCCTAAAACATCACTAATATTTGTACTGACGTTTCACACAGTAGCTTTCAGAATGATTTTATATTTTACTTACAATGCAGCCCTGAATTATGAGATTGCTTTACTTTTTTTCATTTCTTTAATACTAGCAAAGCACCACCTTGGACTGGAGAAGGGATCTGCTACAGAGTGTGCAGGCACTTTTGGAAAGTGAGAGAGAATATTTGCGATTGGAGCTTCAGTCTGATATTCGCCATGGCTCAGGAGACAAGAACTTACTGTCGGAAAAAGTGGAGCATTTAATTAAAGAACAGGTTGGCAAAGACTAAAAATACTTGTCGGTTTGGTTTAAATACTTCCGTGAAGAAAATATTCTTTGAAGGGTTATTTTTTTTCAATGAGGGAAAAAAGAAAAATTCTTTATTTGCAGGCGGAGCAGAAACGTCTTGTCCTAGAGCATGTCCTTGCTGTTGATCGCAGTAGTCTGCTGTCTGAAATTCAGGACCTTCGTTCACAGTTGCGTATGGCCCATCTGCAAAATCAGGAGAAACTTCAAAAACTGCAAGATACTCTTACGAGCACTGAGGAAAAAGGACATACGAGAGAACACCAGCTACGCAGACAAGGTAAGACTTTATTGTTTGTTATAAAGACTTGAGCCCTTTTAAACAGGATGGGGACAATTATCTGGAACAAACGTTCCTATAAGCACTTATTCCTGATTATTGTGTAGTGTAAGAGTGCTGCCTATCACCTGACAAATAAGCAAATGTAATCGTGTCTTTCACACGACACCAAAAATCCTTGTTGGTTGGCTGGACATAGTCCTGTTTTAAATAGGAATGTGTGACCAACAAACAAGAAAACTGTGTGTGAAAAAATGATCGTTCAGAAAAGTACATACATGTAAATGCTGCGAACGAGCAAGGAATGAACTTAGTCTTTCCCAATGTTTGCCTCTGACTGCCCATGTAGAAAAGCCCATACTCTAGCCAGCTAAATGCTTAGGCCAGACACATGGGCGTGTTAAATGCGAGGAACTTAAAGCATGTGTCAGTGAGAGGTTTTGTTCTGCCCTCCCTCCTCTGACATGATCGCACAGCATTATACTGATTTATAATGCTGTGAGTCCTGAAATCTACTGAATTAGGCTACATGCACATGACCGTTGCCTGCCTCCGCGTCCGCTTCGTCCTCAAATTTTGCGTCCGTCAAAAAAAAGGATGACGGACCATTTTTTTTTTTTTTTTTTTTTACGGATCTGTTTTTTTGGAAGATACATTGTAATAATGCCTATCTTTGTCCGCAAACGTGAAAAAAATAGGACATGCTCTATTTTTTTGACGGAATGTAAACACGGATGTGGAACAAAAACGGTTGACCATCCGCATTTTTTGACGGACCCTTTGAAATGAATGGGGAAGCATCCTATCCGTGAAAAAAAAACGGAACGGACGCGGAAACAAACAACGGTCGTGTGCATGAGGCCTTACTGACATAATTCTGTCAGTGTAATACAGATCTTTTGCAGGCCCATTAAAATGAAAAGGTCTGCATCTGATCTGCAAAAAATTCAGATGTGGACAGAAACTATGGTCATATGTATGGGGCCTTACACAGCATTACAAATCAGTATAATGCTGCATGATACTGTCAGAGGAGCAGAGGTCAGAACAGGACCTCTCACTCAGACACACTGCTAGTACCTTGCAATTAACTTGCTCGTGTCTCTAGCCTTATTCGGCTTTATAGCATTTCTTGCAACTACTTTAGCACTAAGCTAATCTGTTATGCTCTATATACCTTTTTTATCCCTTCGCCTTATGACAGCACCCATGGAGAGACCGCCTCCTTCCCACATTGGACAGGAAACAGAAGTCAGAACACCCTATAAAACCGGCTCCACCTCCAAACACCTTCAGTTCTGTTTCCTGTCCAAGGGCAGGAAGGAGTCAGGATACCATCCTTAGGAGCTGCGGGCGCCCCGAGTTGCATATACTTAAAGGAGGGCCTACCCGTGCGGCTTAAGACTCCAGCGGGAGCCGCCGTGAGCCTGGGTTCAGCTTCTCCCTCTCCACTCCGTCCCTCCTCTTATTCAGGCTGAGGTGCTTCTGTGCCTCATCCTGGGTACTGCGGGCCTCTACGGCCGTGCCGCAAGCCCGGCCGTCTTCTCGCGATAGGCCGGTGACGTACTTCCGGTGCGACGGCAGGAGCGCGGCCGGAGAGTGGGGAGGAGCCGTGGTGCGCGCGGCACTTGAAGTTCCCCAGCCAGCTTGCTGCGGTAGGATGCATCAGCAGCATCTCCATAGCGTATCTGAAGAGGGAACATGGAGCAACCTCAGCGCACGGAACCCACTGATACCACCAATGATGTGCCGGTACAGGATGGGGTAAGAGGGGATATTCTCCCCAAGCCTAGATGCTTAAGTTTACACCTATTGGGGTCATGTGTTTCTAGGTGCCTAAAGAGGCCAAGAGGAGCTCAGGCTCCAGGAGTAAGACCTGCGCAATCTGCAAGAAGAAACTTCCCTCGGCTTGGGCAAAACCTGTCTGCCAGAGTTGTGTGAACAGTTTACTGGAGGAAGAGGCGCCATCCCTTATGACCAGCATTAAGCAGATGATCCGCCAGGAGGTCAAGGAGTCAGTAGGGGGTTATTAAAGGACCGTCCCGCTTCTTCTGCCAGGGCATCTACCTCAAATTGCCCTCCTAGCGAGAGTGACGTATTGTCCGGTTTGGAGGAAGAAGGGGAATGCCAGTCTTCTGGGGATTCCTCTGAGGAAGAAGCCAGCGGAAGACCGCTTTTCAGCCGGAAAATATAAACGCTCTTCTAAAAGTAGTAAGGGCGACAATGGGGTTAGAGGACCCGAAACCTCCTGTTTCAGTTCAGGATTCTATGTTTGAGGGTCTGGGCCCAAAGAAAAAGAGAGTCTTTAACGTCCATGAAAACATTCAGGCGACTATTAAGAGGGAATGGGATAAGCCCGACAGGAAGTTTTTATCCCTTCAGCCCTTAAACGTAAATACCCCTTCGATGAGAAAGTATCGGCCTCATGGGACAGAGCCCCAAAGTTGGATGCCCCGGTGGCAAAAATGTCCAGAAAGGCAGCCCTACCCTTTGATGACGGGGGTTCTTTGAGAGACCCCATGGACAAGAGGGCGGACATTTATCTTAAAAAGTCCTGGGAAGCTTCGGCGGCCTCATTTAAGCCGGCTATTGCGGCCACCTCAGTAGCTAGGGCTGTAAAATCATGGATGAAGGAGCTGGAGGAAGGCATTAAGGGTGAGTACGCCCAGGGAGCAGTTGTTAACATCCTTCCATACCTTCTATAGCGCCTTAGATTTTTAGCAGACGCTTCTGCAGATTCCCTAAGGTTGTCTGCTAAGTCCTCGGCTCTCTCTAACTCTGCCCGTCGGGCAGTATGGTTAAAAAATTGGAATGGGGATGTGGCGTCTAAAGCAAAGCTTTGCGGCATCCCCTGTCAGGGGAATTTTTGTTTGGGCCAATATTAGATGACTTGTTGGAGAAGGCTTCTGATGATAAAAAGGCTTTCCATCTACCAGCAACCCCCTAAGAAGGTTTTTCGTAAAGGGCCGAATAGAGATGCCTTTAAGAATAGGTACAGGTCTAGACAGTTTTCCGATTCTAACCGAAAATCTAAGGGGTTTCTTTTTCTCGCTCAGAGGCCTCTAAAAAGAAGGACCAATGACGCCATGCCTCCAGTGGGAGGTCGCCTGTCCTTTTTTCGGCAGAATGGGAAAAGATTTCAAACAGCCCTTGGGTCAGATCAGTGATAAAAGAGGGTCTGAAGTTAAGATTCTCAGATCCCCCAAGGGAGAATTTTGTCGTCACGGATTTAAGGACAGATCCCGAAAACAGGAGGCATTGGTAGCGGAAGTAAATTCCCTGTTAGAGAAGAATGTGTTAATCCAGGTTCCAGAGGGGAGTTAAAGTCGGGGTGTACTCTACTCTGTTTTTGGTTACCAAGCCGAATGGGTCATTCAGAACCATAATAAATTTAAAAATGCTCAACCGTTCTCTGGTGTACGAGAAGTTTCGCATGGAGTCTCTGAGGTCAGCAGTGAACCATTTGTTTCCAGGTTGTTTCATGGCCACGCTGGATCTCAGAGACGCTTATTATCATGTCCCCATCCATCCCCTACATCAGAGGTACTTGAGGATTGCTATTCAGATGGGGGAAAATATTCTGCACGCCCAATTTCAAGCCCTTCCATTTGGCCTCTCTCAGGCTCCGCGAGTATTCACGAAGCTGGTAGCGGAGATGATGGCTCATGTCAGAGAGAGGAATGTCGTGATTATTCCATACCTGGACGATTTCCTTATCATAGCAAGGGACCCCCATACATTGTTAAATCACATTTCATGGTTCAGGGGGTCCTTCAGAAGCTGGGTTGGGAGATAAACGAGGAGAAGTCTTCCCTAGTTCCAGCTCAGACATGCAAATTTCTGGGCATGAGGTTGGACTCAAGATCCCAAAGGTGTTATCTTCCAGAACAAAAGCGCTCAATCTCAGGGAGGAAATTTCTTGGTTTCAAAGGACCAGGGTAGTCTCCATCCGAAAAGCCATGTCCATTCTAGGTCTAATGACGGCGACCATTCCAGGGGTGGAGTGGGCACAGTTTCACTCAAGGAAGCTTCAATCTCAGATTCTGGAGGAATGGAACAACTCTCCCTTTTCTCTAGACGAAGTTTTTCCTTTGTCGTCTCAGACCCTTCTATCCCTGGAATGGTGGAGGAAGTTGAAAAACCTTCGGAAAGGAGTTCCCTGGAAGAGGAGTCTCCAATATCTGTCACCACGGACGCAAGCCCTTGGGGTTGGGGTGCCCATTGGGAAGGTCAGATTCTTCAGGGGATTGGGACTTAGAGACCACAACCCAGTCTCAGAATGTCAGAGAGTTGAAGGCCATTTGGCTCACTCTCTCTCAATCTCTTGCCCATCTGGAAGGTCGGAACGTAAGGATCTACTCCGACAATATGACAGCTGTCGCCTATATCAACAGGCAAGGGGCACGAGATCCAGAAACCTTATGTCCCTGGCATTCCAGATTTTCAGCTTGGCAGAAAATTCTCTGTTATCTCTTTCTGCTGTGCATCTGAAGGGAACAGAGAACAGAGAAGCGGATTTTCTGAGCCGTCATCGGCTCAGCCAGAACGAATGGTCATTAGATCAGGTCATTTTCAATCAGATAGTGAGCCTATGGGGCCCTCCGTGGATAGACCTGTTTGCCACAAGGGCAAACAGAAAAACAAAAGATTCTTTTCCCTATCCCCGAAGGACCGGCCGCTAGCGGTAGATGCTCTAGCCCAGTCCTGGAGATCAGGTCTCCTTTATGCGTTTCCTCCCTAAAGCTCATCCCGCGGGTGCTCAGGAAGATCAGGGAAGATCAAGCCTCTGTTATCATGATCGCCCCCTTTTGGCCAAAAAGAGTATGGTTCTCGGAGCTTCGGGAGATGTCGATCTCCAGTCCTTGGGTGCTACCTGCATCCCGGGGTCTTCTCACTCAGGGCCCGGTTATTCATCCAGAAGTGAGATCCCTTCATTTGACAGCCTGGCTTTTGAAAGGGAGATTCTGAAGAAGAAGGGGTTGTCAGATGGGGTGATATCAACCCTCCTAACTAGTCGGAAGAAGGTCACCTCAGATATTTACATGAGAGTGTGGCGAGCCTTCTTTCGATTTGCGGGAGATCAGGTGGATGTCCTGGAAGCCCCAAATATTCCTCTTATCCTGGATTTTTACAGGAAGGATGGAATAAGGGTCTTAAGCCAAGTACACTAAAAGTACAAGTCTCCGCCCTTAGCGCTCTTTTTGAATACAAGTTGGCGGATTTTCCTTGGATCAAGAGGTTCTTTACAGCTCTGTCTAAATTATCCCCTGTTCATCGTAACACTGTGCCACCTTGGGATTTAAATTTGGTTCTTTCTGCCCTCTCGTCATCCCCCTTTGAGCCTCTGGAGCTTATCTCCTTAAAATTGCTCTCTTTCAAGCTGGCTTTCCTTTTGGCCATTACTTCTGCCAGGAGGGTTGGCGAGATGGCGGCCTTCTCGATAGATCCCCCTACCTCAGGGTTCTAGAGGATAGGATAATCATATTTCCGGACCCGGCCTTTTTACCTAAGGTGCCTTCTAAGTTCCATAGGTCCCAGGAGATTATTCTTCCTTCCTTCTTTCCGTCACCTAAGGATGAGAAGGAAGAAAGTTTTCATTGTCTAGACGTCAGAAGATGTCTTATTCACTATTTGGAAGTCACCCGTCCTTGGAGGCTTTCTTCACGTCTTTTATTGTGTTTCCAGGGGACCAGGAGGGGTTCAGCTGCTTCTTCCCAGACCATAGCTAGATGGATCAGACAGGCGATAGGCCTAGCATATTCTTCCAAAGGGAGCTTCCCCTTCAGGGTTTGGAGCCCATTCTACTAGATCTATGGCTACCTCCTGGGCAGAGAGGGCTTCAGTGTCCTTAGAACAAATTTGTAAGGCGGCCACCTGGAGCACTCCTCACACGTTTTTAGACACTACAGACTCAAGTTTCCTTCGGATGAAGGACTTGAGTTTGGCCGTTCTGTTCTTCAGGCGGTTGTCCCTCCCTAATATTATCTAGCTTATGTCTCCATGGGTGCTGTCATAAGGCGAAGGGATAAAACCGAGATTACTTACCGGTAATCTTCTTTCTCTGAGCCTATGACAGCACCCAGCTATTTTCCCCAAAAAAAAAAAAAAAAAAAAAAAAGCTTTTGGTTAGGATTATTGTGGCTTTGCATGTATGTTATTGCTCCTAGATCTCGGGAAAAGTCTGAAGGTGTTTGGAGGTGGAGCCGGTTTTATAGGGTGTTCTGACTTCTGTTTCCTGTCCAATGTGGGAAGGAGGCGGTCTCTCCATGGGTGCTGTCATAGGCTCAGAGAAAGAAGATTACCGGTAAGTAATCTCGGTTTTCTTCTGTATTGTGCCTGTTGCTGGGGGAGGGGGATGTTGGCTTATGACTGGCTGTTGCCCTCCAGAGGACCTTAGGCTGCTTTCACATCTGCGTCTTTTCTTTCTACTATTAAGATCCGGCAGAGGATCTAAATAGCGGAGGAAAACGCTTCCGTTTTGTCCCCATTCATTTTCAACTGAATGGAATGCACCAGAATGCGTTTAGTTGCGTTCCCATGCCCGACAGAAAACTGCTGCAAGCAGCGTTTTTCTGTCCAGCATGGGGTGCAGAGCAAGACAGATCCAGCATGAAACACAATGTATGTCAATGGTGCCGGATCCATTTTCTCGAACACAAAAGAAAACCGATCCGGCGCCCACTGATGTACAATGGTTTTACTGACTGATCAATCATGGCTATTTTACAAATAATACAACCGGATTCGTTCATAACGGATTCTGCCGGTTCTATTATCTAGACATAAGCGTTTTTGCTGATCCATGCCGGTCCCAGCAAAAATGCATATGTGAAAGTAGCCTTATTTGGGTGACTGTCATTTCCCAGTTTGTTGTCTATTGACACACATCCCCTTTTTCTTTCCTCTGTGGATTGTATTTGGGTTGTCCAAATGGTTAAAAAAAAAAAAAAGGTATAAAGTCCCCACCGCACTCTGAATAGTCGAGCTGCCCCTATGATGGCCACATTGATATACAGATGAATGCAGATGGAGTGTTTGATATTCTATCCCAAAAAATAATTGCTCAGAATTCATGGATCATGTTAAAAAGAACATCGCCACTCCTGACGTGTATGTTTTACGTAACAGCTGTATTCCACATGTAATGACAATTCTGAAGTATTTAATCTTTTTACTCTGTTGCACCATTCCTCTATTATACATGTTAGATGTTTATGAAAGGTACAGCTGGGTATGCAGGGACATACCCCAAACTTGTAACACTCAGTTGTAGAGTTGTTTCGGCACCAAAATTTTGATTCGGTATCGATACCATAAAAAAGTATTGCGATATTCGATACCACGCGAAAAAAATAAAAACGCCCAAAAAATCCGCGTGCATTCCACATTTTATGAAACCGCCGGCTCATAATACAACAGTCCTATCCTACTTTTTTGTGGGGACAAGGCGACTAAAAGAAAATGACGAATCGTGCATTTTTTCTTTTTCTTTATTTTTCTTTTACGGCGTTCACCGCATAAAAGTGGATTTTTTAATAGTTTGGACTTTTGAGACGTGGCGATATGTAATATTTTATTTATGTATTGTTTATATATTTTATATGTAAAATTGGGAAAGGGGGTGATTTATAATTAATATTTTGGTGTACTTTAACTTTTTTTTTTTTTTACAGCTTATTTATTAACTATTTTCCCCCTTAGGGGCTAGAACCTGGGATATTCTCATCCTATTCACCCTAATAGAGCTCTATCAGGGTGAATAGGATCTCGCCCTCTCCCTGCTGCCCTGTGCACAGTGCACACAGCAGCAGGGAGCAGACTATGGAAGCCAGGACTTCAGAAGCGTCCTGGTTACCATGGTAACCGATCGGAGCTCCAGCATTACACTGCTGGGGCTCCAATCACTGCCACTGCCACCAATAAGGAGGAGGTGAGGGGACCCTGTGGCCACTGCCACCAATGATTTTATTACTGGGGGGAAGGGGGGGGGCACACTGCCCACCAATGTTTTAATACTAGGGGAGGGGGCGGAGCACTGGCCAGCCTAATAACGTTCATATATAAATGCAGGCAGAAGACACAGGCTGCCGGCACCTGTCTGTGACCGGCGCTGCGATCAGAGGCTATTAACCCCTCAGGTGCGGCACCTGAGGGGTTAATAGCCTCTGATCGCAGCGCTCAGTCTGAGACAGGTGCCGGCAGCCTGTGCCTTCTGCCTGCATTTATATATGAAACGGTACTCTGCATTGATGGCCAGTGCGCCCGCCCCTCCTCTCCTCCCTCCTCTCCGCCCCTCTCTCTCTATTGGTTGCAGACACTGCCTCCTTCTCCCTGTGCTGCCGAGGAGAACATGGCCGCGCTGAGAGCAGCGCAGCCATGCTCTCCCATACTGGGCTGTGCAGTAGCGCAGCACAGTATCGATAAAATACTTTTCCTGGTATCGAGTGCGATACCAGAGAAAAGTATCGATTGGGTATCGAAAGTTCGATACCCGAAACAACCCTACTCAGTTGTACCTTTATTCATACATTTCCAGCAGGAATGATAGAGGAATGTCACAACATACTGTAATAAGAATAGATGCTTCACAATGTATTGCATGTGGAATGTAAGTAGTTACTAAAACAGGCATAGCAGGAGAGGTGACAGTACTTTTTTAAATAATGTAGTCTAACATTTGTGTAATCTCAAATGGCTGAAATGGAATATATTTCTTTCTAGTTGAACTGTTAGAGTATAAACTACAGCAAGAAGCTTCCATTGCTGAAGACTTAAAAGGATCTTTGTTACGTGAGAAGGAACGAGCGACAGAACAGTACAAAGTCCTGCTCCAGGAACAGGCAACTATTTCTCATCTCCGCTCTGAGCTAGAGGAAAAAGCACTGGAGATAGAGCAGCTACAAAAATCAGAAAAGGAACTGCAGAAAGAGCTTCAGGTGGAAACCTCCAAACTGAGGTATGATTTAAAAACAAGTTTCATTAAACTTTCTTTAAAGGGGTATTCTGGTTAAAGTTGCAGCACTCTACTTTTTCCAAAACTCCCATAGAAATTAATGGAGCGGCTGCACATGTGTAACTGGCTGCTCCGGTTATTTCAGGGGAGCTGCAGGAAGTACAGGGTCCCTGTTCTCGTGCTCTGTGGGGGTCCTAGCGGTAGGACCCCCATCGATCTGTTGGTTATCACCTATCCTGTGGATAGGGGGTTATGTCGACCGGAATACCCCTTTTGACTTAAGCAATTCAGTATCTCCTTATAACTTTAAATTGTTCCTTATTTACCCAGGGTAAGGTTTTTCTTTTTATCCCCTCAGAGATGAACTGGAACATAAAGAAATGACTATGTCTGATTACATAAAGATAATACAAACTGAAAGCCAAATGGAAAAACAGAGATTTGTTGAGGAGAAATCTTTTATTCAAAGAACTTTGGAAACCAAGGAGAAATCCTTGCAGGTAAGGCATAAAAAAACTATGTATGTTTTCCCCCTGTCAATGTTTATCATCGTGACGAATATGTCATGGTAAAAATTGTGTATGATCTTAACCTCTTAAGGACACAGGACGTACCCATCGCCAATCGCGAACATTTAACCCCTTAGATGCCGTGGTCAATCCTGACCACGGCATCTGCGTGCGATTAAAACCGAAAGTAAAACTTTCGGCAGCTCTCTGGCTCCCCCTTTTGTGGCGATGGGGGATGAGGGAGTGGGTTAGCTAATAGCTGTGAGTAGTGGGAATAACTGTTGAAGGGCCCTATTACACTGTCCGGTGTTTGGGCACTGATTAATGATAAAACGTCCCTCAGCACTTGTTTGCACCAGCCAGATTACACAGGCCGATGCAAACTGAATGTATTAGGAACGATTGGTATTGCAGCCCTTCCTCCCTCATTACTGGCAGCACATCGCTGATTATACTGGAATATATGCTGCTAATAATTAGACGTCTTTTATTTTGTCCGGAACGAGCATTCCTAACGCTCGCTTCCAATAATTGGACCATAAATTGTCTAAAAGTCCTTACTGTGTTTCTTGCTTGTTTCCTCAGTTTAACATTCTTATTTCTTGTCATGTCAGGAAGCCTCAGTATCTCTTGAGGAGCACAAAAAGCTAAATGCCAAACTGTCAGCAGCTCTTGCTCAAGAACAAACATGTTGTAGCAATCTGAAAAAAGAACTTGAAATAGAACAGTCTCGCTGTAAAGCTCTTCTTGCTCAGGAGCACAGCAAACTGTCAGAGGCAGCAAAGGAGTTGGAGAAGGAAAAGCAGCACACATCAAGTCTTTCAAATGCTTTGACTCTTGAGCGTGGAAATCTTGAACAGCTCAGACAGCAGCATACCCGAGAACTGTCCAAAAAAGAAGAGGAGAGGCAACAGGAGCACAACTTGGTACTGAAAGTAAAATGTGAATTGGAAGACGAGAGGAAGCGCGCTAGGGACCTTGCTGGCATGATAGAGAAGACTCAACAGCAGGCCGTCCATGCCAAACGACAACTAGAATTTGAAGTACAAGCCTGTCGTGAGGAAATGCAAAGAGAGCGAGAGGCTGGAGTCAAGCTGCGAGCACTTTTGGAGTCCTTGCAGAGTCAGAAGCAACAACTGGACGGTGTTTTGGGGCAACAGAGAGAACGTGAACTTCGCCTGCAGAAGGAGCGCGATCAGTACCAAGATCAAGTTTTGATCCTTCAAGAAAAGGAAAGAACCTGGGTGAAAGAACTTGAACAAGAGTCCAAAAAAATAAAACAAGTAGAAGCAAGTAAAGTGCGAGAAGAGGAGCAGGATCGTAAAATGATGGTGAGTCCTGAGCAGTGTAAGTTGTGGCAATTTTTTAATGTTATATAGTGAGTCTTTTCTGTTTCTTCATATGCAGATGACCTTTTCTTCAAAGTACACTCTCCACACATATTGTCGATTTCAGTTTAGCTTTGCAGTGTCAACAGAATCTAAGTACGCGCTCATAGAAGTCTGTTACATCTTACTTTGTCACCATTTCCACAAAACAATGTAATGTGAGCGTTCTCAACTTTATCTGGACTGCAATTGTAGCGGTTACTGAACACCTACTGATAGGAAAATCTGATTTGTGTATTATGCAGCTTTGAAAGGGAAAAGTATTGGTTTCATAAACTGTCTTCTTAAAATAGGATTTACGGTTACAACATGAACGAGACAAACGTCGTATCCAGGAACTTCAGCAGATGCTTGCAGACCTAGAAGAACAAGAACGCGCACTAGCATCCCGAAAGAGCAGACTCTGGAATGACAGCAGTACCTCTCCTAAAAATGTTGCTTACTTAACCACCAACATGCAAAGAGTATGGCAGCAGCTGCTTCACACTGTGCTACAAGTGAAGAAATGGGTGCAGAACAAGAGTGACAGGTAAGCAGTACTAGGTGTAAAGAGTGGTGTATACTGTAAGATTTAGAGAAAAGTAGTTCAGGTTTCTTTCCTCGTGACTGCTGCAAAGATAGAGATGCTTGTGTAGAAATCAGTAAAAGATGATGGGATCATTTACTTACAGAAATAAGTCTACATCAGGCGTATTTCTGGCGCAGATTGCGGCGCAAAGGTTCTTTCCCCACTCACGCCAGGCCTATAAAAGGGGGCAGGAAAAATGGTCTAAATCTACTCTAGCAAGGGAGCTGGTGTAGTTTTAGAAGCGGCGGTGGATCCACCGAAGTTATGTTGAGGCCTGTGCTTCTACTTAACTTCAGTGGATCCAGAGCAGGGCCTTATTAAGACCGGCGTCTAAAACGCCTGTCTGAATAAATGACCCCCGATGTCTTTACAGGTGCACAAAAGAAAATTACTTCTCGCTCCCTGGGCGACTACCCATAGCTTCCATTGATCTACAGCTATTGACAGTATATAAGAAAAAACACACTACAAAGATGCCTTTTAGATATGACGTGCCTTTAGATATGGCACGTGTTGTTTATTTCTATCCTTAAAAAAACAAAACAAAAAAACAGCAATGTTTTAACACAATGCTTTGTGTAGTGTAAAGACCCCCTAAAAAAGTGACACATTTCCTTTAAAATCTCCAATCCCTCTTAAATGCATTGACTGTATAAGGATGGCAGTAAACTTTGAGCTATGAGTTTAGTAGTCCATTAATATACTGATTTTTTTTATTTATTTTTTCCAGAAAACATGGAGGTTTCCCCGATGAGGCTGAAGTGACAGCATTGTTGAACACTCTATCAGAGCTGAAGTCTGAACTGCAAAAAGGATATGTACAGGTCAGTGTTTCATTATGGGAAACTTATTTCTCCTAGCATTAAAGGGGTTGCTCCCCTCCGGAGACCTTTTCTACGGGCTCCTCAGCAGGGCCACACCCTTTGTAATAATCATATGCACCTGATCCCTGCTGCTGGGTTCGGCTCCATCGCTGGCTCTGCAGGTCCTGGGCCTCCCCACGTCAACATCCGGTGTGACATGGGTCATGTGACGTGTGACCCAATGCCATGATGCATGGGTGGAATCGTTCCAGTGAATTCATTTCTTGCATGTCTTATAAGATGCTGCTTTTTTTACATTTATGTATTGCTCAGTACAGGTGTACAGTGATCTAATGCCACACCTATGCATGGATGTTCATAAACCTTTGCTTCCTTTAGCAGCTTTCAGAGTCTCCATCCAGTGTGATTGATGTATTGAAACGTGAGAATGAGGAGCTGACAAGCTCTGTATCACAGCTGACAAAGGAGAAAATAGAGCTGAAAAGTCAACTATCCAAACTTGCCAAGAGCCATCAAGAATCGCTCCAGAAGACAAAAGATCAGGTAAGTAAAAAAGAAAAAGTAGTACACCATCCATCGTGGACATGCTGGTGGTCAAGCAGAGGCTCAATGGTCCCTAGACCCCATTCCTACTCACTATACATCCAGAGTGAGGAGGACCTTGAATGAAGTGTTAGTCCTCCATGTGCACTGCTGCTCGATTCAATGTCTACGGGGCCAGTGGAGACTGGGTAGGTTTTAAATATCCTTTGTGGAGAGAACCCCTTTAAGCAGCTCTTCAGTTTTATTGCATGTTTTAGTAAAGGACTAGACGAGGGGCAGATTTACCAAACCTACAGATGGTGTGAACTTGGGCTCTCTAGATGATAAATGTGGTGCAGGGACAGACACCTTTCTCTGACTATTGGTTGGCATACCTTGAGACCGATTTTTTTACGTCAGAATTGTGTTTCAAAATGGCGTGTAATAGTTTACGCCCCATTCCCACAAAGCCACATCCTTTCCCACTAAGGCTGGGTTCGCATTCTATTTTTCCCATCCATACAAAAAAAAGTATACATATACAGATTCTAGGTGCAGACACGGCAAATGTGGATGATGAACGTAGCATGTGACATTATAACTTATAAAGTGCGTTGTGTGCAGTTCATCGCAGGTGTCAGTTTACCTACTCTTGGCTGTGATCTTACTGTCTGCCTAAGGCCTCTTGCACACAAATGGTTTTTGTTTTTTTCGTTTCCGTTCAGTTTTCGCGGATTCAGTTTGCGGTCTGTAAGCGGAACCATTAATTTTAATGGTTCTGCAAAAGAAACGTAATGTACTCCGTATGCATTCCGTTTCCGTATATCTGTTCCGTTGAAGGATAGAATTTGTCCTATTATTGCCCGCAAAAACCGACCCATGGCTCCATTCAAGTCACTGGGTCCACCAAAAATACGGAACACATACGTATGTCTTCCGTTTTTTGCGGATCCAGGCCCACTTTGCCCATGTGTTTACTGTTAAAACACATTACTGTACATTACATTAATGATTCAAAATGTTATGTTTCTGTTTGCGATATGCAAACAACGGATCACATACGGAAACCATACAGAGACTTTTTGCAGAGCTACGCAACGGAAACAAAAAAGGAACAACTGATCCGTTAAAAATGGACTGCAAAATACTGAAAAAGCCATACAGTTGTGGGCAAGAGGCCTAACAGGAATAGACTTGTGCATTGGTTTAGCCAAATAATGAGACTATGTCTTAGGGCAGAGATGGGCAAACTGAGGCTCTCCAGCTGTTGCAAAACTACAACTCCCAGCATGCAAAGACTGCTTACAGCTATCAACCTACAGCAGGGCATGGTGGGAATTGTAGTTTTACAACAGCTAGAGAGCCGCAGTTTGCCCATCCCTGTCTTAGGGCAACCTCCACTTTGTATAGCCAATTGTCTGAAGTAGGTCTCCTGGACTGTAACTAAAAAGAATTACTGATTGCACATTTTCGTACTAGGTGCACGCTGATGTTGTAGACTCCGTCCTGGAGGCAGAACGTGCTGTGTGGCTTCGTGAAAAGCGCCTCCTACAGATTGCATTGAAACATGCAGAATCGGAACTGGGAAAAGCAACTCTGGAAAACAGGCCCCTGCAAGATGTTCCAAATTCCAAGGTGAATTTCCCATCTTCTGCACTTCACTAGAAGTGGCCTAGACACTTACTGTATTTTTCGCTTTATAAGACGCACGAAAAAATCTTGCTAAAAAATGCCTGCTTCTACTAAAGCAGTAGGGAGATCCCGCATGAGCAGAGGAGATTCCCCAGACAATAGCCAGAATTGTAAAGTATTAATATCATGCTAAATGTACTGGCTATATGTCATTTTTCTAACCTGTTCACCATGACACGCTTCCCTAGAAGAGCTCCTCAGGCCGTCTGTGTGGGCGGAGCAGCTGCAAAGTGAAAGTAAATATCCCAGCATGCAGTGCAGCAAGCGTCTTCAGAGAAGCAGTCACATGACATCCCCGCCCACCTGTGTTCCCATAGAGACAAGAGCCCCTCAGACATTACAAATAACTCAGTCTTCAGTGAATGACGGCTGTACACACATAGTTATAGAAAGTGCGCCCCATTCCAAGGAGCCACTACTCGTCCCACACAGGAATGTCCTAATGTATCTTACAGATTTTACTGCAGTGGGTGCCCTGTTCATACATTTGCTGTGGTGCCCGGTCATTTCTAGATGTGCCACTGGATGTAAGCCATGAACAGAATGACTAGAAGAAAGGGAGATTAACTCCTTAAGGACACATGACATATGGGTACGTCATGTGTCCAGTCCCTGAAGATGGCGCCCGCTCCTGGGCGCTGCGGGCACCATCGCTGCGGGGGTCCGGCTGATTCCTGTAGCTGACCCCCGCAGCTGATGATCGCGGTCGGCAGCGCTGCCGACCGCGATCATTTAACCCCGCAGATGCCGTGATCAATCCTGATCTTGGCATCTGCGCGCGCTAAAACCGAAAGTAAAACTTTCGGCAGCGCTCCGGCTCCCCCTAGTGGTGATCGGGAGAATCGGAGCGCTGTAAGGGATAGCCTTAAGCCTTTCATTCAGCTTAAAGGGGTTATCCGAGATATATTAAGTTAATCCAAACTTCCTTATTGATATATATAAAACATTTTTGTAATTGACTTACTTTAAAAATAATGCACCGTTTACTTTCTGCACAATGTTGACATTTGTGCACTGACGTCACCCTGCTTGATTCTCCGTCTTCATTCAGCACGGCTCTGGTAAGGATCGCGCATGCGCGATCCTTACCAGAGCCGTGCTGACAGATTCCACAGCGTTCAGACTTTGGAAGCCCGCCCCTTCTTGGTCTCTGCTCTATTAGCGCGACTCTGGTAAGGATCGCGCATGCGCGATCCTTTCCAGAGCCGTGCTGAATGAAGACAGAGAGGCAGAAGGGGCGGGCTTCCAAAGCCTGAACGCTGTGGAATCGATCATGCGGCTCTGGTAAGGATCGCGCATGCGCGATCCTTACCAGAGCCGTGCTGAATGAAGACGGAGAATCAAGCAGGGTGACGTCAGTGCACAAATGTCAACATTGTGCAGAAAGTAAACGGTGCATTATTTTTAAAGTAAGTCAATTACAAAAATGTTTTATATATATCAATAAGGAAGTTTGGATTAACTTAATATATCTCGGATAACCCCTTTAAGGCTATCACTTACTATTTCCTATGGAGCCCTTGTTAGCAATAGGGCTTCATAGGAAAGTAGTAAAATGCTCATAAACTCCAATACAAGTGTATTGGAGTTTATGATAGAAGCAATCAGGTAACTGATTTATATAGGTCCCTATGGGATCTATATAAAAGTGTAAAAAATAAATAAATAAAAAAACCTAAAAATTTAAATCACCCCCCTTTCCCCTATGGAGCCCTTGTTAGCAATACGGCTTCATAGGAAAGTAGTAAAATCCTCATAAACTCCAATACAAGTGTATTGGAGTTTATGATAGAAGCAATCAGATGACTGATTTATATAGGTCCCTATGGGATCTATATAAAAGTGTAAAAAAAAATAAATAAATAAATAAATAAAAAACTAAAAATTTAAATCACCCCCCTTTCCCCAAAATTAAAATAAAATAATAAAAAAAATACACATCATGGGTATCGCAATGTGTGAAAACGCCCATAGTATAAAAATATATTTCCCATACGGTAAACAGAAAAACGGAAAAAAGCGCCGAAATGGCCGATTTGCCGTTTTTGGACGCTTCATTTCCTCAAAAAAAAATTAAATAAAAAGCGATCAAAAAGTCCTACACACCCCATAATGGTATCAACTAAAAGTTAAGATCCCCCCGCAAAAAATAAGCCCCCATACAACGCCATACACTTATTTACAAATACGTTATAGCAGTCAAAACATGGCGACAAAAAAATGGATTTTTTGTACTCACCGTAAAATCCTTTTCTCGTGGGATGCATTGGGGGACACAGCACCATGGGTATATGCCCAGCTGCCACTAGGAGGCTGACACTAGAAAGTAAGAGTGTTGGCTCCACCCCTCTGGGCTATACCCACTGCCCTAGCAGTAGCTCACCAGTTTGTAAAAGAGCAGTAGGAGAAAAAGGAAACCAACACCAAAACTGAACTGAAACCAACATGTCCTATACCAGAACAACAGGACGAGGGCCAACGGCAACGGCCGAAGAGACCCAATAACAGAGGGTGGGATCTGTGTCCCCCAATGCATCCCACGAGAAAAGGATTTTACGGTGAGTACAAAAATCCATTTTTCTCGGGAATGGCATTGGGGACACAGCACCATGGGACGTCCACAAGCAGTCCAAGAGGGAGGGAAGACACCATGCGCAGCAGCTAACGCACGGCAGTCTGCAGTACCCTGCGCCCCAGACTGGCATCGGCAGAAGCCAAAGAGTGAATATGATAAAACTTAGAGAAAGTGTGAACAGAGGCCCAGGTGGCGGCCTTGCAGACCTGGGCCGCCAAGCCTGATGCCGAATCGCCCAAGAAGCCCC
Organism: Bufotes viridis; assembly: GCA_033119425.1. Classification (NCBI taxonomy): domain Eukaryota; kingdom Metazoa; phylum Chordata; class Amphibia; order Anura; family Bufonidae; genus Bufotes; species Bufotes viridis. The sequence continues at coordinate 118,695,361 of CM065595.1, read as the reverse complement.
CACCGCACGAGTGGAGTGGGCGGTCAACCGGAAAGGAGGAGTCCTACCCTTGGCGACATAGGCCTCTCGAACAGCCGACCGAATCCATCGGGAGATAGTCGCCTTGGAAGCCTGCAGGCCCTTACGAGGTCCGTCCGGAATGACAAAGAGGGAGTCCGACCGCCGGAAGGACTCCGTGACCCGAAGGTACACCCGAGCGCCCTCACCAAATCGAGGCAGTGAAGAGCACGCTCTCTCGGATGCGAAGGGTTCGGACAAAAGAGGGAAGAACGATCTCCTCATTGAGATGAAAAGAAGAGACAACCTTGGGAAGGAAGGACGGCACCGGCCGAAGGACAACCTTGTCCTGATGAAAAACCAGATACGGGGACCTGCAGGAAAGAGCGGCCAGCTCCGAGACCCTGCGAATGGAAGTAATCGCCACGAGAAAGGCGACCTTGAAGGACAAAAGAGAGGGAAACCTCCCGAAGAGGTTCAAAGGGCGAGGACTGAAGAGCGACGAGGACCAAGTTCAGATCCCAAGGCTCCAATGGGGACGGAAGGGGGAACGCGATGGGCAACCCCTGGAGAAAAGTCCGACCTGAGAACGGGAAGCGATAGGCCTCTGAAAAGGACCGACAGGGCCGAAATCTGGCCCTTAAGAGAAGCCAAACGGAGCCCCTTCTCGAAGCCCGCCTGAAGGAAGGACAGGATCTCGGCACCGAGAAACAGAGGGGATGAAAATTACCGGCTTCACACCAAGAGAAAAAAGCCCGCCAGGTACGATGATAGATCCTGGCAGACTGAGGCTTACGGGCGTGAAGCATAGTCCGAATCACAGGCTCAGAAAGGCCCCGATACCTCAAGACCGCGGCCTCAACAGCCACGCCGTCAAACGCAGCCGAGGTAAATTCGGGTGGGATAGCGGACCTTGAGAAAGGAGGTCGGGGCGTAGCGGAAGCGGCCAAGGGGCGTCGGCGAGCAGGAACATGAGGTCTGCGTACCATGCCCTGCGGGGCCAATCTTGAGCCACCAGAATCGCCGAAACCCGCGCCTCCTTGAGCCTCTTGAGAACCCGAGGCAGGAGGGGAAACGGGTACACCAGACAGAACTGAGACCAAGGCAGGACTAAGGCGTCCGCCGCCAGAGCGAGAGGGTCCGGGACCTGGCTACGTACTGGGGGAGCTTGTGATTCAGACGGGACGCGAACAAGTCCACGTCCGGAGTGCCCCACCGGAGGCACAGCTGGTGGAACACTTCCGGGTGGAGGGCCCATTCGCCCGGGTCGAGGCGGTGACGACTTAGAAAGTCCGCCGCCCAATTGTCGACCCCGGGGATGTAGACCGCGGAGAGGGCGGGCACGTGAGCCTCTGCCCAACGAAGGATCCGCAGAGCAGCTTCCCCTAGGACCGCCCCGCTCCTGGTGCCCCCCTGATGGTTCAGGTAGGCGACAGCCGTCGAGTTGTCCGATTGAACTCGGACTGGACGACCCGCCAGGAGAGACGACCACCTGGAGAGGGCAAGAAAGATGGCCCTGAGCTCCAGGATGTTTATTGACAGCGACGACTCCTCCGGGGACCAGAGGCCCTGAGCAGAGAGGGACCCGAACACTGCCCCCCAACCCGACAGGCTGGCGTCCGTCGTGACAATCTGCCAGCTGAGGGGGAGGAAGGACCTGCCGCGCGACAGAGAAAGCAGGGGCTTCCACCAGAGAAGGTCCCGACGAAGCGCCAGGGGAACCCGGAGCGGGCAATCGAGACCCGACGGAGACTTGTCCCAACGGGAGAGGAGGAACCGCTGAAGAAGCCGGGTGTGCAACTGCGCGTAAGGGACGGCCTCGAAGGAGGACACCATGCGCCCCAGTACTTGCATGCAGGACCTGATCGTCAGCGGGAAGGGCGACGGAGACGGAGACCCCCGCACGAAGAGACGCCACCTTGTCCTGAGGAAGGAAGACCCGTCCCAGACTGGTGTCGAAGAGCATGCCTAGGAAGGGCATCCGCTGACGAGGCACCAGGGAAGACTTGGAGAAATTCACGATCCACCCGAATTGCTCCAGGACAGAGATCGTGAGATTGAGGCTGGACAGGTTGTCCGAACAAGAAGGGGCCTTCACCAAGAGGTCGTCCAGGTAGGGGATCACCGCAACTCCCCTCGAGCGCAAGAGGGCGATGAGCGGAGCGAGGACCTTGGTGAAGACCCTGGGGGCAGAGGCCAACCCGAAGGGCAGGGCCGCGAACTGGAAATGCTCGGAACCCACCGCGAAGCGAAGAAACCGCTGGTGAGCAGGTGCGATGGGAATATGCAGGTACGCGTCCTGGATGTCCACGGAGGACAGGAACTCGTCCTTCTCCAGGGCTGCGATGACCGAGCGAAGAGACTCCATGCGGAAGCGGCGAACCCGCACAAAGAGATTTAAGGCCTTGAGATCCAGGATGGGTCGAAGGGAACCGTCTTTCTTGGGGACGGTGAAGAGATTGGAGTAATACCCCTGGAAACGCTCCGAAGGAGGAACTGGGACAATGGCTCCGAGGGAAAGAAGAGAATGAACGGCCTGAGAAAAGGCGGCCGCTCTGTCGGGGGACCGAGGAGGGGACGACAGAAAAAAACGACCTGAGGGTAGAGAGGAAAACTCTATTCGGTAGCCCGAAGAGACGATCTCTAGCACCCAGGCGTCGTCCACGTGAGCCTGCCAAAGTCCCGAAAAGCAAGCAGGCGACCCCCGACACAGAAGGGAGGATAGTCAGGCCGAGGGAGTCTTAGCAGACTGAGGCTTTCCGGACTTGGGCCGGGAGTTCCAGGAGGACTTGGGCCTAGAGGGGGGTCTGGCGGGTCTCTTATCAGAACGGGAGGAGAAGTCCCGAAAGGAGCGAAAACGGTGAGACTTGGAAGTAGAGACGGGGGCGGCGACCTTGGGCCCGGTTCTGGGGAAGAAGGGCGCTCTTGCTCCCCGTGGCCTCGGAAATTAGCTCTTCCAAGCACTTCTCAAAGAGCTTACCACCGAGAAAAGGAAGAGAAATAAGGGCTCGCTTAGAAGCCGCATCCGCCGACCAGGACCTAAGCCAAACGCCGCGGCGGATAGCGACCGAATTCGCAGCAGCCCTGCTGGAGCGGCGCGCCGACTCCATGGAGGCGTCACAGAGAGATCTGGAGGATCTGGGAGGCCAGGGTAGCCAGCTCGACCTGATCGGAGTCCTGGGGAAGGGACCGCACAAGCTGCTCAGCCCAGGCAGCACAAGCCTTGGCAACCCAGGAGGCGGCAAAAGCTGGCCGAACCGCGGAACCGGCCGCAATAAAAGCTGACTTTGCCAAGGAATCGATCTTCTTATCAGAAGGATCCGTCAGGGAGGCCGCATCCGCTAGCGGCAGAGTGGTCGCCTTAGCCAGGCGCGCCACCTGAGGGTCGACCTGTGGAGGAACCGTCCACAAGGAAATAGAGTCCTCCAGGAAGGGGTAGAGAGCCTCAGTGGACTTAGTAAACTGAAGACGCCTGTCAGGATGACGCCACTCCTTGGCCAGGAGGGCGTCCAGGTCCGCATGGTTAGGAAACACCAAGGGGTGACGCTTGGACCGCTTAAAGGAAACTGATTCTTTGGAAGAGGAAGCAGGATCCTCCTGGATGTGGAGAGTCTCCGAACAGCCCTGATAAGATCCTGCACTGCCGCCGAAATAGATGCGCTCTGCTCAGATCCGGAATCAGAGTCAGAGGTGTCCCCAGGAGCGGCAGAGGCGGCGGAGGAGGAAACTTCGCCAGGTTCAGACCCATCCACAGAGCGAGCTGAGGAGGAGGCGGGAGCCAGCGGTTAACACCCTAGGCCGCTTGCGCGACCGGGAATCCGAATGGGAGCGGGGCCGTTCGAGGCAAATCCCGGTGGGAAGCCGAGGCGGCCGCGATCTGAGCCGGCAGGCGGTCCAGTGACTGAGCCATGGATTGGGAAAGGCTAGCTAAGGTACCTATAGCCTGGGTAAGGGAAGCGGCCCAATCCGGGGGAGCCGGCACCGCAGGTGCGGAGGTCGCAGCGGGGGCGGACCGGGAGGCAAGGCACTGAGCACAGACGGGGTCAGGCTGGCCACATGGCATCTTTTGGTTGCACCCAGTGCAAGCAAAGTAAGTAACATTGCCGGCGGAGGGATTGGGAGCAGGGTCCTGTCTAGCAGAGGACATGATGGACAAAGAAGGTAAGAAAATACCTGCAAAAAAGCGTCAACTAGTGAGGCAGTACTGAGGAGGGCCCAGGTGCTGTGTCCCGACCAGGAGCAGGAGCAGAAAGATGGCGACCAGGGAGAGGAGCCAGGAAGTACCGCCCAGGGCGTGGAGAGAAGAGCCCGCGCTGGATGAGGAGAGGCCAGGATCCGAGACCCCTCCCACAAGACCAGCCACCATTGGCAGGAAAGCCCGGGAAGAAAAAGGGGCGGGGCCTAACGGCACTAGGCCGCAGAAGCCAGGGACAAAATTATTAAGAGTCCCGAGCTCCCTCATCACCCCAGACAAAGAGAAAACCAGGGGCCCCCGCCGGAAAAACCGGGCGCATGGGGGGGCCCTAGCAGGGAGAAATAAGCGCCCCCCCGGATGAGTCCCGACAGGGAGCCCCCACCGCACGAGTAGCGGGACGGCGCAGGATCGCATCGCGAGTGCCGCGAGTAGGATAGAGAAAGTGGAGAGGTGGGGGAGGGTGTTGGGAGAGCAGAATTCGAGACCCCTCTACCCTGCAGCAGCCAAGAGAAACGCAGGCAAGGCTGCAATAAGAACGGGGGTTCCCCTACAAATATGCAGTAGGGGAACCCCCCCAGACCAGGGCTTAGGGGAGAACCTGTCTGCACAACCCCCGGGACAGGGCCCCCAAGAAGCAGGACCCGCCATGCTCGTCTCTAGGGGATTCCAGGAGCCGCTTTCCTCCGGAGTTCCTACTTAACTTCCAGCGTCTTCAGGCACGGTCAGAGCACCCCCTCGGCAGGCACAACAGGAAGCCTGGGAATGCCGGAATCCGCTGCGGCTGCAGACTGGGGACTGGGTGACTGCCAGGTACCAAGAGAAGGTAAGCGCCCGCAGGAGGGGCAACTAAAGTGGAGACCACGATGGAGCCCCATCCTGCCCTATAAGGGAGAGAAAATAAAAATAAAAAAAGATGGGCCTGCCTAAAAAAGGAGAAGCAGGCCATGCATCTGCCTCCTACGGACACTAGAAAAAAACTGGTGAGCTACTGCTAGGGCAGTGGGTATAGCCCAGAGGGGCGGAGCCAACACTCTTTCTTTCTAGTGTCAGCCTCCTAGTGGCAGCTGGGCATATACCCATGGTGCTGTGTCCCCCAATGCCATTCCCGAGAAAAAAAACGCAAGAAAAGCTATACATATTGGGTATTGCCGGATTCGTACTGACCTGTAGAATAAAACTAAATGGTCAGTTTTATCGCAAATCAAACGTCGTAATTTAGAAACCCGTAAAACTGTGGTGAAATTGCTTTTTTTTTTGCAATTTCACCCCATTTGGAATTTTTTTCCCGCTTCCCACTACACCGTATGCATTATTAAATGATGGCGTTGGAAAGTACAACTTGTCCCGCAAAAAATAAGCCCTCATATGGCCATGTGAACGGAAAAATAAAAAAGTTATGGCTCTTGGAAGGCATAGAGCGCAAAACGAAAACGCAAAAATGAAAAAACCCTGTGTCCTTAAGGGGTTAATAATCACTATACACCGTGTGCAGGAAGGATGGGGGGGGGCGGCGGAGTCTGCAGTTAATGAGCTCCTATCAGCCATCACAGCTTCTCCTCACAGTAGTATAAATATGCGCCACATGGAATATTCTTTGCAATTGAAAGGAAATTTTTATATCGGGATCCTGATATTCCGGACCACAGAAACCCCAAGCCGTTGAAGAAGGTCCCTATGGACCGAAACCTCCGGGTCATATATGGATAGTGGTTATACAGCATTTAATTTCCTATAAATTGGATCATGAACCTCTTATTATGAAAGTCACTAAATAAAATGACCTTTAAACTGCTAAAAATATTCCATGTGCCACATGTTGGATGGCTGTCAGGTCTTTGGCACCAGGAAGAGCAAACCAGTGTGCGGTACTCCATTCTTTAATATACAGTTTCTCCTCACAGTCTTCTTTCCTCCTGCAAAAGTTCATTTATTTCTGCTTTTAAGAATCTTCCTGCTAAACCCCTCCAACCATTGATACAAGCAGGGTGCTTTAGGACCCAGACAGCAGCACTCCTTCAGGCAAGTGCAGGGATGGACCAGACAGGCTGCTGTGAGAGGAGGACAGGAGGGGGCGTGGCTTCCAATAGCAAGGAAACCAGGCAGATCTGCTTAAGAAGATATATTAGTAAGTGTAGTTTGTAATATTTCCCAAGCTTTCTTTACAGTTTTATTAAGTGCTAATAGAGTTGGCTGTGCGTGTATAGCAGTGCAAAGAGGACCTAGAAAATATTATTTCTAATTTTCTGTTGTCTAAATATGGAGTGTCTTATAATCCGGTGCATCTTATAACGTGAAAAATACGTTAATATACTTGCCTCTAAAATGCACTTCAATCTTTTTTTCGTAGATGCAGCGTCTCTACCGAAAATACCTCAGAGCTGAAAGTTTCCGCAAAGCCTTAGTCTACCAAAAGAAATATCTACTCCTCCTTCTTGGGGGCTTTCAAGCTTGTGAAAAGGCAACCCTGTCTCTTATTGCACGCATGGGTGTTTATCCTTCTCCTGCGGACCTGAAGGTTCCCAGGAAATGCAAGTCTGGCATCGGAAAATTTCGTTCAGCTGTGAGGGCTGTCATTGCCATTTCTAGGTACACATAATTTTTTTTTTTTAATCAGATAATTTTTATTGAATCATAATGGTAATCACAAGCATATTACAAACTCGTGTATCAATTGCTTTGTTCTACGCCAATAGAACAAGTCAATGACAATATTTGCATAGTATACAAACCCCCCCTCAACCAATTTTGAGACAGTTGTTGAAGAAGATAAATATACAAATCTTAATAATGAGATAAAGACCTCATAACAAGAGAGCGCCTAAACAGTAGCAGACCTATATCCTGTAGTCTATAAATGATATCAGACAGATAAAGTACCAACACCCATAAGCAATCGTTAATTACCCTGTCTCTGTCTAGCAGCATTCCAGAGTCCACAATGAAGGGCCAGCCATGGACTACAAACCCCAGACCTGTCTATCCAGGGGCGCCAGATAGTGTCAAACTTCGAGAGACAATTACGTTTCAAATAAGTCCCTCTCTCTAGCCATATAACCACATTCGACCTTGAAGTAAATTGAGAAACACTGGGAGGAAGCGGCTGTATCCACCTGGCAGCTAGGGTTTTACGTGTCTGATAATGTGTGACTGCAAAGTGTCTGATTCAGATATTCCAAATAGAATCTAGCGTATAATTGGCACTATATATTTTATTAATCAGGCGAACTACATCCATCCAGTATCTAAGCAAAGCAGTGCAACGCCACATCATATGGAACATACCAGCCCCTTCCTCCCCGCTTCTCGGACAGGAGGAGACCGAACGACATCCTATCTTCCACAAAAAGATTGGCGTCCTATAGACCCTATGCAGTAGAAAAAGTTGACAGTCTAGCTGCTTCACTAAGTGACAGTGTTGTAGTCGGTGCAAGTACTTCCGCCCATTGGGCATCCGAGATGATGGGGCCTACGCCCCTCTCCCATTTCTCTTTAACCAGAAGTGGGTATTTTTTTCAATTGTTCCTCTTGCAACGCCTTATGCGCCCTGGAGATCCCTTTGCAGATCCTGACCCCACCATTCTCACCATATTAAGTATCTGGTGAGAAACAACGTTTAAGGGGACATTTTAATTTGTGAATTGATGGCGTGCCGTAACTGGATATTTATAAAATTGCTTGGATTCTAACCCAAACTCGGAGCAGAGTTGTACAAACTGTTTTAGAAGGCCTTGGGAATATAGTTGTCCCACATTCCATAGCCCCCTGCTCTCCCACCTCGAAAATCCTGATAGAGCGGAAAGTTCAATTGAATTGGGATTATTCCAAATAGGAGACAAGTTAAATAAGACCGCAACTCCCAGTATCTCCCTGAATTTTCCCCAGACTCTCCGCATTAGTGGTACACACAATTTTTGGTTTACAGAAGCATATTTTACTGAAGCTTATTTGAGTGATGGATTGCTATTGTCTCATGCGACTGCCAATCATGACTCCATGATTTATACTGCTAGATAAATATCCTGAAAACCAGATTGAGTTAGTGATGGACACTGTAAGAAAAATTATGTCTAGGGAGGCTTCTAGAAAAGTGTGTGTACAATGCACTTTTTTGTGTTTGCTAAAAAAAAATATATATATATATTTTCCAGGTTAAAATTCTTGGTCAGGAAATGGTATAAAGTAAATCGGAAAAGTAGTGGTGAAGATTCCGGGACACGGCAAGGTAAGAATCTTACAATATACCTGTCCGCATACGTGGTTCCGTGGAAAAGATTGTACTACTGTTGCAATCTAGGACAAGAATAGGCATTTTCTATTATGGTTGCTGCCATGTGGGATCCACAAAGCAGATCTGCAAAGCACTACGGCCATCTGAATGGTCCTTTATTGTAAGCCAAAAACGGGTGCGGGTCAAAAACAAAGAACAGGTGCAGATCTTTCTCTTATACCTTATCTCTGACTAAATTTCACTACTGGTTTTGGCTCACAATCACTGATGGAAATAACTGACCAAATTGCTGAAGTGTGAACACCGCTTCTCAGTGTAAAAAAATAGTATACAGCCCCCTGATTTACATACTGTACATAAGGCATTAGTGTACATTTTGATCAAAATGCATAAGCCCACTCACCACTCCAAGGTTGCCCCCTTTAAGTGGGACCTACTCTAATTTGGCGCAGCACCCCGCTGAGATCACCAACTCTGCAAAACCACACCAGCAGGCGGTGGCACAGAGCAGTCCAACAGCACCCCTGCTAGTCAAAGCCACCCTGGCACTGGGTCCCACCAACCTGCCAGCATGGCGCCACAGAGCAAAAATGGCAACCACGCAGTACCGCACCATGTGAACAGATGTCAAAAGCTCACCTTACCAGGAACTTCAACTGAGAACTGGTAGGAATTTATTAACCCCTATGCAGTCTCCTGCTAGTTAGAATCTCCAGGGCCAAATGGAGGAGTGCTGATACCATTGGAGAAAGAAGTACTGTAAATTATCAGAAAAGAGAAACATAGATCGCACATCCACATGCTATACTTTGAGACCTACCATTTCCCTGTGTTGTCATATTTAGGGCTCATTCACACGACCGTGGGGCCGTAAAAGATGCGGACAGCACGCGGTGTGCTGATCCTTTCCGTGCCCCACAAAAAAGATAGAACATGTCCTATTCATTGTCCCGTTGTCAATTTTGCAGACCAGAATAAGCATTTCTATAATGGGCTGCCCATTCCGTTCTGCAAATTGGAGAATGCACACGGGCGGCATCTGTGTTTTGCAGACCACAAGATACAGCGCGGTTGTCTGAATGAGCCCTTAGGAGGGCTTTCGTTTCCACTAAAGTTGTGGGTGGTGGTAGGAATAAGGGACATTGCACATCTAATCGCAACCAGTGACCCATCCGTTTGTGTCTTAGAGTTGTACTGGCATCTTGATTGTGTAAATCTTGGTCTCTTTATAGTAACTGCGCAGAATGTGGCTTATGTGCGGATAAACCGCAGTGTAATACAGTACCAGCAAAGTGAATGACATTTGGCAAACCTCATGCACACATTGCTTTGTCTTCCGTGCGGATTTATGTCAATAGTTCGTGCGATTCCGCACCTTCTGTAGAGGAGTTTTTCCCATAGACGTCAATGGGGTTGTTAGCAAAACCGTGATTAATGGTTCAGATTTCATGTTTTTTTCTGCAAATGCACAATGTGTGCAGGTAGCCTTAATGTTTTTGTGAAAATCTATGCATGTAGGTATAAGTGGTACTTTTATTTTTGATTTTGGTTTTATGCACCTGTGGTTCTGCTCAGACTTTTGACCAGACATGAATTGCTAAGCATTCTTTAGCGTTACGTTTTGATGTTAATGGGCACGCATGAGTGGCATTTTTACAATACTTTTTTTCTTTTTAGTGCCAGTGAACAAAATGGATGTTTTACAACAGCAGAGTGGTACAACACTGAACTCCCCTCCAACCCGAGACCTGTCATTTAGCATCTATCGCAGTCCGAATACTAGTACTGGTACGATATCTGTAAAGCCATCACAGTGGACACCGAAATGGTTAGTAAAAAAAAATTTTTAATTATCTTAACTCTTTTTAAGAACTAAATTGATAGATTGATTTTGTTTTTCTTGTTTTTATACAGGGCAGGACACTCCCAGCCTTAACCACTGAAAGATCTTACCACTCTTCTCAAGATCCTGAGCAATCTATTACAGAGTATATCCACCATCTGGAGCTGGTCCAAAGAAGACTGGGCGGTCTTCAGAATAGTAAGTCTATAATAAACTAAACATCAGCACTTAAGATGGTTGGAACAAGAGTCATTATTTCCTATTACAAAGATCTGTGCAAGTAAGACCCTCTCTAAACACTGATGAAAGAATAATGGGACAGGTTTGAGATAGGGGTTTCTATTACCGTCCCTTTAATCTCTGCCCACTCTTATGAAAGTTCTGTGAGCTGTCAAAATCCTCAAAGTTGTGAATTTTATCACATGATGCCGCAAAACTTTGCAGCACCTGTACACCAGTTTTCTTTGTTAATTTGATACATATTTGACTGTTTATCTTGTACATAATTGGAAAAACAGTTAGTCGCTAACGGTCCTAATTTAGCAAGAGTAGATAGAACATTCTTCAAATGATTCTGCCCACCTGCTCAATAGGGAAAGACCTCTTTCAGACAAGCGTGTCCAGTTCAGAAAACACACTCAGTGTGGAAGTGTGATTTCCCGTTAAGGACACTGCTCCTGTCACAGGATCGCATGGCATTATAATGATTTATAATGCTGTGTATCTCTGCATGATCTTGCTTCTGCAAAATTATACTGATGGTATTATGTTAGTATAAGGCAGTGCTTCTCAATTATTTTCTGTCATGCCCCCCCTAGGAAGAAGAAAACATTTTGCGCCCCCCGCGCGACTGTAAATAGTATCGTTTGTCTATAAAATTGTTATAAGTACACCAATCTCCCCACAGGTGAGGGCCATTAACCCCTCCCCCAAATCATGTGCAGGCTCTCTCCCCAAATTATGTGCAGGCTCTCTCTCAATGCTCCCCAGGGTCCAGGGTCCCCCACCCACCCAATACTTACCGCCCTGGATGCCTCTTCCGGCCTGTGTCCCGCTCTGCGCTCTGCTCAGGCGGCGCGATGGCGTCATCGCGCCGCCTGAACCGCTCCACTAGGCTGCGGGCCTTGTGCCGGCAGCCTATCAGAGGAGCAGGGAGGAGACGCCTCTCCCCTGCCGCATAGCACAGCGATCTGTATCGCTGTCCAGAGGACGGCGATACAGATCACTATGGAGATGAACGCTTCCACATTGTCACCTGGAGCCCCCACTATTTGAGAAACGCTGGTATAAGGGTACATTCACACAACCGTAAGTGTTTTGCAGCCGGCAAATTGTGGCTCCACTATAATATTGGTTATTAAAAATCCACAGCATACAGTCCCCTTAAAAGGATGAAATTTTACAAAATCTCATCTGCATACTGCATAAAAATTCGCGTGGAAATTGATAAGCAGCACAGATCTAACGTCCACAGCATGTCAACTTGATTTGCAATGTAACTCATGCAGATTTTGCCACCGATTTTGTGGAAAAATCCCAGCGGATCTTTTTCACTTAACCCATAGAAAGGAACTCAAGTAATGCAAATAAAATCCAATAAGGAATGTGTAGCTTTCTCTAGTGGCTGCGTTTTGTGCATCCAGAAACTTTCAACAGATACATTGAGGGAAATCTCCTGAAGTTTAAAAGCATTTATTCTTTTTCTCTACAGGTCCCTCACTAGAACAAACTCATGGTAAATATGCCTGGAAATGAGGCCATCGGTCCTTCTCCTGCTTTTAGTTTTAATATGCAAAAACTGATTTTGTATTTTTCTACCATCAATAAATCTATTTATACACTTAATATTTTAGTACTTTGTATAAAGTATGTCTTTTTTAATGTAATAACTTTGTATGTTCAGGAGAGCACAATCACTTAAGTCTCGTTTCAGGGAGACTCCTTAATTTGAGTGATCACTGGGTGGTCAATGCTTTTTACGTGTTATGTTTTTGTCATTTTGTAAAAATAAATCCTTTATCCACATTTATTTTATAGCGTGTGGTTACTTTTTCCTGCCTTAAAAAGAGAATTTAATTTTTTTTGCCATTAATAATGCTTTTCTAAGGTTGAAAAACTTTCTATTAACATTTGAGCACTGAGTCCATACACTCCACATATACACAATGGATATCAAAGTTTTTTTCTAGATGTTTTGATCGCACATGGAAACTCCAGGTTATCTGCTTTTTGTGACTGGTCGAGCATATCCAACAAGGCTCTCTTCCCACAGTGTACAGTTGTCACAATACCAGAATTTTAATTTCATTTTGATACCAAGAAAAAGTATTGCAATACTAGATACCAATTCCATAACACGTAAAAATAAATATATACCCACACACTAACTAATGTTGCCGGGTACATGATACATGATGGGGTTACTTACTATGAATGTGAGGCATACGGTTTTATCTATTTGGACCTCTGCGTGCCTCATATTAATAATAAATAACCCAATCATGTACCTAACATTAACCCCATGTTGTCCATTATGTGAAGAGGTACATGATGGGGTTTCTTGTTAAGGGGGTTGTCTTACTTCAGTAAGTTGCGTTTATCATGTAGAGGAAGTTCATACAAGCCACTTACTAATGTATTGTTATTATCCATATTGCTTCCTTTGCTGGCTGGATTCATTTTTCAATCACATTATACATTGCTCGTTTCCATGGTTACAGACCACCCTGTAATCCATCAGTGGTGGTCGTTCTTGCACACTATAGGAAAAAGCGTAAGTATCTCTGGTGGCCAGGACCATGGGAGCATACATAGCCTGGTGCTTTTTCCTATATTGCGCAAGCACGACCACCACTGATGGATTGCAGGGTGGTCTGTAACCATGGAAACGAGCAGTGTATAATGTGATATAAAAAGGAATCCAGCCAGGAAGCAATATGGATAATAATATATTAGTAAGTGGCTTGTATTAACTTTCTCTACATGATAAATGCCACTTACTGAAGTAAGACAAACCCTTTAAGGGACATTAGTGCAGCTTAGTATTTTAAAAAAAATGTCAATCCCAGTATAAAACCGAACCTGGTTTCAAAGTGTTAAAAACTTTTAAGACTTTGATACCCAATGCGATCCTACCACAATGTCAAAAATCTCAATGGAGACCTTTTCTTTTCTTGCACTTCTGAATACAGTATAGTCTTTTGGGTGACAGCGGAGAAGTAAAATCCTAAGTGAATACGGTCATTATAATTCAGAACTATAGATGGCGTAGGACATGCTGCGACTTGAGGCCAGCCTGGGTGGAGGTGGAAACAGACAAATGGAATTGTGATTGGTTGCAGTACAGGCACTGCAGTTTAAAATGCCTTTTTCAGGGCCGGCGCTACCATAGAGGCAAGGGGGGCAATTGCCCCCGGGCCCCCGAGTCCTTAGGGGGCACCGGCCCGCCCCGGCCGCCGCAAACTAACACTAACGCAGCGTTAGTAACGCTTACTATTTATTTGCACATAATGTGAGTGTCACACATTACACTTAGCTGTCGGCAGGCTTTGCGCAGGCAGCAGCAGTCTGCAGACTCAGAGACTGTGAAGGGCCCGTCTCCCGGCCTGAACGAGTGAGAAGGGGGCGGGGCCTGCGGCTGCTCTGAGCTCCGCTGCGTGCGCAGGCTCACAGCTGCCGCACAGGCACGTCTTCACATGACGTTGCCACTGAGCTGGGAAGCTCCGCCCCAGAGACTCGGAGAGCAGAAGGAGCGATGGACGGCGACTAGTGAAGAAGGCCTGCCACAACAACACAAGACACCGATGCCTGCTGTCCCTCCCTCAGTGACAGTCCGTCTCCCAGTCCCAGAACTTCAGAAGAGAAGAACTTAAACTAATATTATACCGGTATTTATAATTTGTATAACAATTATAATAGCTTATAGCTGGATTGGATGGAGTAGGAGAAACCCGGGGTGGGGGGGTTGGTGGCTTTGGGGGGATGTGCTGCTGCCACCATGTGGCACTGGCCCATGGAGGGAGAAATATGCCATTGGGGGTGGGGGCCCCAGAAGGAGAGATGGGGAGGGGATGGAGGGAGGGGAGAAATGGGGGGGGATGTGCTGCTGCCATGTGTCACTGGCCCATGCCATGGAGGGAGAAATGTTCCATTGGGGGTGGGGGGCCACAGAAGGAGAGATGGGGAGGGGATGGAGGGAGGGAGGGGAGAAATGTGCCATGGGGGGGGAGGGGAGATGTGCTGCTGCCATGTGGCACTGGCCGTTAAAGTCAGCAAGTGTCATCTGGGGGGGCCTTATTGTTTTTCGCCCCGGGGCCCCATTTCACCTAGAACCGGCCCTGGCCTTTTTCCATTTCACTACCATGATGACATATAATAGGAGATTGACCCCTGACCTCTGTAGGGGCAAGAAAACAGAGAAAGATTAAATTGCCCCTTCCCACCATCCACATGAGTGTTTTTCCTGCCCTTATAGTGGCCAGAACGGAGAGAAGCCTCTCTGCTCGCCAGGGAGGTGAAGATGGATCTATATTTTATTTCTTCCTTTCACAGGGCATTGGGGGTTTAGGCCTCTCTTGTGTGCTGAAAGATCCCTGTGTTTCCCCTGCTTGCCGGCGGTACCTGACCAATGCTGAGCAGGAGGGATGAAGGGGCCTCGCATCTGTTGATCGGATGGATGCCTGTCCCAGGCTGCTGCACCTTCCTTTCCCCTGATGGGACAAGGTGCTGGCAGATCCCACGTGCGGTGCGCTGGTGTGGGACGTCATTTCCGGTGGCGTGGTAGTGCACTGGCGTCCCCGGAAGTGCGCTTCACTGGTGGAGGGCTTTGCTGTTAAAGGCAGCATGGAAGCCATGGAGGGTCATGATCTGAGGTCTGGTAAGATGTTGGCCCCTGAACAGCCAAGAGAGCTCGATGCTTCAGCGCCAGTGAACGTAAGTCCCCATATGGGGAACCTTTGTTTGAACAGCCTACGTGTGCACAAGTGACCCTGTCGTTTAGGGGTATATAGGGATTAAGCACACTTACTATATACATTTATACATGGTTGGAGGCATATAGTGATTGGTTCCTCTCTTATTAATAGGTGTCTAAGGAGGCTCAGAGAAGGCCTAAAAAGAGTTTCAAATGCATTTTGTGTTTTAAGAAACTCCATGAGCAGTATACAATAAAGCTATGCAAAGAATGCATCTATAAAAGGACCATAATACATGGCAAAGTTAAATCTTCCCTGGCCTCGTTAAGAAAGACCAGCCCTGGTCAACAACCCATTAAAAAGCAAAAATAGCTGCTCCCTCCTCCTTGGATTCTGAGGGTCTCCTTTCTGAAGCAGAGATAATAGAGGATGCAAAAAAAAATCTATTTCTCCTCTGAGGAAATAGGGGACCTATTAAATGCGGTCCGTGCAACAATAGGCATTGAAGAGGTCCAAAAACCACATTCTATACAGGAGAAAATGTTTTGGGGGCCTAAGAACCAAACACTCCAAAGTTTTTCCTATGAATGAAAATATCAAGGAAATGGTTCTGGATGAGTGGTCTTGCCCAGAGAAGTGACTGGATATGTCCAGAGAGTTTAAAAATTGGCTACTATTTAAACCGGTGACTTTGGCATTACAACAAGCGCAGGTGCGCTACAGGTGGGGATTCCCTTTTTCGCTATCATTTCACCTTAATGCTCGGGACCACGTGATTCGTACACCTGCAGAGGGTCTCGAGATCCTTAAGAAGGCCAGCATTCCATGCGATCTGGCTCCAACATCAGACCCGCTTCCGAAACCGCAACGTCCATCCAGAGTTTGGACCCAGGTTCCCGTGACACAGCGTCGACCGGCACCCTCGTCTCCAACATGAGACCAGACCTCCATCAGGCCATCATAAGTCTCAGTGAGACCACCGGTTCTCTATAGTATATTACCTTGTTCTCTTTTTTCTTCTTCCCCCACTCATCCCCCCCCATCCCCCTCCCGCTTCCCTCCTCCCCCCTTTCCCCTCTCCCCTCTCCCCTTTTCCTTTACCTACCACTATGCCGATCTTTATCTCCTCCCGATGGACTATCATGTTGTCCCTCATGTATGGTTGGTCGGGGCTGGGCTGGGCGCCTGATTATGGGTCCATGCCCAGCTCCATCCTTCCCGTCATTTTGCCTGTGGCCTTTTATGGCCCTGTTTTGTGTATTTGCTTTAATGACCTGTTATTTTTCTGTTTTTCATGTTTATGTTTAATCCAGGGAACAATACCCCCTTATTTTCTGTGCAGACAACGGCTGGTCATGTGGTCCGTGGAGTGGATCGCGTCGGGCCTTATTGCTACCTTTACATGCTCCAGTATGCTCTCCAATGTGTAAGTTACTCTCACATAATGTGCGGGGATTTAACTCCCCTAGAAAACGTAAATCTGCTTTCTCTACATACCTGAAGCATACGCCCGACGTGATCTGCCTCCAGGAATCACACTTCACACCCACCTCACATCCTAAATACTTCCACCCACAGTATACTCGCTTTTACTCTTCCACCTATGTCTCTAAAAGCAGAGGAGCGATTATTCTGTTACGCAACTCCTTTTCATTCACCCCACAACAAACTATATTAGATCCAGATGGGAGGTATGTGATACTTTTAGGCACTTACCGAGAGGAGGTCCTTTGCATTGTAAACGTATATGCTCCCACTGAGGATCCCATCTCATTTTTTGTGCATATGCACTCTCTTATTGAACCCCTTACATACCATAAACTCCTGTGGTGCGGCGACTTTAACTTTGTACCTAACCCGGTGCTAGACCGCTCCTCCCCCCCTGCTCAGGCGCGCCCGACTACCCAAAATGTTAAAATAGGTCGAGTACTGGAATCCTTGTCCCTGGCAGATGCCTGGAGAGAGCACAATGGCCCACAGAGGGGATACACTTACTATTCCCCTCTCATCGGCTATACACCCGTATCGACTTGATTCTCATCTCTACCTCCTGCCTCCCCTCCCTCACCTATTCTAGACACGTAGTTTCCTCTCTATCAGACCATGACTTCGTCATAGCTGATCTAGCCCTTGATCTTCACCCGCCAGTGCCGTTTAATTGGCGCCTTAACGAGTCCCTACTGACCCGACCAATTGTATTTAATGCCTTACTGGAGGATCTTAAACAGTTCTTCTTAGACAATACCACTCCTGACATAGACCCCATGACCTTGTGGCTTACTCACAAAGCCTATATGCGTGGTAAGCTTATCCAAGTGGCTTCTAGGACAAAAAGGAGAGGACTGCTGCCCAGGTCACATTAGAGTCTAAATTGTCCAGGTTGGTAAGGGCCCATCAACAAACCCCAACAAGGTACCTATTAAAGGAGATAAAGGACACTAAAACACAACTGAATGCCATCCTATCCACCAACACGGAGAAGGCCTTGCGCTGGACTTCGTCCTACTACTACAAATATGCCAACAAACCGGACAAAATGCTAGCTCGCCAGCTTAAAGCCAAACATAGAGTAAACCATGTCTTCCAAATTCGCACACGCTCAGGTAGGACCACAACCCACCCGAATACCATATACGATACCTTCCACTCCTTCTACAAAAGCCTCTATTCGGCCCCAGCCGGTGTCTCTAATACACAGGGAGATGATTTTCTATCCTCCACAACCCTTCCTCGGGTAACCTCCGAGGCCCTGGCGGAGCTTAATAGTACTATTACAATGGAAGAAGTAACGTACACGATCAGGTCCCTAAAACTGGGGAAGGCTCCGGGCCCTGACGGCTACTCGGCGCTTTATTTTAAAAAATTTGCAGATCAGTTGATCCCCCACATTACCAACTTTTGTAATCACTTGATGCAGGGCTCCACACCTCCACCCGAGTTCCTGGCGGCTAAAATCACCGTACTCCCCAAACCGAATAGGGACCCCCTTCTCCCTTCCAACTACCGACCCATTTCCCTACTTAATTTGGACAATAAGATACTTACATCTATCTTAGCCCGCAGACTTAATAGACTCCTCCCAGCCCTGATACACAAAGATCAGGTCGGATTTATTCCCGGTAGGGAAGCTCCCGACAATGTCCGGAAGATCCTAGGTTTAGTACACGAGGCGAACCGCTCAACTACCCCAATAGCCATACTAGCATTAGATATTGAGAAAGCTTTCGATACAGTGTCATGGACCTACCTTTGGAAGGTTCTCTCCAAAATGAACATTGAAGGCCCGTTTCTCTCTACGATCCAATCCCTCTATTCGGCCCCCCAAGCTAGCCTTAAATTGCCCTCTTCTCATATATCTCCCATACCGATAAATAGAGGTACGCGTCAAGGTTGCCCCCTCTCTCCAGCCCTTTTTGCCCTCGCCATGGAACCATTAGCCGCTCGGATCCGAATGCATCCAGATATCAATGGAGTCTCAGTTGGGGGTGTGGAGCACAAATTAAGCCTTTTTGCAGACGATCTCCTGTTAACACTAACCAACCCCATAATCTCCTTTCCCTCCCTTCTTTCCCTCCTTCGGACATACACTGTAGAATCCGGACTACAGATCAACCATTCCAAGTCCGAACTCTTATTACACAACGTCTCCCCACGGGTCCGCGAGGCCCTCCAGAGTGGATTCCCATTCCAACATAAACCCCACTACCTGCCTTACCTAGGTATCTCTCTGGCGAAATCTCTCGACTCTCTGTATAAATTTAACTACCCCCCATGTACACCCAAATCAGGAAAGACCTAAATACCTGGGCATCTCTCCCGGTGTCATGGGTGGGTAGAATTCATATAGTGAGAATGGTGGTCCTCCCGCGCTTGCTATATCTTTTCCGAACCCTCCCGATCCCGGTCCCAGCATCTGATTTAAGGGCTCTCCAGGCAGACATCCTAAAATTTATCTGGGCACATAAGCGGGCTCGCATATCGAAGCTAGTCATGCAACGACACAGAACTCATGGAGGTCTCTCAGTTCCGGACATAGCCCGATACTACAAGGCAGCTAGACTAGCCCAACTCTTTTTAACACATTTCCCACCCCAGCTCAACCTTTATGGGTGGCACTTGAACAAGCGTTGTTCACACCATACACCTGGAGAGCCCTTATTTGGACTGCCTCCCGCTTCCCTCTTCGCTCCGCCCAAAATCCCTACTTTCTCACTATGCACTCCTTCTGTGGAGATCGGTTCGGTTTAAGCACCAACTCCAGTCTAAACCTTCCCCTCTGGAATTCATACTAGGTAACCCTGCTTTTCCCCGGGTCTCCACTCTGGAGCCTTCACCTGGTGGACTGAGAGGAAACTGTGCTCTCTCCGGGCATTCCTAGTGCGAGATAAATTAATATCCCTGTAGACTTCACCGAGAAATTTTCCCCCTATCAGGGAACATTTCAATGTCCAGAGGGTCTTCTCGTTCCTCCGCGCACTGACAGGGGGGACCGTGTAGTGGCCACCACGCCATTTGAAAGGATGTTGTCTTACTCCCTGTACAAACAAGGTTTGCTATCCCGAATATATGCCATACTCAATGCACCCCCAGAGGACTGCAAACCGAGTTATATGTTGGAGTGGGAGGTTGACCTAGATAAAGAATTTAGTCTTTCACGCTGGTACCAGCGCTCCCAGACACTCTCTAAAGGTTCATGGCAAACTACTCTAGCTGAAACATCTATCAAGGTCCTACACCGGACCTATATGGTGCCCTCCAGATTACACCGCATGTACCCAGAGGTTCCTTCTACGTGTTTTAGAGGGTGTGAGGAGGAGGGCACGATGCTACACATTTGGTGGACCTGCCCTAAGGCATCCAGGTACTGGAGACGCATTAGTGGCCTTATCTCTTCCCTAATGGGCCGTGCCTTCCCCTTTACACCGTCGATTTACCTTTTGGGGACAGACCCTCACGACTACCCTATGCTAAATTTAAACTGTTACAGTTTGTCTTGCTGGCAGCTAGAATCCATCTGGCCTCGCGGTGGCGCACGTCCTCGCTCCGATACCAGGCAGTACTTGATAGAGTTAACCAGGTTTTCCTGAACGAACGCCTGAGCGCCATACGCTCGGACTCCTTTCTGCTCTTTGAGAAGATCTGGGAGCCCTGGTCGTCCTCCCCTCACTCTACCAATCTCTCCATGTATTCCACATTATAACTGATCACTACTGCACTGGGTCATTGTTGGAAACCATTGGGGTGGGAGTGTTACTGGTATTAGCCGCATGATCAAGCACAGGCATTGTGACATAACATCATTAATTGTTTGTTTCCCTGCGATTGTTAATGTTCAACATCCCATGTTTGGATCTCTTTGGGACGTATTGTCCTTTAATATCTCTTATTGTACTTTGTTATCATATACTGTACTGATTCCATGTATCGTGTTTGATAAAATGTAAAAACTTTAATAAATATTCTTGAAACAAACAAAAAAAATTGGCTACTATTTGACCCTTCGGAATATTTTTTTTTTGACAATATTCAAAAAATTGACAGACAGGTAGCGAAGGTAAATGAGAAGACTTCTCTACTGTTTGAGGACTCTTCCCAGTTGAGAGACCCAATGGAAAGGAAGGCAGATAGTCTCTTGTGCAAATCGTGGGAAGCGGCCATGTATAGCATGAAGACCAACATAGCGGCAACATCTGTCGCAAGATCTATGTATTAGGGGTTTAACGAGCTAGAAAATCACTTAAAAAATAAAACCCCAGGGGAGGAAATAATAGATTTTTTAGCCCTGCTTAAATCGGCCACTGTTTTTCTGGCAGACGCTTCGGTGGAAACTGTAAGATTCTCAGCCGAAGATGAAACCCGGAGAGCCTTATGGATGAAGTCATGGTCGGGAAACAAAGCATCCAAAAGGAAACTGTGTTCCATTGCTTTTTTGAGAGAATGTTTTTGGTTCGGTTCTGGACAAGATCCTTGAAAAAGCAATGTATAAGAAAAATGGTTTTCCAGAGGAAAAACCTCAAAGATTTTCCCTTCGCCCCAAAAAACAGGTCGGTGGAGCTACCCAAAAGGGGGTAGAGGTAGAAGCTTCCTCCTTAATCCCCAGAACAAATCTAACAATAAACAATGACGGGGGAAGGCTAAGAGATTACTCCTCCCAGTGGAAAAAAATTGCAACAAATCCTTGGATGCTAAACATTGTGGAGAGAGATTTCAAGAGTTTTCATCTCTTCCCCCAAACAAATACACAATCGCATCCCCCACGTCAAAACAATTAGGTGAAAAAAATGTGGAAGGGTGTTATAGACCTGTTAAAACTAGAAGTGATCATTCAGGTTCCCCCTTCTCAAGAAAAGAAGGTTTCTTACTCAACTCTATTCTTGGTGACAAAACCGGATGGATCGTTCTGGACCAGGGGCGTAACTATAGGGGAAGCAGGGGAAGCGGCTGCTTTGGGGCCCTGACCCTGAAGGGGCCCATCCAAGAGAAGGAGAAGTACTAAAAGATTTTGTCAGGGCCCCTCAACATTATCACACAATGAAATTATATACAGTGGCAGTATAGACAGTGTAGAAAACGGATGGAACAGCTGCCGGGCCTGGTCTGAGAGAGCGATCTTTACTAGCCACAGGAAAGAGGGCGGCATGAAAGGAAGGGGTTGTGAAAAAATTACGCCACTGTTCTGGACAATAATAAACCTAAAGCAGTTAAACAAAAATATCCTATACAGGAAATTTAGGATGGAGTCACTGGTCTCTACAGTCCCTCTAATAAAACAGAATGCACTAATGTACACGATCGATTTGAAGGACGCATATTACCATGTCCCGATACAAGAGCAGTCTCAGAAGTATCTAAGATTTGCTCTGAAAGATCAAAAAGGATGCATATATCATTTCCAATTTACAGCCCTCCCGTTTGGCATTTCATCTGCCCCCAGAATATTTACCAAGCTTGTAGAAATGGTAGCCTATCTAAGAAAACAGGGATTAATAATACATTACTTGGACGATTTCCAAATCGTGGCAGACTCCAAAAAACAGATGGAGAACGACTTACACGATTTTCTAATCCTCCTAGAAGAATTTGGGATGGGTAATAAACCTAAAGAAATTATGTCTTCTCCCCCAGACATGAATAACGCTCCTAAGAATTCTCTTGGACTCAGAGGTACAGTCATTGTACCTTCCAGAGGAAAATAATAATTGGCCTGAGACAAAAAGTTCGAAAATTCCAGAAGAGCTCCTGTTCCATAAAAGAAGCGATGAGTCTATTGGGAGCTTTAACATCATGCATAACATCTGTTCCTTAGTCTCAGATCCATTTCAGAGTTCTACAAACCTAACCTAAACATGATCCACATACAAATACACAATGTTGGTAGGCATGAACAGGATGGAGGAAATGTATCTCCCTAAGAAACATACAGAGGTCTGATCACTGTATAAACATATGAAGAGGGGGGTTAAAGGTATACCAGAAATGAACAGCAATATGGAATCTTCAAAAAGTGAGTTTATTATCCAGTTACTCGAATGTGTGCTTACACACAATTTTTTTTTACGTTTGGGGGATCCTTTTTCCTACAGCTTCAGGGAACCGCGATGGGGGTATCTTGTGCGCCTTCATATGCAAATTTGTTCCTGGGGCTGTGGGAAAGAGAGATGCTCCAGACGAACCCAGTACCTGGTGCGGAAAGGGTCCAATACTGGAGCAGGTATATAGATGACCTGCTGATTATATGGCAAGGGTCATTGAATGACTTCAGTGATTTTATTCGGGTACTGAATAATAATCGAAAGAACATGAAACTTACCTTTTAAGACTGGTCGGACTCGGATCGATTTTTTTGGATGTTGCATTGAGTGTGGATTCGGATTGGAGAATAAAAACTGACTTGTATAGAAAAGAAACATCTGTTAATGCATTACTGTCAGCACAATCAGCTAACTTAATCCATAGTATACCTGTGGGACAGTTTCTGAGGGCAAGGTGTATCTGTTCTGATGGCCCCTCTATTACGTATAGACTGGGTCAAAATTTGCGGGACATGTTGGTGAAAAGTCATTACACCACACAACAGCCGACATTGTTTGGGTCCAGGGGTCCCAGGTGGGGCAATAAGCAATGTGGGAGATGCGTTGCATGCCTCAACATGGAGAGGACTGAGGTATTTTGGAATTCCACCAAATCCAGAGAGTACAAGATCACGTATACTATTAATTGTGATGGATTGCTATTAAGGTTTAGGGGAATAGATCATGTTTTTGTCTCCAGTGCCGCCCCCCCCCCCCCTTCCCCGGGGGTGGGGACTGGGAGAAATTACTCTCTCAACGTGAGATTAGTTGGATACCATCTCACCTTTAGGTTTACTTTACAATAATAGTTTTGCACCTTTCTTGTAGGCTGCCTTCTGTTGTCTGGGCTCCTCAGGTCACCGGGTCATAGGACGAATGGGTCAGTCCCTTTTTTAATTTTAATTGTAATTTTATCATTTTATTATATATGGGTTTATGATATGTGGGTTTCAGATCTATTTTTTATATAGTCTGGACCATTGCCGTATATTCTTTGGTCCAGAAATGTCTTCATTTTTGTTTTATGTATTTGTGTTTTTTCCATCTATTATTTTTGTGCCCCCCCCCCTTCACCCTCTGATTTGCCCTTCCTTTTTTCTTATTTTTCTGGTTTTTGTCTTGCAGGTATTCATGATCATTTGGCGTAGTTTTTTCACCTCTGCATTGCTCAGATTAGGATTTTTAATACATCATTATATATGAATTCATTTCACATATATCAACTTATGTATTATTGCACAGGACTACTTGTTTAAGAGGGTACCTGACATTGTTTTGTATATAAAGAATTTTCGCATCCGCTATATTTGATATTGGAAGATATGAATTAATCATATGCATATTAACTTATTTATTGACTTTTTTTATTACTTTGCACATGTCACTTTTTGGTTTTTGCACTGTTTTTGCACCGCACTCAGCATTTTTTTTTATTTTTTTACCGGACACGCCCACTCTCGTATTTTAAACTGGGATGAATGGTCCCTCCTACCAGGCAAAGCGCTTACTGTTTCTATTTACTGCTGTCATCTGGTCACGTGATCGTTTTGGATCATGTGACCGGTGATGCGGTAGTCCGTGTCTCGCTGGATCGGTCAGCTGACCGGCCCAGCCTGAGCGCGAACAACGGCGTCTATTGTGATGCTGGCGCATGAGGTATGATGACTGTGTAGTATTTACTTATAAGTGTGTTATGTTGATTACACAGTGGGTGACCAGTGGGTCATTAATTGTTCGGTGTTTAGAGTTCTACAAACCTGGCTACTGAAAAGATGGGACAGAAGACAGGTATCCTTGGATCGCAAAATTCAGATCCCAGAACATGTAACACTATCCCTCACCTGGTGGACCATCTCTTCAAATCTCGAAACGGGAGTGGTATGGAAGAAAACTCTTTTTGTCCAGATCCAGACAGATGCAAGCAAGTCAGGCTGGGGAGCAAACCTAAAAGGAAGGTTCTTCCAGGGTCTTTGACCAAAAACGATATCAGGTCGTTCCACAAACTACAGAGAACTAAGGGCTGTATAGAAAACATTAAAAGTTGCATCAGATGTCATAAAAGGTCATCATCTAAAAATATTATCCGACAATATTACAGCAGTATCCTACTTAAGACATCAAGGAGGAACAAGATCACAGGAACTGAAAAAGCTGTCAGAAAATATATTCTTATGGGCCAAAAAAACTGTGGAATCCATTTCCGCAGTTCACCTAAAGGGCTCCCAAAATCAAATAGCGGATTGTCTGAGCAGAAGGAAACTAGACCAAGGCTAATGGTCTCTAAACAAAGAAACCTTCAACCTGATAGAAAGAGGATGGGGCTCTCCGGTAATAGACCAATTCACCTCAAATGGGAATGCAAAAGTTCAATGATTCTGCTCCCTAAATCCAAGAGACAACCCTTGGGCAATCAATGCTTTCTCTGACCTGGAATTGGAGCCTAGTTTATGTGTTCCCTCCATTTCAGCTGATCCCAAAAGTAATTCAAAAGATCCTGCAGGAAAGACCAAATCTCATTCTGATAACACCGTTTTGGCCAAAGAGAAGTTGGTTCTCGATTCTCAAAAAGCTGTCTCTACGGGAACCTTGGATTCAACCTATCAGAGAGGACATTTTAACAACGGGTCCATGGATCCATTCTCATCCAAAGTTTTTCGGATTGACAGCTTGAATCCTGAGTCAGAAATCCTGAAACGCCAGGGTCTTTCAGACAGTGATCTTCACACTCAAATCTTGTAGAAAGAAGGTCACACCAGCGATTTATCTAAAGATCTGGAAGAAATACTGCTCCTGATTGGGAGAATCAAATCCGAATTATGCAGATCTAAATATCCAGAAGATCCTGGATTTCCTTCAACAGGGGTTAGATCTAAGTATCAATCCTTCTACTCTAAAGGTGCAGGTAGCAGCCCTCAGTGTCTTCTTTAATACGGATTTGGCCGAACACAGATGGGTCAAAAGGTCCTCTCATCTAAAACCCCTTATTAGACCTAGAGTCCCGACCCGGGACTTAAATATAGTCCTAAAGATCTAACAGGGCCCCCCTTTGAGCCTATAGATGATGGCTCAGTTAAATTTCTTTCCTTTAAGACCGCTTTTCTGACAGCAATTTCTTCCGCTAGGAGATTAGGTGAAATACAGGCCCTATCTATCAGGGATCCCTATTTAAAGGGAACTTGTCTGCAACTTTATGCTGCCCATACTAACGACAGAATAAAGTAGAGACAGGTAAGTTACTTTCAGCAATCTGTCATTTATAAGTTAAAAGTAAGTGGTTGCCGAGAACCAACATCACAATCTTTGTAGACTAGGCCTGTAAAGAGTCAAGGCCACCTGAGAAGAGTCATGGTTATTCATGAATTCTTACTCTCCCTGCCCACCTGCTGATGATTGATATGCTTCTACCTAGTTTTCTCCCTTTCTCTCTAGGAGAGAACTGCCAATCATCAGCAGATGGGTGAAAGTGCAGCAGATTATGAATAAACAGCTCAGGTAGATTTGACTCTTTTCAAGGCATGTGCTGCAATGATTATGATGATGGTTCTCAGCAACCACTTACTCATGAGTGACACACTGCTAAATTCAGCATTTCTGTCACTATTTTATGCTGCCCACAGTGAGGTCAGCATAAAGCTGATGACCGGTACCCTTTAACAATTCTACATGATAGAATTATTGTTAGGCCAGAAACGGGGTTCCTTCCAAAAGTGGTTTCTGACTTCCATAGGAATCAGGAGATAACTTTTCCCCCTTTCTGTAATAATCCAAAAGTGGTTTCTGACTTTCATAGGAATCAGGAGATAACTCTTCCCCCTTTCTGTAATAATCCAAAAAATCCAAAAGAGGAAGAATTTCATTCCTTAGATAATAGGAGAGCAGTACTAAAGTACTTGGAGGTTTCCAAAAGCTATAGAAAGATGGACAAACTTCTAGTCCAGTTTGGGGAAAAAAAATAAAGGGAAAACAGCCTCCATTGCTAGGTGGATAAAACAGACTTTCTGTAATTGTTACCGTATTTAGGGTCTTCAGTGTCCGGTTAAGATTAGGGCTCATTCCACCAGGCCCATATCCTCGTTCTATGCAGAAAAAGCGGGTGCATCCTTGGAACAGATCTGCAAAGCTGGTCTGACCTGGTTCAATGTGCATACCTTCATTAAGCATTATAGGCTTGACTTGTCAGGATTTTCTCATTTATCCTTTGGTAGAAAGGTCCTCCAAGCCATAGCCCCCCTTAGTTGGTGATCTGGTAGGTCTCCTATTATATGCAGTCATGGTGGTGAAATGGAAAATCTGAATTAGTCTTACCGGTAATTCCTTCTCCATGAATCCACCATGACGGCATGAAGTCCCACCCCAAAAAATGTTTTTTATATAGATAAATATATAGTTATGTATAGATATTGGTATACGTAATTACCTAGTTTCAATAAGTATGAAGAAATATAAAAAATGTAAGTATATAGTAATTTGATAAACACTGAGGTGTGTGGTGGGAGGGGGCAATTTAATCTTTCTCTGTTTTCCTGCCCCTACAGAGGTCAGGGGTCAATCTCCTATTATATGCCATCATGGTGGATTCATGGAAAAGGAATTACCAGTAAGACTAATTCAGATTTTTTGCCATTGCAGTGAAGACACAGACCACAAGGTGGCAGTGTTGAATAAGTAATGTACAGTAAGTGTGTCAAGGATGATTTCACTGTGAAGGCTTACAGCATTAAAGGAGTTGTCCAAGTTATTTCCTTGTTCTTTGTATGTTTCTAAACAAATGTAAGGGGTTTTCAATTCACTTACTTCATCTACAGTGGCCCTGTTCTCTTAGTTAGCTGAGCGTCACTTGACCTGTGATGTCAGCTTCTCTCTCTGCTCTGACGATGTTCTGTGCACAAGCTGGAGGGAGCAGGTCTGCTTCTGTGCACGGAACATCACTATGTGCTGTGGTGGTTGGAGCAACAAGCCACGCCGCCTATACTGCCTGATCTGCTGGTTTAGCTGTCTGCCCTGGATTCTTCAGCAAAGTTTAACGCCCTCTACCATCAGCAGCACAGACTCGTGGCTGGAAGCTCTACCTCAGGTACTGAGCATCTACAGGGTTTCCTCTTCTCCAGGCTCTGAAGAGACAAATGCTGTGCATGGGATCTTCCTTCCCTCCTCACAAATAGGGGGAATATGCTGTTTGTATTTGCAATGCCATTGTACTGTACAGCTGGGACTTGTAGTCCCACACATACAACATGAGTATCACAGCAGTCAGACTGCAGACAGGGCAGCACTTTCATTTACTCTCTTTGCAGAGCAGAGGTAAGAGAAAGGCAGTCTTTGTTCACACCTTCAGAGATTGCTGTTACAGACCCCACAGCTCTACAACTGCATGTAAACAAAGAGACCAGAACAGAACTAGGTAAATGAGTAATTTTTTTGCCTAAAACTTGCTTGGCATATGTATATATTGCTGACCATCAGATTTGCAGTGCTTTATTTATTTTATTTAATTTTTTTATACAACTCAGGCAACCCGTTTAATGGGGTTTTCAGGGAGTTCAGTATTCATGGCCTGTCCTGAGGATAGGTCATCAGTATCTGATCAGTGGTGGTCTGACTCCTGGCAGCCCCTCTGATCAGCTGTTTCAAGAGGCTGTTGCCTTTTCCTAGGCCAGTGAGGTTATGTTCTTTGGTCACATTGTCTATTTGCAGGTCAGTCACATTCACATGAATGCTAAAATGGTAATTACATAGAACATTTTTATCTTGCTCAGGTAATGAGCAGGATCAAATATTTTGATTTGCAAATCCCAATTATTATTACATTCTACTATGTCCTTGGGGAACCGATTATAATTTCTCTCATTTTGTGAACTGCAGTACAGGATAGACTGTGTCCTTGGCACTTTATTTAGACTCTCAGCTGGACATTTATGGCATAGACAGGCATGCTCAACCTGCGGCCCTCCAGCTGTTGTAAAACTACAACTCCCACAATGCCCTGCTGTAGGCTGATAGCTGTAGGCTGTTCGGGCATGCTGGGAGTTGTAGTCTTGCAACAGCTGGAGGGCCGCAGGTTGAGCATGCCTGTCATAGATTATGTTCCTCTATGTTTGATTATCCTTGAGCAGTGAATGGAGAAAGCCACTTATGCGTGGTTCGTTCACCGTTCCCGGTGTAATGGCCAATATGGACTAAAATGTGTTTGGCTGCGTCTGCAAAACCATAATTCACCAGATGCTTGCGCAACTGCTGTTCAACCATCAACCAACTTCTATCTAATGTGTATGGCCACCTTTAGAGTATGTTGTACGTAGCCATTCTTTAGCAACAGTAACAGGCCACAATGAAACTTATCAATCATGTTAAATTGGATAATTTTCCTCTTTAATTAAATGACCAAATGTAATTTTGACTAATTTGCTTGGTTTGGTTATCTTTACCTACTTTGTATGAAAATCTGTTGTAGTTTTAGGTAATTTTTTTGCAGAAATATAGAAAATTCCCAAGGGTTTGCAAGCTTTCAGACACTATTGTAAGGCCCATTTCACATCAGCGTTTTTGCTTTCCGTCCTCGGGGCTCTAGGATGGAAAGATACTGATCAGGATTATCCTAATGCATTCTGAATGGAAAGAAATCTGTTCAGGATGCATCAGGATGTCTCCCGTTCAGTATGTGAACGTTTTTTGGACGTTGACAAAACCGCAGCATGCTGCGGATTTGTCTCCGTCCAAAAATCCGGAAGACATGCCGCAAGGACGGACCTGGAATTAATGCCTATTGAAGTGCATTAATCCGGATACGGAATTAAGCTAAACGTCGTTTCGGCACATCGCCGGATCCGACGTTTAGCTCTGCGCATGCGCAGCAGCAGTTCCGATCGGGGCCCCAGTGTAAGCTGGGGGTCCGATCAGTTACCATGGCAGCCAGGACGCTACTGAAGTCCTGGCTGCCATGGTAAGTACTCCACAGCAGTGCACTTACCTGCGCTGCGGCCTCCGGGCGCTCCTTTATGACGTCACATGTCAGGGCCGCGCATTGCTGCGGAGTACTTACCATGGCAGCCAGGACTTCAGTAGCGTCCTGGCTGCCATGGTTACCTGAAAGCATACTGAAGACTGATCAGTCTTCAATATGCTTTCAGTTGTCTTACGTTGTGACGGATCCGGCAGGCATTTCCGGCAACGGAAGTGCACGCCGGATCCTCACAACACAAATGTGAAAGAGCCCTAAGTGAAACGTAAGAAAGGTAGTTGTGGATTGGATGTTAGAGTCTCACACCTGCATCATGGTTGCTGGTTATAACTATTCCACAACAAATCCCACGGTGCCTAGGGTGGACCTGACTAGTAAACCACCTTCTGAGCGGGTGTCCGCATTTAATTTGTACTGGTGGGTAATTTTTAGTATGCAAAGAGTTATGAGATACCTCCTTGTTACTAATGGCTATATCTCTGGCTTTTTAGAAGCTAGAAATACGAGCCTTTTCAAATCTAAAAAAATCTAACAAGGCCAGCATACTGCAGCTCATCTACCACTGACCTGAATGTGAGTCGAGCTGAAGTACCCAAGCATAACCACTGCACATGTACAGAACCTTGTTCTGCCTGCTCCATCTATTGTATAGTTTTGGGCACGGGGTGTTGGACACTCACCAATCTGATATTTATAACTAATCCTGAGGATAGGCCATCACAGTGCTTGAAAATCCCTTTGAGGAGGATTCCATTGTGTCATCATATACACAATAAAGTATTTTTTAAAGAGGACATTTCATGGTATTGTGCGTTAGAAACTGGTATGCTGACCAGATAGGGTGGACCCTACAGATGCCAGCACTTTTTTTTTTCCCTTCTAAAATACCCCTCCATTCCGGCGCTGTGTTCCCTGCTGTTTTTGACACCTGTTAATTTAGAGTATCGGTACAGGGAGGAGGAGATGGCTGGGTTTCTCAATGGGCGTCTCCTTCTCCCTGGCTGTAGCATGGACCAATCGCAGCGGAGAGCGTCACAGCCATGAAGAAAACACAAAAGTCACAAAAGTTTATATTTTGTAAACTTGCCGTGTTCCACTTTGGTAATTTTATAATATTGGGATAAATGTTCTAAAACAGCGGCTACACCTCTGGGTCAACTTCTGGGGATGGTGCTCACCCGTTGGTGCACCCAAACCGAAAAGTAGTAGTAAATATAATATATTGAAACAGGGGCACTCAATCCCGGAACTTGTCGATAAAATATTTAATATATAAAAGAAGCACATAAAACATGCAATTGACAATACAATAGACACTTCACCCCAGTCGGTATGTCCCGACTCACCCGCTCATAAATAGCAATTGAATTAAGGATGAGGAGTATCGATGTTCAGTCCATATAAATATCCAATAAGTCCAAGTATCTAATCTGAACTGAGTAATGAGCACTGTTCAATCAGTATGTCAATTCAACCATGCACCCTGATTCATCGATAGTGGGCAGTCATTCAGTGATTCACCGGGATTAGCATTTGTAGATACCCCGCTCACTGCACAGAATCTCCTGATTATTATTTGCTTGCCACTCACCGCATTCGGACTGACATGGAGTATTATCAGCTTTCGCTGTCCACTTACATGCAAACTCTTCCCGGGTTCGCGTCCTCAGAATCGCTCAAGCAAACCACTGCGGCGTCCCACGTGGTATGGAGTCTGCACGTGACGTCTCACGTGACTCCAAGTCTCAAAGGTCCTTGAGCGTGATGTATGTTGTGTTCTCAGGTCTCTAGCGGTTTATCAGGTATATACCAGATGAATTAAAAAGTTCTCAGGCAATCTTTCCTGTGCATATGTGATCCTCCAGATGAAATCAGTGATCTCTTGGACCAGTGATCTCTACAGAACAGGAAGTGTCAGTCTATTAATATCCGTGGCCAGAGTGAAAATTGCAGAATTTCAAGATTGTATTTTAGATACAGTAACATGGGCAATTAAATAAATATCACCAAAAAAGTCTGTAACATACAAAATCACTTTAAAGGGGTATTCTGATCATTTCAAGTTATTAGATCTGTGGGGGTTGGGACCCTCAGCAATCACAAGAACAGGGTCCCCATACCACACAGGGCTCCCCAGCAGTTCAAAAAGGTGCACTGCCATTCCATTAATTTCTGTTGGACAAGCTGGAAATAGCCGAGCGATGTACTCTGCTGTCTGCGGCAGTCCTATAGAGATGAATGAAGTGACAATGAAACTGCATTTCCTCCAGCAGGCCATGTGACAGACTAAGGCTACTTTCACACCAGTGTTTTTGCTGGATTCGTCATGGATCAGCCAAAACGCTTCAGTCATGATAATACAACCGTCTGCATCCGTTATGAACGGATCCAGTTGTCATAACTTTAACATAGCAATGACGGATCCAAAATAAAGATGAGAACGTCCAGCTCACCAGTCAGGCGTGATACTTTATTGTAGATAGGATAAAAACTTCCATAACACCAGGACACCAGTACAATGTTACGCGTTTCAGACCTTTACAAATCCAGGTCCTTCATCATGACATATGTGCAAAAATACAAAAAGCAAGCTTAAAAAGCTAGTGTTCAGCTGAAAAACTGATTGCTCAGGTCACATGACCTCACATCTGATCGCAATCAGTGACAGACTCACCAGCTATATACTTCATTACAGATAAAATATATAAATTTCTGATTGAAAAACAAAAGAAAAGAAAAAGAAAAAGTCACAAAAAGGCATATGACATCCAATTAATATTGCAGTATTAAATCGTATTTTTATTCAAACCAAGTGGTATTCTGGTTTTCAATTTGAACATCCAAAAGATTCACGATTAAGGAGTTTTCTTTTGATATCACCCCCTCTCAAAGGATTGAACACCCTTTCTATACCTTGCACTTTTAATTTAGTAATTTCACCGCCATGTATCAGCGCAAAGTGTGTACTGGCCGCTGACACATTGCGGGTGCGGTAATGTGGGATGTCAGAAATATGCTTGCGTATACGCACCTTGAGAGGGTTAGTGGTGTGGCCCACATATTGTAATCTGCAATCCTCACAAGTGATTACATATATCACATTGCGAGTGTTGCAATTTATGTAGCTTTTAACATTATAGATATTGTTATCTGAACATGAGACAAAATCTCTGCTGACTTTTAAATGATCACAGCATATACATTTTTATGGCCACATTTGAAGCAGCCTTTAGTGTGGAGCCAAGGCAAAGTTACATTTTTACTTTCTTGATATAAGCTGGGACTGACAATATTCCCTATTGAGGGAGCCCTTCTAGCAGCACATCTAATCCCACTCCCTAAAATGTCGGACCACACATCTTCAAAATTCAACACAGATAGATGTTTGCGGACAATGTTGCAAATCTCCTGATACTCACTACTATACTGAGTTACAAAAGTGACATTCGAAACTCCACTATTTTGGGATTTGGTGCGGCCACTTTTGTTATCTCTCTTGAAGATAATTGTATTACGATCCATTTTCTGAACTCGATTTTTACAACTTTGCACATAGCCTCTGGGATATGCTCTAGCAGATAACCTCTCTATAACCTGCTCGCTCTCCCACTCAAAAGACGCTTGGTCTGAACAACTGCGTTTAACACGCAAAAGTTCACCCCTAGGAATATTATCAATTATATGTTTGGGGTGACAAGATGTAGCATGCAATATTGTGTTGCCAGCCAATTCCTTTCTATACAGGGTAGTATCCACCCGTGCAAGTGAAACACTGCCACTGAGTTTTAAATCCAAAAAGAAAGTCTGAAACTGGTCATAGTGCAATGTAAATGAAATCGATGGCAAACATGAATTCAGGTAGTCGCCAAACAGTGGTATGGCCTCCACATCGCCCGACCAAACATCCGTCATGAACACCATGGAAAGACAATGGGGGACAGATCAGTTTTCTCGGACACAATAGACTTACATCGTGATTTATGCCAGATCTGTCTTGCTCCGCAGCAAATCACAGACAGAAAAACTCTGCTTGCAGCGTTATTCTGTCCGCGATGGGGACGCAACCGAACGGAGTTTTGTCCCCATGGAATTTTCCCCCCGCTATTCAGATCCTATGACAGATCTCAATAGTGGAAAGCGCAAATGTGAAATTAGCCTTAAATCCACACCAGCTCCCTTGCTGTTGGAGATTTAATCCATTTTCCATGCAAAAAACCAACGTGCAAAATTATAAAGGAGTTGGGCCTGCTGGTCCGCCAGCTTCCCAGCCCACGCCACGCACCTTTTTCTCAGCACTTCAGAAAAGTCACAGATTTTGCTGCAAAACGGAGTGCAACAAAATCTGTGGCTTCAATATGTCAATCAGTTAATAAATGTCCACCTTAAATGGGTTCTGCACTTTGTTTAAACTGATGATCTATCCTCTGGATAGATCATCAGCATCTGATCGGCGGGGGTCCAACACCCAGGACCCCCGCCGATCAGCTGTTTGAGAAGGCAGCGGCGCTACAGGAGCGCCACGGCCTTCTAACTGTTTACTGCCGGCCCAGTGACATCACGACTAGTATCAACTGGCCTGGGTGCGGCTAAGCTCTGTTCACTTCAATAGAGCTTAGCCCCACCCAGGCCAGTTGATACAAGTGGGTCACTGGGCTGGCGATAAACAGTGAGAAGCACGGCGTCCTAGAGCGCGCTGCCTCTCAAACAGCTGATCGGTGAAGGTCCCGAGTGCAGAACCCCTTTAGCTTTTTTCTAGGCATTGTTTTATCATAATATCACAGTATTGGCTGCCATTGTGTTAGGCCTTATGCACACGGCTGTATCCATTTTATGGTCCGCAAAATACGTATATCGTCGTGTGCCATGCAGATTTTTTTTGTGGTCTCATTGACAGCATTTTGCAGATCAGAATAGGACATGTTCTATAATTTGGGTAACTGACATACAGGATCTCACAAAAGTACAGTTGTGTTCAAAATTATTCAACCCCCACTGAAATTGAGTGTTTTGGCCAGTTTGACATTGATTTTGATCATTTCAGTCATCTTGTTTACAATTAAATCAAAGAGGCACTTGTAAGTCAGACAAATATAACATAACATTTATAATGAAATAACCACAAATGTCTTTTCTGTGCTCACATCATTATCAGTTTTATTCAACCGCCAAGTGACATTCAATCTTAGTACTTAGTACAACATCCTTTTCCAGTTATAACCGCTTTTAAACGTGAAGCATAGCTTGACACAAGTGTCTTACAGCGATCTACGGGTTTCTTCGCCCATTCTTTATGGGCAAAAGCCTTCAGTTCAGTCACATTCTTAAGCTTGCGCGCTGCAACTGCTTTCTTTAAGTCCCACCAGAGGTTCTCAATCGGATTTAAGTCTGGTGACTGCGATGGCCACTTCAAAATGTTCCAGCCTTTAATCTGCAACCATGCTCTAGTGGACTTGGAGGTATGCTTGGGATCATTGTCTTGTTGAAAGGTTCAACGTCTCCCAAGCCTCAGTTTTGTGACGGACTGCATCACATTTTCATCCAATATCTCCTGGTACTGAAGAGAATTCATGGTACCTTGCACACGCTGAAGCTTCCCTGTACCTGTAGAAGCAAAACAGCCCCAAAGCATGATTGACCCCCCGCCATGCTTCACAGTAGGCAAGGTGTTCTTTTCTTCATAGGCCTTGTTCTTCCTCCACCAAACATAGCGTTGATCCATGGGCCCAAACAGTTCTAATTTTGTTTTATCAGTCCACAGAACACTATCCCAAAACTTTTGTGGTTTGTCCACATGACTTTTGGCATACTGCAGTCGACTCTTCTTATTCTTTGGAGACAGCAAGGGGGTGCGCCTGGGAGTTTCTGGCATGGAGGCCTTCATTACGCAGTGTGCGCCTTATTGTCTGAGCTGAAACTTCAGTACCCGCATCTGACAAATCTTTTTTCAGTTCCTCAGCAGTCACACGGGGACTTTTCTCCACTTTGCGCTTCAGGTAGCGCACAGCAGTTGAAGTCAGCATCTTCTTTCTGCCACGACTAGGTAGCGTTTCAACAGTGTCCTTTGCCTTGAATTTGGGAATGATGCTTCCTATGGTGTCTCTTGGTATGTTTAACATCTTTGCAATCTTCTTATAGCCATTGCCCTTCCTGTGAAGAGAAATCACCTCTTCTCTTGTCTTCCTGGACCATTCTCTTGACTTCACCATGTCTGTAAACACACCAGTAAATGTCTAGAAGGAGCTGAGTATCACAGTCATTTTACATCTGCCTAATCGGTGCTTATTCTGCTTGATTGCTGCTCCTTGACATCCACAGGTGTTTTCAATACCTGATCGAAAACACTTGAATGAACCTCTGTTCTTAAGAGTGGTAGTCTTTAAGGGGTTGAATCATTTTGTCAATGAAGAAATCACAAACAAAACATTTAATACTGTATTACAAAAACAATTGATGTCATTTTAGTTGCATTTGGTTCTTTAAAAAGTCCTTGTAAGATTTCATTCTGAACACAATTACAAATGTACACTAAATTCCCTAAAACCCTTTACAGCATTGGGGGTTGAATAATTTTGAACACAACTGTAAGTACACCCCTCACATTTTTGTAAATATTTTATTCTATCTTTTCATGGGACAACACTAAAGATATGACACTTTGATACAATGTAAAGTAGTCAGTGTAAAGCTTGTATAACAGTGTAAATTTGGTGTGCCCTCAAAATAACTCAACACACAGCCATTAATGTTTAAACCACTGGCAACAAAAATGAGTACACCCCTAACGGAAAATGGCCAAATTGTGCCCTATTAGCCGTGTTTCCTCCCCGTTGTCATGTGACTCGTCAGTGTTACAAGGTCTCAGTTGTGTTAAATTGTGTGTTGTTGCTTTCACACTCAATTATGCTGGTCACTGGAAGTTCAGCATGGTGCCTCATGGCAAAGAACTGAGGATCTAAAAAAAAAAAATTTGTTTGCTCTGCATAAAGATGGTCTAGGCCAGGCATGCTCAACCTGCGGCCCTCCAGCTGTTGCAAAACTACAACTCCCAGCATGCCCGAACAGCCTACAGCTATCAGCAGGGCATTGTGAGAGTTGTAGTTTTACAACAGTGGAGGGGCCGCAGGTTGAGCATGCCTGGTCTAGGCTATAGAAAGATTACCAATACCTTGAAACTGAGCTGCAGCACTGTGGCCAAGACCATACAGCAGTTTAATAAGACAGGTTCTCCTCAGAACAGGCCTCGCTATGGTCGACCAAAGAAGTTGAGTGCATGTGCTCAGCATGATATCCAGAGGTTGTCTTTTCAAAATAGACGTTTGAGTGCTGCAAGCATTGCTGCAGAGGTTAAAGGTGTGTGGGGGGGAGGTCAGCCTGTCAGTGCTCAGACCATACGCTGTACACTGCATCTTATTGGTCTACATGGCTGCTGTCCCAGAAGGAAGCCTCTTCTAAAGATAATGCACAAGAAAGCCTGCAATAAGTTTGCTGAAGACAAGCAGACAAGCAGACAGGGATTACTGGAACCATGTCCTGTGCTCTGATGAGACCAAGATAAACTTATTTGGTTCAGATGGTGTCAAGCATGTGTGGCGGCAACCAGGTGAGGAGTACAAAGACAAGTGTGCACTGGGCAAAATCAAAAGTGGGGCCCCAAATCTTGTAATAATGTACTAACAACACAGTTACATTCTGTCGATTCCAGCCCTCCCTCACAGATTTATACCCCATAAAGCTCCTCACACAGTTCTTCACCGTCATGGTCCTAGAATATGCCACATGCCCCTCCCCCACCCAGCAATGAGTTCCCCTCCCTCAGGACATCTGAGAGTGTTAAAAAATAGAAAGCATGGGATTCCTCTTCGGGTGCGCTTTTCCCCAGCAGAGATTGGGGAAAGCACCCTGTTCTAGCCTGTACTAGACTTCCAGGCTCATTGTTAGTATATCCCAGTTCAAGCCACTAGATGGCAGCACTGAACTGTGATATAGTGATTTATATACAGAATTAGGGTCTATTCACACATTTGCAAAATGGATCCAGATCCGTTCCGCAGATCCGGACCCATTCATTTTCAATGGGGCCGCAAAAGATGCGGACAGCACACAGTGTGTCCTAATGAGGTTTAGCTTGCTGCAGTGAGCGGGCCTATAGATGTTGTGAGTGCGGGTGCTGTTACGGTTGCCACATTTCCCAACTAAATATACTGGTTACACAAAAAAGGTTGATGTGGGTTAATACGGTTGTTATTCGATCATATTTTAGATTTTGCTCCATTTTTTTTCTCAATACAATCAAACTTTTCACTGTTGGGGACAACCTGTGTATTTAAGTTTTATTTAGCCTCTATTTTTAAAACGTTTTTGTGTGGATTCGAACTCACAACCTTCTACGTTAAAAACAAGAACATTAACCACTGGGCTATAGAGCTCCATGATAAGTCACTGCTGAAAAACCTTATAGAAGTTTATCTTTTTTATCTTGTATTATACAAGAGAAACTTCTATGAGGTTTTTAAGCTCTATAGCCCAGTGGTTAAAGTTTTTGTCTTCAACGTAGATGGTTGTGAGGTCGAATCCCCACAGAAACATTTCAAAAATAAACTCCAAATTAGACTTCTTTACACAGGGTGTCCCCAAGCATAGTGACCATGCTTGGAAAATACCCCTTTCATGTTGATAACACCGACTCCATATATGGACACATCCATATATGGAGTCAGAGCAGGGATGCCTAAGCCGGGAACTGCCGAGACTGAAGCAGGGGGCCCCTGGGAGGATTGGGGCCCTTGGCAATTGCCCAGTTTGCACCCCCTAACGCCGGTCCTGCCTACAGTCAAGCATGGTGGTGGTGGGAGTGTCATGGTTTGATGCTGCATGAGTGCTGCCGGCTGTGGGGAGCTACAGTTCATTAAGGGAACCATGAATGCCAACATGTACTGTGACATACTGATTCCCTCCCTTCAGAAACTGGGCTGCAGGGCAGTATGAAAGCATAATAACAACCCCAAACACACCTCCAGGACGACCACTGGCTTGCTAAAGAAACAGAGAATAAAGGTGCTGGACTAGCTAAGCTTGTCTCCAGACCTAAACCCTATTGAGCATCTGTGGGACATCCTCAAACAGAAGGTGGAGGAGCGCAAGGTCTCTGACATCCACCAGCTCCGTGATGTTATCATGGAGCATGGAGGATTCCAGTGTCGACCTGTGAAGCTCTAGTGAACTCCATGGCCAAGAGAGTTAAAGGGGTTATCCAATACTATAAAAATGTCCCCCATATGCCAGGCCCCTCACAGTGAATGTACTTACTGTGCACCGCTCCTGGTTACCGCACTGCTTCTCCCTGTGCAGAGTTTGGTTGAGACAATGGTACTACAGAGTCTGACTTTAATCCAAGACTGAGTTCCATGTTGGTGATGTCCCAATATTGCTTGTCTCTAAACCTTGGCTGTGTTCTATTTTGTGTCGCAGAAATATTGGTTGGTTTTCATTTATTGGCAGAATGCCATTGTTTTTTATGCTAGAATAGATTTTTTTTTTTGTGTTTTTTGTTTTTGCTCCTAGGCATTATTTTCTATCATGTTGTCACAGTATTTGTCTTTATAGCTTGGCTGTGTTCCATACAATATAGTAACAATGTTTTTCTCTTTTGCGTGTTTGTTTTACATTGTAAAGTTATCATAAAGCTGTTTTTACAGCTTGGCTGTGTTCCATCATTATGATGCCACGACGATGTCTCTTTTTCTATGCAGTTCCATTTGGACAATGCCTCGGTATTCTAGGAATTGTTCTATTATCATGATGTCATAATAGAGTTCATCTTTAAATTGCGATGATGGCACAATTGTTTCTTTGTTGTTAGTATTCCATTGAGATCGACACAATCAGGGGCGGATTTTAAGTCTACGATAGGCCCGGGGCTGTCTACCCAACTCGGCCCCCTCCATTTTAGTTTTCATTTTTTTTTCTGTATGAAGAGGCTGTGGTGCTTTGTGAGCGTCACAGTCTTTTCCTAGGCCATATAACATAACATTCATCATTCACATGGCCTAGCTGCAGCTTGGTCCCATCTGAGTGATTGGGGCTGAGCTGCAATACCAAGCACAGTCCTATCAAATGGACAGCGCTGTCCTTGGTAAGGAGCAAAGAGGAGCAAGAGGCTGCGGCGCTCACTGGGACATCGCGGTCTCCTCAAACAGCTGATTGGTGGGGGTGCCAGGAGTCAGACCCCCACCATCTCATAACTCTCTGTGTACAGATGTCATAGATGTTAACTGCAGTCCTATGTAACACCCCACATAACACAGTGAACTATTATGTTATGTGGGGTGTTACATAGGACTGTATGGAACATCTACTACATTATCTGCACACAGAAAGTTATCACTGTTCTGGGCTGTTACATAGGACTGCAGGTGACAAATAAAAATTTTAGTTGCCAAATTTAAAATACAAATGATCATGATGAAAAAAAGACTCGGAGGAGAAGATGAGACTCAGGCCACCTCTACATATAGGAGAATACAGCACCACATACCTCTTACAACATCTGTGACATCTCCTGTCATGTAGATCTTCTCTTTCCTCTTCTCCTCCGTTTGGCCCAGAACACCATGGCAAATTCTTTCAGCCGCATCTCATCCCTACAGAGTTTGTTACACAGACACGTTACATTTCTGGGGTCATTTATCAAACTGGTGTAAAGTAGAATTGGCTTAGTTGCCCATAGCAACCAATCAGACTCCACCTTTCATTTTCCAAAGGAGCTGTCAAAAATGAAAGGTGGAATCTGTTGCTATGGGCAACTAAGTCAGGTCTACTTTACACCAGTTTGATAAATGATCCCAAAGTGTCTACAGCTGTTATAAAGTCCTCTAGAGTGCCCCCAGTAATAATAACACCCTATATTGTGCTCCAGGTAATAACGCCTGTATAGTGTCCCCAAAAATAATGTAATCTAATAGCAACGACCCCACACTATCCGTCTTGCTCAGCATCCCATGACGGAGAGAAAACCGAGCTTTGCTGCAGTTTGCTCTCCGGTATGAGAACGCAACCAAACGGGATGGAATGCATTTTGGAGCACTTCGTTCTGTTGAGTTACGTTTTAAATAAATACTGGCATGTATTGCAAGCTGATAATGACCTGAGAGAGGTAATAACTAAACGTCCTAGTATTACTTACCGTGGAGGTAAAAACCTCAAAGACATCTTGGCCCATAGTCTCTATTCGTCTGAACTCAAGAGGACAACCTGGTCACAAGTCCAAAACAGTGGCTACTTTCCCCTGCGGCAGCTGCACTTCTTTGTGAACCCTGTTGACAACAAGGAGTATCACATACGACAATTTATTAACTGTCAAACTAAAGGCATTGTGTACATAGCACAATGTCCCTGTAAGAAGATCTATGTAGGAAAGACAATACAAGAATTTAGACGTCGAATATGTCAGCATATAAGCAGTATCAATACCAAGGCTGACACAACAATATCTAGACATGTCAGACTATTTTCATGGAGGAGATCCCAAGTGTCTATCTTTTTGGGGTCTGCAAGAAGATACTTGGAGCGAGGAGGGGCAATTTCGATGTACTTTTGTTCAGGGCCGGTGCTATAATAAGGCAGACCAAGCGGCTGCCTTAGGGCGCATAGAAGGGGGGGGGCTCCAAAATGAACTTTTTTTTTTAAATCACTTTCGTGATGTGATCATGAGGGGGGGCGGGGGGGTGGGGCACCAAAATGTAGCTTCGCTTGTGCTGGCAAAAATCCTTGCACCGGCCCTGCTTTTGTTGCAGGAAGAGACCAAATGGATATACCGACTGGATAGCCTCAGCCTGAATGGGCTAATGAAGGGTTTACTTTTTCATCTTTTCTATAGGCCAGTGAGCGAGAAACTCTATCACTGTGTATTCAGCAATGTTCAAATACACCAAAAAGTGAGCCTTTTTGAGATGACAGCCTGCCGTTTTGAATCCAAGATAATTTCCATTCACAGTGGTCATTAAAGGGAAGATATGACAAACCAGCCATATGGCTTTTACCCTATTGCCTAAAATATATGTACAAGTATCATCTCGGACAACAGCAGTGTTTCCAAAAATAATAGCAACAATGAATCTATCTCATCACTAAATATCACCTTCAAATGTTATTTCCAATTGCTACTTTCTAGGATATCTTTAGGATATTAATGTGAGGCAGAGGCTGATATTGATGTAATAACCTTGTGTATTCATCAATAGACTGCCTTCATAGCTGACTGTATCATCCAATGTCACTCTTTTTTCCAGCCCTTGTGCTGGTGTTCATGTCCATGTGCAGTGGCAAGGAATGCATGTCATGTGCAGCAAAGCAAATATGGACAATCACATACGCACTAAGTGTGTGCGCATCTGGCGTCAGCGTAGATTATGCGCACCAGCCAGTCAACATATTCACCCACTTCTA
The DNA here is from genome assembly GCA_033119425.1 of Bufotes viridis. NCBI lineage: Eukaryota > Metazoa > Chordata > Amphibia > Anura > Bufonidae > Bufotes > Bufotes viridis. The sequence goes on along the minus strand of CM065595.1, from coordinate 118,653,212 downwards.
AGTTGGTGCGCAGAGCCAGGCTGCGGATCATGAGATCTGGATACTTCGCATAGCACACACTAAGTGTGTGCGCACCTGCTGGCTGTGCAGGTCATGCGCCTTGCCAGCCAGTAGATCTCACCACTTCTAAGTCAGTGCGCAGAGCCGAGCTGGGCATCATGTGATCGGGGTACCTCCTTTGTTTCGCTGAAATTAGTCCAGCGACACGGGAGGGGGGCGCACACTTGGTAGCTGATAATTTCCTTCTAGCGATTTGAGCCCCCCCCCACCACCTTGTGAATGGATGCCTTCTTTGTCAATCAATAAACTGGGGGCTTTTATACCCCGAAAATGGCTGGTGTCCTCAATTCTGCCCAAGCCCCTGATGAAGCCAGGTCACTGGCAAAACATGTCGGGGGGCAGATACAGTTTTTAATGTTTGTTTGTCCACTCCAATGTAGTCAGCCAGTCAGGTAGCATTCAGCATTCAGAGATAGTGAATCAGCATGTTTGGGACAGCATTAGCCAGGGAGCCAACCAATCGTCGTTAAAATCAGTCAGCCAGTCTAACCAGTGGCTAGACATGGATGGGAATGTGTGCAGTGTGACTGAATTTGAATGATAATAAATATGACAGCTATTGACACAGTGTCAGTCAAGTCCGCACTGTTGTGAAAGCAGATGCATGTCAGTGAAGTAACTGATTTACAGTCTCATAATGGGTAGCTCTTAGTATAAGGTCAGTCAAACTCTGCCACGCACCTATGGTATAAGAATGTCAGTGATTCTACTGACGTTCAATCACAGGTCTGACAGCTATTAACATAGTCCAACAGAGATACAGTCGGCACTCCGTACGTTGAGTGGCGTGGTGCCACGTGTCCCGGAGCAATCTTATACAAATGCTGTACAGGAAAGGACCGGCACTCACTCGGTACAATGTCTTTGTCAACTTTATTGATCACATGAAGAACACAATGACAATTGTTTGAGAAAGGCTCAACTTATGAGCCGAAACGCGTCATTGTGTTCTTCATGTGACCAATAAAGTTGACAAAGACATCGTACCGAGTGAGTGTCGGTCCTTTCCTGTACAGCTATTAACATAGTGTCAGACAATCCTAGATATCACTCAGCTGGTGGTCAGTAAATCAACGAGCTTACTGGCAACACTGTACAGGGCACTGAGGTGCGAGAAGAAACAATGCACATCTCCACCACCCTCATAGCAGACAATCTGAGTGTACAGTTTGAGTGTGTTTTGGCTCACAGCCATTTTAACTGCACTAATAAAAGTGATGTTCTAAATTCACTTGAAACCTGGGTCCAGTTAGGTTAAGAGCCCCTTTGGCTTTAATAAAATTTTGGAGGTAATGTACGTTTGCCCAGGCCTAGGTCCTTATAGCTAAATAATTTGTTGTTAGTATCCCATTGGGATCGACACAATAGTTAGCCTTCAAAAACCTTACATTTGTTCTTTTATGACAGTCATATTAGAGTTCTGCCATTACTAATTCATTATTTAATAGTTGTAACAAGGCTTCTTTCACACTAGCGTTTTTGCCTGATCCGGCAGGGTTCAGCAAAAACGTTTCCATTACTGATAATACAACCGCCTGCATCCGTTATGAACGAATCTGGTTGTATTATCTGTAACATAGCCAAGACAGATTCGTCATGAACTCCATTGAAAGTCAATGGGGGACGGATCAGTTTTCTTATTGTGTCAGACCCATTGACTTGAATTGTGGGTCATGACGGATCCGTCTTGCTCCGCATCCCATGACAGAAAGAAAACCGCAGCTTTGCTGCAGTTTGCTCTTCAGTATGAGAAGGCAACCAAACGGAACAGAATGCATTTTGGAGCATTCCGTTCTGTTCGGTTACGTTTTGTCCGCATTGACAATGAATGGGGACAAAACGGAAGCATTTTTTCCGGTATTGAGACCCTATGACGGATCTCAATACCGGAAAATATTAATGTTAGTGTGAAAGTAGCCTAAAACAAGAAATCAAATTCACATGTTCAACCAGTAGGTCAGCATATCTATAATATCAGCACCGATGCAGAAGAAATCAGATCTTAAACCACAGACACAATAAATGTAAGCACCCAGGTTCCTACAGTCAAAATCATTAAAGGTCATGTGTCATTACTAATCACTTCAAGCAAATAAAACAGGAGGCTCCAAAATAAAGAGCAATGAACATGACAAACAGAAAAGCCAGGTAAATGGAAGAAGGAGAGTGAAGTGAGGAGAAGCACAGGAGGACAAAAAAAAGAATTGTGCCCAATAACAAAAACATACAGGTCACAATGACTATGAGGACATAATCTACCTAAATTCAGCCGATTCCTGAAAAATGCCAAGATATAGAAAATTTTGCATTAGTAGTACTTTTTATTATCAATTATTATTAAAATATTATTAAAATAAATTATAAATTTAGTAGTTTTGAGTGAGGCAGTGAGATCCTCAATTTTAATAATCTTCTGTATCGTATTAAACCACAAAGAAACGGATTTAGGTGAGATTTGTCTCCAAAGAGACAGGATGCAAATTCTCAGCACTGAACAGATGACGCACCACATGGTGCTGATATGTAGACATTGTGGAGTGGATACAAGTTTGCAGGGGTACAGTTGCAAGAAAAAGTATGTGAACCCTTTGGAATGATATGGATTTCTGCACAAATTGGTCATAAAATGTGATCTAATCTTCGTCTAAGTCACAACAATAGACAATCACAGTCTGCTTAAACTAATAACACACAAAGAATTAAATGTTACCATGTTTTTATTGAACACACCATGTAAACATTCACAGTGCAGGTGGAAAAAGGATGTGAATCCTTGGATTTAATAACTGGTTGAACCTCCTTTGGCAGCAATAACTTCAACCAAACGTTTCCTGTAGTTGCAGATCAGATGTGCACAACAGTCAGGAGTAATTCTTGACCATTCCTCTTTACAGAATTGTTTCAGTTCAGCAATATTCTTGGGATGTCTGGTGTGAATCGCTTTCTTGAGGTCATGCCACAGCATCTCAATCGGGTTGAGGTCAGGACTCTGACTGGGCCACTCCAGAAGACGTATTTCCTTCTGTTTAAGCCATTCTGTTGTTGATTTACTTCTATGCTTTGGGTCGTTGTCCTGTTGCAACACCCATCTTCTGTTGAGCTTCAGCTGATGGACAGAGGGCCTTAAGTTCTCCTGCAAAATGTCTTGATAAACTTGGGAATTCATTTTTCCTTCGATGATATCAATCTGTCCAGGCCCTGACGCAGCAAAGCAGCCCCAAACCATGATGCCTCCACCACCATACTTCACAGTTTCGATGAGGTATTGATGTTGGTGAGCTGTGCCTCTTTTTCTCCACACATAGTGTTCTGTGTTTCTTCCAAACAACTCAACTTTGTTTTCATCTGTCCACAGAATATTTTGCCGTTACTGCTGTGGAATTATAGTCAATAGGGACAGAGCGGCAGTCCGGAGCAACACGTGAACTAGCGTCAGTATGGATCCGACAGGCTGTTCACTCGCCGGAACAGCCTGACGGACTCCCCTGCCATTAGTGTGAAACTAGCCATAGTAAGATGATATAACAATAGTGATTATCTTTATTCACTGCCGGTGTTCTACTATGAGGATGTCACAATAGGCTGGTCCTATGGAGATGGGAGCGGAGGAAGAGAGAGGAGAGGCATTGCCATTACACCTAGAGGCTCTGCTCTCTCTGCAACTGCCGTGCCCTCTACACCATGATTGACAGGACCAGGCAGGTTCAAATCTGCTGACAAATTTCCTTTAAAAGTAATTTCTGGACATCTGCAGACATAGTGTGGGCTCCTCATTCCTGAAATGTTTATGGCTATCAAATAAAAAAGTTCTCAGGACATGGATCCGTTGTTTGCAGGAGTAGAGGACATATGGAGGTTGTTCAGGGATATATTAGCCCTCTCCCTTGTCCCTATTGCAGGACTCCCTGGGTGTGGCTCAACAAGATGTACCTGGGGTTTGGAGAGCCCTTTCCGGAATTAGCATACAAGCTCTCCTATCAGACCCAGAGGCCTCGATAAAGGCAGCATGTCAGGAATCACATATCCAATCCTCTGACTTTCTGTTGAGGGATTTTCATGTCAAGTCTCTGTGCGGGGCAGTGAAGAGGAAGTATCCAGTACAAAGATCTCTAACGGAGTTCGAGAAACTCATTTCCCCCCCAATCATTAAACTGCGAAAAGTCTCCATGCTCTACCCCCTGGTGGGACCGCCATATCTGCTGGAGTGGGAGCGTGAGCTTGGGATAGTTCTCACTCCAATGGAAACTAAAACAGTGTTGGCAAACTCACATGATTTCTCGCCATGCGTGAAACACCAGTTAAACCATTACAAATTGCTCACTCAGTGGTACAGGACACCAGAGTTCCTCTTTAATAGGGGATTATCACCTACTTGGGTGTGCTGGAGGTGCGAGAGCGGAACGGGATCGCTGTCCCATATATGGTGGGCCGGTCCCCTGATAGAATTATACTGGAAAGAAATAGCTGAGGAGATCCAGCGAATATCTGAGCATAACTTTCAGATTACGGTTGAGATGGTGGTCTTGGCAAATTAGCAGCAAATATATCCCTTCTAGGAACAACTTGGTGACTCATTTACTCGCTGTCGCAAAATCTCTGATACCACTCCATTGTAAGAATAAGTCACCCCCTAGTGTTCAGGAATGGAGAGCGAAAGTCCGCCAAGTCTCTCAATTTGAGGAGATGACTAGTTGGCTAAATAGATCTCATGATGAATACCTTAAGGTGTGGGATAGATGGAACTCAGCGACTAATTCCACATCCAGTTAGAGTTAAAGTTTGTTCCCTCCTGATACTTTCTAAACAAACTACTAGGTGTCAGCTTGGTGATCTGATGGGAATATGGGTGCGGTCAGAGAGAGAGCCCCACCACCACCACCACCGCTCCCTTATCCTTACCTGGGTGTCCCCTTGTGGACCAGGGATCCTCAGGTTGAAATGTAATGAGTGTTAGAACTGTCATGTACTGTTAATCCTACTATTGGCCCATTGGGTGGCCAGTATCCACCAAAGTCTACTCTAAGTTCTCGATTTTAGTCAACACTGTAAGGCTACATGCACACGACAGTTGTTTTTTGCTGTCCGCAAATCGCCTTTTTTTTCACATCCACATCCTTTCCGTGTGTCCGCAAATTTTGTAGGTTGTGTTTCCGTGTGTCTTCTGTTTTTTTTTGCGGATCCGCAAAAAAAAAAAAACGGAAGGCTAAAACCAGTTTCTTAAAGTACCTGTACAAGTTCCCTGGTTTCCAAGAAACCATCCGCAAAAAAAACGGATGCGGATACGGATGGCTTCCGTTGGTCATCCGCATTTTTTGTAGACCTCTTGACTTCTATGGGTCCGCAAACCGTTTTTTGCGGACAAGAATAGGACATGCCATATTTTTTTTGCGGACGTGAAATGCGGACAGCGGACACGGACAGGCAACTGAAGAGGCATCGGCATTTTTAACGGATCCATAGAAATGAATGGGAAACCATCCAATCCGCAAAAAAAACGGAAAAGAGGCCGCAAAAAAACACTGCCGTGTGCATGTAGGCTAATGTGACCTTATAATGGACTGTGTCAGACATTACTCACAGTTCTCTCTGGTATATCGCTTGAATTGTGCCTAAGGCTGCATTCACACGTCCGTGGAACACCGGACTGGCACCCAGCTTACTGCAGGAGCGCACGGCGTCATTCGTTCCTATGACGCAGTGCGCTTCCTGCTGCCGCCACAGTACAGTAGTACACTCGTATAGATCATAGGAGTGTATTACTGTGCAGCGCCGGCAGCAGGAAGCGCACGGCGTCATAGGAACGAATGACGCCGTGCGCTCCTGCAGTAAGCTGGGTGCCAGTCCGGTATCACACGGTCCGTGTTCCACGGACGTGTGAATGCAGCCTTAATCTGTACGTCTATATACTAAGTATTTGCATGTGCGTTGTAAAATTTTAACTGAAAAAACTTATAAATAAACTATTTACAAAAAAAAAAATAATAATTTCCTGTATATGTGGTATAACCTTACTACTGGCTATCCTTGACTACACTCCTGCCTTTGGTAGCAATCACTTCTACCAACAGTTTCCTATAGCTGTAAATAAGATTTGCACAACAATTAAGGATACATTTTGGACCATTCCTCCCTGTAAATGTGTTCAGTTTATCAATATTTCTTGGATTCACTGTGTGCACAGACGTCTACAGGCTATGTCATGGTATCTCGACAGAGCTAAGGCTAGTTTCACACCTGTGGCACGTAGATCTGGTCCCCTAATCAGGCAGACATACCAGAAATCGGGCAGACACAAACCGCAGAGTGCAGCAGTTTGTGCCTGGCCAATCCTCCGCATTTTTGCTGGATCTCTGCCAGACCCTATTATATTTAATGGGGCCGGTGGGAATTAATTTGTGTTCCGTTAATTTTCCCTACCCGTGAAATTTCCCTACCCTCGTCATTTCCCGCTAACTGTGAAAGCGCATAGGGTAGGGAAAATTTATGGCCAATTGCGCATGCGCTGCGGGTAGTGAAAAGTTACAGCCTAGTGCGCAGGCGCGAACGCTTGCTGCATCTAGTCTAGTGCCTAGAGTAGGGAAAACTTAGTGTGTATGCGCCGAGGTTAGTGAAAACGTACAGCCCAGTGCGCGTTCGCGCCTGCGCACTGGGCTGTAACTTTTCAATACCCACGCTCATGCGCAATTGGCCGTAAATTTTCCCTACCTTATGCGCGTTCACAGTTAGCGCCGCTCTCCTGCGCCGAATCCTACTCAGCCACTCAGTATGCGAGTGCCGTGACACACCTCCACCCTCACCCGCATACCGGAACTGGAAATGACGAGGGTAGGGAAATTTAACGGAACACCGGACCCAGAGTTCTCTCCCGAAACAGCCTGCCGGAATACACACCGTCGGTTGGAAAGCAGCCTCAATTAAAGGGGTTATCCAACGTGTAAAACATGCCCCTCATATAGTTGATACTTACCCCAGCACCTGCAAAGCTCCTGCTACCCGCACAGTTGCTGCGGGTGACGCTAGGAAGGCTCGCCCCTGTGGCAGCCTGCTATTGGCTTCCCCACCCCTGTCGCCAGATGTTTTGATCCGCACGACAAGGAGATAACCCCCTAAGGACTCTAACTTAGCCTTTCCAAAACACAAATGTTCTTTAGATAAGATCTTACATTCTCCTGGAAAATGTTTTCATACACCTTAGGCCTCATGCACATGAGCGTATTTTGATTCCGTGTCTGTTCCGTTTTTTTTTTGCGGATAGGATGCAGACCCATTCATTTTAATGGGTCCGCAAAAAATGCTGACAGCGCATCGTGTACTACCCGCTTCCGTATGTCCGTTCCGTAGCCCCGCAAAAAAAATATAACCTCCTATTCTTGTCCGTTTTAGGCATTATTACAATGGATCCGCAAATAAAATGGATGGCATATGGATGTCATCAGTTTTTTTTTGCGGATCCGCAATTTGCCGACCGCAAAACACTTACGGTCGTGTGCATGAGGCCTTAGAATTACTTGTTCCCTGAAAATGTTTGAAAATGATTGCATAAAAATTCAAATGCGCAAAATGTGTACTTTAGTCATCATGCATGTGCAGTTGATCTTAGGTGGCTCTTCTGGCTGAGATCTGCGCTGTGATGAAGTCACGGAATTGTGCTTGTTGGGAGGACTGGAATGTCAGTATTAAAATGGTTCTCCAGGTTCAGGGCTGAACACAGATAAAAGTTCTTCTTTATTCTCTTACTATATATGAGTGGAGCATCAGCGCGTTTCCTTGCTCCGATGCGCGCTACACTGCAAGGTCTGTATGACGTAGCGGGCTTCACATCACTATGCTAGGCAGAGACTTCCACCTAGCAGTGAGCCCAGTTATGTCACCAGCACAGATTGGTGGTCTGTAGCGCTGCCCTAGGTTTTTCTGGAGGCGGGTACTATGCAAAGAACCCTTATATCTGGGTTCTGAACCTGGAGAACCCCTTTTTATTTTAGTTACACCGCAGAGACTTCTTCATTAATATAAGGGGGAGCTCTACTGTGTGGGGGCATTATGGAAAAGTAATATTGTGCAGGGGACTGAGGGCATAAGTATTGTTTGGGGGGGACACTAAGGGGGCATTACTACTGGGTGGTGGACTAAGGGGGGAATACTATAAACTGTTGACTCCTCCTTCTCTCCACCGCTGGTAAGTATTATGTGGGAGATTTATCAAAACTGGTGCCAAGAATAACTGGCTTAGTTGCCCATAGCAACTAATCAAATTCCACCTTTCATTTTTCAGTGTTCCTTTGAAAAATGAAAGGATCAATCTGATTGGTTGCTATGGGCAACTAAGCCAGTTTTTCTTGGCACTAGTTCTGATAAATCTCTCCCTATATTTTAATATTTTTTACATGACTGAGTAGGTGGGGGTTGTATGGTGAGTGTCGGTAGTCTCTTGACTAGCTGCTCAGGGAGACCCACTCAAAAATTTGGTATGGGGCCCAGCTTTTGCTAGTCAGGCTCCTGGGCAGGAGGATACATGACTGACTATTGGTAGATGTTTGGGTTACACTAGAATGCTGGCTGACCAGCATCTCCCCAAAGAGCATTTGGTGCCTACAATGAGCCCTGCACCAGTCACGTCTACACTTCCTCTGTACAGACACATGTTCACATTCAGGGGACGCGCCTCCAGCGTCTATGTGTGCAGCACGTGTGTGGGCGTGCCTTTGCTCAACCAATCAGATCTTGGCGACTTACGTTATCACCAATGAGGATGCGGCTGGGCTGTAACCCGGAAGCCGCATTGTAGACGAGAACCCGCACAGTGGGAGTTTCTAAGGACAGTTCTGAATGAGCTCCGCTGACGTAAATTACGCCCCGCCCCTTGCTGTTACTAGGCAGATTCTCAGCTCCCATAACAGTCACGCCCCCTTTTTTGTGTGCGCGTACCCGGACCGCTCCCAAGCGCGTTCCCGCCCGCCAGGCCGGTCCTATGGGGATGGGAGCGGAGGAAAAGAGAGGAGAGGCCTGAGCAGTCCAGGCTGGAGAGCAGGGAGTGAGAACACTCGCTGGTGGGAGAAGAGTAGGCGATACGCCCTGACAGAGAAGCCAGTGAGGGCGGAGGACAGGCCCTGGCCGGGGGACACAGCAGGGTGCATGTACCGTGGAGGATAGCCGCTGTATGACACTGGCACTAGGATGGCGGAGAGAGGTGGATGTGCGCTCCTGGAGTCTCTGCCGGTGGAGATTCGGGAGAGCCTGGCGGAGCTGGAGCTGGAGCTGTCTGAAGGTAGGGAGGCTGCAGGCGACGACGACTACAAGTCCCATCATCCCACAGGCTTTTTTTTGCTTTCATGGCATGCTGGGACTTGCAGTAGATGGAAGGTATATTAGATATAATGTATCATGCCGCTGTGCCCTGTGTGTGCCAGCTATCCTCATGGCACAGGTATGTCAGGTAGGTTACAGCTGACATGTGTCATCATATGCCATTAGAGTGGCTGCAAGACCTGTCATCCTCGCTGTACCCACCGGGGGGTATCACAGCGGGCACCCAATAGTGACGTAGTGCCCATAGTTCTATACGGTGACAGTGCCCGTGCCCCTCACCGGTCTGACACCTGGCACTCACATGCGACATCCCGTCCTGACACCTGAGCTTTCGGTTTTCTCGTCGTGTGTGTGACATGTGGCTCCATGAGATTCAGTCGTCAGTGTGATAGGGGATGATTTCCTTGGTCGAAAGACATGAACTTCTCGGATGTTAGTATTAAAAAATGACCATATAAAAAAAACAAAAAAAAAACACGTGAGGCCTGTTACAGGAGCTGTATGAATGGGTTTTATTGGTAAAAAAACGTTTAGCGTTCCTTTTCCCAGTGACTTCTTGTCTGGTGGGGGACGACTTCTATGTCTGTTAGGTCTCATTCACACATCCGTGACCAGACGGTCAGGGGTTTATCTGTGGAGGACCCCGGTTTGGTCCGTGTGTCGGGCATATTCCAGAGCATCTGCTAGAAATGATCCGTGAAAACCACGACCCGAACGTAGATGGAATCCGTGACTATAATGTACGTGAGGGGTCTGTAATCACAGACAAGACAGGGTGTGCACCCGTGGTTGCACTGTGGACCCATAATCCGTGGAAAAGCACTGATATGTAAATGTCCACACTAAAGTCAGTGGATATGTGTACCGTCCGTGGAGACCATTTCCTGACTTGTGAAAGAGGCTTTAGATAGCTGTCAGTCTTGTGTCCTCTACACAGCCCTATTCACACGTCAGTATTGGTCAGTGATTTCCATCAGTGATTGTCAGTAGGGATGAGCGAACTTGTGTTTTCAAGTTCGGCGTACAAGGTTCAGGTTCGGGTTATCTAGGAATTCCGTTAAGGATTCCGCTACCACGGACTATAAGTTATGGTCCATGGTAGCGAAATCCATAGCGGAATTCCTAGATAACCCGAACCTTGTACGCCGAACCTGAAAACACAAGTTCACTCAACACTACTTGTGAGTAGAGATGAGCGAACTTCTATTTTTAGTTCGGCGTCCAAAGTTCAGGTTATCGTAGCATCCCGTTATGGATTCCGCTACCACGGTCCATAACGGCATTTGGAATCCATAAGGGGATGCTTCATTGAACCCGAACCTTGGACAACCCTAAGGACCTGGGGTGACGTCACCGTCATGTGATCAGTGCAGGGGGCGTGGCTCAGCACTGGATTGGATAAGAGGTGATCCAGTACTGAGCCACGCCCCCTGCACTGTTCACATGACGGTGACGTCACCCCAGGTCCTTAGGGTTATCCAAGGTTCGGGTTCAATGAAGCAGCCCCTTATGGATTCCAAATGCCGTTATGGTCCGCGGTAGGGGAATCCATAACGGGATGCTACGATAACCCGAACTTTGGACGCCGAACTAAAAATAAAAGTTCGCTCATCTCTACTTGTGAGCCAAAACCAGAAGCAGAGGCAACACAGGGATGTGGTAAAATGCATCTGTTCTGGTATTATTGAGCCGCACCTGGTTTAGGCTCAAAATCACTGATGGAAATCACTGACCAGACACTGACTATCTACAGGACAAATCTCTTGGGTTGTGGGATAAGCGGCTGCCGGGTGGCTCTGCTTCTCTTACCTGCCTCAACCATGATCTCTCCTCAGGGCAGAGTTGATAGCAGATCCCTCTAATGTTGATGGGCTCTGCCAACGCCAGGCAATACTGAACGACCAGGGATTACATTTTTAAAAATAACTTTAATTCCTGGTCCTCAAGCAAAATGACAAATTTCGGACAATTAGTTTCGGCCATCCTACCTGTAGAGTTTGCAAACAGGGGATTACCCATTTTGGCCCGCTTTTATCCCACCGCAAGAGCTTTTTTTAAAATTTTATTTATCTTTATCTTTTTGTTTAAAAATAAAATAAAAAACTCTCGGAAACCATTAATACTCACCCCTCTCTCCAGTGGTGTTCTCTGAGGTGCTGGCCCGGTTCTCCTGCTGCCGTTTCTTGACAGTTACATGGTAGCATCAGTTACATGGTAGGTGACCTCTGCAGCCAGTCATTGCCCTCAGTGGTCTACAGCTGCAGCGCTCATGTACCATGTCCCTGTGCGGCACTGCTGCTGCTGGTCAACAAATACTGGAAGGAGAACCGACCCACAGCCTCGGAGAACGCCACTGGAGAAAGGGGTCAATACTCCATTTAAAAATTTAAGTCCAAGATTTTTAGTTATCTCAGACAACCCCTTTAAGTTTAGGGCTCATGCACAAGGCCATATTTTCACTCTATTTTATGTGTTTAAAGGGATTCCGCAGTTTGTTTAAACTGATGATCTATCCTCTGGATAGATCGTCAGCATCTGATCGTCGGAGTTCCGACACCCGGGACCCCTGCCGATCAGCTGTTTGAGAAGGTAGTGGCGCTCCAGGAGCGCCGCGGCCTTCTCTCGGTTTCCCTCAGGCCTAGTGACGTCACGACTATCACTGGCCTGGTCTGTTAACTTGAATGGAGCCCAGGCCAGTGATACTCGTCGTGACATCACTGCGCCTGCGGTAAACAGCGAGAAGGCTGTGGCGATACTGCCAGTGCCACTGCCTTCTCAAGCAGCTGATCGGCGGAGGTCCCGGGTGTCGGACCCCGCCGATCAGATGTTGACGATCTATCTAGACTAGGATAGCTCATCAGTTTAAAAGAACTGCAGAACCCCTTTAAGCGCCTACCATGCCTCCATATCCCTCCCATTTCATACAGAGGCATACAGACTATTTTTCTGAAGGATTCTGATCAGATCCAGCACAAAATATCTTCCATTAGATGCGTATAAAGGGTATTTCTCTATAGAAGCCTCGGGTCTCCACTGGTTCTGTAGGGCTTCCGATGGAGCCTGTGCAGCGGCACGTGGAGGCCGTGCAGCTCCGTATACCGCAGCCTAGCCTCCTTTGTGATAATCTAGTCAGGCCCCACGTAAAAAAGAAATATGTACCGAAAAACACCGGTCACATTCATTCATCTTAAAGGAGCACTCCTAGGAAATGTTCACAGAAAGGTCGTAAAAATTTCTAACCATGTTACAAATTCCAACCATTTTTGTAAGGGATTTAATAAAATCATTACAAGCTCACATCTGGCACGGCTTTAAAATGCCGCAGCGGCGAGAAGGATACACGAGGAACATAGGAAAGTAAGGAAGCGGCATAGAAGATTTCTGCCGACAACTATGCCTTTTATGCAACATTATCCTATTTGTAATGGGTCCATATATCTTACTGAAAGGCGCAATAAGACTAAGGCCTCATGCACACGACCGTTGTTTGTTTCCGTGTCCGTTGAGCCGTTTTTTGTGCTTTTCTGTTTTCAATGGGTCCGTGGAAAACTTGTCAAATGCACCATTTGACCTCCGCGTCTGTGGTCCGTGATTCCAGTCCATCAAAAAAAAATAACCTGTCCTATTCTTGTCCGCGAATAATGGTTCGCGGACCCATTCAAGTCAATAGGACCATGAAAAAATGCGGATGGCCATCCGTGTGTCATCCGCGTTCCGTTTCTGCATTTTTTTGCGGATCCCTTGGCAGGCATTAAAAAATTGTCAACCTGTCTTTTGGTAATATCTTTTGGGTCATGTCCGCTAAAAAAAACGGAAGACACACGGAAACACAACGGAAGCAAAAACGGACATGGAACAACGGAACCCCGTTTTGCGGACCGCAAAAAAATACTGTCGTGTGCATGTAGCCTAATAGAGTATCTGTCAGTAGATGCCTTGGCGGTTGGGGGGCTGCAGGTAGAGAGTGCGGTTTATCCCGTATATCGGGAGGGGGACCTCTCTGCGGTCTCTGTGGGCTTCTCTTCGTGAGGTCAATTTGATGAAGGCTTTCCCGATCACTATCTGTTGAATGATCATTTTCTTGCATATGACGTCGTTATTAGTTAACTTTTCTTGGCGTGTTGCTTTTGTCAATCTTGCTTTTTCCACCACTGCGGTTTTTCTCTGTGAAGATTGCACTGGAAGATCCGGAAGGGCTTCCTTGGCTTTTCTGGCTGTGGCTCCATACCGCAAAAAAGTAGTGCGTGCACTACTTTTCTTGTGGTGTGGATCGTGGACCCCATTCAAGTGAATGGGTCCACGTCTGCAGACGCCGGAACACGGTCGTGTGCATGAAGGGAAGCAACAGATCACTAATGAAAGGTATCATTACACTCAGCAGAGCTAACCCTACAAGCCCTTGTGGCGGGTTTATCCGTGAATTTTCTGTTGCTGCAGTGCAACTAATACAGAATATTTTTCTTTATTATAAATCTTTTTGTTAGGGTTAGCTCACGCATACAAACGTTGGGTGTTTTGCAGTCAGCAAATTGCAAATCTGCAAAACACTGATCTCGGCCGTGTGCATTCCGTATTTTGCAGATCGGAACAGCTGGCCTCTAATAGAACGGTCCTATACTTGTCCGTAATGCGGACAATAATAAGACACGTAGACACAGAACGCGCACGGTGTAATTTCCGTTCTTTTGCAGTCCCGTTGAAGTGAATGGTTCCGCATACCGGTGCCAAAAATAAACCGGAACAGACACGGAAAAAAAATACATTTGTGTGCATAAGTTTTTCATGGTTTAAATTGTATGTATGATGTGGAAAAAGTGTGGAAAGGGAAAGAGAACCGTCTCACTAGCGCCACCTTCTGGAAATGGCTGACCAAGCCTTGGGACATGACAATGGAAGATAGCCAGGCCAGATATCCATCCGCAGAAAGCTGTTTCGGGCACTTGCCCCTCATCAGTACGGAGTAGGACTCCGGCTGGCAGAGTGTGATCTCTTGGATGCCGCTTAGGGGGTACTGGTTCTTCTTAAAGATATCTTCCAGGTTCTCTCTCCCTGGATGCTACCTCTCTGCATATTATTTTCCCATAGGGCAATGCCATTGTCTCCATACGCAGCGGGTCTCTTTAAGGAGAGCCAGAACCTCGCCTACGTGGAAGAAGTGTGTCACCGGGGACCTGAATATTACAGCTATTGTATGTGTGGTTTAGTGCATTTTTTGGAGGGGTGGGGAATGTTTTGTAGGGAAATGAATGTTGGAAACTGTGAAGGTCCTGTCTCCTGAGAAGGTTTATAGACTGTCCAGTACAGTTTTGCTAAAAATTGTCTAACGCATAAAACGTGTATAAAATTTCAGAGCAAGCCTCTAAAGTTTGTGCAATGCAATGATATTGAAGACAGGTCAGTGGGGGTCCGACTAACAGCACCCCCCGCCAATCAGCTTTTAGAATTGGTAGCGGTTTGTGTGACTACCGATACCTCTTCAAAATTACATGTGCGCCGTCTCACACGTGGAAGCAGCGCAGTGTAATTACGGTACAGCTACATGTCCCAGTCAAGTGAATTGGACGAGCAATTATAATTACACTGCGCGCTGCTGCAAGGAAGATGGCGCACTGGTCACCAGCTCGAGCGCGCTACCTCTTCTAACAGCTGAGCGGCGAGGTGGGGGTCCGGGAGCCGGGCGTCGGACCACCACCTATCTGATATTCATGACCTATCCTGAGGTTAGATTATCAGTTTCTTTGCATTGTACAGCCCCTTTTAATATAAAAATGATATGACATAGTTCTTCTACTTTGCCAGTATATACTTGTTACCTGTTGCCCCCCAAAAATGAAAAATAAAAAAAGTAGTGCTTTGCATCACATGGCCTAGGAAGAGGATGCGGTGCTCAAGGCCTCTGCTAACAGCTGATCGGCGGGGTCCCGGGTGATCAGATCTGATACTGATGATCTATCCTGAGGATGTCATAAATATCTTTTCCTGGATAATCCCTTTAAGGCTCCATTCACACGCCCCCCATTCGGACACCGGCAATGTGCACATGGCCTGCACTATAATAGAAAAGGCCTATTCTTGTCCGCAATTGCGGACAAGAATAGGACATGTTCTATTTTTTTGCGGAAACGGAAGTACGGATCCGGAAATGCGGATGCGGACAGCACATAGTGTGCTGTCCGCACCCATTCCGGCCCCATTGAAAATGAATGGGTCCGCCCCCGTTCCGCAAAATTGCGGAACGGATGCGGACCCATTTTGGGGACGTGTGAATGGATCCAAAGGCCTCATGCACACAACCATTGTTTGTTTACGTGTCCGTTCCGTCCGCAAATTGTACGTCCACCCAAAAAAACGGATGATGGACCGTTTTTTGGGCAGATCCATTGTAATAATGCTTATGCTTGTCCTCAAACGTGAAAAAAATAGGACATGCTCTATTTTTTTTGACGGAATGTAAACACAGACCACGGATGCGGAACAAAAACGGTTGACCATCCGCATTTTTTGACTGACCCATTGAAATGAATGGGGAAGCATCCTATCCTAAAACAGAACGGACGCGGAAACAAAAAATGGTCGTGTGCATGAGACCTAAGGCTACATGCATTCGACAGTTGTTTTTCTCGGCTTCCGTTTCAGTGTTTTTTGTTCATCCGTTTGTGTTCCGCGTCCGTTGTCCGTGTTTCCCTTCATCAAAAAAAGTAGTGCATGTCCTACTTTTTTCTCATTTGCGGAAGAGAATAGGCATTTATTACAAGGGATCTGTGAAAACAAAGGAATCCTCCCAAAAAAACTGATGGACCATCAGTTTTTTTTTTTTTTCGGATCCCGATTTGCGGACAGCAAAATAACAACTGTTGTGTGCATGTAGCCTAAAGGCGTCGTCTTGTTTCAACCGAAAATAAAGGCAAATTTTAGACAGTTTCTTAAATTTCCCCAAACGGGTTTTTCTACACAGTAAAAAAAAAAAAGTCGGAAAATGTCCGCTCAGATGCGGATGAATTACCGTATGTCGTAGTCTGTACTGGACATGGGCTCCTGGCTGTCATACGGAGCTGCATGCAGTAATGTTCACATTCTATGGAAAATCTGGCTCTCGTACCAGACCGCATTCTCCTGCTGGAGGGGAATGCCAGGGCTCGTATGTGGTGACGCCCTGTATTCTACAGCTTGTGTTCTTCATGGTATGTGGGCCTCCTTTCATTTCTACAGGATCCTTGTAGTGAAAGTTAATCTATCAACTGCGAGCCAATGCAGGAAGCCTGAGCCGCCCACCACGGGGTGGAAGATGTAGAACAAGGCAGCGCTCTGCTTGGGGAGGACTACGTAGCGGTCTTGCAGAAAGCACCGCGGTTCTGTGCTCATGGTTGGAAGACTGACAGCTTCGCTTCCTGGGTTGTGTCAGACACAATTTCAAAATGAAATAAATGAAAGTTCAGCACTTTTGCCTTAGTTCCAAAAAGTGCATCAGCGCAGAAAATCAGTCGTGTGAACATACCCTTAGGCCTCTTTCACACGAGCGAGTTTTCCACGCAGGTGCAATGCGTGATGTGAAAGCCTGACCGATTCATTTCAATGGGTCTGTGTACATGAGCGTTTTTTTTTCACGCATCAGTTCTGCATTGCATGAAAAACGCAGCATGTTCTATATTCAGTGTTTTTCACGCAGCCCTGGCCCTATAGAAGTGAATGGGGCGTCAGTAAAAAACGCATTTCATCCAGAAGCAAGTGCGGATGCAACGCGTTTTTCACTGATGGTTGCTTAGAGATGTTGTTTGTAAACCTCCAGTGCGCAGACCGGAAGGATGGATCCGGCATTGCCTATTTGCACTAATACATTCCTATGGAAATGAATGCCGGATGTGGCATTCCGTCAAGGGTTCCGGAATTTTGGACGGAGATAATACAGCAGCATGCTACGGTATGATCTCCGTCCTGAAATGTCAAAAAAAAAATTCTCACCATTCAGAATGCATGGGGATGTGACTGATCAGTAGTTTTCCGGTAAAGAGCCCCTATGACTGAACGCTATGCCGGAAAAGAAAAACGCTAGTGTGAAAGAACCCTAACCCATGTAAAGTTCATTGCCTCGTCTGCCGGACAGGCCAGTGGATTCAGACCATCGCTGAACAAAAATGAAGCTCTTTGTTGCCACCGTCCTTCACACAAGAAGATCAGGAAGGAAATCATTACATCGCCCACTCCAATAACGGATAATAGGGGATATTTATGAAAAGCGGTGGAAAGGGGTAGCGTAGTTCTTGGCAGTCAATTAGCATGTGTAATTTTTCTTACTCCGCTCAAACAATGGAGGCAAACATCTGGTGGCGTGACACTGATTTATATATTTATTTCCCCCTGCAGAAGTCATAAATGTTTCCCATTGTGTGCATGGGCGGGTGAGGAGCGTTGTGGGTTCATGCGTCTCTAAATCCTCCCTCTCCTAACTTTCTCATGTTTTAAGAACATTTGTCAAAGTAATTGTGAGTGACTTGACTGAGAGCGGTGATGTCAGTGATCGAGCCCAGGAGGCTCCTAGTCGACCTCCAGTGTAGACCAGAGAAACATGGACCTTCAGAGGACGGTGTCGTAACGAAAGGTAACGGATGGGGGAAAGGGTCTAGAGGTTGTTGAGGGCCACTTCTGTCCGCAGGTTGGGTGGCAGGACAGACAGTGTGCCGTATGTTTAGCCTGAAGGGTGTTTTTGAAGTAGGATCTTGGTCTTCGTTATTGGTTTCACAATGGCGCAGCCTTGGCGTTTGACGTAGGAACTGGAAAATGGATGATTTGGTGTAATATGTAATGTCCGCACTCTGCTTCTCAAAGCTCATCATACAGTCAGTCTGTGTCCTTTGAGAGCGAACGACTTGGGCATGTTGAAATGCAACATGTCTAACCCATCTTCTTCCTGACATCTGCTGTAAATCCAGCGAGACATCACCATACAGTTACAGTAAGACAGTGGACGTATATGCTTGACAAATCTTCCAACCTGACCATTCATCATTATGCCCATAATGACCAAACATCGGACAAAATTGGTTTGCTTTTTGGAATACTTTTGTCTAGAATATGTTGCAGTCCCGAAGTCTTAAAGGGGTTTTCAAGGTAAAGATATCACATTGACGAGGGTTGGCTGTTCGGCTTTTTCAGGGAAGCCGCTGCAGTCACCGGAGCTCTGGTGAGCGCTGCCAACTGCTGGCAGCTTTCCGAGCACAGCGCCATACATTGTATAGTGGCTGTCCTTGGTATTGCAGCCCAGCCCCATTGACTTGAGTGGGCTGAGCTGCAACTAGGACATGTGACCGATGTACGGTGACATCACATGGCCTACAAAGAATTTGCGCCGCCCACCGCGGTTCCCGGCCTCCCCTAACAGCTGATTGTCGGGGGTCCTGGGATCTGGCCCCCCAATCTAATTCTGATGACCTATCCGAGGATAGGTCATAAATAGTAATTCCCGGATAAGCCCTTTAAAGAGGAGCTGTCGCCTCTCCCGACATGTCTGGATTAGCAACTACTTCCATTCTCCTTGTAATAACCATTCTGGAGTCTGTTCTTATGACTCTGACGTGCCATTCCTTTATTATTTCTACTAGAAGTTATGAATAAATTGCTGGAATTTAGCAGGAATAATAAAGGAATGGCACAACATATAGTCATAAGAATTGATGCTCCAGAATTATTTCATGAAAATGACATGTTAGGTGGCAGGTCCTCTACTGCACTGAAAAGCACAGTTAGGCCCCATGCACACGACCGTTACCTGCCTCCGCGTCCGCTCCTCCTTGAAATTTTGCGTCCGTCAAAAAAAACGGATGACGGACTGTTTTTTTTGACTGATCCGATTTTTATGGCAGATCCATTGTAAAAATGCATATCCTTGTCCGCAAACGTGAAAAAAATAGGACATGCACTATTTTTTTGACGGAATGAAAACACGGATCACGGATGCGGAACACAAACGGTTGACCATCCGCATTTTTTGACGGACCCATTGAAATGAATGGGGAAGCATCCAATCCGTGAAAAAAAACGGAACGGACGCGGAAGCAAACAACGATCTTGTGCATGGGGCCTTAACCGCACTTTTCAGTCCAAGGATATACAAAAAATATATACGGTGCAGTAAACATTTTTTTCCTAATGGGTTTCAATGTCAAAGTCATGCAGTTACCTATATGTTAAAGGCTATGTACACCTTTTGGGGGCATTTATTTCTTTATTTCTTTATTTATTTATTTATTTTGAATTGTACTTATTTTGAGCTAAAAATATATTTTTTCAATTGGTCTTTATTAAAAAATATGGTCCTTTTTTGTGTACAGAGCTGAGATGCTCTAGAAGCTCCCTTTGGATTTTCAGTCTTTTCCATCATTTGTGGAGCTGAGGGACTCCTTATCGCTGCTCTCTGACATTATAAACACTAATTATGGCGCAATCCTCATCTTACTAATAAGAATGTGGCTTAAAGAGGACCTTTCACTGGTCCACAGTTTATTAGGCAAAGCTATGTACATGGAGAGCGGCACCCAGGGATGTCCCTGCACTTACTTATCCTTGGGCGCCGCTCCGTATTCCCGCTGTAGCCCCCGGTACCGGCGCTCGTGCTTCTCCAATTTTGCCTGGGGCGGAGACATCTTCTTTTGCCCTGGGCGTCTCCTTCTCCCAGGTCTGGAGCGCTGGCCAATCGCAGTGCCGGATGTTTTCATCCGTGTACTGGGAAAAGCAGCACGGGGAGCGGGGTAGGTATATTACCGGTGAGGGAGGAAAGGCTGAGCGCTGCAGCGTGTGACGCTGTGTAATATGTGCAGACTCACACGCTTTTACTGCTGCTGTCAGGTGAATGACCCACTTCATTAACTGTAATTTAGGTTTTCATTTCCCAGCCTGTGTTTAGGCACCCACGCCGCTCTGCTGGTACCTGCGCCGACACGCCGAGCCGTGGATCAGAGCTCATTTGTGCCTGAATGCGTCTACCCTCCATTCAGGAAACTGCTTTTATTCTCATGTAACAATTTGTATCGAACTTAAAGGGAATGTGTCATTGATTCCTGTCCTGTTATTTTCTCTGCTTTACTACAAGGTGCATTGTGTACACTGTAGAGATTAAGAAGAAAAAAAAAGGTTCCTGTGTGCCAGCGCTAGCTGGACGTGTGTGTTACGGAGTTGGTGCTAGGGCAGTTCTTTAAAGGGAACCTGTCAACACTTCCTGACATGTTTGTTTTGGTAAATACGGTAATTGCATTCACCATCATGTAATTCTGGATCCTTTTATTCTTTGGACTCTGCATTATGTAATTCCTCTGTTATTCCTCCTAGTAATTGAGAAGTGGGTGTTAGGCTGGTTTCAGACGAGCGAGTGTAGCGCTCCGGACTCGCAGCGCAGCTCCTGTCCTGAACTTCCAGCACTGCCGGGGTCGCATAGCATTATATTGATTTATGATTCCATGTAACCCTTACAGTTCTGGAATGTATTGGATAACAGTGACAGCATGATGTCAGTGTTATCCAGTACATCCCAGACCTCCAAGGGTTACATAGCATCATAAATCAATATAATGCTATGCCATTATTTCCTTCTAGGGGGCTTAGCTGCGCCTAGGCCACGTGACTGATGAATGTGTCGTCAAGAAGCGGCGAGAGGCCGCAGCTCTACTGCGAGCACAGCTGACGGGCGGGGGTCCTGGGTGTCGGACTCTGACCTATCTAGAAGACAGCTCATCTTTATTAGCATCTCCCTTTAAAGTAGTAAATCTCACCGCGCGACGTGTTCATAAACTCATTCTGGATCGCCAGTGAAACGGTTAAGACTGGAGGCTGGAACGTACGGGTGACGAGTCCTGTTTTGCTCTTCCACATTGGAGAATGTACTGGATATTGCTCTCTGTCCGGCTTATTGTTATTGCAGGAAGTGAAGAAGGAAAAGGGCCCAGATGTTAAAGTGTTCATTGTGAGCAGCCCCAGTGACCTCGCTCTGCCCTGCCGATTCCTTTCTGGGTGTCAGACCCCTCTTATCCTCTTATGTCTCACTTTCAGCCCCAGGACATGCCTGCTCCATAAGCCGCCTGTAGATCCTGGCTTGTGCACCACTGGAGCAGGAACTGGTCACAGGAAAGTGCTAATAAGTGCATAATCGTAAAAAAATATATATAATTTACATGCTGCGGAAATTTTCCTGCGGCAGAATCTGCACATAATTTGACATGCAGCATGGATTTTAAGGCCATATTCACATGACGGTGATGAAAAACCAGCGTTCTGAAAAAAAAGCTGCTGGGTTGTGAAAATGGCCAAAATTGAACATGTCCTATTTTTGACGGTCGGCATTCATGGTGCAGTTAAAATAAGACTTGTGAATACACCCATAGACTTCAGTTGTACTGACAATGGCCGTGTGACGAGCGTAAAAAAAACCCCAAAAAAACAGTGACCTGGCTTTTTGTTCATGGTCATGTGAATGAGGCCTGAATCTGCAGTCCGTTTAGGCTAGCACTGCACTGTGATCCTTGGTCATGCAACACCCGTCACGCTCAAGATCGCTGTGTAGCCGTAGCCTTAGGCCCTGTTCGCACAGTCAGGGCTCATGCACATGGTTGTAGCTGCTTTCACAGTCTGCAAATTGCAGATCCGCAAAACGCGGATACCGGCCAAGAGCTTGCAGTCGTTGTTTTTCACTCCATCACAAAAACAAGAACAGGACGTGTTCTATTTCTTTTGCTGGCCGCAGAATAGACGTATGGATGCGGTGTGCTGTCCGCATCCTTTATGGCCCCATTGACGTGAACCTCGGTTGTGTGCGTGAGCCGTCAGTGTTCGAGTGATTGGGAGCCAAAACCAGGATTGGAACCTCCACAGAGATAAGGTATGAGGGCTCATGCACACGACCATCGCCTGCTTTGCGGTCTGCAAATTGCAAATCAGCAAAACAGGGATACAGGCTGAGATCCTGCAGCCATTTTTTTCACTCTTTCACAAACGTCTTATTCTTGTCCGCAAAAACGACAAGGATAAGACGCTGCTCTATTTTTGCGAATGCCACAAGACAGACATGCGGATGCAGATAGTGCTGTCTTTTGCAGATTTTGCTTTGGACCCCTTGCAGTTTTTACCAAAATATGCCACATGCGGCCAAACCCTAAAGGCCTTCCGATATTGTTTCCTTCGAATACCAACGGGTTGTTGGGCAACTCCTTGTGATGGCTGCCGACGACGCGCAAACTCCTTTCTGTCTCTCTCCTACTTTTAAATTCGGTAGGTTAGCAGTGCAGGATCAGACAAGACTGTGCGTGTGTTTGTAGTCTGTAACCATGGAGACACTAAGCTCTGCATGAGAACTGTGGACATAGTTCTATTCATAAGGCTACATGCACACAACCGTATGTACTTTGCTGTCTGCAAACCGCAGATCCGAAAAATACTGATACCAGCCGAATGCATGCTGCAACTTCTTTCTAGAAATGCCTACTCTTGTCTGCAAAATAGACAAGAATGGGACAAATTCTATAATTTTTGGAACAGCAGGCGGATGACATTCATGCACTGTCAGCACTTTTTGCATCCCCATAGCAATCTGCATGCATTCTGCAAAAATACGTTATGTGGAATAGATGCAGACCGAAAATATGGCCTGACATTTTCAAACACTTCAGATCCCCGTTATTATTCGTTCTGGCCATAGAGCCATTAGTTAGCGGCCATTATTGGGGATCATACTGAGGTTTCTGGATTCTGTCTGGCAGGCACACAGACAAAATAGCGCTGTGTGCGGATGAGATTCCTTACCTATTGTCATGGATGTGATCAGTACTTTTGGGCAATACTCTGGTTTAGTTATTAATTGTACTAAATCAGCTCTCCTACCCTCAGATATAGTGGACGTCGCGGGGGCATATGGCCAGGCAGGACCTCAAGTGGTTAGTGAAACTAAGTATTTGGGGATGGTATGAAAAACGTAATCTGTTCCCTCTCATTGGTAGATTCAAGCAGAAGCTGCATCTATGGTCTAAGTTACCGCTGTCCTGAGTAGGACGTATCAATCTTAAAGGGATTCTGTCACCAGGTTTGACCCCTGTCAGCTAAACATATGCTGACACTCAGGGTCTCATCAGGAGTCCTAATGTGGGCTCATCAAAGCGATCAGTTCCTTTTATTAAGCCCAAAAACAGGCACCCAACGCCGTTCGTGCCCAGCGCCGCCTTTCCTGACTTGTGCGCCGCCTCCTAATGCTCTGTGCCGCCTCTCCCTCCCTCCCTCCCCCTCCTCCTGCTTCAAGATCTCGCGCATGCGCACAGGGCTCTGCCTGATGCGCGCGTGCGGACTTCGGGAATCGGCTTCTTCAAGCAAAGTGCGCATGCGCGAGGTCTTGAAGCAGGAGGAGGGGGAGGGAGGGAGAGGCGAGCACAGAGGCGCATGAGGAGGTGGCGCTGGGCACGAACGGCGTTGGGCACCCTGCATCCCTGGACCTCCCCTTGGGCACCTTATTTATTTGATTGACAGGTTAGTAAAACCTGTTTTTGGGCTAAATAAAGGTACTGATTGCTTTGATGAGCACACATTAGGACTCCTGATGAGACCCTGAGTGTCAGCATATGTTTAGCTGACAGGGGTCAAACCTGGTGACAGAATCCCTTTAAGATGGTCTGGATGCCTCAGCTGCTTTACCTTCTGCACAGAACCCCCCTATGGATACCCTTAGGTATTTCCACTCGATGAATAGGATCTTCAGAGAGTTCGTATGGCATGGAGGCTCGGCCCGTATGAGGTTGGAGACCCTTCAGAGGAGTAAGACGGATGGGGGACTGGCCCTTCCCAACCCCTGGGTTGACTTCTTATCAGCTCACCTTCAGCATGTCCCGGGCTGAGAGGGGGAGGTGGGGGATCCCCAAATCCGGTTATTACGGGGCTACCTGAAGGTGCCCGATTTGTATGAAGCCTTAGAGGCTAATATGATGAAAATGTCCGGTCAGCTGTTCCCCACTAGTCCTGCGTAACGTTTGGTGGAAAGTGAGGAAAATATAAGGGTTCATACAGTGTACCTCCATATGGGACACCTCCTGGTTATCGCATTTGTGCTCTCTGCAGGCGGTGAGGGGTCTCACTAGAGCACATCCGCTTCTTGGCAATGCCGTACTGAAAACCTATGAGCAGCCTCAGACAGATTATGGTTTGCCTACTTCTGATTTTTATAGTTATTTGGAGGTTCGCCATGCCTTCTGAGCTGACCACGATGACGGCATCATAATAAAGTGGTTTGGCTCATAGACCGGCGAGGATCCTTATCTGGGGTCATTTCCCTACCCTATCAGGCTATATTGGATCTGGTACTGAAGGATTATCCGGTTTGCAGTAGGGAGCGGTGGGAAGCAGAGGTGGGGCCCCTAGAGGAGAATCAATGGCAGGAGATATCGGAGAGGATCCTGCTGCTCTCACTCAGGGACGCCCAAGGGTTATCAGACTTTATAAAACCCCTCAGTCCCTGCTGGATATAGGACTCCGCTCGGATTCTAAGTGTCCCCGGTGTAGGGGGGGCAGATATGCTGCTGTTGTGCTCGGCTCTGGAGGGAATTTGGCGCTCTGTTGTTGGAAGACGCATATGTACTTATTTTTGTTGTATTTGGAAGCAATATTCATCGGCTGGACTGTTGCAGATAGAGCATTTTTTGGATACTGTGAGGGGGTTTCTGTTATGTGAATTTATCAAAACGTTAGTAAAAAGACATAATTTAAAAATGTATTCATCTTCAGGGACTCTTTAAGGTAGGTCGTATGTTGGGAGCACTGCAATAGAGCATGCACTGTATGCAAACCACACAACCTACAAGCTCGCGCCTTGTGTGTATAGCATGTCCTCTCGTGTACATTTCTAAGCAGGTGACGCGTCCTTACACCTTGTGCTGCCCCACATGGAACGGCTTCAGCTGATCGGGGTTGACTGTGATTTTAATATAGAAGACCTGCGTCTGATACCTTTCATCATGCACAGTGCCGTCCCCTGTTTAGTGGGGGCCAACACTACAGTATACTGGCTGCCCCGTGACAGCACTCAGGGAATGGACTTCTAATGTTATTCAAGCTGGTCACGCATCTGTGTGCAGGTGGCCTAAAGGGGTTGTGTCACTTCAGCAAATGGAGTTTATCATGTAGAGAAAGTTAATACGAGGCACTTGCTAATGTATTGTGATTGTCCATATTGTCTCCTTTGCCGGCTAATTCATTCTTCCATCACATTATACACTGCTCGTTTCCAGGAGTTACGACCACCCAGAAATGCAGCAGTGGTGGTCATGCTTGAACACTATAGGAAGTAGCGCTTGTACGCATGCGCAGCAGTTTCCACGCTATATCTACGCTGCAGTGGTGGCCGTAATCCTCTGGAATAGAGCCGTGTATAAAGAAATGGAAAAATGAACCATTCATACAAGACACTTGCATTACTAAGCGCCTTGTATTAACTTTGTCTACATGATAAATGCCATTTGCTGAGTCCAAGTCCGGAGAAATCCCAGGAGAATGGTTCTTCAGGATTGCGAACATGTTTCTTCTTTTAGTCATTACTATTGATGTAGTGAAACGCTGACACATTGATTTCCTGAATTACACACACACTTATCTATTTCTGTGGAAACTCCATTTGTCTGATTATGTTTTCCAAGACTGGTATAAGATTAGGGCTGCTTTCACACTCGCGTTTGGTGCGGATCTGTTCAGATAATACAAACGGATGCATCCGTTTGTATTATCTGTAACATAGCCTAAACGGATCCGTCTTGAACACCATTGAAAGTCAATGGGGGACGGATCCGTTTTCTATTGCACCAGATTGTGTCAGTGGATCTGTTTGGCTCAGTTTCATCAGACGGACACCAAAGCGGAATGAAGGCGTAACGGAGCCAAACTGATGCATTCTGAGTGGATCCTTATCTATTCAGAATGCATTAAGGGCAAAACTGATCAGTTTTGGACCGTTAGTGAGATCCCTGAACGGAGCTCACAAACGGAAACCAAAACGCCAGTGGGAAAGTAGCCGTAGATGTATCTATTGTACATATGCTATGAACTAGTTTAAATATGAACTAGTGATATTTGGCTTGTGGGTGAAATTTCAGGATGAACCTAGAATGCACTCTAACCTTTACAGGTGAACGTAATGTGACCTTCTCTGAACTTCTGAATGCACATGTCCCACTGTTCAGGGTTTCACTACTTTTTGCACAATTTGCTGTTTTCTTTGTCTTAACGGCAAAAATCACAACAGATGTTTGATCCATAAATCGCCCAATAACTTTCCTGGGTCAGGGAGCATCTACTCTATACGAGGGACCAGTGGTCGTCGCCGAAAATGCCCACCGGATCAGTCACGACGCAAAACAACTAAAAGCATTTGAAGACTGATCAGTCTTCAAAATGCTTTCAGTGTTACTATGGCAACCAGGACGCTACTAAAGTCCTGGTTGCCATAGTAAGTAGTGGGGAGCCAGGGGAGCAGTATACTTACAGTCCGTGCGGCTCCCGGGGCGCTCCACAATGACGTCAGCCCACGCGCAGGGATCACGTGATCCATGCTCACGGGGCCTCTGACGTCATTGTGGAGCGCCCGGGACTCGGGAGCCGCACGGACAGTAAGTATCTGCTCCCCTGCCTCCCCACTACACTTTACCATGGCAGCCGGGACTTTAGCGTCCTGGCTGCCATGGTAACCATTCACAAAAGCTGAACGTCAGATCCGGCGATGCGCCGAAACGACGTTTAGCTTAATGCTGGATCCGGATTATGGCACTTCAATGGGCATTAATTCCGGATCCGGCGTTACAGCATGTCTTCCGGATTTTTGGACGGAGACAAATCCGCAGCATGCTACGGTTTTGTCAACATCCAAAAATGTTTACATACTGAACGGAAGACATCCTGATGCATCCTGAACGGATTTCTCTCTATTCAGAATGCATTAGGATAATCCTGATCAGCATCTTTCCGTCCTAGAGCCCCGAGGACAGAACTCTAGGACGGAAAGGAAAAACGCCAGTGTTAAAGAGGCCTAATTTCATCTTCATGGACGACAATGTACCAGCTGATTAGGGAACGGCTGCTGGAGATTGGGGGAGCTCAAATGGAGTGGTCTGCACTATGGGATCAGCTGAGTCGCCATTCAGAGGCTCGTAACTCTGTACCCCAGAACCTCAATAACCTGAGGGCCGCCCTTCAAGAAAAATCGGATGCCATGCCCCAGCAGACAATAAGTCGACTTGTGAACAGCATAAGACGTTGTTGTCAAGCTGTAATTGATGCTCCAGGCCACATGACAAGTTACTATGACACTGACATTTTGTGGGGGTATACCCACCGCTGGGTCGGCTTTTGTTTCAATAAATAGTTTGAGATGAGGAAATCACCATGGCTGCTTTTACTTAAATGCCCTACTTTCATGATATAATATCACTGTAGCGGGAACTTTTTACGTTTTCCATAATTTTCACCCGAAAGCCAAATTTACCCTAACTTTTTGTGAGTAGTGTATAAGTGCCTAGTCAGTCCAACCATTGGGAACCCCACCAGTAACAGGAATCGGGATGCTCAGTTTGCATGGAATGGCAGTCCTGCACTCCATTCAACTCTATAGGACTGATGGGGATAGTCGAGCTCTGTACTTGGTACTAACAACTCTTTGAGCCCCGTACAGTTTGCATCGGCTCATGTGAAGGCCCTTTAACTACTACAGGACCGCCTAACGCAGGGATGCGTCCTGCGGGCGGTCCTGTAGCTCTGAGTTGACGCGTCGGCGCGTCATCTCGTGAGAGCCGAGATTTCCTGTGAACGCGCGTGCGCACGCGCGTTCACAGAGAAGCACGGCAGTTCGGCTACAGCCTGCCAGCGATGATCCATCGCTGGCAGGCTGTAGATCCGAATAAAATCGCATCAAACAGCTATATCAGACGCTGTTTTATGAATCGACCACCAGAGGACCAGGTAACACAGTAAAGTTGCACCAAACACTACACTAACCCCCTCACCTATTAACCCCTTGATCACCCCATCTAGACCCCCTGATCACCCCCCTGTCATTGATCACACCCCTTGTAAGGCTCCATTCAGACGTCCATATGTGTTTTGCGGATCCGTTCCGCAAACAGAATTTCGGACGTGTGAATGGGGCATAAGGGTCCCTTATCACCGCCAGTTAGCTAGCTACTTGTTAGGTAGCTAGCGCCCAGCCCACCGCACCGCAGTCACTGATTTTGGCAGACATTTTTTCATCCACATTGACCGACGCGAATGAAAAAATCTGTGCCGTTCATTTTTTTTTTTTTCAGCGCAGAGGCTGAACGGAAAAAATAAATCTCATTACCCGTATGCTCAATATACGGAGAATCGCAGAAACTCCTAATGCTGGCCATACGTGTAATGATTGCGGAGACCCTCAAATGCCAGGGCTGTACAAACACCCCACATGTGACCCCATTTTAGAAAGAAGACACCCCAAGGTATTCCGTGAGGGGTATGGCGAGTTCATGCAAAATTTTATTTTTTGTCACAAGTTAGTGGAATATGAGACTTTGTAAAAAAAAAAAAAAAAAAATCAATTTCCGCTAACTTGTGCCAAATTTTTTTTTTTCTGTGAATTCGCCATACCCCTCACAGAATACCTTGGGGTGTCTTCTTTCCACAATGGGGTCACTTGTGGGGTATTTATACTGCCCTGGCATTTTAGGGGTCCTAAAGCGTGAGAATCCAAATGAGTAAAAATGGCCTGTGAAATCCTAAAGGTACTCATTGGTTTCAGGGCCCCTTTGCGCATCTTGGCTGCAAAAAAGTGTCACTCATGTGGTATCGCCGATCAGGAGAAGTAGGGCAATGAGTTTTGGGTGTAGTTTACATATACCATGCTGGGTGTGAGAAATATCGCTGTAAACGACAACTTTTTACATTTTTTATTCAAAGTTGTCAATTTACAGAGATATTTCTCTCACCCAGCATGGGTATATGTAAAAATACACCCTAAAACACATCGCCCTACTTCTCCTGAGTACGGCGATACCACATGTGTGACACTTTTTGCAGCCAAGATGCTAAAGGGGCCCAAATTCCAACGAGTACCTTTTAGGAGGGCATTTTTATGCATTTTCTTCTCACGCTTTAGGGCCCTAAATGCCAGGGCAGTATAATACCCCACATGTGACCCCATTTTGGAAAGAAGACACCCCAAGGTATTCGCTGAGGGGCATAATGAGTCCATGAAAATTAAACTTTTTGTCAAAAGTTAGCGGAAAGGGAGACTTTGTGAGAAAAACAATAAAAATCAATTTCCACTCAACTTGTGCCAAAAAAATCTTCTATGAACTCGCCATGCCCTCATGGAATACCTTGGGGTGTCTTTTCCAAAATGGGGTCACATGTGGGTATTTCTACTGCCCTGGCATTTAGGGGCCCTAAAGCGTGAGAAGAAAATGCGTAAAATGCCCTCCTAAAGGTACTCATTGAATTTAGCCACTTTGCGATTTGGCTGCAAAAGTATACTTATGGTATCGCCATGCTGAGAGAGTAGGGCAATGTGCTTAGGGTGTATTTACATATACCCATGCTGGGTGAGAGAAATAGCTCTGTAAATTGACAACTTTGAATAAAAAAATGTAAAAGTTGTAGTTTACAGCGATATTTCTCACACGCAGCATGGGTATATGTAAAAATACACGCCAAAACACATTGCCCTACTTCTCCTGAGTACGGCGATACCACATGAGTGACACTTTTTGCAGCCTGGGTGCGCAAAGGGCCCTAAAACCAATGAGTACCTTTAGATTTCACAGGCCATTTTTATGCATTTGGATTCTCACACTTTAGGGGCCCCTAAAATGCCAGGTGAGTATAATACCCCACATGTGACCCCATTTTGGAAAGAAGACACCCCAAGGTATTCCGTGAGGGGCATGGTGAGTCCACAGAATTTTTATTTTTGGCACAAGTCAGCGGAAATTTTTTTATTTTTTTATTTTGTTTTTTACAAAGTCTCATATTCCACTAACTTGTGACAAAAATCAAATTTTACATGAACTCACCATACCCTCACAGAATACCTTGGGGTGTCTTCTTTCCAAAATGGGGTCACATGTGGGGTATTTATACTGTCCTGGCATTTTAGGGCCCCTAAAGCGTGAGAAGAAGTCTGGAATCCAAATGCGTAAAATGCCCTGTGAAATCTTAAAGGGACTCATGGATTTAGGACTTTTGCACTCAGGCTGCAAAAAGTGGCACACATGGTATCGCAGATCAGGAGAAGTAGTGCTTGGGGTGTATTTTTATATATACCCATACTTTGTGTGAAAAATATCTCTGTAAACAACAACTTTAAAAAAATTTATACAAAGTTGACAATTTACAGAGATATTTCTCTCACCCAACATGGGTATATGTAAAATACACCCCAAAACACATTGCCCTACTTCTCCTGAGTACGGCGATACCACATAAGTGACACTTTTGTGCAGCCTGGGTGCGCAAGGGCCCAAATTCCAACGAGTACCTTTAGGTTTTACATGGCGGCTCACAATTTAGCCCCGCCCAAAATGCCAGAACAGTAAACACACCCCACAAATGACCCCATTTCGAAAGTAGACACCCCAAGGTATTCACTGAGGGGCATAGTGAGTCCGTCTGAGATTTTTTTTTTTTTTGCCAGAAGTTATCAGAAATTGAAACTTTTTTTTTTCTCAGAAAGTGTCATTTTCCGCTAACTTGTGAAAAAATGAAATGATACATGAACTCACCATGCCCCTCCGCGAATACTTTGGGGTGTCTTCTTTCTAAAATGGTGTGATTTGGGGGTATTTATACTATCCTGACATTCTAGCACCTGAAGAAACATGACAGGCGCTCAGAAAGTCAGAGCTGCTTCAAAATGCCGAAATTCACTTTTTTGCACCATAGTTTGTAAACGCTATAACTTTTACCCAAACCAATAAATATACACTTATTGGACTTTTTTTATCAAAGACATGTAGAACAATAAATTTAGAGAAAATTTATATAGAAATGTAGTTTTTGGAAAAATTTTACAACAGAAAGTGAAAATGTCATTTTTTTGCAAAAATTTTGGTCATTTTTGATTAATAGCAAAAAAAGTAAAAATGTCAGCAGCAATGAAATACCACCAAATGAAAGCTCTATTAGTGAGAAAAAAAGGAGGTAAAATTCATTTGGGTGGTAAGTTGCATGACGGAGCAATAAACGGTGAAAGTAGTGTAGTGCAGAATTGTAAAAAGTGGCCTGGTCATTAAGGGTGTTTAAGCTAGGGGGGCTGATGTGGTTAAGGGGCATCTGTCAGCAGATCTGTGCCTATGACACTGGCTGACCTGTTCCATGTGCGCTTGGCAGCTGAAGACGTCTGTGTTTGTCCCATGTTCATATGTGCTCGCATTGCTGAGAAAAATATGTTTTATTTTATGCAAATGAGCCCATAGGAGCAACGGGGACGTTACCGTTACTCCTAGAGGCTCAGCTCTCTCTGCAAATGCCGCACCCTCTGCACTTTGATGGAAAGGGCCAGGTGGTGAAAAAGTCATCACCCCTGCACCTATCAATCAAACTGCAGAGGGCGGGGCAGTTGTAGAGCGAGTGGGGCCTCTAGGAGTAAAGGCAACGCCCCCGTTGCTCCTAGAGGCTCATTTGCATATATTAGTACCATTTTTCTCAGCAGTGCGGGCACATGGGAACATGGCACCAACACAGATGCCTTCAGCTGCCAAGTAGTGTGTATTAGATCCGGTATCAGGCTGAGATGGGGTGTGGTGCGTACAGTATGTGATTGGAATGAAGGAGGACGGGTGTGATGACCTGGTGTCGGTATCGGAAGAATGTCTGCGGATAGTACATGTGGGATTGTTTATTGTAGCAGTGATAGATGTGCGATAAGACGAGTGTCGGGGAAGAGGTGAAGCTATTTATTTGGGAATATTATTGTTAGGATTGATGAGGTATTGTTCGTGACTTCCTGGAACTGGGCAAAATTTACCCTCTAAAAATAAAAAAGGCGATTCACAGCTGCAGTAACGTGGAATTTTCTAAAGTCCGTTCATGGATTATGTTCTGTTCACAATGTGTATGTACATCTGATGGCAATTTGGTTGTTGTTTAAATTTTATTACATTCACCTTACTACTGGACTTTCCTATACAGAGAAATGCAGTAAACGGTATATTACATGCTGTGTGTGTGTATATATATATATATATATAGATATATATGAGAGAGAGAATAGGAGTTATGTGTAGTGTATAGTGTATGCCTCTGCAGGCTTGTGTAGTGACATACATTAGGTGTGAACAGTCTCATTCTGTTCTGCTGTCTTTATAGAAAAACATTAAGAAGATTCTCTCATATTGCAGACACGTTATGGCCATCGAAATATGACGTAAGATGGGGAAAGGGAAAACTGTCAATGAGGAGGAATTGGCAAAAACAGAAAGTGCTTGTGTTTCTGTGTGTGAGCTCGCTCTCTGTCTCTCTAGCTCTCTCGTACTAGCGCTCTGGCTCGCTCTAGGTCTTTTAGCTCTCCATCTCTCTCGCACTAGCGATCTCGCTAGCTCGCTCGCTCTAGCTCTTTAGCGCTCTAGCTCTTTAGCTCTCTAGCTCTTTAGCTCTCCCTCTCTCTCGTACTAGTGCTCTCGCTCTAGTTCTTAAGCTCTCCCTCTCTCTCGCACTAGCGCTCTCGCTCGCTCTAGTTCTTTAGCTCTCCCACTCTAGCGCGCGCTTTCGCTCTGAAGCGCGCTTTCGCTCTAGCTGTCTCGCTCTGAAGCGCGCTTTCGCTCTAGCTGTCTCGCTCTGAAGCGCGCTTTCGCTCTAGCTGTCTCGCTCTGAAGCGCGCTTTCGCTCTAGCTGTCTCGCTCTGAAGCGCGCTTTCGCTCTAGCTGTCTCGCTCTGAAGCGCGCTTTCGCTCTAGCTGTCTCGCTCTGAAGCGCTTCGCTCTAGCTGTCTCGCTCTGAAGCGCGCTGCTCTAGCTGTCTCGCTCTGAAGCGCGCTTTCGCTCTAGCTGTCTCGCTCTGAAGCGCGCTTTCGCTCTAGCTGTCTCGCTCTGAAGCGCGCTTTCGCTCTAGCTGTCTCGCTCTGAAGCGCGCTTTCGCTCTAGCTGTCTCGCTCTGAAGCGCGCTTTCGCTCTAGCTGTCTCGCTCTGAAGCGCGCTTTTGCTCTAGTTCTGTATCTCTCAAAATAAAAGGCCTCTTTAATGCCTGTGGATACTTTGCTTCTCCGCTAAAGATTGGCCTTTACTAATACTCTGTCATTTCTACATGTGCAATCCAAACACATTCCTCCCTTTATGACCAGGGGCAATATGGGTAATAAAGAAGCTCCGGGAAGGGAAATCAATATTCCTATAGAGCAGGTTGTGCTGACAGCCATATACATTATACTGTATTTCTCACATGTAAGAGGGGCCATCACATGATGTGTCCAGAGTATGCTTGCCTCGTGACAGGACGTCTCCCTCACATGGCTACAACAGGGGACCCTGGAGCAGTAAGGCTATGTGGGGGCGTCACAATAATGCAGGGATGCGGTAAATGTCTGTAATGGATGAGGAGGCAATTGGATCTCGTTTATTAAAAGCATGTGAAAGAAACTGGCCAACCAATCAGAGCTCAGCTTTCAGTTTTCCACAGTAAGAGCTTTGCTCTGAGCGGTTGCTATGGACAACGAGGGCGTGAATGAGGCCCAGATAGTCGTAGCTGCTGAGATTATTCACCTCCCAGACGTTTGTGTGGTTGTGAAATGTCTTCAAGTCCAGGTCAAGTGTAGTATACAGGAGCAGATGGCTGGAAGATAATATTTACATGAAGAGTCGCCTCCATGATGTGGTAATGTGCTGCTGCTGAGTTCAGTAATGCAGCCTCTGGAGAAGCTCTGGCTTCCTGAGGTAAAGCGTGAGGTAATTTTTCTTGCACACAAGGTCAATATCTAATTTATTATATGCAGTGGCATACCTTCTGTATGGGACCAAGGGAGGTGGGCCCCTGGGGCTTAACTCCTTATTCTGTCCCAGATGTGAAAACACTGCATTTTCATGTAGCTATAGAGCTCAGTGCGAGTGGATGAGTACAGCTTCCATTGCAGACTATGGTAACCGTTTTTAAACTCTTATACACTGAGCTCCCCCTAGTGGCGGCTGCAGGCAGACAGCTTTGTGATATGTAAAGTGAAGCAGGAGGTTTGTCAGTGTATTTATGACAGCAGTCTGGTGTAAATACATTGAGAAATATGGGGGCAGGTTTACTAATGGTGCCGCACTTTGCATTATCTAAGGATAAGAATACCGTTCTGGGGCATGGACCTTCAGAAATTTGGAGTATCATAAATCCTGTAACAGATTAGCACTAGAATTTGGTCCCTGCACTGTTGTTCTTCAGAATTGTGTCCGTGCGCCAAAAAGCTGCCTAGCCTGAGTTTGTGCCACCTATAAATTGGCATAGTTTCACTCCAAAAATGGTGCGTTTTTTGCCACATTTAGGCTACGCCCCTTTCCCATGAAGCCAAGCCCTTATTTGGGTGAGAAAAGTGTGTAAAACAGTAGGTAAATGTGATATTGGGACACAGCATGATCACCATTTTTTGGGGGCAAAATGCTCTAAAACTGGCACAATTTCCATAGTAGGTCTGTCTCAATGTGTTCAGGATCAGCACCATGTTCTTGAAGCACCAGGTCCACCTTTTCCAATATAGAAGTCAAATAAAGTGGGTGAGGCTGAGGGCAACTTCTTATTACAGTTTTGTTTTTGGGTTTTCTTACTTTTTTTTTCTTTCTGCTTAATGGTTCATTCAGACGTCCGCAAATTGCGCATACAAAAAACACGGATACTGGCCGTGTGCTTTCCGCATTTTGCGGACTGCACATGTCAGGCCCTATGATAGAAATGCCTATTCTTGTCTGATTGCGGGCAAGAATATGACGTGCTCTATCTTTTTTGCGGGGCCGCGGAACAGAACTACGGATGTGGTCAGCACACGGTGTACTACATCTTTTGCGGCCCTATTGAAATGAATAGGTCCGCACCCATTACACACATTTGCAAAACTGTTGCGGACCCTGAACAACGGACGTCTGAATGGACCCATCAAGGGGTTGTGCAAGAACAGGTCCCTCCACTTGGCTGGACCTTTAAAGGGAAGCCTACTTACCTGCTTCCTGATGCTGGCTCCCGCTCCTTCTCCTTCTGGCCTGCGATGCTCTGCAGAGCTTTGTTACTGAAAACATCTGGATGACATGGCTGCAACCAATCGCTGGCCGTGGAGGTGACCGGATCCCCTTGCACCAGGTGACCATTGGTCATGACGTCAGGAAAACTGATCTTCGCTGTGGCCAGTGATTGGCTGCAGGTGATGTCAAACCGTATGTCTTCAGCGACGGAGTCCAGCAGAGCATCACAGGCCTGGAGGAGAAGGAGAGGAGCAGGTAAGGCCTGGAGGAGAAGGAGCAGGTAAGGCCTGGAGGAGAAGGAGCAGGTAAGGCCTGGAGGAGAAGGAGCAGGTAAGGCCTGGAGGAGAAGGAGCAGGTAAGGCCTGGAGGAGAAGGAGCAGGTAAGGCCTGGAGGAGAAGGAGCAGGTAAGGCCTGGTTCTGTTAGGAGATCCGGCACAGAGCAGCCTACTGGATCCCCTTTGACTGCAATGAGGCCAGCGGTCATCCAGAAGCTTTCCGTCATAAATGCCGGGTTTCGCACTGACAAAAAAACATTGCATTTTTTTGTCCATCTAGCATTTGCACCAGATCAGACAACTGGACCTCCCTAATAGAGATGTGAACGTAACCTTTCCTTTACAGGTCTGGCCAAGTGGTAGGGGGAGGGGGGTTGCCAACCCTTTTCCCCCACCACCGCATTCTTGCAGATTCTTGTAAATTTTTCAGAAATTTGAGGTGTTGCTCTCTGCGGTCTGCATTGCGTAGCAGCGCTCGGCGCACGCATACTGGAAAATTGGTGGAGCAAGGGGGCCCAGACTAAGCTTCGCTATGGGGCTCTGTGAGATCTGTGTACGCCCCTGTTATGTATGTTTTATAACAGACAGACCCACGTATACTTGAGCTCCAGGTAGAGGCGTCTGTGTATATAGATTGATACATTAGGGTCTACTTTGCCGTATCTTGATAGTTTAACTTCTGGACATATACGTAATTCTGGTGGGTACGTGTTGACGGTCGTTCTCTTTCTAGGCTGTCAGCCTTTATATTGTGCGTATCATTTCACATAAGCTGTAGTGGTGTATAACATTTCATCTTCATCCTGATATTACGCGGCGATGATGACCACGCTGGAATCCTCCTCCGTACAAGTCCTAACATTTGCACTGTTTCTCTCCATTGTTACATGTCTCTAAGGAAGGTGAATGTTTGTGTAAAATACTGAGACCGGCGCCTGCTGCGCCATGAGACTGTCGTCAGCCTGGAAAATTGCCTGCTCCGACATGAGCTTCTTCAGCCGTCTTATTCTAAAGGTAGAAGGATAAAAAGCCTAGAACAAAGAAGTGTTGTACGAATCCAGCGGGAAAACCGACGACAGATGACATCTGTCTTAGTGTAAATTAACTTAATCAGGATATTTACACAATGATGAGTTACTAATCGTCTGCTTTTTTTTTTTTTTCTTTATTGATGAGATCCTTATTGTCTTTTTTTCAGTGTCTATCCTTTTTGTGATGAGCTGTAGTAAATCTGATTATAATTTTGACTGTACAGCATCAGAAAGCCATTCGTTACTAAGGTTACAGCTCAAAAAGGCTCCATTTCCACTCTTCAGTCACCACGATGCGGCCGGATAAATTCGGTTATTGCCCATAAGGATTTTTGGTGTGGATCATCATCCTTTAAAATAATTATTTATGAGGAAAGCTGTAATTCTGCAACGCATTTCCTTCACCTTTATTGCTCCTATCTTCTAGTCTGGGCTGTGGTCACATGTTCATGTCCATGCAGTCTTATTTCCTGTGATGTTCTGTCCATGGGCGGGGCAGTGCTAGGGGAGTGTCTATGTAACTAGCTGGTGGGAGGAGCTATAAACGAGTTGGGCGTTAGGGGCAGTGCTGAAGCTGTGGCAGAGGAAGGAGAAGTGCATCATGGGTTTGGTTGGATACAGCAACAGGAAGTGCGACATACAGGATGGAAACCAACCACAGTGATGCGTTTACATGGTGAAAGTGGGTCACTATAGCCCCAATGAGGAAAAAAAAAAGCATAGGGAAGATGTACATGAGGTATGCGGTAGGGGTCGACCGATATTGATTTTTTAGAGCCGATACCGATGTTCGTGAACTTTCAGGCCGAAAGCCGATATTTTGCGCATTTTAATTTTTTGATTTTTTTTTTTCCAGTTACAGCGTTCAACGCTTTTTTTAAAAAAAATATTCTAATAGTTTGGACTTTTTGGGCACGGCGATATGTTTTTTAATTTATTGTATATGTAAAATTGGAAAAGGGTTAATTTATACTTAATATTTAGATTTTTTTTTACTATTTTACATTTTTTTACTTTTTGTTTTCTTACCATTTCCCCCTTAGGTGTAGAACCTGGGCTCTTTACATCCCTTGTCCTATTCACCCTAATAGAGATCTATCAGGGTGAATAGGACCTTACACTGTCCCTGCTGCCCTGTGCTATGGGCACACAGCAGCAGGAACCATGGCAGCCAGGGCTTCAGTAGTGTCCTGGCTGCCATGGTAACCGATCGGAGCCCCAGCATTACACTGCTGGGGCTCCGATAAGAAGAGAGGAGGTGGGGGACCCTGTGGCCACTGCCACCAATGATATTAATACTGAAGGGATGGGGGAGGAAACCAGGAAACGGTTCAAAAAGAGAGAAGCAGAATAATTCTCATTCCTATATACAGTCTTTCCCTTTATGATCCACGCCTGGTTTTGTCCTCAAAAAGACATAAAAAAAAAAAAAAAAAACTGAACAAAATCTGAATGTGCAGGTATTCTTATTGCGCCTGACTCCCCCAACACATGAGGTCTTCCTTGTCTGGGCAGCTATGTATGTGTTCTCATTTGGGGGAGTGGAATAAAGGTACTTTAACACTAACGTTATTCTTCTCCGATATTGAGTTCCGTCCTAGGGGCTCAATACCGGAAAAAACTGATCAATTTAATCCTAATACATTCTGAATGGAGAGCATTCCACTCAGGATGCATCAGCTCAGTCCCTCTTACGTTTTTGGCCGCAGAAAATACTGCAGCATGCTGTGGTATTTTCTCCGTCCAAAATTCCGGAACACTTGCCAGGATCCGACATTAATTTCGATTGAAATTTATTAGTGCCGGATCCGGCATTAAAATTAGAGAGATGAATCCGTTATTGCAATGCATTTGTGAGACGGATCCGCCTACAAATGGTATCCGTTTGCATACAGATTGCTGGATACGGCAGGCAGTTCTAGCGACAGAACTGCCTGCCGGAATCCAGCAACGCAAGTACCCTAAGCCACTGCCCAACACCTAATCTCCCATGAGAACACAGGGATGGAGCATGCTGAAATCCAACATTTATTAAAGTTCTAAATTTGACCAGAATCAGAAGGTTGACACAAAATTTGCCTAACGTCTATTGGGTGAACAGCTATTCTTCTCAGCCACCCCTTGTACACATGCATGCTTACCTCGCCAAATGCAAATGTTTTTATTGGAAAGGGTAATGCTGCCAAACTCCTGTGGTGGCGGTTTATTTCACTGGAGAACAAAGAATAGGACATATAGAAATTCATGCCATAGGGGAATCCATCTCTGTGCTTGATCCGCTTGATGGATGACTCTCTAAAGTTGAAGTGGAA
Source organism: Bufotes viridis (assembly GCA_033119425.1). Taxonomy (NCBI): domain Eukaryota; kingdom Metazoa; phylum Chordata; class Amphibia; order Anura; family Bufonidae; genus Bufotes; species Bufotes viridis. The sequence continues at coordinate 118,614,048 of CM065595.1, read as the reverse complement.
GAAAAACTTTCACTTGACTTTACAGGTTAAACTGTTCACCCGAGAATGAATATCATATTGGCTTCTTCCTGCTTGATAAAAGAATTTGGCATAAAAAGTGATATTTCCTGTTGCGTCAACAGTGTAAAAAGAATGGCATTTCAAATAGTCCACAAAGTCAACATAAAAAGGGGTTTTTATACAAGCGTCATGTGTGTGAGGGAGGAATAGCTGTCGGCTGACAGCTATTGGAGGTGTATGGCCACCCATGCTCTGAAACCATCACTAGCATGAATGGTTTTCTTGATGGTAGGGATGTGAAAGACACAATGTTTTTTTATTTAAAAAATTTACATCTTCCTGGTGCAACATAACAAAAAAACGACTTCTTTGCAGAATTTTTGGGGTCACTCATTAAGACCAGCATTTTAGACCCTGGTTCTAATAAAGCCCCTGCACTGGTGGTGGATCCGCCGAGGTTATGAAAAGGCGCTGGCCTGTACATAACTTCGGCCCATCCAGCACGGCTTCCGAGCTGTCTTACATTTTGACCTTTTTCTACACCTAAAACAGGTGTAGAAAATGATGAATGAGACGGGCCTCCTGGCCTGTCCACACCACGCCACGAAGAAGTCGCAGAAGTTTTCAACAATTAGTCTGTACGTAGGATTTTCTGCAGGAGAGAGCAAGCATCAGGTCTTGGAGACATGGCGCATTTCATCCATACCTGTGTTGCATACTTCATTTTCGACTCCATTAACTCATTTTCCACAGTATGAAGAACAGAGCAAACAGTGATTTATGGGCTTCTACACTCCATTGTCTGACATTGTCATTCATCTACCTGTATATGATGGGTTTGTCTTGTAAAAGATAAATCACTTTGTTCCAGCATTGTGTTATTAACCCCTCGTAGGGTGGAGGGGTCCAAAAACCAAATAATGCCGCTTTAAAAGGGGTGTAGTTGACTTTGATGTTAACATTTAGTCTACCACATCCTACGGTTGGATAGCGGTGTATGACACATACAGACACGTATGACAGCAGTGGTCGCAGGTTAAACTTCTGTTGTGAGATCATTTACTGGTACACAAGCGATACAATCCTGACTTTTAAGTATGTATTATAACACCATATAAAAGAAGTCACTGATGCGTCTCATCTGCATGTTGGTTGTCATCATTTATAATAATAGCATTAATAGGACTGAAATGATTACATATTTGTAGCTTAAAAGTCTCAGAATGGTGTAAAATAATGAAATAAGTCAAACACAATAAAAGCGCTCAGGCAATCACTGTTTGTCTGTTCACATGGCGCAATGCTACTTGGCTGCTGCTGTGCCTGTGGGACTGTGCCTGTGTGTGATTGGGGCCCAGTGCCAAGGGGCGCATAGTCCGACATTGGGGATGCTGTTGGACTCCTGGGTCAGTCCGCCTGCAGGCACTGTGTTGAGGTGGTCACCAGGTGGTGCTGCACCAAATTAGAAAAGGTAGCCACTCGAAAGAGGCAACCTTGACATAGTGAGTGGGTCTATGTATTTTGATCAAAACATACTTCAACAGCCTCGTATAAAGGCATTCTGACCCTTTCGCTACCAGCGCTGTACATGTTCGACACTGGAGCGATGGGCAAACGTGCCTGCCCGATTGTGTAGCAGGCACCATAGTGGCGAGTCTCCGCAGTTTCAAACATCAGAGACCCCCTGCTAATGACCGCGACTGGCAAAAATGATGATCATTTAAGCCTTTAAATGCCGTGATCAAGTGTGATCACGGCATCTAAAAGCTCAAAAACCCTGGGCTTCTTACCAGCCACTGTGGCCAATGAGGATGGTAATTTATTTCAATATGCCGGGTCTCTCTGAAGAGACCCAGGGTATTGAAGCTGCAATTCTTATTTTGGCCAGCAGGTGGCAGGCCAACATAAGAAATGAGCGGTTCTAGTACCAATATAGATATATAAGAAACATATAATGGTACAGAATAAAAAAAACAGTCTTGTAGCCTCAAACAGAAGCTATAAAACCATAAGTTAAAAAACTTGTTAAATATATAAAAAATATAAAAATTTAAATCACTTAGAATAAAAAAATACAATATTTTTTCCCTATAAGACGCACCTAGGTTTTAGAGAAGGAGAATAAGAAAATAAATATTTTTCATTAGGCCTTTGGTCAGACCACCAATCAGATGCCCAATGTTAATAAGACCCCAATCAGACCTCAGATAAGAGCCCCATGCCTCTCTTCAGCCCCCAGCGCCTCTCATCAGCACCCATTTGCCTCTTACCAGCCCCCAGCCATGTTATATAAGCCCCCAGAAGTGTCATATGGAATGAAATAAAAAAACACTTACCTTTCCTGATCCGGATGCCGCCGCTCCTCTCCTTCAGCTCGATCCTCTGCTGCCGGCTGTGCTGTGAATAGGTATGCACAGCATGATGTCACAGAGCGCCCTCACGCTGTTCGCAGCCACTGCACAGCCGAGGACCAGGAAGCGGTGAGTACAGAACCTTCACCACTTCCCTCTCCTCCTGTACTAACGAGCGCTTCCTTAACCCTCAGTTCACACTTGCGCGTTTTACAGCAAGTTCGACGCGCTGTAAAACGCTCAACAGGAGAAAACTCATGTTTCCCTATGGGCATGGTTCTCATCCGAGCGTTTTACAGCGCATTTGAACGCTCTAAAACGCCCTACGCTCAAAGAAGTTCTTGAGCTTCTTTGGGGCGTTTTGTCGCGCGTTTGCACCCATAGACTTCAATGGGAACGCGCGTAAAACGCGCGTTTAACACGCGTTAAAGTGTAGATATGCCTTTTTCAATTGGACTCCAGAGTCACGAACGCGCGTATGACACGTGTTTCCTATTTGCAAAAACGCGCTGTAATACGCGTGACTAAAACGCGCGTCTCAAACGCTCAGGTGTGAACCCAGGGTAAGGGTACTTTCACACTAGCGTTTTGGGTTCCGTTTGTGAGATCTGTTTCAGGGCTCTCACAAACGGTCCAAAACGGATCAGTTAAGCCCCAATGCATTCTGAATGGATAAGGATCTGTTCAGAATGTATTAGTTCGGCTCTGTTCCGCTTCTATTCTGTTTTGGAGGCGGACACCAAAACGCAGCATGCAGCATTTTGGTGTCCGTCTGAAGAGGCGGAGCCTAATGGATCCGTTTTGAATTGCAATGTAAGTCAATGGGGACGGATCCGTTTTCAATGACACAATATGGTGCATTTGAAAACGGATCCGTTCCCCATTGACTTTCAATGTAATTCAAAACTGATCCGTCCCCATTTTTCTTTAAAACTAATGCAAACGGATCCGTTCTGAACGGATACAAACGTTTGCATAGAGGTGCGGATCCGTCTGTGCAAATAAACAGACGGATCCGCACCAACGCAAGTGTGAAAGTACGCTAATGGAAGCGCTTATTAGTATTTGCCCCATAAGACGCAGGGGCATTTTTCACCCACTGTTAGGGGGGGGGGGAAGCGAGCTATGGGGCGAAAAATACGGTACATAAATAACACAAAATATAAACATTATAGGCATCACCGTGTCTGAAATCACCCGTACTATTAAAATATAAAAATATTTTTACAAAACAGCGTAACTGAAAATAGGGTCAAAATGTCTGATTTACAATTTTTTCATTGCTTTTCTTGCCCAAAATGGTATCAATAAAAACAACACATTGTCCTGCAAGAAAATGAGCCCCCCACACTTAAGTAGATATAACTATAAAAAAAAAAGTTATTGCGGGTCAGAATATGGTGATTTTAAAAAAATGATTTTTTTTTCAAAGTTTTAATGTATTTTTACGCTATTTAGACATAAGGAAAAAACTATACGTGTGGTGTTATTGTAATCATAATAACCCAGAAAATAAAGGGCTTGGGTCAGTTTAGCTGCAAAGGGAACGCGGTAGGGACAAAATCCCTAAAACGGTGGAGGAATGTCATTTTTATTTATTTTATTTTTTTAATTCCGCCCCATTCTGAATTTTTTTTCCCGCTTCCCACTACATTGTATGCCATATTAAATGGTGGCATTAGAAAGTACAACTTTCCCTGCAAAAACGAAGCCCTCATACAGTTATGTGAACAGAAAAATAGAAAAGTTATGGCTTAAGGAAGACGGGAAGAAAAATGAAACCGCAAAAACAAAAAAACTCTGGTATCCAAGGGGCTTGAAGAAGAAGAAAAAAAATAAGAAAACTTTTACCAACAATTCCTTTAACTTTGGAATTGCACCCATTTAAAATTCTGATAAGACACATGCATTTTTTATGACCATGGATATCGGTGTGTAGATTATTAGTGGGCCGTGGTGGAGAATGTGAAACTTCCCTGCATGTGCGTTATTGGAACATCTCGTCGTATACTAGGTGTTGGGTGATACATACATGGCTTATCAAATGAAATAATCTGTAAAGCTGTCAGTGTGCTGTAACTGCTGCACTGCACCCATGAGACGGCAGTATTCTGCAGCATTGCTGCGTACATTGCAGACAGTCTGCTGACCTCTTGTGTTCATACGGCATCCAGCAGACCTCCCCAGGACAGTCTTGCTTGCTTGGTAAACTAGCCGTCCTCACTACATCGTCTTCAAACTCTGCTTCCTACACATTGTACGGCGATTAATCATAAGACAGTCTGCTTGTCCATCCTGATCTCCTTCCTTCCATCTGCTCACGAATGGAGGCTGCCTGGGGTATAGCTCTGGAAGGATTTAACAATCATGCAATGCAGTCTGTTGACCGCAGCACTGCCAAGTGTTCAGTATCAGTCCATATTCTTCTTCTTTTTAATCAGAACCTTTTGCATAATGACGCCCATTCTACCATATCTACTAATTGAAGAAACGTATAATATGATGTGCAGTTGCCTTATTTTTTAGGAAATGTGGACCTTTTTAAGCTCTCCTAATCTGTGGCCCATGGTCTCTGGCTGGAGGATGTAATGTCAGCATGCCTTGCTTGGCTTGCTCTTCTGCCTTGAGCTGTACTGTATTTCCTTCTCACACATATACTGCAATAGTGAAATAGTTTTGGCCTGCTCAGCCTTGTGGATGCCAAATTTGTATGTGCTTCAAGGTCACTTACGAACATCATGTAATGGTTTCCGAGGTATATAACCTACGTACAATGTTGAAGAACCTGGCCAAGTAGTTTGCTATCTTGTAATGATCTGTTCCTGCACAAAATCTGGCGCTTGCATGTCTCAGCTGAAAAAGTTCAGTGGTGCAGATTCTATCCGATTTGGTCTGTACTTACGACAGTCCTAAGCACAGACTAAGACCTCATGCACATGGCCAAACCTCCGAAATCACGGATCCGCAAAACACAGATACCAGCTGCGTGCGTTCTGCATTTTGGGAATGGGATGTCTGGCCTTCAATGGACCAGTCCTATCCTTGTCGGTGATACGGACAAAAATAGGACATGTTCTGTATTTTGTTTGCGGGGCCGCAGAACCTGTGGTACAGATGTGTACATGACACGGCGTGCTGTCCGCATGTTTTGCCAAGGTGAAATGCGCGTTGAGGTGTGTTCTTGGACCACCACTCTCCCTCAAACATGTCCACAGGTTGGTTATTATCCTGATTTATGTCTACATATTTATATATGCTGCAATAAAGAATACATTACTTCTTATAATGCAAGGTTCTGAGTCCTGCTTACAGTCTTACACCCCATTATAGGGTTTTTGTATAGGTTGTTTTTCACGTGCATTAGGCCTAAGATTTATTTCCCTGTCCTGAAAAGTTCAAACACTGTGAACATGCTCCAAATCAGTCCGTGGAGCAGATTGGCAGGGCACTTAGAGGATTGGGAAAGGCCTTCTTTTGCATATGGAATTTTGCGAAGTACTCTTTTATAAGGTATGTGGCGGTATAAAGACTCTGTCCATTGTGTGGCCATACCGGTGTACTGCAGCGCAGCTCCCATTCACTTGAATAGAAGCTGAGCTGCAGTATACCCGCACAGCCACATGGTGAATGGAGCCTTCCGCTTCTGGATGGGTTCACAGTTTGGTTACTAGCACAGCTGATTGGTGGGAGTTGGTCGGACCTGACTAATCTGATATAGTTGACCTATCCTGAGGATAGCTCTACAATATCAAAAAGCTGGAATACACCATCTGTATCAGATCTGTGGGGGACCGAACCAACTCTTGGCCTCTTCGATGATCACCTGATTGAAGGGGCTGCAGCACTTGCAAGAGGTGTAGGGGTGCCAGAAGCTGAGCGGCTATGAATTAAAAATCTGTACTGCAGGTCAATTTACCCTGTAGCCATCGAACAATGTGTAGAAATTCTCTTAAAATCTAATGGTTCTGTAAAATGTTCTATAAAATATTCCTCTGCCTCCTTTTTAGTTGCTCTTCAATAAAACTGGACATAAATAATAGTTGTGTAATAAATTTTCAGTGACCCCACCCAAATTTGTCTAAATCTAAAACCATTAGCCCCATGGAAATGAATGGAGGGCGGTTGCGCATGCACCCTACACCCTAAACCGCCCTCCATTCATTTCTATGGGTGCGCATGCACAGTGCGCCCTCCACCACTTTTGGGGCTCCATTCTCAATGTATCAGACAATTGGGGGAATTTCCTAGCGATATGCCCCCATTGTCTGAGATGAGACAACCCCTTTAATCCCAAAAAGTTGGACACCCGGTTACATTGGCTCCTTGGCTTCTGGGACTTATTCAGCGCTGACTTAACGTTCTCGCCTGAGAAAGCCTGCTGAGATATTTATTACAGGCATCAATTGAACGTTTGGGTAAGAAATTAACGTCAAACATCAGAGTTGGAATGCCTTTGTGTATGAAAGCGACTGGTTAAGCAGTATCTACAGATACACAGAAGACATGTCCGCCAGTTGGTTGGACCTTTGACTTTTAACTGTGGGCTTTTGTTTAACTCTGAACCTCTGGGCACCAAACAGGGGGCAACTGGTTGTCCAGCGCACAGTACTGGTCCTTTGTATGTCAGGCCGGTTGAATGTCCGGTCAGATGGATGCATTCTGGCCTTTCACATGAATGGCGGAGATATTTTGTCTGCTGACAACGCCTGCTTATTCCCATGAATGGGGGTCGCTGTGCATGAATAGATGGCTGGAGCTCTAGTCATTGTTCTGCAGGGGTTAGGCATGTTTCTAGGAGAAGTCACTGATGTGTCTTCGCAGTCTATGAATCGTCTATAGGCTGCATGTATAATGATCCTCTTAGCCATCGCCGCTCTCCACAATAGAATTGTACCTTGTGGCGTTCTTAACCCCTTTTCTTCTATGGAGGCATCTAGCAGGATGATACGTTTTATCTGCTGCTCTCGTAGTATCTCCCCGATGTTCTCCTCAGCCCCCAGGAGAGGTTCTGCTGCCTGCCTTTTATCTAGGGGAGCAGCTGTTTTCCTGCTGCCTCTATGTGCTTATGGGACAGTTAGAGAGTGGAGGAACCAGGGTGATGCAAATGATGGGTTAATCTGCCTCTTCAGGGTGGAGAGATTCCCCCTCACTATTCTATTCAAAGAGGAACAAAGGGATGTGATCAGTGCAATGGGGACAGCATTCAGAGCTTGCGGTTTTGCTGATGCCTCTGAATTTGGACCCTTCTCTCATAGTTGATGTCCAGACCGAGCTTGCAGCTTTTGGCAGCCCCGTCAGCCCTGGATCCATGGTTCCTGGCCACGTCGTTGGAGTTTAATCTGTGCATGGGCACAGAAGCCACTGACAGATGCTGCTGTTAGGTGTGAACCTGGCTAAAGCACTGAAGGTGAGTACGTGGACTAGAGAGAAGCTGTAATCCGCTGTAGACGACTTCCAGTCGCACAAGCTGGAGCAGGCCTCCTTAAGTCGGGGGCGTTCATCCTCGTAAATGCATCGGTTGCATAATATTCTAGACATCGAAACCAAGCATGACCTGATTCACATGGTTTATAGCTCACCCGCTGCCAGCGATTGCCTGGACACTCCTTGTGCAGCCATATCCGTAACTGACCAAACTGGAGGCAAGGAATGAATTGCAGCTAATGCATTCCCTAAATGTGAGGGCTTTGTATCATGGGGCCTACTGCTAATTAGGTTGAGGGGGCTGTTGTGTGTTACAGGGATTTATTTTATGTAGTATGCCCCATGCATTGTGCTTTGTGATTCTTTGTTATGTCAGTCTATGGTTGATCATATACAGAATCTCTTGTCTACGTAGTTCAGTACATCGGCCATAGGATCAGCACACGATAAATAGAGAAACGAGTCTTCAGGACATAAGAATTTGTGAAGGTGCAAATTCAAGAGCGAAAAGGTGTAGATTTTGATTTGGAAGATAACCCAAGAAGGAATCCTTGTCTTCATAATATATCCTTAGCACTTCTGTATAATAGGATAAATGATGATTTCTGTATACTTGATATCGTTTATGTAATTTATATATTATGGAAACCATTATATTAAATACACGAAAAATGCTGTTTTGTTATAGGGTCATTTACACACACATTGTGTGTGATTTATATATATATAAAAAGAATACAGCAATAACAATGATTAATGATACATATATTATATACACTTAGATTTTTTTTTTTTTAACAATTTTCCCTCCATTCAGTCTTGGCAATGACTCTGGCACACCCGACCCCTCTTGCACACCCCCTTTGCTTAACACCATCAGCTGATCCTGTGGCCCCTCCCATCAATATGCTTTGTCCGTTACCATGACCACTATTGTCCAGGGATAACCTACAAAGGGGTCTCCTTCCAATGGTCAGATACTAAGAAGACCTTTGAGGTCCACCTGTTGTACAGCTCTGATCTACACCCTAAACCCTGGAAGCATTTTGCTGTAGGCCGAAAGCAGCGATCAGCGTGGAAGAGCAGCCTTAAAGGGCTCAGGTGCATTTCACGTTATTTCTCCAAATCTCCAGTAATAAATATCCCCACGAATACATTTTTAAATAGAACACATTCTTTCATCCCATGAGATCCGAATATGAAATTCTTTACATTTTCCTAGATTGTGCATTATATTGAGATAATTGTCAGGTTTTGCCCCTTTTGTCTTCATAATGACAGCCAATGGCTTTTACACAATGTCTGAGGCTGCGCTCTCATCACATTCGGGGCATATAGAAGTGTGTATGTCTGGCCCATAGTCTTATGTTCCGTCTTGGCTACTCTCCTGAGAAACTGACTGTTACCCCATAAGAAGAACCTGGCCGAGGTATTGTCAGCGCCCCTAAGGAGTGTCTTTAGATTACATTGTCCCATTCCATCACATATACTTCACCAGCTTGAAATGTTAATACTATATGCATCCAGATGCTTATGTTGACCAAGGAATTGCATGTTTCAGGCTGCTCTGGGAGTAATAGCGGCCTATAGAGCTCCGTGTCTCGTGCCTGACGAGATCATTCCAACAGCACTTCTGATGATGACTTGGTCTTTCTTCACCCAAGTGTCCCAGGTTAAAGTTTAGGTGCCTGACCCAGGACCTACAGCTCCTGTATTCTGGTCCCCTGGACAAAATGGAGAAAATAAATCTTACCTGTTATGTTGTGAGGTCCTTTTTATGGTTAAAGGGGTATTCCCATCTCAGACAATAGGGGCATATCGCTAGGATGTGCCCCCATTGTCTGATAGGTGCTGGGACCCGCACCTATATCGAGAACGGAGCGGGGACACAGCTGTGGCTGGAGGACCCCAGATTTCTCAGGGTCCGTCCACCACCAAGCTCTGCTCCCATAGAAGTGAATGGGAGCGTACCACGCATGCGCGGCCCATGCTCCCACTCATTTCTATATGGCCGACTGAAATAGCCGAGCCAGCGCTCGGCCATATTCGCCGGCCCCATAGAAAATGAATGGAGGGTGGCTGCGCGTGTGCAGTGCGCCCTCCTTCACTTTCGGAGCTCCGTTCTCGATTATAGGTGCGGGTCCCAGTGGTGGTACCCGCACCTATCAGACAATAGGGGGCATATCCTAGCGATATGCCCCCATTGTCTCAGATGGGCCAACCCCTTTAAGGGGCCACACCACAGCTGTCCACAGGTTGTGTGTGACTTTACATTTCCATCCCATTTGTTTCAATAAAAATGAGCTGCACTACCGGAGAGCATCTCATGGACCGGTGCGGTGCTCTTTTCTGGAAAAACAGCAGCCATTCAAGAGAACGGGAGCTGCAGTAACCTGGCATGGCGCCTACACAGAGGATGAAGCTTTCTTCTTCCAGTGCCATCCACCGTGTGTTGTTTTTCTCCCCAGCACACAGAGACTGTGCATGCGCCCATGATACAAGAATGCCAATGCCTTCGCTTCCAGGTGTAGTCTGGCGTCATCTGCACATGGGCATTTTGGAGCTGCAAAGAAATAAAAATCAGACTGGAACGTGTACATCCAACAATTTCTGCAGGCCTCATTGTCAAAATGCCTATTGTCCACAAAAAGGACAAGAATTGGGCATGTCTTATTTTTTTATGGGGTGGGCATGGAGACATACAGCACACGGTATGCTGTCTGCATTTTTTTTTTAAATGAATGGGTCCGCATCTGATCCTCAAAAAATGTGGATCAGATGCAGAAAAAAACAAAATACAGTCGTGTGCATGAGGCCTACAAAAATGTGAGCAAAAACAGTGGCAGATCAGTACTGATCTGAGAAGAGTACATTTTTGGCAGTAGAAATCTCATAGTATATATATATATATATATATATATATATATATATATATATATATATATATATAGTATATAAGACCGAAAAAAGACATTTGTCCATCCAGTTTGGCCTGTTTCCTACAAGTTGATCCAGAGGAAGGCAAAAAACCCCTGTGAGGCAGAAGCCAATTTTCCTCACTTAAGGGGAAAAAAAATTCCTTCCCGACTCCAATCTCCAGCTATATTAGTCCTTCTCCATTGACTTCACTGGGAAACAAAGCTCAAATGCACTTGAAAGAAGTAACATACCGCTTCTAAACATATTAGAAAACAGCTGCATGACATAAGTGTGACCATGTGTAAAGGTTTGCTTTATTCCCTTTGAAACCGGTTAGAAACTGTCAGCGTTTTTGCTTTGTAGTGCACCGATTTACACAGTGGAATATGCAGCATATTGAAGCTGTGTGAACATATCCTTATAGCCCTTTCATATTGTCCCACGGCCCAAAAATTTGTGGGGGTAACACCATTGACAAATAAGCATGAGTTCACCGTTTACCTACCGTTCTTCTGATCCATCAGAAGAAGAGAAAAAGAAACGCATCTTGTTGCATCAGTGGTCATCCGTTTTTTAAGGGGAGTACTGTATGCAGGACTATTTTTTACAACTAAAAAAACGTATCTCGGACGGAAATGACCACTGATGAAACAGGATCCGTTTTTTTTTTTGTGTTTTGTTTTTCTCTTCATCTGACAGATCAGAAGAACGGAAAGCTGAACTTGGCCTAATCTGTATTTTTAATACAGTTTGGTTAAATGCCTTCTGTTCCACTCAGATCCATCTTTGTAGAGATTATTGGTTATCCAACTATCAATGTAAATTATTCATGTGAAATTTTTTTGGCAAAATCAGTGCCGATCAGTAAAGTGCACGTAGCTGTGTGCGCCAGTCTGGAAGGTGAAATTTATGGCCTAATCCTCTTGTTTTAGCATTGTGAAATAAATTTGGCACGTTGCAGTATGGTTGTCGGCCTGACTGGCTGACAGGCAGGCGTTTATCCGGGCACAGCGGACGTCTTACAGTAAACTTCTGAGCATTTACTTTATATCCACAGGACTTTGTCCAGGGACAGCTGCTTATCTAGCATTTGAGGCCCAGTCGTGGAATCCTATTATGGGGCTTACTATGGTTTTATGTTGCCAGTTTGCCCTTATGCAGGGTCTCGGGAGATAAGCTGTCTTGTAATAAAGAGATTTTCAGTGCATTAAATTTGCCTCCCACGGGGACCGTCTGACTTTTCTTGTAGCTACAGTTGCCGTCTCGCTGGCTGATAGGAACTCAAAGCACAGCATATTGCGGGGATTTTCTTCCCTAGTTTAGGGTAATCAAGGCTTTGATCTGTCACAACATTGTCTGCTCATCTCTCCGTCATGTATTATTGCCTTTTTTGCTTGTTCTGTTCTCTGGGAACAGTTTAGTTGGTTTATTTAATGCATCATTATTTTTTATATATTTTTTTAAGCCATATGGTTATATATGTATAAAGTGTGTATGTGTGTAGATAGATTTCAACAGACCTTAGATGAATAGAAGAAGCAGGATATCATTAACCTTTGTAATATACCTCATTAGTAAAAAATGCCTCTTTCTCCAAGTATGTGCCACGTCTTCTCATCCCGCTGTCTCCTGTACTGCCCGTTCACAATGAAATCACTACCAAAATCCATGTTGAGAGATGAGATGGCTGATCAGCTCGCCGAGGGATGTGGTTACAAGCTACTCTTTGAGGGTGTGCCTCTGTCTCTCTTTCCACTTGCTCGCTTCGCCCTTGCCACAGAACTCTAACACGGTTGCAGCTTTTAGTAAATTTTCTATCTCGCCCCAATGCAGGATTTGCAGCTGCACTGCTCCGTACAGCTGTATAATTTCCTCCACGCTGTTGCTGTTTCTAAGGGTGTGTTACAGAGAGATCGGGGAGTAGGATCTCCTGTTCTGTGTGCTGTGTATGGGAGACTTGATAGCAGCTAGTCTATACCCCCTGGCTCAGGGAAATTAGGGATGGAGCCTGCAGAGGGGAAAACTGGTGAAAAATACAGGATACGAACCATATAATGGACAGACATAGTGTTATTCCTTGTCTACGCACAGAAAAATAATAATACCCTTTGTTCTCATGTGATGTGAACTTTTACCTGGCCCTTTGTCTTATGTTTTCCAGGAGACATAACCCAGAAAGGTTATGAGAAGAAGAGAGCCAAACTGCTGGCTCGCTACATTCCACTCATTCAAGGTAACACACTGATAGTCTGCTGTCTTATACCAGAGATACGTGATTTTAAATCCTCATATACTATTGAGCAATTTTGAAAATGATTGTCTTTTACTGATTTCCACTTATATCACACCTATACACCATTCACCTTCATTAAATAGGTTGTGCCATAAACTACTTTTGACTTTAAAAGTTTATTTTCCACAATCACTCTAGCTCCCATCCTTTTTTTTTTTAAATTTACCTCATTTACAGTTTTCTCTTACCTCGCACGCTTGAATCCTACTTCCTGTTTTGTCATGTCTCTGATTTCTTATCATGCCTTAAAGAGGACCTGTCACCGCTTCTGACATGCTTGTTCTAATAGCGTCATGCATTCCCCATGTAATAACAATTCTGGAGCGTCTATTCTTATGTCTCTATGTTGTGCCATTCCTTTATTATTTGCACTAGACGTTATGAATGAATTGCTATTAGCCTTCAGTAAGGGTACAGAGGGGAGGTAACCAGTTGGGGGTGTACCTGGACAGACTGACTATCTAATCAGTGCCGCCATATTCAGACTGTGCCGGTACACTCCCCCAACTGGTTACCTCCCCTCTGTACCCTTACTGAAGGCTAATAGCAATTCATTCATGACTTCTGGTAGAAATAATAAGGAATGGTACAACATAGAGACATATGAACAGATGCCCCAGAATGGTTATTACATGGGGGGGGGGGGGGGCATGAAGCTATTAGAACAGGCACCTCAAGAGTGGCGAAAGGCCCTTTTCAAAGGGGTTGTCTCATTATAGACAATGGGGGCATATGCTAGGATATGCCCCCATTGTCTTATAGGGGTGTGTCCCACCGCCGAGACCTACACCTATGTAGAGAACAGAGCCCTGAAAGTGAAGGAGAGTCCTCCAGCCACCATCTTGCGGGGCTCCGTTCCCGAGATAGGTGCGGGTCTACCCATAAGACAACGGGGGCATATCCATGTATGCTCAGAACCGAACCGTGACCTCACAGTCACAAGACTAAGCAAGTCTCGTGGCTGGAAGAAGACCTCTGCGGAGCCCATACATTTTACTGCGGTACGGAGGACATATTATAAACAAACAACATGAAGAAAAACAGTCCGCGGCACTCACCATCCGATGTTCACGGTATGTTTATTGCAGAGGTACTACATGTACAGGGGCACAGACTCACATGGAGAGAAACAAACAGCGACGGCCGTTTCGCGGAGCGACCGCTTCTTCCGGCTGTTCAGATATTATAAACAAAGTTTTGAAACTAATTGGGTTCAAATAGAGCAGATTGAACCAGATTCATTCAACACTATTCGTCAATATCAGATCGTCAGGGGTGCCGGGAGTCGATCAGCCGTTTGAAGAAGCTGCTGTGCGCCCCGGAGCTCAGTTGAGCGCTGTGATCTCTTCAGTGCTCATCAGGCACAGCGCTGTACATTGTATAGTGGCTGTGTTTGGTATTGCAGCTAAGCCCCATTGACTTGAATAGGACAGAGCTGCACCTAGCCCAAATGACTGCCCTAGGAAGAGGCCTAAGCATTCAGTGAGCACCGCAACCTCTTTGAACAGCAGATTGGAGTCAGATCCCTTCCAGTCTTCTGAGGATAGGCTATCAATATCAAATTCCTATTTCATTTATCTCTGTTCATGTCTGTATTTGATGAGACTTCACTTCTTACTATGTTTTCTTGGTGATGACATCAGCATTAGAGTGTTTTTAGATAGTGTTATCAAGAGTGGGAGCGCATCCTCCCTTCTGCTGGCTGGTCAGATAGATTACACTGACTCTGGGATGTGTCTACAGTTTCCTGGTCAGCTTTCCAGGCAGTTCTGGTTGTTTAGTTGCTGACATAGTGTTTTCTATTAAGCCCTGGTCCCTGGCCTAGTAGATTAGAGCCAAAATGTATCGCTGTGATCCCAGCCAGATGAAATGACTTTGTTTTTCTCAATTCTTGGAACAAATGAGTCCATTTTTAAGGGTCAGCAGGGAAACGTACAAGGGTGGGTCACAAATCATCCTCACTCTGGCAGTAGAATTTATTGTAATCAAATTTCAGAAAAGAAAACGTGTTACGTCAGTTTATTTGTGATTGCAGTGCGAGAATCAATAGCCGCCCCACTTGTGACTTGCACGAAAAAAGAGCAGCGTGCAGTGATTAGTTTTTTGTGGTCTGGGGGTGTTTCTGGTGCCTATATTTATTGATGGCTTTGTGCAAAGTATGGAGAAAGTGTTTTGTCGCAAAGAAGTGTGTATAAATGGGTAGTTTAAGGGAGGTTGCACAAGTGTCAGCCATGAAGAAGGAGCCAGACGCCCGTCCATGACAGATGACCGTGGATTATGTGGCAAATAATTTGCAAATCAGCCATGGCTCTGCCCTTGCAATAATCCATAATAATAATAATAAGACAGCAGTGCAATAGTGGCTCTCAGCTCAGCCTAATCAATTTTTTATTGAGGGAAATATGAAAGCGTGTTGAGAGATGGACAAAATATATTGGAAAGCAGCGAGAGTGCTGACATTTTTTGACTTGCCCTTGTATATGATAGTTTGTAATCAAAATTACAAAGTCTTAAAAACTTATAGGAAAATCACATGAGCCGGCACAGACATCTGAAATAGTTGTCTGGTTACTGAAATACATAGATTTGCAGAGCCACAAGGAACTTCATTGATTTGGAGGAGTACAGGGGAGATTTATCATATGTGGAAATTTTTAAGTCCGTTTTGCAGGCGTCTGCGTTGCCATAATTTACACCAAAATGGTCAAATGTCGCCCAATGATAAATTCAGAGCATCTTTAAAGGGAACCTGTCACCAGGATTTAGTGTATAGAGCTGGGGACATGGGCTGCTAGATGGTCGCTAGCACATCCGCAGTACCCAGTCCCCTTAGCTCTATGTGCCTTCATTGCGACAAAAAAAGGATTTTTGTGATATGTAAATTACCCTGATATGAGTCCTGTGTCTGGAGATGAGTCAAACTTCCTTAGCGCAGCACCGCCCCGCGTCCTCAGAATCTCCTCCTTACTGGCCGACGTCACAAAGCTGGAGCGCCGAAATCTCGCGATGCGCGAGCTGGCGCATGCGTAGTTTGTTCCCTGTGCTGATGCCAGCACAGGATAGGAACATGATGCCGACACTGCGCATGCGCTAGCTCGCGCATCGCGAGATTTCGGCACTCCAGCTATGTGACGTCGGCCAGTAAGGAGGAGATTCCGAGGACGCGGGGCGGTGCTGCGCTAAGGAAGTTTGACTCATCTCCGGACACAGGACTCATATCAGGGTAATTTACATATCACAAAAATCCTTTTTTTGACGCAATGAAGGCACATAGAGCTAAGGGGACTGGGTACTGCGGATGTGCTAGCGACCATCTAGCAGCCCATGTCCCCAGCTCTATACACTAAATCCTGGTGACAGGTTCCCTTTAAAGGGGTCCTCTGGGCCTGCAGTGAAATGACACCTGTAAAGCTGTTCTGCAGCGCTACGATACTGATGTCCTCCATATCAGATCAGTGAGGGCCCACTTCATGCCCGCTCTGCGTCCTCTCCACTGTGCACTCCGTCCAGCCTGTAGCGGCTGTGTAATTACATCTGCTCATCCTCGTCACTTAAATGCACCGCTACTACATGGGAGGCGACATGCAGTTAAACGAGCGACATGACCCCTTTAAACAGCTGATCGGCTGGAGTATAACTCCCATGATAAACTATCATGAGGTTAGGTCTTTAGTATCGTAGTACTACACAACCCCTTAAATCCAACCTTTTGGATTAAGTTTTCTATCACATTATACACTGCTCGTTTCCATGGCTACGATCATCGGTGGTTGGGACTATGGGAGCGCACATAGTCTGGTGCTTTTTCCTATAGCGTGAAAGCACAACCATCAGTTCTGGATTGCAAGGTGGTCATAACCGTGGAAATGAGCAGTGTATCATGTGATGGAAAATGAATCCAGCCAGCAAAGGAGGCAATATGGATAATCACAATACATTAGTAAGTGCCATGTACTAACTTCCTCTACATGATAAATGCCATTTGCTGAAGTGAGGCAACCCCTTTAAGGGTGCTTTCACACTTGCGTTCTGAGGATTCGGCAGGCACTTCAGGCCCGCCGGAGCTGTCAGAACACAAGTCGCCTGAAAGCATTTGAAGACTGATCAGGATCCTGATCAGTCTTCGAAATGCTTTCAGGCTACCATGGCAGCCAGGACGCTACTGAAGTCCTGGCTGCCATGGTACTCTGCAGCAGTGTACTTACCTGCGCTGCGGCCGCCGGGTGCTCCTTTATGACGTCACAGGTCCCCGAGGCGCATAGATCAATGCTCAGCCCGGACCTGTGACGTCATGAAAGAGCGCCCGGAGGCCGCAGCGCAGGTAAGTACACTGCTGCAGAGTACTTACCATAGGAGCCAGGACTTCAGTAGCATCCTGGCTGCCATGGTAACCGATCGGAGCCCCAGCTTACACAGGGGCCCTGATCGGAACTGCTGCTGCGCATGCGCAGAGCTAAATGTCTGATCCGGTAATGCGCCGAAATGAGGTTTAGCTTAATTCCGGATCCGCATTAATGCAGTTCAATGGACATTAATTCTGGATCCGGCGTTACGGCAAGTCCTCCGGAATTTTGTCCGCATGCTGCGGACTTTTTTGCGGCCAAAAAAACGTTTGGGTACTGAACGGAAGACATCCTGATGCATCCTGAACGGATTTCTCTCCTCTCAGAATGCATTAGGATAATCCTAATCAGTAGTTTTCCGGCATAGAGCCCCGACGACGGATCTTTATGCCGGAAAACAAAAACGCAAGTGTGAAAGAGCCCTAAGTCTAATACTTCTGTCTTGCGATTTTACTCCACTTTCTAATCCAACCCTTTCTGACAATTTTTGCTACTTTTTAAAAAGTTGCAGTTGATAAATCTGGTTTAAATCATCTTAACAGGCTGATTGAATCCAAAATTCAAATTTTTTTTTGCACAAATAAGTCCAGAAAGCTGCAGAGCCCTATTTTGTGTGCAAGGCTTGATAAATTTCCTCCCCGTGACACTACATCTTAGCTGTAGTAAATGTACTTTTCTTTCCTATTAGGCGTAGACCCTTCACTACAAACAGACAGCAAACTTCTGGGCACCTCTCAAATTACAACCACCACAAACAAGCAGCAGAGATCCCGGTCTACCAGCTCAAGGGATGAACGATTTCGATCTGGTTAGTGCTTCTGCATGATGGCTATGTGTTCCTGTGCATGCCGATGAGTGCATACCAGTTTTGGACATAACCTGTTTTGATAGAGGAGATATGGGCCCCCATGTCTTTCCTGCTGCCAGTGCAAATTGTGCTTGCCAGAGTCCAAGGCATCGAAATGACTCCTTCTACTTTTCACTTGACATATAAGTAATGCATCTGCACAACATATAGAGTGGGTATCCTTAAATGGATTGTCCAAGTGTTTAATACAGCCTCAGAATAGATCATCAGAATGTGATCAGTGGGGGTCTGACGCCCTGCACCCACTGCTGATAAACTATATGAAGAGGGTGCCGCGCTCTGTAAGCTCTGCGGCCTCCTCACAGCCTACCAAGAACAGCACCGTACATTGAATGTCGGCTGTGCTTGGTATTGCAGCTCATTGCCATTCACTTGAATGGGACTGAGCTGTGCCTAGGCTATGTCTATGTGACATCACTGGCCTAGAAAGATAGTACATGCCTGTACGATGCTGACACAGGCTGTGGGGTCTCCCGCTGTGGGGTCCTTTGTAGTTGCATTTACTACCGTGCAGCTGAACTGGAAAAGAAGTGGTCACACACATCCTGTTGGGACCTGGCTGGAAGAGCGTGCAGTGGAGACGGCAGCATCGGTGGAGTGACGGACAGGTAAGTACTGTCTAAAAGATCTTCCTTCCATAAGTTAATACCAACTGCGGATTAGCTGAAATGCCCAGAGAACTCTTTTAAACACTTGAACAACCTGTTTAATACGTATTGGTTGCAGGAAAAGATTTTTCTGATGTGATTTCCCTCAATAATTGCAAAGTGCAAAAAGTATCACCCTAGGATTGTCGAGAGGACCTGCACAATGGTTACTATGACCACTTTGCACTTCTCTTTTGGTAATACTTTTGCATGACACAAGTAAAATACTAAATTCTGTCACCAACATAGTAATCAAAATGTACTGACAGGAGTCTGTTATAGTGACAGACTACTGTAACTGTAAGCATCTATCCCTCGCCACATTATGGGGGAGATTTAGCAAAACTGGCGTAAAGGAAAACTGGCTTAGTCAGTTCTACTTTACACCATTTTTTATAAATGTCCCCCGATGTTCTGTGCACCCTGCGTCTGAGGCCTACATCTGCCATATAAGTTCCGTTTGCCTGATGGAAGCCAAAAGAGTGTCCTTTTGGAATTTGTAGGACCTCTATACATCCGTGTGTGTGTGTGTATGTAATATATATAAAAAAATTCTTTACTGTATTAAAAAACACAGCTGACTGCTTTCTTTATATCATGAGTTACTGCAAAAAATGCATACTGTACAGTAAAAGCTCAAAAACAAATTGAGATTCCTCTGTGGTAGATACCTTTCAATGGCTAACTGAAAAGATGACACCGTTGCAAGCTTTCAAGTCTGCTTAGGCCTCTTCCTCCGGCATCTTTTAAGACAGTATCTGAAGATTCATATATTTATAAGCCAAAGAACATAGGAATAATGAATTAGGCTAATTTCACATCCACATTGTGCTGTTCAGTTTTGAGATCCGGCACTTTCATTGTCAATGGGGACAAATCTAAACACAAACCGGAACGGAGTGCACCAGAATGCGTTCTGTTGCAGTTTGTTGCATTCCCATGTCGGACACAAAGCCGCTGCAAGCAGCGTTTTCGTGTGCAGCATGGGAGACTGAACAGGCCGGATCCGGACACGAAAAAACTGAAACCGGTGCCCATCGACTTAAATGGCTTTAGTGTCGCTTTCTTTTATTGTCCTCTAGTAGATAGCCAGTCCATAAATGAGGTGGACCCAAGAGGTCTGAGATGGAGGAGATGTGAGAAAGCTGTATACTGTGCAGTATACATTTTTCCCATATTGCGGCCAGTAGACAATATATGGCATTGTATTGCCCTGTGTCGTGTGTCCATTCATAGGCCAGTCTTTTGTGTTTTGTGCAGACGTTCACACAGAGGCCGTGCAAGCAGCTTTGGCTAAATACAAGGAGAGAAAAATGCCGATGCCTTCTAAACGCCGCTCTGCTCTTGTCCAGCCTTCGGTAGAGACCTACACGCCTCCAGGTAACTATACATTGATTCTTTCTAGCTGACCTATAGACCGTCACTGACTAGAAAATGGATCCATTGCACCATGCCTGCCCAATAACTGGTTTTGTCACGGTATGTTCTGTTTGTCCCATTCTAAATGGGATGTTAGATTTAGTTCCTCCTTAATGTATTAGCCATTGTACAAGACGTTTTGATATTTAGGTATCCATGGTTATTTTACTCACAGACACCTCGTCAGCTTCGGAGGATGAGGGCTCATTGCTTCGTCAGGGACGCATCACATCCACCCCGCTTCAAGGTCATTCGAACGTAGAGCCCTGGATTAGCAGAGTAACCCAGGGCTCCTCCACCTCATCCTCAGCATCCTCCACCTCATCACACCCAGGAGCCAAGCCTGCCGCCTCCAACAGCTGCCCTGTCATCGCAGCTGCCACCATGCTGGCAGACCTCATGGCACATGCCCAGATAGGTCAGTATCAGGGCATGTGCTGCCAGATCTTACGGAAACATATTAGCCTTTATGCTATTGGCCAGAAAGTCTAACCGCAGACTGCCAACATAGCAGTTGGTACATGTCATGGCACACTGTAATGATATCAACATAAAGGTTGGTGACGCTGGATAATCCTATTTTGAGGTAAAATATCTAGTTATTTGATACGGTTACAGCCATATAAAGTCAAAATACTTTTGTTTTTTTCTTATTAATATTGTGTCATGACACTGACCAAGACAGGGGTATGTGATCATTGGGTGCCTTCAGACAATGATCAGAACCATATGTCATGTTCTTCATCCTGATAACCAGAGAGTGTATCTGCACCACCTGACGTGACTACTGGACTCCTAGGAAACTCTCATCATGAGCGTCCACAGGTGGCATCTGTGCGTGGAGTGCCACGGGGGTTCAACAGCAGCATATTAGAAACAGCAGATGGTGCGTTAGTATTATTAGACGCTTTGAGTAGACTTACCGGAACGAGATATGCCCTGTGGTCCAATACGACTATTCCTTTCCAATAGGCGTGCCAGTAAACAGCAGAGTCTCTTCAAAAATCCAGCAGCTTCTCAATACCTTAAAAAGGCCAAAGCGTCCTCCGCTAAGAGAGTTCTTTGTGGATGATTTTGAGGAGCTCCTGGAGGGTAAGAAAGTTAAAATGTCAATTTTTTTTTCCTTTAAATGTTCTCGTATGCATACGCCTTCTTCATGAAGTCTTCTCTACTTTTACACTTTGTAGTACAACAGCCGGACCCCAACCAGCCAAAACCCGAAGGAACGGAAATGGCACTTCTCAAAGGAGAACCTCTGGGAGTTGTGTCTAACTGGCCTCCTTCATTGCTAACAGCGCTTCACCGCTGGGGGACTACACAACCAAAAGCCCCATGTCTTACCTCTTTGGACACTACTGGCAAGGCAATGTATACGCTTACATACGGTAAATTAGAAACAAAAGTTTTTTAAGCAATTATATGTTAGAATATCTAACAAGGATCAGTCACCTTTCCTTACTTGTCGAAGTAAATTATTGTATTCCTCATAAAATAAAAAATTGTGGCGCATCACTGTAGATTCTTCTGTTACTCCTACTAAATTGACCTCTATTATGGTAATAACCGGTTGTCGACTTATGCATACATTTTGAGGAGCTATAACAGAGGAACTGCACAAGCCATAAATATTTTTAAAAATGACCCAGAATTGTTATTTTATGGAGAATACAGCCATTTATTAAAACAGACGTGTCAGGAGAGGTGACAAGACCGCTTTGTGAAATGCATAATCTGGAAACAAAGATGAAATCCTTGATAACCAGGTTACTGTCAGAAACTAAAAGGAATATCTTTGCTATGTTAAAAGAAAGGTCATCGGGACAGACCACTTTAAAGTGCATGTCATGTCTGACCATATCTTCATTAGCCAGACCAGGCCAAAACTTCCTACATAGTGCGAGAGCATCTGTCAGTAGGATCAGTCCTATTAAACCAGGCGTAATGTCTGGTAGGGCTGGCCCTGCTGATTGGTCATGCCCTTAGGCCTCTTGTGCACACAAACGTATTTTTTTTCCGGTCCGTATGCTGAACCATTCATTTCAATGGTTCCGCAAAAAAACGGAATATACTCCGTATGCTTTCCGTATATCTGTTCTGCTAAAAGATAGAACTTGTCCTATTATTGTCCGCAAATAACGTTCCGTCGCTCCATTCAAGTCGGTTGGCCCGCAAAAAATACGGAATGCATAGGGAACATATCTGTATGTCATCCATTTTTTGCGGATCCATGCCCACTTTGCCCATGTGTTTACAAACATTACTGTACATTACAGTAATGATTGCAAATTTTATGTTTCAGTTTGCGGATCACATAGGGAAACCATACAGAAATTTTTTGCGGAAATACTTATAATAACGAAAACACAACGGGGAAAAAAATTGGGAAAATGGACCGCAAAATATATCCGGTCGCAGGAAAGAGGCCTTACTGAGAAATCATTGCTTTAATTAATATGCAATTAAGGGCTTGCGTGCAATGAGGGCGGGCTCTAGCTACTCGGTGCACCTTAGTTTCTCTGCTCAGCAGTGCTGGACTCTCCATCCTTGATTGACAGGGCTAGATGTTGCTGGTGATGCCTGACTCTGTCAATTAAGTGGAGAGAGATGTGTCCGGTGCTGCAGAGTGGAAGACCTAAGGTCCTCTGTCCATTGTGGGGAGTCGCTCTGGTAGACAGCGGTGCGGGTGCAGTTTAGAGGCAAAACAAGGAGTCCAGATTGTGCAACAAACAGTGTTTTATTCACACTTGCACACCATAAATGAAAAACAGTCTCTTTGGTGACAGTTCACACACAACGGAAATAACGTGGCAAAACAAAAACAGGCCAACACAGGTTCAGTCACCTGGGAGGTGTAGGTGCAGGTTCGCACCACGCTGTCGGCCCAGCCGCAGGAGAATCCAGCTTCAGGTAGCCAGGAACAAAGCACCTCCTTGCTGAGCTCTTTCCTCCCTGACAGAGAACTCCTCAGCCCTGTTAGCAGCTCCAGGATAATCACAGCCTCCAGCTGCTGAGCTGGCTGAGCTTTTAAACCCAGCCCAAAACCAGGACTGGGTCGTGGGGAGCAGCCACCCACCCTACACTTTAGCTGCTCCCGGTAAGAGCCGGCCCGGATCGGCTTTGCAGCCATGCTATTTAAACTCTGTCAGTAGCACTAGCTGCTGCTGACATCAACAAAAACGGGCTCTTACCTCACCGAGGCTATGAACCTCGGTGACACATACCTGCCATCCACGACGGCACCCTGCACCTTACCACACCATGTAAGCCCTCATTTGCATATTAATTAAAATTATGAATTCTGAGTAATGGAGCAACAGATGTGCTGAAAAAAAAAGTAGGCTTTAGTCAGCAGGGTCAGTGTTACCAGGCATTATGCCAGATCTAATAGGGTAGATCCTGCTGACAGATGCTTTTTTAAATGATAAAACTCTGGCTTCCTAGAGTCGCCACTAGAGGGAGCCCTCTGCACATTGTTAATACAGTGATGGTACAGAACCCTCTCTAGGGG
This sequence comes from Bufotes viridis, assembly GCA_033119425.1. Taxonomy (NCBI): domain Eukaryota; kingdom Metazoa; phylum Chordata; class Amphibia; order Anura; family Bufonidae; genus Bufotes; species Bufotes viridis. The sequence goes on along the minus strand of CM065595.1, from coordinate 118,590,276 downwards.
TGGCTCACGGTGCTGTTATCTCTTGTAGAATAAGAGACCTCTTGTGGTCTTGTAGGGCTGTCCTGGATTAGAGGAAAACATGGCTGCTTTCAGCTAGAAGCAGCACCACACCTGGATATGAGTTGCCTCTCTTCATTGAAGTGAATGGGGCTGAGCTGCAATACCACACATGACCTGTGGACAGATGTGGTGCTCTTTTTGAAAAGACACAGCCAAGTTTTTCTAACCCTGGACGAACTCCTTTAATGGCTTTTAATTTACCATACGTGTTCTTATAATGCATTTTGTGATTTTATTTAGGCAAATTGTGGAGCCGGAGTGTTAAACTAGCATATACTCTCTTAAATAAGCTGACCAGCAAAAATGAGTCTCTCCTTAAGCCGGGGGACAGGGTAAGTAAATGTTCAGGGTTCATAAAAGTATACAGTATATCTGGAGGTCAGACTACAGGCCGTAAAATTGGTGCCATAGTATGAAGAGAAACGATTGTATTGAAGATATTTGGCTGAGCATTTGACTACATGGGATCTGTGGATAGTGTCATGTGGTCTGCCCGCATCGAGTCATGTGCAGCCCACGACCTCAGGGCAAACAGACAAGCGCTGAAAGGCTTTTGGTCTTTTAGTATTTTATTTTTTTTTTAACTTTGCCTTAACCCCTTAGTGACCAGCCTGTTTTGGGCCTTACTGACCAAGCGTTTTTTCTTCCTTTTTTCATCGTCTCGTTCCAAGAGCTATAACCTTTTTATTTTTCCATCTATATAGCTTTATGAGGGCTTGTTTTTTGCGGGACAAATTGTAGTTTTTAATGGCGCCATTTTGGGGTACACATAACTTTCTGATTAGCTTTTATTAACTCTTTCTGGGAGGGAGATGGGAAAAACAGCAATATTTCCACTGCGCTTTTATATTATAAATTTTACGGCGTTCATTTTTCGGTATAAATAACATAATTCTTTATTCTCTGGGTCAGTCAGATTACAGTGATACCAAATACATATATTTTTTTTTTTTTTAGGTTTTACTACTTTTTTGCAATGAAACCCCTTTTTTTTTAAAAAGAAAAAATGTTTTTACATTGCCGCTTCCCAAGAACTCATAACTTTTTTTTTTTCTTTTCTATGGAGCTGCGTGACGGCTTGATTTTTGTGAAATGACCTGTATTTTTTATTGGTATCATTTTGGAGTAAATGGCGCTTTTTGATCACTTGTTATTACGTTTTTTCGGTGGCAACTAAGAATAAATTAGCAATTCTTATATATATTATATATATTTTTTTTATGGTGTTTACCGTAGGGGATAATTTATGTGATATTATGTAGTCCGGGTTGTTACGGACGCGGCAATGCCAAATATGCGCCCTCCCTGCTCCTAGAGGGTAATTTGCATATGATATAAAATCGTTTTTTAGCGTTATGACAGGTCAGAGGGGCATTTGATTTACATTATTAGGTTGGTCTGACATTGGCCCATAGCTACTGTCGGACAGCTTATGAGGCCAAAATCTGGTGACAGAAACCCTTTAAGGACAATCTTTAGTGGCATTTCGATTTTGTATTCTTCATGAAATAACAAAGTATCTTTCTCTCTTAATTAATGAGTTATGCTGTTCAGTTATTTTACATAAATTGACAACTTGGGGTTACAATTTGGGGTTCTCTCCCTCCACAGTCCGAGATTATCCAATTAGTGCAGACCCTGTCAGACGGTGTAGGGTCACATACCTTTGACAAACGGGCGTTACCATTCAGTTTGTCAAATTATTCATAAATACTTAGGAGGAATAACAGAAACAGTGTAATACAGAGTAATAAGTTATGCTCCAGAATTTTTATTACTAGGGAAAACAAGCATTTACTAAAACAAATGTCAGGTATGGTGACCGATCCTCTTTTAAGGAGGTTGTGCCATCATTAAAGGGGTTATCTAGGAATGGACAGTGACCTATCCTCAGGATAGGTCATCATTATCACATCAGCAGGCATCCGAGTCCCAGCACCCCGCTGATCAGCTGTTTCAGGAGCTCTGGGAAACAGCTGGCTCCTGGCAGCTCTCCAAGCACAGCGCCCTACATCATATAGTGGCAGTGCTTGGTATTGCAGCTCAGCCCCATTCACTCTAATAGGGCTGAGCTGCAACTAGGCCATGTGACCGACGTATGGTGATGTGACATGGCCTGGGAAGAGACTGCGGTGCTCACTGAGCGCCAGCCTCTTCTAACAGCTGCTCGGTGGGGGTCCTGAGTGTCGGATCCCCGCCAATCTAAAATTGATGATGACCCATCCTGAGGGTAGGTTATCAGTATTAGTTACTGGATAACCCCTTTAAAAGGTATCCCCTATCCACAGCACACATGCTTGACCTGCTACTCTATTCAAACAGGAACACAACTCCTCTCCTGTTTTCAGGATCAGTAGTGCTCTCATCAGTCAGATACCATATCGCCTCCCTATGTATATGTTATCCTTAGGGGTTGCCTCACTTCAGCAAATGGCATATATCATGTAGAGAAAGTTAATACAAGGCACTTACTAATGTACTGCGATTGTCCATATTGCCTCCTTTGCTGGCTGGATTCATTTTTCCATCACATTATACACTGCTTGTTTCCATGGTTACGACCACCCTGCAATCCACCAGCGTTGGCCTCACATGATCATTATACCAGGCTCTTTACCACCTCTTATCCAATCCAGTACGCCCCCTGCACTGATCACATGACTGTGACGTCACCCCAGGTCCTTAGTGTTGAACTTGTTTTTTAAGTTCAGCGTCCAAGGTTCGGGTTCATCGAAGAATCCCCTTTATGGATTCCAAATTCCGTTATGGCCCGTGGTAGCGGAATCCATAACGTGGTGCCAAGATAACCCGAACTTAAGACGCCGAACTTAAAATAAGAGTTCGCTCAACCTTCTTGTATCTTTACCGACCATGCACACAGTAGCTTTTGTGTAGGCGAATTTAGTTTGGCATTGTATGTTAATCTCACAAACTGCTATTTATATTGCAGGTGGCTCTTGTGTTTCCCAATAATGACCCTGTGATGTTCATGGTAGCATTTTATGGCTGTCTTCTTTCAGACCTTATTCCTGTGCCCATCGAAGTGCCACTGACTAGGAAGGTAATGCATGACAACAAGAAACTCCCAGTTAGGCCTCATGCACACAAACGTATTTTCTTTCCGTGTCCGTTCAGTTTTTTTTGCGGACCATATGTGGAACCATTCATTTCAATGGGTCCGCAAAAAAAACGGAAGGTACTCCGTGTGCATTCCGTTTGTCCGTTTTTCCGTTCCGCAAAAAAATAGAGCATGTCCTATTTTTTTCTAGTTTGCGGACAAGCACAGGCATTATTACAATGGATCCGCAAAAATAACGGATCCGCAAAAAAAAAAAAAAACGGATGCCTTACGGAATGTCATCCTTTTTTTTCCGCAAAACACATACGGTCGTGTGCATGAGGCCTAAAGCTGTAACCTTCATGTATGCTGAGGCTTATATATGCGGCTGTATTGCAGGATGCAGGTAGTCAGCAGATCGGCTTCCTCCTGGGTAGTTGTGGAGTCTCATTAGCTCTTACAACAGACGCTTGTCAGAAAGGACTACCTAAAGCCCAGACCGGAGAAGTGGTGACTTTTAAAGGTAAACACCTACTCGTGGGGGGGTTGTTGGGCAAGACAGCACTGCCTTATAATTGCCTCCTTTATTTTTAGTGATTAGGCAGGGGTCTGTCTTTTCAAACTCCACCATCACCAAGCATGCAGATTCCCCAAGTCACCAGCCCAAATGCAAGCAGCCATTATCTATAAAGGAATTCCAGCTGCTTTTGGCTCTTTCCAAAACTCCCACTAAGGCGAGGTTCACACCTGCAGCAGATTTTTTCTGTTGATGCATATACAAACAATATAGCTCTCCTTGTTTTTCTGTTCCAGTGCAGGAGCAGAAAAAAAAAAAGTGTAGGATCCTGCACATGACTGACAACAATGGTCTCTGCTGGATCCCATTGACTATAATGGGGTCCTTCGGTTTCCGTTAAGGTGTCTGTCATTCTCCAGGACATAATAGCGCTGCATGCAGCCGGAATCTGCGATGGAGGCTACTAATGGATCTGCTGATTAAGTTTTCTGAACATCACTTCTTTTTTGTTTGTTGGTCCTCCTTTTACATGCTGATTTGGAGGTAAATTGAAACAGAGGAACAGCTTTGTACATAACAATTTTCCCTGTAGCCCCACTGCAAGAAAATAAAATTCTGAGCTTATCTAAATCTGATGGTATCCCTGCTAGCCATAGCCGTTCCAGTCTTCTAGTACCAAGATCCACGAGAACTAACCTCCTCAAGCATCTAAAGCTCTGCTCACATCAGCATTGGGGCTTTCATTTATACCCCGAAGCCAAAGTTCTGGACTGGAATCAGTCACACAGCAAACATCAGTGGTGGCCAGCGAACCTTATTGCCTTATAACAGGATCCATGAGGTTGATGTAAAGCACCATTTTTTTCGTTCAAATATACCAGAATCTGCAGTGAAGATATGAACACTCTCGTGTTTAATTGTATTTTATTCATTCATTTTTCTTTATCTACTATATGCACTCATTGTTTTCTTAAATTAACAAATTGCTGTAACAAAACACGGACACCGGCAATGTGTGTTCCGCATTTTGCAGACTGCACATCGCCAGCACTATAATAGAAAATGCCCTTTCTTGTCCGCAGTTGTGGACAAGAATAGGACATGTTTTATTTTTTTTTTGGGAACGGAATTGCAGATCCGGAAATGCGGAAAGCACATAGTGTACTGTCCGCATCCGTTCTGGCCCCATTGAAAATTAACGGGTCCACATCTGTTCCGCACAATTGCGGAACGGATCCGGACCATTCATACGGACGTGTTAATGGACCCAAACAGTTAAAAAAAACTTGAATAAAAATGAATGAGAAAAAAATTTATATCAGGCCGGGCCCGTGCTGCAGACTGCAAATTGCGGTCCACAATGCATGGGCACCGACCACGGGGCCTCCGCAGGCGGATCGCGGACCCATTCACCTGAATGGGGACCACGATCCGCATCCAACGGGGCACGGACAGAAAACCCACAGAAGCACTCAGTAGTGCTTCCGATCCGTGCCTCCGCACCGCACTACATCTTCCGGATTGCGGACCCATTCAAGTGAATGGGTCTGCATCTGTGATGCGGGGTGCACAAGGCCGGTACTAGTGTATTGCGGACCCGCTGTACACAGCCGTGTGCATGAGCCCTTAAAGGGAATCTGTCACTATTGACCTCCCTACCTCATTTAAAATGCTGCTTATTTCTATTGTTGATCTGAGACTCCTTTCCCAAGTTATACTTTTTCTTAATATGCATATTAGGCCATTGATGCAATGAGATCATCGCCACTGCTCTTGTTGCACCCAAACTTTATTTCTTTCTGTGGCCAGCCCCTCCCTGGCTGCCTTGATTGACAGGTGCAGGCAGTGGCAAAGTAGCCAGGGAGGGACTTGCCACAAAAATGAATGGAGCCTGGGTGCAACAAGAGCAATGGTGACACACTCATTGCACCAAAAGCCAAATCTGCATATTAAAAAAAAAGTATCATAACGTCGCAACTGAGTCTCCGGTCAACAAGAGAAAAATCGGGTGAACCACAGCTATGCAAACAGTTGTATAGGGAGGTCGCTGGTGACACATTCCCTTTAATATTGTTCTAGTAGCAAAGTAAATTGCCAATAATTTGATATCTGTTCTCTGACAGCATGATTTATGACAGATTTGTTTCAACAACTGACAGTGTTCTTTCAGTAATAAAAAAAATAGACCTAATAGGTATTCCAGGATTTTGATATTAATGATCACTATTTGATTGATGCTAGACCTACACAGCTCCATCCGTTGTGTAGTTGATGGGGCTTGTACCTGCAGTGCTGCTGCCACTGAACTAAATAAGAGCAGCGTTGCAGTAACCAGCTCTGTCAACTACCCCGCTAATCGGATATTTGTGAGGTGTTGATTAGGTAATTGATGACTTACCCTGATAATATTCCATCAGTATTAAAATCTTGGCATACCCCTTTGTGTCTATCATTTTGAATTGTGACATTAGGGTTTCTGATCAAAGTAAGGCTACATTCACACGACCGTAAGTGTTTTGTGGATCTGCAAAAACACAGATACCGGCCGTGTGCGTTCCACATTTTGTGGATCTCACATGGCCGGCGCCGTACAGAAAATGCCTATTCTTGTCCACGATTGCAGACAAGAATTGGACACCTTGTGCTGTCCGCATCTTTTGCGGCTCCATTAGAATAAACGGGTCTGCACCCATTCCGCAAAATTGCGGAACGGATGTGGACCCATTCATACGGTCATGTGATAGTCCCCTTAGTTTAATATTGCTTGGCATTACTGAAGATGGTAATATGGTACAAAACATAGAAGGTTATTCATAAAGCAACGTGGCAGGATTAGATTTGTCTTAAACCACAGTTTTGTTTTAATCTCAGGTTGGCCTCGTCTGGCATGGTTTGTTATTGATGGAAAGCATTTAATGAAGCCTCCCAAAGATTGGCATCCACATATCAGGGATGCCAGCAATGATCCCGCTTATATTGAGGTAAACTGTAAAAATGTAAATTCTGTCCCTACAGCTTCTTACAACACTTGTTTCTAACAGAAGTTTAAGGCTCTGCCCTAAGAGAGCTTATTTTACGTTCACACTAGCGTTAGGGAATCCGGCAGCCTGCTCCTGTAGGCTGTCCTAGCATAAACGCAACTGTCGGCCAGACAAAAAACCGCTGCATGCAGCACTAGTTGTCCCCATGAAACCCAGCATTTATGCTGGAAAGCGGCCAGATCCTTTTATAGTCAGTGGGGATTCGGCGGTGAACGTCAGTATCCAGCAGTGCCAGATACAGTGAAATTCAGCAAGCTGTTCTCTGCCGGACCGGCCTGACGGATTTCATAATGCAGATGTGAATGTACCCATTTAACTTCCCCACTGCAGTCATGCTGATAAAAAGTCAGTGATTGGCCCTCATTCTAGATATCTGTAAACCAAGTAGTCAATATGAAGATGTGTTCAGACTGCAGCTCAGGGTCAAGATGGATCTGCCCTCTATAATTATTTGATGAAGCACTGCAAATTAAGGTGTCCAGCCATAATCTCCCACTTGCTATGTCACCAGTCTTGGAGACCATCCATCTGGCACCCAGCAACTATCATGCACTGGTTCCTAATTAATAGGACCACTTTATCTAAGAATTCCATTATGGATTCCGCTACCACTTAACTTATAGTCCGTCGTAGCGGAATCCATAACAGAATTCCTAGATAACCCAAACCTTGTACGCCGAAGGTTTCTCAACACTAGACAGGAAGACAAACAATGCAACATCACTCTGCAAACACCAATAAAGTACAATAATGTCATCATTATAGATAATATTCCGGTGCTAATGCTACGCTCATTTTATAAATTTGAGATTCTTGGCAAATACATTTTGTACAAAATTATTTGTGCCTGTAGGCCGGCGTCAAGACGATCTCTATAGGACAGGAACCTAACACTAAATGCTACCGGTTATGTTCCATACTGGCCACCATAAAATACAGGGAATGCAGGTTCCACATGCATGCTGGGTCCACTCTGCCTTTTGCCTCTTTTGGTGCCATAATGGCCTCCATTAAATTCAAGGAATGCAGGTCCAACATGCATGCTGAGCCCACTGTATACCTTACCTCTCCTGGTACCAGAAGGCTTCCAATGAATGCAGGGAGAGCAGGCTACAACCTTATAATTGCACTAATTAAAATCAGCCTATGGGGCAGACAGGCGAGTCAGGAAAGCATGTCCTTTAATGTCTAACTTGTATACTCATTCTTATATCTCTTTTCTGTAGTACAAGACCAGCAAAGAAGGCAGCACTATGGGGGTCACAGTGTCTCAGTCAGCCATGTTGGCACACTGTCACGCTCTAACACAAGCCTGTGGCTACTCAGAGGGTGAGTCTGATTTAGGTTACAGCATTTAATATAACAGTTGTAAGCTACATTATCATAAATCTGCAGTGCTTTAAGAGGTTCTTATCTGCAGTACACGAACATCTGCAGTTACATTAATCTATGGTCACATATCTAGAGACTCATAAGAGTCCTATGTCATGTACAAAGCAGGTGGACATAGCATGTAGGCTGCCATCCGTTAGTGTGGCTCTGTTCCCTCAAAAAAGCTCAGAGTATTGCAGCAATGCAAAATCTCATCTTCATGCCATAGAAAAAAAAAAAATGTATATTTTGGTCTGGATTTTAAATCCAAAGTTTGTCATTTACCGTATTTTTCGCTTTATAAGATGCACCTGATGATAAGACGCACCTAGGTTTTTAAGAAGAAAAAAAATATTTTGAACCAAAAGGTGTGCTTTTGGTGGGTTTTGAACTAATGATGGTCTGTGGATGACACCATTATGGTAGAACTGTGGATGACACTGTTATGGGGGGGGGGGGGGGGGGATCTGTGGATCACAAACTGATATGGGGAGATCTGTGGACGACGCACTGTTATGGGGGGGATCTGCGGATGACACTATTATGGGGGATCTGTGGATGACACACACAGCATCTAATGCTGGTCCCCTCATGTCCCTATGTGTTACAGTATTACATTATTAATGTGTCCCCTCATGTCAGTGTGTGAATAGTGCGCCGCTCACAGCAGTCTTTACATATAAAGTCTATTTATTTAATGCTCAAGCAGTGGCTCTGGTTTGTTAAACTAGCGTAATCGTTTCTAGTACTACTCACTATCAAAGCGGCGAGCAGACCAGCAGCATAATGTCACTCACTCTGTCACGCTCCTGCTCCGTCAGCTTCATTAATAAAGTGGGAGGAGCATGACCAAGTGAGTGACGTTACACTGCCGGCCTGCCCGCAGCTTTGATAGTGAGTACTTCTACAGACAATTACGCTAGCTTCACAAACCAAAGCAACTGCTTGAGCATTAAATAAATGTACATGTAAAGACTGCTGCAAACGGGGCCCGGTGTAATGGAGTACAGCGAGTGCAACAGCAGTTGCCGGCCTCCAGCCCCTCCTCCCACCCCGCGTAATGAAGGTTTACTGTAACGGACGCATCACAGACCGCGCTTTGCAGCATAGCGGCTGGCGATGCATCAGTGTCAGACATTTAAAAATTGCACCATTCGCTTTATAAGACGCACTCTTATTCCCCCCCCCCCCCCCACACACACACAAACACACTTTTTTTTGGGGGGGTGCGTCTTATAAAGCGAAAAATTCCTATTCACGCCACTATGCATTGCCTCCTGTGGAGCGGCAGCATAGTGTAATTACGAGTACTCGCTCCATTCAAGTGAATGGAGCGAGTACTTGTCATTACACTGCACTTAGAAGAGGACAGGCAGTGTAGTGAACAGCTCTTCAAACAGCTGATCGCCGGGGGTGCCAGGTGTCGGACCCCCACCAATCAGTATAGTGATGACCTATCATGACAATAGTTCATCAATATAAATGGCAGGATAACCCCTTTACCTCTACAAGTCGCACTGTAATTTCTGGTAATGGTGGTTGGATCATACAGCATGCTATTGCTACATGTATGGGCAACTTTACAGTGATGTAATTGACATTTTTCCAAAAGCCATTGCTGTCATCTGCACTTTTATCACACAAGCCATTGCTCCACAAAAGTGTTTTCGTTTTGACGTTTAGCGACCGGTTCAAAAGATAAAACTGGAGTAATTGCCCATCACGACCAAATTCCACCTTTGGAAAATGAAAGCAGAGAAGTAATTGCCAACTATCTTTACTTTTTCTTTACACCCATTTTGATAAATGTCTCTCATATATGTGACAATTGTAGAGATTACATGGGTGTTATTGATGCTATGAAAGCAGAAGCAAATTGTCAGAAGGATTATAATTTTTTTTCTATTGTAGCTGAAACATTGATTAATGTCTTGGACTTCAAGAGAGATGCTGGTCTATGGCATGCAGTGCTCACCGTGAGTTCCTTTATTTTCTGACTACATATGAGCCATACTAAAAGGTGTTACCCCAACTAATGTGTTTTCCTTATTTCAGAGTGTGATGAACCGCATGCATGTAGTCAGCATACCATATGCTTTGATGAAAGTGAATCCGCTCTCCTGGATCCAAAAAGTCAATGCCTACAAAGGTATGTTCCTCGTGCCTCTATGGAACTAGAGGGTGGCATTCTGCCAGCGTCTGTTTAAGTTCTGGCTTATTGAATGTTTCTGTAGGGCAAGAGAGGAAGTGCTAAGAGAGGGGTTATGTACTTATTAAGAGACCTAAAATCTGAATATATTACATTCTTTCCCCATATTATGTAGCTGGTAAATAACAGTATCACTAAATGGCAGGGTTTATGGTACCTTAACCCCTTAAGGACCCGTGACGTACATGTACGTCATATCTGGACGTGACTTATAGACCAGTGACTTACATGTACGTCACAAGGTCTGCCGGTCGCTGCAGCACGATCATGGGGGAATGAGGGCACCATGGCTGCTCTTACCAGTAGGCAGCTATGCCGGGTAATAGCAGCATGGTGCTGCACCGCCCCCCCCTGCAGCTCCAAGCTCTGCAATTGGCCGATCAATAAAGACTGCCACATCGCAGTGCTGGAAGCCGTAAGAAGCCCCTTACATGCAAAAACACAACATACACAACCCTCACACGAAATAAAGGTTTACACATTTCACACATCACACCCCAACAAATTAAAAATGGTCCGTCCATCCGAACGAGTATACTCAGCTGAAGTGGCATATGCCATGCTTGCCTCTGATACGGAGTCTGCCAGTGAGGGAGCAGAGGATGCCACTTTTCTCTCTTCCTCTACCCCCTCATCGTCATCCGCTGATGAGGGACCCTATAGAAGGTAGCAGCGGAGTCAGTCCCCCAGAGTAAACCCATATGGACCCCACCCCCTGACGATTATCAGCCCCAAATTCCGGATTTTTAAGGCCAGCTCCGGAATACAGATAGACTGTGCGGGCTTCACGGAACTAGATTTTTTTCAAAATCATCTTCTCTGAAGATTTAGTAAATTTAATGGTGGCCCAAAAACCAATTTATACGACCAACAATTTATTGATCAGTACCCTACAGCGCCATACGTTGGACCCCAGTAAGTGCAGCAGAGATGAGGAAGTTTTGGGAACTTGTGCTGCATATGGGCGTTGTAAAAAAAAAAAAAAACATTAGGCAATATTGGAGTTCGAATATTTTCTACCCAATTCACAGTAACACCATGTACCGGAAGCGATTTGAGTCAGTTAGGAAATTTCTACACTACAACGACTGCACAGTGCCTACCCCAAAACGACCCAACATTTGACCGTCTGTTCAAAGTTAGGACTGTCATTGACCACCTTAACGCCAAGTTTGCTGAGGTTTACAACTCAGATGAGTGTAGATGAGTCCCTATTACTTTTCAAAGGCAGGATTAGATTCCGCCAGTACCTGCCTAGCAAACGGGCAAGGTATGGCATGTTATACAAACTTTGTGAGAATAGCTCCGGGTACACCCACAAGTTCCGCATTTACGACGGGAAAGATTCTCGGATAGAACCCCCATAATGCCCCCCATCCTAGGAGTTAGTGGGAAGATCGTGTCGGAATTACTGCACCCACTGCTGGATGAGGGTTACCACCTCTATGTGGATAACTATTATACCAGCATACCCCTATTCATGTCCCTAACTGCCAGAGGTACTGTGGTGTGCGGCTCAGTGCGCAAAAATCAGAGAGGCCTCCCTAGATGCCTGTTAGGGCAACCACTGAGAAAGGGTGAAAGTAGGGTTCTCCTCCATGAGAACATGCTGGTGGTTAAGTACAAGGACAAGAGGGACGTCCTTCTACTGACCACCATTCACACTAACACCAGCCCCACCCCCACCCCCCGCTCCTGTACGAGGTACCACAACCACTAATCCCCAAACCAGTTTGTATCCTGAACTACAACAGGCACATGGGAGGGGTGGATCTTTCAGATCAACTTCTGAAGCCCTACAGTGCCACATGAAAAACGAAAGTGTGGTACAAAAAGCTGGCCGTGCATTTTGTCTTGTTACCCCTTGTGAAAACTTTGGGTGGTAAAGCAACTTTTTCAGGAAAAAAATTGAAATTTTTCTTTTTCGCAGACAAGTGTTTTCCTAATTCTGGGAAACGCCCAATGGGTCAAAGTGCTTACTACACACCCTGAAATATTCCTTGAGGGGTGTAGTTTCCAGAATGGGGTCACTTTTGGGGGGTTTCCACTCTAGGGCCACCTCAGAGTGTCTTCATATGCGACATAGCTCCCAATTACCATTCCAGCTAAATCCGCTCTCCAAAAGCCATGTGGTGTTCCTTCCACTCTGAAGCCTGCTGTGCGCCCATACATCATTTTTTGAGCACACATGGGGTGTTTCTGTAAACTCCAGATACAGGGTAATAGATTTTGAGTTTTGTTTGGCTGTTAACCCTTGATGTGTTGCAGAAAAAAATAGATTAAAATTTAAAATCTGCTAAAAAAAGTGAAATTTTGAAGTTTCATTCCCATTTTCCTTTCATTCTCGTGGGGCACCTAAAGGGTTAACAAAGTTTGTAAAATCGGTTTTGAATAGCTTGAGGGGTGTAGTTTCTAAAATGGGGTGATTTTTTTTTTTATGGGTGGTTTCTAATATGTAAGCACTAGAAAGTGACTTCATAACTGAACTGGCCCGGAAAAAATTGGGTTTTGGAAATTTTCTTAAAAACTTTAAGATTTGCTTCTAAACTTCTAAGCCTTCTAACGTCCCCAAAAAAATAAAATGTAATTTTCAAAATGCTCCAAACATGAAGTAGACAAATGGTGAATGTAAAGTTATAACTATTTTTGTAGGTATTACTATCTATTATAAAGAGAAATAGAAATTTGGAAATTTGCTAATTTTTCAAAATTTTTGGTAAATTTAGTATTTTTTTTTATAAATAAAAATGAAATATTTTGACTCAATTTTACCACTGTCATGAAGTACAATATGTGACAAGAAAAGAATCTCAGAATGGCCTGGATAAGTAAAAGCTTTTCAAAGTTATTACCACATAAAGTGACACATGTCAGATTTGCTAAAAAAAATGGCCTGGTCCTTAAGGTGAAAAATGGCTGGGTCCTGATGGGGTTAAAGGGGTTGTCCAAGATTTTACTATTGATGGATCATCCTCGGGACCCTTCCGATTAGTTGTTTCAGAGTAGCTCCATCACTGCAACTAAACCACTCCATCCATTACGAGGTGCACGGAGCTTGTAACTGCAGCGCTCCTCCTATTTACATCTCTTGGAGCAGCGCTGCGGTTACCAGTTCCATCTACTACACAGTGGAGGGAGCAGTGTTGTTTCTACAGCGTTTGAGCTACTCTGAAACTGCAGATTGGCAAGGGTGCGGCTGATCCGATATTTATGGCCTATCTTGGCTATCAGTATTAAAGGGGCATTCCGGTAAAGTAACTTAATTTTTGAAAAACTGCATTAAGGCTACAAGCCGTGACCCAACCAAAACCCATACCTATACATATAACCAGAGCTTCAATTTACGTTGCAATCCATTTGTCTAGCTCCTGTGTGAGCCTGTAATACACTGAGTGTATCATGGCGCCTGATCTTCCCTCACAAAACTACAATCCCCACAATCCCTAGCTTTCCTGCTGTGAGTATTGATGTTTTATTAATTGGCTGCCCGATATACAGTCTAGTCACGTCCCCTCTACTCGGTAATCACCAACACGCTAACACGCCCTTTATTTCACAAGACATTTAGCCAGAAAATTGATAGCAACACACTGAGCATGCTCGATTTAAGCGGGTAGCAGAGGAAAAAACTACTTTTATAACTACTGAATGGTAAATATGAGACATTTACATTATATTAGGTAATTATTGATGATGAATTTAGTCTAAAATAGTCTGAATTTAGACTAAAAGTTTAGTCTGTTACATATTTTTTTCAAGCAAGGACAAAAAAACAAAACAAAGAACTATAGATGTCTATGGCACAAAAAATGCCAGAAAATGAGGGGACATCATAGCCAGTTCTATTCTGCACTGCCGTGCTGCGCCGTAGCGCCGCCCCCATTATAGTCAATGGGGACGGAGAGGCAGCATGGCGAAAAAGCGGTAGGGCGCATCCGACAGGGTGAACATCCTGTCGGATCCATCCTGCCGTAAGTGTAAAAGTACCCTAAGTGAAGAAAAATGCCTTTACAAATGTTTGTACTGCATTTCATAATTCTTAGACCTACAGTTGACATCTGGAGGTGGCCATTTTTGCCTAATAAACTCTAACAAACATCAGTAGAAAAAAAAAGCATCAAATCTGAGAGAAAAACGCCAAAAAAAAAAATTAAAAATGTATAAATCCAATCTAAAGGAGTTTTCTTGTAAAGACAACTCTTAGGACATAGGGGGGGCGGCCCGCTAAGGACTCCCTTCAAATGTGTATAGGAGCTATTGGCGCTCTTACTCCACAGATCCATGGTTTCCTTGTCGTGAACTGATGTCTAACAAGCCTGAAACTTTCTAAAGGATTTATATGAAGAGTAGCCTAGTTGTGTGTTGATATGTGATACAAGTGTATTATGAGCTCCTTTATTCTAAACAACTTTTTGTAGTTTACAAGATGGTTTTAAATTTTCCACAATTCTGAAACAGGATTTCTAGTTGACCGTGTTTGTTCTTTCTTCAGCCCGTGTTGCACTGGTGAAGTCTAGAGACATGCACTGGTCTCTTCTGGCACAGAGAGATCAGCGGGACGTCAGCCTAGGCTCCCTGAGAATGCTGATTGTAGCTGATGGAGCCAATCCATGTAAGTTCCTATGGTCATAGCCTATGGCTAAGAACAGGCAGTGTGGCTGCTGCTCATGGCCAAAACCCATAGGTATGCAGTGGCTAATGGTCGCACAAGTTTGAAGGTTATACCGTTCACTTGTATGGGAGCTTTGGCAACAGTACATCCCACTCCGCTGCCATATCCAGGCTGGAAGAGATAAATACTCCTTTAATGTCTCCATAAAAGCTTTTGTATCATACTCTTAACTGGGAGTTTACAATTTAAGAGTATCTGTATTTTCAGGGTCTATATCTTCTTGTGATGCCTTCCTTAACGTCTTCCAATCGCGAGGTCTGAGGCCAGAAGTGATCTGTCCTTGTGGCAGCTCATACGAGGCTCTCACCGTGTCCATGCGCAGGTGAATTACTTTAGCCTCCTGTCTTGTCAACTCCGAATGCCTTTCGCTTCTTTCCATTGTATTTTAAATAAGTTTACTGCTCTAGTTTTGTTTCTCTTGACCTCTCATCTTTTGTATTTTTTAGACCCCCGGATCTAGGTGGAGTTCCTCCTGGAAAGGTGGTTCTGTCAATGAACGGGTTAAGTTATGGTGTAATTCGAGCAGACACGGAGGAGAAATTGTCGGTTCTTACTGTGCAAGATGTGGGACAAGTAATTCCTGGGGGTAAGAGGATTCATCGATCTTCTTTGTCCAGTATTTCTTGCTTCCATGCAGAAGTGACTCGTAGTTTTTCTTTGCAGCCAGCATGTGTGTGGTAAAAGTGGAGGGAGCACCATATCTATGCAAGACGGATGAAGTTGGAGAGCTGTGTGTCTCTTCAAACTCCACAGGCACTGCGTACTATGGTCTTCATGGAATTACCAAGAATACCTTTGAGGTTTGTAATATCGACTGAAAGGTGCATACTGGGATGATCTACATATATGTGAGCTTATCCTTGATTTTTTTTTTTTGTCTCTCTCAGACTACGCCACTTACTGCCAATGGAGATCCCGTCTCTAGCCAGCCATTTCTTAGAACTGGGCTTCTAGGCTTCATTGGGCCAGTGAGTATCCCTGTGAATTCACATGTGGTAGATATTGTTTGCAGAAATTTCCTCGACTGAAAACCAGTTCAATGTGAATAGGGCTTGCAGAAATTCTTGCGGCCCTAAAAACCCTAATTCAGAAGAATGGAACTGATTTTCAGTCACAGAAATTGAATTTTTTTTCAAGGACCTCTTCTTAAACCTTTGCCAACTTTTATGTCATATCTTTCACTTCTTGCAGGAGCGTTTGGTATTTGTTGTTGGGAAGGTGGATGGTCAGATGGTCGTAAGTGGACGCAGGCACAGCTGCGATGATGTAGTAGCAACAGCCCTCGCTGTAGAGCCAATGAAGTTTGTTTACAGAGGCAGGTGAGAATGTGAAATAAAATGGGTTTTAACCAAGCTAGAAAATGTTTAGTGCATATAAGATAGGGATGATGTGTATAAGCCACTGCTTACAGAGGGGAGCTTTGGACTAACCCCAATCATGCAGGTTCCACGGTTACTTGCAAGAGGGTTAGCGATTATCTCCAGAAGGAAAAGCCAGCAGTTATATGCGAATACAGATTGCAGCTGTCCTCTGTAACATAAGTCACTTGTTAAACCTGCTCTCTGTTCTGATCAATGGAGGTTTGCATTCTTTTATGACCTCTACTAACCACAATGAAAGGGTTGCCCAAAGTGGACTACTCTTTTAAACAGGTGCTTGACAGTTAAAGGCCATCTGTCAGCAGATTTGTCCCTATGACACTGGCTGACCTGTTCCATGTGCACTTGACAGCTGAAGACATCTGTGTTGGTCCTATGTTCATATGTGCCTGCATTGCTGAGAAAAATTATGTTTTCATATATGCAAATGAACCTCTAGGAGCAACGGGGCGTTACTGTTACACCTAAAGGCTCTGCTCTTTTTGCAAATGCCGCACCCTCTCCATTTTGAAAGGGCCAGGCAGTGAAAACATCATCATGTCAATGTCAATCACAGTGCAGAGGGATTGGCAGTTGCAGAGAGAGCAGAGCCTCTAGGTGTAACGGCAACGCCCCTATTGCTCCTAGAGGCTCATTTGCATATGGTAAAATATCATTTTTCTCAGCATTGTGGACACATTTGAACATAGGACCAACACAGATGTCTTCAGTATAGTTGAGCGAACTTCTGTTTTAAGTTCGGCTTTCAAAGTTCGGGTTCGGGTTATCGAAGCATCCTGTTATGGATTCCGCTACCACGGACCATAACGGCATTTGGAACACTGGGTGAAGGACCTGGGGTGACGTCACCGTCATGTGATCAGTGCAGGGGGAGTGGCTCAGTACTGGATTGGATAAGAGGTCGTAGGCTACCACCTCTTATCTAATCCAGTACTGAGCCACGCCCCCTGCACTGATCACATGACGGCGACGTCACCCCAGGTCCTCCGTGTTGTCCAAGGTTCGGGTTCATTGAAAAATCCCTTTATGGATTCCAAATGCCGTTATGGTCCGTGGCAGCGGAATCCATAACGGGATGCTTCGATAACCCGAACTTTGAAAGCCGAACTTAAAACAGAAGTTCGCTCATCTCTAGTCTTCAGCTGCCAAGCGCACATGTAACAGGTCAGCCAGTGTCATAGGGACAAACTCTGATAACAGATGCCCTTTAAGTTGGCATCAGCAAATAACAAGGTGCAGTGAGAAGTTATTAATGTGGGGTTGTATGCTCTGCTCTCTGTTAGGATAGCCGTATTTTCAGTAAACGTGCTGCATGACGAGAGGATTGTACTGGTAGCTGAGCAGCGCCCAGACTCTTCAGAAGAGGACAGCTTCCAGTGGATGAGTAGAGTACTGCAGGTAATCGGCTGATTTTCACTAGAATCTTGGGCTGAAGCCAGTTTACTAGTGCTGGTTTAATCCTCTCTTTCTGTTTCTACAGGCAATAGACAGCATTCACCAAGTCGGTGTGTACTGCCTGGCACTTGTACCTGCAAACACTCTTCCCAAAGCACCTCTAGGTGGGATTCACATCTCTGAAACAAAGCAGCACTTTTTGGAGGGTTCTCTGCATCCATGCAATGTTCTCATGTGCCCGCACACGTGCGTCACTAATCTGCCAAAACCTCGACAGAAACAGCCAGGTATTTTGCATACTTTATACATACATAACAGGAACATGTTCCAAGAAAAATAAAGTCTGGTTTATTTTCTTAGATGTGGGTCCCGCTTCCATGATTGTGGGAAACCTCGTGGCTGGAAAAAGAATTGCACAGGCTTGTGGAAGGGATGTCTCACAGCTAGAAGACAATGACCAGGCAAAGAAGGTAGAACCACATGTACACTGTCTTAATGGTTTTGTGCTAGTGGCCTTTAGAAAACCTTTTCTTAAACAATCTTTGTTTGTACTTGCAGTTCTTGTACCTGGCTGATGTTCTACAGTGGAGGGCACAAACCACCCCTGATCATCTTCTGCTTCTCCTGCTTAATTCCAAGGTGAAGATCTTTATTGTAGCATTTGCCAAGACTTTGTGCATTGTTGGGTAAAACACTTAGTTAAGGTTAAAGGTACATTATATAAAGGATCACAAATTTGTTTAAAGGTTTTTCTGGAACTTAGATTGTAATGACCTATTGTCTGGATAGTGTAGGAATGGATGAAAGCAGCACACACGGTCTCACCGGGTCACCGGACTGCAACAGTCTGCCAAAAGAACTGCGGATCTCCAGCGGTCACACCAGACAGTAGAAACAGAAGAGTCGCAGCAGCATCGCCGGTTTTTCTCTTTATTGCGAAACTTCACAGCATGTATACAAATAGTGCTTTATTTGTATCCATGCTGTGAAGTTTTCACAATAAAGAGAAAAACCGGAGATTCTGCTGCTACTCTTCTGTTTCTACTATTGGCTGGATAGGTCATCAATATCAGATTATGGGGGACTCCCGACACTCCTGTCCATCAGCTGTTTGAAGGGGCGCTCTGACATCATTTAAATGGGACTGAGCTACAGAAAGGCCTTGTGACCGAGGTACGCGACATCCCAGGCCAAGGAAGAGGATGCGCTCCTTGCCAGAGTGCTGCGGCCTCTTCCAAGAGCTGAGCGGCCCTGGTGCCAGGAGTAAGACCTGCACCAATCTGATATAGATCACCTGTCCTGAAGATAGTTTGTCAGTATTTAAAGGGGTTGTCTCATTTCACCGATACTGAGGCGAGATGAGACCAAGTCCCGGGAAACAGTGAAGCAGCTCTGTGCTTGCCAAGTTGCAGTGCATGGGAGATACAGAAAGCGCGTAGCAAAGCAAGCTATGCTGTTTCCATAGTTTAGAAACAGCACAACCTGCTGTGCTCCAGTGTTTCTATAGCACCCATGCACTGCAATAGGAGCTACTTAAACAGCGAGCGCTGGGCTGCTGTGCTGTTCGCCGGAACTTGGTCATATCTCTTCTTAGTAACGGCGAAATAAGAAAAACTCTTTAAGTTTCAGCAGAAAAATGTGTTGTTGTGGATATAATCATTGCATTCTAAGCACTCAGGGGAATGTAGCCACTAATTGAATAGGATTTATCACGTGATGCCTCGTGCTGTAAATCTCGGAGGCATGCTACTGTTAACCTACTGTATGCCTTCTTTGTTTTACCGTTCACAGGGTGCTGTGACCAGCTCTGCATCCTGTTTGCAGTTGCACAAGCGAGCAGAACGTGTTGCTGCCGGGCTACTAGAAAAAGCTCGTCTCAATGTTGGGGATCATGTAGCCCTTGTATTTCCTCCAGGTGAGAGCGACAGAATCAATATGTTACAATTCTATAAGGTATGCGGCTGTTGTGTTTAAGTGATAAGCAATAGGTGACATGCTCTGCTGAACCAAACATGTATGTATGGGGGAGTCAGGAGAGATAGCTGTTGTCCGACAGCTACTGAATGTGCATGGCCAGGTTTAGATTTATAAAGTGCGTTTAGAAGAGTTCCCAATATTCCCTCGCCCGGTGCCATCGGCTCCTCCCCCAGTGCCACATCTCTCCCTCCTAGCCATGTCCCCAGTGGCAGTACTTGCCTTTTTTGTAGGGGCGCTACTCCACAGCTCCTTCATCTTCTTCTTCTGCGTGCTGCACTGTCATCCTGACGTCACACAGCGTCGGGTCATAGTGCACGCTTACATGCACTATGACCTGACGATGTGTCAGGATACCCAAAGCAGCACGGTGCGGGCCGGCAGGTGACCACGGAGCGGTGAGTAATAGTAAGCGCTTCACTCTTGCTCCGTGGTCACATGACACAAACGAATCCATAATGCAAAAAATTTCGAGTAATCATTTCAGCCCCATCATAGACCTTCCTATTCCATATAGCGGTACCCAGTAAAAGAAGAGTACATGTTAAACATATACTTTTTTTTCTTCAACGATGGGACCCTAAGAATAACAAATGCCGCTTTATGGTATCTGTCTGAGAGATCTGTTTAACATATACATCCTGGTATATATGTATATAAACAAAAGCCATAAACTTGATGTGAACACAGCCTTAAAGAGGACCCTTCACCACTCCGTAGATGCTT
Organism: Bufotes viridis; assembly: GCA_033119425.1. Lineage (NCBI taxonomy): Eukaryota > Metazoa > Chordata > Amphibia > Anura > Bufonidae > Bufotes > Bufotes viridis. The sequence continues at coordinate 118,569,874 of CM065595.1, read as the reverse complement.
GTTTTAACAGCTCCATTTATTTCCCATGTAATAACAGTTCTAGGGCATCTATTCTTATGGCTCTATGATGTGCCATTCCTTTATTATTTCTACTAGGAGTTAAGAATGAATTGCTAGCAGTCTGCAGTAAGGGTACAGAGGGGTGGTGGCGAGTTGGGGGTGTGTACCTGCACATACTCTATTCAATCAGCGCTGCCATTTTCTGTGCAGGTACACACCCCCAACTGGTTTACTCCCCTCTGCAACCTTACTGCAGACTGCCAGAAATTCATTCATAACGTCTATCAGAAATAACACAGGAATGGCACAACATAGAGTCATAAGAATAGATGCTCCAGAATTGTTATTACGCTGGGAATGCATGAAGCTGTTAAAACAGGCAGGTCAGGAGCGGTGACAAGTCCGCTTTATATACAGTTTTACGTACGCGTGTTGTAAAATGATGCCACTTTCTATACTAATATTTGTTTGGTTTTCTTAGGCATTGACCTTATTGCCACATTTTTTGGTTGCCTTTATGCTGGTTGTATTCCCATCACCGTGCGTCCTCCACACCCACAAAACCTTGCTACTACTCTGCCTACTGTGAAGATGATTGTAGAGGTTAGTGCATCCAGAATGTATGTCTGTCTGTCCTATCCAAGAGTTGTATGCGCTGGGGAGGCTGATGTAAAGGGTACCTCCACCAGTTTGCAGATTTGCAGTCTAAAATATTTGCAGTTGTTTGGCACCAATTGTATCTTAAAGGCGTTGTTCAGGATTTTGATAATGATAGCCTAACCCCAGGATAGGCCATCAACATCAGATCGGTGGAGGTCTGATACCCTATATCCCTGCCTATCAGCTATTTGGGATTAGCTCTAGTACCATATATACACAATGAACAAAAGTTGTGTAGTTCCAGTGCCGGAGCTACAAGTAAGGGTACTTTCGTTGGTGCGGATCCGTCTATTTATTTGCACAGACGGATCCGCACCTATAATGCAAACGTTTGTATCCGTTCAGAACGGATCCGTTTGCATTAGTTAAAAGAAAAATGACCAAGTCCAAAACGGATCCGTTTTGAATTGCATTGAAAGTCAATGGGGAACAGATCCGTTTTCAAATGCACCATATTGTGTCATTGAAAACAGATCCGTCCCCATTGACTTACATTGTGATTAAAAACTGATCCGTTAGGCTCCGCCTCTTCAGACGGACACCAAAATGCAGCATTTTGGTGTCCGCCTTCAAAACAGAATAGAAGCGGAACGGAGCTGAACTGATGCATTCTGAACGGATCCTTATCCATTCAGAATGCATTGGGGCTTAACTGATCCGTTTTGGACCGTTTGTGAGAGCCCTGAAACGGATCTCACAAACGGAATCCAAAACGCTAGTGTGAAAGTACCCTAAACAGCTGGGGTGCAAGACTCACACCAATCTGATATTGATGGCTAATTGGGAGGATAGGCCATTAATATTGAAGTCCTGGGAAACCTCATAAGGGATCACGCTCTCAGGCAGGGCGGTGACAGACCACAGTGAATTTTTAAGTCTAAAGAGTGTTTTATTACAGGTCAGCATATATAGATGAATATATATTGTCACTGGGGAAGGTGAGACTACAGCACCAGCATAACAAAACAACCAAAATAAATACCTTCCCATCTAGGCACTGGATAATACACGGCGTTTCTAGCTCACTTTTTTAGTTCACAACATAAGAGAGATACGGCTTCACACAGCCTTACCGTCTGTTATTACCCAAGCTCCGACCTTGCAGGTTAACTTCTCCAGGCATAGCTTCTCAGCCTGATGGTCTGGGATGTGCTTTATTTCCTACTAACGATTCCAGCTGGACTACACCTGGGAATCCCTCAGGCTAGGGGAAAGCATGCCCTGGAAGGGGGTGGACTGGGAGATCCCACTACCAAACCTACCTTCCCACTCCAAATAAAATCCAGCCCTTGAACTTTAACAAAAAATAGCTCCAGCAACTACATTTGCTGAATCCAGCGCCATGTTTCTGGATTTTACTTACCTCACCCAGTTGAGGAACTTGGGTGGGACATACACCCCTTCTACAAGTTTACTGTGGTGAGCAGATATTCTTTTGTTCACAGGTTAGCAAGTCCGCTTGCATCCTCACAACTCAAGCAATAATGCGTTTGCTTAAATCAAAAGAAGCTGCTGCTGCTGTAGACATCAAGACCTGGCCAACCATTCTGGACACTGGTAAGAGTTCTAGTAGAATGGATGGATGTGTGGCTGTAAATGGTACGCCAGTCTTAATATAAAGTCTGTTGGCATAAAATGAGCTAAATTTATTAGAGGCATAAGTCTATTAATAAATTTGCACCATAATTTACATAGTAACATAGTATATAAAACGGAAAAAAATACATTTGTCCATCCAGTTCGGCCTGTTTCCTACAAGTTGATCCAGAGGAAGGCAAAAAACCCCTGTGAGGCAGAAGCCAATTTTCCCCACTTAAGGGGAAAAAATTCCTTCCCGACTCCAATCAGGCAATCAGAATAACTCCCTGGATCAACGACCCATCTCTAGTAGCTATAGCCTGTAATATTATTACACTCCAGAAATACATCCAGGCCCCTCTTGAAGTTACTTTATCTGTACTCACCATCACCACCTCCTCAGGCAGAGAGTTCCATAGTCTCACTGCTCTAACCGTAAAGAATCCTTTTCTATGTTTGTGTACAAACCTTCTTTCCTCCAGACATGGAGGATGTCTCCCCTCGTCACAGTCCTGGGGATAAATAAATGATGGGAGAGATCTCTGTACTGACCCCTGATATATTTATACATAGATATTAGATCTCCCCTCAGTCGTCTTTTTTCTAAGGTGAATAACCCTTACACCATTTTTTCCCATAAATTATAGTAAATGTAACTAGTGGAGAAGGCCACACCCCTTCCGCTAAGTCCCACCCAGTTTTATAAAGTGGTGAGAACAGTAAAGTCGCAAATGATGACGTAAAATGGTGTACTCCATCATTTTGCTACGTTTATACTCCACAAAAGTTATGGAAAACTCTTAGTAAATGTGTAGTCCATGTGTGTAATAAAGGGTGATCTTCAGTCTCAACCGAAGTAGTGAACACAGAAAAGGTTTTCAGAATAAGGCCTCATGCACACGACCGTTTTTTTATGCTGTCCGCAAAAAGGGGTTCCGTTGTTCAGTGATCCGTGTCCGTTTTTGCCTTCCGTTGTGTTTCCGTGTGTCTTTCGGTTTTTTTAGCGGACATGACCCAAAAGATTTTACCAAAAGACAGGCTGACAATTTTTCCCAAGTGCCTGCCAAGGGATCCGCAAAAAAAACGGACACGGAACGCGGATGACACACGGATGGCCATCCGCATTTTTTCACGGACCCATTGACTTGAATGGGTCCGTGAACCGTTTTTCACGGACAAGAATAGGACAGGTTATATTTTTTTGACGGACTGGAATCACGGACGCAGAGGACAAACGGTGCATTTGCCGAGGTTTCCACGGACCCATTGAAAACCAATGGGTCCGCAGAAAATCACGAAAAAAGGAGCAACGGACACGGAATCAAACAACGGTGGTGTGCATGAGGCCTAAGGGTATGGCTACACTAGTTGCATGACATCTGTTGCAGCCAGGATAGTAGAGTAGCGGTGATTCCTTAGAAATAAATGGGATCACTACGTGAGTCTCAAAAAAAAAAAACAGCACTGCTGGGTTTTTTGCGACTCGCACAGCGATCCTATTCATTTCCTTGAGATCACCGCTACTCTGCTATCCTGGCCGCAACCAGTATAGCCGTACCCTAAATAAGTATTCATTATCGCTACTAATGCCTGCTCCTGCTCTGCTTTCATGTTTTCACAGAAGACATGCCTAAGAAGAAAATAGCTCGTGTTTTCAGGCCAACGTCACCAGATACCCTGGCTTATTTGGATTTTAGTGTGTCTACCACTGGGATCTTAGCTGGAGTGAAGGTAAGACATTAATGTTTCGGTTCAGGACATGCGTTTACCTTCATAAGTATGTATACATTACCTATAGTATATACTTGGCTTTAGTCTACCACTTCCAGTAATTGTGTCTTGTCAATTAAGTTGGTCTTAATTATTTCATCTGCAGATGTCTCATTCAGCCTGCAGTGCCTTATGTCGATCCATAAAACTGCAATGCGAGTTGTACCCATCTCGGCAGATTGCTATCTGTTTAGACCCATACTGTGGCTTGGGCTTTGCCCTTTGGTGCTTGTGCAGGTAAAGTCTCATATTCACTCTGTCTTCATGTTGTAAAGTTTACTCAATGCAGAGATGTGCATATTAATTTGTGTATGGTGTTCACAAAGGGGGAAGGGGTTCTCTTTAGTAATTTACTCAATATATTAATTGTCTTTTATCTCCTTTATACAGTGTTTACTCTGGGCATCAATCTATCCTAGTTCCCCCTCTCGAGCTGGAGACGAATGCATCCTTATGGCTCAGTGCAGTTAGTCAGTACAAAGTACGTGTCACTTTCTGCTCTTACTCTGTCATGGAGATGTGTACCAGAGGTTTGGGCACACAAACGGGCACCCTTAAGGTAAGAATCTATTCATTATTGTAAGATCTTGTTTCTTGTCTAGTCACCATTTCTAGCTTTCTTCCCTCATTTTGTCCTAAACCAGTATATTTTTTTTTCTTACCTCCCCAGCTCACCCTCTTGTTACATACCGTTTTTTTTTCCTTTTCTTTCTATGTGGTGTTCCTTCTCCTAAACCTTAAATCCTTTCCCTGATGTGTTCATTCCCTTGCCCAGTCCCGGGGTGTGAACCTGTCCTGTGTGCGCACATGTATGGTAGTAGCAGAAGAAAGGCCACGGATCTCACTCACGCAGTCCTTCTCTAAGCTGTTCAAAGACCTGGGACTGTCCACCCGAGCGGTGAGCACCACATTCGGCTGTCGAGTCAACGTGGCCATTTGTTTACAGGTAAGCTGTTGGGTTCTGCCTCTTAGCTAATTGATAGCTGTAAGGTATTGATCACGTTTCTGTACATAATTGAAGCAATGTGCAGGTGGTCATGTTGATGTGTGTCTTCTGACAACCTCTGATTACTCCCGCTGTCACTGTCATATTGTTTGGTTTCTCACTTCTCTTTGTGGTTCCTCTTTCAGCCCAACAGACTGGGCAAGCTTGCTGATCAGGTATGGGGTCTGCATGTGTGTGCTGACATGCTAACTGAAGCGTGCTTTGCTCTGGGCTCCGCTGGGCAGTACAGCAGAGGTGTGTGTCAGCACAGGAATGGCAGAAGGGGTATGTGTTCAGATTTAGGCCGCGCACAAGACGGGAGTTTCTGTTGCTTGTGAAGACAGATAAGTAGCGTTTAACTAGATGCAAGGCGGAATTAGAACTGGCTGTAGATCAGGACTGTACACCATGTGCTTTTTAGAATGTGTTTGTACTGCTTCTCACCTGCATGGCAGTCCCTGCTCCGAATAATGTCTTAGTCTTGTTTATCAGTTGGGAAAAAAAGAAATCTGTTATTTTATAGGGCACTGCAGGTCCTGACCCAACCACTGTCTATGTAGACATGCGGGCTCTGCGCCATGACAGGTACTGAAAGTCTCCGTCCGCCTACTTTGTAATGATGCTTCATACAACTTCTTCTGTAACTATTATCTCTTCTCTTAAGAGTGCGACTAGTGGAGAGGGGTTCACCACATAGTCTGCCCCTAATGGAATCTGGAAAGGTAAGTTTCAGTTTGTGATAACATAACCCAAATAGCAACCAAGTCTTCTTTTTTCTACCCTACACAGTATGCAATTAGAGCAATGTAGTGAATAGAGGCAGTGGCATTGCCTATTGGACCCAGTGATCATTGAGTGCTGCCTTTATATTGTAGAGCTCCTGGGTGCCAGCAGACCTGGAACAGCTCTGCCAGCTACAAGTGGCATGACAGCGGGCTGTTTAAGCACTATAATGGGGGCTGTTGAATTCCGCAGTTACAGTAAAAAAAACTGCAAAATATAAAAATAAAAACAAGAGTCAATGTCCCCAGTGGTATTTTATGACCTCATGGGTGATTACGTTAGTAAAACAGTTAAGAAACTGCAATATAAATTGCTACATAATATGTAGCAAAAGAACTGATACAAAATAAGGAACCCATCCTAGCACTTTTTTTGTGTCAATTTGACAATTTAAATAAAGAATTTTACTAAATTCATTTTTTTGTCCTGTATGCTTATATTACAGGGAATCTGTCATCAGAGTTATGCGTTGATTATATTTTTATATATATATATATAATAATGAGTGAGGAGCTGAACAGATTGATATACAGTTTTATGGGAAAACTTGTAAAATTGGGGTGAGCTGCAGTAGGCTGGCATGACCGATACGCAGTGGATGGAGCCTTCTGCTTCCAGCTATGTCCACCGAAAACGGCTGTCACTGACAGCATATCTTTAAACCTTCATATTTATTTTGTAGATTCTTCCCGGAGTGAAAGTCATTATTGCACACACAGAAACCAAAGGACCCCTCGGAGACTCTCATTTGGGAGAGGTATGTAAGCAGTACCATTAGGCTTAAAGGGGTTCTTCACTTTGTTACAGCTGATGATCTATCCTCTGGATAGATTATCAGCATCTGATCGGCCAGGGTCCGACACCCGGGACCCCCGCCGATCAGCTGTTTGAGAAGGCAGCAGCGCTGCGGCCTTCTCACTGTTTACCGCTGCTAGCGGCTAAGCTAGCTCAATTCGGTGGGCAGGGCGCTAGCAGCGGTAAACAGTGAGAATGCCGTGGCACTGCTGCAGCGCCGCTGCCTTCTCCAACAGCTGATCGGCGGGGGTCCCGGGTGTTGGACCCCGGCCGATCAGATGCTGATGATCTATCCTGAGGATAGATCATCAGTTGTAACAAAGTGAAGAACCCCTTTAAATGTGGCACTTTTAAATCACAATGAGTAATTTATTTCTTGAAAATATTTTACAAGGTTTGGGTGAGCAGTCCACACAATGCTAATGGGTATTATACTGTGTATGGAGAAGAGGCCCTGCATGCGGATCACTTCAATGCAAGACTCAGCTTTGGTGACACACAGACGGTGTGGGCACGGACAGGATACCTTGGCTTTCTGCGTAGAACTGAGCTAACTGATGCCAGTGGAGGTAAGATTGTGAGCAAAGAGGATGCTCAGAATACAAAGCCTAAAGTGATAGTGATTAATAGTTGATTGTGTTACATAGAGCGACATGATGCCTTATATGTGGTGGGCTCCCTTGATGAAACCTTAGAATTACGAGGAATGAGATACCATCCCATTGATATAGAGACGTCGGTGATTCGATCTCACAAGAATATCGCTGAATGGTGAGTTCATAACCGGAGATTAATTCTTGCAATTCATCTTGAAATTGAATTGTAATTTTTTATTACATTTTTATTTTTTTGCCCCAACAGTGCTGTTTTCACATGGACAAACCTTCTAGTAGTTGTTTTAGAGTTGGATGGACCGGAGCAGGAGGCCCTTGACCTAGTAGCTCTAGTGACCAATGTAGTTTTGGAGGAGCACTATCTGATTGTTGGTGTTGTGGTCATTGTGGACCCAGGCGTAATTCCCATCAACTCACGGGGGGAAAAGCAGCGTATGCACCTACGTGATGGATTCCTTGCTGATCAGCTTGATCCAATATATGTAGCATACAACATGTGAAACAAGAAAAAGCTGCTTCCTGCCTTATCCAACCATGTGCTGGGAATGAAACATAGCTGAGCAGAGGAGACTTCATACTACTTCCATTCATCGAGGTGCTGGATTGCTGCTGTCTTCCTTCTCAGGCGATTTGTCTTCACACCACCCAGGGTGTGCCCCTAGTCACAGACGGAGGCAAATCCTCTTGATGCCACGAATGTTCAGAACTGAATGTAACTAATGAACTTTTACCTCTTACTGTGGCACTGGATGTAGCTTCCTGAACCCCCACCTTCCACTGCTGTGTTTCCTGTGCAGCGTACGTCCTGCCTTGTGTTGTGTCGCCTTACAGAGCCCAAATCCATGCAATAATGTGAATTTTTGGATCTTCTAATTCTGAGCACAGTTTCTTTTTTTTATTTAACCTAGTGTATGGGGGGGTGTAACCTTATGCCCCCTGAGCCAAGATGGACTTTTCCAAAGTGTGAATGTTCACCAGCCCTTTATGAGCTGCTACTTCACTGAACTGAATGTAATTATGTACAGAGACTGTATAATTTATTACGTGCATCAACCTAAAGGACATCCCACTCAGTTCTGAACATAAGGGACAGGACCACTTCAATTTTAACACTGTAGTTTTTATAGCAAAAAAAAAAATTGAAAAAAAAAACTCCATTAAGCACTACAGCGCCTGACAGTTATCTGTGATATTACAAAAATGATAAAAAGCACATTAAACATTTTAAAAATGTCCTTAGTGATGCGTCTTTGGGCACTGTCTTCAAACTTGTCTCATTGTCATTAGTTAGCTCAGACATCGGGAACCTGTAAAAGAATCTACAGCTCCCAGCATGCAGTTTTACAACGAATGCAAAGCCAGAGTGTGAGAAGCATGGGTCTAGCATCAGATGGTATCTTTGGTAATTAGCTGAATATTCACCTATTATTGCTCAGGTCTCCATGTATGTATGTTTCATCTAGAATTCCATGTGGCATCACATACCATCTCTCCTTCTAGAGTCACCTCCAAATGGGAAATACTTTGGAGCCATCCTGTGAAAACCAAGAAATTCAGCAATGAAGAGATGATTAGTGTTGAGCAAACTTGTTTTTTAAGTTCTGCATCCAAAGTTCGGGTTATCGAAGAATCCCGTTATGGATTCCGCTACCACGGACCATAACGGGATTCTTCGATAACCCGAACTTTGGACGCAGAACTTAAAAAAGCAAGTTCGCTCAACACTACAGGTGATCAAACCTCTGACCATCACAGCTTGCAGGAATGTACTCACTTGCATGGTTGTCAGTGATGAACTGGTAACAGACCAGGTTATAGCGACAGATAAATGACGTCTCCAAATAGGATTTCTCTTGAATACTGCAGAGCCAGTGATCCTGTCATTGCTGTGAACTTGGATAGGCTTGTCTAGCATGAAGAGTGTGTGCTTCCAGTGGGTAAGCCTTCAGGACAAGGAAGAGTCCAACAACTTAATATGGCTATAGAAAAAAATTCTAAAAAGTAAGCCTTACTTGTTAACTGCCCTGCTGTCCCATGTTTATTTTTCTGGACCGATAACCTACCGTACATCCACTTGACCAATGCAACCAGTCACTGGCCTTAGCAGTGATGTTCGCACGTATGGCACATGACCACTGAGGTCAGTGCTTGGCTGCAGTGATCAAATGTGTATGCATGTCACATCACTGCTCCAGGAAAGTTAAAGAAGGAGCAGAAGAGGTGCTGGACAACCCCTTTAAGTGAAAATTAGCATTAAAGGGTTCCATGGGTTGTGTCTGCTATTGCTGTTCAGCTGCATTTACTTAAATTGGGATAGGCTATACAACCAGTGTGTGTCAATGGACAGAAGTGGTGCTAATTCTGCACAGATTTAGATTTCTATATAGCACATACTCCACTCATTCAGAAAGAAAACTACATCACTGGAGCTCTCCTCCCTGGTGAGATACACACCATTCTACTGCCTGCCACATTCCAAATTTTCCTATCCTCTGAGATCTCTATTGGCAACTTGTGTCTGAGGAAGGTCACAATTGACCGAAACGTCACACACTGAATTGTGAAGATTGCCTTATGAATAAAGCTATCACTTTGCATTTAAGAAAAGTGCCATGGTCTCAATTCCACTGTACTCAGGCTGGGAGGCCACGACAATACCCACCTACGTCCACTCTTCACAGACCAGAGTGCCACGCCCTTCTACATTGTTTCTTTGGGAATAGCCAGTTTTAGAGGACATTTGGTCCAATCATGATGGAAGCAGATGATTGGACCATGTGACCCAGTAAAATCACTGAAGGTCCTTCACCCACCCCCCCACCCAGCTGAAGACAGAACAGGAGACCGTCAGCTACGCAATCAAATGGAGGGGGCGAGTTAGTTTTTTTTAAATTATTTTTAACACTATTGCCCTTTTTACTTTGCATTCTGTAATGAGAATGCTATTATTTTCCTTTATAACTGTTATAAGGGAAAATAATAAAATATACAGAATACTCAACCCGAAACCGGACTTCAGTGATGAAGTTCGGGTCTGGGTACCAAACATGCTGATTTTTCGCACGCGTGTGCAAAACGCATTAAAATGCTTTGCACTTTCCCGCAACGCACCCGCCTCTTATCCGGGCATCAAATATGACGCCCGTATGAAAGAGGCCTTAAACTGTTTTTCCACTTTAAAAATCTACTCTCAAAGTTATTCAACAAAGTCCCACGCGACTTAGCAAATAACTTACTTCGGTTCACAGGAGCCCACACATTCTAATACTGTACGGAGACGAATCTCTGTACTGTATTAGTCCAAAGTTTTGAATGAAGTGACTTTGGATGAAGAATCAGAAGCTCGCTTCGCTCAACACTAGTAGTTATCTCTAGGGAGGGGGTGGCCAGATCACTAGACTCACAGGCGCTGGTCTAAGGCACAGGGGAAGCTATAGACTCTGCCTGTGACTGGCATGCTGCAACACAGGAGTAGTATATAAACTCCAGCATGCTACAAGAAGAGCCCAGTCATACTGTCTTTTGGTGGTGATTCTGCGCCAAAATTCTGCCGCAGGCTATGTGATGTCTGCCTCTCATTGTTTTCAATTAGAGGCGATGGTGAAAGCGGTTTAACCACTTCAGCCCCCCTAGCTTAAACACCCTTAATGACCAGGCCACTTTTTACAATTCCGCACTACACTTCTTTCACCGTTTATTGCTCCGTCATACAACTTACCACCCAAATGAATTTTACCTCCTTTTCTTCTCACTAATAGAGCTTTCATTTGGTGGTATTTCATTGCTGCTGACATTTTTACTTTTTTTGCTATTAATCAAAAATTACCGAAATTTTTGCAAAAAAATGACATTTTTCACTTTCTGTTGTAAAATTTTTTAAAAAAAACTACATTTCTATATAAATTTTCTCTAAATTTATTGTTCTACATGTCTTTGATAAAAAAATCCAATAAGTGTATATTTATTGGTTTGGGTAAAAGTTATAGCGTTTACAAACTATGGTGCAAAAAGTGAATTTCCTCATTTTGAAGCAGCTCTGACTTTCTGAGCACCTGTCATGTTTCTTCAGGTGCTAGAATGTCAGGATAGTATAAATACCCCCAAATGACACCATTTTAGAAAGAAGACACCCCAAAGTATTCGCGGAGGGGCTTGGTGAGTTCATGTATCATATAGAACAAATATAGAACATGTCCTATTCTTGTCCGCAATTGCGGACAAGAAAAAGCATTTTCTATATAGTTCTGGCAATGTGCGGATCTGCAAAATGCGGAAAGCACATTGCCGGTGTCCGTGTTTTGAGGATCCGCGGATCCGTGATCCACGGATCCGCAAAACACATATAGACGTCTGAATGGAGCCTTACAAGGGTGTGATCAATGACAGGGGGTGATCAGGGGGTCTAGATGGGGTGATCAAGGGGTTAATAGGTGAGGGGGTGGGGGGTTAGTGTAGTGTTTGGTGCAACTTTTACTGTGTTACCTGGTCCTCTGGTGGTCGATCCCAGAAAATGGGACCACCAGAGGACCAGGTAGCAGCTATATCAGACGCTGTTCATAAAACAGCGTCTGATATAGCTGTTTGATGCGATTTATATCGCATCTACAGCCTGCCAGCGATTGATCATCGCTGGCAGGCTGTAGTCCAACTCTCGAGGCGCGCGTTCACAGGAACTCTCGCGTCTCGCGAGATGACGCCCCGGCGCGTCCGAACAGAAGAGCAGGACCGCCCGCAGGACGCAATCCTGCGTACGGCGGTCCTGAAGCAGTTAAAGACTCAGTCTTCAGATTTTATTGACTCCATCTTAAATTTCTTGTAACAGATTAAGCGGTTCAGATATTTTAAATTGGTGATGGCTCTGAATGCCCCACTTTTTTTTTTTTTTTTGTCAGGAATAGGGGAGAGTAAAATCCCTGTTCTATCTGATCTTACAATTAGTTCTTTTTCTAGCAGGGTCGCTATGTCAGATTCTAGCACCATCTGCTTAAGAGAATGTGATGTGGTCCTGTTCATCATGATTCTTTTTGGGGGAGGAGAACAAAAACGAGATTTTTGTATAACTTACCAGGAAAATCTCTTTCTCGCTCTTCCTTGGGGGACACAGGACCTTGGGTATAGCTCAGCTCCCTAGGAGGCGTGACACTAACTAGAAACTGTTAAGCCCCTCCTCCAGCAGCTATACCCTCAGCCTGAAGTGAGAGACTACCAGTTGCGTGTCCAAGTAGTGAGAAAAGGCAATGTCCAACAAGTGGAAACAACAAGCCAACTACACGACGGGGTAAACCAAGTCTGGAAACCGTGTAGAGAAAAACAATGAATAGGTGGGTGCTGTGTCCCCCAAGGAAGAGCGAGAAAGAGATTTTACTGGTAAGTTATACAAAAATCTCGTTTTCCTGCCCATTTTCCTTGGGGGACACAGGATACCTTGGGACGTCCGAGAGCAGTCCAGGAAGGGACCGACCACAGCCCAAGGCGAAGCACCCCAAGGCATCAAGGAACTGCCGCCTGCACAAGCTCAAGGCAGCATCCGCCAAAGCCCGAGTATGCGCCCTGTAGAAACAGGAAAGGCGTGTAAGGAAGACCGGCGGCTGCCCTGCACAATTGCGCGGCTGAAGCCCAATGTCTCCGGCCCAGGAGGCACCAACCACAATGGAGTGAACGGTGACATGGAAGACAGAACCCTGCCCCTGGTGCGGAAAACGCAGCAATAGCCATTGTGAGGAAGCGAGAGAAAGCCATCCTGGAGGCAGTCATACCCTTGCGCGGATCTCCCAGGAGTCAGAGCGCCAAAAAAAAAAAAAAAAAGCCGGTGATCTCCAAGCAAAACTGCAAAGCCCGAACAACGTCCATTCGAAGAGTCTGTTCCCGTGGACGGAAAGGAGAGGACGATGGCCTCGTCGAGATGAAAGGCAGATAACCCCTCCAGAAGGAAGAAAGGGACGGAGAACAGCCCTGTCCTGGTGAAGGACAGAAAGCTCGGAACAAGAAAAAACAAGAAATAATTTAGACCCCGTCTGAGAGACATGAGGGCCACAAGAAAACAACGGACCGAACAGAAGGAGTAGAGAGAACTTCTGAAACGGCTCCAAGAGAAGCTTGGAGCCCTGAGATGCACTAGAGGAACCAATGAGCCACTAGAAGGACTTAACAGGCCCAAGAGGGTCAGGGAACGCTTGGAGAGGATGGACAGCGCCGACACATGACCCATCAAGGAACAGAGTCCCAGGTCCAGGCCGGACTGGAGAAAGAACAGAACGATGGGGAGAGAAAGGCAGACTAAGTCCGATAATGAATCCTGGACGAAGTACGGACGGGAGCGAACACAAACATGCCTGCTGGAATCGCCTGGCAAGCGGGAAAAACCCCCGTGATCAGGTGCAGGCCAGTAACACGGACAGAGGAGTCCGGCAAAACTGGACCCGTCGGCCGACGAGCAACTTAACCCCGTAGCCAACCAAAGTGGGGGAGCAGAAGGACAGGCGGAAGGAACCGAAGGGGTCCACCTAGCATCAGACAGATGCCAGGACAAGACGGGCTAAAGTCCATGTTGATGTTGCCACCAGAGGAAGGGGTTCTACCGTCCCGCTGTAGGGGAACCAAGGACAATCCTAAGCGAAGGGTAGTCCCCAGGCAAGGACAACCGCAAGGCAGCTGCTCCCAGGGCAACAGGAAGGTAGCAGTTGCGGAAGCAAAAACAGCAGGTATTGAAGGCACTACAGGTACCAATTGTAGGGACCCAGATCCAAGCCTGAGGATCAGGTAACCGAGAAGGTAAGTCTACAGCATGACCCTCGCCTAGAATGGAGAACGCAATCTGCACCCAGCAGGAGGACAGAATGCGGTAGACTCGGTAAGTGTGCGCACAGCTAGTACAGCCAGTGCGAACGAAGGAGACGGTATGAAGCCACAAGGAACACCGGAACCGTCCAAGTGAACAACCATGCTCTCCCCTGAGGGGAGGGCAGTGAACCTCCGAAGCCTGGCCGGGGCGGAAGCCACATTGGCGTGATATGCCCCAAGCGGAAGCCAAAACAGAGTCGGTGGGAAGAAGCAGTCGAGACAGAGGCCAGCTAACACCCTCCAACCGAAGGAGGGGCGGGTAACAGGGTAGTCGTAGTAGGACAGCTCAAGGCAGAACACCCACTACAGTGTGAGTCACCAGGCTCACCGCCTCGCAAAAGGCAAATACTCTGAAGAACTCAAAGTGGAGGTCCCCCGGACCTCGATAATCGAGCACCCAAGAGAAGTTGAGTGACCTCCCAGAGAAGAGCAGAGAGCACCCATAGGAAGGACTCATACCACACAGTATCCGAAGAGGAGGAAATTGGCAGTAGGCGAGGGAACCGTAGTCCCGCCAGAGCCAATGTAGAATTCGAGGGGCGCTGCAAACAGCACTCCCGTCCCTGCGACCGCTTGCGCAGGGAAGTAATACAGCGGGAGGATGAATGGTTACGCATCCAGGAACCACAACACTCCCCAGGTGGAAGGGCCAAAGAACATGGCGGATATCGTCACAACGGAACCGCACCGCCTAGCTCAGTGCAGTAGAGAGCAGGTAGCGCCCGTGCAGGTCAGGTGGAAGCAGAATGATCTCTTTAAAGAAGAGTGTAAGGCTTGCGGCTAGCATCGTATGTCGCAGGAGGAAGGGAGGCATACGTACGAGCAGCCCCGTAAGCAGTGAGAAGACCAACCCACCACAGGAGGAGAAGGTCTACATGGCCCAAACAACGCACAAGAACGTTCACTCACTGCAAAGCAGTCACCCAGCGAAGGGGGCTAGCCACAGAGTCCCACAGTATCTACGGGCGTGCAAAGTGCCACCTGGAAGGGAGTTATGCACAAGACTAGTACGGCATGCGATGGAACGCAAACAGGCCGTCCGGCAAGGGGGGAAATGTACCCGGCAAACACTGCATTCGGGAGGAGTGCAAAGGCCCGCCCCAAAAAGGGAGGGTGCATAAGGCCAGTATCGACTACATAGAAGTAGGACATCCACATGGCCACACGGTATCTAGTAGGAACGCAGGAAGTCCGCCTAGCGAAGGAGGACATGCACAGGGTCATCCTCGTATTAAGTGATGGTGTGATAATCCACCAACACCGAATTTCGTGAGAGTGCAACTACTCCGCCAATGAAGAGGGACATGTACAAGGACAGCCGCGAGTCTCAGGAGCGTGTCAAATTCCGGCCATAGAATGAGAGGTGGCCATGCACAAGGACAGCACCGTATCCAATGGAGGTGCGAGCATTCCACCCATGTAAAAGGGCCATGCTGATGGTCAGCAAGGTGCCCGGTGAGGATGCAGTATTCCGCACAAGGAGGGGGTCATGCACATGGTCCGCATTGCATCCAAGTCAGTGAGAATGTATGTATGCCATCTGAGGGAAGGAGGCATGCCCATGGCCGGCAGCGAATCCAGTGAAAGCGCCGAATACCGCCTATGGAAGGGAGACGTGCACATGACCGGCTGCGAATCCAGCGAGATTGCAGCATACCGTCTAAGGAAGGGGGTACGCACATGGCCGGTAGCAAATCCAGCGAGAGTGCAGCGTTCCGCCTATGGAAGGGGCACTTGCACATGGCCAGCACTGCATCCGGCGGGAGTGCAGCATACCGCCTAAGGCCCCTTTCACAAGGGCGAGTTTTCCGCGTGGGTGCAAAGCGTGAGGAGAATGCTTTGCACCCGCGCTGAATCTGGACCCATTCATTTCTATGGGGCTGTGCACATGAGCGGTGATTTTCACGCATCACTTCTGCGTTGCGTGAAAATCGCAGCATGCTCTATATTGTGTGTTTTTCATGCAACGCAGGCCCCATAGAAGTGAATGGGGCTGCGGGAAAATCGCAAGCATCCGCAAGCAAGTGTGGATCCGTTGCTATTTTCCCGCATGGTTGCTTAGCTATGGGACCCAATCTCTATTATTTTCCCTTATAACATGGTTATAAGGGAAAATAATAGCATTCTTAATAAAGAATGCATAGTAAAATGAAGTGGAAGGGGTTAAAAATAAGAAAAGTTAACTTACCTTAGCCACTTGATTGCGTAGTTGCGATCTGTCCTCTCTTTCCCAGCATCAGCTAAGAACTAAAGGACCTGTGATGACGTCACATCACATGGTCCATCTTACCATGGCACAATTTGGCCATTTTCACTTAGGGGTGTACTCACTTTTCTTGCCAGCGGTTTAGACATTAATGTGTTATTTGGTGGGCACACCATATTTACACTGTTATACAGCTGTACACTGACTACTTTACATTATGTCAAAGTGTCATATCTTAAGTGTTGTCCCATAAAAAGATATAATAAAATATTTACAAAAATGTAAGGGGTGTACTGACTTTTGTGAGATACTGCATATATGGAATTAGAACCCCAGTTATTATAAGGCCTTCACCAAACACCCGGGAGGTGAATACCAGGGACCATAAGGAACCATTAATCCCACAAAACCTCATTACAAATGGAGGAGGTCTTTTACTGGGCTGAGGGCTTTTGAGGGATCTGCAGACTGGCATGGAGCATCTCCTGCATCAGGGGTGAACATCCTGCTGCCTGTAGAAAGGAGTACACCGCCTTCTTGCTGGACTTACTGGCTCCGCCCCCATGGTCTGACCAGGGTGAAGTGTATTGCAGGAATCCTGCCCCCAGTGGATTCCTGTCTGCAGAGGCCACATGAAGCGCCGATCCCTCGTACCTGTATTGCACACAGCCCAGGATGCCTACAGAAGGATTTACAGAGAAGGGGGGCCCATGCCAGACCCAGAGCCTCTGTCCCCCTACTCAGCCCTCCCAAGAAGGGGAAAGGTCCAGGTTGAACTATCCCCAGAGCACTGGCAGAGGCTTCAACGCATCCTGATGGACAGGAAACAACCACTGAAGCATGTAGGAGGAGGTGCATTTTTTTTTATTTGGGCTTTCGCTGTTGTTTCCTGTCCTCAGAAGGCAGGATCATCCTCCTAGCAGTGCAGTTGGGGAGGCAATAGGGAAAGAGGAGCCTCTAGGTGTAATGGCAATGCCCCCATTGCTCCTAGAGGCTTATTAGCATATATTAAAACATAACTTTTCTCTGCAATGCGGGCACATATCAAAATGGTACCAACACCGATGCCTTCAGCTGCCAAGTGCACATGCAACAGCTCAGCCGGATGCACTTTAAAGCTGCGACTGTGCCAAGAAGGGACATGTCCCTTCCCAGCGCTCTGTCACCATCTAGTGACAAAGAACAGAGATGGTGTCGCCCAATGATTTTTTTGTTATGAATGCATATTATTCAAAACCCTACAAGTGACCGCAGACAACATAGGTTTTCAATAGACAATCTATCCTGTAGCTATGATTTTCACTGAAATTTTTCTTTAACAAACAAAACCTAAATTAAGAAAAATAATAACTACCAACTTAGATCAGTTTCTAAAAAAAAAAAAAAAAAAAAGCTAGGGCTGATTATAACATTTTATGACCAGTAACCCTCCCTGCAGTTGTGTTTCCTGATAAGATAGCCAGTGTAGCCTGCATCTAAAGTGACTGATGCCTCCAATTTAGAACTCAAATATGACTTTTTTTGTATAAACCATCTAATATTTTACGTACGGGTTGAAAGGGCCAGTATCCAATTCCACCTGCTCCTGGTTGTCAATATTCTGGAACTGAACACTGAACCAAGCTGTAAATCCATGAAAAGTGCCATCACAATCCACATCGAATTGAAACTCACTGCTCATGCTCTAAAAGAGAACAAAAAGGTTCTCAAAATGCAAAAGTAACATCAAACAATAATCCAAATAAAGGAATTTCACCTCCAGATCTTCTATCTTTAGTGTTTTCATATTGGCTTCTAACAAGGTGCAAGGCTGAGACAGACAGTCTTCTGGCTTTAATACGTAATCAGGTTTTGGTCTGGAAAAAAACTCTTGAATGGCCATGGGCCTATGGTGGAAGACAGATGTGAAGATCGTAAAGTGCGACAGTTCTATGGTACTTTTCTTTAAGGCTACTTTCACACTAGCGTTTTTATTTTCCGGTATTGAGATCCATCATAGGGTCTCAATACCGGAGAAAAACGCTTCAGTTTTGTCCCCACTCATTGTCAATAGGGACAAAACTGAAATGAACAGAATAGAGTGGCCCAAAATGCATTGCGTTCCCATACCGGAGAGCAAACTGCGTTTTTTTTTCCGTCATGGGATGTGGAGCAAAACGGATCCGGCATGACCCACAATGCAAGTCAATGGGAACAGATCCGTTTTACTCTGACACAATAGAAAACAGATCCGTCCCCCATTGATTTTCAATTGAGTTCATGATGGATCCGTCTTGACTATGTTAAAGATAATACAACCAGATCCGTTCATAATGGATGTATTATCAGTAACGGAAGCATTTTTGCTGATCCCTGCCGGATCCAGCAAAAACGCAGGTGTGTAAGTAGTTTCAACATGAACATAACACATTTTGTAATACAGTGGATATAAAAAGTCTACACACCCGTTAAAATGGCAGGTTTTTGTGCTGTAAAAAAATGAGACAAAGATAAATCATTTCAGAACTTTTTCCACCTTTAATGTGACCTATAAACTGTACCACTGAATTGAAAAACAAACTGAAATCTTTTAGGTGGGAAGAAAAAATATTAAAATAATATGATTGCATAAGTGTGCACACCCTTAAACTAATACTTTGTTGAAGCACCCTTTGATATTACAGCACTCAGTCTTTTTGGGTATGAGTCTATCAGCATGGCACATTTTGACTTGGCAAGATTTGCCCACTCTTTGCAAAAACACTCCAAATCTGTCGGATTGTGAGGGCATCTCCTGTGCACAGGCCTCTTCAGATCACCCCACAGATTTTCAATCGGATTCAGGTCTGGGCTCTGGCTCGGCCATTCCAAAACTTTAATCTTCTTCGGGTGGAGCCATTCCTTTGTAGATTTGGATGTATGCTTTGGGTCGTTGTCATGCTGAAAGATGAAGTTCCTCTTCATGTTCAGCTTTCTAGCAGAAGCCTGAAGGTTTTGTGCCAATATTGACCGGTATTTGGAACTGTTCATAATTCCCTCTATCTTAACTAAGGCCCCAGTTCCAGCTGAAGAAAAACAGCCCCGCAGCCTGATGCTGCCCCCACCATGCTTCACTGTGGGTATGGGGTTCTTTTGGTGATGTGCAGGGTTGTTTTTGTGCCAAACATATCTTTTGGAATTATGGCCAAAAAGTCCAACCTTGGTTTCATCAGACCATAACACCTTTTCCCACATGCTTTTGGGAGACTTCAGATGTGTTTATGCAAAATGTAGACTGGCTTGGAAGTTTTTATTCGTAAGAAAAGGCTTTCGTCTTGCCACTCTACCCCATAGCCCAGACATATGAAGAATACGGGAAATTGTTGTCACATGTACCACACAGCCAGTACTGGCCAGATAGTCCTACAGCTCCTTTAAAGTTGCTGTAGGCCTCTTAGTAGCCTCCCAGACCAGTTTTCTTCTAGTCTTTTCATCAATTTTGGAGGGACGTCCAGTTCTTGGTAATGTCACTGTCATGCCATATTTTCTTCACTGTGTTCCATAGTATATCTAATGCCTTGGACATTCTTTTGTACCCTTCTCCAGAGATCCTTCTGATGCTTTGGAAGCTCTCTGTGGACCATGGCTTTTGCTGTGGGATGCGACTAAGAAAATTTCAGGAAAGACCAACGAGAGCAGCTGAACTTTATTTGGGGTTAATCAGAGGCACTGTAAATGATGGCAGGTGTATGCTGACTCCTATTTAACACGATTTTGAATGTGATTGCTTAAAGGGATTCTGTCACAGCATTTGACCCTATAGAGCTGCGGACATGCACCGCTAGATCGCCTCTAGCATGTCCGCAATATACCAGTAGAATAGCACTGGGTGCTTTTATTTTCTTTAAAAAATTATTTTATTGATATGCAAATTAACCTGGGAAGGTGCCCAAGGGGCGGTACCAATCTTCCTGGTGCCCAGCCACGCCCCCATGTGAAGGAGCCGAGCACCGCCTGCTTCCACCGAATCTCCTCCTTGTTTCAGTGAGATCACCGTAAATCTCGCGGCGCGTGAGATCGCGCATGCGAAATTCCTTCCATGAGGCTGATGCCAGCACAGGGAAGAAACACTATGTTGAAACTGCGCATGCACAATCTCGCGCATCGCGAGATTTACGACGATCTCACTGAAGCAAGGAACAGATTCGGCGGACGCAGGCAGTGCTCGGCTCCTTCACATGGGGGCGTGGCTGGGCACCAGGAAGGTTAGTACCGCCCCTTGGGCCCCTTCCCGGGTTAATTTGCATATCAACAAAATAAAAGAAAATAAAAGCACTCAGAGCTATTCTACTGGTATATTGCGGACATGCTAGCGGCAATCTAGCTGTGCATGTCCACAGCTCTATAGGGTCAAATGCAGTGACAGAATCCGTTTAATTCTGAACACAGCTACATCCCCAGTTATAAGAGGGTTAGCACACTTATGCAACCAGTTTTTTTGTTTTCTTCCCTCCACCTAAAAGATTTCAGTTTGTTTTTCAATTGAGTGGTACAGTTTATAGGTCACATTAAAGGTGGAAAAAGTTCTGAAATGATTTATCTTTGTCTCATTTTTTTACAGCACAGAAACCTGACATTTTAACAGGGGTGTGTAGACTTTCTATATCCACTGTATATCATAAAGAAAGAGAAAGAAAAAGCCTTTTCAGCCACTTCCTCCCCTAAGTTTTAATTCACTGTAGTAATGAGATGGATTTTCAGTTCTGGATTCAGAGATACACTGATATATACATACATACATACACACACACACTGTATATAGAAATGTCCCCATCCTATATAAATGTCCTCCATCTGTGTGTATGTAAGCTCTATAACAGCCAGACATAAGGAGAGATTTATCAAGACCAGCATTTTCATTGCCGATCTCGATTTCCCCTCTGCTGCCAGAGAATGCACTATAAATTAAATGCATCCTCCAGCAGTCTCTGTGCCTAGAAGGAAGTGTATGTCAACTAGTAGCTGGAGAAGATTGAAGTTATCATTTACACAAGGAAACTGGTGTAAATGATGGTAACTCTGTTGGGGCCAATGACCCTGTCCACACCACTCCACCTTTTCAGAAAGTGGCGTTAAAGAGGACCTTTCATGGGTCCAGAAATAATAAAGTAAGTAGCAGGACATGTAGGGGTTAATGCAGGGATCTCCCTGCACTTACTATTTTTTCTCTCCGCTACACCGTTCGCCCGCTCTGGTCCCGTTAAATTCTCCCGCGCTGTATGCTAATCACTAGCATCGGAACACCAGGGAGGAGACATCAGCTTTTCTCCCTGGGCGTTCCTTCTCCCTGGCTGTAGTGCTGTCCAAGCGTCACAGCCAGGGAGAAGGTGAGTTTTTTTTTTCCTCAATGGCTGTGACGCTCTGCACTGCGACTGGACAGCGCTACAGCCAGGGAGAAGGAACGCCCAGGGAGAAAAGCTGATGTCGCATTATACATTAGTAAGTGGCTTGTATTAACTTTCTTTACAGGATACATGCCACTTACTGAAGTGAGACAAACCCTTAAACACCAGACAACTGGCAGGTGACGATAAATCTCCACTAAAGTGTTCATGACAGCTTATTCTGAATAGTCACCTGAAACGACAGGTATGCATAAATGGGTTGTGAAGAAGTTCATCAGCCACCAGTCTGTCTGTCCATCACAAATTGTCAATGATGTATCATGTGTTATCTGACACCAGTTTTAAGACTGAGGCGTTGGCTTTCATTGTACTCCTGCTTGCGATGATAATTCTGATTGCTGAGAAGTCGGCTATTGCTACTGTCCAGGGTGAGAACAACAAGATTTCAGGATTATTTTAAAGCTTAAAGGCTATGTACACCTTTTTTTTTTTTATTACTATTATTATTATTTCATTGTATTTATTTTGAGCTAAAAATCACTTTTTCAATTGGTCTTTATTCAAATTTTAGAACCCCTGTCTCTGTGTGGTCTTGAGTTTCTCTTGTAGCAAGCTCCGAATTCTCACTCTGCTCCATTAGGCAGCTCAGCTGACTGATACTTATCTCTGACCTCCTAAACATTTATTATAGCGCAGTCCTTATCTTACTGATAAGAATGTGGCTTAAATAAGTGTTTTTAAGGCATAAGGGTTATTAGACGACCAGAGTTCTTCCAGATTTCTATACCTCGGCAGAACGCTATACCGGAAGAGACGCGGCCGCACAGGAATCAGCTGGAGGACAGTGTGTGCGGTGCTGCGCACACACATCCACTAGATTACAAAAAAATCATTGCAGCGCCACGAAAGGACTTTATGCACGAAACCGCACATTACGCGTTCATCCTTACCGCAGAGCTGAGTCCAGAATATCGAGGTCACCACATAGCTGAGCCGAGTGCAGGATATTGGGGGACACCAATATCCAGCACTCAGCTCTTCTATGTGGTGACCTCGATATTCTGCACTAGCTCTGCAGTAAGGATGAATTGCTCCTGATGATTTGTGCGCACTCAGGAGTAGGGAGATCTGATGGAACATTTTGCGGTGGGAAAATCTACCTACCCCTAAGTGTGCACGCGCGGTGTAGCTGTTTCGTGCATGAAGTCCTCCCGCGGCGTGTTAACCCTTTGTGACAGGCTCAATATTTTTAATAAAGACCAATGAAAAAATGATTTTTAGCCCAAAATGAGTAAAATGCAATCGTAAAAAACTGCATCTGAAGATGTACATAGCGTTTCAACTAATGACATGGTAAAAAAAAATTAATGTTTTTTATAGTCAATGGGGCCGGAGTGGACCTCGAACGGCATGCGTGCACTAGCAGCAGCATGGATCCGGCAGGCTTTTCACCCCCCGGAACAGCCTGCAGGAGAAGGGTGCCGCTACTGTTAAACTAGCCTAAGGCTTCTTCATCAGGAATATATCCTCAAAAAATGACCTATTGTTTCAATTGCATTTTTATTTTAGGAATTAAAACATTCATTTTTTTTTCTCCATGTCATTAGTTTAAACGCTATGTACATCTTCAGATGCAGTTTTCAGGGTGCTGCTAGTGTGAAACTTGCCATACACATACTACACATTTGCAAACTTACAGTAATTCTCTGATGGTAATTACTAGCTGTTCCACTGTAAGTTGCAGGAATTTTGTGGCTACTGCAGTACTCTTATGCAAGTTGCTCTTATTGCCACAAAGGGTTTTTTTTGTTTTGTTTTTTTCTCATCTACCTACATGCTGCTATGACACTTACTTCAAGACACTAAAGTCCAGGCCATAAAGAGAGTCCCAGAAAAGGACTCTAGAAGCATACTCTTTGTCTGCACTGCATGGCACCAGGTGGACACGAGCAGTGCTTGGCCACATCACCCCGTCCTCCTTCAGCCACAAATCACGAGCTAAGAGAACGGATTCCAACATGAATTCAAACTGCAGATGGAAGAGTTTGAAATGGGTTTGACATGGAAACGGATGATAAATACTGCAGAGTCTTAACAAACGTTATAAAAAATTCTCATATGCGATTGCCAAAAACAGCATTCTGTCCGACGCAAAGTCTGGGAAGTCACATTTTAATTTCCTTCCTCTCCTATCCCAGTCTTGACAGGTTAAGAGGCTACAATATTAGGGCTCATGCACACGGCCGTATGTAATTTGCGGTCCACAAAAAATACAGATGACGTCCGTGTGCATTCCATATTTTGCGGAACGAAACGTCTGGCACCTAAAAGAACAGTACTATCGCTGTCTGTAATGCGGACAATAATAGGACATTTTTTTGCAGAACGGAAATAGGAAAAGCACACGGGGTAACTTTTTTTTTATTTTTCTGCAGACCCATTCAAATGAATGGTTCCGCATACAGTCCGCAAAAAAAAAAAAAGCGGAACAGAACACGGAAAGAAAATATGTTCGTGTGCATGAGCCTTCAGTATACAACTCCTTTTTTAAAACACAAAACGTATACGGATGAGACATTGATTGCATATCCACATCTGGGACCCACACCACTCTCTTGAAGAGGGATGCCCCGATTCTGTGCCAGCTCACCCTGCCCTGTTGACTGCCGCATCCAGGATGTGAGAGGTAACCAGGTTTATGGATACAAGGAAGCTTTCTGCCATGTTTTTGTGAAAGTGAAAGGGCGTTGCACAAACAGCATAGCAAACTGAACAACACTGTTTCCAAAAGTCAAGGAGGCAGCGTAGTTCATGTTTCCCTGTTACTCATTCTATCCTATAGGCCTTTAAATAAAAAAAAGGGAGTGAAAAATGATTAAAAATACAGATTCAAAAAGAATAAAGTGCTCAGCATCATACCAGCAGACAAGTTCCCATCCATTCAGACACAAGGACGTCAACCTTGGTAGGTAATTGTAATTCTTCTGCCCTCTGGCACAGAACCTGGACGATGCCTGAAAAGCCATTCTCATCTGCCAATTTACGTGTCTGCTCGGCAATCTCACTTGCTTCTACTGCATATACCTGCGAATAAGAGACTGTTGTGTCACTCACAGGAAGGAAAATAATGCACTCATATGATGCAAACATTATATATGGACTATGCCCTCACTCTGATATGATAAAATCTGAGACGCTCAATATATTTTGATAAAAACACATCTGTACCCGCCTACCCGCGCCAAGGTGGTCTCAGTCAGGCAGATCCTACTCTAAACCTACCTATGCTGTAGGGCATCTATATTCAGGAGAGCAGACTCTGCACATATAGTGTGCTGCTCCTAGTTACCTCTATGTGCATCAAACATCCAAAGAGAGGAGGAGCGCGCACACCTATATGTACCACCTAATCAAGGCCGTCTGTGGGATAGGAGGGGCAAAAGTGCACAAGAATGCTACTCCCAAGATAAAATAGGGGCAAACTCACACATGAAGGTAGCACTCCTTCAAGAACATAAATTTAAAAAAGAAAATCACAGAAAAAAAATCAAAACATCCTGCACGATATAACTAAATATGCGGATGTACATGGCAACATTTAAAAAGAAAAAAAAAAAAAAATAAAATCGCTGAAAAAAGTGCACTCATACAATAGATGCAAACATTATATACGGACTAAGCCCTTAGTCCATATATAATGTTTGCATCTGTTGTGTTAGTGCATTATTTTCTGTGATTTTTCTTTTATAAATATAGCCATGCACATCCCCATATTTAGTTATCATATCATGCAGGTTGTTTTGTATCTTTTTTTACAAGATTTTTGGAACGATCATAAAAAGGACCACATTACAGGAGATTTGTTTAAATTAACACCTGACGTCACCGTCATGTGATCAGTGCAGGGGCGTGGCTCAGCACTGGATCACCTCTTATCCAATCCAGTGCTGAGCCACGCCCCTGCACTGATCACATGACGGTGATGTCACCCCAGGTCCTTAGGGTTGTCCAAGGTTGGGGTTCAATGAAGCAGCCCCTTATGGATTCCAAATGCCGTTATGGAATCCATAACGGGATGCTACGATAACCCGAACCTTGGACGCCGAACTAAAAATAGAAGTTCGCTCAGCTCTAATCACACTCATCTCTAATCATACCAAAGGTGGTATCTACCTTTCATAGGTCACAGGACATCGTACTCCCCTCCTTTTGTGCCAATCCCAGAAATGACCAAGAAGCTACCTTCCATGCCTTAGATGTTAGGTGGGCAGTCCTAAAATACATATAAACAACTAGGGGGTGGAGAGTCGACAAAAATATTTTTATCCAATTTTCTGGGCCTAATAAGGGGAAAAAGGCAGCAAAAAGTTCTATTTCAAGATGGATAAGAACAGCCATCTCAGAAGCTTACAAAATCAGAGGGAAAGAAGCTCCTTCTTAGCCTTAGAGCGCATTCGACGAGGCAGGGCCGCTTCTTGGGCAGAAAGGTAGTCAGCCTCTCTACAACAAATCTGTAGAGCGGCAACTTGCAAGAGGGTCCATACCTTTACCAAACATTACAAAGATGTTTACTAGATGTTTTTTTCTAGTGAAGACATGGGGACCTTTTGATCAGATTGCGAATCTCAGGAATTTCCTGGATTCCCTGTGTATAGGGATGTGGTAGTACGCAAAAAAACTGGTTGCCATTTTTAACATGGGAATACTCTCAAGGATTTGATCCCTTGGTGTTTTATTGACCAGCTGAATTTCAAGTTGTTCCAACCATAAATTCAAGGTCCTGGCTACCCCAGGTTTAAGAAGTGCCGCTGTGGCCTCCCAGCTTTTCCTTAGAAGGTTTTCAGCGTTCCTGTCCATGGGATCCTTAAGCTGTGCCGAATCTTCAAAGGGTAGGGCAGTATGTCTTGCAACCTTTGCTACTGGTGCATCCACTCTGGAGATAGATTCCCAATCTGTACAATCTTCCACACTAAAAGGATATCGCCTCTTGATCCCCCTGGGAATAAAAGAACCCCTGTCTGTTTTTTTCCATTTGGATTTGATTAACCTTTGCACGTTATCTGGCACCGGGAATACAGAATTTTTCCTTTCCCCCAGCCAGCCAAATATTTCTTCCTGTGCCGTCTTTTTTTTTTTTTAGCACCTCCATTTGTATTGTGGCTCGGATAGCTTTTATGAGCTCCTCAATGTCTCGGAGTCTGAATCGGAAACCAGATTGTGAGAATCGCGGATGCCTTGGGGAGGGATCCTAGTGGGGGCTGAGTCTCCAGACACTAAAGCGGACTGAACCTCTTCCTTTACTAGTTTTCTAATATCTTTAAGAAAACTAGAGGATTCAGCTTTCACGATATTGGAAGTACATTCCTTACATAAGAGTTTAGTCCCAGTACTGGGTAACCGCTTATAACATATTCCTTGTTTCCTTAGGAGCGGAAGCAGAATCCTTTTCTCCCTGAAAGTATATGGAGAGAAGGATCAGCTAACCAGGGCAATAAATGTACACCATGTGCCTCAAGTCAGGCTACTCACGGCTCCTGGATTTGATGCAGCCTCGGCTCTAGAGCCCGGCGTGATGGGGGCACTTATGCTTGCTCCCGATTCGCCAAAGTCCCAGTGATAGCTCTCTGGGTGAGAGACAGACACTGATTGGACGCCATCGTGCCGGTCCTGTGGGTTTTTATCTCATTACCTTCCAGGACCTGCGGCGCTCGAGAATGACGTCAAAACGTCTGGATCCGCCCCCAGCGTCTGACGTCATGCGCCAGAGACAACACATCTTAGTGCCGCTCCGGCCGCCATCTTCCTTTGCCCTCTGCATGAAATCCCCCTGGACCGCCGCAGAGGGGATCTTCGCAGGAAGCGCAACCGTTTGCATCCGAGCTCAGGCCATGAAGAGAGCAGGGAGAGCTGAACCTACGGATCCGACCTCGGCCTGATAATTATGCAGGTGGGCCCGTATAGAGCCTCCATACACCTCTCCTGCTTCCTATCCTGATGGGACAGGAAAAAACACTGGCGATGGAGGGAAGGGGTGGGGTTTTTAAACCTCTCTGTGTTTTTTCCTGTCCTATCAGAGGAAGACAGTCTCAGGATGTGGCGTCATGGAGACGACTGGGGAAATTTGAGTCCTTTGAGCACTGCTTTGTAACACCACCGGTGATATGCACACTTCCACCTCCCCTTGATTGACAGGAATAAACATCATAATACAAGGCTGTACTATAACAAATAATATAAAATCAGATAATAACAGGCCTTACTCTATTTAGAATATTGGGGGGGGGGTGTTGTCTTAGAAACCTAAAACCTATTACTGGTTTATTCACGGGCACAATATATATGATTATAAAGTAATCAGCAATATTTATTAGCTTATTAAGGGGTATTCCCGTCTGAGACAATGAGAGCATATCTGATAGGTGTCAGTCCCACTCCCACCGCTGAGACTACACCTAAGAACAGAGCAGGGAAAGTGGTGGCTGGAGGACCCCGGGTTTTCCCAGGTCTGGCCATCACCAAGCGCTCCCCTTATAAAAGTGAATTGGAGTGCTAAGCTTTTTTCGGTGTCCTCATAGAAATGAATGGAGGGCAGCTGCGCATGTGCACAGTCTACATGATAAGTGCCATTTGTGATAACCCCTTTAACTTTTTTTCTCAAATCAGAGAGAGCCCCCCATAAAGTGACTCAATTGGAGCATTACAATAACCAAAGCCACGCTCTTCTGTGGACATCTTCATCTACACTTATAAAGAGGATAATAGAGCTGTCATTGTGGCATTCCATGCTATACCTACTAGTTTTCTCTGAAAATTCACTTTAAAAAACACCCCTTATAGAGATGTACACTTTTACCAATTTTCCAGTGCATTTTCCACTGCTTTCTACCAACAAGTCCTATGCATTTCCATGGTAACAGACAACAAAACCCTCTGTAGTTTGATACTGCAATCTCTCTTCTATCTGACCTCTACTACTTCATAATATACATTTGAAAGATTAGCAAGAAGCGGCTTAGAAGTGTACACAAAGACTGGAAGATCAGACTACAAACAATTTATTTGTGGTCTGTGACCATGGAGACGGGTAGATACAAACACTACCATAAGCACAAATAGTAGGGAAAATGTACTGAAGACTATTTGCAAAGTGGCTTCAATGTAAATAAAGAATAAAAACGGTGGTGAAGGTGGTCATATCATTCAAAATGGTTGTTATCCTTGACGTCCTAATCTCCATTAGACTACATAGTGAAACTACTGCATATTGAGGAGATCTGAGCCATTTTGTTGTGGGCAGATATTCTTACATACAAACACTGCTCAAGAGATTTTTCTAGGGTTATGGTCGCTTTAACATAGAGATGTGCTTAAGGGCTCATGCACACAAACGTATTTTTGGTCTGCATACGATCCCCATTTTTTGAGGGTCAGATGTTGACCCATTCACTTCAATGGGGCCGCAAAAGACGTGGACAGCACTCCGTGTGCCATCAGCATCCATATGTCCATTTCAAAGCCCTGCAAAAAAAAATAGAACGGACAAGGATAGGACTGTTTTATTAGGGGCAGGCCATTACGTTCCACAAAAAAGCAGAATGCACATGGCCAAAATCCGTGTTTTGCAGATCAGGTCATGTGCATGAGCCCTAATACCAACACGGATCATGTGTGGAGATTAGCTACTTACAATCTCTGGCTCTGCCAGTTGTGCACAGAAGAAGCTTATGATCCCAGTTCCACATCCTAGGTCAAGGATACGTTTGCCTTTCAGGGCTGCACTGTTTTGCATTATAACATTTCTATAAGTCGTTGTACGCGGCTGATCCGACAACATCTCCAAGTGCAGTTTCTAGGGAATGGAGATAAAGAGTAACAGTTCTGGCTAGTGCAGTGACATGGTTATAGGGGTCACAGCGGTCTCATCACAAACTGACTCTTCCTTTATTGACTTGGTAAAGTCACTAGCAAATCATAGGGAGAAATGTGCAGTCAGAAAGTAACAGCTGCACAGTCCTCTCAGTCCACTGTCCTCCATTATGCATATAATAAAAGAAAGAAAAATAACCCAAGCACTTGGGGTTGCTGCAGGGGCCTAGCTAAAGGCTCATGGGCCCTGGTGCAAGAGTTCAGCTTGTCCCCCCCCCCCCCCAGTGCTTTGTGGCAAGGGGCAGGGGAGCACATAACCTTCATGCTGCCTGAGGCAAAAATTGAAACGTGGCGATCGAAGTTAAGGGCTACACATGAGCCATCAGATAAGGGTTTCAAAGAAACCAGTGACAGCTTGCAAACAGACTGGCTTTTAACCTTTGTATCTAAAAAATGGCTGAACTAATGTTTTGACCAAAATGAATAAAATACAATCATTAAAAAAAATTGTCCTGAAGGTTTACATAGCCTTTAAAGATACCTTACTTCACTGTAGAAGAATGGGATGTTTAGTCCACTTACCCCCTTCTAGGTAGGCTTGACGTTATCCAATTCTCTGGGATGACACTTTACAACTGTCAGTTGTAGAATACTAATTTATTGGTTAGTACAGATGTACTCCAAAGCCAGGAAAATATCAGCTGTATTGTTGTCTTAGGATTCATTTTAGGGATTAAGATCTTCCACTTCCTTAAACTCATACAACAAATCAAAGACAATAGGTACCATAAGTGGACCACCGTGCTCCCGCAGTGCATGGTGATGTGCATTCTACTTAACCAGAAGTGGGAAGCATGCATTCCACCTAACCCGAAACCCAATGTTCATTCAGGTGTTTCACCAACCCGGAAATACATTATAAGCTAAGCTCAGTGATCCAGAGAAATGTCCTTTACTTTCACTGATCCTTAAAATACATAATAGTGGTGCTTGTAAACATCTAGCGAGTATTATAAATTCTGTGTTTAAATTTTTTATTTTGTACAATCAGGGATTTTGTCTATTGCTACATATATGATGAGTTGAGGAAGGAGAACCTATGTAAAAGCTGGTACAGCGGGTGGGGTCTGGTGTGGCTTGATCATAATTCAAACAGAGCACGAGGCCCATGTTGGGGCACGGCACATGCTTATGTGGATGCAGGTCTCGCACAATGTCAGCTGAGTCGACAGGCAGATAAGCATTAGTGGTACTTAAGACCGTGATTATATGTTAGTTAAGGGCCGAAACCTCTATGTGTCTTCCATGGGTTCCAAATCTTCAGGATTATTGCTCGGGCATAGGTCTCCCAATGTGCTAGTTCCTCGAAGCGGAATAATTGGTCTACCTTGTCTACCCAGGCCAACAAAGTGGGTGCAGAGCTGCTCTTCCATAGATACGGTATGAGTAACTATGGTTGGTAGGGGTGAAGTTGGCATATGGACACCAAAGTAATACCAGTTTGGGTTCCAAGGTGATGGTTGTAGAGCAAATGCGGTTTATTACCTTCTCCACTTCTGACTAAAATGGTTGGATGCGCGGACATGTCCACCATATATGAAATAGGGACCCTAATTCCACCACAACACCTCCAACATGAATCAGGTAGATCATATATATGTTAGTTATTGGGCTGTGGCCTCAGTAATGGTCTGTTTGTGCGGAATTTCTAGCTTGGAGATTTGGGACAATAGGGAATCGATCACGGCAGAGCGTTTCTTTTTAAGTCTGAAGCCTAGGGCTATGAGTCCCCCCCCAGATCACTGATTTATGGGCTCTCCATATAATGGGTGGAGATGTCTGTTCAGTAGTGTTGAATTTGAAGTATTCTACTAGGGAGGCTTTAACTAGTGATATGTGGGCAGGGTCCGCAATCAGGGTCTCATTGAGGCGCCAATTCCATTCTCTCTGGGGTAGGTTTCTCAGGATTATTGTAAGGAAGATCGGGGCGTGGTCAGAGAGTGTGATATTTCCAATCCTCGCTGAGTCGGCTAATGCCAGATGAGCAGAGGACAGAAAAAGGTAGTCTAACCTGTGGAAAGTATTGCTGGTGTGGGAGAAGAAGGTGTAGTCTAGGCTTGAGGGATTTAATATCCGCCACACATCAGTGACCTGTAGTTCTTTTAGTGCCCTCTGGAGTCGGCCAAGCGGTTTATACAAGATGCGTGTACGTTTGGTGGAGGAGTCTAGAGTGGGTTCCAAGGGAAGGTTGAAATCTCCACCTAGGATCACAATGTTATCTTTTAGGGAGGAAAGCAGTTTGAGCGTCTGAACGAGCCACTGAGCTTAGAGTTTGTTGGGAGAATAGAGGTTGGCCAATGTGACCGGAGAATCTGCAATCATTCCCTTAACAAACAGGTATCGACTGTCAGGATCAGCAATGACAACCGTATGTTTAAAGGGAACCTGTCAACAACTTTATGCTGCCCAATACTAAATTTTAGATCAGAAGAACTGCTGATAGGTGGGTTAGAAGGCCAGTTCTTATAGGGAGCTCAAACAACTGCAGCCATCCAGCAGCGCGGTCAGGCTCCACCCCCCATACGCCAGTTTTCTGCCGCAGAAGAACACTAAAATCTGTGCGAGCCAGGGGCTGCCGCAGATTTCAGTTCAGGAATATGGACTGCCTGATGCTGCACCTAATTTATGATGTAGATGACATACTCCTCATCATAAATTAGGTGCAGCATCCGGCAGCGTGCCTGGTTATGGTAGACGAGCGTACACTGCCGGGCTATGATAAATCTGCCTCAACGGGTCAATATTGCGGTAAATTTTAAAATGTCTGGAGAAAATGGCCCTGATTTATTATACCTGGGCACTAGAATTCTGGCTTCAAAAAGACGCTTTTGTGACTTTTTGCACTTTCACCCCAAGTTTTAAGTGGGTTGCAAGGTGGTCATGTTTAACTATGTTAATGAGTATCACTCCAAATTTATCACTAAGAGTTTTTTTTAAAGTTGCAAAAAAGTCACAGTCACTCCAGCAGGGAAAAATCTGTATAGAAAAACTGAAGTAAGGCCCCTTTCACATCAGCGTTTTTGCTTTCCGTCCTAGAGTTCCGTCCTCGGGGCTCTAGAACGGAAAGATACTGATCAGGATTATCCTAATCAGGATATCTTCCGTTCAGTATGTGAACGTTTTTTGGACGTTGACAAAAGCGCAGCATGCTGTGGATTTGTCTCCGTCCAAAAATCCCGAAGACATGCCGTAACGCCGGACCCGGAATTAATGCCCATTGAAGTGCATTAATCCGGATCCGGCCTTAAGCTAAACGTCGTTTCGGCGCATCGCCGGATCCAACGTTTAGCTTTTTCTCAATGGTTACCATGGCAGCCAGGATGCTAAAGTCCATGTTGCCATGGTAAAATGTAGTGGGGAGCGGGGGAACAGTATACTTACCATCCGTGCAGCTCCCGGGGCGCTCCAGAGTGATGTCAGGGCGCCCCACACGCATGGATCACGTGATCCATGCGCATGGGGCACTCTGACGTCATTCTGGAGCGCCCCGGGAGCCGCACGGACTGTAAGTATACCGCTCCCCCGCTCCCCACTACTACTATGGCAACCAGGACTTTAATAGCGTCCTGGCTGCCATAGTAACCTGAAAGCATTTCGAAGACTGATCAGGATCCTGATCAGTCTTCTAATGCTTTCAGGCGACTTGCATTCTGACGGATCCGGCGGGACGGAAGTGCCCGTCGGATCCTCAGAACGCAAGTGTGAAAGAGGCCTAACATTTCTGGACAAAAGTGTTAGGTTTCCCACCAAGCCGGTAATGTAAACTAAGATCAGTGATCTACAGAAAGGTCCTTTACTTTCACTGAACATTAGTAGTGATGCTTTTAAACATTTAACTAGTCTTAGATCCGTACCCGTTCCACAAAATTGCGTAACGGATCCAGACTCATTCATAAGGTCATGTGAATGTAGCCTAAGGGCTCATGCAAACTAACGTATTTTCTTGCCGTGTCCATTCCGTTTTTTTTGCGGAACGATTCAATTCAACAGGCCCGCCCCAAAAAAAAAAACGGAAGTTACTCGGTGTGCATTGTGCATTCTGTTTCCGCATGTCCGTTCCGCAAAAAAAATAGAACAAGTCCTATAATTGTTCCGCATTACAGACAAGGATTGGACTGTTCAGTTAGGGGCCAGCTGTTCCGTTCCACAAAACACGGAATGCACACGGACATCGTCCGTATTTTTTGCAGATGTTTTTTTGCGAACCACAAAATACATACGGTTATGTGCATGAGCCCTAAGTGGACCACAGTGATCTACTTCTACTATTTAAATCACCTGTCTTTGGTTTGT
This sequence comes from Bufotes viridis, assembly GCA_033119425.1. NCBI lineage: Eukaryota > Metazoa > Chordata > Amphibia > Anura > Bufonidae > Bufotes > Bufotes viridis. The sequence continues at coordinate 118,536,061 of CM065595.1, read as the reverse complement.
TGTATGAGCCTGAAGAAGGGGGTAGGTCTTAACCCCCGTAAGGGCTCTTTCACATGAGCGGATGCCGTGCGGGTAATCCGCTACATAAAAGAGAGCCAGGCCCCAATCTTGACAGCAGAGACACGGAGCATTAACATGATTAATAATGCTCCGTGCCTCTCTGTGATCTTTGTACTACAAAATCACAGTGAGATAAAGCCCTAAGGCTTGCTGTTCCATGACTGACAGCTGCGAGGTATTCTCCAGGTGAACTGGATAACTTCAAGCCCACCCAGCAAGGCGTAAATGGACATCCCTATACTCTATCGTGAAATAAGTCTCTCAAGTTTTTTGCGTCTTGAGCTACAGCATCTTGGGATATTTTTCTTTCTTTTATTATATGCATTCTTCATGTCTATCATCTATTGGATCTGGGAACAATTCTGCTTCCTCTGAGAGGGCATATCGAGTTCCTATGGGGGCCAGAAGTGTCAAGATGGGGGCCAGAAGTAATTTGCAATGGTGACCTGGGCAGTGGCAAGGGATCGTGGAGTTATCTATTTCTTTTATGCTTTTAGGCCACTCTAACCCCATTGCAAACTATTTTTATTTCTCTGGAAAAACCTATAAACCCCTTTACTGCCCTAACCCTTCAATGCCCTTGATCACCAAGGATTCTAACACTTTTACTCTCATAGACCACCGGGCATGCAGACAACCTTTACTGTGCTAGGCCTGGATGCTCTGTGGCCCTGTATGTCTGGCTTGGTATAGCCAATTATTAGGGTGCTATATGCACTTCAAAGTTATGGACGGACTGCTGGCAGCAGTGAAGAGAAGTGCTGCGGTCAGAGGCCTACGCTGAAAAGCCCTCACAAGCAATTAGCTACGCTCCTAGGTCAGTGTATTCACATATATAAATAAGGTAAAAGTGCCTCACCAGTGTCTTATAGCTTCCATAATATTCCTTATCCTGCCATGGGTCATCTCCGTCAGAATCCTCTTCTTCATCATATATTCCACGCAAATGAGTGGCTGGTACATACCCACAGTGACCATTATGCTCAACCCACCACCATTCTGCTGTCACTGCATTAAGGAGAAAGACCTTGTCTCCCTCAGAAAGACTCAGCTGCGATGAGCAAGAAAATACAAGTTATCATTACAATCTTTAAACAGTTTGATTTTACTGGCATCTGTGTTGGTCCCATGTGCCCGCATAGCTGAGAAAAATGATGTTTCAATATATGCAAATTAGCCTCTAGGAGCAATGGGGGCGTTACTGTTACACCTAGAGGCTCTGCTCTCTCTGCAACCACCGCGCCCTCTGCACTTTGATTGACAGGACCAGGTGTAATCACGTCTACACTGCCTGGTCCTGTCAATCAAAATGCAGAGGGCGGGGCAGTTGCAGAGACAGCAGAGCCTCTAGGTGTAACGGCAACGCCCCCATTGCTCCCAGAGGCTAATTTGCATATATTAAAACTTCATTTTCCTCAGCAATGCGGGCACATATGAACACGGGACCCACACAGACGCCTTCAGCTGCCCAGCGCACATGGAACAGGTCAGCCAGCGTCAGAGGTACAAATCTGCCCTTAAATCTACATGGTAGCAAAGGCATAAGAAGTGAAAACTAGAACAAGCTATCCTGACTGTATTCCAGATGAAACAACCCCTTGAAGGAGGAAAAAACAATACCTGCGTGTCATCAGCCGCAACAAAGTCGCACATCACGGTGAACTCATTTGTGCTGGAGTCTGCATACGGACAATCCACACAACGAGGCTCTGGGCAGGAGGCCGCGAAGTAAGCGGTGCCTGGAGACTTCTCATAAGACCACTCGGCGCCGTGCTCCTGAGGGCGACAGGCTCCGTCTAAAGCTCCAGCAGGTTCCAGCTCATCTTTATCAACCTGACCCATGTCTGCTCCCAACTCAATGTATCCCGACCGCCTCGTCCTAAAGTCTCTGTTCAGAATACGTTCTTCACAACATACGTCCTTGACATCGCCAATATCACGGAGACGCCCGTCTTCAGCGGTCTCACTGCTACCCAGGTGCTTATCTGCATCACTTGAGCTATGAGACTCTCCGTCACTCCTCTGCCTCTCCCCATAGGCGGCCACATCTGCTTCTGGCTCCATTCTGCCTCTGTCTCTATGGTCAATGTCGTACAATGCTATTCCAGAAAGGGCACTTTCTATCTCTTGCACGACGCACACCACGGACGCCATATCCATTGTCTTTACATTATGGGTAGGACAACTCTTCTCATCATCTCTGCTCTTCCCGTGTGCATCCCTATCCTTTTCCATTACTGTATATACACCAACTAAGCAGGTGACGTATACATTCGCCGTTCTACTATACGCCCCTCATAACCGGTCTATTCTAGCACATCCACCTGCACTATACTGAGAAATAACATGCGGGATGGCGGTCTTACATCTTTAGATCATGTGTATATATTATATGGGCTCCTTAGATGCCACTACAACAGCGAGTGCTGCACCACAGTGCACTCCCACTGCTGAAGACCAGCAAGCTCCCTCCTCTTCAGTAGAACTACAAGTCCCAGGTACAGCCTCCCACCAGGGAGCACACAGACTAGACAGCACTGGTGGTGCAGACGCCCTGTCCAGTAAGTGCTGTGTTTCTCAGACGCCTCTGCTGAGGAAACAGGAGGGGGAGGGACGCCCTTATCTTGTCACAAGCGGAGGAGACTTCAGCATCCACCATCTGCCGAGTGCGGACGGCTCCGCTCATGAAAAGGTAGTGCTAGAATGGAGGCGCTCCTGGTAGGTATGATGTCACGGGAAGGGGCGGAGTTTCATCGTCTAAGGGGTGGGGCCTCAGTGCAGGAGAAACTTCAGAGCAGGTTGGTGGAGAGAGGAGCGTGGTGTGTGGATGGGATCAATGATTTCTTTTTTCGCTTGGGGGCGGGGCCCTTATTGAAGGTGGCTGAAGGGAGGAGAGGGGTGTTTTTACATGGCAGACCTCCCAAGTGTCCCTCTTTGCTCCTTAAATCTCCCTCTCTTTTTGATCTGAGGTATAGATTTGCATTGTTACATTTACAATATTAACCCAGAAAGTGTTTGCCTGGTTCCCCTCTGTATATTAGACCCCTCCTTGTATATTATTTCATTTTTTGATGCAATTTGGATTTTAGAAATTACTATATTCAGATAATAAGTGTATAAATATATAGGAAAAATGGACTATCACACAATGAACCGTAAGTGGCCCTCTCTGACCGTCCAAAAAGTTTGGAGGTGTGGCACGGGACTGTATGTGTTTTTTTTTTACATGGGACTGTATGTTGAAGGGCTGATGGCAGGGGAAGTGATGCGTTTTACATGGGACTGTATGTTGAAGGGCTGATGGCAGGGGAAGTGATGCGTTTTACATGGGACTGTATGTTGAAGGGGCTGACGGCAGGGGGAGTGATGCTTTTTACATGGGACTGTACATTGGGGTAGAGATGTTTTGCATTTGGACCGTATGTCGGGTTGGGGCATAAAGCGTAGTTGCTCTAGATCCGTATAAAGCTACGTTCATATGGATGCTGATGATTGTGACTTTTTCCCTGGTTTAACGTTATTAATCAGGTCTTTTTTCCCTCCCCGGCCTATAAACACTCAGCGTTGTTACAGCGCCCCCGGCTTGCCAGGAACTTGGAGAAGTGGTCGGTGAATCTGATGAGCCCCTTGACGTGTACTCTCCCTCAATGTTATAATGCCAGCGTTGTCCCCTACCCTGTGGCAGTAATATTATTTTCAGTGTCACTAATTTACAGAGAGGCTTCAGTTTACAGATTTATATTGCAAAGGCGCATCTGTCACCATGACCAACCCTATTAAAGGGAATACCACCTAATTTCACTATATGTAACCCATGGCAATGCAATGTAGCCGAACATAATTCTAAACATGCATCCCCTAAGAGCCCAAGACCACCTCCCCCTGAAGGGGATTTGTCACAATGATTCTGTACTATTATCTTCAGTAATACATAAGTAGCAGGGCTGGCGCGTCCTATAGACGGAATAGGCAGCCGCGTAGGGTGCCCCCCTCATGCTGCAGCCGTCCCAGAGCTCTCTATATTTAGAGCCTCAGGGTGCTGCAATTGCCCCCAAATCCTTAGGGGCCGGCGCCTCTCTGTATACGGCCCCCAGCGCCACCTCCTAGCTAATTTATTCACTTTACTTGCCTCTGTGTAATTGTAGAGAAGCGCCATAATCTCGCACTGGCAGAGGCATCGTCGAGCGAAGTGCGCATGCGCCGTCTTTCAGCGAAACCTCGCTCGACAATGCCTCTGCCAGTGTGCCTGTGCGAGATTACGGAGCTTCTTTGCAATTACACAGAGGCAAGTGAAGTGAATAAATTAGCTGGGAGGCGGCGTTAGGCGGTGAGGGGATCTCTGGATGACATTTATGGGGATCTCTAGATGACACTTAGGGGGATCTGTGGATGACACTTAGGGGGATCTGTGGATGACATTTATGGGGATCTCTAGATGACACTTAGGGGGATCTGTGGATGACATTTATGGGGATCTGTGGATGACACTTAGGGGGATCTGTGGATGACACTTAGGGGGATCTGTGGATGACATTTATGGGGATCTCTGGATGACACTTAGGGGGATCTGTGGATGACACTTAGGGGGATCTATGGATGAGACTTATGGGGATCTGTGGATGACACTTAGGGGGATCTGTGGATGACACTTAGGGGGATCTGTGGATGACACTTAGGGGGATCTGTGGATGACACTTAGGGGGATCTGTGGATGACACTTAGGGGGATCTGTGGATGACACTTATGGTGATCTGTGGATGATATTTATGGGGGCCTGTGGATGACACTCAGGGTGATCTGTGGATGACACTTGTGGGGATCTGTGGATGACATGGTATGTAGCTGGAGGGAGAAAATGTGGCCTTACCACAATGAAGGGTACAGTCTGTATAAATAGGTGGCCTAGCTTTTGTCTAGGGTGGCAAAAATCCTTTCACCAGTCCTGATGAGTAGTCCTGCAGATAAGGAATCCGGATCTTTTTTTTTCTACTATCCTCGGTTCTTCCACTGTCAGTACTCAGAGCTGCACTGAAATACAGAGTGTGGACGGCCGTGAACGCTAACACGGTGCTGACATTTCACCTCCTCCTTTACCCCCATTGTTATTCCCGTCATGGCCTGCTTCACAGGGTCAGGTATCCTCACTGTTTAGATACCTGTTCTGCGCATGTGCAGTTGATCTCACAAGGCACACCCCCACTGAGATTTGCACTGCTCAAGCGCTGATAATCCCAGTTGCCTCCCAAAGGACAAGACACTTCTGGAAGGAGACTGACATCACAGACACTTACACAGTGCAGATCACAGAGGGGAGAATCCCATGAGATTAACCACACATGTGCTGATGAAGCCTTACCGCTGCAAGCACGAGAATTCAGGACCAGGCATCCGAACAGTGAGGATACCTGGCCGTGTCAATCAGACCATGACGGTATGGGCCCATTCACACAACTGTATTTTCCTGTCCGGATCTGTTCTGCAATTTTGGGGATCGGATGCGGAGCCATTCATTTCAATGGGACCACAAGAGACGCAGATGGCACACCGTGTCCTGTCTTTATCTGCACTTCCGTTCCATGTCCTCGCAAAAAAATAGAACATGTCTTATTCTTGTCCGTATTTGCAGACAAGAATAGACATTACAATCCGCAAAATGCGGTCGTGTGAATGGGCGGAGGATGGAAAGAAGGAGGTGAAGCGGTGTAATGGTAATGAGGAGGAGAGAAGGAGGTGACGCCCCCCTGTGCTCCAATCACATCATTTGCATATGAATTAAAGTTAAGATTTTGCTGCAACCGTACGTCCATTTGCAGCAATAGAAGCTTTAATATGATGATGATGGTGACAGACACTCTCTAAGTTTTATAGTTAAACATATTTCTGTCTTTATAATTTGTGGTTGGTGGTTATTTAATTAAACAGTTGAAAGAGAAAGTTTAGATTTTTTTATTTATTTTTTTCATTTTATTACAACAATAAAGCCAGATTTAAACTTGATCGGCTCCCTTACTTCACCCACACATTTTTCTGCCATTTGTTTACAACTTAAAACAGCTGAAAAATAACTTATTTATAAAGAACTTTATTTTTCTGGCAATTTTTTTTTTTTTTTTTACATTAATACATTTTGGCAGACACCTTACATTTGTAACCACCTATTTTTATGTAATACATTTTAGGTAAATTTGTACCTATGTACATTGAATTATCAGCACAGATTGGCCAACCTCTTTAATGTTTTTCTTTTACAGGGGTTGCCTGATTGCAAGAAAAAACTGAACAATTCAGGGGATCGATCAGTATTGTAGAATAGATGATTACGTACCTGACAGATCCTGTAGCGATGCTCCGGTTTTCTCAGCTGCAATATTGATGATACAAATCTCATGTACATTGTGCAGATTGTTTTTTTTCCTGTGCAAAGATGGATTTGAAAACCAGCAGCATGTCTATTATGATTGCAATTTTAGCAATTGATCTGTACCCTTAAAGGGGCTGTGCCAGGATATGCCCCCATTGTCTGGTAGGTGCAGGAACCACCTCTGGGACCTAGACCTACAACGAGAAAGGAGCAGGGAAAAGAATAGAGTATGCACTGCGCATGCGCAGCTGCCCTCCATTCATTTCAGTGGGGCCTGCCCCATAGAAATGAATTTGAGCAGGGGCTGCGCGTGCACGTTGCGCTCCCATTCACTTGTATGGGAGCAGCGCTTGGTGGTGGACAGACCCCGGGAAACCCGGTGTCCTCGCAACAGCTCTCCCCGCTCCGTTCTCCTTGTAGATGCGGGTCTCAGAGGTGGGACCTGCACCTATCAGACAATGGGGGCATATCCTAGCGATATGCCCCCATTGTATGTGATGGGAATACCCCTTTAAGCAGTATATACTGTGTTCGTGATGGATTTTATGAAAGATGTTTGCTAAATCGTGAAGATTTTATCATCCTCGCTGGATGATGGATTTCTTCTTGTTATATATTTTGGTGCTACTTCAACATGTCCATGCAACAGCGGTCTGAGAAGATAGTACTAGGGCTACATTCACATCTCTGGCACCCAGCTCCAGTAGTCAGGTCTGGCAGCGGAACAAAATACCGGACTTACTGTAGTTAAATAACTTACACACACACATATACACACTAATAGTTTTAACACATATAAAAATATCTCATTAAGCGTCCATTCACACATCTGCAAGTGTTTTACGGTCGGCAAGTTGCGGATCCACAAAACATGGACACCAGCCATGTGCGTTCCGCATTCTGCAGACCGCACATTGCCGGCCCTGTGATGCGGACAAGAATTGGATATGCTCTATCTTTTTTGCGGGGTCGGGGATTCGGACAGCACATGGTGTGGTGTCCGAACCTTTTGCGGCACTGTGGAAATTAATGGGTCTGCAGACGTTCCGCAAAATTGCGGAACGGATGCAGACTTATTTATACGGACTTGTGACTGGACCCTAATAATAATAATAAATCCTCCCCATTATCTATAAATAAAATTGTTTTTTTACCCTTCTATATCGTTGTCCTTATCTTTATTCCTATTGGGCATCCATGTGGTAAATGCTGTATAGGCCTCAATGTCTTACTATGATTACTATTACTATGATTTCATTTGTTTTTTACAAGCATTTTTGGGTGTGTTTTTATGTAGACATTTGTCACATGCATTATTTTCATGCATTTTTTAAAGGGGTTGTCCAGGCTACAGATATTGATGACCTATCCTCAGGGGAGAAAAAATCAATACTGCACGTCAGTATTCCCACTAAATCTGTGCCTTTATCCAAAACACCATGCGACGTCTCAGCCTCTAAGGAACCTTTTTCAGATCAGCCAATCTGACATTAATGATCAATATTTGTGGTCCAGACAACCCCTTTAAGTCCTATAGGCCTAGTTAGGTCATTTTATTGGTGCTATGACCCAGATGTTTACAGCGTCCAGATCACAGTGTCAAATAAGTTGCACTAAACGCACAAACATCAGTAAAGTTCCCATATTACACTGGCCTCCTGTTCATACCAGATGTTTAGTGTAATATCTGCAGACAGCTTCTGTACCGATACAGTTACACGCTGCAGTAAGGGTACATTCACATGACCGTATGTGTTCGCAAAATACGGATGACATCCATGTGGCATCCTTTTTTTTTTTGCGGACCCATTGATTTCAATAGGTCCATGGTCCGCATTTGAAGAATAGGACATATGCTATCTTTTATGTAACGGACATACGGATGTCTTCTGTGTGCTTTCTGCATGCATATGTCCATTCTCCAGGATAGATTATCAATATCAGATCGTGGGGGCCTGACACCCAGAACCTCCACCAGGCAGCTGTTTGAAGGCCAATACGCTCACTAGAGCTCAGGGTGAGCGCAGTAGTATTGTTAAAAGCTTAGCAAGCATGGTGCCCACCATTGTTTAGCAGCTGTGCTTGGTATTGCAGCTCACCTCTCAGGATGAGCTGCGGTTAGGCCATGTGCCGATGTACTGTGACGTCACTGGCCTTGGTAGAGTCCTAAGTGCTCATGGAGCATTGCAGGCTCTTCAGACAGCTAATTGGCAGGGGAACTCGGACCCCCACAGATCTGGTACTGACTTCCTATTCACAACCCCTTTAAGCCACACTATAAACCACATCCCTCTTTTTACCTCGTGGCCATTACTTTTGGTTTGGAAACAGTTTTCAGACAGAAAAATCCTCTGTGTGCACAAGCCCATAAAGGCTCTTTCTTTCTGGTATCCTGTCTAGAAAGTTTGCAAGCATTGGAGATGCCACACATAAAGGAAGCCATACTGATTTTTTATATACATAACTGGTGTGAAGTTTATTTTGTATTAAAACACAAAAAAAAATGTATAAAAATAGATATAGGTGAGCGTTATCAAAACTGGTATAAAGGAAAACTGACTTAGTTGCCCATATCAACCAATCAGACTTCATCAATCACCTTCCACCTATTTTTTTCCAAAGGAGCGCTGAAAAATGAAAGGTGGAATCTGAATGGTTGCTATGGGCAACTAAGCCCGTTTTACTTTATACCAGTTTTGATAACTCTCCCCCATAGATTTGGATGTAGCAGTCAGCCATTAGCAGTTCAGTCCCAGCCTCTGCTTCTTCAAGCTGTCAACCTTTTACATACAGTCATTTCAGCAGAAATGGCCATGACCCTTAGCTAATAAAGTTATCGTATGCACTCTGGTTATTTCCTGCACAGCATGCTGGGATTTGTAGTTCGATAGGCCATGTTACATATTATTATTGTCTGCGCTAAGACTACATTTCCCAGCAGATCTCTTAGACTGACAGCCCATACAACAAAGATGGCAGCTCCCAGGTAGCAGACCTAGTACTTTGTAATATTTGCTGGCAGGTAGATTACTTAGTAGAAACTAGGCCTGCACAATATATCACGAAAGCAATCGCAATTAATCACCATATCGCAATTTGCTGACCCAAAAATGCTGCAATTATATTACCGTATTTTTCGCTTTATAAGACACTTTTTCCCCCCCAAAAGTGTGTGGGGGAATGGCAGTGCGTCTTATAGAGCGATGGTTGACTTTCTACGTGACACTGACACTGTATCTCCGGCCGCTATGCTGCACAGCGCGGCCAGCGATACATCAGTTACAGTGCGGGGGGGGCTGGTGGAAAGTCGTTATTTTAATGAACACATGTTCTTATATCTATTTTATTTATCTGTTCTGTGCAGCGCTATTAAGAAAATGGCAAGTTTTGTATTTTGTACTTTTGCAGTAATGCAAATATGTATTTTATTTTGAAAAACACTGTGCATTTCAGTTCTTGAGTTCAGCATAACTACATTTCACATTATCAGTCATCTGTGTGTGCTTTTACCTTGAAAATCCAAGCAGATAGACCTCTAGCACAATTCCCTTAAAATATCGTATCGCATATCGTTATCGCAATTTTTAGGGCCCTAATCGCAATCGCACAAAATTCCCATATCGTGCAGCCCTAGTAGAAAAGCATTATGGGATGTGTAGTTCATAAGGCTCAATCAACTGCGCATGCCCAGACGGTGCCCGCACTTTGCAGAGCAGTACTTCTAGAGTGCAGCGTGTCACAGTCTAGAGTGCTGCTTTCAGTCTAGATTAAATCTAGTGCATACTTACCATAGTTTGGGCTGGTAAAATCAGGGCATCCAGAATCCCGCCCTTGGAAACGCCCAAACTCCAACAAAAAACACTTTTGGGTGGGGTTGAGTCAGTATTCAGAGTTATAAAGTTATCAGAGCCCCATCCTCTTACTGCCAGTGGGTAGGGGGGACTCCCATTCTCGACATAGGTATGGGTTCCAGAGGTGGGACTTACACTTATCAGACATTACTGGGATACCCCTTGGCTATGCCATTCATTTTGAGATGAGAATAACCTTTAACTAGTGCCATATTCAATGGATATATTTAGTATGTAAGAAGAATATTCATATAAAAAATGTTTAATCCTTTCTAAATGAAAATTTTATTAATATGTTGCCATAGCTATTTAGTCCCACTGATATATAAAGTGATAATACCAGAATTACAGAGACCTTTGTCTCAGTGCAATATTCTTTCTCTTTCTTTTTTGTTTTTCTGAATTTGAAAGCCTGAGATTGTGACTTTCTTCACCCAAATGATGATAGCATTATTCTTGCCCACACGTTTCATTGTCTTGATGTATAGGACTCTTTTTGCGGCTTCTTTCCGCAGTTACAATGGCACCAACCACAGTGACAGCTACAGTTAGGGTGATCATCAGCACAGTGACGGTTTCTGCTACACAGAGTTGCGTGTCCAGCGATCTGAGGGGTCTCCCCTTCAATGCGGGGGGAGCAGCACAATTTAAATGCTCTCCATCTTGTAAATTGATTCTCTGCAAACTTCTCAACTTGCCAAACATACGCTGCAAATCACAATCACATTCCCAAGGATTTGATGACAGCAAGAGGAGAGTCCCAGTTGACGGCAAGCTGCTCAGCGTCTGAAAGCGTAGATGACGCAGCTTGTTATTTTGTAGATTTAAGAACGTGAGAGAGTGGAGAGGTGTGAACACTCCAGAAGGCAGATTATTGATCTGATTGCCCGACAAATCAAGGAATTCAAGTCTTTGCAGAACTGAAAAGTCATCATTCTTTAAGCTTTGCAGCAGGTTGTTCTGAAGCTGAAGATGACGGAGCTTAGTTAGAGACCTAAAGGCTCCAGAATCCAGACTGAAAATTAGATTTCCTTGCAGATCCAATAGTTCCAGATTATACAAGTATTGGAAACTGTATTTAGAAACACGATGCAAATTATTATGAGCTAGAACTAGATGTGTAAGAGATTCAAGACCCAAGGAGAAACCCACACTTAGATTTCCTATTTTATTTCCATTTAGGTCCAGGATTTGCAGACTCTGTAAACTCTTCCAGGATCCATCGCCCACTTGCAAGATTTTATTTTGAGCCAGAAGAATTGTATGGAGCCTCCAGAGGTGATGAAGAGGAGGTAACGTATTTAAGGAACAGCTGGACAGATCCAGAAATTCTGTAGCCAGAGGAGGTAGAATTACAATGGATGACAGGTTTGTTCCTGAGCAGTTTACAAAAAGTGACCTGGAGCCACAAAGGCAAAGTGATGGGCATAGCGAGTGAGTGGAGATGACAGATATGGGCAGCAGTATCAGCAGCCATAGCACTGGGGATGACCGCATTGTCTGCAAAGAGAGATACATTGTAACTGTAACAAGATGAATATATGTCATGTTTTCTACTAATGTCACTCATGTAGCTATGATATTTGAGGACACAACCCCATGTCACACCTTCTACTAAACAATTGCATCCATTATTTAAAAAAAATTAATTTTCAAATACATTTGTCTATTAGTCTGTTACACTATTTTATTACTGTTTTATTCTAGAACTACAAATGGCTAGTTTCCATTGATGTTTTAGGTGTTTAGATGATGTGTTGTATGTCAGGTTTTGTAAAAGCAGAGCTTACCTTCATCTGGAAGGGTTCTGAGTAATTCTGTGTCTATCTGGGGACCAAGCTTGGGTAAGGCAGGTCAGACGGTCACAGCCATTGTTCCCCCAGAGAGGTGCTGATATGTGTGTAAGACAAGAACGGGACACTGAGAGCTTGTGAAATTCACCCAGAGGAGTTATACGCTTCAGAAACACTGTCAATTGTGGTGTCACTCAATACCGCAATGTGTGCACTCTTCACTGAAATTCTGTCAGTCTATTTGCTATCAAAGGTATTCATTTCTCAGTTCACATAATTGGCGCTTGTACTAAATAGGTGTCTCAAGTGACGTTCAAAGGATATGAGTCACCAGACAATTTCATTTTCATGCGTCTTTAACATGCATTACTTATAATAAAAATATATAAACTAGTAGCTGCAACTGCTCACTGAGCTTTCAAAAAACTTTTGATATGTCATACAGGCATATCAAACGTTTTGATCGATGAATGTCTAAGATCAATAATCATCCCAGATCAATCTCTAGAATGAGAAGAGAGAAGTGCTCGCATATTACATTCTGCTTTCTCCTTTCTGCAGAGGATGGAATTGGAGATGGGCCATAGACTTTCTATTGAATCCATCCTGCTTCCTGGCCCCTGTAGCGAGGAGAGAGAGCACGCTATGCAGGTGCTTCTGTCTCCTCGTTCTAGCGATTGGTGGGGGTTTAAGCACTCAGACCCCCACCAATCAAAACTTTTGATATGTCTCTAAGTTTCTGAAAACTCAGTGACCCTTTAAGGGGGTTGTACATCAGGATAGGTCATTAATATCTGATTGACAGGGGTCCGACACCCGGCACTCCCACCGATCAGCTGTTTGAATTGGAGGAGGAGCTCCCTATCTCTAAAGATGGCCTATTTCAGCAGCACTGGCCAATCATCTAATGATTTGATGACAGGTGTAAAGGGAAAAAATCATCAGGCATTTTGGATTTCAACATGCTCGTGTCACGGCCTGTGGTAGGCGCCGTGACACGGTTGCCACTCATGCAGTTGACTGCGGCAACGTGTTGTTTCTGCATGTCTGTGCTTGGTGTGGGTGTGGTCGCTTTGGGCTTTTTAGCTTCTGCTGGTAGCCTGAAGTTCAGTCTTCCTTCAGCCTTTGTGTGCGCTGGTGGTTTACTGTTCCTGGATATACCATCAGTCCAGTGAGGGCCATCCTAGTTGTCATCAATGTCATCCTGGTGTATCCTTCCCTTCCTACCCTTTGATGTTTGGTGTGGGTTATGTTCAGGGTGTATGTATGTCTAGGTTGGTGTTACATGTCTGGTGGTGTTTTGGTGTCCAGCATGTTTGCTAGACTTCCCCTGTCTTATGTTGTTCCTGCGGAAGTGGGCCCTTATGGTTTCCCGGAGGGGTGAACCAAAAGTCAAGTCAATGAGCTGCTTTCATCCTGTGGCAATGGCACGTAAGTACCTTGTTTCCCTGAGCTGTTAACCAGATGAGATTCAGCTCTCTTGGTTGTTACCTGCCTATTTTGTAGAGGTCTCCTCACACTTGGCAGTGTGAGGCATGAATCCAGTTTGGTTTTCCCTCTACTTTCACCGCTGTGTTGTAGTCAGCAGAACTTGGAAAGGACCATCAAATCTGGGATCCAGGCCTTTTCTCACGTGCCTCTTTATCACCACCCAGTCACCTGGTTGCAGACTGTGAGTTCCTTCTACTGAGTCAGGATCTGGAAGTGAAGCAAACACTTGTTTATGCATGTGTTCCAAACTTTTTGTGAGGGCCCGCATGTAACTGGTCAAACTATCATTAATTATCTGCAACTGCTGGGGAAAGTACAGCCCTAGCGTAGGGGCACTTCCAAACAGGATCTCAAATGGGGATAACCCTGTTTTCCTGTTTGGGGTAGTCCTTACTGAGTATAGAGCCAACGGCAAACACTCTATCCAGGGCCTCTGGGTCTCCTGCATGGCTTTCTGTATTTTCAGTTTCAGTGTGCCATTTAGGAGCTCAACTTGGCCGCTGCTTTGGGGATGGTCAGCTATATTGAAAGCTTGGGTCACCCCTAATGCTTGCATAACTTCCCTCATCACTTCACCCGTGAAATGAGAACCTCTATTTGACTCAATAACCTCAGGAACACCATACCTGCATATCAGTTCACTGACCAGTTTCTTTGCAGTGTTCTTGGCACTGGCTTTGGGTATTGGGAAGGCTTCTGGCCAACCTGAAAAGAGATCAACACACACAAGAACAAATTCATACACTTCTACCTTTGGCAGTTGTATGTAGTCTATCTGCAGTCTTTGAAAAGGGTAAAGTGGCCTAGGGGTGTGCTTGCTTGGAGTCTTCACCACTTGGCCGAGGTTGTTCAATGCACAGACCATACAAATCTTGTACAAATCGAGCAGCTACTGTAGAAAATCCCAGAGCAATCCACCCTGCATTAACCACACTTACCATGGCACCTTAGACAGATATGTAGGCTTATGGGCCTCCTGAGCCATAGCAGGGTATAGAGGGCGTGGTAGACAAATTCTGTCTTTGTTTCTCCATATTCCCTGATCATCTGGCGCACCCCCTAGTTTAGTCCATAGTTCTGTTTCTTCAGATGGGGCTTGTTCAAACAATTTAATCAGAGTGTCTTTGGATATATTCACAGGTTTTAAGGCTCTTACCAGGGTGGCATCAGCACTCAGTGGCTGGAGCGCAGCTTGCTTGGCTTCCTTGTTAGCGCTATCATTGCCTTTTGCCTTTGCTGTGGTACACCTTGTGTGAGCCTTGACTTTCACAATAGCAACTTCTTCTGGCAACAGTAAAGAGTTCATCAGTTCAAGCACAGAGTCTTTGTTTTTAATAGGCTGACCTGCAGAAGTTAAAAAGTCTCTAGCCCGCCATATGGGTCCATAGTCATGTGCAATACCAAAAGCATAGCTGGAGTCCGTGTAGTTGTTCACCTTCTTTCCCTCAGCCATTTTACATGCCTCAGTGAGTGCCTTCAGCTCTGCCTCCTGCGCAGACATGTGCGGAGGGAGTGGTTCAGCAACGGCTACCTCATGCTGTGTGACCACTGCATATCCAGTGTGAAACTGGCCATCCTCTCCCATAAACCTGCTTCCATGTACAAAATACTCAAAATTGGGGTTATCAAGACGTTTTTCATGCACATGAGAAAATCCAGAAGTTTCTTGTTGCATCAACTGTATAAAATCATAAGGATTATTTTCAGCTAAATCAGATAAAAGGCTACCTGTGCTACCCCCCCCCCATTTCTGAATTGTGATTGGTAACAAAGTAGCAGGATTCACAGTTGCACATTTTTTTAAAGAAACATTATCTGGCATGAGGAATGCACATTGGAGTCTGAGTTGTCTAGCCATAGAAATATGTTTTGATTGCACCTGTGTGAAAATGCCCTGTATGTCATGGGGGGTTTGCACAATCACCGGGTAGTCCAACACTATCTCTGAGGCTTTTTAAATCATTGCTTGCACTGCCACGACTGCCCTGACGCAGGAGTGGGCGCCTCGAGCGACAGGATCCAGTCTAGCTGAAAACTATGCCACTGGGCGTTGACGGTCTCCATGTTTCTGAGTAAGCACAGCAGTACTGTGACCCTGAATTTCACAACAGAACAAGTTAAATTCCTCATCATACTTTGGAATGCCTAATGCAGGGGCTGACAGGATACAGAGTTTGAGTGTATGAAAATTGTTAACAGCTTCTTCTGTAAGATGGAATGGTTCTAATGACAAGCAATCATACAAAGGTTGCATTAACATAAAAGCATGTCTGATCCATGGGCGGCAATATGACACAAGACCCAAAAAGACACGCAAAGACTGTGCTCTCTTGGGTACCTGTATCCTTTCTACTGCCTCCTTTCTTTCTAGTGTTAAATGCCAGGGACCATGTGAGAGGCAGTGGCCTAAAAAGACAACCTTGTCCTTGCAAAAATGCAGTTTGTCTTTTCATGCTTTGCAACCATTCTGATAAAGGAAAATCAATAGTGACAGTGAAGCCTCCTTACAGATATTTTGATGCTCCGCACATAAAAGCAGATCATCTACATACTGAAGGAGTACTACCGATCCAGTTAGTGAGAACAGATTGCAAAGCCTGCGTATACATGGTAGGTGAATTCTCTGCACCTTTGGGTAAAACAGTCCAGGTATATTGGTTGTCTTTGAATGTGAATGGAAACAAATACTGGCAGTCAGGATGTAAAGGAACACTGAAGAAGGCATTTGCAAGATCCACAACAGTAAAACAGGTAGCAGTGGAAGGGAACTGTGACAGCAAAGTGTGTGGATTTGGGACTACAGGCATCTGCAAGACTGTTACCTTATTCACCTCTCAGAGGTCATGAACCATTCTGTAGCTAACAGATTGTCCCTTAACTGGCTTCTTCTTAACTGGGAATAGGGGAGTGTTGACTGGAGACACAGTTTTAATTAACACTCCTGCCTGAAGAAATGCATCTATCTCACTAGCCACGGCCATCTCTTGTGCATGACTAAGAGGATACTGTTTAACACAGGGAGGCTGGCAACAAGGCTTAAGATGAAATGCTTCAAGGGTCACTGGCATCCTCTCTATATCTGTTGTAACATCCTAGCAGTAGGCATGGGTCTCATTAACGGGTCAGGTAATCTGGTCAAAAGTCCTAGTTGGTCTTTAGGGCTCCAGGGATGAAATTCTGAGGCAGCAGCTAAAGTATAAGATATTCCTCCTATCCCTGAAGCGCTTGGCTGAACTGCTTCCCCATCAGAACTGTCAGCGGACCCAGGCGTCACAGTCGGAGGGTTAGTATTTATCTGGGTCCTGGTTAACACAGGGTATATACCAGCGGGTGGTCTGGGTCTGGGTGCTTTGCAAACTCTACAACATTCTGCCCAGTCAGGATTCGGAGTCCCACAAACCCTACATATCCACTCTTCAGGTCCGTTACTTGCAGTCCTCTGGGGGGCTGAAGGATATGGTGGAGGTAACTGAAGGGTTGGTGGTATGCCAGCTGTTCTATTAGTTACGTCAGTTTCATCAGTCCTTTGTTTCTACGTATACGTAGAGAAGTAACAACTTCTCCTCTTCATCCCTCAGTCTCTGCTTCACATGCAACTTTGATCCAAATATAAACTACTTTTTCACATCCATGATTCGTTACCATGTTTCATAACTGCCTTTTCCAACAACTTATCAACATTCTTCAATTAATCTTTGGTTGTTCCCCATTGTTACTTTATGTCAAATAATATCAACAACAATGCCAGAAAATTAGTTCAGACGTCTATTTTACCTTTAGTTTCTCTAGAGTTTCCTCACTATGTCTACCTAGTGTACTCTAGACTGAAATAAGTGTTATAATCAAGATTCAACACCCTAACATGGGATTCCAAGGTTCTTGATTACCCTTCCTGGCATTAACAGTTATTCTCCATAAGACATAAAGAACAAAACAGATATATATCAGTACTCCAAGAGTTAAACCAACAACATTCCAATCATCATAAACATCCATACTGTCCTTACCCAATAATCATAGGAATTATATATAGGATTCTTTACCAAATCTGGCTCGACTGTAAACAGACCTTTAGACTTCAAGGATGTTCCGATTCAGACAGACACCGAGTGAGGCACAGAGTGTAAGTAAGATAAAAGCTCTTAACTTGCAGTGCTGTCTTTGAAAGTGGTTATATCCACTTAGTGTCTGTACGGGTTTATCGGGACATCGATGAAGGGTCCATTAGTCGAGCCCCACATTGGGCGCCAAGTTTTGTTGGGGCAATTACCCCATCCTCTATATTTATTGGGGACCAAATCCAGTGAGGTTTTATGTGCGCACAAAGAAAATGGACACAGTCAAAATGGCTGAATCAAATAGTCTATTGTTTCAAAACATACACTTTTTATAGCAAGTTTATTGGCTGTCATCCAAAGGCACAAGACAGCTTCAGTACAGCAAAACAATCTCAAGAAAAGTTATTATACAAAGTCATGAAACTGAAACAAAATGTTATTTTCAGGGAACAGGACACAGATAATGGGGGCATGTGAGTGCCATGTCAGCATTCTGTAATTCTCCACCAAGACTTTTTGTACTCAGAGACAAAATGGATTCCCATCTCTCACGCCACCAGTGCCACCAATACTTATAATGCTCCTCCAGTAGTGCCCCCTGTATTATATAGCTCCCCTCTAGTTCCAGCATATAATACTTCTCCGCTCCCCCTCTGTACTGCTCTCTGTAGTGTCAGTATATATATGCCCCCTGTAGTGCTAGCATATAATGCTCCTCTGCCCCCCCCCATAGTGCCTATATATATATATATATATATATATATATATATCTATACAGTGGTCCCTCAAGTTACAATATTAATTGGCTCCAGGACGAGCATTGTATGTTGAAACCATTGTAAGTTGAGTAATTGGTTCCAAAGTCCCAAAATGTCATCCAAGATAACTAAGACAAATAAAACAAGTCCTCACATATAACAGTCAGGAATAGCTGCTAAATAGCAACTAATACAGCTATTTTACCGGAGAAGTGACCTTGATTGGTTGGGTCTGAGTCTGAGGCATTGTATGTTGAGTCTAGTTTCAACTTACAATGGGTCAGAAAAGACCATTGTATGTTGAAAATATTGTATCCTGAGGCCATTGTATCTTGAGGGATCACTGTATATATAATTGTTCCTCCATCCCGATGCTGTAGCTTTATATAATGCTCCCCCCTGAACAGCCAGTATATAATGCCCCCCCCCCCCTTGCTAGTATATGTTTCCACCTGTAAAACCATTATATAACTATACAATGCTCCCCCCACCCTAGTGCCAGTACAATATGTCCCCCCACCCTAGTGCCAGTATATAATGCTCCCTCCCACCTTAGTGTCAGTATATAATTGCTCCCCCAACCTAGTGCCAGTATATAATGCTCCTACCACCCTAGTGCCAGTATATAATGCTCCCTCCCACCCTAGTGCCAGTATATAATGCTCCTCCCACCCTAGTGCCAGTACATATTTTGCCCCCTCCATCCTAGTGCCAGTATATAATGCTCCTCCCACCCTAGTGCCAGTATAAAAATGCTCCTCCCACCCTAGTGCCAGTATATAATGCTCCTCCCACTCTAATGCCAGTATATAATGCTGCCGTCACCCTAGTGCCAGTATATAATGCTCCTCCCACCCTAGTGCCAGTATATAATGCTCCTCCCACTCTAATGCCAGTATATAATGCTGCCCTCACCCTAGTGCCAGTATATAATGCTCCTCCCACCCTAGTGCCAGTATATAATGCTCCTCCCACCCTAGTGCCAGTATATAATGCTCCTCCCACCCTAGTGCCAGTATAAAATGCTCCTCCCACTCTAATGCCAGTATATAATGCTGCCCTCACCCTAGTGCCAGTATATAATTCTCCTCCCACTCTAATGCCAGTATATAATGCTCCCTCCCACCCTAGTGCCAGTATATAATGCTGTTTAATACAAGAGTTGAGTAAAATGGTAGATTCAATTAAAGAAAGTGACCCAGTATTTTGCTAAGGTGATCTTTCACTAGCTTCTGTTGTCCTTAGTTAGGACACCATAAAACTGGTGACAGATTCCCTTTAAAGGCTATGTCCACTTTATTTTATTTCTTTCAGGGCTTAAGAAAAGAAAAATAAAGCAACTTCGGTGTTAAACAATTTCTTACCATTTTATTTCTACTGCTCCTATGCAGGCTTTGTCTCCATGGTAACAGACAACAAACTATGTGTAGTCTGATCCTGCAGTCATATTCCCTTCTCTCTGTGTTCTGCTTAAGGGTAACCTACGAAATGTACGTTATTGCAAAGTAGGGGACAAAAGAAAGAATTTTAGGAAACTGCAAGGCTGCAGAATTACACTACACAGATTTTGGTGAAGAAGTATAGTTTGGATCTGAGCTGTAGAAACTATAGGAATTGTACACTTACAAACTACTGCAAAGTTGCTTTAGTTCTCATAAAATTTGGTGGCAGAGGTGTGCATATGTAACAACGCCATTTGTGTCACAAGACTATTTGTTTCAGTGCAGGACCGCGCTGCTCTTAGTTCTCTGCAGGTATCACGCTTTACTTGAGGCCACGATCCTCACATGTATCTTGGTACTAATCATCCAACCAAAGGATATCTTGGCCCCAATTCACTTTCTGTAAAAGCCAAATTAGCGCAAAATAGTGAAGGACAACCAACCAAAATTATATTAAAAGGTTTTATTATACTCACAAACAGAGCCAATAACTGCGCTTATCACAAAACCATATCACTCCTTCTCAGTTCACCCAACCTAGGTTTCGCTTTCGCTTCATCAGGGGTGCCCTGCACTGAAACAAATTGACTTATTGTGTGAACAGAACCCACTACACATGAGGACTCGCAGCGACGCTGAAAGGCAACGTATAAGAAAAGTTTTATTCTTATTTTTTGTGTCACAAGACTGTGGGACGGAACTTCACCTATGGCAGTCACCTTTCGTGAGTACTAACTTTTTCTCCTGGTACTTGGATACCCCCAGAACATGCAGTAAGCTCAAGCCATTAACCAGATGGTCACAAGAATAATATTATGAAGCACGTAGTAACACTAGCAAGAAACAAATATACAAAAGTATAAACTCTCCAATAGATGACAGAAGCCGAATGGCAATGATAAGCGGATGATGGTATAAATGGATGAAGATGTCAGTCAGGTAATGGAGGAGATGGAAGGTGGTCATAGTATTCATATTGAAAGTAGATGATTGACAGTGGGCAAAATAAATTATGTTGACTAAAGCTGACCCTAATGTGCAATGCTGTCACTAGTAAAATAACTAGAAGCAACTAGTAACCAAAGACTGGAAAATCAAAAGGCAAAACTTAGCAAACAGACAACAGATTCCATATCCAAACAACAAGTCCCCAGCTACACTGACAAGACACAAATTAAGGCTACGAATAACATACAAGGAGTAACACGGATTCTGGATACGAATGCACAAAGCTCACATTATACACCACACCTTCAACACAGGAATATTTAAAGGAAGGCTAACCAATCTGGAGATCCTCCTTAAACTAACCAAGCTGACCCATACTAATCGATCAGGTGTATGCAACTGCCTTAAATAATAGCAGTAGACAGGGGGAGACAAGACAACAGGAGAATCCCTGCTGCTCGTAACAGCATAGCCATTAAATACTCAACTGCAATTATTATTATTTTTTTTCATTTTAAAATATTACTTTTCTCATATTTAGTAATAGTAGGAATTTGAATCTGTTCACACTAGTATGATGGCTTCCATTTATAACAGAGCAATGGACCTCATTAACTATAATGGGGTCCGGCAGAGATCTGGCTGCTACCCGACAAATATGCCGTGAATTGGTCTGACAAAAAACGTTACATGCAACGGTTTTTGTCCAGCCAATTCTCGGCATTCCATGCAGGAACAGCCTGCCGGAGAGGATGGCCGCAGGTGTGAAACCGGCCTTACATATGCAATTATTCCAATAATAGAATCATATCAGATGGTCATGATAGGATCTAAGGCTCCTTTGATATCTATAAATAGCTGACGATGTTGGCAATTCATCGGTTTATGTAACGTTCAGAGGTTTAAATGGAGAAGATCTACATATGAGTAGATCTCACTGTATGGAAAGCAGGCACTGGCTCCTTCAAACTCAGCTCGATGTCAGGGGTCCCTGCATATGGACCAACACAACAACTCTCATACACGTCATTAGATTTTGTTGTCAGATTACCTTTTACGCCTCTTTATGACGAGAGATTATCTTTAGTATACTTTACTTGGTCTGATAATGTAGAACCAACATTTGTGCTCTCTCGAAACTTTCATTTAGTGCTTAAACACTGGGAAAAGCAGTTTTCAGTTGAGATGCTAGCGGCAATCAATCTAACAGGCTATTACTTCTAAGAGATAACTTTGACAGCAATTGACACCTCCTATGAATTATTTAAGAAGATGATGTGATGCCTCAGTCCCAGGACTCTATCTTCAGGTTACAAAACTGCATGTATTGTAACTGCCACCAACACATATTTTCCATTCATATCAAGTACAGGATACAAGATGCATATCCCATACTGGACCTAAAAAAAAAAAATTCTAAATAGGCAATAACAGGCACAAAAGGATAAACCTGTGGAAACGTCCATACAGAAGAGCGCAGAGGGGACCATACCTGAGGGTCACCTCCTTCGTATCTCATGGTATTGTAAGTGCATGACTAAAACTTGCAAAACTGTCTATTTTTTTGGATAGTTTTGGGCACCCAAAACATTCCATATTCACTGACATCATCAGAAAATATGAAACCAAGTACTGGCCATAAAAATGCATTTAACATACACAGTATTTAAAGGACCACTTTCATCAGAAAGTTTAACTCAATGGTACAGATTCAGTAATCCTATAGACAGCATAAACTTACATAGACTGTCTAGAACTGCACCAGATTTAGCACAAGCCCGCTGGCTGGATGCGCCAAATTGTGCCACTTTTTGAAGCAATTTACACCAAAATCTAGGTGCATTCACATTAGTACATGTTGGCCATTTTTTTGTAAAATTTTTGCTGAGTATTTTATATTATTGTTTTAAGTACTATGAAAATAAAATAGAAAATATTCTCCTTCTGTGGCAGTACCCTCACAGTGATAAAAGTTCACAATGGGACAGCAAAGTATGATTCACAGGGGAAGAGTTTATATACAACCTAATCCACATTTCTATTGATGGGCCTAGATAGACAGCAAGCAAAGGAGCAGTGCATTGAGATATATATATATATATATATATATATATATATATATATATAGTATAAAGTGAAAAGCTCTAACCAGCTACACTACTGGGATAGCATGGGGGAGCTAGTTGATTCGACAACCCTAACTTGTCCCTGGTCTGGCTGATGGTCTGACAAAGGGCTCATTCACACGGCCATATGGCCTCGGTGCCCATGTTGCAGACCACAAAAAGTGGACAATAATGCCTCGTTTCCACTGAGCGGATCGGTTCGGGTCGGTACGGTTTGCTATTTTGGGTGTTTCCACTATGAAAGCGATCCATACAAGCGAACCGTACCGCACCATTCAGGGTCCTGCTTCAGAAGTAGGGCCATAGAAAAATGGAACGGTTCGGTTAGGGCGGAGCTACTTGCGTCACACAATACATTCTCTTGATTGGCGGCCTGAATTACGTCAAACGTAAGCGCAACATAAACACCATGCCGCGATCAGTACAGATTTCACGCATTTTTTTCTAAACCACGTATGGACCCGACGGCTCGAGTTGTAGTGGAAACGCTCACCTAAATAGACCGGACCATTATAAATCTTTCAGACTCTGCCGACCCGAACCGATCCGCTCAGTGGAAACGAGGCATATGTCATGCGGACTCACTGATTTGAATGGGTCTGCGACCCACTAGATACGGCAAAAGGTAGGACAGGTCCTATCTTTTGTGGAGCAGAGGCACAGATCAGAAGCTCACGGAAACACTTGGATACCCTACCGTGGGCTTCCGGGCCCATGCCTCCACACCGGAAAAGATAGGACAAAAAAGACAGAAAAAAAAAATTCATACAGTTAGGTCCATATATATTTGAACACTGACACAAATTTTGTTTTTATTACCTGTTTACTATTCAAGTTATAGTTATATAATGGTCATAGACATAAAGTCTAGACCTTTAGCTTTCATTTGAGGGTATCCACATTAAAATTGGATGAAGGGTTCGAGAAATTGCTACACTATTAGGAGTGACAAAATCTACAGTTTGGTAAATCCTAAGCAAGAAAGAAAGCTCTGGTGACCTTAACAAACCTGGACGCTCATGGAAGAGAACATGGGTGGATATAGAGTTGTCATGATACCAACATTTTGATTTGATTTCAATACCATAAAAAAGTATTGCGATACTGGATACCATTTAATACCACGTGAAAAAATAAAACACCAAAAAAGCCATGTGCATTCCATTTTATGGAACGTCCGGCCCATAATAGAACAGTCCTATCTTTTTTTGGGGGGGTACAAGGTGACTAAAAATGGTGAATCGCGTGGATTTTCATTTTTTTTCTGTTACGGCGTTTACCGCATAGGAAATATTTTTTTATATTTTAATAGTTCATATCTAGTTTTTGGGCGTGGCGATATGTAATATGTTTATTTTTTATTGTTTGTAAATTTTATATGTAAAATTGGGAAAGTGAGAGAGTTAAACTTTTAGCATTTTGGTGTTTTAAAGATTTTATTTTTTTTACGTTTTAGCCCCGTTAGGGGCTAGAACCTGTGTCCTATTTACCCTAGTAGAGCTCTATTAGGGTGAATAGGACTTCACACTTTCTGTTACTGCCCTGGGCTTTGTGCACGCAGCAACAGGGAGCTTACCATGGCGGCCATGGCTTCAGTAGTGTCCTAGCTGCCATGGTAACCGATCGGAGCACCTGAGGGGTTAATTCGGAGCATCGGATCGGTAACCAATCGGCACCTGAGGGGTTAATTGCCGTGGATCGCATTCCCTGTTATTGAGGCATTTCCACATCAGGGAAGCTATTGCTTGGTAATGATAGATGAAAGCCTGCTGCCTATCACAGGTACGATCCAATAAAGGCCTGCAGATGGCAGCACTGCATTGGAATATATTGAATTCCCCAAAATTAAACAAACAAAACATCATAGGAATCGCCACATCCGAAAATGGTGGACTTAAATATAAAAATATTTATCCTATACGGCGAATGGCGTAACAGAAAAAAAGCAAATTAGCAGATTCAACATTTTTTCATGGCTTCACACTGCTCCATAGACCTAACTATAAGACTGTGGTGGTCAAAAAACAGCAATGAAAAAAAAACTACATTTTTTTTAAAGTTTTTATTTTTTCAGTATTAGAACACAAGAAAAACTATATAAGTGTGGTAATGCTGTGATCGTACTGACTCGGGGAATGAAGGTAACAGGTCAGTTTTACAGCACAGAGAACGCTATAATAAACCACGACATTCAGATTTTTTTTCCAGCGTCCCACTACATCATTGTGTGTAACATTAAATAGTGCCATTAGAAAGTACAACTTGTCCTGCAGAAAACAAGTCCTCATACAGCTATGTGAACGGAAAAAAAGGTAATGGCTCTGGAAAAGCAGGGGGAAAAAGAAAACACAAAAACAAAAAAAATTCTCCAGGGCCTAAAGGGGTAATTCCATCTCAGACAATGGGGGCATATCGTCTCCGAAATTTTCCATGGGCCCCATAGAAATGAATGGGAGCGGTGGCCGTGGTGCGCTCTCATTCAGTACTATAGGAGAGCGCTTGGTGGTGGCCAGACCTGAGTCCTCCAGCCACCACCTTCCACGCTCTGTTCTCGGTGCAGGCCACAGAGGTGGGACGACTTTGGGGGCATATCCTAGACAAGATATGCCCCAATTGTCTCAGATAGGAATACCTCTTTAAGTTGTTAAAATGCCGGATCTGAATTTCACTCCCTGTCCAGCCCATGGGTTAAAGGGGTATTCCGGTTATAGAAAGTTATCCCCTATGACTATCAGATCAGTGGGGGTCCAATCAGAACGGAGGCCATGTGCCCTGTAAATCTTCCCTTAAATGGGGTCCCAGAGGTAGAACCCCCAGGGATCTGATAGTGATAGGGATAACCGGAGTACCCCTTTAATCAGTGATGAAAACTTTCTTGTACTGTGCCTATGACAGGGTGAGGGGCAATCTATACGATTTCCTCTGTAACTACTACTCCTAACATTCATCCTGACCAGTTTTAAGCACTGGCACACACTATAGCTCAATAGTCTGCAGCTGTGACTCACTAATGTTACACGTCCCATCGTCTACTGACAAGTCTGGAAGCTTTCATGGCAATGCTCTGCTCTCCTCCAGGGCAGTGTGCTGCTCTCTGGTGCCCTGTAAGGAGAGACAGGCAGCAGGGACGACCCGTGACGTCATTTCTGTGCGTCGGCTCTTGAAAGGACCCCGGCGCAGGTTGTCCCGGGAAGGGCAGAGACATGTTCGGGAGGACGGTGCTCCGCGGCCTGGCCGTGACCGGGAGAACCGGGGTCCTATGTGTGGTGAGAAATAACCTAAGGCTGTGACACAATGGCGGGAAAGGAAATAGCAGTGTGTGTTCAGCAGCTTGGTGTGCAGGCCGCGGCCATGACAGATGTCATTGGGATTATGTTGTGCTAGAGCCAAGATGTAGTACTCTGCACCAGGACAGCGACTCATCGTCCCCGGTCATATGTGGCTGCAGGGACTGCTGTGTAAATAGTGTGACCCTGGTATATGCCTATAGCTGTCAGTGTGCCCGGTGCTGTAGTATATGCCTATAGCTGTCAGTGTGCCCGGTGCTCTAGTATATGCCTATAGCTGTCAGTGTGCCCGGTGCTCTAGTATATGCCTATAGCTGTCAGTGTGCCCGGTGCTCTAGTATATGCCTATAGCTGTCAGTGTGCCCGGTGCTCTAGTATATGCCTATAGCTGTCAGTGTGCCCGGTGCTCTAGTATATGCCTATAGCTGTCAGTGTGCCCGGTGCTCTAGTATATGCCTATAGCTGTCAGTGTGCCCGGTGCTCTAGTATATGCCTATAGCTGTCAGTGTGCCCGGTGCTGTAATACACACATATTGCTGCCAGTGTGCTCAGTGCAGTGTTGTCTTAGCAGCTATGCGCATACACATCTAATAGAATTGGTCCTAGTATCCACAGACTGAGGCCAGCCATAAAGGGAATGCCCAGTGGCTCCAGTGTAACTTCTGTCCTATTTTCAGACAGGTGTAAACCATGGTTTGGATCTTAAAGGGGTTGTCCTATCGTCATGATAGGTCATCAATATCTGAACGGTGGGGGTCTGACACCTGGGAAACCTGCTAATCAGCTTTGAGACGTGGAGACTGCGCCCCATGTAGGCGCCGCTTCCTCGTCTTCTCACCTCGCCTCATCTCCTGTGAACTGGCGGTGAAGCATGATTACAAGCACCCACTCCGTTCACTTGAATGCAGCGAGTACTTGTATTACATTGCACTTCCTAGAAGACGTGTAGTGTGAGGTGCTGCCATGGAGCGCCGCTGCCTCCAAACTGCTGATTGGCAGGGGTGACAGGAGTTGGACCGCCGCCGATCCCATATTGGTGATATATGGAAATTCACCATCAGATAATTAATACCTTTTTAAAAAAAAAATATTAATAATAATAATATAAGCTTGCTTGGTCTTAATACAGGCCCAGCTCCATGTCGGCTCAAGACATGGCCTGAAATATGGCTACCTGGCATACATGCTGGGGGAGAGAATCACCAAACGGTTTGGGCCTAACAGCAAGATCGTCACTGTTGAAGGAAATTTGGCTTCCGGCAAAGGGAAACTCGCTCAGGAACTGGCCGAGAAACTGGGTAAGGCAATTGTGGATTTCTGTGGCTTGCTGTTCACTTTCTGAGTGGCTGCTGCTTCAATAGGGCACAACATTCCTTTTCTTTTTTTTTTTTTTTCTTTTTTTTTTTTTTTAACATCAATTTTCTTCATTTTTCCAGGTATGAAATATATGCCAGAAGCCGATCAATATTATTTACACAGACTCACTGGTGATGGGACCGTCCTGCCAGACAAGTTTGCTGGCCTTTGCAGTCTGGAGAAATTCTATGAGGACCCCAAATGCTCAGATGGGAACTCCTACCGCCTGCAGATATGGATGTACTGTATGCGCATGCTGCAGTATTCTGATGCCCTGAATCATCTGCTCAGCACAGGTACATAAGAGATTATTTTAAAAGGGTTTTCTGAGACTTTATAACTTTATAACTATGCATTAATATCTGATTGTGGGGGTGCAACACCCGGGACCCCCACCAATCAGCTGTTTGAGAAGGCACCGCTGCACCTGTGAGCCCCGCGCCCTTCTCGCAGCTTTCCAAGCACAGCGCTGTACATTGTAGAGTTGTCCGTCTTTGGTATCGCTCTCAGCCCCATTCACTTCTGTAGGGCTGAGCAGCAACTAAGACACTTGACCGATGAACATGTGGTCACATGGCCTAGGAAAAGCTGGGAGAAGGCTGCAGCACTATTGCGAGCGCCGTTGCCTTTTTAAACAGCTGATTGGCGGGGGTCCCGGGTGTTGGACCCCCACTGATCAGATATTGATGGCCTACCCTGAGGATAGGTCATCGGTTATAAAGTCTCGGAAGACCCCTTTAAAATTGCTTTCAGAATATAAGAACTGACCTCATGAACAACCCAATACTTTGGGGGAAGCAAAATAGGGTATATTTTTAAATAATGTAAGATGGCTAATTGTATACTTTATTGAGAACAGATATTTGGACAACATTTTTTCCCCCATTAGATATAGATATCCCTTTAAAGTATGCAGCCTGATGAGCCTTTTTGAAGGGTTCCTCCAGTGACAGACTGTTTGGTACATTTGTATGGCATGCCATAAGTATCTCGTGGACATCTGGAATATATGGCAGTGTGATGCTTTTCCAGTATCTGATGGGTGGGGGTCTGACACCTGTAACCCCACTGATCAGCTGTTTGAGAAGCTAGTGGTGCTCTCTCTTCTCTCAGCTTTTCCTAGGCCATGTGACATTGCGTTCATTGGTCACATGGCTTAGGTGCAGCTTAGCCCCATTGTAGTGAATGGGGGTGCGCTGCAATACCAAGAGCAGCCACTATACAATGTACGGCGCTGTACTTGGGCAGCAGAAAGAAGGCCACGGCACTACTGTGAGCTCCAGTGCCTTCTCAAACAGACCTGTATTGATCAGATACTGATGACCTAACTAGAGAATAGGTCATCCGTAAAAAAAAAAAAAACACTTTAAGGACGTTAGGGTGATTGACAACATTAAAGGATAACTGTCACATTTAGACCCTAATTTCAGTTTTCATATATGTAGTTACTAATATGATAATATTCCTGAATCAATAACTATTAGACTTACTTACCCCTTATTTAATAAGATTCAGCCCTTAGCAACCAGTCTGCATAAAACTGCAATTTCACTATTCTGTTAAGATGGCCGCCCTCAGCCCTGAGGCTAATCCATAGGACACCTGCAGTGAAGTTAGTGAAGATCAGCTCTGTATAGGGAGGTCTTGCAGTGAAGTTCCCAGGTCTGGCTGAAGCCTGTAGTCCTTCTACAAGCTCTCCTCTTATCAGATAAGGCTTTCATTTATACATTGAGCAGCCACATTGTCCTGCACTGCTAAGGGAGTGTCTGCCAAGCACAGGCATGTGGAGAAGTTCACACACACAGCCCAGCACTGTTATCTCTTGTCAGGAAGAACCTGGCTTTTTATACATTCCCTTACAATGCTGACTCACTATCAGTTCCCAGTGCACTCAGCTGCTCCGTCCTCTCATCTGGTAGACGGAAGGAGCATAGCAACCTGATTTTATCTCAGGTAACAATAGCCAATACTGGGGACTTTTAGGTGGCTTTTAGGGGTTATTTATTAAACAATCAGAAATTAAAACAGGGCCAACAAGGTGATATTAATCACCAAAATCCAATAGTAAAAAAAAAATAAATAAATTTGACAGTTATACTTTAAAGGTGCATCCCCTGCTAGGGACTGCCCTCTCTATTAAGCTGCTTTCACATAGTCGGTATTTGAGCAGTGATTTCTGGCAGTGATTGTGAGCCAAAGCCAGGAATGGAGGCTCCCACAGAGGTAAGTTTTATAATGGAAAGATTTGCACTTTTTCTGTGTTTTTGATCAGCACTTGGTTTTGGCTCATTATAACGGATGCAAATCAATGACCAAAACGCTGACGTGCAAGCGGCTGTACAGAGAGGCTCTTGCACAGCGCGTTTTATTTGCATGGTAAGTGTATAACGCTGCATTATTGTGGGGCAGCTGGCATTAAGAAACGGTTTTGCCCTTTGGGAAACAGATTTTCAGTTTCTTAGCAAATGCTGTAAAGACAAGTCTACTTTCATGTAGAAGAATACAGTGTAAATATTTTCTTCTTCAGGTCAAGGCGTGATTTTGGAGCGTTCGCCTTTCAGTGATTACGTTTTCCTTGAGGCCATGCACAAAAGCAAATACATCCGCAAACAATGTAAGTAGATTCTGTATAAAATATGTTTGTTTGCCTCTGTGCCTTTATGTAATGTGTATGCTAAATCAGGGTTCTCCATCTTCTGTGGGATTTACTATAGCCCCAGTAAGTGTGATATTGTTGCCCCTTTTGTTCGAAGGGGTTTTCCGGGTATTAAGCATTGATGACCTATCTTCAGGATAGGTCATCAATATCTGATTGAGCCCCCCGATCAGCTGTTTGAAGGGGATGCAGGGCTCAGACGAAAGCTGTGGCCTCTTCATACTGTAACGAGCACTGTGCCATGCCTTGTGTAGCGCCCTAGCCTAGTGTTGCAGTTCGGTCCCATTCACTTGAATGGGACTGAGCTGTACAAGGGCCTTGTGACCAATAGACGCGAGGTCCCAGACAGCCCTATTTATGAATGTCTCCTTGTTTTCCTCAGGTATCAATCATTATAATGAGATCAAGAATGTGAGCATTGATGAGTTCCTGCCTCCACACGTAGTTGTATATGTGGACGTTCCAGCAGCGGACGTGTACAAGAAAATACAAGAAAAAGGAAATGTAAATCACAGGGTGTATTTTTTTCATTTTCTTTTGAGTAATGTTTTCTCATGTGCATTCTTGGTCTCACGGCTTTTTGCTTTGTTCTTATAGGCAGCTGAGAAGAAAGTTGAGCTGTCCTATTTGCAGAATATTGAGGATGTGTATAAATCATCCTTCCTCCCACAAATTAGGTAGGAGTCTTAAAAACCTGACATACGGTTATGGATCTCTTGGCTGATGCAGTTGTTATTTGCTGATCAATTTTTTGTTTTTTCCTCTATTCTAGCGAGACATCAGAGGTATTGCAGTACACTGCTGCTGAAGCACAGAATGTGGAGCAGGTAAGAATGGGGAACAGGAATGGAAATTCAGTAAAGATTTAACCAAGTACCCCAGCTCCACTCCTTTCTCTGCCCAATCCCCCCTCTAGACTGGCCAGGCATTAGGTACGTCATTTTGCCTGGCCCTGTATTTTTGAGCATGCCTCGTTATAAGATTGGCACGTTTTATTATGTTAGCAGTGCTCAAATCACACATATGACAGATGCTGTACATCACAGCTTACACCATGTCAAAAACAGTCCATTTAAAAGTGCCCCAAAGACAGGATCTGATTAGGGTGTTGGGGTGAGTTCAGTATGTGTTCACATACAGTACAGAGACATTATGGGCCTCACATATGAAAACAAGTGGAGGTAAAATGTGTAGCAGTTGCCTCTGGCATCTAATCGCATCACTGTTTTGATTTTCGTTTATGACACAAGACCTTGTATGTTTTCTGTATATTTTTATCTGCACTTTGTGTGACAGCTTTTGCTACATTAATGTTAATTTTACAGCCAGTAGAAGGTTTAAAACATGCATTCGGCTCTCCTTTGGGGTGTGGACGTCCTTGTTGAGGTGTATCTATCTTGCAGGTTGTTGAAGACATTGAATATGTAAAAATTAGTAAAGCTCCATGGACAGAACAGAATGATGTCACCCTCCATCATTTGCGTATTCTGTGAGTGTTTATCTTCTGGTTTGTATACTTGTTTTTACCATGGTTCGATGGAAAACGATTGGTTCTTTCAAAAGTGTTTTATTGAAAAAGCTGAAGGCCGGGAAATTGATGCCTCAAATAAGGTTCCTCCTTGCTCACAAACTTGACACTTAAAAGGATTGTCCTGTCCGGCCCCCCTGATATGAGCATTGGAGCATTTCATGCCCCGATGCTCTCCCTTGTCCTGCGCCGAATCGCGCATGGCAAAGGCATTTTTGGAGATCCTGTGACATACCAGGCTCTCCATGGGGACTGCTAGGCAGAGGCTTCCGCCTAGCAGTGAGCCCAGTGACATCTCCAGTACCAATGGGCAGGCTTTAGCGCTGCCCTAGCCTGTAAAAAATGCCACAATGCAGTATTCCAACATAACGACCCCAAACACAACTCCAAGACGACCACTGCCTTGCTAAAGAAATTCAGGGTAAAGGTGCTGGACTGGTCAAGCATGTCTCCAGATCTAAACCCTATTGAGCATCTGTGGGACATCCTGAAACAGAAGGTGAAGGAACGAAGCTCTCTAACATCCACCAGCTCCGTGATGTCATCATGGACGAGTGGAAGAGGATTCCAGTGGCAGCCTATGAAGCTCTAGTGAACTCCATGCCCAAGAGATTTAAGGCAGTGCTGGAAAATAATGGTGGCCCCACAAAATATTGGCACAATTTAACCATTTTCACTTAGCGGTGTACTCACTTTTGTTGCCAGCGGTTTAGACATTGATACAATGTAAAGTAGTCAGTGTACAGCTTGTATAAAGTGTCATATCTTCATAAAAAGATAGAATAAAATATTAACAAAAATGTGAGGGGTGTACTCACTTTTGTGAGATTATTTATGTACACACACACGTTAGGCTGTTAAAATGTGTGGGAACAAAAGAGAGAGACCGACATCTACCTGCCCAGCGTGACTTGATTGACAGATCTCTCCTGTCAAATATAGAGACGCCTATCTATTTAGCTGAGCTGGACTGGGAGGTAGACAGTGGGAAGCCACCCCTATGACTCTTCTCCCTGTGCCCACCTCGCTGCAGGCTTTTACAGTAAAAAATAGGTTTGTTACTAGGGAGCTTGTTGAAATGTTATGCTGACTGATACAGGCTGCACAAAGCTCCTGACTCTTTAAAATTGACTAGATAGGTTAAAGGGGCTCACTGATTCAAAGGGTGAATTATTGTGACTACACAAGGTTGCCCACCTTTGTGTAGTTTCTCTTGTGTTTTAATACTTTAAAAAAAAAAAAAAAAAAAATTGGAAAAAAATATATATTTTTTCTTTTCATTGCCACTTTTCACTGACCCCTTTAACTTTTCTATATTTACATCTACCAAGCTTTGTGAGGGCTAATTTTTTGTAGGAAAATGCAGTTTTCAGTGATACCATTTTGGCATATGTATGAATTTTGATCACTTTTTTTTTTGTTTTCTGTTCACTGTAAGAGATAAATATGTATTTTATAATATGGGAGTTTTAAGCTGCAGCACTGCCTATGATGTTTTTTTATTGTTTATTTTAAGTTTGAGGAAAGGGAGAGTGATTTCAACTTTAATATTTTTTTATATTCAAATTTTTTTCTTTTTAAAAAAGTCGCCCTAGGTAACTATAACAAGCAGGCTTTAGATTGCCATTTATATTTAACAATGGATTTTGATCCACTGGGGAATTGAACATTTAGTATATTACAATGCAGTGATGGGCGTCAAAGCCTCAAGCAAGCTCTGGCCTATTCATTCACGCGACTGTAAGTGTTTTGCGGCCCTCATATTGCGGACCCCCAAAACACGGATACCGGCTGTGTGCGGTCTGCATTTTGTGGACCGCACAGGGCTGGCGCTATATAGAAAATGCCTATTCTTGTCCGCAGACCAGGATAGGACATGCTCTGTATTTTTTGCAGGGCAGCAGAGCCCATTGAAATAAATGGGTCCGCACTCATTCCACAAAATTGTGGAACGGATGTGGACCAGCAATTACAGTCGTGTGAATGCATCACTGATGCAAACCCATTCGCTTGAATAAGTCCGGAAGGTGCATAACGGAGGCACGGAACCCTACGGAAGCACTACGGTCTGTGCCTCTGCACTACAAAAAAATAGAACATGTTCTATTTTTTTGCTGTGTGTACGGATCACTGACCCATTCAAGTTAAATGGGTCTGGATCCATTGCGGCAGCTACACAGATAGTGCCAGTGCAAATTGCTTCATGCGAGGGCCGTGTGCATGAGGCCTAAAAGGTAATAGGTTCCTGATCTCAGCCAGGGGAAGCTGTTACTGGCACAGGAGCGCTGCTGCCACCTACTGGCATGTTTGCATCACCTACAGTTCTGCAGCTTTGGCCCTTTCTACCAGGGCCACTTTGAGTTCCCAATCCGCTCCTGCCCACAACTCTTAGGGAAACATTAACAAGGTTTTCCAGTTTAATATTAATGAATTATTACTGGTTTTAGGACCTGCTGTGGCTGGAACCAGGCACCGAAACACCACAGCTCCATACGTCGTGTAGTAGCCAGGCCTGGTTTCTGCAGCACTTCCCCCATTTACTTAAACAGCAATGCAATAACCAGGCAAGATCACTACATATTGTATTGCGCTGTGGTGTTCCAGCCACAGCAACTAGTGAAAAATGGCTCATCAGCAGGGTTGCTGGGAGTCACCCCCCACCCATCGGATATTGTTGATCTATCCCTAAACATAGGTCATCAATAGTAAACTTACTGAACCCCCCTCTACCAACAATTAATATTTTTAAGTAATTGTCGCCATCTGGACTTTTTTTTTTTTTTTGTCCGATAGGTGTGTGTCCCACCTTGGGACCCCACTCTTATTTCGAGAATGGTACCTGTTTATAGCTCAAGTAAATGGAGGTGGTGCATGTGTGGCCACTTTTCCATTCACTGTAGCATGAAACGGCCTTCCATTTTTAAGATAGAAGTGGGGCCCAGAGGTGGGGATACTTTATGTTTAAATTGCACCATTTTTATATGCGCCCCCCCCCCCTCCAAACAAAAAGTAGCTACATTTGGACTTTGTCTTGGAGGTTGGAGACAACTATGTGGTGAGCACATAAACTATTTATTTCAAGAACTGGCTAGGGGTCATCCTGCAAGAGGGAGTAATGGCAAAATCAATTGTTATGGAATGCAAAGAAATGGGGGTTAATGTAATCCAGGAAATTTATCAGACTGCAGTTATGTCCTGGTCACAGTGACTCACACCGTTTACATTGCCTTCCACCATATCACATATCTAGGCTGAACTTTATAAACCTTTCTCTTTTTTTCAGCGTATATACATATATATGTCCTAATCCAACACGTATACTGAGAAGACTTATGTCCATATCTTATGGCACACCTTATAGCATTATGTCTCTTGTGCTGTCTTAATTCCAGGGTTCAGGACAAGTGCAAGGTTACTAATCTCTTCAACCTGCCAACCTACATCCCAGAAGTCACAGTGGGTGGACTAGACTACGACAAGCTGTATTATCAGTTCCGAAGTGTAAGAAGCCTTTTTTCTTTTATCATATATTCGCATAAGGGTACTTTCACACTTGCGTTGGTGCCGATCCGTCTGTTTATTTGCACGGACGGATCCGCACCTATAATGCAAACGTTTGGATCCGTTTTGAATTACATTGAAAGTCAATGGGGAACGGATCCGTTTTCAAATGCACCATATTGTGTCATTAAAAAATGATCCGTCCCCATTGACTTACATTGTAATTCAAAATGGATCCGCTTAGGCTCTGCATGTTTAGACGGACACCAAAATGCTGCAAGCTGCGTTTTGGTGTCCGCCTCCAAAACACAATAGAAGCGGAACGGAGCCTAACTGATGCATTCTGAGCGGATCCTTATCCATTCAGAATGCATTGGGGCTGAACTGATCCGTTTTGGACCATTTGTGAGAGCTAGTGTCAAAGTACCCTAAGAATAACCCTAAGTTCACACCTGAGCGTTTTACAGCGCGTTCAAACGTGCTGTAAAACGCTCAACACATGAAAACCAATGCTTTCCTATGGCCCTGGTTCTCACTTGAGCGTTTTACAGCGCGTTTGAACGCGCTGTAAAACGCCCGACGCATAAACAAGTACTTGAGCTTTTTTTGGGGCGTTTGTCGCGTGTTTTGTGATTGACACCACAGTAGTCAATCACAAGAACGTACGAACGCGCGTTTCCTATTTTCAAAAACGCGCTGAAATACCCGCGACTAAAACGCGCGTTTTTAGAACGCTCAGGTCTGAACCCAGGGTAATTGTTGTTGCAGTGGATGAAATCTGCAGCCAGTTCACAGCGGAAATTTCTCTGTGGAATAGTGAAATCCGCCTTGTGTAGCCATACGGTAACGGGTTTATGAGGTTAGAAAAGTATCACTTTTTGTTTTTTCGTTAAAACTGCCACTCTAGTTCATTGCCTGTTTGCAGTTCATCTTCCTTTCAACCCTTTTAGTTTTGGCTGCAACATTTACATTTTTTCATCCCTGCCTTGTTTTTCTTTTAATTTTTTTCGGCAGTATAGTCATATGGGGGCTTGTTGTTTTTGTGGGACACGCTGTATATAGCTTTAACAGATCCATTTAATGTTCCAAAAATTGCACTGAAATGTAAAATGTTAAATTTTTATATTTCTATTTCATGAATGGTCTTTAAAGTAATGGGTAAGCTTTACTATTCACAATTTTCTTTTGCAGCTGGTAGGAAGAAAATATGCAACAGGATACAACGAAGATATCGGGGACAAGTACATCTGGCTGAAGTGAAAAATTTGGAAGCCTTTCTGGTCCACAGTATCTGCTCCCTTTAATGTTTCCACCGCAATGACTGGCAATATTCTTTAGATCAGACTATTTGCAGTGAGGGAGTAGTAAGGGTGAAGCCCCAAGTAATGCAGTGGATCGTCTGGAACATAATACATCTGTACGAACTATTAATCTCAAATACGAATAAATATGTTTTCTTTGACACTGATTGATTTGGATTAATGCCTTTTAAGTTTTCTTTAGCTGAATTTACCTGATTTACATCCACGTAATCACTGGTTCCTGCGGTCTTACATGGTCAGTGAGTAGGGGAATTGGTAGAACCTAGTTATACATGTATTCATACATTTCCTGGAGGAATAACAGGAACTGCACAACATAGGAGTTCTAAGTAAAGCTGCTCTCGAATTTTTATTTTATAGGGATTGCAAGTAAAATAGACATGGCAGAAGAGGTATAAGGTCAAGTCTATCCGGCTCAAGCATTGCACTTACTCATAAAATGATATAGTATTTGTAGTCAACAAAAGACATTTTTTAACAGTTCTCTGTATCTCTATTTTATAATTTGCTTTGTTTATAACCTTTTTATCTTTTTTTTTCTTTTCTTTTTTTTTTGTAAGAGGTTAATAGTTTCCTAATGAGCATCCCATGGGTCAACAGGTGAAAATAATATGTTTCAGTAGCTTGTGGGGCAGGCGTGTGATCGTTAAAAAAGGGCCACGGCTTAAGCTGTGCCATATTACGCCAGCATTTTGGTGCCCAAACATTTGTCCAAAGTAAGCCAACCAAGAGGTGACTTGAAGTTAGGCTAGTTTCACACTAGCGGCATGGACCTCCAGCAGGCTGTTCCGTCGGGGGAACAGCCTGTCGGATCCGTCCTGCCACTAGTGAACGTGTGCCCCCAGACTACTGCTCTGGCCCCATTGACTATAATGGGGGCGGGACGGAGTTCCGCCGGCGGCACGGCAGCGCACGCCTAGAGGCCGCCGGACTAAAACTACAGGTTTTATTACAGCAGTCTCTCGGCGTGCGCTGCCGTTCTTCCGCCGCTGCAGGTCATGGCTTCTGAGCAGTAGATTGTGTGGTCTAAACGGCGATCTGCTGCTCAGAAGCCATGATTCTGTATGAGGAAAAGGGATCACCATAGCCATCCATCGTCCTCATACAGTGAAGGAGATCGTCGCCTGTAAATGCACAATCTCCTTCACTGAACGAGCAGCCAACTGTCGGGAAGGAACGCTTCTTTCCCGACAATTGTCTACTGCATCACCCTGTGTAAAACGAGCTAAAGCTGCTGCCAAACACCTCTTTTAGTGGCTTATTTCCCTGAGATCCAAAGGGTTGGACATGTTGAATTTCAGCTTCTCTAGCCCAACATCAGACATCGCGTTAGATGTTTGGCCGAATTCTGTGGGTTATACAACATGCATCTAATGTGTAGGGGCAGCTTAAATGATAACTGTCACATTTAGACCCTAATTTCAGTTTTCATATATGTAGTTACTAATATGATAATATACCTGAATCAATAACTATTAGACTTACTTACCCCTTATTTAATAAGATTCAGCCCTTAGCAACCAGTCTGCATAAAACTGCAATTTCACTATTCTGTTAAGATGGCCGCCCTCAGCCCTGAGGCTAATCTATAGGACACCTGCAGTGAAGTTAGTGAAGACCAGCTCTGTATAGGAGGTCTTGCAGTGAAGTTCCCAGGTCTGGCTGAAACCTGTAGTCCTCCTACAAGCTCTCCTCTTATCAGATAAGGCTGTCATTTATACACTGGGCTCTACATTGTCCTTTACTGCTAAGGGAGTGTCTGCCAAGCACAGGCATGTGGAGAAGTTCACACACACAGCCCAGCACTGTTATCTCCTGTCAGGAAGAACCTGGCTTTTTATACATTCCCTTACAATGTTGACTCACTATCAGTTCCCAGTGCACGCAGCGTGCTCCGTCCTCTCATCTGGTAGACGGAAGGAGCATAGCAACCTGATTTTATCTTAGGTAACAATAGCCAATACTGGAGACTTTTAGGTGGCTTTTAGGGGTTATTTATTTAAGAATCAGAAATTAAAACAGGGCCAACAAGGTAATATTAATCACCAGAATCCAATAGTAAAAAAAAAAAAAAAATTTGACAGTTATACTTTAAGATAAGGATAAAAAAGACATTTCCAGAAAAAAAGCATCACATGTTAAACTATATGTGAATACTTCTTTTTTGAAGTCACTCCATGTATTGTACTTCCAGTAGTGGCTCTCTAACTTCCTGGGATTGTGCTGCCGTCTTTTGGTGTGTCGAATGGTCTGAATGACAGCATTAGAAGTAGGAGACTCAGAGCTCCGTTAGTAAGTGAAAGGTCCTGACAGTGCAGTTGTAAGGACACATCATGTTCTGTGTACATAATCTGTTATCTGCTCACTGAACTGTCACATCTTACATATATTTCTGTAAAGTGGGACTTTTTTTTTTTTTTAAACTCGTTTTATTGAAGAATAGCAAAAGGCATGTTACAGCAAACATAAGGCATGTTTCCCCACGCAGGGGGAGTCAGTGGAGAGAGAGGGAAACAGACACCGTAGGGTGAAGACAGGTGTAAGAAAGTGGCAAATCAGAGCGAATCATCAAAACGTAGCATACAGTTCCAAACTCTGAGTGATCAAGTATCAGAAACATCGTGTCTAGCTGGCACAGAGTACATGTGCGTTATCTGTAAAGTCAGCGGAGACGAGCACCATACCCCCCAGATTTTGTGAAATTTCTGTGGGCACTTCCTATTAATATAGACTACCTTTTCCATGGAGATCACCTGGTTGACCTGACATTGATTAACCGAGGGGGCCCTATCCCCCATCCATCTCAGGGCCACCGACTTCCTAGCCAGAAACAGTACGGCACCTAGAAAGACCCTTTGATGATGGGTCCATGCTTCCTCATCAAGCACCCCCAGAACACACACCTTAGGGCACAAAGGGATGGGGGAAGGAAACATAGATGACACCACCCGCGTAAAGTGGGACTTTAGTGTTCAGATAATACACACATTGATTCACAAAGAGGAAATACACGCAGTGTCTGCATTGCCAGGACCTTTGTAGCCGTGCTCCCTCCATGCTGTGCACTAGACAGATCCATCCCAGTAACTCCAGCCTCCTGTTACTGCTTCTGACTGGGTAAGCTAATGCAGCAAGGCTGGCATAGTCAGTGGGCACTGTGGCTGGCATCGTTATAGAGTACTATCAGTTGGTAATGTGGTAAGGCACTGTGGCTAGCAATGTGAGAGCATCACACATTACAATTACTCTGCAAATAACACCTTCCCCTCACTGCAGCGGTAAACCAACAATGGATTACCCATCTAAGAGGTCTTATAAACTTCTGTTGACTGCTACAAAAGGAGAATATTTGGTATTTGATTTTCCCCTTCGCCTATGACAGCACCCCTGGAGAGACCACCTCCTCCTCCTTAGGACAGGAAACAGAATCCCTTTAAAAGAGGGTTCACCCCCTCTATCCCCAGTTCTGTTTCTTGTCCTAAGGGATAGGTGGAGTTGGAATCGCAGTTTAAAAAGAATCAGAGCTGCGGGGGCCCTGGCTTTTTCAAGTATTAGGAGTGTTACCCCGGGTGGCGTAAGCCTCCTCTAGGAGCTGCTGCGACAAGACTGGGCTTCCTTCTCTCCCTACCCCACTCCGGTCTCCTTCCCGGCCTGGGCGGGTTACTGCCTTCCTGGGTGCAGCGGACCTCTGTGGGCAGTGTTTTGCATGTCCGGCTGCCATCACGTGTAGAATGGACGTCGCTTCTGGTTGGCAGAGGGAGGAAGCGCTGTGCTGTAGACCGGTAGTGGGGAAGAGCCAGCATGCGCGTGCCAGGAGAAAAGCCCAGTCAGCTCACTGTCATGCCAGTGGAGAAGAGGCAGAGACAGTTCCTCCATTATGGCTGTATTGCTGTATGATTATAGAGCAGGCTCAGCGTGCTGAAACCACCAATGATACACTGGTACCAGGGTGGGGTAAGAGGGGATGTTCCCCATTAACATCAGTGTTATGTATTTGCTTATGTGGGCCATCTTCTGTGCCTAGATATGAGTTTTCTAGGAAGGTCTCCAGATCAAAGGAGAAGGGGTGTGCTGTTTGTAAAGAAAGTTACCATCTGCCTCGGTTAAAGAGGACCTTTCACCACTTCTGACCTGCCTATTTTAATAGCTACGTGCATTCCCCACGTACTAACAATTCTGGAGCATCTATTCTTATGGCTCTATGTTGTACCATTCCTTTATTATTTGCACTAAAAGTTATGAATGAATAGCTAGCAGTCTGCAGTAATGGTACAGAGGGGTGGTAACCAGTTGGGGGGGGTGTACCTGCACAGTCTGAAAATGGCAGCACTGATTGGATAGAGTGAGTCTGTACAGGTACACCCCCCAACACTTACTTCCCCTCTGTACCCTTAATGAAGGCTAATAGCAATTCATTCATAACTTCTAGTAGAAATAATAAAGGAATGGCACAACATAGAGACATAAGAATAGATGCTCCAGAATTGTTATTACATGAGGAATGCATGACGCTATTAAAACAGGCATGTCAGGAGTGGTGACAGGTCCTCTTTAAACCCCAGTATCAAGCATGCATAAGCAAGTTAATGGGGGAGGTAGCTCCGTCTCTGATAGGCAGTATCAAGCAGATGATCTGTGATGAAGTTAAAGAATCTGTTAGCGGCCTGCTTAAAAATCACCCTAGTACCTCTGTGGTAGCATCTAACCACCCCTCTAGTGACAGTGATGTATTATCTGGTTTGGAGGAAGAAGGGAAATGGCAATCTCTTAACTATTCTTCTGAGGACAAGCCTGCAGGAAAGCTGCTCTTCCGTGCTAAAAACACTAATGTCCTGGTTAAAGCAGTTAGAGCTTCTATGGGTTTAGATGATGAGAAATTGCCACAATCCATTCAGGACTCTGTTTGAGGACCTAGATCCTAGAAAGAGAGAGGTTTTGACGTCCGTGAAAATATTCAGTCATTTCCAAAGAGTGGAAGAAACCTGAATTTAAAAAAATAATTTTTTTTTTTATACCTTCCTCTGTTAAATGTAAATATCCTTTTGATGAACAGGTTTCCGCATCTTGGCATAGGTCTACTAAGCTTGATGCCCCTGTAGCCAAAATGGCCAGGAAGGCAGTGCTTCCCTTTGAAGATATGGGATCTCTTATAGATCCTATGGATAAAAGCAGGGATTTAAAAAAAAATACAAATTTGGGAAGCCTCTGTTGCAGCAGTTAAGCCTGCCATTGCTGCCATTTCCATTGCTAGGTCCCTAAAACATTGTATGGGGGAATTAGAAGCCCACATTAAAGGGGGCACTCATAGGGAGCAATTGCTTTCCTCTTACCCGACTATTGATAATGCTTTGGATTTTTGGCTGATGCTTCTGCTGACTCCTTAACCCTGGGTTCAGACCTGAGCGTTCTTGAAATGCGTGTATTTCAGCGCGTTTTGCAAATAGGAAATGCGCGTTCTTGTGATTAACTACAAACGCCCCAAAAAAAGCTCAAGTACTTGTTTATGCGTCGGGCATTTTACAGCGTGTTCAAACGCGCTGTAAAACGCTCAAGTGAGAACCAGAGCCATAGGAAAGCATTGGTTTTCATGTGTTGAGCGTTTTACAGCGTGTTTGAACGCGCTGTAAAACGCTCAGGTGTGAACTTAGGGTAAGACTATCCGCAATAGCTTCTGCCCATAGAGCGATTTGTTTGAAGGGCTGGAATGGAAAAGCTAGTTCAAGAGCTAAGCTTGTGTAATTCCATGCCAGGGCGAATTTTTATTTGGGCCTGTTTTGGTTGATTTGCTAGAGAAAGCCTCAGATAGAAAAAAAGGGCTTTCCCTCTACCAGTCAGCAGCCACCTAGAAAGTTCTTCCGTCCCAGGTTTAATAGGGAGAGTTTCAAAGGGAAGAAAAGGGCAAAACATCATGCAGGAGGTGCTAAAAAGTCTAAGGGGTTTCTTTTTTTGGGTCAGATGCCTCAAAGAAATAACCCCAATGACGCCAGGCCCCAGTAGGAGGCCGTCTGTCTTTCTTTTCCCATCAGTGGCAGAAGATCTCCAACAGTCCCTAGATAAATTCTGTGTCAGCAGTTTCTAAGTTGTCCCAGGTCTGTAAAAATAAGGTTCCTCCTTGGGATCTAAACTTGCTTCTTTCGGCCCTCACTTCAGATCCTTCCCTTCAGCCTATCAATATGATCTCCCTAAAATTACTCTCGCTTAAACTTTGCTTTCCTCTTGGCCATTACTTCTGCCAAGAGGTTTATTGAGATTGCTGCTCTTTCCATTAACCAGCAGTAATTTGGAGGATCTGGTAGTTATCTCACCTGATCCTTCTTTTTTACCAAAGGTCTCTTTCAGGTTTCACCATTCCCAGGAGATAGTGTTGCCATCCTTCTGCTCTTCTCCTAAAACTAAAAAAGTCAGTATAACATTGTTTGGATGTTAGGAGATGCATTGTTCAGTATCTGCAGGCAGGGTGGATAAAAATAAATTATTTTTAAAAATAAAATAAAAAAAAATCAGATTTATTTGATTTAAATCGGATTTTTTTTATTTAAATCGGATTTCTTTTTTTATTTAAATTGGATTTTCTTATATAAAATGCTTTTTGAGGAAAATATATTACCATCCAAAGGTTATTCCATCATGAAATAAATTAGTTTTTTAATTATGTAGAATAAGGCTGTATATGTTTTAAATTTTTTTTGTAAATAAATTCCATTAATCCATTCACAATGTCATGCTCTTCCAGAGGTTTTTCTTAGATTATTGGGCAGTTTCTCTGCCTACAAGATATTATCACAGATGCTTGGTTTACTTTTGCAGTTCTCAAAACTGAATTTGACTCAGCAGAGATCATATGCCTCTTCTTCACAGCAAATAAGTTATACCAGCAAGAATTAGTCTTAGGGCTACTTTTACATTTGCGTTCGGTGCGGGTCCGTCCAGTACTTGTACAGACGGATCCGCACTGAAAATACAAACCAATGCATCCGTTCAGAACGGATCAGTTTGTATTATATATGGAAAAAAATGCTAAGTCCCAAACGGATACGTTCTGACCCCCATTGAAAGTCAATGCAAACAGATCCGTCCCCATTGACTTACTGACGTAAGTCAGGACGGATCCGTTTGGCTCAGCATCGCTAGGCGGACACCAAAACTCTGCAAGCAGCGTTTTGGTGTCCGCCTCCAAAACGGAAAGGAGGCGGTATGGAGCCAAACCAGTGCATTCTGAACGGATCCGCATCCATTCAGAATGCATTTGGGCTGAACGGATCAGTTTGGGGCCTCTTGTGAGACCTGCAAACGGATCTCACAAGCGGATCCCCAAACGCAACTGTGAAAGTAGCTTTATGTAGAAAACTATGATTTAAATCAAGCCTTACTGAGTAGTGATTTAAATCGTGATTTAAATCAGTTTGATTTAAATCAAATCCACCCTGTCTGCAGGTCACGCAACCATGGAGGTCCTCCTCTCGTTTGTTGCTCTTATATCAGGGTCCGAAGAAGGGTTCTGCTGCCTCGTCCCAGACCATAGTTAGATGGACGTATTGGTAAAAATCCAGATCACCTGCAATCTCTATCCAGAGTAGATTTTCTTTGGTGCATGGATATGGTTTTACTACCACTGTAATATTTACTGCTGGAATAAAAGAAAATTGCACTCAACTATAGTGGTGCTGGAGATTTTCCTTTCAAGTTTCATAGTTAGATGGATTAGGCAGGCTTTTTCCTTAGCATATTTTTCTAAGGGAGTTCCTTCACCTTCAGGGTTTGGGGCCCACTCTACTAGGTCAGTCTCCACTTCCTGGGCAGAGAGGGCTTCCGCTTCCATAGAGCAGTTCTGTAGAGCAGTCACCTGGAGTTCTACTCACACTTTCTTTAGGCACTATAGACTTCAGCTTCCTTCTAATGAAGGACTTACTTTTGGTCGTAAGGTGCTTCAAGCTGTTGTCCCACCCTAGGTAGATTGTCTATTCTCCAGGGGGGCTGTCATGAGGGAAGGAGAGAATTTAGATTACACTTACTGGTAATCGGTTTTCTTTGAGCC
The DNA here is from genome assembly GCA_033119425.1 of Bufotes viridis. NCBI lineage: Eukaryota > Metazoa > Chordata > Amphibia > Anura > Bufonidae > Bufotes > Bufotes viridis. Next base: position 118,491,488 of record CM065595.1, on the reverse strand, counting down.
TATGACAGCACCGCATAATTCCCTTCCCTAAAAATGCTTTGTCTCTGAAAATAAATAAATAAAAATTACAATTTTATTATAAGAAAGTTGGATAGAATGTATATAAGAAGGATGTTATGTTCCTTAGTTCTTGGAAAGGACTGGGGATAGAGGGGGTGGACCTTTTTAAAGCGATTCTGGTTCCTGTTTCCTGTCCTGGGGAGGAGGAGGTGGTCTCTCCAGGGGTGCTGTCATAGGCTCAAAGAAAACTGATTACCGGTAAGTGTAATCTAAATTTTCAATGATCTATAACTACCATAAAAGAAAAGCTACCAAAAATTCCCAAAAAAATAAATTGTTTAAAAAAAAAAGACAAAAACAAACACCCTTTCTGAAAGAAGTGTCGCTTTCATTAGTTCTTCCTCACTGTGGTGCACTGATCCCAAGTTACAATTTGCATGATATCCCAAAGTTTATTGTGGAAAACTGTACAAATGGTGGCTCTATTACCCTGGTGTGGGGGAGCCTCTAGCCTGGATACAAGATGCAATACAGTTGGGCATATTATAGGTATGGTATCAGGTTCTGTATGATATCCTACAACACATTTGCCCACAGATGTTGCAGCAGGGCTTGTAGATCCAACGCACTTGCAAGTTGCAGTTGAGCAAGCTGAAGCACAGCTGATTCCCTCAATACTTGATTAGCAATAAATCTGGTGACTGGGCAGATCAAGGAAGTGTTGCAATCTGGCAGAAACTCTTGGGAAACCCTTGCTGTGTGTAGGGGAGCAAGAATTTCTACCCGGGTGCTTTTTTTTTTGTCAGTGAGTGTACTATGCCTTATATCCAGCTGAAAAGGACATCTGGAAAGACCATTGAAAATTGCTCTCTAACAGACATAGATCACCTCACACCAGTGGTGTAGCATGGGGGGCCAGTTGCCCCGGGTGCCAAACTGCCAGGGGGCCCTCAGCAGCCTGACATGACTTATATTAACTGCACTGATGGTAAGAACCCTGCATCAAAGCCTTAGAAAGCTAAAGGTCCCGTATAAGCATAAAAGAACTGTACTGACAATGGTGTAGTTCTTAGCTTTGGAGGGTGCAGCAACAGGACCTGTGATGACATCACCAAAAGGACCTTCACCCCTAAATATCTAAGAACTGCAGATTTGAGGCTAGAATAAAGTGCTCAAAAGGACGTCCTCCTTCAGGAGTCAGCAAATGGAGTGGGTAAAAGGAGGTCCTCCTCTTTCCTCTCCATGCCTTATGTAGAGGGAAGGGGGAGATTTATATGTATATATGTCTCCATTAAAATATGCATATATACAAATATATCAGCCCTGAATGGCCAGTGGGGATATATGTTACATAGTATATACATATAACCCCTGTGTATATATTTGTATGTGCCCAGTATTTGCCCTGTAGGTGTATGTGGGCCCAGTATATGGATATATATGTATAAATATTGTGGTAAGGTGCAAGGTACCGTTGTCGACGGGAGGTACGTGTCACCGAGGTTCCTGGCCTCGGTGAGGTAAGAGCCGGGTTTTTGTGTGTCAGCAGCAGCTAGTGCTGCTTCACAATTTGATATTTAGTTTGGCTGCAAAGCCAATCCGGGCCGGCTCTTACTGGGAGTAGGCAAAGAGTTGGGTGGGTGCCTATTCCCCACGGTCCAGGCCGGACTTTATCCGGGCCTTTAAAAGGCAGCCTCCTCAGCAGCTGAGTGTGATTGTCCTGGAGCTGCTGTTAGGCTGTGGAATCACTTGAGTTTGGGAGTGCTGATCCATGCTGTGCTGTGTGGAGTTCTCTGGGCTGGAAGCAAGAGCCCAAGCAAGGAGGAGTGCAGACGGCCTGGAAGCCTGAGGTCGATCGCCTTGCGGCTGGACTGACAGCCAGGTGCGAACCTGCACCTAAAGCCTCCCAGGTGACTGGAACCTGTTTTGGACTATTTTGTTTTTCCTCATGATTTCTTATGTGTGTGAATTAACACCAAGTGACTGTTTGCTGTGTATTTGCTGCAAGTGTGAATTAAACACTGTTTGCTACACTTTCTGGACTCCGTTTTGCCTCTATACTGCACCCGCGCTGCTATCTACCAGAGCGACTCCCCACATTTGGTGTCGGATGCGGGCATGCGCAGTGAGGCTGGCGTGAACGCCGAAGTTTGTTTGTTTTGCTGGGCACGAATGCATGGAATATATTAAACCAGCAAAGTTGCAAGCAGGAATTTCTGGCAACATGGAGGCTGCTGTGAAGGCTCTCATAGAGGCTAACGTGCAGCAGCGGGAGACCAACCAGCTGCTATTACAGCACGTGATGGCGTTACAAGCTGCAGGAGCGTCCCACCACGACCATGATGCCCGGAAGCGGTCCGTGCGGCGATCCCAAAAATGACCCCCTCGGACGACGTTGAGACATATCTGGCAGTCTTTGAGAAGGTGGCCGTGAGGGAAAAGTTACCCCGTGACCAGTGGGCCGAGGTGGTTGCTCCGTTCCTGGCATCCGGACCCCAGCAAGTTTTTTTGACTTAGCAGATGACCAGGCTGCTGATTATCCCACGGTGAAGGGGAGATCCTGGCCAGACTGGGGTAAACGTGTTGGTCCGGGCTCAGCGGGTCCACCAGTGGGACTTTAAAGCGGCTGAACCCGCCAGGCCGCAGTACTATGAGTTGCTGTACAGGTTGCAAAAGTGGCTGCAGCCTGATGTTCTAAGTCCAACTGCTATGCTGGACCGTCTGCTGGCCGACATGTTCTGGAGGGCCCTGCCTTACCCCCTTCAGCACTGGATCGGCCAGGTATCCCCCACTAATGCCCTTGAAATGGTTGATCTGGTGGAGCGCTATGAGGCCACAAAAAACTTGCCAGGGGGTGTTGTTGGGAGGGGACCGGTCAAACCCTGGAGGTCTCCCATCCCGCCCCGACGACTGATACCCGAGAAACCTGCTCGGGGTGTACCCCCTGTGGACCCGGCTCCGATAGTCTGCTGGCGGTGTCACGAGCCTGGCCACGTAAGGGCCGACTGTCCACAGTGGGGAGAACCCATGAAGATTAATTATGGGTACCGGGCTTCCATGTATGCCCGGAGACTGTGTGCAACCGGCACCCCCGAGACAATAGACAATCGTCACCTGTGCCAGGTGCAAGTGGGTGATAATCTGGCAGTGGCGCTACTGGACTCAGGGAGCCTAGTAACCCTGGTAAGTGCTGCCCTGGTACAGCCCTCCCAGTATACGGGCCGGAAAGTTGGTGTGGTGTGCATACACGGAGACTTAAAGGACTATCCCACTGCTGTAATGTCTCTGTCCACGGCGGCCGGCACATGGACTTGTGAAGTGGCGATCTCCACAAAGCTACCTTATGAACTATTAATTGGGAGAGAGTTCCCTGGTTTTCCGTCACTATGGCCTGAGATGAAAGTGACTAATAGCCCTGAGACAGGGGTAACCCTAGTAGAGTGGCCTGGTTCCAGTGGAAGGCCAGAGCCCTGGGAGCCCGAGTCCGAAGGGCCTGCGGTAGGGGTGACCACCACTTCTGTGATAGAGGGGGAGACACCCCCACTGAGTGTAATGGTGGGAGACATGGAGGACTTGCCACCAGGACCTGAGTTGGCAGACCTCCACGTCTCCGGAGACAATTTTGGGACCGCCCAAAACCGGGACCAAACCCTAACCAGGGCCTGGGAGAATGTGATAGAAATTGATGGTAAACCCCAGAAGCCAGGGGCTGAGTTAATATTTCCCCGCTTTGTCGTTCACCAAGAAATGTTATATCTGGTGAACCAAATCCGGGGTGAATCTGTTGAACAGTTGGTGGTGCCCACAGCGTATCGCAAGCTGGTCATGGAGCTTGCCCACCAACATGTTCTTGGGGGACACTTGGGGTGGCAGAAAACGCAGGACCGCATACTGCAGCGGTTTTATTGGCCTGGTGTGTTTAAGGAGGTTGAAGAATATTGTAAATCTTGTCCAACCTGTCAGGTGAATAGCCCCAGCCACATTTCCGTAGTCCCCTTGTGCCTCTTCCAATCATTGAGGTCCCGTTTGAGTGTATCGCTATGGATCTAGTCGGGCCTGTACCGAAGTCTGCCAGGGGCCACCAACACATTCTGGTAGTTCTCGACTACGCCACTCGGTATCCGGAGGCGGTGCCTCTGCGACATACCTCGGCTAAGCTCATTGCCAAAGAGTTCATGGAAATGTTTTCCCGTGTGGGCCTGCCAAAAGAGATTCTGACAGACCAAGGGACCCCTTTTATGTCCAAAGTTATGAGGGAACTGTGTAAACGATTGCGTATAAAGCAATTGCGGACATCCGTTTACCATCCGCAAACGGACGGTCTTGTCGAAAGGTTTAACCAAACTCTAAAAAATATGTTAAAAGGGTGGTGTCTAGAGATGGGAAGGACTGGGACCTGCTTCTGCCCTATCTCATGTTCGCAGTGCGAGAGGTGCCCCAGTCCTCTACTGGGTTCTCGCCCTTCGAACTGCTTTATGGCAGACACCCTCGGGGCCTGTTGGATATCGCCAAGGAAGCGTGGGAACAGCAGCCTGTCCCCACAAAAGTGTCATTGAGTATGTCACCCAGATGCAAGACCGGATGGAAAGGGTGTTGCCGCTGGTCCGGGAGCATATGGAGGCAGCGCAACAAGCCCAGAGTAGGGTATATAATCGTCAGGCTCGGGTACGGGACTTCAATCCGGGAGATCGGGTTTTGGTTCTAGTACCCACCCTTGACAGCAAGTTCCTAGCTAGGTGGCAGGGCCCCTATGAGGTGATGGAGAAGGTAGGGGAAGTAAATTACAAGGTACACCAGCCAGGGCGGCGCAAGCCGGAGCAGGTGTACCACGTGAATTTACTAAAGCCGTGGAAGGATAGGAACACGACCGACGACAACAGCCCCGGCCAGGGCTTCTAGGTGAAAAGGGTCCAGCCCCACAGTTCGAGGCCTGTGAAGCAGTAACCACGGTAAAAATTGCAGACAGCCTGTCGTCCAAACAAGTTCAGGAAGTCAGGGAGTTCATCAGTCGAAACACGGATGTGTTCTCGGACCTCCCTGGCCGCACGTCTCTCATCCAACATGACATCGTCACTGAGCCTCAGGCCAAGATCCGGTTAAAACCATACCGGGTACCTGAGGCTCGGCGACGGGCCATCGCGGAGGAAGTGCAATTAATGTTGAAGCTCGATGTCATTGAGGAGTCGAAAAGTGAGTGGGCCAGTCCCATAGTTCTTATACCCAAGCCGGATGGGACGTTGCGGTTCTGCAACGATTTTCGCAAGTTAAATGAAGTGTCCAAGTTTGATGCGTATCCCATGCCCCGGGTAGACGAGCTTGTTGAGAATTTAGGACAAGCCCGTTATTTTTCTGTGCTAGACCTCACTAAAGGGTACTGGCAGGTACCCTTAACGGAGTCGGCCAAGGAAAAACGCTTTGTTACCCGCAGGGCCTGTATCACTACAAGGTGTTACCCTTTGGCCTGCATGGCGCCCCGCCACCTTCCAAAGGTTAATGGACATAGTGCTGCGACCTCATCGTCGGTACGCCTCGGCCTACTTAGATGATGTAATCATCCACAGCACCGACTGGGAAAGCCATTTGCCCAAAGTGCAGGTGGTAGTGGATGCCCTGAGGAAAGCTGGACTAACCGCCAATCCAAAGAAGTGTGCGATTGGGTTGGAAGAGACCAAATATCTGGGATATGTTATTGGGCGGGGAGTCATCAAGCCGCAGGTAACTAAGGTAGAAGCCATACGTAACTGGCCCCGACCGGTCACCACCAGGCAGGTAAAGTCCTTCCTGGGAATTGTAGGGTACTACATGCGGTTTGTGCCCCACTTTGCCACAATAGCAGCGCCGTTGACAGACCTGTTGAAGGGGCGAAAGTCTGGGAAGGTTAGCTGGAGTGAGAAGGTGGAGGAGGCTTTCTCCGCGTTGAAGTCGGCCCTGTGTGGGTCCCCGGTTTTGGTGACACCCGACTTCAACAGGGAGTTCGTCGTTCTGTAGGTCTCGATGCAGTACTGTCTCAGGAAGTCAATGGGGAAGAACATCCCGTTGTCTTCCTGAGCCATAAACTCACCCCAGCCGAGACCAGGTATAGTATAGTGGAGAGGGAGTGCCTGGCTATCAAGTGGGCACTCGAATCTCTCCGCTATTACCTGTTAGGGAGGAGGTTCCGTCTGGTGACCGACCATTCCCCTCTTAAGTGGATGATGCTCGGGTCACCAGGTGGTTCCTATCCTTGCAAAATTTCAAATTTTCGGTGGAACACAGGGCAGGCCGCTTGCAGAATAACGCAGATGCCCTGTCCCGCATCCACTGCCTCACATGTGTTCACCCCCTCAGGGTTGAACAAAGGGGGAGGGGTATGTGGTAAGGTGCAAGGTACCGTTGTCGACGGGAGGTACGTGTCACCGAGGTTCCTGGCCTCGGTGAGGTAAGAGCCGGGTTTTTGTGTGTCAGCAGCAGCTAGTGCTGCTTCACAATTTGATATTTAGTTTGGCTGCAAAGCCAATCCGGGCCGGCTCTTACTGGGAGTAGGCAAAGAGTTGGGTGGGTGCCTATTCCCCACGGTCCAGGCCGGACTTTATCCGGGCCTTTAAAAGGCAGCCTCCTCAGCAGCTGAGTGTGATTGTCCTGGAGCTGCTGTTAGGCTGTGGAATCACTTGAGTTTGGGAGTGCTGATCCATGCTGTGCTGTGTGGAGTTCTCTGGGCTGGAAGCAAGAGCCCAAGCAAGGAGGAGTGCAGACGGCCTGGAAGCCTGAGGTCGATCGCCTTGCGGCTGGACTGACAGCCAGGTGCGAACCTGCACCTAAAGCCTCCCAGGTGACTGGAACCTGTTTTGGACTATTTTGTTTTTCCTCATGATTTCTTATGTGTGTGAATTAACACCAAGTGACTGTTTGCTGTGTATTTGCTGCAAGTGTGAATTAAACACTGTTTGCTACACTTTCTGGACTCCGTTTTGCCTCTATACTGCACCCGCGCTGCTATCTACCAGAGCGACTCCCCACAATATATATATATATAGATATGCATATACATGTATGCCCCTGTAATTATATGCATGTCTATGTATATGTTCTGCCCATATGTGTCCCCAGGTTGTGAATAGATAGATAGATAGATAGATAGATAGATAGATAGATAGATAGATAGATAGATATTGCCGCATCTGTGTGTGTGTGTGTGTATATATATATATATATATATATATATGTTTTGCATTACAAGAACAAGGGAACAAAGGGCTCCCTTGCCTTTTTTATGCCGCGGACTTCCGGCGCTAAAATTACCGTGTCGGAGATGCGCAGTCACTTTATAGGCGGCACTGCGCTCATCAGTTGAGCCCAGCAGCCCGAGCGAGAGATAACCCCTGAGAAACAAACCAAGGGAGAATCAACCCCAGGACGACGAGCAAGAACCCTTGGAAGACGAGCATTAACCCTGGATGGCTGAGTAACCCTACCCCATACCACCAACGAATTAACCCCTGCATTGCCCATTAACCCCAATTCCCCTGAATACCCTATCCACCAATGCATTAACCCTTTCCATTTCCTGTTTACCCCTGCATTGTCCAACTGCCCACATTCCCTGCATTAACCCTTTACTGCCCCATATTCCTTAAATCCCTGCATTAACCCCTACAATAGTACCCTGTGCTATTGACCCCTGCAAGATTTACCCCATATCCCTGTTTCCCACATCTATATTGTATTAACCCCTTGCTCCCCTGTAGGGACAGTTTATAGCTAGGTGGAAGGCTGCTACTGATATTTACATGTGTGAGTGAGTGTATGTTTAGATAGTTTGTGGGGTGGAATAGTAGATTGTGTTGTGTTAGTGTAGTCAGGTTTTATAGTGTTGTTACTGTATTGCGGTGTTTGTCTATATGTATATATATTTATAACCGTTGATATAAATATATATACATATAACGGTAATAATAGACTGTAGACTAGTATTTGTGTAATAAATTTACACAAATACACAGTTTATAGTCCTTTTAGTCGCCACCGTAATAATCCATCGCACGTAGTTCACAGAAAGGTATAGCAACAGGTAGTTTGTATTTATAGTATAAATAGGCAGAGTCATCGATAGATGACTCACACCTATTTATGAATATTAATTGTTGATATTAACACAAAATAGTAATAATTAATATTTCCTTTAACACCCTAATACTAACCACTAACCCTAATACTAACACTAATAGTAACCCTAACCACAACCTCTGATACCTCATACATTGACCATAATGTATAAATGTCCACATATGTAGCAGTGTAATCATAGGTCAGGCACCAAGGTATAATAGATGCAGTGTGTACAAATGGATAGTTTATACAGCAGTGTACTGATATATCTGTACCCACTGCATCTTATATCTCGTATCTCACATATCAGTACACTGCTGTATATACTATATATTGGTACACATTGCATGTATTATATGTATAATAGATGCAGTGGGTACAGATATATAGTATATACAGCAATGTACTAATATATGAGATGTAATTTATACCTCGCACCGTGTGACCATTAGCAACATGTGACCTGTGATGTTGCACCTCCTTTCACCCACTCCACGCTAGCATCTACCATACCAGAACGTAAAAGGAGGTCCTCCCTCTGGAGTCAGTAATCTAGGCTGAACCCTAACCTACTATGCCCTAATCCCAATCCCTCCCTCTAAAGGAATCGCTTTACTTATATTACCTAGAGACACTTGATCATCAGTGACATGTGAACAGTGATGTCATGCCTCCTTTTACCCACTACATTCTAGCTTCTACCAGAACTGCAGAAGAAGCTCTTTCTCTCTAACTCCAGCCTAACTGCTCCTGTCTTGCAAGTCCCCAAGAGACATATGGAGAGAAAATAACTGCCAGTGGGGGAGAGGTGTTTAGGGGACAATACTGCTGCCAGGGGGATCTAGCATATTGTGTCTCCTGCTGTTAAGGACCCAGAGGAGAAGACAGAAATGGTTTATTAACACTTCTGCCTTCTTCTTTTGCTCAGTGCATAGTGCTTAATGAGCGGAGGAACGGAGAAGCGGAGATCACGTGTCAAAGGTTCGGGGGCGCAATACTTGGCTTGCCCCAGGCGCTGGCAACCCACGCTACACCACTGCCTCACAGGGCTCTAAATAATTACGATATGGAGTGTTTTTCAGGTACATGTCTTATTCTGTAATCTAAGTTAATTACCAAATCTGTTTTAAAATATTAATTTTGAGAAAGCAAAAAAGTGTCATGGCTGATAAATAATGGACTACTGTAATTTAGCTTTACGTTTAATATTTGATGTTGGCTGCTTTTAGTTGCATGAAGCAATTGTCCAATACAGAAAAATGGGTTGAAATGTTAAGTGCTTTCCTAAAATCTTAATGCGCCTAATGTTGGACAGTGATATAAGAGATTAATATCACATTTTATATTTAACAGTATGTTTACTTATTAAAATATATTTACTGCTTGTCTTCCTGGAAGTGAAATTTTGAGATAATAAAAAAGTTTTTTTTTTAACTCCATAAAAATACTGATAATTTGGCTTGAGCGAATCGACCTTCAGATCATAGATCCGAGGTTGATTCGTTCAAAACTTTGATTTTAATGCTGTTTCCGTACAGCATTAAAATGTATAGGATCCGTGTAGCGAAGTTCGTATCGGCCGAAGTGAATTACTACTACTTTACTGTACCTCAGTACCAAAGCCCACTTTGGATTGCTATTTTAAATTGTTTTTATAGATGCAGCTATGAATACAGTAGTAATTCCCCGATACGAACTTCGGCTCCACGGAAACATTTTAGTGCTGTACAGAAACAGCATCAAAATCGAAGTATTTGAACAAATCGACTTCGGATCTATGATCCGAAGGCCGATTCACTCAGGCCTACTGAAAATGTAAGGAAAATACTTAAGAACATGATGACCACCTCATATAGTGGATGGAGACATATTTACCATTGATTTTGCATAGCAAAGGCTCACCTGATTTGATTGGATCTAAGTGTGTATGGAACTTTATTGAAACTGTCTGAAAGCTTCCTAAGGGTACATTTAACTATCACAGATTTAGGGCTCATGTACACCACCATATCTGTTTTTGTGTTCCAAAAATCGCGGATCTGCAAAACACGGATACCGGCAGGTGTGCATCCCGCAGGTGTTTTCCCCTCGGGAGGTCCCGCAGTATAATTCAAATGCCTATTGTCCGCAAACGAGACAAGAATAGGACATGTTCTAATTTTTTTCTGGGGCCATGGAACGGGTATACGAATGCGGACAGCACATGGTTTGCTGTCCGCATCTTTTGAGGCCCCAATGAAATTAATGGATCTGCGAAAATTGTGAATCGGATGCGGACCAAAACTACTGGAGTTCTAGGTTTGTATCCGGTACTCTGGTTTCCTTCCACATTTCATAGGCATACTGATAGGGAGCTTAGATTGTAAGCTCCACTGGGGACAGAGTGATGATGATGTCGGTAGATCCCTGAGGAATATAGCAGCGCTCTATAAGTGCCTAAAATAAATGAGTACTACCTACATAAACATTGTTAGTCATTTATGGACAAAATATTCTCTAATGGCAGTTTGCCACACGTTCCAATTCCTTATAGGAATGGTTTGGGGAGCAGAGTTCAAGGTGTTGACTTGACCTCTAAATTTTCCAGATCTCAATCTTTCTGTAGAGCTGGAAACACAAGTCTGATCCATGGAGACTTCAACTGATAAATTACTCTACTTAAAGGACATGCTTTTAATGCCTCATGCACATGTCAGTGTCAGTTTTGGAACAGTGGTAACACGGACAGTATTCAAACCGTGTTTCCTCCCGTGAAAAATCTGTGTTGGGTCAGTTTTTTGCTGACCGTGTGCCATCCGTTTTTCACTGACACTAAGCAGCTGTAAAATAGTTTTCAAACAATCTCTTTTTAATGATCCGTGAAACACGGATGCAACACGGATGGCATCTGTGTTGCATCCACGGTTTTTACGGACTCATTGACTATAATGGGCGTGAGGGATCGGGCAACACGGACAAGATAGGACATGCATCCGTGCTGAGAACACAGACCCACGGACCGTGCTAAAACATTGATGTGTGAATACACACATTCAAATGAATGGGGACGTGTGCTGTCCACGGAGAACACGTACAGCACACGCCTTGGAAACACTGATGTGTGAATGAGGCATAAGGCTGCTCCGTCAAACAATGCTGGGAATCGGCCTAGCAAAAAAACACTACCGGCAGCAGATTATGTCCAGCCGATTCCTGGGCATTTTTGCAGGGTGGCGGCTGGATTTCTTCCGGACCCCATTGCAGTCTATGGGGTCCGGCTGGCAATGCCAGATCTGGAAAACTTCAGTAGAGAACAGATGTGAAAGTAGCCTAATTCTTGGCGCCAGATGCGACAGGACATCTTCAGGGGTCTTGTGGAGTCCATGCCTCAACCAGACCGCATGATTTTAAAACACTAAGACTGACATAGTTGTACCAGGAGGCTACCATTGATGGTCTAGACCAGGGTTTCTCAACCACAGCCTTCAACTACCTTTGGTAAAACTGGTAGTTGAGCTTGTCACTGTATAGTGATCTTGTCAGTGGACGATCACAAGGCGCATAACAACAACCCGGTACAGGATGCAACAAGGTTTATTAAAGAGACAACAAGTTTCGGGGTCTTAACGACCCCTTTATCAAGTCTACAAGAAATCGTATAAGAGAATTTCGTATAAAACATGAATTGAAATAAAATAACCATAAGAGTCATTGGTTATGTATGGACCGTTATACATCTAAACATATAATGATTCCTAAAACCATTGAAGGTAATGGCGGAGGGCGCATGGTTTAGTGTGATCTGTAATATATGGATGAATATATCTCTCATGTGGTAATGAAACCGGTTTTGGTTATGCGTCTTGTGATCGTCCACTGACAAGATCACTATACAGTGACGTTTTCAACTACCAGTTTTACCAGTCTCCCAAGTAGCGAATCGGCCATCGCCCCAAGGACATTCGGACGTATCTGGCAGCACCAACCCGCCACCTGTATATTCCCCACAACCTCCCTCCGACACAGTTTCACCCAACTCTGGTGCAACCGGCACAGGTGAGTATACGAACTCCACCTGTTTTTGGAGATAGGTTTTTTTTAAACAGTCTCACCCTATGAGCACCTTTCTCACCTTTTGGCCATAACCATACTTCAACTACCTTTAACAGGTCATGGTTTCAAGATTTCCTTAGTATTGCCCAGGTGATACAAGTATAGTTAACCCCTCTCTCTAAGGGTCCATTCACACGTCTGCAAGTGTTTCGCGATCTACAAAACACAGAAACCGGCCATGTGCGTTCCGCATTTTGCAGACCGCACATGCCCGGCACTATGATAGCAATGCCTAATGCCTACAGATGCGGACAGCACAAGGTGAAATGAATGGGTCCGTACCCGTTCCACAAAATTGTGGAACGGATGCGGACCCATTCATGCAGACGTGTGAATGGACCCATATCCCCACATTCAGTGATTTCCATCAGTGATTCTGAGCCAAAATCAGGTGCGGCTCTAAACACAGAACAGGTGCAGATCTTTCCCTTATACCTTATGGCTGTGGGGGCTCCAATCCTGGTTTTCGCTCACAATCACTGATGGAAATCACTGATCAAAACACTGATTTGTGAATAATGCATAAGAGCTGATTTAAATGACTGTGATAGGCCTGGGAGACATGGTCCTTGTGTCGACCGCATCTCCCAGGTCGACTGAGGCTCCCCTTGACCCGAACTGACTGTATCACAGTGTTTTATGGTGTAGTTAGTTCATATCTGATGGTGGGTGTAATGGACTGTGCTCACATGATGCCAGTGGCATAGTCGCCTATATATTGGGCCTCATCGTTATAGTGCAGATTGTGGTTACATCTGCTATGCATAACGTCCATATTTATTTCACATAAAGATCATTGCAGGATGGATCAAATTAACTTTTGTTTATTCCCTTTGCTCTTGGGGTTCTGCGCTAATTTGCCTTCGCTGAAGTTGTAAACAGGTTTTCCACTAAGTACCCTGCATAATTCAACAGACAATAATGTGCTCACATTACACTCTTGGTCCCAGGGAGAACAGAGTTGTTTGTGCATTGATAACTTTTAATGTATTATCATATAAATAGAGAAAACGATCATCATGTAAGCTTTCGTACACTATAGAGGCCGTCTGAATTCAGATGCACAAGCAGGAAACTAGCGAAGAAGGGATCGAGAAGCTGAAATAAGCGCATTTCTTCCCATTATGCTGCCGCTCAACATCCTGCTTATCCTGGCTAATGCAACAGCTATGCATATTGCAAACGTTTTATTACATTCAATTTTTTTTAAAGGGAATGTATCATAAGAAAATTAAAAAAATCGTGTTTTTATGTTAAACATTTATTTTAGAATTTTTTCCATGTCAAAAATAGTACATAATCCTGCAATTTTCACACTGGCCTTTTGAGATCAGCTACGTGGGCCATAGGCACAGTGGACGTGGCTGATTCATAGACTTTTACAGGAGAGTTTTCTAGGCATGGTCTGTGACCTGTGCAGAGGTCAGGAGGGAGTAGATAAGCTGCAAAATCACCTATTGTGAATGGTGGATCCTGTGTTATCTACATAGAGGTGGTAATTGTCATTCTTATTCTGCCTGATATTGATAACACCCACTGAGAAGTTATCTGTACAGAACAGAAATCATGACCTATTATTAGGCCTAGTGGCCAGTGTGAAAACTGCAGGATTATATACATATCTTAAAGAGGTTGTCCCATCTCAGACAATGGGGGCATATCGCTAGGATATGCCCCCATTGTCTGATAAGTGCGGGTCCCACCGCTGGGACCTGCACCTATATCGAGAATGGAGCCCCGAAAGTGAAGGAGGGTGCACTGCACATGCACAGCCACCTTCCATTCATTTTTTATGGGGCCGGCGAATATAGCCAAGTGCTGGCTCGGCTATTTCCGTCGGCCCCATAGAAATGAATGGAAGCATGGGCCGCGCATGCGCAGTACGCTCCCATTCACTTCTTTGGGAGCAGAGCTTGGTGGTGGACGAACCCCGGAAATCTGGGGTCCTCCAGCCACAGCTCTCCCCTCCCTTCTCACTATAGGTGCGGGTCTCAGCAGTGGGACCCGCACCTATCAAACAATGGGGGCATATCCTAGCGATATGCCCCCATTGTCTGAGATGGGAATACCCCTTTAACTATAGATAGTGGCATTGAAAAATAAAACAAAAACTCACCAATAATCCCAAAAAATATATATGCTTAACATAAAAATGTGATTTTTATCCCCTTTAAAGTGTAACTACCAATAGTTTTTTTTTCTAATGTGCAGGGACAGTGACAGGGAACATTTTTCTAATATACTTTTATTTAGGGAAATCATTTATTCATAGTAAACTTGGGCTGAAATGTACCTTAGCAGCGCTAAGAATTGATAAGGGACATCCGTCTTCCTAACAGCTGCGCTGACTAGTAAGACAGGCTGGAATGGGAGCTGCTGGGCGTCTGCGCTCACAGACTGGGGACAGTACAATAATAACTATACATGAAATATATATTTATACACTTAGGTCCTGCTCACTGATCAGCGTGGCCAGCGCTGTCAGTGAGCTCTTCTCCTGTACTCCCGGCACGCTGTGTAATTAACCGGCCGCTGGGAGCGATGCCTGAGTGAGCGGTAAGTGCTGGCTACTGGCAATGCAGGGAGAGGGGAAAGCTGTTATACAGTATATAGGGACAGTAATATACTATCACTGTCCCTATATACTGTACTGTACAGGTTTAGGATACAGTCCTCATTTTGCCTTCAAACTGCAGATGCAAAATACTAAATCATTCTGCAGTGTGTGAATAAGGTCCTAGGGTTTGGTCAGACACCATAAACGTTTTCTGCCATAAAATTTGGAACATGGAGTTCGCAACATTCAAGAAAATAGACATGCTGCAGGCATCAGCAACCTCTGGCACTCCAGGTGTTCTGAAACTACAACTTCCAGATTCCTCCTTTCTCTTCTGTGAGAGTTACAAGAACAGCCAAGAAAGTGTGCATGCTGGGAGTTGTAGCTTCACAGCAGCTGGAGTGCCGAAGGTTGCTGACCCCTGGTTTATATCATGCCTTTAAATCCACAGCAGATAAAATGGACAAATGTGAATGGAATTTTGATGGTTTAGCTCTTTTTTAATCGGGATGGGCAGTCTAAGGGCTCATTGTCCGCATTACGGACAAGGATAGGACAGTTCTATTAGTGGACAGCTGTTCCGTTCCGCAAAATTCGGAATGCACACTGCCGTTATCTGTGTTTTGTGGATCTTCAATTTACGGACTGCAAACGGTTGTGTGCATAAGCGCTAAGAATAAGGGCTCATGCACACGAGAGCAACCGTTTTGCAGTCCGCAAATTGTGGATCTGCAAAACACAGATCCCGACTGTGTGCATCCTGTAATTTTCTTTTTCAATAGAAATGTCCTACTTATGTCTGCTAAATGTACAAGAATAGGACATGTTCTTTTTTTTTTTTTTCTGGGCCATGGAATGGACGTGCGGATGTGCACAGCACACGGAGTGCTGTCGGCATCTTTTGCGGCCGCATTGAAATAATCACGGTTGTGTACATGAGCCCTAATAGGGCATCTAGCTGTCTGCGTGGACCTGTGCTTTCAGGCCTTTCATTTTCACTGCTGAAAATTAAAGGCCTTAGGCCTATTGCACACAAATGTTCTTTTTGCGAGTGTACGGGCCGTTTTTTGCGTTCCCCATACGGTCCATATACGGAATTATTCATTTCAATGGGTACGCAAAAAAAACGAAAGTCTCTCCGTATTTCCGTTCCGTAAAAAGATAGAACTTATCCTATTCTTGTCCGCATCACAGACAAGGATAGTACTCTTCTATTAGGGGCCAGATGTTCTGTTCCGCAAAAAACGGAATGCACACGGATGTCGTTTTTTTTTTTTTTGGCGGATCCATTTTTTGCAGACCTCAAAATACTGAAAAAGCGATACGGTCGTGTGCAATAGGCCTTATAGTGACACCCAACTAAAGGTTGGGTTTAGATCATTAATGTATTTTCTACAGCTTCAACAGTGGCGCTGGTGGGGCAGCTCGGTGGCTCCATGGTTAGCACTGGTGCCTTGCAGCACTGTGGTCCTAACATCTGCATGGAGTTTGTATGTTCTCCGCGTGTTTGCATAGTTTTCCTTGATTTTCTCCCACACTCCAAAAATATACAAATAGCTTCCTACGAAATTGACCCTAGTGTATGTTGGGGTCGAGGCCCTATATGGCAGCCACTGACTTCCCAGGGAGTCGCCCCAGCCACACGACTGTCCCTGTGCTTTGAGTCCCTGTGAGAAAAGCGCATTACAAATGTTTGTCATTGGTGGTCACCATCATCATCATTAAGGGTTTATTCACATATGGCAATGTAGATCGCGATGCGTATAATGAATGCATAGTATCCTGACCCATTCATGTGAAAGCGTCTGTGTACATGAGCATGTTCTGTCCTGTGTGCTTTTCACGCAGCTCCGGCTTCATAGAAGTGAATGGGGCTTGGTTGAAAAAAATAAGGCATCCAGAAGCAATGCATTTTTCACTGATGGCTGCTAGGAGATGTAGATTGTTATATGTTTTTCTTAAAACGCGTGAAAAACGCATGCAATCCGGATGGAAACAACGGAAACACTTAACGGAGAAACAACTGATTGTACTTGTGTGTAAAACCATCAGTTTTTCCTTTGTTTGTAAAACCATCCGTTTTGTCTTTGCATTGCTTGTGTGAAAGAGGCCTCAGGGTACCTGTACATGCTGCAGATTTGTATGCAGAAAACCTGTGCCAAAACAACCATATAAAAACACACACACATAAATCTTCACTTGACTGACAGGACCAGGCAGTGAAAACATTTTGGCTGCTGGCCCCATCAACCAAAGTGGAGAGGGGGCAGCAGTTACACAGAGAGAAGAGCCTCTATGTGTAAAGGCAACGCCCCCGTTGCTCCTAGAGGCTCATTTGCATATATTAAACATATGAACATGGGACCAACACAGATGCCTTCAGCTGCCAAGTGCACATAACAGGTCAGCCAGCTTCATGGGTACAGATCTGCTGACAGATGCCCTTTAAAAATAGATTAAAAATGCTGATCAAATTCTGAAGTGTAAATGGGCGGGCCCTGCTGACTATACCTGCCAGCTCTGCATTTGATGTGGCACGGAGCAACGTTCCACCAGGCTTAAGAGAGAGAGCAGGCTTGCTGTAATGGCCGCCATTACAATGGGAGTCAGTGGAAAAACAACGGAGACATGCCCCACTTTGGTCCGTGCTGTGGCTCAAACATGCCCGTTGAAGTCTACAGGCCATGAAAAACCACTGACACAACACGGATGGCATTTGTGTTCTGGCAGTGTTTTTTTTTACGGACCATTGATAGGAGATACTCTGAAAATCAATTTTTAGCTGAGCTTAACTTTCCGCTGAATATGGATGACACACGGAAGCCAAAAAACAGACACACAGACCAAACGGATGAAACATGTTTCACGGATGAAACATAGGATGGATTTTTCACTGATGTCAAACGGGCATGGAAATGTGAACAAGGCCTAGGGCTGCCTTCTGTTATATTCTAGAGATCTACTTGTCAGTGCTTTTCACGTTGAAGTGGAAATTAATCCTAGTACAAAGAAGAGAGAAGTTCCCTAAGGAAGGCTACGAGCTGAGTGAGCAGGTTTCAATTGCCTGTGGCTCTAGCAGTTGATTCCACTGTCTGAGCTTAAAAAAATACCGTATGATGCATCGCTATTGGAGCCTGCAAGGTTGCAGTGCTGCCTAATACCCTGTAGGTGGTGCTAGGTTATTTTATTTCAAATGCGGCGTCGCCTAATTACTGGTGGGACATCATGAAGCTCTAATGAACAGAATCCTACTGTATTTGTATTCATGTCATCCCCTGAACACAGACGATAAATGCAGCGTTCATATTCATGCATTGATAAAAGATTAAAAACCAGTTGTTAACAAATATCATATAAATAAAGCATGGGCGTATTTTTCTGTAGCCTAGAATTTTATTGGTCAGGCCTGATCTTCAGCAAACTCAGGGCATCTTCTGGTGTTGTAGGGGGTATCCAAGACTGGCATTAAGCTCTGGTCTTTGGTAAGTAACCCCCATGAATGACTGCACAATCCTGCCCTGAGGATAGGCCATCAATAACACAATACTGGAATATCGCTTTAAGATGTGGCATTTGAACCAAAAGTTTTGCCCATTCACTAATCCATTTACTTTTGTGGCATATATAGGCCGCAGATTTGGTCGCAGGCCGAGGGCATGGTGTGGGCAGAGAAACCGGCAGGCCCGGCTCGTTTATTGTTTTAAAGGTTGGTTTTGGGCTTGGAAAATGGCTTAAATTTACACCAACAAGAGGGCTGGGAAGAGTTAAAAGGGTTTTCCAAGACTTAAGAACTGATGACCTATCCTCTGGATACGTCATCAGCATCTAATTGGGGAGGGTCTGACCCCCCAGGGACCCCCGTCGATCAGCTGCTTGAGATGGCACCTGTGAGCGCCACGGCCTTGTCTCACCAAGCCAGTACATAGTATAGCGGATGTTCTTGGTATGGCGCTCAGCCCTATTTACTTGAATGGGGCTGAGTTGCACCTAGGCCATGTGACTGATGAACGTGTCGTCACTGGCCTAGGGAAAGTTGTGAGAAGGCCGTGGCGCTACTGCGAGTGCCGCTGCCTTCTCAAACAGCTGATCTGTGGGGGTCCCAGGTGTCGGACCCCTACTGATCAGATACTAATAGGGCATCAGTTCTAAAGTCTCGGGAAACCCCCTTAAGTCTGTTGCACGCCCTGATGGATGAAGGGTAAAACGTATTTAGAGGCCGTCGCCTTAACATAACTTAGGCACTTCCTCCGGCTCAGCTGTATGAGTAGACAATGCGCTTGTGCCGTCTCCCTTCTCTCTTCCAGTTCACCGCTGCTGTCTATGGCAAAACAGTGGTGAGCAGGAAAAGAGACGGCACGTGCGCACTGCATCTCCTCATACATCTTTTCGGCAGGGTACCAGGTGTTGTACTTCCGCCGATCTGATATTGATGACCTATACTCAGGATAGGATAGGTCATCAATATTAAAAGCCCGGAGAACCCCTTTAATGAACATAGATTGGTGAAGTGTGAATCTACCTTAGTCCTTACCTGTCCCCTTCAAGGACGCTCTTTCTTAGCTATTTGGTTGTTTTTGGTAACTGCAAGGGCCCTAACCCCTTCTATTGATGCCACATTTAACGGCACAAGCATTTTTGTTCTGACCATCTGCCTACAGTTGTTCTTTTAATAAGTGAACACAATGTTGCCCTGAAATTGCGCTGTTAGGTAAACTGCATGTCATACTTATTGCATGTCTAGTGATCAGGCTGGTATTATATTAATCAGCTGTTTGAGACGGACAGGTCGTCAGTAAAAAGTTCTCAGAAAACCACTTTAACCAATTACAAGAGGAATACAATATTCTGCGAGACTAGTTTTTTGCAGTTGAGACATGCTACATTTTTTGTATTTCCAGAGCCCTGTAAGCGTATCTCTAATCGTCCATTGATAGGAGTTTTCCAACATCAAAGTCCTAAAGGCCTCATTTCAGTTACATACACACATCTGCTGCAGGCTACGATTCTGAGCTCTCCTCTCCCTGCAGATCATTGCTGGCGGATACATATTCGCAATTTGACACAGGAGGTTCTCGCATCTCCTATATCCATCTCCCCTTTGAATAATTATAATTTGATCCATATTAACATAGTACTTTACAGCTTTTTGACCCTAGTGGGGCTTTATAGAATGGGTAGATCCCCCTCTGCACAATGACATTGATGCCCACACCCACATGATGTGGGAATGCTCGTATACATAGTCTTTTTGGAAAGAGGTGATTGATGTGCTTACCAGTATAACTAGAAAGCCATTTCCCTTAACTGCTCAAATTTACCTATTTGGTTTACTACAGGAGGACCAGGGGCCTCACCATACCCACATTTAAAGAAACTGTTCATGGCCTTAAAGCAAAGGAGATGTCCCTCTAAATTCAAGAAAATTTGGGGTACATGGTGTGACCCTCTGCTCACATTATACTCTCAGGGTCGGATTGGCCCAGACAATCCTCTGGTGGGCCCAGACTTAAATAAAGTGGGCCCCAAAGGTGCAGGAGAAAACAAATCCATATGGCTTCCTTTGGAGTCAATCACTTGCCACTAGAGTCTGTTCTTTGATTCAAAACCTGTTAGACTTTATTGATGATATGAGCGTTAGGCATTGAGAATATTTTTCTCCGGGGGGCCCAACAAACCCAAGTCTGACACTGTAAACTCTCTTAGAGACTTTTAGGCTACTGTTCCGGCAGACAGGCTTAGAATCGTCTGGACACAAACCCCAGAATGCAGCGGTTTGTGTCCGCCCGGGTCTCCGCTTGTCTGCTGGAATGCGTACGGATTTGTGCCATTATACTTAATGGGGGCGGTGGACATTCCGTCCACATCCGGTAGCGCCAGATCCACGGAGAATTCTGGCAGCCTGTTCTCTGCCGGAATTCACACCAGAGATGTGAAAGTAGCCTGACACTCTTAGATCCTCATTTTTGTAGTGAATTGTTCATGCTCTACCTTGATTGATCAGACGAACAACACAGTCAGGCGATGGTATGTATTGTTCTATTTTAAGAGTTTGTTGTACTCTGAAATTTAATAAAAAGGTACACGGGACCAACACAGATGTCTTCAGATGCCAAGTGCACAAGTAACAGGTCAGCGAGTGCCATAGGGACAAATCTGCTGACAGATGCCCTTTAATGAGTTGCCTTTTTCTGTAGGCTTTGGATCTGTCATTGCCCACTAGCCATGGTTAGCCTGAGTAGGTAGTCACTATAACACAGGTTGTATGTCCTTTAGGTGTGTTTCATACAGTACGTTATGGCAAAGCTAATCATAACATTGAACAATCATTAATTTCCAGCCTTGTTCCAAAACTTCAGCATGGTACCACCACCTACGCTAGACAAGTGACGTTTATTTGGAGTCTAGGGCACACAACTAATAGGTATGACCTAGGATGCCCTATAATCACTCTACACACAACACACTCTGTTGGCAGATGACTGAATGGGAAACCTTTGATCTCTTCAATGTCTCCTAGGTACACCTATTGCGGGTTTTAAATATTCTAGGCAATTTCATTATTTCATTTTAGTACTGGACAAATATGAAAGGTCCAGTATGGGTATTTCTCAGATAGATGATCCATGCATTACCTCACTGGGGGCCTATAGTAATCTGCACACGTCTGATTTCATTACACTATTGCTTGCAGTGACTTCTTTGATTGTGTGAATGGCAGACATCTCTTGAAAGAGGTGGACATATATAGAATTGTATGGAGATTGTATGTTCTTTATGTGTACGAAACCTGATTAGGATGAATTGGCCCTAGTATCTGCTTAAAGAGCATCTGTCAGCAGATTTGTACCTGTGACACTGGCTGACCTGTTACATGTGCACTTGGCAGCTGAAGACATCTGTGTTGGTCCCATGTTCATATGTGCCCGCATTGCCGAGAAAAATGATGTTTTATATTTATGCAAATGAGCCTCTAAGAGCAACGGAGGCGTTACCGTTACTCCTAGAGGCTTAGGTCTTTCTGCAACTACCGTGCCCCCTGCACTTTGATTGACAGGGCCAGGTGTGATCACCTTTATATTGCATGACCCTGTCAATCAAAGTGCAGGGGGGGTGGGGTCAGTTGCAGGGAGAGCAGAGCCTCTAGGTGTAATGGCAACGCCCCCGTTGCTCCTAGAGGCTCATTTGCATATATTAAAACATCATTTTTCTCAGCAATGCAGGCACATACAGTTGCAAGAAAAAGTATGTGAATCCTTTGGAATGATATAGATTTCTGCATAAATTGGTCATAAAATGTGATCTGATCACAACAATAGACAATCACAGTCTGCTTAAACTAATAACACACAAAGAATTAAATGTTACCATGTTTTTATTGAACACACCACATAAACATTCACATTGCAGGTGGAAAAAGTATGTGAACCCTTGGATTTAATAACCGGTTGAACCTCCTTTGGCAGCAATAACTTCAACCAAACGTTTCCTGTAGTTGCAGATCAGACTTGCACAACGGTCCGGAGTAATTCTTGACCATTCCTCTTTACAGAATTGTTTCAGTTCAGCAATATTCTTGGGATGTCTGGTGTGAGTCACTTTCTTGAGGTCATGCCACAGCATCTCAATCAGGTTGAGGTCAGGACTCTGACTGGGCCACTCCAGAAGGCGTATTTCCTTCTGTTTAAGCCATTCTGTTGTTGATTTACTTCTATGCTTTGGGTCGTTGTCCTGTTGCAACACCCTTCTTCTGTTGAGCTTCAGCTGGTGGACAGATGGCCTTAAGTTCTCCTGCAAAATGTCTTGATAAATTTGGGAATTCCTTTTTCCTTCGATAATAGGAATCCGTCCAGGCCCTGACGCAGCAAAGCAGCCCCAAACCATGATGCCCCCACCACCATACTTCACAGTTTCGATGACGTTTTGATGTCGGTGAGCTGTGCCTCTTTTTTCCACACGTAGTGTTGTGTGTTCTTCCAAACAACTCAACTTTGGTTTCATCTGTCCACAGAATATTTTGCCAGTACTGCTGTGGAACATCCAGGTGCTCTTGTGCAAACTGTAAACTTGCAGCAATGTATTTTTTGGACAGCAGTGGCTCTGTGGTATCCTCCCATGAAATCCATTCTTGTTTAGTGTTTTACGTATCGTAGATTATCTAACAGGGATGTTAGCATATGCCAGAGACTTTTGTAAGTCTTTAGCTGACACTCTAGTCTCTTCTTCACCTCATTGAGCAGTCTGTACTGTGCTATTGCAGTAATCTTTACAGGACGGCCACTCCTAAGGAGAGTAGCAGCAGTGCTGAACTTTCCCCATTTATAGACAATTTGTGACTGATGAACAGCAAGGCTTTTGGAGATACTTTTATAACCCTTTCCAGCTTTATGCAAGTCAACAATTCTTAATCGTAGGTCTTCTGAGAGCTCTTTTGTGCGAGGCATCATTCACATCAGGCAATGCTTCTTGGGAAAAGCAAACCCAGAACTGGTGTGTGTTTTTTTATAGGGCAGATGTAACCAACACCTCCAATCTCATCTCATTGATTGGACTCCATTGGGCTGACACCTCACTCCAATTAGCTCTTGGAGATGTCATTAGACTAGGGGTTCACATACTTTTTCCACCTGCACTGTGAATGTTTACATGGTGTGTTCAATAAAAACATGGTAACATTTAATTCTTTGTGTGTTATTAGTTTAAGCAGACTGTGATTGTCTATTGTTGTGACTTAGATGAAGATCAGATCACATTTTATGACCAATTTGTGCAGAAATCCATATCATTCCAAAGGGTTCACATACTTTTTTTTGCAACTGTATGTACATGGGACCAACACAGACGCCTTCAGCTGCCAAGCGCACATGCAACAGGTCAGCCAGTTTCATAGGTACAAATCTGCTGACAGATTCCCTTTAAAACAGGCCTGTTTCATATCACTGTCAGGAGACCCATTACATGTACATCATTTTGGTTCAAAAGTAAGACTGCATCTTAGCGATAGGCGAAAATATCCTAAGGTGACTTGTAAGAGGCCATTGGGAAATGGTATCTCAGCCTCATCGAATGTGTACTTGACATATTGGCTGTTCTCAAAAACGTGTGCACCCGTGCCCCACAAATAGCGGTCTGCAATGCACGGGAACCAGCTGTGTGCCCACCGTTTGTGGACCAATGCACTTAAATTGGTCCGAGATCCGCAAGATTTAGTTATTTTTGCAGTGCGGAGGATTGACCAAAATACCATGGAAGTGCTCTGTAGTGCTTCCGCTCCCTATCCTTTAAAGGGATTCTGTCACCTCTGATAACCCAAATTTAGCTTTTAAACCAGTCATGCTCCACAGATTACCTTGAATCAGCTTTGCTTTTCTGTAATGTAATCCGTCCAGTAGTTTTGCTGAAAAACGACTTTTATAAATATGCTAATTAATCGTGAAGGTGCCCAGAGGGGCGTTATCTTCTACTTTGGGTGCCCAGTAACGCCTGTGCTCGCCCTGCAGGCAGGCGCAACGCTGTGATGTCATTATGTCTGCTGAGCAGGAGTGCGCACAGGCCGGGGATAATGTGCTCCATTCACCGGAGGAACGGGGCTAAGGGTTACATTATTATTGTATTAAAGCTCCTGGGGCTTTGCTATTGTAAGGAGGGTACTAAAGAGGCAACACTATTGTAAGGGGGCACTAAGGGGAAGCACTATTGTAAGGGGGCACTAAGGGGGAGCACTATTGTAAGGGGGCACTAAGGGGGAGCACTATTGTAAGGGGGCACTAAGGGGGAGCACTATTGTAAGGGGGCACTAAGGGGGAGCAGTAAGCACTATTGTAAGGGGGCACTAAGGGGGAGCACTATTGTAAGGGGGCACTAAGGGGGAGCAGTATTGTAAGGGGACACTAAGGGGAGGCGCTATTGTAAGGGGTCACTAAAGAGGCAACACAATTGTAAGGGGGCGGCACTATTGTAAAAGGGGCACTAAAGGGGCAGCAGTATTGTAAGGAGGGCACTAAAGAGGGAGCACTATTGTAAGAAGGACACTAAGGGGCAGCACTATTGTAAGGGGGTACTAAAGGTGCAGCACTATTGTAAGAGAGGCACTAATGGGGGTGTTCGAAGGCGATAGCACTATTGTAAGGGGCACTAAGAAGCAGCACTATTGTAAGGGTACTTTCACACTTGCGGCAGGACGGATCCGACAGGCTGTTCACCCTTTCAGATCCGTCCCGCTGCTATTTCGCCGTGCTGCCACTCTGTCCCCTTGACTATAATAGTGGCAGAGGCCGCCGGTCTAAAAAGTCAGACATGCAGTACTTTTAGTCCGGCTGCCTCTCGCCGTGCTGCGCCATAGCTCCGCCTCCATTATAGTCAATGGGGACGGAGCGGCAGTCCGGCGGCACGGCGAAATAGCGGCAGGACGGATCCGACAGGGTGAACAGCCTGTTGGATCCGTCCTGCCGCAAGTGTGAAAGTACACTAAGAGGGGCACTAAGGGGACAGCACTATTGTAAGGTGGGCACTGAGGGATCCTTCTTAATGTGAGGAATAACAACTATTACCCTGGGTTCACACCTGAGCGTTTTACAGCGCGTTCCTACGCGCTGTAAAACGCTCAACAGGCGAAAACCCATGTTTCCCTATGGGCATGGTTCTCACCTGAGCGTTTTACAGCGTGTACGAACGCGCTGTAAAACGCCCTACGCCCAAAGAAGTACAGGAGCTTCTTTGGGGCGTTTTGTCGCGCGTATTGTTATTGACGCCAGAGTGGTCAATCACACGAACGCGCGTACAACGCGCGTTTCCTATTTCCAAAAACGCGCTGTAATATGCGTGACAAAAACGCGCGTATAAAATACGCTCAAGTGTGAACCCAGCGTTAGGGTGCGTTCACACTAGCATTAGGGATTCCATATAACGGAAAATAAAAGAACGCCCAGACAGAATGAAAAATGGAAGCCTTTAAAAGGCATTGTTTGCTTTCCGTCCTAATAGAAGTCTATGGGAAAGCAGAACGGATCCGTCCAGGACTTTGTTTTCCGTCTTGCATAACGGGAACCAGACGGATCCGTTATGCTTTCCCATAGACTTCTATTAGGACGGAAAGCAAACAGAATGCCTTTTAAAGGCTTCCGTTTAGCATTCCGTCATAATACAAGTCTATGGGAAGAACAACAGCTCCGTCCTTCCGTCTTATGGATTCCGTTATATAACAGAAAGCCATAACGGAATCCATAACGCTAGTGTGAACACACCCTTATATGCGGGGCATTCTACTGTGTGGGGGCACTAGTTAAATTTCTTCACCGGAGCCACCAATGTTAACACTTCCCTGGCCAGCGCCATATATATGAGGGCAATACCTGCCATCACTACACGTGTATTACTTTCCCTGTATGTATAGTCTGACCGCATAAACAACGTGAGGCACGCGTTACACATCAGTACCGCAGCTGACATGCACAAACCGCGCCGCTCTGGCCAGCGCTCAATCTCACAGCCGCCGAGCCCCGCCCCTCTCGGAGGTCAGATTCATTCTGACAGCGAAACCGAACGTCCTATAAATAACTCGTAAGCTCATTGGCTACAGGAAACAAATAGAGAACACGTGACACACAATAGCCAATGACAGTTCTCCAGGCTCTCCGGGGCCACATTAGGCGGTCTTTTGGCAGATTGACAGCTTCCTCATCCAATGCCTTCTCTACCTGACCTCTAGCCCCGCCCGGTCAAAATGATTGGCGTATTTCAGAAACAGGGTGGTGACATAGTGGCTGGGGATCACTGGGATGAAGACTGCCATTCTCTTTGTTATTGACATCTCGAGCGTCCAATAGGCGAGCGACTCGGTATGCTTCTTTGCCTCTATTTGTCATCGATTTCCAGGGGGGCGGATCTTTTTCCAGAGTGGCAGACGGGCTGACCAATGAGCGCTCAGTGCGAAGTAGGGCGCAGTGTTAGGAGGAGCGCGGGATGTCGGCCGCTCGGAGCCTCGGGTAGAACAGGAGGATTTGTGAGAGACCAGGGATAGACAGAAGCTAGGCCTGGGAGCTCGGGGAGTTCGCCGGGACCGGCAGGACTGCGAGTGCGCTGTACAGGTGAGAGGAGAAGGGCTGCGACATTTGCATCCCTGGCTGCTGACTACAGTGCAGGCTGCGGGCTCTGTGCGGGCATGTATGTGTCTGCTTCCCGGAGCTCTGTCGTATCATGAGCGGGAGCACCTCGTCACTGCTGTGCACACATGGAGAAATGAATGGCCTGTGGGGAGGCGCAGCCCTGCTGGGTGCTGCATGTGTGTATGTTTATGGTGGCTGGAACACGTGTGTGCGGATCCGCTGTGCATGTGTGTGTCCACCCAGCTATGTGACCCCCTGTGTGCTCTGAGTGGGCGAGCTGTCAGGGTGGGCAACACAGAGCGATCTGATTGTACAATCGCATCTGACACCTCAGGATCTGCCCACGATCACCCTATATACCTGCAGTTACTATGTATGTCATGTGATGAAGTGTTAGCTCTGTGGACAACCCCCCCAGCTTTATGCAATTCTTGCAGTTCCTAGCCATTTTTTTTTCAAGATCTCTGTTTGCTGTCAGTGATTGTGAACATTCTTGTGTTTGCTTCCTGATCTTTCATGCGGCACGTGAAATCATCGTTTCTGGGCAGCAGGTCGTCCTATGTCAACAGTAATCTGCTGCCAAGTTACAGGGACTCTGGATGAGGACGACTGATGGCGGTAGCCATAGAGTGGAGGAGATTGGGCCACGTAAATGCAGGTCATTCCTCCACTGACATCCTTCCCGATCAGCCGCTCTGTTCATTCATTTGGGGGCAAGAGGAGTATGGGGTCTTCGTTCTCGTGAACGGTTGGGGTCCCATCGGTAGGATCCCCAGCGACCTAATAGTTATGCCCTACCCTGCGGATATTGTACATGAATACCCCATCACGGTACCTGCACATAGTGCGGATTTTCATGCAGAAAAACCACAGCAAAGTGAATGGGATTTGACAAATCTTATGCAAACTTTGCTTTTTTTCTTCTGTGCAGAAATTGACGTGTGTGGATTTTGAAATCCTACACTGTGCGATTCCGCACCTTCCGTAGAGGGGTTTCCCATAGACTTCAATGGGGTGGTTAACATCTGCACGGAAATACGCAACAGAAAATATGCCAAAACCATGCTAAATAGTGCAGATTTATGAGGTGTGTTTTTTTTTTTTTTGTGCGGTTTTGGTGCAGATTTCATGTGGATTTTCTGCCCACAATCCTGCACCATGTGCAGCCACTCAAGGCTTTGTCCAACAAGATTCGCAGATTTGCTGTCGTGGATTCTCACGTGGCATGTCCACGGTCTTGTACGGTACCAGCAAAGTGGATGAGATTTTAAGAATAAGAAACCTCATCTACACACTGAGTAAGGGCTCATTCACACAAACGTATGTGTTGCGTTCCGTGCATTGGGGCCCGCAATTTGCGCCCCCCCCCCCAATGCATGGAGAACGTTCGTGATGCCTCCGGGGCCGATCCAGACCCGTTCCGCAAAAAGATAGGACATGTTCTATATTTTGCGGTACGAAACTGAACCCCAAAGAAGCACTTCGTAGTGCTTCCTTAGGGTTCCGTTCCATGCTTCTTTTCCACACCGCTCCGCATCTCCTGATTTGCGGACCTATTAAAGTGAATGGGTCCGCATCCGTGATGTGGAATGCACACGGAACGGTGTCCGTTTATTCCAGAAACTAAACCCATACGTTCGTGTGAATAAGCCCTAAGCCCAACTGTAGCGTGAATTGACCTGCGTTCCGGATTTATCTCAGATTATGCTGCGGGTCTCTCCCCCCACGGATTTCACGGTTTGCAATAGAGGGATTGAAATCCCATAGCCATTTGCTCGGCAAAAAAGTTTTTTTTTTGTTTTGTTTCCGTTTTTTGGTGCAGAAGCGCAGCAAAAACAGCAGTGGAATTTGCAGCTGTATTTAGGCTTATGTGGACATAGCCTAAATCACTACCATAACAGTGCACTAACTTTCTCAACATTAACCTCAGCCCCTCCCCCTGTAAAGTTTGCGTTTTAACCCTGTGATGAAAATGAAGTTCAAATAGTGCACATGTCATATGCCAATTACCCCTCGATAGTCGTCTCGGTGGTCCCTTTTGGCTGAGAAGTCCTGCAGTCCCTTGCATCTTCTGGCTTGATTGACATGTTGGGATACGTCCTTCCGAGTCTGCTTCGGTGGCATTGAGCGCCTGCGCAGTTGAAGCGGAAGTCAGTCACCCTGCTTCGCTGTATATGTGCAGGCAGCAGGGGCACGGGACCGGGTGACTCTTGATCTGAACGGCACCGCCCATGCGGCTCCTGGGGGGTAATTTCTGTATAGAGCATGCACTGTTGGGGTAGCTCCACGGGTAGCGTCATTGCTGCGGGTTTTCCTCTGTGGAATTGCGTGCAGGATTTGAAAATATTCACACACTGCGGAATGATTGTGCATTTTAAATCCACAGGAGGTCGGGTCGTGTTGTGGATTTAACCCTTTGCAGCACAGAAGGTGAAATCCGTGGCAAACCCCCATGCTGGCAGAGCCCGTGTGGCCATAGCCAGACAATGTAAACCCATTACAGATACCGTTGCGCACACCTTGTCTAGCACTGCACCTGTTTTTAGTTTCTGGAAATAAACAAGAAAAAAAAAAAAAATTACTATATTTTGACAGCAAGCAGAGATCTTAAAATGGTTGTGAGATTAAAGATTGTTTATTACAGAGTTGCATAATTTTTTATTTTACAGTGGTTAAAGGGGTATTCTGGTAAGAAGACGTCCTCTCTTCACAGCATAGGGGGTAATTATACTTCTAGGATTGTGTTATTTTAAGCCACCCCTCCCTGGCACAAATTTTTTGAAATCTCGGACAACCCCTTTAACTTACCTAAGACTGGGTATCCCCAGCTATACGCATAGGTGATGATAGTGGGATTATCAGACTGACCATATATGTTAGTCTTGGTATTTAATGTAGAGATTTTTATATATATTATAAGCTCCTGGGGGAGGGGGGGGACAAAAAAAACTACCCTGTAGACTCTCCCCTTAAAGAGTTTTCTGAGATTTAAATACTGATCAGTGGGGGTCCGATACCAGAGACCCCCACTGATCAGCTTTTTGAGAAGGCAGTGGCGCTCCTGTGAGTTCTACGGCCTTTTCCAGCTTGTCCAATTCCAGTGACGAGACGTTCGTCGATCACGTGGCCCCGGAGCCGCTCAGCCCTATAGAAGTGAATGGGACTGAGCGCGACATCGAGCACAACCGCTATACCAGGGACCAGCAACCTCCGCCACTCCAGGTGTTCTGAAACTAGAACTCCGAGAGTTCTCCATTCACTTCTTTGGGAGTAAGTAGAACAGCCGAGTGTGTTTGCATGCTGTGAGTTGTAGTCTCTCAGCAGCTGGCGTGCCGAAGGTTACTGATCCCTGCGCTGTTCTTGGTGAGCAGAGAGAAGGGAGCGATGCTGAAAGGAGCACCAGTGCCTTTTCAAACAGCTGAAAGGCGGGGGTCCTGGGTGTCAGACCCCACTGATCAGATGCTGATGACCTATCCAGAGGCCAGCTCATCAGTATTAAAATCTCAGAAAACCCTTTTAAAGCGATTAACCCATGAACAACATATTTCCCCAAGCCGCAGGATAGGTGATCAGGGTATGATGGCTGGGGTCCTGCTGCTGGGCTCGCTATATGATCGCTGGAAAAATGGATATTTCACATAATGAACCATATGTGTCCCTCTTTGACTGTCCAAAATGTTGGGAGGTACGGTACAGAGCCTCCGTCATGATTGGTGAAGGTCTCAGTAGTTACCCCCTATCCTGTGGGTAACTAGAAATAAACAGATTACCCCTTTAAAGGGAACCTGTCATCAACTTTATGCTGACCACACTGAGGGCAGCATAAAATAGTGATAGAAATGCTGATGTCAGCGGTGTGTCACTCATGAGCTAAAAGTAAATGGTTGCCGAGAACCATCATCATAACCATTGCAGCCCAGGCCTTGAAAAGAGTCAAATCTACCTGAGAAGAGTCCTGGTTATTATAATCTCCTGCTCTCGTCTATCTGCTGATGATTGGCAGTTCTCTCCTAGTGAGAAAGGGAGAAAACTCGGTAGAAGACTGTCAGTCATCAGCAGGTGGGCAGGGAGAGCAGGAATTCATGAATAACCAGGACTCTTCTCAGGTGGCCGGGACTCTTTTCCAGGCCCAGTCTGCGATGATTGTGATGTTGGTTCTCGGCAACCACTTACTTTTAACTTTGAAATGTCAGACCGCTGAAATCAACTCACCTGTCTGTACGTTATTCTGTATGCTGTATGGACAGCATACAGTTGATGACGGTTCCCTTTAACTAGGCCTATATGCATTAGATTAATTTGGGATACATTTTTTTTTTCAGGATCCAGTTTTTAAAGGGCATATGTCGGCAGGATCAACTCTAAACCAGTCATAAGGCCTGGTAACGCTGACCCTGCTAATTAAAATCATATACTGTATTTCTTCCCCTGATCCATTGCTGCTTTCAGGAGAAAGTGTTTTTTAAAAATATGCAAATTATCACTGAAGTGCACCAAGGATGGGTCCTGGCAACTCTGTGCACCCTAGCTCCTCCACTCTGCTTCCCTGATCATTTCCCCTCCAATCTGCCTGGCCCTGTCAGTGACGTGCAGGGCGGAGTGTCCAGGGAAGCAAGTGGCTGTGGCCTGCTCTTGGTGCACTTAAGCCCTAATTTGCATATTTTTTAAAACCTGGATTGCAGGAACAAAGGTGTCGTTTTAATTAGCAGGGTCAACCCTACTATGCGTTTTGCTTGATTCGATAGGACTGATCCTGCTGACAGGTGCCCTTTAGCTTACATACACACGGCAGTGTTTTTTTGCGGCCTCCGTTCCGTTTTTTTATTTTTTTTGCGGATCCGATGGCTTCCCATTCATTTCTATGGATCCGTTAAAAATGCGGATGCCTCTTCCGTTGCCTGTCCGCTGTCCGCATTTCACGTCCGCAAAAAAAAAAAATGGCATGTCCTATTCTTGTCCGCAAAAAAAGGTTTGCGGACCCATAGAAGTCAATGGGTCCGCAAAAAATGCAGATGACCAATGTAAGCCATCCGTTTGTCATCCGCATCCGTTTTTTTTTTTTTGCGGATGGTCGCTTGGAAACCAGGGCACTTGTACATGTACTTTAAGAAACTAGTTCAAGCCTTCTGTGTTTTTTTTTTTTGCGGATCCGCGAAAAAAAACGGAAGACACATGGAAACACAACCTACAAAATTTGTGGACACACAGAACGGATGTGGATGTGAAAAAAATGGATGTGAAAAAAAAGGAAGACGGATCCGCGATTTGCAGACAGCAAAAAACCACTGTCGTGTGCATGTAGCCTTAAGCTGAACATAGATCATCAGAGTGTATAGTGGTGATCACAGTTTGGTTCAGTAGATGAGTGATGTGGTCCTTACTGTGGTCGTATGACATGGAACGTTTTAGGTTTTGATGAGCCCCACTTGTGAGTGGGTACAGAGGAGTACAGTAGTTCAGTCTTTCCTTTATACTTTTTTTTTTTTTCTGGATCCCTTTGTGGCTTTGATAAAAAAAAAAAAAAACGAACCAGCATTATCCCTTGATTTTGGCGTTTATTCACTGTTTGGCCTCCATCGGCCTTTTGCAGTCAGAGCAAGAAATGTGATTAAAGGGGTACTCCGGTTACATTAAGTTATCCTCTATGCAAAGAATAGGAGATAACTGTTAGATTGGTGGGGTTCCTACTGCTGGGACGCCCACTGATTACAAGAACTGGGTTCCCCTACCCCCTGAAATGAATAGGGCGTGCGTGGGACTGCTTCATTCCTATCTGTAGGAGTTACAGAGATAGCCGAGTACGGCGCTCAATTATCTCCGGAATTCCCATAGAAATGAATGGAGTGGCGCACGCACGCCTGACCGCCTGCTCCGTTCATTCCAGGGGGCAGCGGTGTTCTTGTGATCAGTGGGGGTCCCAGTGGTAGTACTCCCACTGAGCAAATGGTTACCCCATATCCTGTGGATACGGGATAACTTAAAGGGGTTGTATCGCTTAAGCAAGTGACATTTATCATGTAGAGAAAGTTAATACGCGGCACTTACTAATGTATTGTGATTATCCATATTCCCTCCTTTGCCGGCTGGATTCATTTTTCCATCACATTATACACTGCTCGTATCCAGGGCCTATGACCACCCTGTAATCCATCAGCAGTGGCCGTGCTTGCACACTATAGGAAAAAGTGCCGTCCTATGCGCACTCTTGAGGTCCCAGCCGGCATTTTCTTGTAGTGTACATGCGCGTCCACCTCTGATGGATTGCAGGGTGGTCGTAACCCCTGGATATGAGCAGTGTATAATGTGATGGAAAAATGAATCCAGCCAGCAAAGGAGACAATATGGAGAATCACAGTACATTAGTGCCTTGTATTAAAGGGGTTGTCTCACTTCAGCAAGTGGCATTTATTCTGTAGAGAAAGTGAATACAAGGCACTTACTAATGTATTGTGATTGTCCATATTGCTTCTTTTGCTGGTTGGATTCATTTTTCCATTGCATTATACACTGCTCATTTCCATGGTTACGACCACCATGCCATCCATCAGTGGTGGTCGTTCTTGCAAGCTATAGGAAAATGTGCCAGCCTCTCTGGTGACCGGAACCGTGGGATAGCACATAGGCTGGTGCTTTTTCCTATAGTGTGCAAAAACGACCACCACTGGTGGATTGCAGGGTGGTCGTAACCATGGAAACGCGCAGTGTACAATGTGATGAAAATGAATCCAGCCAGCAAAGGAGGCAATATGGATAATCACAATACATTAGTAAGTGTCTTGTATTCACTTTCTCTACATGATAAATGCCACTTGCTGAAGTGAGACAACCCCTTTAACTTTCTCTACATGATAAATGCCTTTGGCTGAGGTGAGACAACCCCTTTAAAGTAACCCTTTAATGATGCTCAGGAGGGAAAAGGAAAAAACCCAATTGGCAATCTGAGACCTCATGTGTTCCCTTCGGGCCGGGTTCTTAGGCATAGGGACATTTCCACACCTTTGCGGATTCGGGCCTCTGCAGCTTTAGGCCAGGTCTACACGATGACATGTGGCGCGCGACACATAGTGCACAACTACACTGCAACATTTGGATGTTCTTTTTGCGACTGTCGCAGCATGTCGCGCAACAAATGTCGTTGTGTAGACCTATCCTTACATAGGATCATCTGCAATACCAGATGGGATTCCTGCTGAACATGTGTGATGATCACGTGTGACATATGAAGAGCGGATGTACAGAACACCTCATGTAGGCCGCTGCTCAGCGCCTCAAGTGCCCCAACTCGGAAGCACGCGCTGCAGGCGCACGGCGCCCACACAGAGATGTGAGGAGCATCATTTATCCACTTCAACAAAGACAGCATCATAATGGAGACGTGGTGCAAAACGGCATATGCGAGCGGGCGGCGGTGTACCGTGCCTCCTAGGATGTAATGCATGTAAAGAAGTGTCACTTTATTGTGAGTGCGTGTATATAAACTGACTTTTTTCTTTGACCTCTATGCAAATTCTACATGCATTATCACTGCCTTCTGCCTTTTATACAGAGCTGAGCGGCAGTACGTAGGCGCCACTTATCCGCAGTAGCCGTCTATAAGGCCCTGTTCACACACTAGAAACCCATATCTGCCACACAATTCACCTGAATTCATAGAATTGGTATTTTCCCTTGGATGTCGCCAGTAAAGGATTTGGGGACAAGTCTATGCCAGAATATGGCGTGCTGCAGATTTTGAAATCCATAGCATACCCTTAAATCTTGGCTTTTATTTTATCTGCTTCATGCGAACGGGCTTTCAGTAACTCCGTTTTCTTGTACTGTACTTTGCCGCAAGCTTTCAGTTCGGACTCTGGCCTGGACACCCTGCGGAAATGTATTAACTTTGAACATGAATTTAAAGAGGAGCTGTCATCTCTCCAGTCACGTGTAAGTAACTGCTTGAATCCCCCATAGGATAACAATACTGGAGCATCTATTCTTACAGCTCTGTGATGTGCCGTTCCTTGATTATTCCTGCTAGAATGAATGGCTGGCAGTTTGTAATGAGGGTCCAGACGGGTGTTACCAGGTGGAGAGGTGTCCCTGCACAGACTGACACTATCCAGTCGCTGCTGCCAGTGTCCGACACACCCATCTGGACCTTCATTGCAAACTGCTAGTAATTCATTTATAACTTCTAGGAGGAATAATAAGGGAATGGCGCATTGCAGGGTCCTAAGTATAGATGTTATTACAGGGAGGAAGCATGAGGTTACTAAGACAGCGGATTTTACGTGTGTACGGTCAAGTGATCATTCTGAAGTTCTGTTGTGGAACTGCCACAGATTGTCACCATAGATTCCTTTCACCCTGATATAACAGCCATTGACATGACGATGCAGGGTAAGGGCTCACGCACACGAACATAAGGGCTCCGTGCCCGTATTGCGGGTCTGCAACATACGAGCACTGGCCATGTGCACTCCGTGCTGTAGATGTGGACCCATTGATTTGAATGGGTCCGCGATCCGCAAGACACGGCCGAAGATGGTACACGTCTTATCTTTTGCAGAGCAGACACATGAATCAGAAGCCCACGGAAACACTACGAAGAGCTTCCGTGGGCTTTCGGGTCCGTGCCTCCGCACCACAAAAGGTAAGACATGTCCCATCTTTTGCCATATCTTGCGTATTGCAGACCCATTCAAGTCAATGGATCCGCATCGGCTGTGCCGAACTGTGCCCTTACATGGCAGACCTCCTTTTGAGGCCCGCAGTATGGGCACAGAGCTCTTAGGGTACGCTCACACGACGACATTTTTCACGCGACAAATAGGGCACAACTTCACTGCAACATTTGTCGCACCCATATCGCGCGATAATTTTTAGAATGGGTGTCTATGGTGTCGCACTGCGACATGCTGCGACACGACAGTCGCAGAAAAATCCATCTTGAATGGATTTTGTGCGACTGTCATGTCGCATGTCACAATGCGGCACCATAGACTCCCATTATAAAAATTGTCGCGCGACAAATGTCGTATGAACGTACCCTTACGTTTGTGTGCATGAGCCCTAAGGCTAGTTTCACACGTAACTGATTAGCTGTGGATTTTGTGTAGTGTTTCTGCTTCTAATCTGCAGCAGGAAAAAAGTGCACCACAGGGTGCGTTCACATGCTGCGGGTTTTGCTGTAGAAAAGCTGCAGAGTAAATTCTTTGCATTGGAAAGGGTGAAATTAGCAAATTGACATTCTGCAGATTTAAAATCCGCACCCCAGGTCAGTTTCTGCTTTGGATTTTTTCTGCCACCTGTTGATAAGAATTGCTGAAAGCTCATTCACTTTGCTAGTGCTGTACAAAGTTGCAGATTTGCTGCAAGAAAAACCCTCAGCAACAAATTTGCAGCTAATCAGTCATGTGTGAACACATCCTAAGGCCTCTTTACACGGTCTTGACACAGCAGGCAATTATCGGGAGTGAGACGTTAATTTCCGATAATTGCCTGCTCATCGGAGGAGGTGAGAGCTACGTTTACATGCAGCAGTCTTCTCCTGAGTATTGGCATGAGGGATTGCTGCTGTGGATTGCTCACCCCCATAGAAAATCAGTGTTTCTGGGCAGCAGGTTCCTGTTCACACAGCACGATCTGCTGCTCAGAAATGATGATTTAGGTCAGCGATGGTTTCACCTAATGAGCGAGCAGTTGCTCGTTCCTCGGGTGATAGGTGGCTCTCTTACACTGGGTAATTATCGGGGACAAGCATTCACAGGAATGCACCCGACTGATAATTGCCCGGTTGTTTTTGATTTAATGGGCATCTGTCAGCAGATCATCTGTCAGCAGATTTGTACCTATGACACTGGCTGACCTGTTACATGTGCGCTTGGCAGCTGAAGGCGTCTGTGTTGGCCCCATGTTCATATGTGCCCGCATTGCCGAGAAAAATTATGTTTTATTATATGCAAATGAGCCTCTAGGAGCAACGGGGGTGTTACTGTTACACCTAGAGGCTCTGCTCTCTCTGCAACTGCTGCACCGTCTGCACTTTCAGTCATACAACCAAGCAGTGATTATATTTTCACTGCCTGGTCCTGTCATTCACAGTGCAGAGGGCACAGTAGTTGCAGAGCCTCTAGGTGTAACGGTAACGCCCATATTGCTCCTCATTTGCATATATTAAACATTTTTCTCAGCAATGCGGGCACATATGAAAATGGGACCAATACAGACGTCTTCAGCTGGTGTCATAGCTACAAATCTGCTGACTGATGCCCTTGTAACTTTTATTTTAATTTTTTGTTTTTTTTGTGTGTTTTTTATATTCCTGAACTTATTTTTGAGGGTAAGTTTTCACTTGGCAAGTTCACTGCTGATTTTCTGCAGAAGTAAACACCCAATTCATCTGGTCAAAATCTGCAGCCGTCTGCCCCAACTTGTTCAGATTTTGGGGTGGAAATGCCGCCGATTTTTCCTCAGATCCCACACCACTAGAGTTGTGCGAACTTGTGGTTTAAGTTCGGGTTCGAGTTATCGAAGAATCCCGATATGGATTCTGCTACCTCGGACCATAACGGAATTTGGAATCCATAGCAGCCTGTTATGGATTCCAAATTCCGTTATGGTCCGTGGTAACAGAATCCATAGCGGAATTCCTCGATAACCCGAACTTTAGACGCCGAACTTAAACCACAAGTTCGCTCAACTCTACACACCACATATCAAGTCATGCGCGGATGTTCCTGCAGAAACTGTCCAGAGTGGGTGGATGAGATTTCTAAAAGTCTCATCCACTTCTACTGTCAGCTCTGCGTGTGCCCGTCCCCTAATAGGGGGCAGATATTCCAGAACGTGGACTATAGCGTAAGCATCTGTTGTTCTCATGCAGAGTTTTGCTTTCTCGCACAGGAGTATAACTCTCACTTTCACTCTCTGCTTTATCCAGCCAGAAGCTAAACATGTCCTCGGCACTGGCTGAAGTGCAGGATGCACCTGAAATGCAGCATCTACCGCGTGACGTTTCCTGTGCGATCACAACATGCTTTTACCTTAGAAGCCAGTGATCTCCATCATGACTGGTGTTTTTGCCGTGTGCACCATGTGGCGGGTGTAGTGGTTTGTAGAAGTGGTGGAGCAGAACTAGTTTGCCTGCTCCTGCCCCTTATATGTGTGCCATTAGTCAGAATCCTGTCGGCTCATGCCTACTTTTTTTTTTTTTTCTCTGACATTGCGAAACATGCAAAAAAATTAGGGCATATGCACATCACAGAGGTGGTGGTCCCTCATTTGGGACTTTGGGTTCCCAAAATGGAGAGCTGCCCCCAAGCAGTAGCTCTTGTTCTGGAAGGCCTGACATCTCTGTGATACAGATGTAGGTTGCAGCCATCGCCGTTCGTGCCCAGCGCCGCCTTCCCAGAGTTCTGCGCTGCAACCTACTCCTCTGTGCCAGCTCTCCCTCCCCCCGCTGTGAGATGCTGCGCGTGCCCACAGGACTCAGCCTGATGCACCCGTACGGACTGCTTTTATCGCTTCTTCTAGCGAAGTGCCGGCGCATGCGCACTATGCTAGAATAAGCCGTTGCCAGCAGTCTGTTCCAGCGCATCAGGCTGAGCCTGTGCACACGCGCGGCATCTCACAACGGGAGGAGGGGGAGGGAGGGAGAGCTGGCACAGAGGAGTAGGAGGCAGCGCAGAACTTTGTGAAGGCGGCGCTGGGCACGAACGGCGATGGCTGCAGCCGAGCACCCTGCATCCCCGGACCTCCCCTTGGGCACCTTATTTGTATGATTGACAAGTTAGTAAAACCTGTTTTTTTGCAAAATTAAGCCACAGATCTAATTTATAAGGCCACATTAGGAATCATAATGAGACCCTGAACATGAGCATATGTTTAGGTCACAGGGCTGAAAAGTGGTGACCGAATCCAGTTATCACATCTAGTTAATGCAGTATGGCTGTGGCTGTTAACTCTGCTACATCTGTATATGGATTCATACATTTACGAGCTGGAGTTGGAAGCAGCAATGTATGCTGCATATAGAGCTCTATACTCTTCACATATGGAGTCTGCTGGTCAGCGGTGGTATTATCTCGTGTGTGTGATCTGGCAGTAGCCCAAGTGGTATAATGGCAAACAGAATTGTGGAAATTACTGTCAAAACCTGTGACACTGTTTTACATTGAGCCATAGCCGTGCATTAGGGCAGCTCGCAGCTGCCATGGCCGTACGTATGGGCAGCTCGCTGCTGCCGCAGCTATGGCCGTACGTATGGGCAGCTCGCTGCTGCCGCAGCCTTGGCCATACTTATGGGCAGCTTGCTGCTGCCGCAGCCATGGCCGTACGTATGGGCAGCTCGCTGCTGCTGCAGCCATGGCTGTACTTATGGGCAGCTCACTGCTGCCGCAGCCATGGCCGTACTTATAGGCAGCTCGCTACTGCCGCAGCCATGGCTGTGCTTATTGGAGCTTCGCGGCCGTCTCCGTTCGTATGAACTAAGGCCAGGTCTGTTCACGCCTGTGATGTGGTTCCCATCTATAATGGAAACCGTAAAGAAGTGGCAGCTGCTTCGCACAACATTTCCCACTGGACCCTATTAACTTACAACAGGGTCCATTGAGTTCTGCCAAAGTGTCAGCATTTTTGGCGGGAAAAATAGCACAGCAGCACGCTGTATCCCATCAACTGCGAAAAATATAACAGCTGCTGTTCTGCATGGCAATATTCTCTTATGAGGGTAACCATAACTTCACGATTCCCAGATCCAGGTAAGGGCAGCCTTCTTACCGCTGACCATATAGGTGGAAGGAGCGAAGTAGGTGCCGATTGTGCATCGTCTATGATCTCCACGGGGACCCCATTGTCCTGATTTACTAACGTGTCTGTGCCAAAAAATTGTCTAAAGTGTCGTGATTTGGCGCATCTAGGGTTTCCATGCTTTTTGTTGCTTTTTTGGCTTCATGGACATTGGATAAAGCCTAAGAATCTCCATTTTGCTCCAAAATTGTGCCACAATTCTGACGCTAGTTGGCGCGGTGGGAGAAGGCGGTGGCTGCTGTTGGCGCAATGGAAGGTAGCAGCGGCTGAGGTTGGCACAGTGGGAGGAGCCTAACACAAACATCTGAAGCACAGGATAGTAGAGTAGCACCGGCTGTAACCAGAATAATGGAAATAATTGACATGGGCAAGAATATGTAATTTTGTTTTTCTTTTTTTTCCCTGATTAATTTCCCTACCGTTCGCCTTTCCTTCGCCACGTTTAGCTCTTCCCATCTTCTGTAATGAATACGTAGTGAAAGCTCTGGCCGCAGTAGCAGATGTTAACTGCAGCGTGCTCACAGGGAGCAATCACCTTGTGGCTAACCGTGCTCTTAATAGCAGGTATCGCGGCACTATCACAGTGCCAGGCTGACAGACCACACAACAATTACATCCTTACTTTACTCCAAGCGCCTGCCTGATTTAAAGGGATTAATTCTATGCTGCGATGTTTAGTACTGTTATTATTCACGTCCTACTGCTTAAGGTGGCACCGAAGTTATTAATTTTTGTAATGTTCTGTTGTGTAGTGGCGCTTAGGCTGTGCGTTAGATTATGTTCTCCGTGTATCGCCCGCTATGCACGGCTAGAAACGGCTGTAAAAAGAGAATCTCTGCGGTCCGCTGCTAGACGAGGCTTTCGTATGACGAATGTTCTTCTTTCCCGCTGTCTGAGGTTACAGATGGGAATCGTGTCATCACGTTAGTTACTTCCTTCCTGACCTCACAAAGGCAGGTGGGTAATTTCCCTGGATCAATTCAAGGCTGAATTCACACTGTGCTCGTCATGTACTCTGGGCATACACGCTGATAAATGTTCCCGACCAGTTTGCTGTTGTGGCCCTAGATTTTAGGCGGTGCCCGAACGGGCGTCCTTGTGGTCTACGTTTGGTTGGGTCACTTTGAACACATTTGTATAAAACATAATGTAGTATCTGTGTTGGTGGCATTGTTGGGGCCCGTTCACACTTCCTGGATTCGATGAGGGTTAAGGCCTCTTGCACACGGCCGTAGTTTCGCTGTGCCCGCGATCTGCCCGTTCTGCAAAAAGATAGGACATGTTCCATCTTTTTGCGGGACGAAAGTACGGAACAGAACACCACGGAAGCACTCCGCTGAGCTGTGCTGCGGATCTGAAACTAGCTTTAGGCATCATGCGAAGAGTCCTGTTAGTGATCACCAGCTGCCTGTGTGTGCACAGTCATACAGACATAGCTGTCAGTCACTGCGTAGGACCGCCCACTGGACTCCTAAGCCCAGAATGAGCAGGAATTTAAAGATCTGCTTGTCCTGGAAAGCTATCTGCTCATCTCCTGCTGAATATTTGCAGTAGAAATCCAAGTGGTAGCCTCAAATTTCTACCGTTGATGCCTTGGGCAAATCCGTTACTTGTGAACATACCCTAAGGGCTCATGCATATGACTGTATGAATTTTGCGCTCCGCAAAACGCAGATCCGCACAAAATACAGATGACGTCCGTGTGCATTCCATATTTCACGGAACAGCTGGCCTCTAATAGAACAGTACTATCCTTGTCCGTAATACAGACAATAATAGGACATGTTCTATCTTTTTACGGATCGGACATGCGAAACGGAATGCACATGGAGTAACTTTATTTTTTTTTTGCGTGATCGTTGAAATGAATGGTTCCGCATACAGTCCGCAACAAAATCGGAATGGACAGAAAATACGTTTGTGTGCATGAGCCCTAAAGCTGTTATGTGCCCGTACACCTGTATAGTATTACTATTTTATGAATGGGCCTGGATTGCATTACCAAGCACAGCCACTATGTGATGTGCGGCGCTGTGATTGGCGGGGATGCCGTGAGTTGGAT
This sequence comes from Bufotes viridis, assembly GCA_033119425.1. NCBI lineage: Eukaryota > Metazoa > Chordata > Amphibia > Anura > Bufonidae > Bufotes > Bufotes viridis. The sequence continues at coordinate 118,449,799 of CM065595.1, read as the reverse complement.
CCTGAGGATAGGCAATCAATATTCTACATGCAGAAAACCCCTTTAACTCAGACAGCCCCTTTAAAACGGACCCGGTAAGATATGCATTACTATGTAGCCTGCTGGTATTATACTACTCACATAGCACACTTATCACACATCTTCCAAGTGCTTCCTATTTGTGTATTTCAGAAGTAAGCGACATTAATATTTAATTTGGGGTCATAGCTGTGCATTTTAATGATCTTTTACTTTAATATTATTTTTTTTTAATCATTTTTTGGTGTTAATCTCACTCATAATGTGAAAGTGTTTAATATGCTTCTCCTGATATAGCCCATAGGTGTAAATGACTGTGTGCACACCAGGGGATATGTTAGGTGAGGTAATTGTGACCGGCTCCCTAGCTATAGAACACTTGGAGAAGTTTTATGTATATTTTTCATTCTTTCTCTTTTAAATCTCTTTGATTTTACATAGAAAGAAAACTCCCAGGCTTTGCAGAGCTAAAACCCCCCATCATGCCCTGACAATTGCAGGATGCCCGGGTAGTAGTTGTAACAAGTGCAGTGCAAGGGGGTACTGAAAATGGCTGCAACACTGGTACATCTGGGAATGGCTATAATTCCCCCCAATTTTGTAGTCAGTGAATGGAGATGTCTTATTTACAGTATATCAAGTTTGTTTTTTGTTTTTTCTCCAAAACGCTTTACAGCTGTGAGAGTTGGCAGAATGTTTTCCGTCAGAGATCTTAAAAATGTAATTGAAACTCCTATAGCCTGTGTTATATAGGCTGTGTTCACGTCTGTGTTATATAGGCTGTGTTCACGTCTGTGTTATATAGGCTGTGTTCACGTCTGGGTTATATAGGCTGTGTTCACGTCTGGGTTATATAGGCTGTGTTGACGTCTGTGTTATATAGGCTGTGTTGACGTCTGTGTTATATAGGCTGTGTTGACGTCTGTGTTATATAGGCTGTGTTGACGTCTGTGTTATATAGGCTGTGTTGACGTCTGTGTTATATAGGCTGTGTTGACGTCTGTGTTATATAGGCTGTGTTGACGTCTGTGTTATATAGGCTGTGTTGACGTCTGGGTTATATAGGCTGTGTTGACGTCTGTGTTATATAGGCTGTGTTGACGTCTGTGTTATATAGGCTGTGTTGACGTCTGTGTTATATAGGCTGTGTTGACGTCTGTGTTATATAGGCTGTGTTGACGTCTGTGTTATATAGGCTGTGTTGACGTCTGTGTTATATAGGCTGTGTTGACGTCTGTGTTATATAGGCTGTGTTGACGTCTGTGTTATATAGGCTGTGTTGACGTCTGTGTTATATAGGCTGTGTTGACGTCTGTGTTATATAGGCTGTGTTCACGTCTGGGTTATAGGCTGTGTTCACGTCTGGGTTATAGGCTGTGTTCACGTCTGGGTTATAGGCTGTGTTCACGTCTGGGTTATAGGCTGTGTTCACGTCTGGGTTATATAGGCTGTGTTCACGTCTGGGTTATAGGCTGGGTTATAGGCTGTGTTATAGGCTGTGTTCACGTCTGTGTGATGTAGTAATGTAGCTCCCTGTTATAAGTCGGTGGTGCCTGCAGGTGCCGGTGGTGTCCGCTTAGCAGAACCCAGATTGGAAAGCCCCTTTATGATAATTCCTGGGATGCGGAGTTGGGCATGGCTATTTTTGGTTGTGTTTTTTTTTTTTTTTAGTCACTGTTAACTAGAATTTCTATCTGGATTATTATGATGCACTTTCACCAAAAATATTAGAAATGCAGAACTGAAATGTGTAATGTGGTTTCTGTGGGGTTAAGCAGAAAATAGATTGGGGAGGGGTGCTTATCATGTACTTGCAGTCCCTTGAATACTAAACTTGTGTGTGGTGACTCAGTTTTGTAGAAATAACCTCGTCTCCCAGTGTGTCATGTAGTAAACATACTGTGCCGTTTCTGGTGACTGGATGATGTATGAAGGGGGTTGGCGTTCCACTTGTAGTACATAGGCATTGTGCACCTCTGGTGTTACAGCTTGTCACATTGAATATCATCCATTGTTGTCTGTATGAGCCGGTTAGGCTACTTTCACACTTGCGGCAGAAGATTCCGGCAGGCAGTACTGTCGCCAGAACTGCCTGCCGGATCCGGCAAACTGTATGTAAACGCATGTCATCTTTTCTGACTGATCAGTCAGAAAAATGCATTGCAATGCTGGATCTGTCTTTCCCGTGTTATCCAGCAAAACAGATCCGGCATTTATTTTTTTGCATTTTTAACCCTGGGTTCAGACCTGAGCGTTCTAAAAACGCGCGTTTTACGCGCGTTTTTGTTGCGCGTATTTCAGCGCGTTTTTGCAAATAGGAAACGCGCGTAAAACGCGCGTTCTTGTGATTGACTACTGTGGTGTCAATCACAAAACGCGCGTCAAACGCCCCAAAAGAAGCTCAAGTACTTGTTTATGCGTTGGGCGTTTTACAGCGCGTTCAAACGCGCTGTAAAACGCTCAAGTGTGAACCACTCCCATAGGGATGCATTGGTTTTAATCTGTTGAGCGTTTTACAGCGCGTTTGAACGCGCTGTAAAACGCTCAGGTGTGAACCCAGGGTAAAGGTCTGTGCATGCGCAGAACGGAACGCCGGATCCGTTGTTGCGATATTTTTAATGCACTAATGCAAGTCAATTGGAATTAATGCTGGATCCGGCATTTCAACATGTGTTTCGGCATTTTGGACGGAGATAAAACCGCAGCATGCCAGTGGTATTTCCTCTGTCCAAATGACAGTGACCGAACTAAAGACATCCTGAACAGATTTCTATCTATTCAGAATGCATGGGGATGTAACTGATCAGTTTTTTTCCGGCATATAGTCCCGACGATGGAACTCTATGCCGGAAGATAATAAAGCTAGTGTGAAAGTAGCCTTAGGTAGAAGGTATTGGCTATTTTTCTGGTGGTACACCTTGATCTCATTGGTATTTAGGTTTTGGGACCTTTTGTGAGTGATAAAACCTTCTTTACACCGTGTTTATTCCTCTTATCCCATACATTAAAGCCGTGTACAATTTTTCAACCATTTTTTTTTTTATTCCTCTAACGCAGGGGGGGCCAACCTGTGGCTCTTCAGCTGTTGAAAAACTACAATTCCCACCATGCCCTGTTGTAAGCTGATAGTTGTAGACAGGGCATGCTGTGAGTTGTAGTTCTGCAACAGCTGGAGAGCCTCAGGTTGGCCATCCTTGCTCTAATGCATCGAAAAGGAAAACTGAAGTAAAATTACAAATAGCCTTCATTAGAAATTTTGTGCAAGAACATTTTAGACTAGCACCGATGTGTCAGAGGTGCACATCCAAAAAGCTAACATTCAGATAGCAAACAAAATATGGCAGCACAGTGGTATACATGCAAACAATAGAACTAGGGATTAGAGATTATTCTGGATTACAGTGGTACTATACCTACTATACATAAAAAATTGAAGCTTTTTGCGCACATTTTTGTTTGGACGTGTGTCGGGCCCATCTACTAACCTAACACTAACTGAACTGCCCACCCATCTGGCCAGGGTTTCTAAGCAGAGTATAAATGTAGCTGGTTCCTACACCGCCCTGGACATTGTAGGTTTAGTTTAGGCCCAGGAAAGACAGTTCTGCTAGTGTTAGGTACCTATCTGCAGAAGCCACCTTGACGTTGGTAGATGGGCCCGACCCACTTGATCAGAAATGTGCTAAAAAAGCTTCCATTTTTTTATTTATAGTAGGTATAATACCACTTTAATCCAGAGTAATCCCTAATCCCTAGTTCTATTGTTTGCATGTATAAAATTGTGCTGCTATATTTTATTTGCTATTAGCAATTTTGTAACATTTTGGTCTACATTTGCTGTTGAGAAATCCTGAGGATAGCTCATCAGTGAGATCTCTGCTGGGATCAGTTTTTCGGTGTTGGCTTGGTGGTTCCCTAGGCAAAAAGAAAAGGACTAGCACATCGCAATGATTACCTATAACTATTGCTCTGTCTCTTCAGACCTGGTCTGAATAGTCAAGCACTTGTCTTCTATAGATTAAAGTGTCTCTTGTATGACATGTTGTCCACTGGCTCAGTGTTTTTTGCTGGGTATTTGTCAAATTCCTTGTATTGGAAAAAGAAGCTCACCATCATCTCTGAGGTGCCCTCAAACAGTTAGTGGATGATTTGGAGGTGCGCTTGCAAATGTATGTGTGTGAAAGTTCGTCAATTGCAGGAGAGGGCTTGGGTCCATACGCATAAGACGTAAGGGGGTTATTCCATCATTAATAATGAAGGGAGTCTGTCACCAACATCAGTCATGTCAAACCGGTAATACCACATTGAAGGACGAAACTGAGCGTGTGTGTCCACCTCAGCGAGGTGGACAGAGAAATAAGCAAAAGATCAAGCAGCAGGTGGCACTATACAGATAGATTTTTATTGAATAACTACATTTTTAATTACATACAATTACAAAAGTATTCGGATCCTGTTTTTTAAAATCCGTCATTGCTGTTTGCCTAAAGCCGCCGCTTGTGCTGCCTGCAGCAAACTTTGCCTGTTCTTCATTTGCTTTGCAGAAACCTTAATGTTTTTATCAGAAGAATAAAAAAAAAAAATCTTCACTTGTGATTTCCTCTTGGAAAATGAGTCATGACTGGTCAAAATTGTGTACCTTGCGGGAGGTAACAAATCTAGAAATTAGGCTGTTCTTTTAAAGGTGCAAAGTGTAGGCGTTAACCTATAATTTACTTACAAAGGGTATATTTTTAGTCCTTGTGGCAGCTTGTTGCCAAGGATCAGTTTAAGATTGTTAGCGATATTACATGTTGATTTACATTATACGCTCGTGTTCTTGTTTTTATTTTATTCTAATACATCCACAAAATAATGTACAAAGCACTTCCTGGCAGCCCGTCTCAGACCTACCAGAAAATCCGAAACCTTTCCAGCACAGGCCTGCAGTGTAAGGGCATGGCCACACGATCAGGTTTCCTGGTGCAGTTTTGGAAGCCAAAACCGGCAGTGGATTTTGAAAGAAGAGGAGATGTCAGATCGATCCTTTATACTTTCTCTTCTTTTATGATCCGCTCCTGACTCCGACGTCCAAAACTGCATCAGGAAACCTCACTGTGTGGGCTCATGCACACAAACGTATTTTCTTCCCTTATCTGCTCCCTTTTTTTGTGGTCAACACAAACAAATGAAAGCTATTCCGTGAGCATTCCGTTTCCTTATGTCCGTTCCGCAAAAAAATAGAACATGTCCTATTATTGTCCGCGTTGCAGACAAGGATAGTACTGTTCTGTTAGGGGATGTTCTGTTATGCAAAATTCGGAATGCGCACGGACGTCGTGGTGGTTTTTTGCGCTGATTCGTTTTTTGCGGACCACAAAATACATACGGTTGTGTGCATGAGCCCTTCGGTTGTACCCTAGTACCCTAATGTTATTTTAGATGACCTCTGGAAGGCTGGCATCTGAATGGGACTTGTCCTTCGTACACCAGTTTCCTTCCAGTTTTTATAAAAAAAATAAAAAAAACAATGGGAACTCAGTCTGAGTGTTGAATAATGCCTTTTTAGGTACTTTTCAATGCCCATCCAATATTTAGTAATTTCACGCCTATGAGATCTGATGCCTGATGAGACAATAGATAACCTATGTAGCTCCTCCCCCATGTTACACCCACGCGGAGCTTAGATGTGAACAGTCCTCACATGTGGGCCTGCCTAGAAGCAGCAGCTTTTAGGAGCCATAAGGACACTGCTAAGCCTTTATGTTGTCTGTCATTGTTGTCTGTCAAAATTACTGATGACCGCCTTTGTTTCCTCCAGAACTTGTCAGCCTGTCTTTTGGTAAAATCTTTTGGGTCATGTCCGCTAAAAAAAACTGAAGACACACGGAAACACAACGGAAGCAAAAACGGACACAGATCACGGAACAACGGAACCCTGTTTTGTGGACGGCAAAAATATACTGTCGTGTACATGAGGCCTTAAATGGTGACAATTGTCCCAGGGGATGTAATCGGTTTTCCCAGGGGATGTAATGAGATAAAAAAAATAATAATTTGCAGTAGCGTGTCTAAAAAACAGAAAAAAACAAAAAGGACTCTCCCTTTAAACGTTTTGGTTCCCGGTGGTACTGCAGCAGTCATATGCCCTTCATCATCCGCTTGATCACTGAAGCCAGTTACTGTTCTCGGCGGTCCTGTTTGAATGGCAGGTGACGGCTGAAGCCAGCGATTGACTGCAGTGGTCATGTAAACCATGAACATGATGTCATTGCTGTAGAATCGGCAGGGACTGGAGCAGAGCAATATTTCAATGGGGGAGTTTCTCAGGACGGGCGTTCCATGTGCCAGTCTTGATCTAGTTTGCACCTTCTTTATTTAAAGGCACAAGCCTCTTATTAAATGAAGAGCACTTCTGCCACTCAGTACACCAAAAAGTCAAATCTGTGAGCTATAAGAGATTAGAGCTATAATTTATGCCAGCTTCTGCCCATGTCTCTGAGCCTTGCTCACGTCAAAGTACGTTGATAGGTCACCAATATAACATCGGTGCTGGTCCGAGTCTCTGCACCCCCGCTGATTGTCTGTTTCGGGAAGTTGTGGCACTCATCGGAGCCCTACTGAGAATTGTGGCCTCCCGGGTGCTTACCAAGCACAGTACCATACATCGTATAGCGGATGTGCTTGGTATTGCAGCTCAACCCCATTGACTTGAATGGGACAGAGCTGCAACTAGCCCTGCAACACTTGTAGAGCACCCTGCCTCTTCCAACAGCTGATTGGTGGGGGTCCTGGGTATGGGACCTCCACCAATCTGATATTGATGAAGAAAGATAATCAGTTTTAATTCCTGGATGAGCCGCTTTAAGACCTTTTGCAGATGTCAGTGAATCATGGACGTGTGCTGTCCGTGGTCTGCATTGACAGCATACGTACCCGTTGACTTTAATTTGCGCATCAGTGTCTTTCCACAGACCGTGGTGACACCACGGAAGCACTGGAAGCAGGCCCCATTTTTGTCCGTGATTTATAGATCCTTCATTCACATTAAAGTGCATGGATTTGTGAAAGCCATGGACACAACACAGGTACCATCCATGTTTGGTCCATGGTTTCACTGACCATTGGAAGGAGATGTTCTAGAAATTCATTTTCAGCTGAGCAGTGTTCGTGGAATACGGATGACGCACAGAGAGCAAAAAACGGACACACGGCCCAAACAGGGATCCTTAATGGATAAACCACTGACCATCTTGTCACTAATATCACAAATGTGTCAATGAGGCTCAAAGAGTTATTCCATTTAAATAGGAAATTGACAGCACATGGTCTTGGTTGTATAATGCTTTATATCGGTGATGAATGTGTCCCATCTAGATGTTGTGGCAGCAAGCTTCCAAGCCTGGAGACCTTGACATCATCAGTGACCCCCTATTGTGCTCCTTGCACTGCACTTGCTTTCTCTAGACCCAGATTGAGAAGCTTTGGCTTCTTCTAATGCACAGGTTTGGCTTCCTGTCACAACTTCAGCTCATTACAGGGGATGACGGCGTAAACTAAAGCAAGGAGGGGTTTGTGATGTGGAGTCAAGTTGTCACTCAGCCTAGGCTACTTTTAACACTTGCGTTGTTAATTCCGGTATTGAGATCCAGCAGAGTATCTCAATACCGGAATTAAACGGATCTGTTTTGATCTTGCACATCAGTATGCATCCGTTCCGTTAGGATTTTTGTGTGAAATCAAAATGGGAAAAAACCTATCCATCACTAAATACATCAAAAGTCAGTGGATGACTGATTAAAAACGGACCATTAACCATTGACTTGCGTTGAAGGATTAGTTTTTTCCGTTCTTTTTTTCCTGTTTTTATGACCAGACACAAAACCGCAGTTGACAGTGGTTTTGTGTCCGGTCACAAAATGGAATTCTGCTGGAACGGAAGACATCCTGAACTAGTCTCTTTTCATTCAGGATTAAACAAACTTAATTTTTTTTATTTTTTCCCCCGTATTGAGCTCCTCTGCCAGATCTCAATACTGGGGGAAAAAAACGCAGCCGTCACAGGATATATTTAGAGCTTTCAGGTCTTGGAACATCTATTTAGTAGGTTTGCAAAAAAAAGATCAGGTACTTTGGATGCAGACTCGGAGAATGCAAGTTTGTTAAAGGGATTCTCTAGGAGTTTGATGGCCTATTGTGGCGGTCTGACTACCATAACCTTCACTAATCCTCTGGTTGTGGGGGTACTGGGAGTTGCACCTGCGACCAGCCATATTCTAGGCACAGGCTATCATTATCAAATTCCCAGAGAAACCCATTTAAAGCTTTTAATATTGATGACCTATCCTCAGGATAGGTTATCAATATCAGATTGGCGGGGGTCCGACACCTGGCACCCCCGCCAATCAGCTGTATGGAAGGGAAGCCGCGCTGGTGCCATTTCCCTTCTGTCTTTCTGATCGCTGCTGCTATGTCTATGGTGAGCAGGAAGGGAGGCGGCCTGCGTGCGCCTGCCCATCATACAGCTGATCGGCGGGGGTGCCAGGTGTCGGACCTCAGCCGATCTGATATCGATAACCTATCCTGAGGATAGGACATCAATATTTAAAGCCCGGAGGTCTCCATAGGAACTGTAGACACAAAATTATAGGCTTTTTTCAAATTTATTTTTTATTGAAACTATTTTCAAAATGTCTTGCCGTTTTCTCAGTTAAAGGGGCTGTGCAGTGCTACAATATTGATGATCCCGATCCTCGGGATAGGTCATCAATAACACATCTATGGCGGCACAGTGTAATTACAATTGTCCATCCCATTCACTTGAATAGTACAAGCGGTTGTAACTACACTGCACCGCTAGACGACACGCAGGTGATTTTAGAAAGGAAGCAGCGCTTGCACAGCTGATCCTTGGGGTGCTGGGAGTCAGACCCCCACCAATCTGATAATATTTACCTGTCCTGAGGAAAGGGCATCAATATCTTGCCACTGCACGACTCCTTTAAATTTTGGAATACAAGTTTACTCCTAATGTGCCAACACTTGCTAAAATATATCGGAAAGGAGATGAGCTCTCCTGCCTTTATTTTTTTAAATAAAAACTATAAAGTAATACTTTTTTTTAAATAATTCTACGTTGTTCCTTCCTTCTGTTCTTCCAACTGGAAATCTCCCTTCCCAGTCTGATCATGTCAACACTGATTGGCCAGCGTCAGACTCCGCAGGGACACCTCCCCAACTGGTAACACCCAGCTGTCAATTCCTTTTAAATTTCTAGTAGGAGTAACAGGAGGAACAGCACAAAGTAGCAGTCTAAGTAAAGTTGCTTCCGAATTTGTCATTTCATGTGGACTTAAAGTGTTTACTGAACCAGCCAAGTCAGGAGGGCTGCCCGGTCCTCTTTAACATTTCAGTGGCCGCCGCTCGTTTCTGCGTGGGCGCTGATCGTATCCTTGTGTAAATAAGTAATGGGTGGAAATGTTCTACGAAGGGTCACTTGCCGGTTAAGTCTTCTCTTGACATGTGTCTCCATGGTGCAGCTGATGGCACTGGTTCCTTCATTGTCTCTGAAATTGTGATGATAAGTATTTGGCGAGCGAGGGATTATAGCTGGAAAGGTACGGACAGTACGACAGGTCGTGTGTGTCCTGATGACAAGTGCTGGAAACCCACCGATTTGATGTTCTTTAAAAACACCCGCTACGAACTTCTGCTACTTCTGGTTTCAGCCCCTTTTAACTTCCTATAATTTAGATAATGGGTCGCTGGGGTGAAAGTAGACTGCTGAAAGCTACTGGAGTCGCACTGGTAACTTCATACTGGGGAAAATAATACCGTTCCCAAACTGTAGGATGAAGTGTCAGAAATCAGGACCTCCTTGGTCTGTAGGTCGCAGAGTCGCTGCCTTTCAGCAGAGGACGCAGGCTACGCTGCGCAGTACTGCCGCTCTGCTGCGAGCGCTCTAAACTGGGGGCGATGCCCCAGTGTCCTTGTGTGGGTAGCGGGCGCAGCTTCCTCGTCTCCCTGCCGGGGAGCTTCTGCAGTCGGATGATCGTGTTCAATAATGGCTGGAATCACACCGCGCTATATTCCGCTCTCGAAACCGGTTGCCAGGGTGACCGAAAACTATTTGCTTGAATCCAGTTTTTTTTTCTTTCCCCCCAGACAGGCTGCAATTTAAACCTTCAAAATAATTATTTGGCACGGTGTGAAGTTTCTGTACAGACGAGGTGCACATTTCTCATGGTGAGTGGGCAGAGCCGGGCTGGTTTACAGATCATCCAGCACTTGTGAAAGAGATGTAATGAGTTGGTGACATTGTCTACGCGGCATCGCGTAAATGCTTCCCCTAGAACAAAACAGGCGGTAATGTGTTTGCGCCATGTGTGTGGATCGCAGACATCATTCTGTTTGTTCTACCGATTGCCCAGAGGTTTTATTTTTGTGTGTGTTTGTATTTTTGGAGGGAGGGAACTCAAAGGAAGGGCGTTTAGAAATTGTAGTACCCCATGATAAAAAAAAAAAATCAGTGCAGGAGAACTGTTTGATGTCCCTGTATACAAAGCAGTTTTGGTCAGTTTACACCTCAGAGTGGTAAACCTGTTTTGCATCCTGTTTATTATGTGTTTTAGACACTTTTTGCATCGCTTTGCAGGAAACGGTGTGACTTTGGATGCGCCAATGTCATCCAAAATTTTGATGAAAGTTAAGCCAAACCAATAGGGTTGTGTAAAGTTACAAATGTCTTTAAAGTGGTTTTCCGAGATGTTTATACTGATGACATATCCTCAGGATGGGTCATCAGTATCTGATCGGTTGGGGGTCCGACACCTGGGACCCTTGCAGATCAGCTGTTTAAGAAGGCACAGAGCACCGCTGCTTTCTCCATGCAACACTGTACATTGTATAGTGCGACGGACGTGGAATCACACGGCCTAGAAAAAGCTGCATGAAGGCCGCGGTGCTACTGCGATCACCAGTGCCTTCTTGAACAGCTGATCGGCGAAGGTGCTGGGTGTCAGACCCCCACTAATCAGATGCTAATAACCTAACCGGAGGATAGATTATCATTATGCTTAAAAAAAAACTTAAATTTTTTCGAGATCTGTATACTAAACAGCCCCCCGCCGATCACCTGTTTGTGAAGGCACTAGGGCTCAGCAGTAGTGCAGCGCCTTCACACAGCCTTCCCTATGTTTAGTCGGTCTCATGGTCTAGACCAGGGGTCAGCAACCTCCGTCACTCCAGGTGTTGTGAAATTGCATCTCCCATCATGCACACTTGCTTGGCTGCTCTCTAAACTCCCACACAAGTGAAAAGAGCATGCTGGGAGTTGTAGTTTCACAACAGCTGGAGTGCTGACGGTTGCTGATCCCTGGTCTAGACTCTAGGCTCAGCTCAGTCCCATTGAAGTGAATGGGGCCGAGCTGCAATACCAAACACAGCCACTATACTATGTACAGCGCTGTGCTTGGTGAACTGAGAGGGAGACCGCATCTACTGCGAGCGCCAGTCTCTTCTGAAACAGCTGATTGGCAGGGGTCCTGGGTGTCAGACCCCCACTAATCAGATACTGATGACCTATCCAGAGGATAGGTCATCAGTTAAAATATCTTGGAAAACCTCTTTAACGGTGTACCAAACTTATCTTCCAGCCACTGTGATAAATCAGAAACATCTCTAGTGTCTATGCAGTCTAAAGAGACTGTCTGCAGCGGATATGGCACTGGGTCACTTGACGCATGGGTGACGTGTGACCGTTGCTGCAACAGTCATGTGATCTGGTTTGACGCAAGCAGAGCCGGCTTGGCAGCGATGGAGGGGATCGGGTAAGTCCACATCGCCGTTATTTTTCCGTTCTGATTCGTCAGAAAGATGGAAAACTAAAGAAAAAAATCGGATCCTGTGCGTCAGTTATCCACTTTTGGAATCTGTTTGAACCATTTTCGTCAGAGATCCATCATTTCAGATGGAAGTAAAAGGCCCCGTAGGGGAACAGCCCCTTTTTAAGAGTCGGATTCGTCTTGTCTAAATATAAACCATAAAATGATGCAAAAATGTCAAATTAGGATTCAGTTCACTAATGAGTCCCTCTGATCTTCCAAGTGATTAGTGTGTGCAATGAAAAGCATAGTTTTTAAATAATTGCTTTAAAACCGTAGTACGCCTTGTAGCCCGATCAACAAGATTTCCTCTTAATTCAAAGAAATCGCCATTTTTGAATGGATTTGTCAGGCTCGCATATAATATCTCTCTTTCTCTAATTTTGACTGCAGTGTAAGCCGTTGGTAATTTGGTCCTGAGTATGTGTCACAGTGTGAAAGCTCGGAATATTTACTGGCCCAGTAGGGCAGGAGCACTGCGGAGATGCTTGTGTATAGATGTATGTGCTGTAAAATGCCCTTTTCTTTTTTTCTTTTTTTTCCATTCAATCGAAATGGCGCCTCGTCAAGAATGCTGCATTAATTATTTGTAACCCGTAATTATAAACCTGATACATTTTGTGCTGCAGCTATATAATTTCTACTACCAAACAGCCAATGCGTAATTATTTGTTTAGCGTTGGTGCTTTGTGCTGTTTTAGAAACTAGATTTTTTTTGAATAGAAGGTTTTTTTGTTTTCTTTTCTTTTAGACGTGGATTATGATTATTTTTTTCTTTTATATCTCAGTATGGTGTGTATGACGGTGTGCTTGCCTAGGCTGGCTTTCACATGCTATAATTTTTCAGTTCCGACATTCAATGGAAACTTTTCATCCTGTAAATATATCTCATACACCGTAGTTCAGCAAGCATCCACGCGACCGTATGTATTTTGCTGTCCACAAATTGCGAATACCGTCCCTGTTGCGCCCACGTTTTTTAAGCAAGTATAGGACGTGTTCTGTCCACATTGTATGTCTGATCCGCAAAATGATAGGACACGTCCTCAGTGTGTTCTTGCTTTTTGTAAAATGTTTAAAAACCATAAAAATTATCGGATTGAAAAAGAGGACACACCCTCAAAATGTGGACTACTGACCTATTGAAGCGATCCTTATTTTGTGGATGCGTGTTTTTCAGACTGCAATATGGACACGGTCGTGTTCATGAAGCCTCGCAGTGATGTTTTTCAGTGTCGTTATTTATATTGAATACAATTTCAGTACCTTAGTATCTACTGACATGTGTCGACAACATTGGTGGTCTGTATGAGTTCTTGACGATCTTCAATATAACTAGCAAACGTCAGGTTAGTTCTGAGATTTGTCTCACTCTGACTTTCTCTTGCTGGGCTATGGTTGGGGCTCATGCAGACCAACGATTTTCCCATCTGGGTGCCGTCCCAGTAAAGAACAGCACCAACTGGACACTGGCCCATTTCAATTCAAAGGGTCAGTTCAAATGAGCAGTGGGCGGTCCTAACCAGTAACTGGCGGCTATCTGTGTATACATACGCACAGGGTAGGCCATCACTCATTAGGACCCCTCACGTGACTCCTAACTAGATACTACATCTGTTCCATTCTCATAGGGGACCTCCTCAGTATTTGTTTCAGTTTGTTTCGTTATCCCCTATCGTGTGTGTGTGGGGGGCTATATTGACACATTTTGGCCAAAAAGGTACGTATTTGACCTCCGTTGGGTAAATGAGGCCTTATGGATATGTTGATTGGATGCGCCGAAGACTGTATGCTGTGTAAATGTTGGCGAAAGGCCCTATACACATGAGGCTGCTGGTGGCCAATCCTGCTGATTTTGGGGAGAACAACCAACAATCTAATGTGTATAGGGGCACTTTCAGCACCCGATCCTTTAGGTTCTTTCAGGAGATAGGCCGTACGCCCGACTTGTATGGCAGCGGCTTTCTCTCCCCTCCCTTCAGCAACTCGTGCACCTTCTGCCGGACCAAGTGTGTATATACATGGCAAAGGGGTGGGGGTTGGCCGAATAAGCATTCGACCAACCACTGTTGAAGGTGTACGTCAGGGATCAGCGACCTCCAGCACCCCAGCTGTTCTGAAACTACAACTCCCAGAAGTGTGCATATTGAGAGTTGTAGTTTCGGAGCAGCTGGAGTGCGGAAGGTTGCTGGTGCGTGGGCTTCTTCGGTGTCATGGGTGTTGGGGATCATTCACATCAGAACTGTACTTGATTTTCTGGGTAACCTCTGCTCTCCCTCTACAGGTCGTCTCATTTGGAAATCCTCTCTAGTGGCTTCATGTTGGCGATCCTGGATTGTCTTCACCCTGCGGTGGCTCTTTCATGTACTTTCCCTTAGCCGCGTTCCTGCTCATTGGATCTGGTTGTAATTCCTTGAAGACTCCTCTTGGCCTGACATGAGCTCCCAGACTCATCCAGGTACATAAAAAAAAAAAAAAAATATATATATATATATTGTATTTTGCCTGTTCAGAGCAGCGTATGAATTGACGGAAAATGGATCAAAGGTTTATTGTCGTGTCAAACTGTGTTTCAGGTATTTTGCACACGCGCCACGTAGCGTTCATGAATTGAACACAATTCTAGTAGCTTGCCGCCCGGTAGAATAATAAACCCTGTGCCCGCGGTGCCGTCCCACCTACAGCCAGGGAACAGATGGCTGGAAATATGCTGAATGCATTTGGTATATGGAGAATTTTTATTTTATTTTTTTAATCTGAGGTCCTAAGCGTGTTTTTGTGCTTCTCTTTAGGAGCCTCATTAGCTCCAGACCCAATCGCCGCACCCCCGTTCCGCTCGTGAAACTCAGTAAAAGTTATGTTCTGTACAATGCTGAATAATAAATTGGGCCGCCCGTTAGGCTCGCCATAACAATGGAGAGCAGGGAATGCCTTTCTAACCGTTTCCCGCCCCAGGCTTGTATTGTATACGGTCAATCCATCTGGTGTTGAAAGGGTTTAATGAGGGGTGTGGGAGGGGGGGTTTCAGATAATTTAGGAGGATGTCAGCAGTTTTTCGAAGCTTTAGCTAGTGCTTTCAGACTGGTGAGAGAATCCCAAGCTTTATTTGATGGCTGACTTGTGATAATGCCTTTCCTAGCTTCTGTTCGTTGCTTGCTCGGTGTCTTTTGATCCTGAGAGCGATGAAACAAGATCTATTTATAGGTGGCGGTGAACTGGCTGTTCTGTGCCGGATCGGCCCAGTTTTCATGAAGATTGGTTATACCCTTCCCTCGTGTTAACAGGCAGCGAGATAGACCGCCCGCTCTGCAGCGTTTACTTCTGTCTCTGGAAAATTCAGTGTGGGCAACTAGGCAGGCACTTGATGCTTTTTCTTGTCGTCTTGCTGTATAATGAAACCTTCTGCGCCTTTCCAATGTATTTTGTGTTTCAGTTCCTTACCGCTTGCTGTCAATGAATAAAAACATTGTTTACCTAAAGAGGTTTAACCCCTTAGTGACCAGTCTGTTTTGGGTCTCAATGACCAAGCAATTTTTTAAATTTTTTTTTTTTATCGCCATTTTTTTTATTAATTTTTTTTATTTTGCCTGTCAGTGTAGCCATAGGAGGACTTGTTTTGTGCAGGACAAGCTGTAGTTTTTATTTTAATGGTGCCGTTCTGGGGTACATATAGCTCTCTGATTTCTTTTTTTTTAATTAACTCTTTATTTAAAGGGAGGATAGGAAAAATAAAAAACATCAGTACTGCCATTCAGTATTTTATGTAGCAAATTTTGCGACATTTGCCTATCAGCATAAATAACACAATAACTTTATCCTCTGGGTCAGTACAATTAAAGCAATACAAAATACATATAGTTTTTTTTTTTTTTGGTTTTTTTTTTTTACTTTTGCATAATTAAAACCCCCTTTTTCAATAAATTTATTTTTTATTTTTTGCACGGCCACATCCCAAGGCCCATCATTTATTTTTCTACTGAGTTGTCTTGGTGTGTTTTTTTCCCCCCCTCTTTCGTGGGTATAATTTCTGGGTGCATACCACTTTTTGATTGCTATTCCTTTTTTTGGTGGGCAATGTGCAGTTTAAATTTACATTATAATTGTATAGAGTGAGTTGTTACGAATGCAACAATACGTAGAGTGATTTTTATTTTTAGAACATTTTTTTCGTGGAAAAGCATATTTTTCTACATTTATTTATTTTTCTACTAAAACTTTGTTTCACTTTCTTTTACCAGTTAATAGTCCCACCAGGACCCTTTAACAGGGGATCTTCTGATCACTTCTATAATATACTGTACTGGGTATGCATACTGACAGGCACTCTGGCACAACCTGATAGGTCATCAGTGCAGGCAAACCTGGGGGCCTTCATTAGGCTGCAGTGTACAAACATGGGCACCCCACAATCGTGTTTGTGGTGGTGCCCATGCCTAAAAGACGGAACTCCCTTCCTCTAAACCACTTAGATGCCAAAGTTGCTATTGGCCGTGGCATCTAAGGGGTAAACGGCCCGGATCAGGGCTTCTGCCGATCCTTGCTGGTAGATCAGGAGCCTCGCTCTCATGTGAGAGCAGCTTTCCTCTGTACAGGAGACCTGTGCAGTCCAACCCGGCCTCTGCAGCCCTCAGGTCTCCCTGTGTCAGCAGCCAGTTTGACACAGGTCACATGGCCGCCGCAGCCAGTCGTTGGCTACAACAGCCACGTGACCCAAAGACTGGGGTTTCAGTCCATAGCATGTCAATTTATGCTGCAGGTTTTACCCACAGCTTTCAACTTTTGTGGTGCAAAGCAGTGAGGGACCCGCTGCTATCCTTGTAGTAATGCTTCTGCAAACACCGGAAAGTTTTTTGCAGTGGAAGGTCTCCTTTTGTTCTGCTGTGGATTTGCTGCAGATCTATGTATCTTCATGGTCACAGACTAAAAACTCCCTCTGTCTCCACTTTTTGTAGAAGGTGTTCTTAGGCTTTTTTTTTATTTTTAATCTTTCATGGCACTGACCTGTGTAGAGAATAAAGTCTGGATAGTACATACCCCAGTCTCCACTGTGCACAGAACGGCTGTGGGCTCTTCCATGCAGATCATGCAGCATCGGTGGCATGCCAGAGGAGGGGTAAGTACTGAGCAGACTATCTTCCCTCCACCGGTCATCACACAGCAAGATTTTTAAGAAAGCCCGGAGAGCTCCTTTAACTTACAAACAGTAGAAGATGACACGGATCAATAAGTGGCACCCTAAACCCAGGATTTGTTTGTAGTCTGTGACCATCGAGACACATGGGGACTGTATACACAAAACGGTAAGTGTTTTTTTTTTTTTTTTTTTATCCAAGCTATTTGCACTGTTTACATTTATTTTTTTCTGATCCTTAAAAGCAATACTAGGGGTTGCTAAGAGGAATATATGCTTTCAGCCGCTACCTGTATTGACTAATGGGTCTGTAGCCTCACAGCCATGCGTGCACATTTATAAAACGCTCATGCATCTACAGAGCAATAGCTCCCAATAGTAGTAGTTGTAATAATATTATATTAAGGGATTGCTATGTATGCAATGAGCTGATTCATCTCTTGTCATACAAGTGACATGATTAGACCAATATCGATAGCTGCGTTTAAGTCCCCTTCATGTAGATGCTGGTGGTTATCCTCCTTCTGACATCTCGGAACAGAAGGTCTCTGCTCAAAGCTCCCTTTATTTAGCCTTTTTTCCTTGCACTTCTGTCCAGCAAGGCAGTAACATCATTCTTCTAATCATCTTCCAAGAGGCTCCAGTGACGTCGCCTGCCCGAGGCAGTGCTGTCTTCTTCCTATGCTGGAGGAAAGCACTGAGGAGGGAAGAACTTGTATGAGTGAATATTTCCTTTGGATTTGTCGGGACAAGATGCTTTCACATAGGTGTGGCTGATGTAAAGATTAGGGCCCTTGCACACGACCGTATGCCCTCCGAGACTCATAAGATCTTATGAGTGTGGGACAATAGCGAAATCTATGATGTTGTGCGCTCCCATGCGCACGATCAATGCCGCTCCTGGACATTTGGCCCGCTCACGGACCGTATGTTTCAGAGGGCATACTGCCGTGTGCAAGGGCCCTTAGTGTTCTTGAAAACCCCTGGGATTTTTAGGACTATTGCTATACAACCTGTATACAAACTATAAAAAGAACCACAATACAGCGGATTTAACACATTTATTGCTGGAGACATTTATTATAATGCCTTTTTTTTTTATTTGTACGGTCAGATTTTTTACTAAAACTAACCATATACGTTCTTTTGTCCGCTGCACTTCTGACATAGTACTCTTATATGTGGCGGGTGCGAATATTGTTATTGATTGTGATGATTGGTAGAATTTTTTACACTATTGTCTTTGTAAAGAAAAGCTGAACATGTATGAAGGATCTAGTTTAAGTTCTTATGTTGTCCAAAGGTCACTAGAGATCCTCACCGTTTACTTTGCCATGTCTCTTTCTCCACTACCCTCGCCACATTTACCAAATCTGGATGGGAGGAGGTGAACCACGGGCAGGGCCGGGGTTGTGCCAAGTTTTGAAGTTTTCCCCTATACACCGGATATGGAATAAGGCTACTTGTTTCCACCTTGCGTTTTTTGTCCAGCCGTGCCTTGGCATGTTTGCCGTGTTTGTGCCGGATCTCCGGCCAGTCCCCATTATAGTGAATGGGGCTGGACGGACTTCTGGCGGCACACGTGTGCAAGCGGTAGTACGGATCTGGCAGGCTGTTCCCCTGCCAGTGTGAAAGTAGCGTAACTGATCGATGAGGGTCTGACTGCTGAGACTCCCACCGATCTTGAGAGCGGAGCCATTCCCTGGTTCTGATGGAGAGGCAGGTCGAGCATGCGCCCTGCTAATTCATTCATTTTCTACGGGACCACCGGATGCACTCAGCTATTTCTAGTGGTCCTATAGAAAATGAATGGAGCAGCGTTGACCGGCCATTCCATCATACCCAGGGAGTGAAGCCCCCATTCTAAAGGTGGAGGTCTTGGGAGTCGGGAACTTGGCACAACATGTGGCACCCATTAAACTGGAAATCGTTTTTTTTTTTGGGGGGGGGGGGGGATACGGTGCACGGATCTCGAAGTGATGCGCAAGAACTATTGCCTCTTACTGATTCGGGTGCATTGTACCCCTTCACCCCCTTAGTGTTTTTTTTAATAGAAAGTTATCTTTACCCCCCACCCCCTTCTCTCCGCCGCCTTGTAGGACAGCCATCTATTAGCTAGAACAAAGAGCGACTGCAAAAAGTGTCATTGACTCGCAGGGACCCAGCATGGGTCGTGTGTATTTGTAATTGAAAACATGAAGCTGTTTTCAAGGGTTTTAGAAGTGTATTTCAGAGAGTAATAAGAGCGTTTTATCTGCTGAAATAGGCTACGTATTTGCTGTGTGAACATGGCCTGACACCCAGCAGCACATGGACAGTGCAAAATGCTATGCATCGGGTCCAGTGTATTTTGTCCGCCTTCATCTTTGGGCTGATGTATACGACCGTATTTTGCATCCTCGTGGACCATGATACGGACACAGGCAGCCAGGTAGCAGCGCATGGCCCATATGTCTGCTGTGCGGTCCACACCCAAGCAGAAGGCAGCTTGATAGGGTACAACTAGGATGCACTGGAAGTAGCGCCCCTGTCCACTCGGCGCTATTTGGGCTTTTTTTTATTTGTATATGTCCACTTTCTGCCCGTAGCTGAACGTCCTTATCAAAGGCCCCCAAGGCTGGCACCTAGACGGGCACCTGTTGCAGGGAAGCACTGTGGAGTTTGCTCTCACCGCAGATCAGCTTCTGTTATCTGGATAATGGCAATAAGAGCGGATTCCAGTTCCTGCATTAATGAGAGCAGCGGCTCTTAAATCATGTGTACACATTTGGCTATTACTCTCCGTTATCAGTGAACCCAGAATAAAATAGTTTCCTGCAGATAATATTCTGAATTTATCATTTTTGCAAGGCCGTACGGTTTAGCAGTGAAAATGTTACTCCCAGTATAACGTCAGACACATATGGTCGATCACAGGGGTATACAGATTCTGTCTGACATTGTATAGCTGTGAGTATCCAAAAGGATTTGACACTGTAGCGGTTTAGTCTGTGTTCACACCTCTGGTGAACGTTTCCACCAGATCCGGCATTGCCGGAATCTCTAGTTCACTGCCGGACTGTAATGTGGTCTGGGGGTGATCCGCCCGCTTTCCAGCATAAATGCTGGGTTTCTGCGGGACAAGCCGGTATTTAAACTGGAGCACGCTGCCGGATCATCTCTAACGGAGATGTGAACACAGCCTAAAAGGGGTTGTTCATCTTCTTGTTTGGCTTTTGTCAAACCCCACTCATGGTCAGACCTGCAAAAGGCATACTTGCCTGCGCCCTCCCCCACCCGCTGGGTCCAGGCTTTTTCACTTCCCGTCCTTGACTGCCTCACACTGGAGTCCTCCACTTTCAACATCCACTTTGACACCGCTGCAGCCAGTCACTGGCTGCAGTGGTAACCTGCCCCATTGCGTCATGTGACCAGTTGACCTGATTTGACCACTGCTGTGGTCAGTTATTACCAGCGGGGGACCCAGCTTTGGTGAGAAGGTAAAGATACTTCCCTTTTGCAGGTCTGCCCAGGAAGGAAGGTTTGCTAACCCCCCCCCCCCCCCTCCCAAAAGGTGGTCAGCCCCTTTAATTTCTCTTTTTGGTTACATGCCAAACGTTACCGATTTCCTGGAACTTCACTCGAGGGGCTTAGTTTTTATTTTAGTACGGTGTAGTATTAGTTTACTACATCTGTTGTTTTTCAGTCTAGTCATTGACTTTGTTTGTGGCCACCCGACACTGGTGCTGACCTGGAAGTGTCAGCAGGTGCAGGCGTCTCTTCTGCTGCGCAGCGCCCTGTCACGGGATGCTCGGCGTGGATGAGATACGCAGACGCTGGCTCCTTCTGGGTATTTTTGGAGCCTGTGTTTGCGTTCCAGCCTCCGTGGGAAGTTTCAGGGTTAAGGTTACAGCTGGGGTTTTCCCACAAGTTGTACGAGCGTTTGTCTTCACATCCAAACAACCCTGTTCTATATTTTCCTCTCCTCGAGGTCTCTGGTGGTTATGTCACACGGCAGGTTGGACGCTACTGCAGGTGTGCTTTTATTGCCCCGTCTCAGCGCCTGGAACCCACCGTTCCTGGTAACATTCCTCTCTTTTTCAACTCCTCTGCCAGCACATTACTTTGGCTGGTTCTTTGTCTAGTGTATTGTATACGTCTCTAGAACTGGAAAACCCGAATCCTGCACCTTCTTCATCCAAATGAGAGGTCTACGTTCAGGACCCGTCTGCTTGAGGCCTCTGCTGTTTACGCTCTGGAATGTGCAAGTGTGATTTTTGGATGACAATTGGGCACATGAGGTAATGTTGTCACCAAGACACACCTAGATTTGTCTCCGTGGTGAAATGCAGAATGTTCCAAGATTTCCTGTACTGTCAATACAAGCCTTTCTATGCCAACAGTAGTCGTCTTATTAACTCCTGTGTTGCCAAGAAATGTGAGATATAGCTGAACTAGTGAGAAGGAGGTGGTCTGAAGGAGTTGGCGTGTTTTGTCTACTTAGAAACAGGGTTGACGTACCATAGGGAAATGGCATCTTTATCTCCATTCCGTTTAAAGGATTTTTCCAGGATTAACATGTTTATCAGATATGCTCATGTAGTTGCTTACCTAATGTTCCTTTATCTTCCTTTTGTTTTAGTTTTTTTCTATTTTGTCTCCTCTGACCCGTTTTTACATTGGTTTCCATCCTGTATGTCGCACTTTTTGTTGCTGTATCCAACCAAACCCATGATGCACTTCTCCTTCCTCTGCCACAGCTTCAGCACCGCCCCTAACACCCAGCTAGTTTATAGCTCCTCCCACCCAGCTAGTTACTTAGACGCTCACCTAGCACTGCCCCGCCCATGGACATAACATCACAGGAAATAGGAAAGAGCCACATGGACATGGGCATGTGACCACAGCCTAGAACGGGAGATGGTAGCGATAAAGGTAAAAGAAATACATTACAGAATAACAGCGATTATTTTAAAGGATGCTGATGCAAACTGGAACCCCCCTTTAAAGTAGCAGGACTGACCAACCATGTAATGTGTATGGCTTTATTCCGACTCTTCTCTGATGGCAGACGTTGGAAGGAAACTAAAGGTCGGCTAGTTGAGTTCGACATGCCCGATCCTTTTATTGTTAAAGGGATTGTCTCATCTCAGGCAATGGGGGCATATCGCTAGGATATGCCCCCATTGTCTTATAGGTCTGGGACCTGCATCTATATTGGGAATGGAGGCGGTGGTGGCTGGAGGACACTGGTCCGGCCACCACCAAGTGCTCTCCCCATAGAAGTAAATGGGAGCGCACCACGCATGACCGGCCACCTCTCCGATTCACTTCTATGGGCCTGACGGAATAGTCGAGCCAGTGCTCGGCTGTTTTCGGCGCCCCTATAGAAAATGAACGGAGAGCGCCTGTGCAGGCGAAGTGCGGCCTCCACCACCTTTGAGGCGCCGTTCTTAATATAGATGCGATATAACCCTTTAAGGGAGTTAAGTAACCACTAGAGGTGTCTGGCAGCAGCCTTTTTCCTCACCCTATTGAGAACACATGCATCCTCAGTTCAGCTGAGCATGCATGTATTACTGAAGAAAAAAAAAAAAAAAAGTGCAGCAGGAAAGGGCAAATGTGGCGAGTTTTCTTCAGTTTCATGATGGCACTTTAAGGGTATGTTGCTATGGGTTTGCTGCACATTTTTTAACCACAGGGTAGAAAGCTGGTTGCAGTGGCGGCACAGTGGATGACATTTGATGAAATCTTATCCATGCACTGCAAAAAAAGCCGCCTGGTATTGACCTGTGGTGCGTTTTTTTTTTTTTTATCCACAGCATGTCCATTTCCGTTATGTATTTCATTAAAAATTGACGAATGCGTGGGCTGTCCGTGATACACTGACATGTGAATGAGGCCTTAATATTTGCATTGGGTGAAATCTGAAGGAAAATCTGTGGCACATCTGCCGCAGCGTTTTGTGCTGCAATTTTGCATCCCATGTGAATAAATCCTGAGGGTACCTGTAGACTTCTTTTTTTCCACGTGGATTTTCGTGTGGGAAAAACGCAGCTTAACACCGTGCCAGCAAAGGGTATGAGATTAGACAACCTCATGTACACTTCGGTTTAGCCTTCCGTGTGAAAATTAACCTGCTGTGCGCATTTTAAAATTCACAGCATCTCAATGGTTAGTACAGATTTCATCTCTCAACGCAGACGGTGAGATCTGTGGCAAATCCACATGAAAATCCATATCAAAAACAGCAAGTAACACGTGGATTTTGGTGCGGAAAGCACTGAAAGGCACATGAAAATCTGGGCAGAATTTTGAAATCCACACTTGTGTGCAGGTATAATATTTGCGTCCAAGCTGGATTACTGCTGATTGCTGGGCTACACCTGTAATTGCTGTACTGTCCATTTGTATGTACTAGTGCAGCCGGCAAATGGTAGTAAGTAGGGTTTTCTCTTTTTATGTTTGTGTTTCTACCCATTAAGGCCTCGTTCACATGTCAGTGTATCACGGACAGCCCACGCGTTCGTCAATTTTTAATGTGTTTTAGTCACAAATTCTTGGTTTTCACTGATCATGCTCTACTTTGGTCCATGGTGCGGACCAAACGCGCCTATTGAAAATCACTGACGGAACACGGATGACATTTGTGTTCTATAGGTGTTCACGGAGCATTGGTAGGAGATGCACTGGAAAGACGTTTTTCAGCCTAGCAGTGCTTGTGGAATACGGGTGACACATAAAGCGAAAAACACGACATATGGACCAAACATGGACCTTTTAAGGACATTGTCACGGATGAGACACTGACTGTCCTGTCTCAAAAGCTTGAATGAGTCCTATGGCTGGTATTGTACCTGGAGATGTTGCTGTCAATTGTCGGGATGGCAGCGTTCCTTCCCGACAATCACCTGCTCGTCAGTGCAGCCATCTCCTCCACAGCATGCGGTGAAGTTATCGGTAATGCCATTGCTCATCCCCATACGGAATCGTTTGTGATTAAACAGCACTTACAAGGATTTATTTTTTTTAATCTATGAATGAGCATTTGCTTTTTCATCGGGGAAATCGGCGGCAGTATTACACTGCCAGATCATCACTAACAAGCATTCCTATGAACGCTTCTCTGCGATGATCTGATCAGCTATCGCTCGGTGTAATACAGCCCTAAGAGCGAGCACGCCCTAGTTTACATTCACAGTTTGTATACTGGTACATACCCAGCTCTCCGCTGACAAAATGTAAACAGCTATATGAAATCTAGGCGGGCCTCTGATGTAAGGGTGCTCCCATGTGTTCATTTTTATGGAGTTTTTGAAGCCAAAACCAGGAGTGGATTCAAAAAATATGCAACGTTGTATCTGTCCTGTATACCTTCTCTCCTTTTTATGATCCACTCCTGATTTTGGCTTCAAAAACTGCATCAAAAAACAGCCAGGATTCCGGACTGATACATTGTAGCAAACTATCAGGGACAAGTCTATTGCCGATGTATTTAGCTTGCCATGACTGACAGGTCTCTATACCTCATTGTGCACTGGGCGGATGGGAGCTGCGTACAGTTTTCTCCCTGAGCTCAGGGCGTGAGCCGGCGGTAGTCGCTGGAGCACATTACAGGAAAACATGGCTTAATGGGAGCGGGTGCCTCCTCTAAATCGAGCACCATCACTCTATTAGTGCTGCATGTTCTTGCCGGTAGGTTTCAAATAACTCTTTAAAGCAGGCCATATATTTTAAATGTATGTTGGCTGAAGCTGCGATTTCAGTATGAAAACAGCTGACCATTTAATGCATATGGGGGCCCTCCAACTTTCTTCGATGGCAGGGGCAAAGAAGGATCACGCCTTCGGGTTAAAGCATTCCCAATCCTTTTATTCTTGAGGATGTAAGCCAGGGGTCAGCAACCTTCGGCACTCCAGCTGATGTGAATCTACAACTCCCAGCATGCAAACTTGGCTGTTCTTGTAACTCCCTCAGAAGTGAAAGGAGGATTCTGGGAGTTGTAGTTTCAGAAGA
The DNA here is from genome assembly GCA_033119425.1 of Bufotes viridis. Lineage (NCBI taxonomy): Eukaryota > Metazoa > Chordata > Amphibia > Anura > Bufonidae > Bufotes > Bufotes viridis. Next base: position 118,424,794 of record CM065595.1, on the reverse strand, counting down.
GCTGGAGTGCCGGAGGCTACTGATCCCTGAGCTAGATGTTTGTGGCAGCAGCACATGAATGACCAGCCGATGCCTCGCTCCAGTCTATGCATGCCAACATCCTGCGTACATGGCCGCTGCAGCCAATGAATGGCTGCAGCAGTGACGTGTCGTCTGTTCGCCATGTAAACCAAGCCACGTGACACATGGGGTATACGTTACTGCTATAGCGGGCGCGTGAAACAGGATGTATGAGCATGGTGGCAGGCGTTCTTCTTGCGTTTGTGCCTGTAATTCCTAAAACACTGGAGTGTCAGCCTCCCACTCGGCTGATAACAGAGAGCAAAGGACTGTTTTACACTGCACAGCAAAGGTAAGCACCGGAAACTGTACCTTGGGCGTCCCCTTAGGAGCCTTGTTTGGTCTTTGGGGAATATACTGAAGCCCTAATGCAGGAGAATGAAGACGGCAGCATGGATTCACCTTTGTGAATGAACCTGAACAATGAACGGTTGTTTTTCTCTCCTATCATCTCTGTGTCACACAGGTAAACGCCATTGTGCTCCGCGTTGTATCTGCAGCTGCTTGTTGGCACCGGAATCGCATCCCGAGAAGCGGCTTTTCATTCTTCCCTTGTATCTATTCAAGTTTAATCGTACGACCCTCCTCCTCCTCTCTAATCCGTGTTGTTCTTTGCATACCGTAGGTGCTAAGCGTGCTAAGATGTCATTATGATGTCAGAGCCTCACGAGCGGCGTGGGATGAGCTCATTCACAGCATTTATATTAATAGTTCTCCCTCCTCCACCTCGCTCCCATCGCACTTGATTGCGTCAGACCCCTCCTTTCTCTTCCCTCTCAAGTGTCAGCAGGTATTTTACTCCTCAGCCGCACAATACCTTAGAAAAACAACTTAATGTTTCAGAAGTCACAGCAGGTGTCCCTTTTGTGAAGTGTAAATGGTAGAAAATACAGCACAGCGGCGATGGTAGGCTACGCTGACTGTGTGTGCAAATGACCCTATTACAACTTGTCACATACCATTAGCTGCTTCCGGCTGCAGCTGCATGCGTAGCTTTAAGAATGGCCACCATTTCTTAAAGAGGACCTGTCGCTTCTCCTGACATGTCTATCATGTTAACTGCTTGCGTTCCCCATAGAATAAGAATTCTGGAGCATCTATTCTTAGGTTGGGCCATTCCTTTATTATTCCTGCTAGAAGTTATGAATTGCTAGCAGTTTGCATTGAAGGTCTAGATGGATGTTACCAACTGGGCGGTGTCCCTGCACGGTCTGATGCTGGCGTCACTGACTGGATAATGTCGGTCTGTCATACTCCCAACTGCTAACACCAATCTGGTCCTTTATTGCAAACTGTTAGCAATTTATTCTTAATATCTAGCAGGAATAATAAAGAAATGGCACATCATAGGGTCATAAGAATAGATGCTCCAGAATTCTTACATTATTATGTGGAAAGCAGGTACTAAAACGGACATGTGAGGATTGTTAAGGGTCCTCTTGAATGGGGTTGGCTCAGGAACAACATTTATCATCTACGCCCTCGACAGGTCATAAATTATTGATCATTATGGATCCAAATGCTAGGACCCCTACCAATTACAAGAATAGGGGTCCCACATACCTCGTTTGAGTGGTGCAGTAGGGCGCCTGCATTACCATGGTCGTACCCCAGCATTCATCCGTTGCTAACACCCGTTTAAGATGACCTGTCGCCACTCCTGACGCTCCTTCTGGGTCTTCTTTTTACAACTCTGCATCATGCTGTTCCTCGTTTATTCCTCTTGAATATTGAACGGGTGTTACTGTCTGGCTCTGATCCTTCTGTGACGAGCAGGGCTATTTCTATTGGTTGCTTTGCAGAAGATCACTGCAAGAGTCTGCATGTCCACCAGTGCACTGCTTATTAGGTGGACATGCATATTGCCTTATACTTTGAACACCAGGTGGCGACATACTATGTGTGTAAATGTTGCTTCATTTTTTATTTTTTTACTTTATGTCAGTGGCAAATAAGCTTTATATTTTATGATCTATACCAGGCATGTCCAACCTGCGGCTCTCCAGCTGTTGTAAAACTCCAACTCCAACCATGCCCTGCTGTAGGTACTCTGGGCATGCTGGGAGTTGCAGTTTTGCAACAGCTGGAGAGCCTCAGGTTGGCCATCCCTGATCTGTACAATGAATGATTTTTAATGGTAGGACAACCCCTTTTAATAAGAAAATACAAATATACCGTCAATTGTTGAAGGGCAGTGTATGTATATAAGCTATAAAAGCATGGTAACAGTAGATTCTGCATTCGTTGTTGGTTTTGGGTATTTTTAGGCCCCTTTGGGATTATGTAATAATATATGTATTAGAATTCTCATAATTTCTTGGTATTTTATCACTATTATTAGAATTGCTCCATTTAAAGGTGGAAAGGTTCTAATAAAATCTCGTCAGTAAATCCTTACAGCCTCCCATAATTCTTCAATAAATCCTCATAAAATCCTTGTCCAAGACATCTGCGGAAGCGTTATAGGCATGCTGCGGAGGAGGAGTTGTGTGAAAGCATTGCTGTACGGTTATTTCTGTGTATTTGGGTACAAATCTAAAAGCACCAGGGGCCAATCTCTGAACTTCAAGGGCCTTGTGTATGATGACCAGTACAGGAAAGCTGGAGCAGTTTCTAATCGCAACCTATTAGATTACTACCTTCCTGTTTTCTAAAGAGCACTGTAAAAATAATTCTCAAGGCATATCTATACCAGAGTTTGTATCTAAGATGGCAGCTATCGCTACACGATTGAGTTCTATAGGTCTTTTTTGGTCTTCCCTATTATTTTTTTCCTTCCTCTCTTCAGCTGCACAGCTAGATGTATTTCTCTCACAAGCAGGGGCAGTTTTAAAAATCCTCCTGAAACAGAGTAAATAGACCCTAAGGCCTCTTTCACACGGGCGTCATGTTTGACGCCCGGATAAGAGGCGGGTGCGTTGCGGGAATATGCGCGATTTTTCTGCGCGGGTGCAAACGTTTGTAATGCGTTTTGCACGAGCGTGTGAAAAATCGCCATGTTTGGTACCCAGACCCGAAGCTGGACTTCATCACTGAAGTCCGGTTTCGGGTGGAGTATTCTGGCGAATTTATTATTTTCCCTTATAACATGGTTATAAGGGAAAATAATAGCATTCTTAATAAAGAATGCATTGTAAAATGAGGATGAAGGGGTTAAAAATAATAAGTTAACTTACCTTAGCCACTTGATCGCGTAGTTGCGATCTGTCTTCTCTTTTCCAGCATCAGCTAACAACTAAAGGACCTGTGGTCCACATGGTCCATCACCATGGTAAGATGGACCATGTGATTGGACCATGTGATGTGACGTCATCACAGGTCCTTTAGCTGTTAGCTGATGCTGGAAAAGAGAAGACAGATCGCAACTACGCGATCAAGTGGCAAAGGTAAGTTAACTTTTATTATTTTTAACCCCTTTATCTTCATTTTACTAAGCATTCTTTATTAAGAATGCTAATATTTTCCCTTATAACTATGTTATAAGGGAAAATAATAAAGATCTGGTCCCGTTGCTAAGCAACCATGTGGGAAAATCGCACTACATCCGCACTTGCTTGCGGATGATTGCGATTTTCCCGCAGCCCCATTCACTTCTATGGGGCCTGCGTTGCGTGAAAAACACAGAATATAGAGCATGCTGCGATTTTCACACAACGCAGAAGTGATGCGTGAAAATCACAGCTCATGTGCACAGCCCCATAGAAATGAATGGGTCCGGATTCAGTGCGGGTGCAATGCGTCCTCCTCACGCATTGCACAAAACTCGCCCGTGTGAAAGGGGCCTAAGGGTGCATGCACGCAGCAGTGTAGTTTATGCAGATTTTGTGTGTATATTTGCAAGTGTAGAAACCCTAGATGCACCATTTTCCTAACTGTTTTATTCAGATTTTTGGCACATAATACATTAGTATATCTGGGCCAGTGTGCGTACACCCTTAGGCCTCGTTCAAATTTCCAGAAGGGAAGCACAGAGACGTGCTCTACTTTGGTCTGTGATGTGGACCAAAGACGCCCATAGACCCACATTGAAGTCTGTAGGTCTGTGAAAATCTCGGACACAACAGCTATGGCATCCATGTTGACTCCATTTTTCACTGATAAGAAATGTTCTGGAAATTGGTTTTCAGCTGAGCAGTGTCCGTGGAATACAGATAACACACGGACCAAACACGGATCCTTCACCGATCTCTTCACGGATGTAACGTGGACTCCTTTATTCACAGATGTGAAAGGGACACGGAAATGTGAACGAGGCCTTAGGGTGTGTTCGCAAGTAGTTTTTTGCTGGCATTTTCCTGCACGTATGCGTTTTTAGTAGCGTTTTTTTTTTTTTTTTACATCGGCATTTTTTTGTGATTTAGCGATTAAAAACTCTAGATGTTAGCTGAAAGTCTATGGGAAATATGAACTGCAGGGCACAAAAGTATTTTTGTCTTTCTGCCCTCCTTTTTTTGTTTGCACATTAATTTCAATATAGGGGGGATGCCATTAAAAATCCTAGAGGGCAAACACGCCGTTTGAGTAAAAAAATAAAATAAAAAAGAAGCTGGCGGCAAAAAACAAAAGGCATGACAATATTTCAGGGGTAAAAAGAAAAAAAAACTGCCAACTTTTTTTGTGTGGGGACCCTTACTTCTGTGTACTTAGAGCCCCTCTGTACAGTGGACTGCTCCACAACACATGATCTCTCCCCCACTCATTGTGGAAGATACTACTGCACACCTATAAATGAGGGGTGTATTGGTTACCACAGGACAGTCTTTTTATTTTATTTTATACACAATACAATACTTTGTGTAAGACCTCATGCACATGACTGTGCTGTCCACATTTTGTTTAAATTTTTTTTTTTTTCAGGACCTGTGGTCTGCATTTTGCAGACATGTATTGTTTTTCTTTTTGCAGAAAGGACATGCGGAAAGCACATGGATCATCCGTATGTCTGCAGAAAGATAGAACATGACCTATACTTCACCGCGAAATGCAGACCACTGACCGGTTGAACTCCGTGCGTGGATGCAACACGGAGGATATCCTTATTTTGCAGACATATTCCTCTATATCTTTTTTGCAGAATGGACATATGGATGCGGAAAGCACACTGCAATAGAATAGAACATGTCCTATACTTGGCTGCAAAATGTGGACCACGGACCCATTGAAGTCAAGTGGTCTGCAAAAAATGCACATACAACACCGAGGGTACCTGTATTTTGCTCATCCGCCGTTTGCAGATTGCTAAATACAGTCGTGTGCATGAGGCCCGATTAGCTCAACCTCCACACGTGTAGGAAGCTGCCGCCGCTGGACTTCCCCTGGTAGGAGAAGGTCCGAGGCTCCCGAGTGGAGGTCTCCGAACAGTTTCAGCTTGTTTGTAAATGAATATATTTCTGTGTTCTGGATTAACCTTGTGTAAACTCTGCGCTACCTCATGAGGAGGAAGGAGCCATAGCCAGCACCTTGGTGAGGAAGAGCCAGAGCTGTGCCTGCTATTGATGCTTTGCTTTGCAGTTGAAACCACCGCTCGGCTCGCCCGGCCTCCAGTAGCTGCTTGAAAAGAATTCCTCCCTCCTGATTAATTTCAGGCATGCAGTGTGGAGTAGCTCTTGCGTCAATGGGTCGTCATCAACCGCTGGCTGTCTGGATGAAACATAAACACAGAGCCAGACTTCAGCCCAGCTGAATGTAGGCCAGGGGTTGTTAAAGAGTTTTAAAGCTGCAGGATCAGGAGATGATTATGGTTATTTTTTCCCCTCACTCCTCCAGATATATTCAGCATTTCCACCTCTGGCTCTCATTTTTAGTCAAATGACCATGTCCGGCGTAGGCTCGTACTAGTATACATGTTGCTTACGTAGCACTTCACGAATATGTCATCAGAATTTTCCCTCCTTACATGCTGGGACGTCTATTCCTCCTCATCTCCAATAGGTTTCTTGAAGAATGCCATCCCATAAAGAAGGCATATCGGCCTTCTCACAGATGTTCATTTGGTTGAGGATCTGGCGATCACGCTGGCTGTTGTGGTGAGGCATTTTCACTTGCTTGGCCCTTGGGTTTCTCAAGGAAGGCCATCCCATAAAGAAGGTAAAGCAGCCTACAGTTTCGGTTCCTTTGATTGTAGTGGGTTCCTCCTCCACCAGGGTTTTAGGCTAATCTCACAGGTGTTCATTTGGTTTGGAATCTGGCGACCATGCTGGCCATTACGGTGAAGTGGCATCACATGCTTGGCCCTTAGGTTTCTTGAGGATGCCATCCCATAAAGGAGGAAAAGCAGCCTACTGTTGCGGTTGCTTTGATTGTAGGGGGTTCCTCTGGCACAAGGGGTTCAGGGAAATCCCACAGATGTTTTAGGTTTGGAATCTGACGACTATGCTGGCCATTACGGTGAAGCGGCATCACTTGGTTGGCCCTGAAATCATGGGTGGGTAATTAACAAAGGGGTTGTTCTGGATTTACAACGGCATAGCTGCTTAAAGGGGTCTTCCCGAGATATTTTTACCAATGACTTATTCTCTGGATAGGTCATCAGTATCTGATCAGTGGGGGTCCAACATCAGGACCTCCTCCAATCAGCTGTTTGAGAAGGCCCCGGCACGTGCAATTGTGCTACACTTTCCTAGGCCGTGTGACGTCACGTTCATCAGTCACATGGCCCAGGCACACCTCAGTCCCATTCAAGTGAAGCTGCAATACCAAGCACAGCCACTATCAGATGGCGCTATGCTTGGTGAGCAGAGAGAAGGCCTCGGCACTACTGCGAACACCAGTGCCTTCTCACAGCTGATCAGCAGGGATCCTGAGGATAGATCATCAATAAAAATACTGTATATTGGAAAACCCTTTTAATTCTAAAAACAGCATCACAAACTCTGGGTTGTGTCTAGTGTGCAGCTCAGCTTTATTGACGTGAACTGGGCTGAGCTGTAATACCACACACCACCTGTGGACAAGGGTGGGGCTGTTTTTAGAATTAATCATTAAGCCATGTTCTTCTAATCCCAGAGAAACCCTGTTATGAGATGCACTTTTTGGTTGGACTAGAGTGGGACAAATTGTTGGTTTTGAGGTTAAAGACAGATAATGGTTTCGATCTACTGTGCCTATCGTCTACCTATCGTGCCAACAAGATGGATTTTAGATGGATCGTTCTTTCTGAAGAACAGCTGGGATTTGACTTGGTGCCGGTCAGCAACCTCTGAGACTACATCAGTTGTAAGACTACAATTCCCAGCATGCTCCATTCACTCCCAAGGATGTGCCGAGAACAGCCGTGCAAGTGTGCATGCTGGGAGTTGTATTATCACAAAAGCTTGCCTTGCCGAAGTTCTGCCTTGTAAGTATGCCCTCTACAGTGACGCCATTGTTGCCAGCCTGGTCGGTGGACCTCATAAAACCTATATTTATGTTCCCCCGCAATGACTGTCCGGGATCGATGTCTGATCACTGCCAAAGATCCGCACGCATTACGTTGCTGCCAAGTGATGTGCCAAGTTATTTTATGTAGTGTTAGGATTACGTTCCTGCTGTAACACTTGGGTCAGTCGTTCTAGGCATCCCCAAGTGTCCTTGGTTGACAGGATGCTAAGTAGATGTAGCGCTCTTTTGCCTGGCGTCTTCCTCGACCTGGCTCTGGAGGATCTTGCGCCACCTTTAAGTTTCCTGAGAATGTGCCAGGGTCTCTTTTTCACGTGTAAACTCACGGCCATGGATTCAGGGTCTTTTGAAATGGCACATTTGGCATTGGTCGCCCGGTGCACTCTGTCACCTGGATTGTCCTCCTTGGCAGCTCAGCTTGCTTCCCATCGGCAGCAGAAGACATCCTCGTGTTTGATTGCCTCCTATGGTAACGGCTCGCGCTGGAAATTGCAGCTTGCAGGAAATGAGCAGAGGAAATCTGCTAGATAACTTGAGTCAGTAACCAGTTTACTGCAGACGGTAATTGCGTATTTAGCTCCATTTGGAATTTATGGTTCAGGTTTTCGTTTTTGTCCAGTCACCAGATGTGCCCCTGGATCTTTTCTGGATCGGGCCCAGCGAGTTTTTTGGAGTGTGGCAGTGTTTATTAGAAGCGTGGAGGCCGCTCGGTGGGTGTGCATGCGGGGTGCTTTGAACAGATTCCTCTTGTATTGCTTGGTTTAGTTTTTACTTATGCGAGCTTCAGATTTTTGGATCTGCAGGAATTTCGCCGTTAACACTCCCCAGGTTTTTCTGCTGAGGATACTTTGAAAAGAGAGGGTAATCATCCAGACTTTCTGAGGCAGGCTTTCGAGGAAAGAAACCATAATGGCATTAGCTTCCTCTGAGAGCAGCAGATGTTAACATCTCCATGATATTTGGGGTTTGTGCAGAATTCATGAGGCCGGGAGGTGCTGCTGTTATCTTTGTGGACTATTTCTTACTGGTGAAGCTCCAGAAATGATGTGAGACGGTGGCCTTCCAATGATCAGCAGATTTTTTTTTTTTTTGTCATTTGGAACATTTTTTGATGATCAGTTCTTAAAGGGGTTGTCTAACTTCAGCAAATAGGATTTATCATGTAGAGAAAGTGAATACAAGGCACTTACTACTAATGTATTGTGAATGCCCATATTGCCTCTCTTGCTGGCTGGATTCATTTTTCCATTGTGTTATACACTGTTTGTTTCCATGGTTACGACCACTCTAATATCCAGCAGTGGTGGCCGTGCTTGTACGCTATAGGAAAGAGTGCCGACCTCTGTAGGCCAGGTCCGAGGGAGTGCACGCATAGGCAGCGCTTTTTCTTATAGTGTGCAAGCACGGCCACCTCTGCTGGATTTTAGACTTGACGTAACCATGACAACGAGAACTGTTTAATGTGATGGAAAAATGAATGAAACCAGCAAAGTAAGCAATATGGACAATCACAGTACATTAGTAATTGCCTTGTATTAACTTTCTCTACATGATAAACGCCACTTGCTGAAGTGACAATATAAATTGTGAAAATGCCATATACAGTGTTATATGCTCCATGCATGAGTGTATACTGCCCTGGTTTCAGTGAAGTAAACATACTCACCAGGTACCTTCTGCATCCATGGGCTGCCAGATGGCGGGGACCTCTTTTTTCTGACTGTTCCTGGGTACCTGCTATTCCAGGTGCTGAACAGTAAATGGGCACATCTGGCTCATGGGCAAATACAGGCAACAGAGTCCCCTGGATCTGCACATGCGCCGAACGTGTCCATTTGTCGTTCAGCACTTGCGCAAAATAGAAGGTGCCCAGGAACAGCCAGAGGAAGCGGTGGCCGCCATCTTGCAGCCCATGGGCATAAAAAGGGACAGGTGAGTATGTTTACTTCACTAAAGCCAAGGCAGCGGGGGCCTGCATTAGGACCGCTGCAGTGCACAGTCATGTACGATTGTATATAGCATTTTAACAAAAAAATATTGGAAATTAGCGAGCCCCTTTAAATGGAGTCTGTCAGCGCCACTAAGGGTTGCCTCCCCATTTTACACCTGTACTTTTTAGCTTCCAGAGCAGATTTAGCATTTTTGAGAGAACACCCTTATAACCCATATGCAAATTAAGTGCACTGAAGGCGGGCCTAAGCTTTCCAGTGCACCGTAGCTGTGGTCCTTTCTCCTCCTCTTTCTCTTGCTTGACTGACTGAGCCATGCTTCTATGCACCTGGCCCTATTAAGCAAGAGAGAGAGAGGTGCTGGCAGGGGAAGAGAGTTCCGATCGTACATTACAAATTCCTTCACATTTTATAAAATACTGCTGTGGTATACTGGCGGCAATATATCCATCAGAGAAGTGTTAAATGGATCATAATTGAGCATGATGGGTCATAGCAGGTTTGTCACGTAAACCTAAACCGCGCCACCAGCGTGAGATTTGGCTTCTATCACATTTGTCGCATACATCTGACATGTTTGTGTAGGATGATGGGTGTCCCTGCATACTGACGCTGTCCATTCAGTACTGACTTTGTAGGGACGCACCTTATGATAAAGGAAGAGCTGAATCCAAGTGGTCGATAACCGAGGGAGACATGCCAGGAGAGGAGCAGTCCTTTCTGATGGCTGGTGTGTGTGTGTACTGCTGTGTAGTTCTCTCTAGGCCTTGCCAAGCTGCATAATCTCAGTATCGGAGGCTACGTGGGCATCAAGTGAGCCGGAAGTGTGAAGATTACCACTATACAAGCTGTGAAAACGAGCAGCATGTAATTAGCCTTCATTTTATCTACCAGTTCCACAGAATTTCTGGAAAACAAACCCGTTTACTGTCATTTTGTTCTCGTGCTTTGTAATGGTTTTCGCTTTGTTCTCTTATGCAATGTAACTTGTTTCCAGCACATGGTGTATCTGTACGGCGAGCCTTCCCTCAGACGTATAAATCGGAAGTATTGCCTGCCATATACCTCTGAGCAAGGGTACTTTCACACTAGCGTTATTCTTCTCCGGTATTGAGTTCCATCCTAGGGGCTCAATACCGGGAAAAAAACGGATCAGTTTAATCCTAATGCGTTCTGAATGGAGAGCATTCCACTCAGGATGCATCAGTTCAGTCCCTCTTACGTTTTTTGGCCAGAGAGAATACCGCAGCATGCTGCGGTATTTTCTCCGTCCAAAATTCCAAAACACTTGCCAGAATGCCGGATCCGGCAGTTATTTCCCTTGAAATGTATTAGTGCCAGATCTGGCATTAAAATCACTGCAGTGACGGATCTGGTCTGCGCAAGCGCAGACCTTTAAAAATGTGAAAAGGATAAATATCTGATCCGTTTTTCCGGATGACAACCGGAGAGACGGATCCGGTATTGCAATGCATTTGTGAGACCTATCCGGATCCATCTACAAATGGTATCCATTTGCATAAAGATTGCCGGATCCGGCAGGCAGTTCCGGCAACGGAACTGCCTGCCGGAATCCAGCAACGCAAGTGTGAAAGTACCCTAAGGCCTAGTGCTGTCCGCATCCGTTGCTACGTTCCGTGGCCCCGCAAAAAAAAAAAAAAAAAGTCCTATTCTTGTCCATTTTGCAGACAAGGATAGGCATTTCTATAATGGGCAGCCCGTTCCATTCTGAAAATTGCAGAACGCACACGTCCGGCATCCGTGTTTTGCGGACCACGGCACAGTTGTGTGCATGTAGCCTAAGGGTCCCACATATCCCACTGTGTATCCATACAGTGTTGTACTTTGCCCTTTGACTCCCGTTATAAAAACCTTAAAGGGCATCTGTCAGAAGATTTGTACCCATGGTGTTTTAATATATGCAAATGAACCCCTAGGAACAACGGGGGCGGGCACATATGCCAACACAGATGCCTCCAGCTGCCAAGTGCAGATGTAACAGGTCAGCTGAAAGATGCCCTTTAAATGGTTCCAGCTCCTTCTGTCCACCACCACATTCTCTTTTCTCCAGTCTCTGCTTGTAAACTTTTGACACAGACGGGGGTCAAGTGTGATGCTGCAGCCAATGATTGGTGGTGGTGACTTGTCCCCCCAGTGGCGCGTGACCCAATGGCCGCAGGACTGGACAGAAGGAACTGGAACCAAGCAGTGTGGAGCAGGTACGTATGCTTCCCACCACAGGTCCGGTGGGGGGAGAGGCATGTAACAAACAAATATAAACTGGACAATCCCTTTAAAGGGAATCCATTTCCCAACAAAAAAAAATATTGTAGGACCCACAGTGATGATGAGAATGGAGGTCCCCTTGTGAATGGCAGTGCGCTTAGATGACAACCCCTCCGTTCACTTCTCTGGGACTGTCAGAGATGGTGCTGCACCCGCGCTGGTAGCCTGCCTACTACAGGTGAATGCTTTGGATTACAAAGATCATAAATTGCACATTTGGAATCATCTTTTCACGTATTCATCCACTATCGGAGTTTTGTGGGGGTGTATCTGACCTGACAGATTCCCATCAAGTGTAGCGTTATCTGTTACATGACATTGGATGACTGTACCGTGCAGTATAAAAATCCTTTTTTTTTTTTTTTTTTTTTTTTTATATTCGGTATTGTTGATTTAGTAGTAAGATGGTAAAATGATCTCAGGTTACTACGTGTGTGTGTGTATATGTATTCACCTTTGCCTAACTGTCCGAGCCCTGACATTATGGAGCTGTGTGTGCCTGCTGGGTATGTTCTGGAGAAGAAGCCATTGTACTTTTCTGTTAACGGGTTGTCTTTGGTAGAAATCCTCTGAGGAATCTGCTTTCGACTTGTGTTGCGTTCTGTTTGTTTTCCCTGATAATGGTCATAGGGGGGGAAGCATTGGTAGCTCTGCATGTCGTCATGTCGAGATTCCAGCGTTCTAGATAATTCAACGCAGATGTTGGGCCAGTGCAACAAATTCTTGGGATCATGAGGTATGCTCGAGGAGCATTTCCGCCTAAACGAAAACACAGTACCTGGAATTAGATGTCCCTGCGTTGTCTTAACGCATGCTGGATTTCTGGAGGTGGCAACAACCACATATGGCAGCCGTCACGGTCGCCTTATTGGTTTTCACCCAGCTATGTGCATGGTCCCTGAATACAACTTTATCGGGGCTCTTCTGAACTGTGAACCCAATTACAGAGATTCACTGGTTCGGACAGTATCTGTACTTTTTTTTTCTTTTTGCTGTCTTTTTTTTTTCTTTTCGTGAAAATAAAGAAATAATAAAGAAAATAAAGAAATAATAAAGAAATGACCGTAATAAAGAAATGAAAGTCCGTCTAATATGGGAATGTTGTGAGCGTGCTATGACGTGCAGGAGGAGGAGCAGTGTCATCGGAGTAATCCTGTTCTCTACCTCCAGCTTTGTAATATGTCTCTGCTCGTTGTAATCCAGCCTCCTGACATTGTAATTATATGTCGAGAGTAAACTTTTAGGCTGGTGTCACACAGGTTTTTTATTTTTGCATTTTTGATGGTTTTCTGTTTTCCGTGCATTTTTTTTCCACTGCAAATTTTTGGCCGCTTTGGCTTTTTTTTTTTTTTTTAGAGAGATTTTGGGAAAGGGGGGTACGTACTTGCCAGGAGAGAGAGGACCAGTCCTCTACACAGTCCTTTCTCATGGTTGCTGTGTGGTTCTCTCTAGGCCTTGCCAAGCTGCATAATCTCAGTATCAGAGATTTTGGGAAAGGGGGGTACATACTTTCCTATAAAAAAAACAAAAAACAAAACCCAAAGCATACAAAAAATAGCAGGTGGTAAAATAAGCGATATGGGCAAAATGCCTAAGTTGGACATTTTTAGAGTTCCCCCAAAAAAAACCCCACACACAACAGGAAACTGTGTAGCAGTGCCCTTAAGCCCCATTCACACTGCCTGTTCTGTTGCAGAAACCCCTCCGCATTCTGCCGTGATTTTTCATTGACGCTGAACCATTGAGGCTTGGCCCTACTGAATGGAGCTAAACCGTGAGTGGACACTGCGCCGAGAAAGGACAGGAAACTGGCTTTATTGCCCCTAGCAGCCAATCACAGCACAGCTTCATTTAGTATTCTGTTCTTGAAAAACAGCCGTACTGATTGGTTTTTTTTTTTTTTTTTTTTTTTTTTTTTTAAATATTAAAATTTTTCTTTTCTTTCCTTTTATAAAGGAAGGACTTTTTAACTTCCTGCTGGATCCATGTCTGGCTTTGGCCTAAACACCTGCATCGAAAACTACAGTGGCATTTCCCCCAAAATATACTTGAGTAAAATCACCTATTTGGTATATTCACACGCAGCGGTTTTATTGCAGAAATTCTTGTAACTGAATTTCAGTTCTGTTAATCTAAATTTCCTAAAGTTTCGGCAACCTGTGCATGGTTTCCGAGAATGGGAGGCACAGTTGCGGACATTTCCTCTCCGAATCTGCTGTATTTGAATACTATCTTTTGGTCTCCATCTGATAAGGAATACAGGGCCACTTTCACATCCTTAGCCCTTATTCATGTGACCATGTCCAATTTTTCAACTGCTAATATGACGGGTCCGTTAAAAAATGGATAGCGCATGGATGGCTTCCTTGTGCATTCTGTTTTTTATCATCATCATCCCCATACACTGAATGGGCGAGTCTGATCTGCAAAGAACGGACCAAAGTATCTCATGCATTCAGAGTTTCTCTGATCAGGCCTACAAATCCATGAAAAACATTTGGTTTGATTGTGAATAACCACATCCTATTTTAAAAAGGGACAGCAGACGGACCCATACAAGTCAGACGGCACACGAAAACTATTGAATAAGCCCTTACACGGATGGATGGCTGTAACCACATGGGCAAAATCCCACCACCCATTTGCCAATGGTACTGTATGGGTGAAAGATCTTCCCGGGGTCTAAAAGTTTGTGCTCGCTTGTAGCGTTCTCCTGGATTTTATATTATTTGGTCAGCCCCTGTATTAGGCTTCACTCCCCCACTGGCTGCCGTTAATTACTTTGGCAATCCCTGCCTCCATGCAATAAACGTAATATGCCAAAATGTCTAAGTCATGAGTTTCCAGTTATGCTTGTGTTACTGAGTTTGAGCACATTAGAATAAATATTATTTTTAATTTCTTATGTTTTTAGATTTTTTTTCCCCCCACTTGCAGCAGATCTTAAAGGGCATCTGTCAGCAGATTTATTACCTGTTCCATGTGCGCTTAGCAGCTGAAGGCGTCTGTGTTGGCCCCATGTTCCTATGTGCCCGCATTGCTGAGAAAAATGTAGTTTTAATATATGCAAATAAGCCTCTAGGAGCAACGGGGGCGTTGCTATTACACCTAGAGGCTCTGCTCTCTCTGCAACTGCACTTTGACTTTAGGAGAAGTCAGGGTTCGACATGATTATATTTTCACTGCCCTGTTAACCAAAGTGCAGAGAGCAGTTGCAGAGAGAGCAGAGCCTCTTGGTGTAACGGCAACGGCCCCGTTGCTCCTAGAGGCTAATTTGCATATATCAAAGCATAATTTTTTGAAAATTTTTTGGGGCAATTTGGACACATATGAACATGGGACCAACACAGATGCCTTCAGCTGCCAAGTGCACATGGAACAGGTCAGCCAGTGTCATAGGGACAAGACTGCGGACAGATGCCCTTTAAAATCTCATGCACCCCAGCATGGTATAATAGGAACATCTATGATGACCCCTAATATTGCAGACATTAGGGTATATGCACTCTGGGTGCATTACATGTAGATTTTTTTGTGTGGAAAATCGCAGTGTAATATAGTACCAACTAAGTAGATGGGATTTCCAAAAATCAAAATTTTAGTGCAGAAATGCAGCAAAAACCATGCAAAAATCCACATGAATTACACTACCATGTGCATATATCCTGTAGTGGCTGGCCATAGGAACCTTCAGGATACCTTCTCACTGTAGTTTATGAAGATTTTCATGTGGTATTTGTAGCATTTTTGCACCAAAATCTGCATTTTAGCACAGATTTTGATGTGGATTTGCATCAGAACTCTCTTTTTGCATTACAAAGGGTGAAATCTGCACTAAAAATCCTCACAAACAATTAACATTGGAAAGATTTCAAAATCCACAGCATGGGCCAATTTCCATGCAGGACGTTTCCGCACGCTGTGCCCGAGTTTTTAAAATTTCATCTACTTAGCCGGAACTGTATTGCGCCGCAGATATTCTACATGAAAATCTCTTTAATACACATCGTGTACATATACCCTCATCTTCATTTCAGTAGAAAATAAGAAAATGTGAGATGTGCGTGGTACGTTTATTAGGGTTTAGAGACTTTTTTGCGGATTTGTGCAGGTAATATTTACAGCAGTCGTGGCAGGCAGGTGGAGGAGATTTCACATCCCTGCGGCTGTTCCTTTGCGGCGAGCTTGTTTTGTTGCGGATTCCATTTCTTTTATAATATAGCCAGGGTGAAATCTGTAGCACAATCTGCAATATAATCTTCATGTGTCACATACAGATTTTGGTACGAATGCGTACGGACTCGCCAGGCAAGAGTTTGGGGACTGCTCATGGGGGCCTTGCACCTTCCTGTAAATCCATAATAGAACCCCTGATAGATCAGGGATGTTGTTGTGGGCAGTGGGCTAAACCTAAGGGCGTTATCCTGGGGGCTCCCAGGTATTCACCCTTTAACACCTACACAGGGATTTGGACCAACCAGCCCGCTACCTGCTGGAATAGTCCTGGTGTAGTCGGCAGTTGACCCACAAGGGTCAGAGACATCGGTTGAGGTCAGGGCAGACAGCAATGATTCAATACGGTAGACAGGCTATGGTCGAGGCAGGCAGCAGATAATCAGAGTCAATGGACAGGCATCGATACAGTACACGGGCAGACAACAGAAAGCACCTGTTCACTGGAACACTAGCAGACTATTAACCTAAAGCTTGCACAGGCAGTAGCCTGCATACACTGTCAAGGATGATGGTGGCTAGGAGTGCCACCGACAAAAAAAAAAGTGAGGTTGGATTGTGGCAGGGTGCGTAGCTCACAGGGCAGTACGAGGCCGTGGCGGGCCCAGACTGCCGACCTAACGGACGAGCAATCTTTCCTGGTCCAAGTGCCACGTTTCATTACTCCCAGGAACTACAATGAAGATGGCCACGATAGCCACAGACGTGTTTGGACACCTCTCCTCATCTGCTCCGGTCAGGAGACCCCCTCCCATTCTGTCAGTATATAGTGTCCCTGGTTTGTCCACAAAGTGCCCCATTAGTACTTACCTGTCTTTGCTGCCTTGATAAACGCCACTCCTCTTTTCTCTAACACGCAAAATACATGTGAGCAGCTACATAGAAAGGCGTGTTGTATCACCAGATGGTTTGGGGGCTGCAACTTTTATATAGGGATATCCCCTCTGTGACCTAGGTGCGATGGATGTACGTGAGTTATGAATGCCTCGCTGTTGTCATTCGTCCCATGCTGCAGTATTACAGAGCAGGAATTGCCCCGTTATATATAACCCATTGTGCGGCCTGGTTGCTGTAAGTACACAATACGGTAAACTGTGGGTATGTGTTGTGAGGTTTCCATTTAATCTCCTGCATGCTCTGGGCCGTAAAGCCCTCTGATCAGCAAGTACTGCAACATCAGAAATGGTGTCATGACTTTGGGGTTTAGATTCTAGCAGGAGATACAGTCAGTGCTTTTGTGAAGGGCTTTAGATAACTGAAAGAAGAATGCTGTGGTTATTTTAGAACAAGGCTCAGTGATAAAGCGACCCCCCCAGTCAACACAAAAAGATGTTTACACCAGTGTTCTCTCCAATAGAAACCCGCCAGAGCGTGTTAATAATGGGATCTTGTTCACGTCTGGAAGTAGGAGAAGAGGTTTTTTTGCAGCCCTCTCCCGCCTGTGTCTTTTCATCAGACCTTCAGGAATGCCAGGCTCCGGTACAGACCCCTCCGAAAAAAAACGGCCTCTCAAAATTTGCTCTTGTTTAAAAATAAGCCAGGAAACGGCGGCTTGTGTGTGTAGCTGTGTCATTGACGTCAGAGTGTGGTAGAGGCCGTGCAAATGTTGACAGACCCCTGTTTACACAACAGGGTAAGATGTGTGTCCACAAAGATGCATTCTCCGGCCCTCAACGGAGGCCTGGGGTTGCTGCATGTCGCCCTGTACCCCCTTAGCTCCCCCCTCTGAATTTTACTGTTTGAAGAATGGGCTTATATTTAGGTTCATGGAAATATCTTGGCGTCTGTTAGGGATCCTGCGACTGAATGTATTGCACAGTTACATTTGAACAACCAAATGGAAAAACTCATTGGGGTTTAGCCCTTAAAGGGGTTCTACAACGAAAAAAATTCCCTGTATTTCAAACCAGCACCTGGGTCTGACTACTTTTGTAATTGAGTGTAATTAAAGATTTTGTATGGCCATTGAGTTATTCAATAGAATTTATCTGTACAGCGCCACCTGCTGTTTACCCTTTTCCTTCATTCTTGTCCACCTCCCTGAGTGGTCGCACGTGCTCAGTTTAAATCTTCAAAGGGAATGTGAGACCCATATATTTTTACTAATCAAAACCAGATACTGATAGAAATTCCTTTTTTCTAATGTTATTTTATTTTCAAATTGTAGATATATATATTTTTTTTTATTCTATTTTCTGCACATGATTATGGGAGTAGCCATCTCGCCTGAGCTACTGTTTACAGGAGTTCACGGAGATGCTTTACAGCAGCCACCATGGACCATAGGAACCTGTAGTTTCGAGGTACCTGTAGTTTGAGGTGACACATCAACGTTTATGGGAGGATGTTGTGGTCATGTTCAGAGGTCATGCTGGGAAGATCAGGAGGTGGGCTGTGATCATCACCTTTTGTGGATTTTTGATCCTGTGCTATCTCTATAGAGGTGTTCACTTTCGTTGTAATCCTGATTCCTGCCTCTGATGAGAGGTCTATTGAAATGTTTGCAGAACAGGAAGTGTCAGTCTATTATGAGGCTCAGTGGCCTGAGTGAAAACTTCTAAGGTTACATAATTTTTTAATATTTTTTAACATTTAAAAAAAATGCCTAAGGCCACCTGAAACCACTTTCAGGGTGCTAGGTCGGTGCCATGTCCATAAACCAGTTGTAAGTGCTCTGAGCCATAGACCTTATTCGTCCATATGAAATAGAGGCCTCTTTATGGTATTTAAATTCCTTATTCCAAAACAATGCTGATTATTACATATTTAAATTCTCAT
Organism: Bufotes viridis; assembly: GCA_033119425.1. Classification (NCBI taxonomy): domain Eukaryota; kingdom Metazoa; phylum Chordata; class Amphibia; order Anura; family Bufonidae; genus Bufotes; species Bufotes viridis. The sequence goes on along the minus strand of CM065595.1, from coordinate 118,406,111 downwards.
TTAATTAAATCGATGATCTGGATTTCTTTTATAAATTATGTTTTATGTCAATTTTAATCCAGTTATATTTGCCAGTAAAAATATTTTGCTAATAAAATAGAAATACTGTTAAAGATTATACGACTAATCTTTTTATGAATCTTAAATATGTTTGTGGAATATAACAGAGTTTAAGTCCTTTGTAAAGCAGCTGCTCTGGTGTTTGTCGAGCTGGTCGTAATTACAACTTGGGTCCATGCACTTGAATGGTAATTGGCTGCAATGCCGGGTACAACCCATGGATAAAAGTGGCGCTATTTCTTTCTGAAAACCCCAAATCCTAAACAATTGTTTTTAAATTGGTTGTCACTTGTTTGGCCTTCCTCAGTTGTGGTTTACTAAACTGTGCGTTAATGGTATTTGCAAGCATTTGGAGCAATGTTTCTATGTGGAAAATCACAGATTTTTGTGGTTATCCTGCACTGCATGTCCATTTAATGATCAGCATCCCGATCATGACAGATATGCCTGTCGGGTCGGAGGAACTAGTATGTGTTCCTCCGACCCTGATATGTGTGTGCCCAGCTTTAGAGAGTGTACTGCTGCTATGTTTGAATTGCTGGGTCCTAAGGGTCCTTTTACACGACCTGACTAGAGCTTCTCCGACTATAATGGACGCTGAGCTGCAAGGAGTTAAGGGCTCAGGGCTTTAAAGGTGGAGTCTGTAGAAGTGTACCGACTTTAAGGCTGGTTCACACGAGCGCAGCACCCGTCCTGAACTTCGAGCACTGCCCGGGTCGCATAGCATTATATTGATTTATGATGCTATTTAACCCCTTCAGTTCTGGAATGTATTTTTAGAACACTGACTTAACTGCTGTCGGTGTTATCCAATACATTCTGGAACTGTAAGGGTTACATAGCATCATAAATCAATATAATGCTTTGCGACATGAGCAGTGCTGGAAGTTCAGGACCGGTGCTGCACTGCAAGGCCGGAGCGTGACAATCACTCGTGTGAAACCAGCCTAAAAAATAATAATAAATTATGTTAATGTTGTGTACTTAATTTATTAACTTTTATATGAATTTACAAAATTTTAGAAATGTTGAACATAAATATATTTTATGTTCTGTCAATTAAATTCCCTTATTTTATGTTTCAAAATCAATAATCGGCAGGTTAGTCTCGTGGTGATAGATAATCAGTTCTCACCTCTCTTGTGTTCTCTCCTGACCCTCATACTAGGTATCTTCATGTTGTTCCAAGGCCCTTTGCTACTGTGCCTGCAACTGTGCTGCATGATCAGTAGTGAAGACCAGAGGAGGAAGTCTGCAGTCATCTCAGAACCGCTAGACAGAACCGGAGGACCGCATTAGGCCAGGTTCACATCAATGTTTAGTTTTCCGTTCTTCTGATCGGTCAGAAGAACAGAGAAATAAACAAAAAAACGGGTGCTGTATTTTAGGCTCAGTTGGGCACATTGTGCATCTGTTTTAGCCTTTTCCATCTGAGATCCGATATTCTAGATGCATGCAGGACTGTTTTTTCCATCTGAAATAATGGGTCCTAGAATGAAATGGCTAAAATAGATCCAAAATGTGCGCAACTGAGCATAACAGATGCTTAAAACACAGGATCCGTTTTTTTTGTTCAGTGTTTGGTTCTTCTGAAGGATCAGAAGAACGGAACTCTAAACGATGATGTGAACCTTTTAAAGGGATTGTCTGGGAATAAGCAGATTTTTACAGGGGCCTACATCCTGTCTCTGCTATGGAAAGAATTTACTTGCCTACTCCCCGCCGGCTTCTATTGCCTCGTTTCCACTGAGCGGATCGGTTCGGGTAGGTACGGTACGGTTCGCTATTTTGGGTGTTTCCACTATGAAAGCGATCCATACAAGCGAACCGTACCGCACTATTCAGGGTCCTGCTTCAGATGTAGGGCCATAGAAAAATGGAACGGTTCGGTTAGGGCGGAGCTAATTGCGTCACACAATACATTCTCTTGATTGGCGGCCTGAATTACGTCAAACGTAAGCGCAACATAAACACCACGCCGCGATTAGTACAGATTTTACGCATTTTTTTCTAAACCACGTATGGACCTGGGCGGCTCGAGTTGTAGTGGAAACGCTCACCTAAATAGATCGGACTATTATAAATCTTCCAAACTCTGCCGACCCGAACCGATCCGCTCAGTGGAAACGAGGCTTATGTGTCCATTTTTTTGGGTCCAAGGCTTGTTTAATTGGTCTCTGGTACGAGCATAATCATCTGCTCTGCTGCAGCCAGTAACTGGTGGTGATGTGGAGTGATTGGCTGCAGCAGAGCAGATGATCATGCCCGTGCCGGAGAGGTAGTAAAGAAGCTGCGGACTGCAAAATAGACAGCGGGGAGCCAGTGTGCAGGACAGGAGCTGCAGGGAGCAGGTAAGTATGAATCTTTCCATTACATGCCTCCTACCATTTTGGGCTCCTGTGGAAAGTTATTTATTCCCAGACATCTCTTTTATAGTAGCACTGAATTTAGCAGCTTCACTTTTTATGTTTCTTTTATTCTCATTTAGACTTGCATATGATTCTCTGCATTTCCAAGACATACATATAGAACTTTTCTAGCTTTTTATGAGGATAAATTCTGAGATTTCTTTCAATTATTAAGCGTCTTAGTGTTTTCTAGTTATAAAATGCACAGTGCGTAACATACTTGCTTACAGGAATTTAGAAAATGTCAGGAATTTCAGAAATTGTATTCCGATAAATATGGTTTGAGTCCTATCTAAGTAGCCTGATACGGGATGGTAAGAAAGAGTCAGATGTTACCATTTTACTACAGTATATTTCTTATTCCTAAATGAATGCCCATTTATGAAGGAGTTGGAGCCAGAGTGTGTTAAAATGCAGAGTCAGAACTTCAGCCTACCGACTCCACAGCCCTGATGGCTCAGTCCACGTCCTCAACACTTCTCTGTGTGCCGGTGGACGTGGCTCCTGGCAGAAGCTGATTGGGTGGGTTTGCCAGGTGTTGGAACCCCACTAGTGTCATATTCATGACTTGAATACTACTCACTAAAAGTTAGGGATATTTGGCTTTCAGGTGAAATTTATGGAAAACGTAAAAAGTTCCCGCTACAGTGATATTATATCATGAGTAGGGCATTTAAGTAGAAGCAGAGATGGTGATTTCCTCATCTCAAACTATTTATTGAAACAAAACCTAACACCAGTGCTGGGTATACCTCCACAAAAATGTCAGCGTTTCAATAACTTTTCATGTGGCTTTAAACATCAATTACAGCTTGACAACAACGTCTGATGCTGTTCACAAGTCAACTTGTTGTCTGCTGAGGCATGGCATCCCACTCTTTTTGAAGAACGGCCCTCAGGTCATTGAGGTTCTGGAGTACAGAGTTACGAGCCTCTTCACGGAGACTTAGCTGATCCCATAGGTTTTCAATGGGATTCTGGAGAAAGTGCAGGCCACTCCAGCTGAGGTACCCCAGTCTCCAGCAGCAGTTCCCTAATGATGCAACCTCGTTGAACTGGCGCATTGTTGTCCATGAAGATGAAATGAGGCCTGTGTTGTTCAGGCAGAGGCACAATGACTGGATTAATGATGTTATTCACGTAGTATGGGCTTCTCACTGTACCATTCACAAAGTGTAGGGCAGTTCTGTATTGACTGGACACACCGGCCCACACTGTAACACCACCACCACCAAAGGCTCGTCTGGTGACAACAGTGGCTGATGCATAGCGCTCTCCTTGACTTCTCCAACATTGTTGGGAGCCATCATTTCTGCTCAGCGTGAATTGACTTTCATCAGTGAACAACACTCGTCCAGCATAGATGCTCCCTGGCCCATGTAAGACGATGACGCCTGTGCCTGGTGGTGTGGTCAGGTACCCTTGCAGTTCGTCTATCATGCAGACCATGCTGTTGTAATCAGTTTCAAATGGTCTGACATGACACTTGATTGCCTCTTACCTTCCCTTAAATGTGCCTGGAGTTGTGTGGCATTCCTCCTCCGGTTCTGCAGGGCATTTTTAACAATGAAGCAGTCATCAGTGTGGGATGTGGCCAAAGGACGTCCACTTCTATGCCTTTCTATGACTTCCAGTCTCTGTATCTATGTGGCAACCTGCTGATGACACTCTGTGACACTCTAAGCTTAGTGTCCACTTCCATCTGAGAACATCCTGCTTGAAGCCTCACAATGGCGAGGTACCGTAGATCAATTGTCAGGTGTTGTCTTGGTCTCATGATGTCAAAATGTGAACACCATGATGAGGAGGACTGTTTAAATACCAATTCTAATTGAACCAGGAAATGTATTGGGCGATTCATGGATCAAACACCTGTTGTGAATTTTGCCATTAAGCTCCATTTTAGAGAACAGCAAGTTGTGCAAAAAGTAGTGAAACATTGGACATGTGCATTCAAAAGTTTTTAGAGAAGGTCTCATTATGTTCACCTGTATAGGTTAGAGTGCATTTTAGGTTCATCCTGAAATTTCACCCAATTTAATATAAAAATCCTTGAAATCCCTTTAAGATCATGTTGGCACGGAGCTGATATTTACCGCTGTGTACTTGAAATATGCAATAAGACCTACAGGAATCAATTAGGTTTACTATTACAGCTGCTAATAACAGGGGGGTGGTTCCTTTTAATTTCCTATGCACAGTAACATTCAGCAGCTAGGGCCGCTTTAGTATTTTTAGAAGGGAAAACAGGTTTTAAGAAAACAAGACACTGTTTACGACATAACTTGATTCATGAGCTTTTCATCTGTCAGTTTTACAGCGTTGATGTACCCGATAACGTTTGTAAAAGAGGAAATGTTGCTGCAGTGAAAACCCCAGCTACCATTGTGACTTCTCCGCATGCTGGATCTCATTCTTGAATGGTTGGTTTTTTACAGCAATGCACAAGATGTGAATTAGACAAATGTAAGGGCTCCGTGCCTGTGCTGTGGACTGCAAATATCGGCCAGCAATATTTCGGGCACCGGCCGTATGAACTCCGTGCTGCGGATGCTGACCCATTGACGTGAATGTGCCCGTGATACGCAAGATAAAGCAACAGATGGCACATGTCTCATCTTTTGCGGTGCAGAGAAACGGACCTGGAAGCCCACTAAAGTACTTTGTAATGTTTCCGTGGGCTTCCGATCCGTGCCTCCACTCCGCAAAAGATAGGACGTGTCCTATCTTTGGCCGTCTCTTACGGATCTCTGACCCATTCAAGTCATTGGGTCCATATCTGCAGCACGGAGTTGTGAAAGTAGCCTAAGAATATAAATCATAGTCTTGATATTAGACAAATTTACTATTCTGGCACATGGACCTATATCAGTTTGGAGTATCGTAAATCCTGCGCCAGATTTGCGCTAGAATTCTGTCCGTGTCTAACTTTACGTCACCTATAAGTTAGCGTAGTTTTACTCCAAAAATTTACCTTATTTTTGGTGCATATTTAGGCCATAAAAAACTTTCTAAAAGTGTGTAAAACACTTGGTAAATGTAATGCGTGGCGTGTGTGTCAGTTTTCGCCAGTTTGGCGCATTTTCAATTGTAAAACTACCCCATTGTGTTCTAAAGACTCTTCCCAAGGAATACGTTTGTGCCCATAGATGCAATTGCCAAATATATGCCAGAAAAAAAGTATTCTGTGCAATATAAGGTTTTTTTTTGTTGCATTTTATAACATGACCCTCATCTTACGATGACCTAGTCGCCTCTGTTTTGCTTTATCTGCTCGTATTTCCACCTCAACGTCCATCGACGTTCTCTGACGCCTGTATTCTGTTATTATCCTCAAACCGATTATACTTTTTAGTGAAGTTGCTTTCCTCCTTCAGTCCAGGATTCTTTACCAGAATCTGCTAGGCTTTACTTTACAGGGTGATGCCATATTGTAGTAATACATATGATTATCTCTCTTCCTGTAGAGGAAGATGGAACCATATGTGCTCCTGGTGGTACCGCTGTACAATGAGCGCTGTACCCTTTCTAGTCGATGACATCAGCAGGGACCTTGATATCTACAATAGGCGTACACTTGTGTTATACAACTGTTGCGGGCTCCCTGGTGCCCATTGGGCATAAATAAGTCATTTTTAGAAGTACTTAGGTTTAAGCTGAATTATTATGCTTTGGAAATGATAACATGACATTTGTGTTCTCTACTGGTCTTATTGTTGCTTTTATTAGATTGGCTTCAAAGACCTGATGATCTGCTGTGAGAGTGGATCTCGACCTGTGTAATGTCAGTACGTTGGTGACGCAGTAAGCAATGCACTTGTGCTCTGATGGACACCGGTGATGTGGTAGAATAAACCTTTCATGCGGGACGAAGTTTATCTACAGTTTTATTATGACTTTCTGTTTTTATGGTGTTTAGCTCTATTTCTTCCTATATAAAGAGGGTTTCCAGGCTTCCGATATTGATGACTTAACCTCAGGATAGATCTTTAATATCCAGTGGTGAGGGTCCGACACCCCGCAGCCCCACCAATCAGCTGAGTTACTGCAGGTTAGCTCCAATTAGAGCGAATGGAAACTGAGCTGCAGTAACCCAGCACGGCCACTACCCTTAGAACGGAGCTGTCTGCTTCCTGTTCCATTCAATGTGCTAGCCCCAGAGCCCGAGGCTGCAGAGAACAGCTGATCGGTGGTGGACCCTCTCAAATCGGATATTAATGACCTGAGGATATGTCATCAATATGAGGAGCCTGGAAAACCCCTTTAATTCACATCGGCTAAAATAGGAAGAGAACAAACCGTAATTTATTGTACGTTTATCAGTTTTCACTAATATAGTTTTGGATTCGAAGGCCTTCAGATTTCCAAGTTCATTTTCCATCTGTGAAGAAATGGTCCGTTTTTCATCTGTGACCATGTATGTTTTTTTTTTTTTTTTTTCTTTTTGCCTTCAGTGTGTTGTCCGTTTTTTTTTTTTTTTACATGTAATGCTAGGTCATAAAGGTGATTTCCACGCCGTCTCCTAGCAACCGTCTGCGAAAAACAGACTGAACGCAGATGGCATCCATATGCTCTTCCTGGTTCACAGACCCATAGACTTTAAAGGGGTTGTCCATGACTTGGGGATTGATAGCCTATCCTCAAGACAGGTCCTCAGGATCAGATCGGTGGCGGTCTGACATCCGCATCCCTATCAATCAGCTGTTTCGGGTAGCCACCGGCGCTGGGAAATTGAATTGGTAGCTGAGCCGTTCACTTGTATCAGAGACAGTCTGCATGTAGGCCATGTAACAGATGAACGTGACTCACCGGAGCACCACAGCCTCTTCAATCAGCTGATCAGTGCCAATACCAAGAGTCGGACTCCCACCCATCTTACGCGGACGACCAAGGTCATCAGTATTGTGCTCCAGGAAAACCATTCTAGTGTTTAAATTGCTGCAGTTCATTCATTATTTCCTGTTGCGATATACTGCTATTTATTTGTTAGGTGTAGTCTGCTCTACTGCCTCTGGTGATGTTTCTATGCAGGTCTTTTGCAGACTGCAACCCTCCACAGTTATCGCGAAGCCTCCGTACAAAACGTTAAGAGGGATTTGCATTCCTTGAATTCATGGAACCTCAGCATATTGTACAGCTTTACTATGGAGTGTTTGCTGTGTGATTGCACAGGAAAATTCCATGTATGCCGAACGGGATAGAGCGGTTGGAGAAGTGTTGAAATGACTTAGTTATGTAATTGCAGGAAGCAACATCTCTCTTGCCACAGACACACCTGCAGAAGTGCTAGAGGGTTTGGCATTAGAAGGGTGTTTGGTTCCCCTGCGCTCTTGCTTCACGTATTCCGTGTTCAGGCACCACTTCTGTGTGTTGGAAAATGCCGGGTTTGCACAACTTAACCCGTACATAATGCACCGTTCCTACCACCCACCGTTCCTTCTTTGCAATCACACCTATGAATTACCAATTATCCGCTCGCCGTGTGTAAAGTTGCAGGTTTCTTCTCAAATGATGGCGTGTTGAAACGCCTACTACTTAGAGGGGTTATCAGTGAAATAACATTGATGACCTATCCACAGGTCATCATTATCACATCGACAGTGGTCTGAGTCCCGACCCTTCCGCCAAAGCGGAGCTCTGGTGCGCGTGGCGGCCTTCCAGACGCTTACCAGGCACACTGCAATACAGTGGCAGTGCTTGGTATTGCAGCTCAGCCCTATTGACTTGAATGGGACTGAGCTGTAAGTAGGCCATGTGACCGATGTACGGTGATGTCACATGGCCAGGGAAGAGGCTGTGGCACTCCCCGAGCGCCCGGCCTCTTCTAACAGTTGATCAACGGGGGTACCAGGTGTCGGACCCCTGCCGATCTAATATTGATGAACTATTCTGAGGATAGGTCATTAATATTAATTCCTGGATAACGCCTTTAAAGGGATTGACCGATTTCAGGAAGAAAGTGGACAACACATGGGTTCCTCCAGCAGAAAGAACTGACTTTTATTTAGACCCTGTGCCAATGCTCCAGTTCTTACGGTTGGGCTCTGTTTACCCGGCTGCAGCGGTAATGCCTTGTCCGCAACATGTGATTGGCTGCAAGTTGCATTTTGTAGGAAAATAATAATCTTTCAAGTAGATTATTAAAAAAGATTGCTTCCATTGCTACGGCTGCTTGCTTCCCTGAAGTCCTGTGTTTAGGATGTGATGTCACACAACCATGGAGGCAACGAATGACGTGGACGTGTAGATGCAATCGCTGCATCGGCAGCACCGATTTGCTAATGTCATACTGTGCAAGGACAGGCCCCCACCGAAAACACTCAGATTTATTAATAAACTGCTAGTCGCAATAACTGAGGAACAGAACAACATCGAAAAAATGTTCCAGAATTGTTATTGCATAGGGAATAAAATTATTTAGCAAAACAGACATGTCGGGCATGGTGACAGATTCTCTGTAACAAGTATAGATTCTTCCTAGTAAGCTTAATCAGTGCTGCAGTTCAGTTGCCAGCGGAGGAAATTGTATGATAATGAGAGTAAACTTTTTTTATGATCTTTATTTTGGCCGAGCAAGGGCTGGAAATGTCTCTTGAGTCATCGCTGCTCTGTTCTTTAGACAATGTGTGGCAGCTGTGCTTTTCCTATTGTAATAATTTTCTTTATTCAGAGTGGAATGCAAGAACGTCTTCGTAGTCAGTACCCAGTGGTCTTATAACCCTGCTCATCTGGCACATACATGAGCCCAGAAGTAAAATCATTGAAACTCTGTATGGTTGCCTCAAGACAAATGGTATTGCCGTCATAACTTCTTCAAGACCAATGGTCATCATAACTTCTTTGGTAACGATCTTGATGAGGTCAGACCACTGCTAACCAAAGCCTGGAGTGAAAGTGGGTTTACACCGTACAATGTTACAGCCGATTGTCGGGAAGGAATGCTTCGTTCGGATGCTCGTTCAGTGAAGGAGATTGCCGCATTTACATGCAACGATCTCCTTCACGGTATAAGGACAAGGGATCGCTATTCCAATCCCTCGTCCCCATACAGAATCATTGTTTTCTGGGCAGCAGATCGCTGTTTAGACCGCACAATCCGCTGCCCAGGAATGATGATCGTAGGTGCTTGCATAAATGACAGGATCAGCTAAAGAATGAGCATTTCGCTCATTTATCGGGTGATCGTTGGCACGTTTAGATGGGCAGATTGTTGGGAACAGGCGTGCCCAATAATCTGACCAAAAATCGGGCAGTATAAATCCACCTTGAGGAACCCAAAAGCTACTTGTTAAAGTGTAAGTGTTGTTTGTTTATTTTTAATGTATTGTAGAGACCTGGACGTTATACATTTATAATATACTTTATTAGGGGAATGTGTTTCTTTGGACTAGAAACCAGGGTATAAAGAGTCTCCTTAGAAAAGCTCTGGTTATTCCTAAAGGCAATGATAGATGGATAGGGCAGCAAAATGTATACGCAAAAGAAACATTAAATGAAGAGAAAATAAACAAATAGTTAATGACCTAATGGCAGGTATTGCACAAATTCCTCATCATGAGGCCTCATGCACACAAACGTTATTTTTTGTCTGTGTCCGTTCAGGTTTTTTGCAGCCTGTGCGGAACAGTTCACTTCAAAAAATTTAAATAACACCATGTGCGCTCCGTGTCCGTTCCGCAATAAAAATAAAACATGCCTTATTATTGTCCACATTGCGAACAAGGATAGGACTGTTCTATTATAGGCCGGCCATTCTGATCTGCAAAATGCGGTATGCACACGGCCAGCATCTGTGTTTTGTGGATCCACAATTTGCAGACTGCAAAACAACAACGGTCGTGTACATGAGCCCTAAGTCCGAATTGCGGCCCTCATTAACCCATTCCAAAATCCGGAAGATACGGTGCGGAATGGAGGCACGGATCAGAAGCACTAAAGAGTGTTTCTGTGGGTTTTCTGTCTGAGCCTCTGCACCACAAAAATGTAGTGTATGCACTACGTTTTTGCGGTGTGGACTATTGCACACGGCGGCCACACAGTGGGTGCCCATGCATTGCGGACCACAATTTGCGGTCCGCAGCACGGCCGGCACACTGTTGTGTGCATGAAGCCTAAGAAACAACAACCTGAAATCACGGGATGTGCTCAAGTGAAAGCTAAAACATCAATGCACCCTACTAATCAAATGGGTTTGCCATCCGTTGGTAAGTTTCAGATGCCAACCGTTGAGAGCACTACATACCTCAGGCTTTTAAATTACCGACTTCCCATTAATCCGGTGGCCACATGTTGCCTACAGGTAGTCCTGCATATAACCATGTATGAGACAACTTAACTTATGGCCCCAAAAGAACAAACACTAAACTTGATCTTGGCCAAGAAATGGCCGACCTCACGTAGTCAAGGGTTGGGTAATGTTGTAGATCTAGAGACGTCGGAGCGGTAGATAGATGTTTTTTTAGTTTTTTTTAAAATAAATAATACACTAGTTTTGTAATCTGCTAGAGCCGTACCCTGCATATTTGCTCTCATTCTTTCCACCGATTAGTCGTTCCCCCGTTGTCTCTATTTTCCCTTGTTAATGTGATTTTCTAACCATGTAGAACAATGCACATTGATGAGCCATAAATTATTAATGATATTATTCACATATGTACGGAAGGAATGGTGTACGGCAGTGGGCTGCACGGGCCCTCCTATCTTCACTCGCTTGATGACGGCTGCAGCTGTTTGCCAGCTGTTAAACAGCAGAGAAAAACATAGCAGCAGGAGGTCGATTTCTTTCTTGCTAAAAGGTCCCAGAGAATTATTATACCCAGCTCTGGAACCGTATTAACTGTTTGTAGAAAAATCACAAACTCTCTTGTTCATGAGGGGTGTTTATATTTAATTTTTTATTTTTTATTTTTTTAACCCCCCCCCCCTTTCTCCGGGAAAGGGGGGGGGGGGGATATAATTACTAAAATAAAATAACATATGGCATCTAAAAGTTTTTCAATGTACAATGTATTGGGAAGATGCCACACATGAGACTGATTGATTACAGCAAGTTAGTTGCCATTTTACATTTACACGATCACGAACACTGTCGCCGCAAAGTGAATTTTTTATCAGAACTGTCAAAACGGAAAAAAATGCAATGTCATCAGTGTAAGTGGGCCAAATAAAAGGGCTACTGTACTGTTAAATGGTCACTTACTTTTCACACAACTTTGCATCAATAGTACAAGCGACCATAAGAAACTTTGCAATATGTCTTATCAGAGAGAAATATCTAGTTCTGTTATCAGCTGCCCCCCCCCCCCATTTGCTTTGCTAAATACTTTTCTCTTTGACATTTTTCTGAAGGTTTCAAAAAGCAACAGATTGCGTTTTTACACCACTCACTGCAATTTGGGAAAGTGGACGTGATTAGCCCGTCAAGCTGATTGAAGCCAGAGTTATAATTTTACCTTATTTTTGTGTAGGAATAAGAGGAACTCGCATTTCATTAATATGATGTTTATGAACAGTGTATTTTCAGCACATTTTCATACACTGATAAAGCTCCATCCCTCACCCAGCTTTAAATCCTGTACTTTTCCTCACATTCTGTAATATAAACCTGTCTGCTTGCAGCCACCACTAGAGGGAGCTCCGTGCATAGGGATGAATAAAGTTGCCATTGAATGCAATGGCAGCTGTAAAATTCTCTTTGCACAGAGCTCCCTCTAGTGGCAGCTGCAGAAAAATAGGGTGGATTTATGTCCAAACGAGGAATGCAGTATTGGGTCTCATTTGTTGAGTGCAGAATAATGAGGGAAAACCTTTTTTTTTTTCTTCTAAATTTAGCACAAGGCCACAGCATAACAGAATGTAAAAAAGTTCCAAATGCAATGTAGAAGCTGCAGAAACCAAAGCAAATAAGAAAAAAAAAAAAGTGGTCTATCTACATGGTAGGTACCCCACTGCCTAGACCCTTCAGACCTTTTTTTTTTTTTTTAACTGTTTTCACACATTCTGTTATGTTGTGGCCTTGTGCTAAATGTTTAAAAAAAAAATCAAGTAAAACAAAATATTTTAAAATTTTTGCTAGTTTATTGTATAGGAAAAACTGAGCTCTTGAATTGAACCTAAGTATTCAGACCCTTTACTCAGGACTTGGGGTACTTTCACACTAGCGTTTTTCTTTTCCGGCATTGAGTTCCGTCCTAGGGGCTCTATACCGGAAAAGAACTGATGGGTTTTATCCCAATGCATTCTGAATAGAGAGAAATCTGTTCAGGATGCATCAGAATGTCTTCAGGTCAGCCACTGTCAGGCTTTTAGACGCAGGAAATACCGCAGCATAATGCGGTATTATCTCCGTCCAAAATGCCTGATCAGTTGCTGGCATTAATTTACATTGAAATATATTAAAATGACGGATCCAGCATTCTGGTCTGCGCATGTGCAGACCTTTAAAAATGTGATAAAAATAAATACCGGATCCATTTTGCCTGATGACACCGGAAAAACTGATCCGGTATTGCAATGCATTTTTCTGACTGATCAGGCATTTTTCAGACCTGATCAGTCAGAAAAAATGACTGATCAGTCTTCAATATGCTTTCAGGTTACCATGGCAGCCAGGATGCTACTAAAGTCCCGGAGCCGGGGGAGAAGCTACTTACCTTCCGTGCGGCGGCCGGGGTGCTCATCGATGATGTCACCGGGTCCCTGCGTCGCATGGATCACATGCTCACATAGCATAGCTATGTGAACCATGCGATGCAGGGACCCAGTGACATCATCGAGGAGCGCCCCGGCCGCCACACGGAAGGTAAGTAGCTTCTCCCCCGGCTCCACGCTGCTTTTCCATCGCAGCCGGGACTCCAGTCTTCTAGAGTATGATGCCACAAGGTTTGCAAGTCAGGGCTCTGGCAGGACCACTCAGGGACATTCACAGAGTTGTCCTTAAGCCACCCCTGTGTTGTCTTGGCTGTATGCTTATGATCATTAAGCCTAGTTAAAAGGTGAACCTTCAGCCCAGTCTGAGGTCAGGTTTTTATTAAAAATATCTATGTACTTTGCTCCATTCAGCTTTCCCTCAACACTGACCAGTCTTCCTGTCCCAGCCACTAAAAAAACCACCCCTTTAGCACGATGCTGCCACCACCATGCTTCACTGTAGGGATGGTATTGGGCAGGTGATGAGCAGTTCCTGGTTTCTGCAGACATTATTCTTAGAATTGAGGCCAAAAAGTTCTATTTTAGTTTCATCAGACCAGATAATCTTGTTTCTCACAGTCTGAGAGTCTTTAGGTGCTTTTTCATGTATCTTCCGGGTCACTCTGTCATAAAGCCCAGATTGGTGGAGTGCTGCAATGATTGTTGACCTTCTGGAAGTTTTTCCAATCTGCACACATGATCTTTGGAGCACAGCCAGAATGACCATTGGGTTATTGGTCACCTCTTACCAAGGCATTTCTCCCCTGATTACTTAGTTTTGTGGGGCTGCCAACTCTAGGAATAGTCCTGGTTGTTCCAAACATCTTCTATTTTAGAGTTATGGAGGCCACTATGCTCTTGGGAACTTGCAGCATACATTTTGTGTACCCTTCTCCAGATCTGTGCCTCCACACAATCCTGTCTCTGATCTCTACAGGCAGTTCTTTCCTCCTCATGGATTGGTTTTGGCTCTGATATGCATTGTCCGCTGTGAGACCTTATACAGGCAGGGCTGTATCTTGGCAAATTTTGTCCAATCAACTGAATTTCCACAGGTGGACTTCAAACAGTGCGTTGAAACATCTCAAAGATGATCAAGAGCGAAAAAAAGCCAAATCATAGCAAAGGCTCTGAATACTTATGTCCATGGGAAACTTTTTCTTTCTTTTTATTAAATGCAACGTTTTTTGTCTGGACGATTCCCAGCCGGATCTCCGCCAGATCCAATTATAGTCAATGAGGATCTGGCGGTACACGATCGTATCTGGCAATGCCGGATGCAGTGAGCTGCAGTAGCCTGATCCTCAGCCGGATCAAGCTACCGGAATTGAAACGGAACTGTGAATGGGGCCTTGGGCCTCTTTCACACTTGCGTTGTGAAGATCCGGCGTGCACTTCCGTCGCCGGAATGCACGACGGATCCGGCACAACTCAAGTGAACTGAAAGCATTTGAAGACTGATCAGTCTTCAAAATGCTTTCAGTGTTACTATGGCAGCCAGGACGCTACTAGCGTCCTGGTTGCCATAGTAGCAGTGGGGAGCGGGGGAGCGGCATACTTACATTCCGTGCGGCTCCCGGGGCGCTCCTGAATGACGTCAGAGCGCCCCGCGCACATGGATCACGTGATTCATGCGATCATGTGATCTATGCACTGGGGCGCCCTGACGTCATCCTGGAGCGTCCCGGGAGCCGCACGGAATGTAAGTATGCTGATCCCCCGCTCCCCCTACTCTTTACTATGGCAACCAGGACTTTAGCGTCCTGGCTGCCATAGTAACCATTGACAAAAAGCTAAACGTCGGATGCGGCGATGCGCGGAAACGACGTTTAGCTAAAGGCCGGATTTGGACTAATGCCCTTCAATGGGCATTAATTCCGGATCCGGCGTTACGGCATGTCTTCCAGATTTTTGGAAGGAGACAAATCCGCAGCATGCTGCGCTTTTGTCAACGTCCAAAAAACGTTGACATACTGAACGGAAGACATCCTGATGCATCCTGAACGGATTTCTCTCCATTCAGGATGCATGGGGATAATCTTGATCAGTAGCTTTCCGTCCTAGAGACCCGAGGACGGATCTCTAGGACGGAAAGCTAAAGCGCTAGTGTGAAAGAGGCTTTAGATGCATACATGGGAACTGATAGAGGTTATTGTCCGATCACTACAGCTATAACACAACGCTGAAGGAACAGTTTTAGGACTCAACAGAGGTCACCGACCCTAAGAAAACTTGTAGGAAGTCTACCTTACCGAAAGTTGTATGCTGTCTTGTGACTAAGATTATGTGCCTAGAAGAGATGCACTTCACATTCTTATGTGGCTTTTGGAGGTCAGTGCGGGACTATGCGTCTAAATGAAGCTGCCATTGAGATTATCTAATTATGGTTTCACAATCATATGAAGGTGGCTGGCAGCTGCTCCATAGTAGTGAAAGGATTTTTAAAATCTCCTTTTTTTATCAAACCATACTGTGGCATTGGTCTTGACATTTTTTCCTAGTCAGCTGTAGCATGGAGAAATGCAATACGCAAAATATATTATGGTTAATTACTGAACCAGTGGGGAATTTTTTGTAGACCTGTGTACTGGTATTGTCTTGTACTTAAAAGCCTTATGCAATGATTCATGTAAAATCTTTCTAACAAAGTTATAACCAGCCCTGTACCTCACATGGCTCCAAACCGCGCCCGTTGCTCAAATTGCGGTGGTAGATTCTCTTCAGATATGCCGTTTAGGGGCATGTTCTTTCTGCTGCGGCTCTCTCCCTGTAACTTTCACAACTTCTAACATTATGGCTGGTTGGAACTGAGCATGTGCGACCACCTTAGTTATTTTACATACACATTGATTAAATGGGTATGTACTGATGTCCTATCGTCAGAATAGGTCAATATCTGATTGGCGGGGCTCTGACACCCGGCACTTGACCCCCACCGATCTGATATTGATGACCCATCCTGAGAATTGGTCATCAATATATATGGCCCGCACAACACCTTTAACATGAGCCAGAAAGCGGCCAACCCTTTTAAGACCGTCTGACGATAAATATTTGGGTAGTCTGCACGGCACTCTGCGAGGATGTTCCTGAATGTCCTTGCAGAGTTAGCAGCTGTGGGAGCGGGAAGGCCGCTGTCAGTGACAGCTGGCCTCCCCGTAGAGAAGGCAGGGGATGTTTTTATTTTTACCGTCTCTCCCTTCTCCATCGCTGTATACACAGCGCTCAGTGTATATAGTTTAGGAAGCATCATGTTGTCATGTTATCGCTGGTGACCGGATATCTGCATGAGCTGCTGGGTCTGCAGCTTTAAGGCCTCTGAGAGCTGTAATCCCCCTGTAACTGGGAACAATATGTCTGCCACAGTTACAGGAGTAACTGGCAATGAAAAAAAAAAATTACATTTATTTAAAAAAAACAGGCCCCAAATTATTATATTTTTTTTATAGAAAGGAAAAAAAGTTATGCCTTTCTAAGGTGCTTACAATAAATAAAAAGGAAAATATCCCTGCCGCTCCGTCTCCATAGACTATAATGGGGGCGGGGGCAGAGTTACGGCGCAGCACGGCGAGAGGCCGCCTGACTAAAAAGTCGGATATGCAGTACTTTTAGTCCGGTGGTCTCTTGCCGTGCAAGGTGAAAAGCCTGTCTGATCTGTCCTGCCGCAAGTGTGAAAGTACCCTTAAAGGGGTTGACTGGTTTCCCATGTTGATGACTTGTCCGTAGAAAAGGTCATCACTATCAGATCAGAAGGGGTGCGACTCCCAGCATCCCCGCAAATAAGCTGTATGAAGAGTACAACTACAAAAAAAAAAAAAAGGGGGGGGGGGGTGTCAGTCAGCACATCCCAATGTGCAGGTGCACGCTGCCATGGCTAGAAACACAAAGAAAAAAAAAGACAATGCAACAGCACTCTGCAGACACAAAGTACAACAATGCCATAATTATAGAAAACATTTTGGTGCTTATGCTACGCTTATAAATTAGAGATTCTTGGCAAATACATTTTGTACAAAAATTTCTGGGCCCGTCTGCCAAACGTCAAGGCGATCTCTATCAGACGGGAACCCAACACTAAATGCCATCTGTAATTGCCATCAGAAAATTCAGGGAAGTGCAGGTTCCACATGCATGCTGGGTCCACTCTGCTTTTTACCATTTTTGGTGCCATAATGGCCTCCATTAAATCCAGGGATGCAGGTACCAACATGCATGCCGAGGCCAAATGGCTTCAAATGAATACAATGGAAGCAGGCTACAGCTTTATACTTAATCTAATTAAAATCAGCCTATTGGGCAGACAGTCTAGTCAGGCGTGCAAGACCAAGTGCAGCTATATGAAGAGGCCACAGAGCTTTTACGGGCGCTGCCGTCGCCTTACTCTGTACCGACACACCGTGAACATCTCCGTGGTGAGCAGGTATAATTACAGCTCCCGCCGTCCCAATCAGTGCATCAATATGGGAAACCAGACAACTCCTTTAGGGTAACTGCACACAATGTGGATTACGTGCAGATTTTTCATGCGGAAAAAACACAGCATACTACAGTACCAGCAAAGTGAATGAGATTTGCCAAATTTCATGTACGTTTTGAATATTTTTGTATGTGTAAAAAAATAAATAAAAAATTCACCTGCGATGTGAATTTTAAAATCTGCTGCATCTCAATTGTTTGTGTGATTCTGCACCTTCTTTAAAGTGGTTTTCCCCATAGACTTCAGCGAGGTTGTTAACATAAAACAGAAAATCCGCACCAAAAACCACCTAAAAACATATGAAAAACCGCAATAAATAGTACACATTTATGTGCAGATTTTTTTGCGCTCAAATCTGCACCGTGTGCAGGCACCCTGAGGACCCTAAAGTAATAATTTCTTAGTGTAAATTAACCTATACATTGTGTAAATGGAAGGCTGTCGTTCTGGTAGGTGTACATAGACCTTATACTTAATTTTAAGGAACAATCTCGCTACTCAGCAGTTGCTTATTGGCGATTATTTCCGAAATCTGGCCTTTAGAACATGAATGCTTTCCTTCTCTTCCTTCCTTGACACTGGGTACCACAAGCGGTAAACAAAATATAGATTATTTCGCTGATGTGCAGCCGCTCCGTTCAGAAATGGTAGAAAACCAATAACGTGCTTTCTTTTCGCTCGACATGTTGGTTTAAATATATGGAGATTGCAAAGAGCTTTTGATGCTCGCTGCGCCCTGTTAACTCCTGATGGTAATTAGCTTTGTAAGATCAATGATTTCAGGAAGCTTTCCAATATTAGAGGCGATGCGACCTGTACCCCCTCCCATTGATTCCTGTGGTTAGACTTGCACTGGTTATTACAGGATATGGCATAGATAATACAGTAGGGGGGGAGGCTCGGCGCTCAATTCATGCTGTCCTGTGCAGTATTGATTGCTCTGTTAAGGGTGTGGTCCTCAGCTCGTCATGGACTCTGTCTTCTATTTCCACGGGATATTACAATGAGTTTATTCATTTACCAACCATCAGGATTAAAGTATCGGTAATTTATCTGGATGTACTGCTCTTCAGCTCTGCCCTTACATGCAACATTGTGATGGGGACAGGAAAAATACACAATAAAAACTAACACTCCTCTAATCTGTCAAGATGGTACACATAACCTAATACATGTAACACAACCGTGCTAGGCACGTGTCTGTATGTCACCGCATGACTGACGTGTAGGCATGCATGTACTTTGCACCACAAAAATGGTGCTAGTCCTAAATCAACAATCTTTGGGGGTCTTATACACGTCATCTAACTAGATGGGGAAAAAAACTACTGTCCCCTAGCTGTACTCAGGTTTCCCATTGCTTGGGTTGGTTAAGTGACTGCCCTGACCCAAGCTGTGTTACAGGTCAGTAGTGTGCTGCTGTGGTCATTAGAACATCCAGCAAAGTTGTGGGAGTAAGTCAGATTCGGGGTGCTGATCAGTGTCAGAATTTGGAGAGGTGTTGCGTGAGCCTCCTCTTGCAAAAGCTGGAGGTTTACACTGTGGACTAGGTGCAGGCTGGTCTGACTGATGGTCTGACCGAGTGTTAAGTGTGCCTCCCTGCCACCTTAGGCTAGTTTCACACTGGCAGCAGGACGGATCCGACAGCCCTGTCGGATGTGTCCTGCCGCTATTTCGCCATGCAGCAGGACTGCCGCTCCGTCCCCATTGACTATTCACTCTCTGTTATATAGTTCTCGTCTTTTAACTTCCTCTGTGTGCACTGGTAAGGCTAGTTTCACACTTGTGGCAGGACGGATCCGACACTGTTCACCCTGTCGGATCCGTCCTGCCGCTGGACTGCCGCTTCGTCCCCATTGACTATAATGGGGACGCGGGCGGAGTTCCTGAACGGCAGTGCACGGAGAGAGTATGCCGGAATAATAAAAATACGACATGTCTGACTTTTTAGTCCGGCAGCCTCTGCTGTGCACTACCGTGCTGCGCCGGAACTCCGCCCCCGTTCCTATTATAGTCAATAGGGACGAAGCGGCAGGACGGATCCGACAGGGTGAACAGCCTGTCGGATCCGTCCTGCCGCAAGTGTGAAACTAGCCTTACCAGTGCACACAGAGGAAGTTAAAAGATGAGAACTAGATAACAGAGTGAATTAGAAAATGACAGCTCAAAAACTAATAATTTTTTCAAAAATTGTGTATTATAGTCACCTATTACTCATTAATATATGAAAGGAAACATTTTGACGGAAGTGACTTTCTAAAGGTGTATGAGTATTGCGTGCAGAGAATCCGCCAAGTAATACAGTACCAGCAAAGTCTAAAGGGGTTTTCCCATCTCATACAATGGGGGCATATCGCTAAGACCTACACTGAGAACGGAGGCCTGAAAGTTGTGGAGGGGGCACCGCGCATGTGCAGCCGCCCTCCATTGATTTCTGTGGGGCCGCCGAAAAATAGCTGAGCACTGGCTGGGATAATTTCGTTGGCCCCATAGAAATGTATGGGAGTGGTGGCTGTGCAAGCGTGGTGCACTCCCATTCTGTACTGAACCGTGTATTCCCCTTCTGTTCTGTAAGATGGCCGTAGTATACAATAGTGAAGCACTGTTAAATAAATGTATCGCGGTCTAAGACCTACTTACAAGCCATCAGATGGAAAACAGCCTTCAGTGGTCTCAAAGCCGCATTCAACGTCTTCACAATCTTTGCCTCTTTCCACAGTGGCTTTATCTTAGCTGCAGGTGAAATGCCTCCAAATAGTGTAATACCGCCAATTATATACGCTTAAAAAACATTTATTGTACTTACAAAGTCGTATAAACTGCATAAAATATAAAACAGCCGACCCGGGTCTCGCACCACTTCGGCCGCCCACGGCTGAAGTGGTGCGAAACCCGGGTCGGGCTGTTTTATATTTTATGCGAAGTTTTATACGACTTTTGTAAGTACAATAAATGTTTTTTAAGCGTATATAATTGGCGGTATTACACTATTTGGAGGCATTTTACCTGCAGCTAAGATAAAGCCACTGTGGAAAGAGGCAAAGATTGTGAAGACGTTGAATGCGGCTTTGAGACCACTGAAGGCTGTTTTCCATCTGATGGCTTGTAAGTAGGTCTTAATTAGACCGCGATACATTTATTTAACAGTGCTTCACTATTGTATACTATGGCCATCTTACAGAACAGAAGGGGAATACACGGTTCAGCATATACCCTTGTTAACCCAGGAGGGTACCTATGTGAACAAAGGAGGAGAATATTGGAATAGAGCGCGGTCCACTTCATTATCAATTTATTACGTGTGAATTACCCACATCACTTTTTGGACTCGCTGCAACTATACGTCTGCGGGACACTAGTATTTAGTATTTTTACTTATACTCTTGTATTGCCCATTCTGTACTATAGGTAGAGCGCTTGGTGGTGAAACCCAGGATCCTCCGGCCACCACCTTCCCCGCTCTGTTCTCTGTATAGGTGCGGGTGCCAGAGGTGGCAACCCCACCTATCAGACAATGGAGGCATATCCTTACGATATGCCCCTATTGTCTCAGATGGGAATACCCCCTTAATGAGATTTTTAAATGTATATTTTTTAGTTTTCTGTGCGGAGCTTGACCTTCAGTGTGGACTTTGATATCCACAGCATGTCAATTGTTTGTGCAGATCTTCAGTGCATTGCGAAGAGTAAGATCTGTGGCAAATCTGTGACAAAATCCGCAAGTAACACATACGGATTTTGGTGCGGAACCCAGTGACATCCTGGTGCACAATCCACCTAAACTATGCTGCCATGAGCCTGCAGACTTAAGCTTGCATTGCAGATGTCAAAGTGCCAAAATTCATCCTACGTGCACTATTCATACATACGCCCTGTTTAGATGAACCATGGTTTGCGCAGAGAGATGCTTTGCTGGTTTATACGAATATAAGCATGTGATATGCAGACATCTCTGGGGTGTTAGGTGGCCTCTAGGGATCCACTGTCAGGCACAGGTGTCCAGCGTACCTGCGAGCTTTGATCTCGGACTGTTTGTGTGCTGCAGGAGTTATTTATAGGCGAGCGTTCCAGACAATGCAGGGACTGTGTGCAGGTAATTGATCTGCGCCGCGCAGGATTAGATAGCAGTTGTTACCAGCATCCACCTCCTCATTTCTAAAAATGGGGCTGTCAGAAGAGCAGCTGCTGCTGAATTGGAGGGAAATGCAGCAGGCAGCTGTTAATCTTCAGCGCTGCAGGCTGTGCGAGGAAGGCTTCGGGGACATGCTCACATCTGCTCTGTATTGACGGAGGCTTATTTTATCCAGCCAGCAGCCACACCGCGCAAACTTAACCGGTTCGCTCCCGGGCCGCGGTCACCCTCCTCAATGATCTAACGGGGCATTAACGTTTCATAAGCTCCTCTGGTTCACTAGCAGTTGTATGTTTAACGTTACTTCGGCATCCATTTATTGATCCCTGTAGGAGCAGCCCTGTTATCTAGTTAACCTGTTCCTTGCTGCAGGAGGAGACAGGCACTCCATTCCGGAGGAGGAGGATGGAGCGCAGCCCATGCTTGTGCCATTACTCCAGCATGGTCGTAGGCTGTGCTTGCTCTCCCAGCTGTTGACGCTGGTGTCCTGTATACAACGGTGTCCAGCCCCCAGAGCTCAGCCAGCAAATCAAGCGGCTCTGCGTTGTGCAGCACATACACACACAGTTCTGCTCCACCACACAGCAGGAGACAAGAGAGACAGCCTTACACTTGCACGGATTGCTTTTTGCCCATTATATTGCATCTTTTGAGCGCACAGGTTTTTGCCGCTCTTGCCTGACCTCTTTTCTGGGTGCTTGGTTATAAGAGGGCTTCTTCTTTAGTGACTGGCGACTGCCTGTAAGTCATCTTTACTTTTATATTGTTTATGTTGTGCACCAGCTTTCCTAAGGGTCTGCCGTCCATGAACTGTCAAACTAAACGGCAACTTTCAGTATGGCTGCTTTGAAAAATCTGCATTTGCTTGCACTACGCAGCATATTACATGCTTACTAATACATTTCAAGCTTCTTTGTATTGCTAGATCTTTGTATCTGTCTTGAAATTGTCTTTGCCTTGGTATACAGATTTTGTTAGATTGTTTGTATTCCCAGTTTACTAGGTTGCTGTTTGTATCTATCTTGAAATTGTCTTGGCCATCAAACACCGAATTTGTTACAGTTGCCTTTTGACGGGGTGTGTGCTTTTTGTTCGATGTGTGTTTTTATTCCTGTTTGTACTATGTTTTGCTGCCTAGCTGTATACTAAATTTCTCGTTTTGCATTATTTTGTATTCAGATTTGTTCTTTTCCCGGTTCTATGTAGTCTATAGAACTGAACCCCCCCCCCCCATGGATTCTTACGCACACATCTTTGCCCCCCACTGCAGTTGAAGAGGTTAACCAATTACGTTCCACCACTCCTTTAACATTGTAGTTAGATGGGGAAATGTGAGTGGTTGCTTTCTATTACTCGAGGAAGTGGTCCCTTCTCCAGTCATAAAACCAACGACCGTCATTCCACTGAGATTTCACAACCATGTTCCAATTATTAGTCGAAACTGGAAATAATGTGCTCTACTGGATGATCTATAAGAAAGGGACTCTGCTGAGAGGCATGTTTATTGTGCAGGGGTAAGAGCAGTTCCTGGAAGGGTGGGGATGGAAGGTCCTATCGTTTTCCTATCGACAGAAATATTAGCTTTGCAGCGCGCTCTCTCCCTCTTTACTCCTTGCCCTCCTGCTAATGGTAAGGCATAAATGTTTTAGTAGGTTTGATGTGTTGGATCCAGATCGAGCTTCTTTTCTTTGTGTGGTGATTAATTGTTATGGTCCCACCTCCTCCATCTCCACACCATGCTTCACATGTGAGGCCAGATCATCTGGTTTATGCAGTGCTGTGTTTATAAACCTGTAACTACATGAAGGATTTTTTATAATTAACTAGTTTTACGATGTCTTAACTTTTGGAGATAGACCTGTCCATACTGTTATGATTTAGCGGGACATAATGTATGAATACTTTATTAAAAAAATTCTGGAAGTGCAAGGAAGAACGTTAAGTGCTTCATGGGCTGCTATGATCATGTTGATGCCTAATGGATGTTCTGCTTCAGGTGCACATCATCAGCCATTGCCAGCATATAGCCACCATCTTTTGGCTATGTTAATTGGAACATCCACAAGTCCCCTGATGAACCAAGGATCTCTGACCTGGGAAAACGCGTCGGGACATGTTAATATCTGGGACATTTAATTGTCCAAAGAACTATTCGGGAGTCAAACAGCCAACTGAAAGCACGCATCTTAGGGTCACAGAAGGGTAAGACAAGGGTTTAGCCACCGAGAGGTGGGGTCGCCCCTTTCGGGGCGGGTGTTCTGCCTGTAGGCAGGGGTAGACATCTGAGGGTATTACTAGGGAAAATAGCTCCTCCCGACCTCACCTGAAGCATACCTATATTTATAAGTGATCTACAAAACTGTAAGTGCCATATCTCTTACCAATACCTATATATCAACGTGTGACACTCCGCCTAGATGCTATCAGTAAGTCTTGACTCGCCTCTAGTCCGGCTTTTTGTTTATTAATACGAATTGATTATTGGGAATTTTTTAATTATTATCAAGTAAAAGTTATATTTTAAGTTGGAAAGCTCTAATTTCTGTGATGGTACTGCTCCAGAACTGGACACTATTCTTCTAATTTGGTGAAGGCTTTGGAGTAGATCGGTGTACCAGGCATGTTTGTCAGTCAGGTATGTTGTGTGCTGTGACCGTCTGATAGGTAAAAGTCATAGATGACAAACATGCCAAATGGGAGTTCTGAAATTGGAATGTTTGACTAAAAATATCTAGACATTCCCATAGGAAAATCTTCTAAAATGGATTAGGGGCCCTTGACACTATAGTCTCCAATTGCATCTCGGACTATTATTGCCTAAATTATGGTCACATAATACCAGTGTCGAGGGATTTGTTCACTGGCATTGATATTATCAGGAGATATTTGTTATTTGAACATTCTTATTTTTTGGTGTCCCATGTCCAAGCTACACTCTGAGCCTGTTCAAGATAAATCACTGGGTCCCAATGGTACAGATGAATATTCAAGCCGTTGCTTAGAGATGAGGCATTTGGGAGTCAGTTTGAGAGAATTCCTGGTAAATTACAAAGGGAACCATATTTTTCCCCTGGTCCCAAACCTTTTTTGCATCAAGGACCAGTTTCATGCAAGACAATTTTTCCAGGGACTGGGTGGGGCTTAGGGGGGGGGCGGGGCTTCTTATCAATTTGGACCTGCATGTGCATCACATTAATAGTAAGTAACCTCATCATGTGTACCTCACATTAATAGTTAACTCAATGTTGGCCATTATTTGATGAGGTGCTTGGGGCCACTTTTAATGTGAGGTACATGGGGGTACTAATGTAATAGCACTATGTATCTCAGATTAATAATAGGTGACCCTTCTTCTCAAATTATGAATAGGATCTCACACTCTCTCTGCTGCACTGTGCATAGTACACACAGCAGGGAGCTGACCATCGCAGCCAGGACTTCAGTAGCGTCTTGGTTACCGATTACACTGCTGGGGCTCCGATCAAAAGCTGCCACTGCCACCAATGAGGAGGAGGAGGGGACCCTGTTGCCACTGCCACCAATGATATGAATACTGGGGGGGGGGGGGGGCGCGCGGGCGCGCACTGCACCACCAATGATAGTTAACCTTTAATGCAGTAGGCGGTGCCTGCAGAATCACATTTATCGGCACCCTGCGAATCACATTTATCGGAGCTGCGATTAGGTGCGGCACCTGAGGGGTTAACTGCGGCTGATCCCAGCGCCCTGTGATAGAGGCTATGTGATTCTGCCGCCTCCCGTATTTGTATTAGAAGTTAACTTTCATTGGTGGCGCTCCTCCTCCCGTCTCTCCTCATTGGCAGCACATGGGGGAGGCAGAGACTGCTTCCTTCTCCCCTGTGCTGCTGAGGGAACTTGGAGCGCGCTGACAGCAGCGGCGTCTCTGCTCCTCTGTATTGCTGTGGCCCTGCAAACAATCTTCCAGGGCCCGGTCCTGGGCTGCGGCCCGGCGGTTGGGGACCACTACTTTAATACATTAACTGTAAATAGATGCATAATGTTTGATAACCACATAGGGTGATATTACACTGCTTGGTCTTTTGGGTAGTGCGAGCGCCAATGGAAGATAACGCATCCATTCGCGCTTGTTTGCGCTGATGCATGCTGAATGTGGAAGGAAGGATCACTACCGTAGTCCTCCTTCCCTCATTCTGTCCTATTCATTATCGGCAGCACAAAGATGTTCTGCCGATTATTGGACATCTTTTATTCTGATAGAAGATGCAGATCAGCAGATGAACTAGCATTTGCCTGCTCATCAGCTGATTAATTATACAAGTCGATTATCAGGAACGAGCATTTGTATTCCCGATAATTGACCCAAAATTGTGCAGTGTAAAAGGGCCCTAAGAATGTTCTTTTATATGTCTTTTTCAGGACATGGAGAGGTTACTACAACAGGAGGTCTGTTTTAGGCCATGATCTTATGCTGTCCTACCTTAAGACATGTTTTGGTGGTTGAATTCTTCGGCTGCCCATACACTAGAGATTTCAGACATCCAGTTTGGAGCATTTTCTGCTGACCCTTGGAACCTTTTTATGGCAGGTGAAAGGCAGATCGCCATCAAAAATTTGGATTTGCTGTGTTGGGTTGTTTTTTTTTTAGTCGTTGTCGGGTGTTGTCATTGAGTAGTCGCAGATCTCTGGAGATGTCCGTTTAACTTCTGGCATTGTTGTTTAAAACAAGAACATTTACAGACCATCGATGAATGAGTCCTTCAGAAAAAAAAAAACGTCTAAAATCCATGGTGTATGGCCAGCTGTCCACACAGCTATCGATTTGAAGGATCACAAAAATATATTATGTGTAGTTAAGAAAGTTCAGAAATGTTGTTTGTCTCCGCGGTCGCTGCTTTACGTTTCGCATGTCCTCAGTCTACAGAAATAAATCTATAAATAAATCTCAGTCTACAAAAATAAATTATGTAAATCTACAGAATTTAAGGGGTTGTCTGATGACCCTCAGGATCTTCCTGCAAAAAAGAACTGGTAAGTAGATACCCGACAGATCCCGCACTGCTACTCCGGGTTTCCCCAGCTAGGTAAATAGAGGATTTCCTGGACAGAGTGTTTTTTTTAACCAAGCTGTAGTGGTGACGCCAGGTTGACAACATGTGACCACCCGAGCCGATCGCTGGCCTTAGTGGTACACCTGTTCGAGGCCACTGATGGTGTACAGTGGTCGTGTTGTAGATCTGACATCACTGCTACGGCTCAGTAAATAAGGTCCGGCCAGGAGACCTGAAGCGGTGGTGCGAGATCTGTCACACTTACCAGAACTTTCATGTACTGACCAGTTCTTTATTGCTGTTGGTTCCTGACTGTTTTCTGGTTTCCTCCTGAAAATGGACAGCCCCTTTAAGGATGTTTGATGAGCATGTTACGGTTCGCTCTTGCACCGCATTCCTAAGCGATATCTGTGCAGATGTTTTAGGTTGTAGAAGCCACATGAGTACGCTGAACATACACAAACATGCTGAGAACACCATGAACAACAATTTGACAACACCAACCAAAACCAAAAGGCCAGGATCCTCAAAGGGGTTGTGCCATACACTACTTTAAATTCTAATGTATTTTCATCAATTACTCCATCTCTCATTTCTCCTTGGATAGTTTTTTATCCCCAACATTTACCTCATTTGCTGTTTTCTCTTATCCCCCATGCTTGAATCCTACTTCCTGGTTTGTCATGTGACTACTGTCCCATCATGCCTTAGGGCAGTGAGATGTGTCCTGACATCAGCAGATCATGTGACACTAACCACACCCCTTGTTCTTACCAATGACTCTCCCAACGTCCTACATTACAAGGCTCCAATGCAGGATGTAACCTACAGCAACTCAATTCTTAAAACAGGGCACAATGGGGGACTAGAGTAACTTTAGAATAAGGCAGTTTTGATAAACGGTGGCATTTGGGGAAAGTGATATAACGGCAATATCTGTTGGGTGGAATCCATTTATATTGGTGGCACAACCCCTTTAAAAAATGTTTGGAGTAGTTTGTGGCCTGTATGTAAGCATATAAAAGGTTCCCTATAACTTATGTCCTAATTATCGGAAACTTAGAGAGGGGTTCTAAGGTGTAATTATTATAATGATGCACTTAAAAAGTACCTGTCACCTCTCCGGACATGTCTGGTTTAGTAACTACTTGATTCCCCTTGTAATAACTATTCTAGAGTCTGTTCTTTTGACAATATGTTGTGTCATTCTTTTATTTTTTTCCAGAAGTTATAATTGAATTGTCAGCAGTTTGCAGTGAAGGTCCAGATGGGTGTTACCAGTTGGGGGGTGTCCCTGCACAGTCTGACACCAGAAGCACTGATTGGACAGAATCAGACACACATGCTACTGTTTACACCCAGCAGTACCTTTACTGCAGACTGCTGGCAATTTATTTCTAAACTTCTAGCAGGCTCCAGAATTATTACATGTGCAATGCAAGTAGTTACTAATGACATGTCAGGAGAGGTGACAGGTCCTCTTTAATAACCAGGTAAGTTGTATGGGCTCTGTGTGGACGAGCAGTTGTCGGTGATCTCTTGGGATTTGTGTTACACTTGGGCTTTTTCACAACCACAGTGTCTACTAGAGAGAAACCACAGTGTTTCCTCAGGTCATACAACGGCGTGTCTGTGGTTTGTGTGTAAATCACTGAGGCAGAACCTGAAGTTCCTCTGCAGTGTGCTCCACAGATTTGACAGTCTTTTGTCGAGAATCTGATTAGAGCTTCCTGACTTACATGACTAATCGATGTTATGTCACAGCACAAGCCCTCCGTGGAGAAGGCGACAATAAGCAGCAGTGGCACCTTGTGGGGGGCTTACAGGGGTTGGCCGGTTGCCTATATTAATGACCTATCCACAGGATGGGTCATCAATTTAGCCAACCCCTTTAAATAGTTGCTATTGAGGATGTCTACCATTTGACTTGTCCTCTCTCCTGACATGTCGGTTTTAGTAACTACTTGCATTTCCCATGTCATTATGTCCCATGGTTCGCAATGAAGATCCAGGTAGGTGTTACCAGTTGGAGGTGTGACCCTGCACAGTCTGACTGTGACTGCGCTGATTGGATGATGACCGACTGTGCAGAGACACACTCCCAACTGGTAACACCCACATGGACCTTTATTACAGACTGCTGGCAATTCTTTCATAAAATTCTAGTAAGAATAATAGAAATGACGAGACCTCTTAAAAGGTCAGACTCAGAGGGCAAGAGGCTGTATGAAGTGAAGAAAAAAACCACACCCGCCGCTTCGGTCCCTGCTGGGCCTGCAGCTGCCAGTCACTGGCTGCGTGTCCATGAACGGCATGTGACCACTGAGGCTAGTGATCAGTTTCAGCGGTCGCGTAAGCGATGAATGCCACATGAACGCTGTGGTGACTGGCGTGGCGCCACAGGAGCAGCAGGACTTTTAAAAGGTGAGTGGGGTTTCAAGTGAATGGGAGCAGCGCTTCAGTAACTAGCTCCGGCCACTACACGATGGACAGACCTGTGTAATTCTAGAGCCGGTGCTACTCCCACACAACTGATCTGCGTCCGTGCAGGATGTCAGACCCCTACCAATGTGACCACACAGATCCTTACTCCGGGTAGTGGCTGTGACTGCTACTGCTGTGCTGCTCCCATTGACTTTAAAGGGACTAGTGCTACAGAACTGTTCATGGCCACTGTATGGGACTGTGGAGTTCTGCTGCATTATGCCAGACATTAAAGGGGTTTTGCAAGAGGATTTTTGGCAACCCCTCATTCTGCCGGACCTGCAAAGGGAAGATGACTTGCCTGGCTCACCGCTCCTTCACCTGCAGGCCAACGGTGCTCCTTTGGGCTCCATCGATGTCAACATCTGGTTTGACATCGCCGCAGCCAATCACTGGACAATCCATGACAAATCAGTTTTCACTAGCGATAATGTTTGTATTGTTGGTAATTGTGCATGTTAAAGAAGTATTCCAGTAGTGGCACAGGATAGGGGGTAACTATTAGATCGGTGGATGTCCTACAGCTTGGAGCCCCATTTATCATGAGAACGGGTACCGACTACCCCTCGGGGCCCCTAAAAATGAACGGCAGGTTGGGCATGTGAACTGCCACTATATTCAATTCTATGGGGGTTCCCGAAATAGAGGTGTACAGCTCTTGGCTACTTCTGGAATTCCCATAGAGATGAATGGAGCTGCAGTGCACATGCCTGACCTGCCACTCTCTTTATTTTTGGGGTCCCTGAGGAGTACATGATCCCTGTTCTCATGATCTATGGGGTCCCAATGATAGGACCCCCGCCAATCTAATATTTATCCCCTATTGTGTGGATGTGGAATAACTTGTCACATCTGGAATACCCCAGGTACTGTGTAGCCATGATGTGGGCAAAGACTGGGCTGACTGATCATTATGATTGTGTGATTGTTTATTCCCAAAACCATTGACAACCAATATAAAAATGATTTGCAGTAGTCCCTTACTTCCATCTGCATCATAGCCACGACTCGGCCACTCGGAGCCCTGTACATCTGGTCTCGCCCTTCACACGGGCAGTTATCACTAGGAAGGCTCGTAACAGTTTGCTTGGTAATGATAATTACTGCATGTAAACTGGCGTTTAGGCTTCGCTTGTCTCTCACTGGTCCGTGTTTTCCAGCAGACGACTACTGTGGGTTCCTTGCTGGTAAACGGGAAGTAATTGTAGTTACACTTTGCCTTTGCCATTGCTTTTCTGTTACTTGTATGTGTGTATTGATGCATCAGTTGCGTCCTTATTGAAGTTACGAGTTGACAATGTTGCGGAGCTAGTACTGTAACCACAAAGACATGACGCTGTCCATACCGTAAGGACATGCTGTAAGAGCCTCACACAGTCATCAGTGTGAGCTGTAATTTCCTTCCGTGTGTACAAAAGCAGAAAACAACGGGTCACTGTCTTAGTGCATGGGTGGCCTTTTTTTTTTGTTAAGGGGTAATTCGTGCTTGTCCTGTTTTTAATCTTTTTTCTTTATTTTTATATATATTATGCTTCTGCGTTGCCATAATGTCACGTAAAATGTCATTGTTAACCGCTTTGATGTTATGTTCTTATGTACCCAATGGTCCTTCTGTGAATCTTTATGCAGGCTTTTTTTTTTAAAAACTAAGGACTGTTCTTTGCCAATCAAGGATAAACTCACCGGGGGGTCATTTATCAAACAGAAATATGTTTTAATTAGGTGTATTTCTGGCGCAGATTGCTGAACAAAGGTCCTGCCATCTGCGACCTCTCCGCTTACGCCAGGTCTAAAAGAGTGGGCGCGGCAGGGAAGGGGATGAGACGGGCGACCTAGAATGAAATACACAGGGTTTTCTGGTAATGACTGTTAAATGCTGCCCGCAGCCTGCCTCTGTTTTTGAAAGCTTCATACTTACCCGCACGCTGGCTCCTGTGTATGTCCATCTTCCTGTCCCTGGGTTGTCGGGCATGGTCACCTGCTCAGCTGCAACCTCAGCAGTGACATGTGGCTTGGGTACACATCACAGCTGAAACCAGTTATTGGATGCAGCAGAAGAGGTGACCATGCTTGGCGGGAGTAAACAAGCCGGGAATCAGAAGATTAATACATGGGGCTGCGCGCAGGACCAGAACGGCAGGGAGCAGGTAGGTACAGTGATCCCTCAAAATGCAATGGCCTCAGGATACAATATTTTCAACATACAATGGTCTTTTCTGACCCATCGTAAGTTGAAACTAGACTCCACATACAATGTCTCAGACTCAGATCCAACCAATCAAGGCCACTTCTCTGGTAAAATAGCTATTCCTGACTGTTATATGTAAGGACTTGTTTTATCTGTCTTAGTTATCTGCTTATTTTTCTTAAATCTTTGTTCTCTTATCTAAGATGATGTTTTGGGGCTTTGGAACCAGTTACTCAACTTACAATGGTTTCAACATACAGTGGTGGTCCTGGAACCAATTAATATTGTATCTTGAGGGACCACAAATCTTTCAATAGTGGAGGCAGGCTGCAGGCATCACTTAAGTGTGCCTTTACAGGCGGCAGGTTTTGTGGCAGAAAATTCCACCACTGAAAATCGGCTCCGTTCATTTGTATTGGGCAGCACGCTGATGGATTTCTGCAAGCTCCATCAAAGGGGTATTTCCATCACATACAATGGGGGCATATCGCTAGGATATGCCCCCATTGTCAGATAGTTGCGGGTCCCACCTCTGGGACCCACACCTACAAAGAGAACGGAGCGGGGAGAGCTGTGGCTGGAGGACCCCGGGTTTCCTGGGTCCGTCCACCACCATGCGCTGCTCCTATACAAGTGAATGGGAGTGCATCGTGCACGCGGCCCCTGCTCCCATTCATTTCTATGGGGCAGGCTGAAGTAGCCAAGCGAGTGCTCGGCTATTTTTCGGCACCCCCATTGGAATGAATAGAGGGCGGCTGCGCATGCGCAGTGCGCCCTCCATTCATTTCCCTGCTCTGTTCTTGTTGTAGATGCGGGTCCCAGAGGTGGGACCCACACCTATCAGACAGTGAGGGTGGGGCATATCCTAGCGCAGGCATCCTCAAACTGCGGCCCTCCAGCTGTTTTAAAACTACAACTCCCAGCATGCCCGAACAGCCTACAGGTATCAGCCTTCAGCAGGGTATTGTGGGAGTTGTAGTTTTACCACAGCTGGAGGGCCGCAGTTTGTGGATGCCTGTCCTAGTGATATGTGCCCATTTTATGTGATGGGAAAACCTCTTTAGGGTGAATGGAACGGATTTTCAGTTGCCGAATTTTCTGCCACAAAATCTGCACCCTAAAAGTGAATTATTCCCAGAAAATCTCCCCCCCAACGGTATGATGACATGTGGCCTAAATACTTTAACTGCAGAGGGAATGGAATTTTAGAAATCTCACCCGCATGCTGCAGAGAAAACCAACAACATAAGCTGACTTGGGCTGCAGGCTTTCAATCCGCCGCATGTCCGTTGTCGCTGGGGGTTTAACCTGTGGCTTTCAACCTTTTGCAATGCAAAGGTTAAAATAGTGAAAGACCTGTATATGACGCCCCTGAAAAAATCTGCCAATTGCAGCCGTTTTCACCCCGATCCGCTGCAGATTTTCCTCTCCGAAAAATCCACAGCAGGTACTCTAGGTGTGCACTTAACCTCAATGTGTGAACGTCACAGCGATTTTACTGCAGATTTAGCTTCCGATTTCACTATTTTCCTTGCAGTGGGTCAAATACAGAAACCTGCAGCAGGTGGGAAATAGGGATGTGAGTTAGCGAAGGAGTTTTGTAGATCCGGTTTTATTGACTTGCCTTGTACTGTACTTGTTGCAGATTTTCAGTATGCAGGCCGAAAATCTTCAGCAACCACCCTAACATTGTGCTGTACACAGTTGAAGAATCTACCACAAATCTGCCATGTCTGAATGCCGCCATTCCTGGGAGACGGTTTATATGTGGAGCTCCGCATACAGTGTACAGTACAGCTGTATTAATGGTGTAGAAGTGACTGAGCCCTTAAATCCTGCACTGGAGTGATTCAAATAAAAATGGGCTACTTATTAAAGTTTGTAGAAAGGCGAAAATTACGTTAAGATCTTCTGCTAATATTTCAGCCTGAGTTACAGGTGGCGGGAACGTTGAGTTAGCGCTCTCACAGCCCATAAATTTAGTCTAATTTTTACTTGTGTTATATTCACCTCTGATTACGCTTTCTGACGACTGTAGCCGCAACGTATGTGTGATGTGGGAGGCTAGAATATGGGGTGAGCGGTGCCTGTGAGCACGGTTATCTCATGGATTCAGTAGTTATGGGCAGCATTTCTAATATACCCCGAGATCTTGTAATAGCAGCATATGTATGATGTAAGGTTGTGTCGCCAAGTTGGTGGTGATCTGCTTGTCCTGGACCAGCACTCCTCAAATTGTGAGCAGCAGGTCCCTGACAGTGCTGGGCATTGACACGGAGCAGGGACTTTAAAGCGGAAACTGCTCCTAGAAGGGGTGAAGGACCTGTGTGACATCTTGGTCACATGACCATGAGTGCATTGGTCCTTCACCCAGTAGTTCATCAGGAGTCTGCACAGTAGGTAAGTAGAGGCGCTCTTCTGACACTGTCCCACCTCCAGCATCATCCAGTCTCTGCCCTCTGTTGTGGGCATGGTGCTGGCGGTATGGGAGGTTTGGGAATGGGGAAAGTGTTTATACCCGTGGGGAGATGTGGTTCAGAGAGAAATGCTGCTCCTAGTGAGGAAAGGCTTCCCACGGTTTGAGTGCTCTTTACATAGGGGAAAGGGTGGGTTGGATGTTGATGCTACTAGTGGGGGGTGGGGGTGTAACTGCTGCCATCAGTGAAGAAGAGGAGGGAAGGGAGAATGTTGCTACCAATAGAAATGGTGGTTAGAGAAGCAATGCTGGTGCGTGTGGGGTGGAGTGGAAAAGGGAACAGTGCTGCTGCTAGTGGGGAAGAGTGGCAAAGGAGACAGTGCTGCTGCCAGTAGGGGAGAGGTGAAAAGGGAAAAATGCTGCTGCCAGCAAGTAGGCATGGAAAATGGGACAGTGCTTCTGCTGAGGAGGGGTTGATGAGAAAAGGGGCACAATGGGGAATGGTGTTGAATGGGGAACATAACTGTGGGGGAGGGGTGAGAAGGGGAGGGTGGGTTTTAGTGCTGTATCGTGGTGTTTGGTGTTGATGGGAAGGCATGTTATACTGCTAGCGGTTATGTTTGTTGCATGGTGGTACCTTATTTGCACTGCAGATGGTTAATATGGGCATAGTGGTATTTGCTTGGCACTTTTAGTGGTGATATGAGCTCTGCACAGTGGTATTTAGTTGGTGCTGCTTGTGGTGATATGAGCTCTGCACAGTGGTATTTGGTTGGCACTGCTAGTGGTTATATGGGCCCTGCACAGTGGTATTTGGTTGCTTTGTGAAGGCGGTACGGGCTTTGCTGACACTGCTAGTAGCGATATGGGCTCTGCACAGTGGTATTTGGTTGCCAGTGCTAGTAGTGATATGGGATCTGCACAATGGTAGCTAGTTGGTGCTGCTAGTGGTGATGTGGGCTCTGCACAGTGGTATTTGGTTACCAGTGCTAGTACTGATGTGGGCCCTGCACAGTGGTATTTGTTTGCCAGTGCTAGTAATGATGTGGGCTCTGCACAATGGTATTTAGTTGGTGCTGCTAGTACTGATGTGGGCCCTGCACAGTGGTATTTGGTTGGCACTGCTAGTACTGATGTGGGCCCTGCACAGTGGTATTTGGTTGCCAGTGCTAGTAGTGATGTGGGCTCTGCACAGTGTTATTTGGTTGGCACTGCTAGTGGTGATATATATGCTCTGCACAGTGGTATTTGGCCCTATATGTTAGTATTTATTTGCTGTTGAGACCCTGACTGCCACAGTAGACATTTTCAGGAGCCGTGGTCTACACTGAGTCGGTGTGCAGTGTATACAACTGTATATAGTACAATGTTATACTATATGTTCCCTGCACACATCAGGAGATTTTCCCAGCATATGTCGTATAGAACAACTGTGCACAAACGTTGTGAAACCA
Source organism: Bufotes viridis (assembly GCA_033119425.1). Lineage (NCBI taxonomy): Eukaryota > Metazoa > Chordata > Amphibia > Anura > Bufonidae > Bufotes > Bufotes viridis. The sequence goes on along the minus strand of CM065595.1, from coordinate 118,370,773 downwards.
TTATGGTACTTTGCTTAATTTATTTTTTTTTTTTTGCATGCAGACCCCACATTTGAAGTCTTGCGAGCTGTTATAATGACCCCAATAAAGCTCATTGTCAGACTATTGGGCATAGAAAGTGTTTCTGGTCAGCTGAACCTCATCTGCCATGAAGCAATTAATGAGCTTCTACCGTGTACATTATAGCGGATGGTTCAGCTCTATGGCCATGTGTTTCTATGAAAACCCAGAATTCTGAGGCTCTCCTAACCCACGTCACTCATGCCCACATGTAGGAGGAACCGTGCCCGGCCTGGAATGCTGGGCCCCCCATTAAGTGGCTCAGTGTGCACTTTTCAGACACATCACTTGTGGAATTTTCTGGTGGTCTCAGATAAATAGTTGGGAGGAAATGTGTGCGGTTTTCACAGCAAAGCATAACCTTCCTGTCTTCTCGTCTGCTCGGCACAGGGTCTGGGGGGGAGATACGGATCATTGGCATGTAACTGCTTCCTTTTTTCTCCTTCCACTCATATGCCTTACGTTATGTTACAAAACCAATCCCCCCACCCCTCCCCCACATAACCCCAGACCATTAGCGGACAACACGCTCTGTAGTTACAAAGAGAAAATATGTGACCCCCTGCCCTGTCTTTCACATTCACCCCCCCTGCAGTGTTCAGCATTTTATGTATGTGTGATGAGTATATGTATCACGTATATCACTAGTGATATTGTATTGTACTTTAGTGATGGATGGATTTTTTTTTCTTTTTTGAGATTCTCTGCTTAAAGGGGTTTTCCAGTTTGCATCAACATGCTCCAAAATCATTTATGAAGGCAGCTGTAATTTTCTAATGTATTTCTTTTACCTTTATTGCTCCTATCTCCCGTTCTGCGCTGTGGTCACATGACCATGTCCATGCAGTTCTTTCTTATTTCCTGTGATGTTATGTCCATGGGCGGGGCAGTGATAGGGGAGTGTCTGTAACGACCTGGTGGGAGGAGCTATTAACTAGCTGGGCGGTGCTGGAGCCGTGGCAGAGAAAGGAGAAGTGCTGCAAGCGCAACCAGCATTCCTTTCACCTTTATGGGACTTCTGTAAATTATTAGATGGAGGGTGGTCATGCATGCTTCATTCTCTTTGGGGTTCATTCTGGAGATAAGTGGAGGTCTCAGACATGAGACCCGCATCTGTCTGAGATGGCATATTCTAGCAAGGGAAAAAACCCTTTTAGGTCTCTTGCACACGACCATTTTTTTTTCTTTGCTGTTTACGTTCCGTGTTTTGTGTCTCCGTATGCCTTCCATTTCTGTTTTTCTGTTCCGTTCAAAGATGGAACATGTCCTAGTATTGTACGCATAACGGACAAGGATAGTACTGTTTTATCGGGCCAGCTGTTCCGTCCCGCAAAAAACGGAATGCACACAGACGCCATCCGTATTCTTTGCAGACCGTAAAATTTCGAAAAAGTAATACGGTCATGTGCAAGAGGCCTTGGGCAGGAAGTGTTAGGTTATGTATTTTTTGTTTTGTGTGTATGTAAAATATTTCCCTAAACTGTTTTGGAAACTTGTTGCCAGTGTGCTCCGTTCTTCACAATTTTATTTTGCCATTCTTTGAGGTCAAATAGAAAAACACATCTTTAGGATAGACCATTAATGTGTGGTTGTTGGGGATCCAAATTTTTACAAAACAAGTACTAAAGCCCTTTATAGGACTGGACTGAACTGCAGTGCCAGGCACAGCCTGTATAAATTCTAAAGATTATAATTTTTTTATTTTTATGTATAAAAAAAATAAATAAATTGCTGGCCTCACAAATCCCCCGCCACTGCTGCTCCGATGGTAACGGTGTCCCTGTTGGACTCTGCTTTCTGGTCCTGGCTTGGTGCAAAGGAAATGCCTGGCGATGCCTGTTCAGGTCAGTCAGTGGCGGAGGCCGGCCACTGTTTTGGCCAGTGATTGGTTGAGCAGGATTCGCCCTATGTTTCCTGTGTGTTTGAACCAGGACGCAGGGACTCGTTATGCGTTGGAACAGCAGCGACTGGATTTTTTTTTTTTTATTTGAAGGGCATCTGTCAGCAGAACCTATGACACTGGCTGACCTGTTCCATGTGCACTTGGCAGCTGAAGGCATCTGTGTTGGTCCCATATTCATATGTGCCCGCATTGCTGAGAACAATGATGCTTTAATTTATGCAAATGAGCCTCTAGGAGCAACGGGGGCGTTGCCGTTACTCCTAGAGGTTCAGCTCTCTCCAACTGCCGCCCCCTCTGCACTTTGACAAGGCCAGGTGTGATGTTTTGCTTGGCACTGTCAATCAAAATACAGAGGACTGAGCCTCTAGGTGTAACAGCCACGCCCCCGTTGCTCCTAGAGGCTCATTTGCATATATTAAAACTTCCTTTTCCTCAGCAATGCGGGCACATATGTACATGGGACCAACACAGATGCCTTCAGCTGCCAAGTGCAGATGCAACAGCTCAGCCAATGCCATAGGTGCAAAACTGCTGACAGATGCCCTTTAAACGCATTCCTAATTATGGTATATAAAAATGTTATCCCACCAGACAGAATTTTGTTAAATGGTGGTCAACCAGCCATAATACTAATTTTAAGTTTGTGGAATATTCGTGGGAATTACTATAGTAGCAGAGTACGATCACAAGTATTTGAGGCCTTACGGCAACTCCTGGGAGCTTTGTCCTCCTTTCGGCAGACTGCTGATCTGGCATGGTAAATGACCATGTTATAAGACCGCTTTCTGCTCGTTTGCCTGAGCACCACATTTTGTGTCCTTGTGTGCATCCGTGTCCATGTTGTCTAGTGTCCTGTATCTCGCAGGTGTCGTCTTGTCAGTTTTCTTAAGAATACAGCCTAAACAAAGCCAATTAAAACCCTTTGTAATGTAACGGTCTGTCCCAGAAGGACTATAATGGCTCATGCACACGCCCGTTGTGCGGCCCACATACGGCAGTTCCGCAATACACAGGGCACCGGCCGTGTGCACACCGCATCACTGATGCGGTCCTATTCACTTGAATGGGTCCGCAAACCCGGAGATGCAGTGCGGAACAGAAGCACGGATAGGAACCCGTGGTGTTTCTGGCCGTGCCTCCCCGGTGCGGACGGATCACGGACCCATTCAAGTTGAATGGGTCTCGATCCGTCCCGGCTGCTGCACGGAACGGCTGCACAACGGCCGTGTGCATGAGCCCTAAAGCATAGAGTTAACGTGTGATGGAGTATTTTCTTCTGCGCTCTTCCCACCCACGCAGCAAAGCACACATCCCACAGCCTGAAGTTAATGACTAAATGGATGCTGAGGAAAAAGCAAACACAAGCATGTTCCTTACAACCTCTCTGTTTTTCTCCTCCTATTTTTGACTTCTTGTGATGTTGCACAGTGAGCTGACTGTTTTTTTAAAAGCTGTGGATACCTTTTTGAGGTCATTTTTTTTAATGAATTTACTCATTTGGGCTAAAAATCATTTTGCTTTTTGAATTGGCCGTTGTTATAATTTTTCCGCCGTTTTCCTTGTACCAGCTGTCAGCTTTTGTGTATTTGTAGAGTAGCAGGCATTCTGTGTGCACCGAGTCCCGTCAGACAGCCGCTCTGATGGCTCATGTGTAGCCATTATCTCTGAACTCATGACCGCACATAAACACTTAGTGGTTGTCCAGTTCCCGATATTGATGACTTGTCCTCAGGATAGGTCATCCGTTTCAGATCAGTGAACGCCCGTCATCCGTGCCGACCGGCTGTCTCCTGCAAACGCTGCAATCTCTTCACTCGCCCTGCAATTACATGTCAGCGATCCCATTCACGTGAATGGGAAGGAGCAGTTTTAGTTACACTCCATCCCCTGGAAGTGAATGGAGACGGAGGGGCTGTAATTACACTGCTCGTTGCTGCATTGTCGACGGCGAGCAGGTAAACAGTGATGAGAGCGCTGCATTCTCCTCAAACCGCTGATCGTCGGGGGTGCTGGGAGTCAAGCTGCACTAATCTGGATATTCATGATCTCTTTTGAAGATAAGTCATCAATATCTAAAAGCTGTCAACCCCTTTAAGCCGTTTTCTTATCACTTTGATAAAAATTGAGCTATAATGAGTGTTTATGAGCTGTCAGAAGTTCAGAGACAAGAGCTACACTCCTCTGATGACACTCCGTGTCTGTGTAAACAGAAAGCCTGCTACTCTACAAATACACAGAAACTAATGGCTGTACAGGGAAACCAGCTGAACATTTTTTTTCATAAAGACCAATTGAAAAAGTTGTTTTTAGCCGAAATTGAGTTAGATCCTCTAAAGGCCCATATTTTGTATGTTTTAAGGAAACCTGAACTCCCCAATATTTGTATTGCCCATGAAATATCAATTCTGGAGCATCATTTTTTTTAAGTTCTATCATTCCTCTGTTATTCCTAATAGAAAATTAAATAAATCGACAGCTAGGCGTTACCATTGCCTTTTCAAAGTGGGATGTCCCTATACAGAGTCATCACGGATTGGGCAGTGTCAGACTGAGCAGGGACATGCCCCCAGCTGGTAAAGCCCACTTGTTAATTTATTCATAAATTTCTAGTTGGAATAAGGCTACGTCCACACGACGACATGTCGTGCGACAAATAGGGCACAACTTCACTGCAACATTTGTCGCGTGACATTTTGTCGCACGATTGTCTCGCGACAAGTTTTATAATGGGAGTCTATGGTGTCGCATTGCGACATGCTGCGACTGCAACGCGACAGTCGCAGAAAATCCCATCTTTTTTGTCGCGTTGCAGTCGCAGCATGGCGCAATGCGACACGATAGACTCCCATTATAAAAATTGTCGTGCGACAATAGTGCGACTTATTGATGCGCGACAAATGTCGTCGTGTGAACGTAGCCTAACAGTGAATGGTTTCCAAGCACTTTTTATTTGTAACGTGCGTCTCCCCCCCCATACAGAAGCGTAATCCAAAAAACACCAGAACAAAATGCAATACGAAGTGTATGCTGCATTTGGAAAAGGTAGTCACTGACCCAAAAAATGGTACCAAAACACCACAACTAAAAATGTGATATTTACGTTTTCCAATTTCTCTATTGAAACATCAAAGTGCAGTTTTTTTTTTTTTTTTTTTACAAAATGCTGTGTGTGAACTAGCCTGTGTCCCAATGGTTGGCCAGACACCTGACCTTTCTGACTTATCATTGGGATATGGCATAAAAGTCAGTTGTTTTAAGAACAGCGCAATTTTGGCAAAAAAATTAAAATAAATCTTGACAATTAAACGCAGGACGTTCTAAAAACGTCAACTGCAGATACAACTGCTAAAAGTAATGACACTGCCCTCCCCAATTCCTTTATGACTGGGCCCAGACTTCACATAGGGGGACCATGTCACATGACAGTCCTCAGACCGGGGGCCACATACACACAGGTTGTCCCCAGGGCTGTGGAGTCGGAGTCGGAGTCGAGGAGTCGGAGTCGGAGGCAATTTTGGGTACCTGGAGTCGGAGTCGGCAAAAAATGGACCGACTCCGACTCCGACTCCTACTAGATTTAAATTGGAATAAAAAAAAATTGAAATAAAAAAAAAGCAAGTTTAAATGTCCTAATTCAGATAAAGTTATAATTAATTACTTCTCTACTGTAAGAATAAAGGCCAATGCATGCAGTGCGTCACTTTACCGCTAAACAAAGACGTTAAGTGACCGTGAAGAAGCATGCTTTTCATATGCTTTACTATGCAGTTAAAGGGACACTGACAGGCTGATATATCTGCTGGTATTCATCAGAGGATTAGGAATACAACTAGACGACTGTTACCCCCAGTTGAGGTTTACTTGTGTTTAAAAACGTTTTAATCAATATGCAAATTCTCTACCTTTGTGCCCAAGGGGCAGGCGCACATGTAGAGTACTGGCAGCACTAGACAGGACTAGGTAGGAATTCAGCGTTCGGCTAGCCTGAAAAAACAGGCTAGTGCAGTGAATAATAACGAGGGGAACAGCGCTGGGAAGCTGTACTGGGCGCGGCTGGGCACAAAGCCGCAGGAGACGCTGCCCCATTGGGCACAAGATAGTGAATTTGCATACAGATTAAAATGTTTCTTAAACACAAGTACAGCTTAACTGGGGGTAACATTAGTATAGTTTTATTCCTAATTCTCTGATGAATACCAGTATATATATATCTTTAGCTGGAAAATCAGCCTGTCAGTGTCCCTTTAAGGAGCGGCAATACTTACACTTTCCATCGTCTTGTGGTCTGCTGTTACAGGGAACCCATGGTTATCCTAGCCTCTCACTGATAACTGATTAAGGACTGGAGACACTTGTATAAGTGAAGGGAATGGATAGTCAATAGTTCAAGACTGAAGCTGTAAACCATTTGAAAAACTGCTATCATTCAGCTAAGGCTATAAAACATGTAAACTCAGATTGTTAGCTTAAATTTTAAACATGACTATGGGATTCTACTAGGAAAATCATGTTTTAAAATAAATGCCCCTTCCCCTGCCCCTTCCTGGATCCTCCCACTGCTCTATCTTCAGCAGAAGATTAGCACACAAAGGAGAAGGCAGCAGCTTCTGCTAAACTACCTCTGTGCTAGAGAAGATTAGAAGAACTTGGTGGAACAGCTTCGTATTTGCATATTAAATACAGAGGAGTCGGAGTCGAGGAGTCGGAGTCGGAAGTTTCAAAATCTGAGGAGTCGGAGTCGGACAATTTATCTACCGACTCCACAGCCCACTTGTCCCCACAGGCTGTCACACAGCTGAGCTGTAATCCTTACATTTTCCTCACTGGCCTGGTCGCTGCTGATGTCCACCCCAGGCCGGTGACTGATGGCTTCCATGGAAATGGGGGCAGCAGCCGGTCTGGTGCTGTCTACTGCGCATGCGCACATCCCTGCGTATTCACTTTACCTCGGCCTCTGGTCTGTCTGCACTCATAAGTAATGACACAGAACATATGCCCTGCAGAGGAGTGCTGGGTGTTTTGCCTGAATGCTGGGCTCCCAGCACCTATACCTGTGCGGGGTCCGCGTGGGCAGCCAGACTGAAGGCGCTACACAGCCTGTACTGATGCAGCTTTCTGAACGAAATCACAAGAAACTAGTTGTTTTTGATGTTACAGTACCTTTTAATAATGTCTAACCTGCCGGAAACTCTGCTTTGTTCTCTGGGTATCTATCTGATCAGCGTAATGTCAAGGGAGCAGGATGACGCAGAATGGGTATTCCACCAGGTCCCAGTGAAATCACCCTACTCTACACATTAGAGCTTTGTCGTCATTCTCAGCCTTGTTGTCAGGTCTCCGTGGATCTTTTATTCGTGGTGTCTGATTACGGAGCTATATGTGGTTGTGGTAGTTCAGGTAACCCATTCAGACCAGTTATCTATAGAAATGGATGGTCAAATGGATTCTCCTTAAATGGCTAAAATTAAAGGGTTATTTATCTCATGATTAATATAAAAGAGAAAAAGAAAATCGGACCTCATGTAATACTTGGTAATCTGTAACACTGTAAACTGTAATCTGTAAACCTGGTAAAAACCTGTAACAAAGTTAGACCCTGTACCTCGCATGGATCCAGAGATCTCCCCATTCATTGCTCCTTTTGCACTGTTGGCAGCGCAGGGGCATGTCCTTTCTGCTGCATCTCCCTGTCTGAGAACAGGGGCATGTCCTTTCTGCTGCAGCCCCTTCTCTCAGCTCAAGGGATATGTCCTGTGTCCTGCAGCGCTCTTCCTGTTTCAGCTCAGGTTAAATGTCCTTTCTGCTGCAGTGCCTGTCGCTGCTTCTAACAGTAGATATGGCTGTTGACAGTTGAAGGATGAAACTGAGCACGTGTGACACCCTAGGCGATGTTGTTGAGGACCGAGAAGTAAGGAAAAGTACACCTCGCAGGTGGCACTATACATTTTATCGAATTATTTGGTGGCTATGCTACATTTCTAATTATATGTGGTTACAAAAGTATTTAGATCCAGACATTGGTTTGAAAAATGTAGCCTATTTTTTTCGTGGCCCAACCCCGTTAAGGCAGAGTTCACGTCACTGTTTAGCTTTATATCTGTGTTTGTTTTAGTTTTTTTTGGTACTAACCTACCTATACAGTATAGAACTATTGGTAGTCCAGATTACCGAATGCTCGGCATTGTCCAGATATTTTACCCAAGTTATAAGCTATGGAAAGCTTTTGGGTAACTTTTTTTTCCATATTGCCTTGGCTGTATTGTGGGATAGAAGGTGCAGTTTTTTTATAGATATATTTTCTTAACGTTGCTCCTTTTTGTCTTCTGCAGCCTGTCTGTATTCTCATGCATTGCAGAGCGCTCAGTCACGTCCAGTGTGAAATCTGTCAGGAAGGATCAGGCTTGTTGGATTGTCATTATTGTGTTCTCGGAAGAGGCGTCTGGTGGTGGCCTTTCCCCCATGGCGGTCTCTGAACTTCCGACAGGCTGTAGTGGTCACATAGGACGAGACATCATCACAGGAGGCTGGGTAGTGCAGAGACCGGCAGGGGGGCAGTATTTTACCTTGATCCAGCCTTCTGCATGATTTGGTGCGCGCTTTCTTTGCAGAATTGCTGTGGAAAATTTCTGTAGCAGTTCCGCAAAATGTGCCGATTATCAGCGAGCGTATTATACAGGCATATGCAGATCAGTAAAGCCACGTTCAGACAATGCAACAAATTGCAATGCAGTGCATGTGAATGGGATTTTGGAACTCCATTCTAATGTATAAGATTTTTTTCACTGCAGATTTTCTAATCTCTATTGTGTTGAATTCTGTAACAAAATCCACGTGTGGCATTTATACAAATTTTTAGTTGCAAATTCATTGGGGAGTTTTAACAGAATCTGTGCAAAATCTGCGGTGAATTTTTTCTTCCTGTCTGGGCCTTGTACGGTATATCAGCATATGTATGCACTAGAGCTGCCCGATATGGGAATGTTGTGCGATTGCGATTAGGGCCCCAAAAATTGCGATAACGATATGCGATGTGATATTTTAAGGGAATTGTGCTAGAGGTCTATCTGCTTGGATTTTCAAGGCAAAAGCACAAATTACTGATAATGTGAAATGTAGTTATGCTGAACTCGAGAACTGAAATGCACAGTGTTTTTCAAAATAAAACATCTTTTACTAAATTAAATAACATATTTGCATTACTACAAAAGTACAAAATACAAAACTTGTCATGTTCTTAATAGCGCTGCACAGAACAGATAAATAAGATAGATATAAGAACATGTGTCCTTTAAATTAACGACTTGCCTCCAGCCCCTCCTGCCTCCCCGCACTGTAACTGATGTATCGCCGGCCACGTTGTGCAGCATAGCGGCCGACGATGCATCTGTGTCAGTCACGTAGAAAGTCAACCATCGCTTTATAAGACGCACTGCCGTTTCCCCCCTACTTTTTTGGGGGGGGGGGGGAGTGCGTCTTATAAAGCAAAAACATGGTAATAGAATTGCAGCATTTTTGGATCGGTCAATTGGCGATTGCGATATGGCAATTTATTGTGATACTGATTGCTTTGGCGCTATATTGTGCAGGCCTAGTATGCACTATATTTTTCTTTTACGTTGATCCTATGGCCCTCTGCTCTAGAGTTTTCTCCGTTGCACTTTAATCACCTTTTCTCTTGTGTTGACCAAATTTTTGTGCATATATATATATATATATATATATATATATATATATATATATATATATATATATATATTATAGACTGATCTGTGTTGGTCCCATGTTCATCTGTGCCCACATCGCTAAGGCCTCTTTCACACTTGCGTTATGAGGATCCGGCGTGCACTTCCGTCGCCGGAAATGCCTGCTGGATCCATCACAACGCAAGTCAACTGAAAGCATTTGAAGACTGATCAGTCTTCAAAATGCTTTCAGTGTTACTATGGCAGCCAGGACGCTACTAAAGTCCTAGTTGCCATAGTAAGTAGTGGAGAGCCGGGAAGCAGATACTTCCAGTCCGTGCGGCTCCCGGGGCGCTCCACAATGACGTCAGAGCGCCCCGCACGCATGGATCACGTGATACGCCGAAACGACGTTTAGCTTAATGCCGGTTCCGGATTTATGCACTTCAATGGGCATTAATTCCGGATCCGGCGTTACAGTCATGTCTTCCGTATTTTTGGACGGAGACAAATCCGCAGCATGCTACGGTTTTGTCAACATCCAAAAAAGTTCACATACTCAACAGAAGACATCCTGATGCATCCTGAACAGATTTCTCTCCATTCAGAATGCATTAGGATAAATCCTGATCAGTATCTTTCCATCCTAGAGCCTCTAGGACGGAAAGCAAACGCGCAAGTGTGAAAGGGGCCTAAGTAAAATTAAGTTGTAACATATGCAAAGTAGCCTCTAAGAGCAACGGGGCGCTGCCGTTGCACCTAGTGGCTCGGCTCTCTGCAACTGCCGCACACTCTGCACTTTGACAGGACTAGGCAGTGTGTCAAAGTGCAGAGAGAGCAGAGCCTCTAGGTGTAACAGTAACGCCCCCGCTGCTCCTAGAGGCTCATTTGCATATATTAAGACATTTTTCTCATCCATGCGGGCACATATGAACATGGGACCAACACAGATGTCTTCAGCTGCCAAGCGCACATGTAACAGGTCAGCCAGTGTCATAGGTGACAAATGCCCTTTATCGCATTGGTCTTCACTATAGTACCAATCTATGCCGTGGTCATTTAGCACTGTGTTTTATAGTATCCCCTGATTTGGCTGGCTTGCTACCTATTTATTTGGTAGACGGCATTGTTTGTTCTGTTGCCAAGTGATCTAGTGCATGGCTCGTCTCTGGATAACGTTCTCTAACACAGGTGGCACAACAAGGCTGTGCAGTATCCTAGTGTACGGTAAAAAGTCACCCGGCTCTCCGGAGCGGTCTTGGCAGCTCGCACTAATGGGGTTCTCCGAGACTAATGCTGGGATCACACACCCAGTTTTTGATGCAGTTTGATGCATTGACCTCTGCATGGCTGAGCCGTGGCTGTGATCTGCGGTGCCAAGCGGGTTGCTGATGAAAGAAGTGCTTACTCCTTGTGCTAAAGGGACACTTCTATCGAAACATTTTTTCCATCCGCCGGTGACGCTTGGGAGGCCCGTCCGCATCGTGGCCTGCTGGCAGTGCTGGATGTTTTGATCCGCACAACGGGGAGATTCAGCGATGGCCGTGGGGTAAGTATAATCTATATGAGGTGCCTGGGCATTAAGGAGGGGGGAGGGGGTCATTATACATGCAGCACCAGGTGAGGTGCAGTAGATTCTTTTTAGCCTAAAATTTACTGAAATGAGATGCACAAAAATGTGCCAATTTTCGCTGCAAGTTGCAGGTGTGTAAGCATCTATCATTGAGCTCTGTAATAAATCTGTATACCGTGTACTCCTGAGCTCCCCCTACTGGTGACTGGCAGGCAGCCGGAATTGCGAGTCTCTGGCTGTGTAAAGGGTGGTACTCTAACCTCTATGTAGATACATATATTGAAATGGATCACAGGACAGTTATGATTTCGAGGCTTTGAGTTTAGGGCTGGAATTTTTTTTTTGTTGTACATTAGACACTTGCTAATATTTCAGCACGTGTCCGGTCTCTCAGAGCAAATATTACTGATGCTGCAGCTTTGCCTTTCCTTGCTTGGTTTTTGTATGCTAGTTCTCCATAGAGAGAATTCCTCAGTGTTTCCTGTTTTGCAGTAATGTGATAAGTGCTTGATTTTCCACAGGTCGCCATATTTCATCACTACATACGGCAGTGCTTAATCGGTCGTGGCCTGGGGCCGCTGCAGCAATGCATGTGTTGTAGGTGATGGGGTATCGCTTGCTTCAGCAATGGGATCTATCCACCAGTGTTCACTTTCATGGGTTCTTCACACAAGGCAATCGAAATCCGGCCGTATTGCAAACGATGAGGCCGCAGCACTCGCACAAGCGTCACCACCGCTTCAAACGGCTGATCTGCCGCAGGGATAAAGTTAAAGCCATATGTGTTTTGCAGTCCTCAAACTGCGGATCTTCAAAGCACGGACATGTGCATGCCTCCATTTTCTTTCGCTTTTTTGTGGAGATGCCCACTCCTTATCCGCCAAACGGACAAGAAGAGGACGTGTTCTATTTAATTTTTATTTTTTTGTGCTGTCTGCTTTTTGTGGCCCCATTGAAGTGAATAGGTCTGCATCCGAAGGACAACTGGCGCTTAGGCTAGTTTCACACTAGCGGCAGGATGGATCTGACAGGCTGTTCAGCCTGTCGGATCCGTCCCACCACTAGTTCAAGTGTCTCGCCGGACTGCCGATCCGTTCCCATTGACTATAATAGGGGCAGGGGCGGAGTGTTGGCGCAGCATGGCGAGAGGCCGCCGAACTAAATGTTGGACATGTCGTAGTTTCAGTCCGGCGGCCTCTCGCCGCGTGCTGCGCTGGAACTCCGCTCCCATCAGGCCATCAGTTTTAAATACCCTGATAACTACTTTGACAATAATCACCAAAGCCTCCATCTGAGGTCCTCTTAGAATACATAATCGGTAAGAAATGGAGAGGCTGTGCCATGATTAAGAATCCCCCATAGGATAGGGCAGTAATGGGCAAAGTGCGGCTCTCCAGCTGTTGCTAAACTACAACTCCCACCATGCCCTGCAGTAGGCTGATAGCTATAGACAGGCTTTGTATGCTGGGAGTTGTGGTTCTGCAACAGCTGGAGAGCCGCACGTTGCCCATCACTGGGATAGGGGATAGCTAACTGATCAGACTGCTGGAACACCTACCCATCCCAAGAACGAGGTCCCGTTCCCCCGTCCTGATGGAGCAGCAGGTCATTCTCTATGGAACTAGCGGAGAACAGCGCTTCGGTAGACCCATAGAGAATGAATGGAATGGCAGGGCGTATGCTACACCTGTCACTCCATCAGGGTAGGGGAACGGGGCCCTCCTCCCTCCTCAGAATGAGCGGGGGTCTCAACGGTTGGAGCCCCACCAAGTAGATGAAATATCCAGTGGATTGGAGGTAACTGTTATTTGTAGCACAACCCCTTTAACTTGGTGTATACTGACCATTTTCATGAATTGTAAGAAAACATGTCCAGTTGCTCTCAAGGAGAAGTTACTGGTTAGTCTAATCGTGGTTTTAGATGCATTTCTTTTTTTCCGAAATCGCACAAACGCTAGGGTTTTGCCAGAAATGCTGCAGAAGATGTGATTTGACCGCATCATGTAGATCTGTCTTACCAGGAACCTCAGAGGCTGCTCACCCATCTCTTCATTGGGGGGCCTGGACTGAATTCATACGATTGGTGGGGCTTAAAGGGGTTGTGTCCCTTCAGCAAGTGGCATTTATCATATATAAAGTTAATCCAAGGCACTTACTAATGTATTGTTACTATCCATATTGCCTCCTTTGCTGGCTGGATTCATTTTTCTGTCACATTATACACTGCTCGTTTCCATGGTTACGACCACCCTGTAATCTATCAGTGGTGGCCGTGCTTGCACACTGTAGGAAAAAGGACCCGCCCATGCAAGCACGGCCACCACTGATGGATTGCAGGGTGGCCGTAACCATGGAAACCAGCAGTGTATAATGTGCTGGAAAACCGAATCCAGCCAGCAAAGGAAGCAATATGGACAATAACAATACATTAGTAAGTGGCTTGTATTAACTTTCTCTACGTAATAAATGCCATTTGCTGAAGGCGCACAACCCCTTTAAGGCTATTTTTGGTGGGACCAATTGACTCTACTATACTTATGGGGGTTGAAAGAATAATCGGGCATGCTGAATTTTAACCTCCCCATTTGGACAAAGGATTGGGCATAAGCGGAGGTTAGCTGTGCCTTAGTCCCCTCTCCTCATTGAGAACACACACAAGCTTGGCCAAACCCTGCAGGCACCTGTAACGTCTTTTTAGTCCAGTCTTAGTTGCTCCTGGCTGGCATCGTTTTTTGTCTACTTTTTCACCTGTTTCTTGGCGGGGAAAAAAACTAGTAAATTTACCGGGGGCCGAAGTTCTGGACCCCATGCCACCCCAATCCCACCCATTTTAACCCACAAACGTTAAAATAGTTGAAGAAAAATGCCCTTTGTGACTTTTTTACGCCAGACTAGCTTTAATAAATGACCCCCGTTGTGATTGCAGCGTGTGAACAGACCCTTTGTACATTTGCTTCATGTTTTCGGCACACAGGTGACCGCTCAGACGTCTCTTGCCACCGCCTTGCCGTCTCTCGCAGGCTGCGGGATTCTCCTCCCGGTGCGGCGGATAATACTCACAGCTGCTCAATTACAGCATTTTACTTCTCTTAGATAAAAGCCGTGAATAGCTAGTAATGAACATGGTGGATTTCTTTCTCTTTGCTGTCAGATATTTAGCGGCTAGATTCATTGAAACCTCTGTCTAAACGCGTGGTGAATGCTCTGATTAATCAGAACTCATTGAGACGCCTATTCTTGGGCGGAGGGCATTCATTGCCTTGTCACCCTTTCCCTCTTTCTTTTTCGTCTTTAGCAAATACTTTGTAAAAATTAAAAGAAAAAAAAAAAAGTCCCCCACCTTTTTTTCCTTCAGACGTTTTAATTTGCCTGTGTATGTGTTGCCATGGATAACACCTTCACAGTGGCCTTTTTCTTTTTTACTGTGGATTTATGCAAATGTATGCGCCAGATTACACGTATTTGAAAGGTACTTGTTTAAACCGATGATGGTGTGTTCGTTAAAGAGTAACTCCGGGCAGAAAGTGAAAATTCAGTGTTTCCTTGACGATCTCCCATCCTGTAAAATCTTAGGCCGCTGTTCACAGCACATCTGAGCCTTCTGTCAGGCGTACTGGCAAACAGCGGGTCCGCAATATACGGGCACCGGCCGCGTGCACACCGGGATCACTTGAATGGGTCCGCAAGCTGGAAGGTGTGGTGTGGAACAGATATATATATATTTTTTGTGGTGTGGACAGATCACGGACCCGTTCGAGTTGAATGTGTCTGCATCCGTCACGGCAGCCTCACGGATGGTGCCCGTGCATTGGGGACCGCAGATGTGCATGAGCTCTTATTAATTTGTCTGCGCCCAAAATCTGCCTTATAAGTGGTGCAATTTGGCGCATCTTTGGCTTCTACACTTTTTTTCTGATATGCTTGACAAGGGGGTGAGGCTTAAGATGCACGATTTTGCGCAAAAATCACCACAATCCTGGCATGAAAATCTGTCTGAGTCATAGAAAAGTGTCTGTCCCTGCACCTCTTGTATCATCCAGCCTGAGCCCCTGTGATAAATCTGGTGCAGGTGTAGACAACTTGTCTAAGCTCATGCCATCTATGAGATTAGGGTACTTTCACACTTGCGGCAGAGTGATCCGGCAAGCAGTTCTGTCTGCATGCAAACAGAAATCGTTTGAAGACTGATCCGGCTACGGATCCGTCTTACAAATGCATTGCAAGAACGGATCCGTCTCTCCACATGATATATAACGGATCCGGCTTTGCGGTATTTTGAATGCCGCATCCGGCACTAATACATTCCAATGGGAAAAAATGCCTGATCTGGCATTCTGGCAAGTGTTCCGGAATTTTGGCCCGGAACGAAAACCACACCATGCTGCGGTATTATCTCCGTCCTGAAATGTCAAAAAGACTGAACTGAAGACATCCTGAACGGCTTTTTCTCTATTCAGAATGCATGGCGATAAAGCTGATCAGTTCTTTTCCGGTATAGAGACCCTATGACGGAACTCTATGGCGGAAAAGAAAAACGCAAAGTAAATCCGGGCCAGAGTCCGCTAGACGGTATTCATTTTTTCTTCTGGGTTGCCTGTGCATTTAGAAAGGTGAGGTTAAATTTACTTTTGTATAATAAAAAAAAAAATATGGATATACTGATTTCTGTCGGCCTGAAGGACCAAAAATAGTCGTGTGCGTGGCTATTTCGTAGGGTTTTGGGGGCACATTTGTCCTGCCATCGATCCCATTGTGCCCATGCTTTGTCAGTAATCTGTTAATTCTCGGATATTCCGCACCGTTTTACACGCGCTAGGTGAGCAGGTGCAGTCTGTCTCGGGGCTGCGGTTGCATCAGGTTCTCTTCATTGTGTCTGATGTGTCTCAGATCCTGAACCAAGAGACGACGCAGAAGACCGCCCCACGTGTGCTATAAGGAAATTCCTGATGCGCGTCCACAGGAGATTTATCTGCGGGTAAAAATAGAAAAGCTGCAGATGTATTTTTGGACTGGGGCTCTTCACCGTGCGCCGAGGTAGTATTACGGTGCCCTATATGTGAAAAGCTTTTTTGTGCATTACAAAGCAGGTTGTATTCTAATGCAAGGCTTATTAAAATGCCTTCAGGGAGCACGTGATGTCCAGTCTGTGGAGATCTCTATAAATAGCAGAGGAGCTTCCGCCCGAGCGATGCGGAGATTACAGCCTCCACTGCAGCGGCCTGTGCCCGGGAGGAGACAGGTGGTTGTGGGTCCTGCCCTGCTTGTGCGGCTCATCACCGCACTCAGCTAAATGCATTTATTAAGGTTCTGCTCGTGATTTTCCCATTTTCATAAGAACTTGCGCAGAAATGTTATCAGCACAATGTCCCTGCACTAATTTGTAGCGTTATTGTTATTTAGAATTCCTATGATGTCACCGGATTTCAGCACCGCCGCCATACCGATCCCATTCAAGTAAATTGGACTGATTTTCGGTTGCAGAACTTTCTACAACAAATGTGACTCTGTCCTACCATGGCTGAAAGAGGTTGAGAGGTTTTCGCACAGCGGTTGTTGTGCCCAAGTGTCAGTCTTCACTGTAGTTCTTAAGTTGTCTTTATGAACAATGAGTCTCCCAATAAGGCTAGGTTCACATATCCGGTGTGTACCCTAGAATTCTGTTCTGGCAGAGGAACAGACTACCGGAGCTACCGTATCCAACATAGCCGGGCACCACCGTATCCCCATTCACGGGATCCGGCGTATTTCCCGCATAAATACATGTAGCTGTATTTCTCCAGCAGAAAGCTGCCATTTATGCTGTAAACCAGGCATGTCCAAACTCTGGCCCTCCAGGTGTTGCAGAACTACAACTCCCATCATGCTCTTCTGTAGGTTGATAGCTGTAGGTTGTCCAGGAATGATGGGAGTTGTAGTTTTGCAACATCTGGAGGGCCGGAGTTTGGACATGCCTGCTGTAAACGCACTGGGTCCCATTAGAGTGGATGGGAATCCGACAGTGCCCAGTGGTGTTCGGATATGCCGGATACGGTATACTTCGGCAGTCTGTTCCTCTGCTCAATACACACCAGAGATGTGAACGAACCCTAAGCTAAAAAGACCCAACCAGACAGAGTAGTTAAAAATGTGCTGCTTACAATGGAAAATCGGGTAAAATTATGGGGTTATTCTTATGGGATGCTGCATCCGGAGCTTAAAGAGGAGCCGTCACCTCTCCTGACCATGTCTGGTTTAGCAACTGCTTTTATCCCCCTTGTAATGTACATTCTGGAGCATCTG
Organism: Bufotes viridis; assembly: GCA_033119425.1. NCBI lineage: Eukaryota > Metazoa > Chordata > Amphibia > Anura > Bufonidae > Bufotes > Bufotes viridis. The sequence continues at coordinate 118,353,276 of CM065595.1, read as the reverse complement.
TTCTTTTGACTCAGATATGTCATTCCTTTATTATTCCTGCTGGAAGTTTATGAATGAATTACTAGCAGTTTGCAGTGAAGGTCCTGATGGGTGTTACCATTTGGGGCTTGTCCTTGCCTCCAGTGTCACTGTGCTGGGACACACCCCTGGTATCAACTGTATGATCCAAACGGTGTCTGGCAGTGTGGTTACAGGAATTTTTCTAATGTGATTTTTCAATATCCTGGGGCTGGATCAACATTTTGGTGCTTATATTTGCAGTTGCAGTTTTTACAAGTGAAACAAATGTAATTGACCTGTTTTACCTGGAAAAAGTGCAACCATATTGTTTTTTTTTTTACGATAAAGTTTTAACTGCGCAAACCTCACCATCTGAATGCACCCTGAGCATCATTCTAAAGGCACCGAGCAGCAGCCGATTGTTGGGAAGGAAGCCTGCTCGTGAAGGTGAAGCGCTGCGTTTTTAGATGCGGTGATCTCCTCCATAGTATGAAGATGCAATGTCGCTATTGCAATCACTCGGCCTCATACAGCTGCATTGTTTCTGGGCAGCAGATCGCTGTTTAGACCGCACAGTCTGCTGCCCGATAGCGATAATTTAGGTGCCTGCACTAAAGACAGTTTCACCTGAAGAACGAGCGTTTTGTTTGTTCATTGGGTGATCAGCAGCACTTTTACACGGGCAGATTGTCGGGAACGAGCGTTATCAGGAACAATCATTCTGCCCATCTAAATCCACCTTTACCCTAGGTACACACCTAAGCGTTTTACAGCGCGTTCAAACGCGCTGTAAAGCGCACAACATGTGAAAAGCCATGCTTCCCTATGGGCATGGTTCACATTTGGGCGTTTTACAGCGCGTTTGAACGCGCTATACGCTCACCTCAAACAAGTACATGAGCTTCTTTGGGGCGTTTTAACGCTCCTATGGACAATGATGCCATAGGGGAGAATCACTGAATCGCACGTATGACACGTGTTTCTTAGTTACAAAAACGCGCATCCAAAAACGCGCGATTCAGAAACGCCTAGGTGTGTTCCCAGCCTTAGGGCTGTATTACGTTTTGCCGGCGAATGTCGGGAATGAAGCGTTCTAACGAGCAATCTCCTGCTCGTTGGTGGAGGAGACCTCTGCTAGTACATGCAGCAATCTCCTCCACAGTATGGGGAGGAGTGATCGCTAATGCCATCGCTCGTCCCCATACAGAATTGCTGTTTGCCGACCGCAGAGTGTGATTAGACAGCACGATCTGTCGCCAGCAAGCAATGATCTTTAAGCCTGCTTAAAAATCACGTTTGCGTCATGACGAGTGTTTATTCTTTCATAGGGTAATTGGCGTCACTTTTAGGACCGTATTACACAGCCAGATCATCGCTAACAAGCTTTCCTACGGACGCCAGTTAGCAATGATCTGGCCCACCATTGGCCAGTGTAATACCGCCCTTAGGAGGCTTCATATTCGCATTTGGTGGTGATCTACTGTAATTGCCTTTACTACACCAGGTGCGTTGCAGCCTCTAGTCGTATAGCCGTACTCTCCAGACGTCCATATATTTACACCAGTATGAAAGTGAAGATGGGGTCGTGATCCCTGGCTGGAGTTGAAAGCATTACTTGGACGCCCATAACATTAACGTGTAGATGCCCAGAATAAAAGCGCTGCTGACCAGACGAGGTCTGAATCCAGACTGATTTTCCCACCGTCCTCTCCATTTGTTCCTCCTCCTCCTCCCGTAGCTTTATTTCATTTCTCGCCTTTACACTGGCTGTCTTTTCTTCTCTGAAGACCTGGGAACTGCGCGCTCTCCTCGCTCTGCGTGCTCCTGCATTTTAATCTGTCGGCTCCCTGCGCCGTCTTTCTGAGCTATTTATAGCCTCCTCCTCCTGGGTTTTTATTCCAGTCAGCAGCTGCACCGTATTGTCATCAAACTGCCCCAGAATGAATAGCCTTTTCTGCTTCTTTCCCCCCTCCTCCTAGAGGGGTCTCGTTCACCGCAGGTCCTCCGCTCCAAATTCAAAACAACCAGATCCCTTTTTTTTTTTTTTTTTTAATATATATGAATTATTTGGATGAGGCAGGTGTTCCACTGAGACTGCACGAAATTCACATGCTAAATCCGTAAACACCTCAAGCTCGGGGGTCTCCTTACGCTCCCCTGAATTTTGCCCCCTCTTCAAGACCCTTGGCACATTGCACTCGTCTCCGTCTAAGGTACCTTTGATGGCCTAGAGTCATCTTTGGCGATCAAGCCCTTCAGATTCTCTCAAGGGGTGCTCTTAGACCTCAGACAGGATTTGTGAGGTTTTTCTTTAGTTTTTTTTTTACGTTTTCAGTCATTTTCTTCCTCTAGATCACTGTTGTGTCGGTTGTTTGTCTTTTGCTGTGACTTAAAGCTGCAGATCTTTTACCCTCTGCTTTTTCTCTGCAGATGGAATATCTGGTCGGGACCAACCAGTGGAGCTTCTAACGCAGACTCGTGCCAAACACATGCCAAGCACTGGTGAGTACGAGCGGTGTACGCTGCCGGTAGTAGCAGTATTGAGACTCTTTGGCATATTTCTGAACATTTCCACATAGAAAAATGCAAGATGGATGGCATTATAGCGTGACGAGCGACTATTTCTGAATCATAACGGCAACTTCTCTCCCCCCCCCCTCCGGATAACAGCTGGAGGCAACTGTTCAGACGGTCTAGTAGATGTTTGAATGTGGGCATTATGTAGAATTTCTTTAACCCGAATCTAGTTCTCTATGGATACTTATGGGATCCATTTATTAATAGTAATCGGTTGAGGTTGGCATAAGTAGCCAGGGGGTCCTGTCATATTCCCATTTAATCGTTGTTTCTTATACATTGTTGAACATTGCACCACATGTGGTCTTGCCTTTCCCACATCTAATCCACCCTGTAGAAAATGTCCGCACATAACCTGACATGCGGTGAGGATTTTTAAGCATTCCTGGGTTTTCAGAAAAAGTTTGCATAATGGGTATGCTTCTTTGTACAATCATAACTGTGAAGGAACAGTTATATATGGGCATCCGTAATGTTATTTCAGCCATATTATTCCCTGTTTCAGCTGCACAGCTAGATTCATTTCACTCAGAAGCAAGGGGCCTCTCCCTTCTGCCAGCCCTGTACTACTGTGACATCCTTTCCCTTACTTCCCACTATGTTTCTTTTCTGCTCCAGAGCTCACAGAACAGCTAAGGAGTGATAAATCACACTTAAAGAAAAGCAGGAGGCTCTTGTGATGATCACAAGCTGTGTAGAAACAGTTCTTTTATCAGGCTCAGAAGCTCAGCTATGACACGCTCCCACTTCCTGTGAACTTCCTGTCTTCTCAGTCTCTGTTACTAGGCACAGATCTTGCCTTTCAACAGGTAGTGGACTGAAACTTAGATGGAAGTGAGACCCCTAGTGCCCATGACTTTTCAGCTTTTTTTCAGGTGGATGCAGGCAGATTTTTAAAATAATATAATATAGAAATTTGCTAATTACACCCTTCTCTATTAAATGAAATAAAATTCTGTGATAGTACAGTGACACTTTAAATCCACACCCTATCAATTTATGTTCCAGATATCTGCCGGGAATTAACCCTTTGCAATTGAGAGGGTCAAATTTGTGGCAAATCGACTGCGATTCCTCAGTAAAATCTGAATTGGGCTACTTTCACACCAGCGTGTAACGGTTCCGTTAAGGGCTAATGTATTCTGAATGGGGTATGCTCTATTAAGGATGCATTCCGTTCCAGTAGTATTCCATATTGTGACCGGACACAAAACCGCTGCAAGCTGTCGAGAAGGAAGTGTTCCTGCTCATCGGTGGAGGAGACCACCGTATTTACATGCAGCGGTCTCTTCCACAGTATGGGGAGAAATGATCAGTAAGGCCATCGCTCATCCCCCATACTCGTTTGCCGACAGCAGATGCTGTTTAGACGGCACGTTCTGCTGCCGGCGAACAACTATTTAGGCGACCACACAAGCAATCATATTACCCGATGAACGAGGGTTACCCCTTCAGAATCGCTAACAAGCGGGCTGTGTAAAGCAACTTTAATGCGCAAACGCACAATAGGCAACTGATGGAGTGTTGGTACAGAGCAGTGATCGGCCGAATGAACGATCCTATGAATATACATTTCAGATCACTGAATGTGTAAGGGGCCTTGGAAATGAATGGGTCCATATGTGATTCCCAGATAATTGAAAATCAGACACGGACCCACAGTCTTGTGAAGTGCATGAGGCCTAAAATGTGGACTACGTCTGGATTTATGCACAGATTCTGCTCCAGAATCCAGAGAGAATCCACAGCAACTCTGTCAGCAATGTATATGAATAGGGTTTTTTATTCTATGCTCCATTGACAGATTCTACGCTGAACAGATGAAAATGGGCTCCATTAAAGTTTAGTGGAGCTAATCTGCATGCAAAATCCACACGCAACTCTGCGTCACAAATTGGAGTTTCACATGCATTGATGCGGATTTTCCTGAAATCCGTGGCTCACGGCAGCTCGGGCTGGCTATGGTCCTCGCTTCTATTTGGAAAGAGAATCCACTATTCCATCTTATTTTGTGGACTCCTGTAATATACCGTAACTGTTTTTCTGTATAATTCTAGGTTCCAACTATTGGGCTATTTAACAGAGCCTAATGACCAGAAGCTAGTAAGGGTAGTTTTTTGTGCTTTGGTTTTCAATTAGTGGACTTTCACATCTGATGGTAGACATATGCCATCAGTATCTCTCATTGGCATAAACTGAAATAGCGTTTTAAGAGCCTGCCTAAGGACCTTCAGTGATGTCCGTTATTTAGCAGACTTCACTAATACCTTCTGGATCCACAACTATGCATGGCCAAGGTGGGAATATACCCCTTTTGAATAATGAAATTCTGCTTGCATTTGGCCACCACTAGGGGGAGCTAGGAGCTCCTTGCCTACTCTGTACATTAAAGGGGTTTTCCGAAACTAACTTATCGATAAGAGAGGTCATCAGTATCCAGCCGTTGGTCGTGGGGACTACTCCCATCACCCCTGCCAATCAGCTGCTGCTCTGGATGTAAACGTATATAGAGCTGCAACACACAGCGCCGTCCACTGTTTTAGTGGCCGTCCTGGAGTACTTCAGCTTAGATCCAGTTCACGCGAAAGGAAGGCCACATTTATCATCCAGATTCAGCCAACTGTGATAAATCTGGCACATTTTTAGACCGTCTAGTGTCTGTTTACACTATATTAGACAGTATTAGTAAATCGGCGTTAACGTTGTTCTGCTGACGTGCGCCTGCTGAGATAATTTTCACATGAATTTCTTCCCACTTCTGATAATTCAACGGCAGATGTGCAAACGTTCACTTGTCTATTTTTTGGCACTGGCCACAGATTCTGTGCTATGCCACCTGCACCGAACGATGTATTTTTTATTTTATTTTGGCTGGAACGGGATGGTGTTTCTTTAAATAGGCATGTACATCCATAGGCCTCCACTATGGCCGTTCTTGGTTGAGTTGAATATGGCATGTAGGATACACTCGAGTACAACACTGCTGCCCTACACAAAGATTACCACTCAACCTGAAGGATACAGGGTAAGCATTATCCTGTACCCACCAGACGAGAAAGGGGTTTTGTTTCTTCAAGGCCGACATCATTCATTAGTGCAGAATTTTGGACCTAAAAATAACAGAATGCAATGGCGTGCGTGGTGACCCGGACTGCATGAAGGAATTTATGAAGGGAGAGATCTGAAACGTTTGTGAAATAGCAAGAGACTTTATTTAACGCTTGGTTATCAATGACTGACATATCTTGTTGGCGAGGTTACTTTGACCCTAGATAAGCTTACTATGACCAGATTGGTTTTTTGATTGCTATTCTTTTTCTGTGCCAGCGCACTTGCCCTGCCAAACCGTAATCTGGATTCTCTATAGTGTTTTCATCAGGCGAGTATCTGACGACTGTGACTTCAGTTGTCCTTCCATTTTCATTACTGCTATATAGAATTAGGAATAACCTCTCTTTGTTTTTTGGAAATGTAATGGAAGTGAGCTATGGACTGTACTTCCATGTTGGAAGGCCTTTTATTTTTTGTTGGCACCCACGTGATCATCAAATCTGCTGACAATTCACATCCAGTGCATGTAAAAGGCTTTGTTTTGGGGTTTTTTGTAACCCATTCACATGTACCAGGAAAAAAAAAATTCTGTGGACTTTTTCCCATACCTCCGAAAATAAAATCCATGAGAATAAGGGCTCATGCAAACGGCCGTAGTTTCTGTCCGCATCCGACCTGCATTTTTTGCGGATTGGATGCGGAACCATTCATTTCAATGAGGTCATAAAAGATGCGGACAAGGATAGGACATTTCTACAAAAATAATTGGTGGCATGTACTCGGCCGGGATCCGTGTTTTGTGGATCCACGATTTGCGGACTGCAAAACACGGCCGTGTGCAGGAGTTCTAAGTAGCATACTGCTTCATTAACAGATTCCGCACAGAAAAGCGAGTGGTTTAGCCCAGCACAGATTAGCCCCTAAAATCGGACTCATTCTCATCGGATCCAAACTACATATCTCAAACTTCTGCTGCAGATCCTACAGATAATACGTGTTGGACTTGCATATGGCCTCGGGCACGTGTAGATATACACAAAGGAACCAAAAAGGCCACTTACAGACGGATTATATTTCCATCAGTATGGTGTCTACGTTTAAAAGGGACTGCATCGGGAACCAGAGTTGCCAACCAGAATTTTTTTTTTCTGGCCAACTTATCCCAAAATCCCAGACAGCCAACACTCTTTACAGACAAACTGGAAACCCATAATGAATGATGATTATAAGTAATACATGTTTATAGCTCAGTATACTGATAATAAGGTATTAACATAATTTACTGTAAGCTGTAAAATGATTTAGTTACCACCAAATGATGGTACTGAAAAAGTGACCTGTCAGACCCAGGAAGAAATGCAGCGGCGTCTTGATAAGATTAAAATTGACAAATCACTGGGTCCAGATGACATAGACAGACCCTTATTTCTGATATTTAAGGACTCTATAATGATCGGATCTGTCCCACAGGATTGGCTCTTAGCAAATGTGGGGCTAATATTCAAAAAGGGGTCAAAAACAGAGTCTGGAAACTTTAGACCACTAAGTCTAACATCTGTTTTAAGTAGGGCTGCAGCTATACTTCACCACGACATGCAGACCACAGACCAGTTGAAGTCAGTGGGTCCGCACCATGATGTCACATGCATGTGGCCGGTATTTGTGTTTTGTGGATCGCGCTATGCGGACCTCAAAACACTTAGGGTCCCGTGAATGCCCCCCTACAAACTATATTACTATAAGGACTACAAAAAACTTAATTTTGTAATTCTGATGCCATTAGTTTGGAGTTGTCTATGAGGCGAATGAGCACTTAGCACCCTTCTTTGTTCTCTGTGGTGGCCCATCGCCCAGACCTCTACCCATGCTATCCTCTGGCATGCCTTTGATAGAAAAGGGTTAGAAGTAGCAAGAATTTGTTAATTGACAGCTACCAGCTTATAAAAATGACCCATTTATCCCCACTTAATTGTAGTTCTGGTACTTGCTGCCAGCAGACACGTCCTGACCCAGGCAAATCATGAGTTTATTATTGAGTGCCATCACTGGGCACTGCTTATCCTCACATATCACCTTCTTGCTTAAGCTGGCTCCTAAATTGATGCTTTTCTTGTCCACCCTTGCCTTGAGGTGAAGCAATTCATGGCTTCCTGTGCCCGATCATGAAATATCTTTGTGCTCAGCACTTCCAGTTGTCATTTGATCACAGGTTGCATCTGTTCCCAGGGCAGAGAAATATTATCCAATTGCGTCTCTGTCTATGGCTTTTGAACCGGTGTGCCGCAGGAGCAGCTCTTGATGGGATCATATCTGTGAGTGTCTCCAGGGTGTGTGATTCACCTGCCGAGCCGTGGTGAGTCACCTTCCTGCCGACGGAGGCGTGCAGCACCATACGGAGCATCTTTGGAACACGTTATCCTGTCTAATGAGGGAAGCAGAAGACAGGCTGGAGTGGGCGGCTGCTTCGGGGACATGAATGAGCTTCCGATGACACCAATACGGTGACAACAGGTTGAGCTCGCAGCCTTTCTCTGACGGAAATAACCCCACAGTCTGGCTTTTACTGTGCTCATATTTTTACTAATGAGTGCGTACCGTTTATCTTCTAGTGTAGTATTTGTTACTAGACTCTGGTTCTGTGTCTCTTAGAAAGAAGGAGAAACCGGTAGGGGTTTCATGTGAGACGTCTAAAACTTCACTTGTTCTACCCTTGAAATTCGGACCATCAAGTCACCTACTGGCAGGGAATACCGCATCGCTCACTTAACGTGGTTAACCAGTGGGATGGTATACAATATGAAATCATCTGTTTCACACTATCAGTATTTGGTCAGTATTTGTAAGCCAACACCAGAAGGGGAACCTACAGAGAAAAGGTGTTTTAAAAATATTTTTGTATCTTCTGTGTTTTGGACCCACTCCTGGTTTTTGCTCACAGATACTGAAGCAAAAATACTGACTGTGTGAAATAGGTCTTAAGGCTCTGGCTTTAAAGCGATTGTCTCATCAGACAATGGGGGCATTTCACCAGGATATGCCCCAATTGTCTTATAGGTGCACGTCCCACGCACTGTGCATGCGCAGTAGCCCTCCATTCATTTTCTGTGGGGCTGCCGAAAATAGCCGAGCGCTCACGTCAGCTATTTCCGTCGGGCCCATAGAAGTGAAGGGGTGCGGTGGCCGGTCATGCCCGCTGCGCTCCCATTCAGTACTACGGGGAAAACGCTTGGTAGTGGCCAGACCTGAGTCCTCCAGCCACCACTTTCCCCCATTGTCTGAGATGAGACAACCCTTTTAAGACAGAGCTTATCTACGCTGGTGTGATTGTAGTTTTTGTAGGACTAGGTTAGGTGCATAACAAAATTTCATAACATTTTGTTGTGAAAAGTTAGCAGCCAATTAGACCACTCCATAACATTTTAAATTTATTGAAGAAATTTTTGCAACTGTCCCATTCATCTGAATAGGAGCTTGCCGTGCACATACTGCAGAAACAAGTTCAATTGCAAAAGTTTGGTACTTATGTATGGTCCTCAAATACTGGTAACCTGGCATGAAACAAACATCGCCCTGTGCCAAATTAACTGGAAAGTATAATCGCCTTAATTTATGATGAAAGGTTATGGACACCTTTTGGAAGCAATTTTTATTGGATTTTATTTATTTTGGGCTTAAATTAAATTTTTTAATTGGTCTTTAGTAAAAATTTTCAGCAGTTTGTCTTTTATAGCCTTCGGTTTCTCTGACTGTGGAGACTGTTGGGTCCCCTTTTCAGTAAATCTGTCTGAGATTTCCTCTGCAGCTCGGTCTGTAGCGCTTATTTCTAGTTCCTTGATAACTCAAACAATTTGATAAGAATTTAGCTTAAATGAATGTTTATGAGCTGTTAGGAAAGTAAAGAGAAGGGCTGAAGATCGAGCCATCGGAGCAACTCTCTGATGGATTTACTTAGTGCAGTGAAACTGAAAACTGTAGAAAACCAATTGTTGAAAAGGTTTAATAAAGACCAGTTGAAATTTATTTTTTTAGCCCAAAATAAGTAGAATGCAAAAAATAAAAAAAGTTACCCCAATGGTGTCCATAGCCTTCAAAGGGTTTTTGAGATATGGTCATCAGTATCTGATGGGTGAAGGTCTGACACCCGGGACCCCTGACGATCAGCTGTTTGAGAAGGCACCGGCTTTCTCCCAGCTCGCCAAGCACAGCGCCGTACAGTTGATGGCGGCTGTGCTTGGTATCACATCTCTGCTCCATTCACTTAAGTCGGTGCTGAGCTGTGCCTAGGCCGTGACTGATGAACACGACGTCACCCAGCCAGTATAACGAAAGGCTGATGCATCTTCTTTCACATATATGTCTGTGTTTTGGCTCAAAACAGCTGCATGTGTAAACCCATACAAGGACATATTTACACAGGTAGCTGGCACGTGGCGAGCGGCACTTGACAATTTAGAAAGTTGATTGCCGTTTACTGCCTCTTACAGGATGCAATCATTGTCAGTATGTTTGGACAATAGATTGCTCGCCCCCGTACAGTTTGTATCCTATTCGGCTGCTGCTGACAAATGACTATTTTTTTTTTCTCTGCATAACTGTTGTGTTCAGTAACAATATAGTGCTTGTTCGTCTTTGAAACTCTGGGCACGTTTTGTATGGCATTGTAAGGCATTGTACTGTCAGGTGGCCCATCATTGTCCAATTTAAATGTCCCTTAAACTTCTCCCTCTCCACAGGATGGAGGATAACAGGTGTAATGTGGGGGTGTGACCACTGGGACGCCCACAGATCATGAACAGTGGTCCCACAGATTGATAGAGAAGCAGCATGGTCCGGGCTCAGTGGTCGGACTACACAGATAAGACTTATAGGTGTCTCTTTAGACATGCAAGACTGTGTTTTAGTATTCTTAAAGGTATTCTGTCAGCACATTTGTCCCTATGACACCGGCTGACCTGTTCCATGTGCGCTTAGAAGCTGAAGGCATCTGTGTTGGTCCCATGTTCATATGTGCCCGCATTGCTGAGAAAAATGATCCTTTACTATATGCAAATTAACCTCTAAGAGCAATGGGGGCGTTGCCGTTACACCTAGTGTCTTTGCTCTCTCTGCATCTGCCAAGCCCCCTCCACTCTGATTGACAGGACCAGGTGGGATGATGATCTCACTGCCTGGTCCTGTCAATCAAAGTGCAGAGAATTCGGCAGTTGCAGAGAGAGCAGAGCCTCTAGGTGTAACAGTAACGCCCTCGTTGCTCCTAGAGGCTCATTTGCATATATTAAAACGTCATGTTTCTCAGCAATGCGGGCAGATATGGACATGGGACCAACACAGACGTCTTCAGCTGCCCAGCGCACATGGAACAGGTCAGCCAGTGTCATAGGTACAAAACTGCTGACAGATGACCTTAAAATTTGTGCAGTTCAGTCGTATTGCATGTGTGTAACCTTTGACGTGTTCTCACATCTGTTACGTTGCACATACCTTAGAACGAATACTTATTTCGCGAGCTTCCATGTTGATAGTTTCCCTAAGGCAGCACTGCTCTCATTCTCTTGTACGGTTTTTGGGTCATTTACTTTTGATAACTGATGTTTTGTCTCCATTCAGTTCTTCACTTCTTCCCATATTAAGTTTCCCAGAAACCACCAACTGCATCAGCATCCTTCCTTCAGAGGCCGCTGTGTCTTGGATTGTGGGAAGAGTCGGTGTGGGGAAATGGGCCCTATTATAATGGTACACTGCGGAAGGCTCCCTTCGCTATGCTGAATACATCCTTTGTGTGCCCGTTAACGTCACCACTCCAACTACTTTCGTAAGCCTCGGGAGATCAACCCAACAGAGCAGCTTTGGGGACTAGGAGCTGGGGGGAGCTCCCCCTGGGAAAAAGAGAAGCTGGCTTTGTTTTCAGGAGGGCTCAGTGTCAAAGTCCCCCCGCTGACATGCCTGACCCTCCCCCGCCTTCCTGTCAACTCTTTCTAACAAGTTTACTCTTCGGGGTGCTTGGTGAACGAGAGTCACAAGTGACGCATCAACCGCTGAACACAATGGTTTCTGATTGTGCATCACGTCTATGCAGCTGCGTGCCCTTATAATGCCTATAATTTTGTGAACTTTCTCCTGGCATATAGTGGAGCCTTCCAGCTTTGATCTCATCCTCCACATGGACAGCATGCCGCAATGGCTTCACTTCCTCTCATTAACACTTTTTCTGCCAATAGTCCCAACCCGTGCTACTGGCATCTTGCAGAGAACAGACACGCTGGAATCTTCAGCTTGGCACCAAGCGCAAAGTTCTTGTAGCAAATACGATTTTGTTTGGTTTCATCGTGTTTTTCATTGGGTAGGTTCTTTGTTTTTCACGGTTGAGCATCTGGCTTGGATGGCGACGTGAAGATCGCCATGGCATTGCATCATCGCATGTAATTTTTCTCTATTTGTGCCGCGCTGCATCTCGGCACGACTGTCGGGGGAAAAAAAATCCACCACTGTTGGATTTTTCGTTGCAAGTTGCACGCAGTTTTGGTATCGTAGACCACAATGCAAGTTACGGGTGCAACCCTTTCTGCAATTTTACGGGGTTTTTTTTAGTTTTTTTCTTCGTTTTTTTTATATATATTTTTACAGTCTCGGCTTTTTTTTGTAGCTCTGACATAGTCACCAGAGCTTTTTGAGACATGTCTCTATGTAGCCCCAGCCTTAATTGTGATGCAATATTGGACATGCCGCGTTCTCTATAAAGGGGAACATCATACGTGGCAGCCGACATCAGACATCAGTGCTACAGCACAAATATTTCATGGATTCATGGTAAAATCCTAAGGTCCTGAGCTTGGAGGTCTGAAAGATGGAGCTGTTACAACTGATCTGATAATTTGGTCATAACTTTAGGGGAGATTCGGGGTCTTCATGCAGTCTCGTTTTCTCTTTTTTCCCTTACAGTTGATGTAAGTGCTGCATTGCCACTCCAAGTGGCTTCCGGCACGCTTCCTATGGACCTTCGACTGGATCCCCAATATCCAATCTCTGGGTCAGATGGCATCGGGCGGGAGCAGCAGCTGCAGCAAGAACTACTGGCACTGAAGCAGAAGCAGCAAATCCAGCGGCAGCTTCTCATAGCGGAGTTTCAGAGGCAACATGAGCAGTTGTCCAGACAACATGAAGCCCAATTACACGAGCACGTAAAGGTAAGAGATGGCTAATCAATGAGTTGCACACCCGAGAGCGTTCCGATGATATTGATTTGTCACTAAACCTGATTGGGGTGTCACTTAACAGCAGCAACAAGAGCTTCTTGCTATGAAACATCAGCAGGAGCTTCTGGAGCACCAGAGGAAACTGGAGCAACATCGGCAGGAGCAAGAGATGGAAAAACAGCAACGGGAACAAAAACTCATGCAGCTGAAGAATAAAGAGAAGGGAAAAGAAAGTGAGTAGCTGACCGATTGAGGTTTCAAGATGCAAAGGTGTGTGTCAGGAGATTGCAGCCGGCTTGTGTAGGCCCCCTTTTCACCTCAGTATTGGGCTCCTCTAAGGGGATCTGCCATCAGACTCTGCTGCCTTGTACGTGGACAATACATGGACAGGTCTGCTTTTGAATTGGCCAAAGTGTCCCAACAAATGCTTTTTGGTGAATAGGAATGATCAGAGAATACACCGGACACATGGTTTACAAGACCGGTGTATTCATTAACTGATGATATCATCTTGATCAACTTGCAAAGCTGACAGACATGGGGGTAATGGAATATGAAAATGCTGTTCCACTAGCAATCCCGAGGGCGGGTGAACGCACGTAAGATCCACACAAATTTCCATGCAGACTTATGTGCGTTTCTACAGCAGATCTGCCCCAAAATCCGCCATGTCTAACAGTTTTTGGTGCGGATTTGATGCAGAGTTGCTGCAGATTTCACCCTTTCATTAAGGATGAAATCCGCAGCTAAAAATGATATAAAAACATAATTGTCATGCAGCGGATTTCGAAAGCCACTGTGCAGGTTAATTTCCGCACAGAAAAAATCTGCAAAGTGTACATGAGATTTGTGTAATCTCATACACTTTGCTGGTACTGTAATGCACAGCGTTTTTTCTGCAAACGAATCTGCATCGAAAAACCAAACTTGGGATCCATTCACATGTCTGTGGTGTGTTGCGGATCCGCAAATTGCGGATCTGCAACACACCCGGCCTGCACCCCCCCATAGAAATGCCTATGAATAGGACATGTTCTATCTTTTGCGGCGCCGCGGACCGGAAGTTCGGGGCTAAAGCCCGGCAGTTCGGGGCCGCGCTCCGCAAATGCGGAAGTGGGGAGCACATACTTTGTTCTCCGCTACATGTCCGGCCCCATAAAGAATGAATCGGTCCACACCCGGATGCGGACCCATTTGCATAAGTGTGAATGGGGCCTTTTTCCGCATTGTGTCCAGGTGGCTTTATACCATCGTGAGCAGATGATTTTGCTGGGGGAAGATGTAGTCAAATTTCATTCACCTGCAGTGGAAATGTGGGAGCAAAGGTAAAAAAAAAAGGACCAGAATCTGGTTAGGTATGAACATAGGTAAAAACATTGGGTGCAGTAGGGGAATGCATCTTCAATATTAAAATAGGCTTTACGGGTGGGGTAGAAAAGATGAGGGACCTCCTGACCCTAACCTGCACCCTAGATATCCTAATGTTATAGGTCACTCTGTTAGGGGAAACCCTGGAACCTATCCCTAGTTGCACCCTACACAATCCCTATACCTGTGATGGCTGACCTCTGGCACTCCAGCTGTGCTGGAAGTCATGGTTTCACCACAGCTGGAGTGCCGTAGGTTAGCCATCACAGCCCTACACGGTCCCCTTGAGTCCTGATTCATTAGGGGACTCTTCTTGGAGGAAGGTGATCTTACAACTGCATATGGACCTGACCGGGCATATGGAAAGTGTTTGTTAGCATGAGACAGTATGATTGTTGGTTATGCTTATTATTATTGCTTGTTGCTTACATATTGTTTGCCTTGTTTAGTTAAAGGGGTTGTCCAACATTGCGAATACATGGCTACTTTCTTTGAAAAACAGCACCACGCCTGCCACAGGTTGGGTGTGGTATTACAGATCAGTCCCATTCACTTCAGTAGAGCTGAGCTGCAATACCAGACACAACCCACGGACAGAAGAAAGAAGCCATGTTTTTGTTTTTAATCCTCTGACCGTCCGTTTTATTTTTGACTACTTTTCTTGTGCTTGTTTAGAATGTGTGGTACTGATTGCGTCGCTGTTAAATTGCTTGTTCAGATGCGGGTTCACGATTCATGGTTTCAGTTCTTGCACATTATTTGCAGGCGCCGTTGCAAGCACTGAAGTCAAAATGAAGTTGCAGGAATTTGTCCTGAATAAGAAGAAAGCTCTCGCCCACCGGAGCCTCAATCACTGTATGTCTAGTGACCCTCGCTTTTGGTAAGTGATGGGACCTCATTTGTCAAACCCCCGTTTAGCCTAATATTTCTATCATTTTACCAGTTTGAAAACTATTCTTTTGACGAATAGGTGACACATTAGAACGCCCTGTTTTTATTAAGACCGACAACCCTAGCACTGAAGTCATGACCACTAGGCTGAACTCAAGCCACTAAGTCGCATGCTGCTTTAATAGATGGGGTTAGCGGACCAGGAAAAAGTCATTCACTGGGACTAGCAGATTCAGGACTTTGCATTGGAGACTCACCTCAGAAGTTGGGACAGTCTTGCACAATAATTAAGTGGATATTAGAGAGCAAGGAAGCTTTCTGGGTAGGTAGAAGGTATTTACCGTTGACATCACTTGGGCTTCTTTCACACTGCCGCCAGCTGTATTTGTCCGGCTAAATCCCGGAATATTTGCCTAGTAGTGGCCGGATCTCCGCTGGACCCGATTATAGTCAATAGGACTGGCGGGCATTCCAGTACCGTCCGGCAATGCCAGATCCAGAGAGCTCTGCCGCATCAGCCTGCCTGAACTCCTGTCAGCAGTGTTAAACTAGCCTTGGCTAACTAAACGGATTTTAGTGTTGAACCCTTTGCAGTGATGGAAATAGAACTTTGGCTCCTATTTCTCTCCGATACCGTCTAGATCTTAACATCTTCAACATTACCAGCATAGAGTGCCCAAATAATACTGCCATATAATGACTACGTCATAGTGGTATATCGCAAACACATACTGTACCAGTGCACACAGTGCCAAAATCCAGTGCTATGTAGTGGTGTCTGAAGAATACTTTTAGGACAAGTGACAAAGGTTGAAGCTGACCCACCACGCAGTGGACCATTCATGGTTATGACTAGGTGGTGGGACAATTGTCCCTTAGGGTGCGTTCACACAACTGTAGTGTTTTGCAGTCTGTAACTTGCGACTTTGCAAAACACCGATACCGACCCGTGTGCGTCCCGCAATTTGTGGACCGCACATGGCCGCTACTGTCATAGAAAATGTTTATTTTTGTTCGCAGTTGCGGACAAAAATAGGACATGCTCTATCTTTTTTGGAAGGGCCGTAGAACGGGCTTGTTAAATTTTGCTTAACGGGTGCTGACTCGTTCATACGGTCGTCTGAATGCCCCCTTAGTCTGTGATGTAATCCGGTCCTTACACTTTGTATGTCCTAACCCTACAGGAAGACGCAGCACAGCTCTCTGGACCAGAGTCCCCCTCCTCAAGGCGGAGTGTCTGGCTCATACCACCATCCTGTTCTTGGACTGTACGACTCAAAGGATGACTTTCCATTAAGAAAGACAGGTGAGGAATTAGGAGGCTCTTACTATGCTTTGTGCACACTATGATTGTTCTCATTAAACTTCTTTTTCTCTTTTCTTTTTTTATTGTAAATTTAGCCACATTCCTATTAATGTGTATTGTGTGAGACCTATGCTAACATACTTGCTTCCCCACACTGTAGTTTGTAAATTTGCGGAACATAAGCCCCACCCATGGAAATGTCCAAACCCACCCAGGACTTCCACTTATGGGTGGAGTTTACATAAGCCCGACCCATGTTTGGGCTGAGACAACCCAAACTTGGCAGGACTCCGGATAGTCCCTGCAAATACAACACTGTCGGCAACTGTATAACATATACCCATGCTTTTGCAGTATGTCTCTGATTGAATTTTATTAAAAAAAAAGTATCCCGAGGTTTTTGTGGCCAACCTATGCCCAAAAGACACATATATGTGTGCATGCGATAGAAGCCTATGGGGTATGTTACAATATACGTCTATGTACCTACATGCCTGACGTAGGCTGAAACCGTACTGGAAATGAAGTCATAATCATTTATAAGGCTACTTTCACATCAGCGCTTTGTATTCCGGTTTTGAGATCCGGCGGAGGATCTCAAAACCGGAGCAAAATCTTCTGTTTTGTCTCCATGCATTGTCAATGAGGACCAAACAGATCAGGATGCGTTCCGTTTTGTGACCTGATTCTGCAAGCTGCGGTTTTGTGTCTGGTCTGCGGAACCGAACAAACCGGATCCGTCACTAAAAACAATGTAAGTCAATTACATTTGTTTATAGTGACGGATCCAGTTTGTTCAGTTTCGATTTAATACAAACGGAACGGATGCATCCTGATGTATTAAATCGAACGGAAACGTTTTGCTGCCGGATCTCATACCCGGAATACAAAGCGCAGATGTGACCGTAGCCCAAGTCTGCTGGAGTAGTTTGTGGTGCATGTTGAGTGGCTGGTTGAAATCTTTATGTGCTTATGTATGTCTATATTTATTTACTGTGCTTTTACTGTGCATGTGGTGCAGACTGGTAGGCCAGTGCATTAATTACATATTTAATAGCGTTTTCCTCCTCGGAGCACTGCTCTCATTGATTCCCTTCACTCTTCTCACACCCGTATTTATACATTTGTTATTTTCCTGGCCCCTTTGCCGCCCACAGCCTCCATTTCCCTGCGCGTGCTTTACAAGTAGTTACAGGAAGGCTTGTAAATAATTAATGCGCCAGTAGTATATTTATTCGATGTGGTCTTCTCAGGCGGTGGGCTGAGCTGGTTCCGTGGGTTAAGGCAGGTACCAGCGGAAGCTTTCTACCAGTATTAGCGCGATCGATTTGAAGTTAATGTGGATGCTGAAATTCCAGCTTCTTAGTGGCCACTCGTGTGTGAGGACTCCCTGTCTAGTTATTAATGCTGGTAAAACATGGCCTGCTTAATGTGGTCCGAGGCTGTGATGTGTGACGGAAGATTACGCAGACCTGTAAAGTGCCCGTCCACGTGTCCAGCTCAGAACACAAAAGAATACCTAAAAACTCTGTAATAAGAGCTTGAAGGCTCTATAACATCGATCAGCAACCTCTGGCACTCCAGCTGCTGTGAAACTACAACTCCCAGCATTCACATTTACTCTGCTGTTCTTGTAACTCTCATAGAAGTGAAAAGAGGATTCTGGGAGTTGTAGTTTCTGAACGGCTGGAGTGCTAGATGTTGCTGATCCCTGCTCTATAACCTCAAAGCATATTGTTGGATGAGGATTTTATGGTTTAGAAGAACAGCTCTGTTCAGAGGCCATTGCCTGGTCACTGCAGCTCAGCTCCCGTTTACTTCAATAACCCAGCACAGTCACTACGTATTGAACGGAGCTGGGCATCTTGACCCATGCAGCAGTGAACAGCTGATTGGTGAGGGTGTGGTTTGTTGGATCCTCACCGTCAGATATTGACCCCATAGGCTTCTATAGTTCATCAATATCAGGAGCATGAAAAACCCCTTTAAATTGATTGTGTGGTCCATGAAAGTTTTTCAAAACGGCGTAAAATAAAATAGATCATGCTCTGCTTACCAGTCCGCTACCGCTCCTGTTCTTGATGCTTCATGGTCCCTCTCGACACTGGAATTTTCTGTCCAGCCACAGCAGTGAGTATCCTCAGCCAGTAATAGTAATGGGTATTACAGACTGACTGGGAACTAGGAATCGTTGGAACTGGAGCAGTTGGGCACTAGTAAGTTGAGTATTGCTTATTTAACTATCTATAAATAAAAATGAATTGCCCAGACAAACCCTTTAATGGGTGTTCTATGATTTTGATATTGATGGCCTAGCTATCAATATCTGATTGGTTGAGGTCCGACCCCTGGCACCCCCTCTGGTCTGCTGTATGAAGAGGCCACGGCACTTGATGAGCGCTTAGGTCTTTTCCTAGGTCATGTGATGTCACAATCTTTGTTCACATAAATAGGGCTGAGCTGCGACATACAGCACTGCCACTGTCCAATGGATGGCGCTCTGTTTGGTAAAGCTTCGGTAAGTGCCATGGCTTCCTCTAACTGCTGATTGGCGTGGGTCTGATTCCAGGCAGCACTGCCGATCTCATACTGATGACCTATCCTGAGGATAGGCCATCAATATGAGAATCCTGGAAAACTCCTTTAAAGCTTCCCCAGAATTAGAAGCTTAAGCCAAGCTTTTGGACGTAGTATTAGACAGATTCTGATTATATATTTTCATATAATATATTCTTATTGGTTTCCTCCTGTTCTTTTTAGCATCTGAACCTAATTTGAAGTTGCGCTCCAGACTGAAACAAAAGGTGGCGGAGCGCAGGAGCAGCCCTTTATTAAGACGGAAAGACGGTCCTGGTGTCACTACTCTGAAAAAGCGTCCTTTGGATGTATCCGGTGAGTGTAGTCTTAAGCCACATTCCTGATTTTCATACTTTTTTTTACCTGTAGCATTTAACCCCTTCAACCACTGTGACGTACCGATACTTCAGTGGTTGAGGGCTTGTATGGAGCTGGCTGCTGTGGTATCGTACAGCAGACACCCAGCCGCAATGACAGGGAATGGCAATCACGCCAAACCCCTGTCATTTAACTACTCGAATGCCGCTATCAACACGGATCACGGCATCTGTGAGTCAAGGCAGAGGGCTGCTACTCCCTCTGCCTTCTGTTAGGAGCCCCAGCAGTCAAATTGCAGGGCTACAATCAGTTACAGTGGCAGCCTGGATGCTTCTAAAGTTTACCAGTTCTGCCATGGTAAGCTCCCTGCTAAGCTGTGCACAAAGCGCTGCGCAGCAGGGAGCATGTGAAAATCCTGTTCACCCTAATAGGTGACTATTAGTGTGAATAAAATAAGGGATCAAAAAATCCCAGGTTCTAGCCTCCTAAGGGGGGTAAAACTTTTACATATAAAAATATGTTAACAATACAAAAAAAATCATATCTGGTATCGCCACTTCCAAAAATGTCTGAACTATTAACATTTTTTAAAATTCCTGGACGGTGAATGCTGTAACAGAAGAAAAAAAAGAGAAAATCGCACGAGTTGCCATTTTTTAGTCGCACCGACACCCCCAATGAAAGGTACCAATAAAAACTTTGTTCCGCAAAAAACAAGCCCTCATACTTCTCTATGGACTGAAATATGAAAAAAGTTTGTCAGAAAATGGCAATGCAAAGATTTTTTTTTTCCCAAAACTTTTTTTTTAATCATTAAAAAAAAACTATATGTTTTGTATCTCCGTTTTCGTATTGAGCCACAGAGTAAGGATGTAATTTTTAGCACAAAGTGAATAACCGCGCCCCCTCTTGCCTTTGAATGACGGCCCGCAATTCGGCTTTGCTTTCCCAAGTCTCGTGCATGCGCGATGACCTCTGTTTTACTACGTGTAGGGATAAGCGAATTTCATATTTTGAAGTTCGTGTACGGGATCGTGGTGTGGCATTTACTGAAGTGCGTTATGGATTCCTTACCACGGACCATAACGCAATTCCACAACGGAATGCCTTTAGAGACATTCCGTTATTCATTCCGTCATAATAGACGTCTATGGGCTGCAAAACTCATCCGTCCGGTTTACGTTATGCAGCATCGGACTGCAGGATGAAAAATATGTTTAGTATCACACTGCGGGCTACTCTGAGGTACTGCTGGCGGGTTTACATGCATTTAGGAGGTGACAGGTTCCCTTTAGCCCACACAAAGAATGTTTTTCCCATTTTTCCAATAACAGACATGGTAAATTAAATGGTTCCCTTAAAAAATTCGACTTATTCCCCAAAAAATAAACCCTCATATGGCTATATGAAGAGAAAATTAAAGTTATGACTATTGGGACGTGGGGAGGAAAAAATGGGAATGCAAAGCCATACATGGGCCCAGTACTTAAGGGGTTGAAATGTCATTTATGAAGCCGAAAGCCATTTTTGCCTTGTGTTTGATCCGTTTATATCTCATGTGTTTTCTTGTAGACTCCGCTTGTAACAGCGCTCCTGGTTCCGGTCCCAGCTCTCCCAACAACAGCTCAAGCAACATCACTACTGAGAACGGCATTGCTGGGCCTTTAGGCATTCAGTCTGAGGTATCCACCGCCAAATTTGCCCACTTTAATCCTTTGAGAGGAAATAAACATTATATAGATTGCTATATAGATATATAGAGCCCATAATGCTGCAGGATGCCACTGACTTGCCACTGACGTCCAACATACTATGTACTTTCATCCTCGGGCTAAGCCGCCACATCAGTCATTGCTTACATATAGCTCACTTTCTTTCCTAGGCGTCATTGGCTCACAGGCTGGCAAGCAGAGAGGGCTCTGTCACCCAGCTGCCGCTCTATACCTCACCATCTTTACCCAACATTACCCTTGGGCTGCCTGCCAATGGATCTGCCAATGTAAGTGTTTTAATCATACATTCATATCACAATGTATCTTATATCCTATCCTTCCTGTCACACAGTTAAACAGGCTTTCCTGTGAGGATAGGTTCTCAGTATTCATGGTTTGGGGTCCATGAGTCGGCACCCCCTGTCAATCAACTGTTTGAAGGCCGAATGCGCCACGTCATTGTTTTTTCTACACCGTCAGCCAGAGATCATGGGGATTTTGAAATTATTTGACACCACTCTGTGATTTATATTGTCTCTACGTTTCTATCCACTCTTTTTTTTGTCCCACTTGGGGTACAATCTCATGGTGGGGTCTTGTCACGGTAGTGATGTGGCCTCGATGCGGTCTAGTATCACTCAGCTATACGACGCACAGCAAGCTCTTGTTAACTAATGAAGACCGCACTGTTTAGTCAATCTGCCTTGTTAATGACCTCGTGGCATTGAAGGTGGTGCGCGGTCATTAACAATACAGACCAACCAAACAGTGCGGTATCATTAGTTTAACAAGTGCCAGCAGTGGCCTATACACTCTTCTCTCTTTACTTAAAGGGGTTGTCTTATTTAGACAACTTATCACCTATCCACACGATATGGGATAAGTGGTTGATCGGCAAGCTCCTGGCCGCTGAGGACCCACCGATCATTACAACAATGGCCCATGCTGTCCATTTGAATGGGGTGGCAGACACACATGCATGTTTGCTGCTCCATTTAAAGGGGTTCTCCACTTTTCCTATATTGATAATGACTAGGACAGAGCCTTCCCAATAAACTGACTGAGACAGAGGAGCTGTAATTACACCTGCTCGCGTCTACAATGTGACATTAAGCAGGTAAAAAGTGCAGAGAATACAATGCTCGTATTAGCACTGCGTTCTCTTCAAATAGCTGATTGCCGTCAGGCCGCCACCGAACGGATATTGATGGCTTATCCCGAGGATAGGTCATTGATATAAGAAACCTGGAGAACCCCTTTAATTCTATGGCACTGCCGGAGGTAGCCGAATACAAGCGCTTGGCCATCTCCGAGAGCCCCATAGAGTTGAGTGGATTTCAGCAGTCTTATAAAGGCCTCTATTAAAGCAATGCATTTAATTCAGTCGTTTATTTTAAAGTTTTGAGATGCAAGTAAATGTCATTATACTTTCATGGACGCAATGCATTACCGTGTTGTAATTATTCTTTTTGTCTTCCCGATCCGTATTGTTAGGGTGCTTCTGGACAGGACTCTGAACGCCTTTCCCTGTCTAATATCCAACAACGACTCTCCTTATTTCCTGCTGCTCACCTTACTCCATACCTTGGTGCCGATGCAGCAAGCTCCCATAACTCCCTTCTGCAGCATATGGTCCTTCTGGAGCAGCCCAGTGCACAGAGCCCCTTAGTGACAGGTAATCATCTCCAACCTGTGTGTCCATGCTAAACTGCACATGAATCGGCACCGGCAGCTTTAGCAGACTTGTTTTATTGTTTTTAGGGTTGGGTGCACTTCCTCTTCACTCCCAGTCCTTAGTGTCCACTGATCGCGTCTCCCCCACTATCCACAAGTTGCGTCAGCACCGCCCATTGGGCCGTACACAGTCTGCGCCGCTGCCTCAAAATTCTCACGCTCTGCAGCACTTGGTCATCCAGCAGCAGCACCAGCAGTTCCTTGAGAAGCACAAACAGCAATTCCAGCAGCAGCAGCAACTACACCTCAACAAGGTGTGTGCCCGACTTCTTCATGCCCTTACCCAGAAACTATCTCTCTCCTTCTCTCTGAAAGCTAATCTTAATTATTTGCATACATTTGGGGCACAGTGTACTTAAAGCAGTTTTTTTTAATATAATTTTAAAGCAAATGTTTGGGACTAAATGGGCCTACCTTAAGGATAGGCCATCAGTATTATGTTAGTGAGGGTTTGTTCCCCAGAACCCCCAACCATATGCAGAAGGAAGGGGTGTGGTGCTCCACAGCACCATTAGTATGATTGTGGTTGAGTGCAGTACTACAGCTCAGTCCTATTCATAAGACTTACTTGTCCTGTACATGTTATATTCTTAAATACAAAGAAAACCAATGCACATGTGAACCCTCAAGCCTAAACTAAAATTAGCTAAGGCCATGCATGGTATGCTAATAAATTGGGGTTCAATAGACAGGGAGATATATATAGCTCAAAACTGGAGTGTACGCTCCCAGAGACAAAACCACAACCTGTAAGAAAACTGGAGCACACTCAATATATTAGAAAGGTATATATTTTATTGAGGTATCAAATTCATTCAAATGCAGCGGCATTTGGTAGCTTTATCCATCGGCACATTCAGTTTTGCCTTTGTCTCTTTGTGACGTTACTCTGTCTTTACAGATAGTAGCCGTCTTTTGGTCCTACCACGTATTTCAGCTTATATATGTACTCCGCTTTGCCCTTTGTGCCTGTTTACTGTTGCACCTTATGTGCCGTTTGTGTCCCACCAGGGTGGCGCTCTTTTCTTTCTGCCCACCTTGTTTTTAATGGCGATGTTATTTATTACGTTATGAATAAATGAATTTGATATCTCAATAAAATATATACTTTTCTAATATATCGAGTGTGCTCCAGTTTTCTTAGAGGTTGCGATGTTATATTCTTAACAGTGATGTTAAAAGCAAGCAAAAAAAAACAAAAAAAATAAATAAATAAACGGTAGAATAGTTGCCCACCAAGCCTTTTTTGTATTTAAAGTGGGGTGACTGCTGCCACAGCATTAGGTAGAAGCAATGGAGTGACAGCCAGACATGTGTGTGACTCTCTTTATTATAGTTTGAGAGCGAAACGGACATAGTTTACAGCAAAGCAAATTGGAGTTTAAGGCCTCTTTCAGATGAGCGTGTCTTGTGCGGAAATCCTGCTCCATGTATGAGCGTGATTTCCCGTTATGGACACTGCCTGTTTCGCAGAAGTGCACAGCATTTTCACGAGTTATAATTCTGTGCATCTCTGCATGACCTGTATCTACTGGCATAATGCCATCAGTATAATTTTGTAGAAGCAGGATCATGCAGAGACACGCAGCATTATAAATCGTTATAATGCTATGCGCTCCTGCAAAACGAGCAGAGTCCATAACAAGAAATCCCGCTCGCACACAGTGTGTGATTTCCGCACAGGACACGTCTGAAAAAAGCATAATAAAAATTTACTTCTCATAAGGCTGGCTCGCAAAATCAGAAAAGGTAGAAATTAAATCTTGGATTTTGTCCTTTTTCCTAACATTCATTAAAGGGTCATTAAGTTTTCATGAAACTTTTGATATTTCAAAGATATATCAAAGATATTGATTGGTGGGGGGGTTGGAGTGTTCAGACCCCCATTGAGTTCTGGAACGAGGAGAGGGAGAAGGGCTCGCATACCGTGCTCTCTCTCATCGCTGCAGGAGTGGAATTGAGACGACTCATAGAAAGTCTATGGGCTGGTTTCTATTCCGTCCCCTAGAGTGAGGAGGATATGCAAGCACTTCTAGAGATTGGTGGGGGTCTCGGCACTCAGACCCCACCAATCAAACTTTTGATATGTCTCTATGACATATCTAATGTTTTATGAAAATTCAGTGATAAGGTAATGCTTCTAAATCCTCCACCACCTATTCTCATTCCGGAACTTCTTCATCCATCTTTTATGACACTCTCTGGTGTCAGACTTCTCTTCTCTGCTCCATCATGGCCACCTATTTCTCTTTTAACGGTATCTTAATGGTATCTTTTCTAAGTTTCAGGGTGTTTTCAGTTTTATTTAAGTATTTCATCGAGATGAACTGATGGGATCTGTATATTTTGTATGGTTTCAGATGATTCCTAAAGTCAATGAGGTTTCACGACAACATGAAAGCCACCCTGAGGAAACCGAAGAGGAGCTGCGTGAGCATCAGGCCATTCATGAGGACTCGTATATAGAGCATGGATCTGATCATAAGGAGCAAAGCCTTGGAGGTGTTGTGCGTGTGAAGCAGGAAAGAGAGGAAAGCGAAGATGAAGCCTGCACGCAGGAGCTAGAACAGAGTAAACTTCAGGCTGAGCAAGACCTTCTCTTCAGACAGGCATGTGACCCATACACATTGCGTGACTTGTAGTATTTTTTTTAAGCTTCTTCTGTATGTTATTGAAACTTATCATCATCTTTACATTGCAGCAAACACTTTTGTTGGAGCAGCAACGCATACATCAGCTGAGGAACTATCAAGCTTCCATGGAAGCAGCTGGTGTTGTCGTACATTTTGGCGGACATAGACCACTGTCAAGGGCCCAATCTTCTCCAGCTTCTGCCTCCTTTCCCATGTCTGTTCAAGAAACGCCCACCAAACCACGATTCACTACAGGTTTGTTTTTTTGTCTCTTTAAGAACATCTAGCAGGAAAACTTTTTTTTCACACTACTCTCCTGCCAACGCTTCACTGGTCCCTACCGATCTGTTTACCAGACACCAGCAATTACTGGCTGTAGTGGTGACGTGACGACGCTACTGAGGTCTCTGCTGCAGCCAGTGATAGTCTGCTTTTGACACTCCACCTGAGGACAGGTTATTAATATTTAAATCCCTCAAAACCACTCAATATGTCAAAAGCCAAACTTAAAAAGGTTTTCCGAGATTTTAACACCAACAACCTATCCAATGGATAGGTCATCAGTATCTGACTGGTGGGTTTCCGACACCTGGGACCCCGCCAATCGGCCATTTGAGAAGGCACCAGCCTTCTCGCAGCTTACCAAGCACAGCACCGTACATTGTATAGTGGCCATGCTTGGTATCGCGCTCAGTCCCATTCACTTCAATGGGGCTGAGCTGTGCGTATGCCACGTGACCGATAAACGTGTCGTCAGATGGACTAGGAAAAGCAGCCAGAGGGCTGCAGCGCTACTGAAAGTGCCTGTGTCTTCTCAAACATCTTATCAGCGAGAGTCCAGGGTGTTGGACCCCTACAGATCAAATACTGACGACCTATCCAGATCAGTATTAACCTATCAGACCCCTTTAACTTAGCCTGACGATGTGATGTTCACATTTCCCGCGCAGGCCTTGTCTATGACACGTTGATGCTGAAACATCAGTGCATCTGCGGGAACACAAATAGCCATCCGGAGCATGCTGGCCGTATACAGAGCATCTGGTCCAGGCTACAAGAGACTGGTCTTAGGAGCATGTGCGAGGTGAGAAGTTGCCTAGTGTTCTTAGTTTTACCTTTTTATACAGTGTGCGCTTTAAAAAAATGTTTATAATCATCTTTTTTATGCATTAATTCCTATTTGCATCCATTTTCACATGTAGTGTATACGGGGCAGAAAAGCCACTTTGGAAGAGCTTCAGACTGTCCACTCGGAGGCACACTCTCTGCTCTATGGCACTAACCCTTTGAATCGACAGAAGTTGGAGGGTAAATGTTGATGTCGATATGATGTTTACTTGCCTTAAAGGGCTTGTCTCACTTCAGCAAATGGAATTTGTCATGTAAGCACATGTAATTCAATGCACTTACTAATGTATTGTGATTGCACATATTGCCTGCTTTGCTGTCTTGATTCATTTTTTTCATTAAATTATACATGGCTCATTTCCAGGGGTTATGACCACCCTGTAATCCAGCAGTGGTGGTCATGCTTGCTAACTACTTTTCCTTCAGTGTGCAACCACGTCCACTGATGCTGGATTGCAGGGTGGTTGTAACCTCTGAAAACAGTATAATGTGATGGGAAAATGAATCAAGTCAGCAAAGGTGGCAATATGGACAATCGCAATACATTAGTAAGTGGCTTGTGATCGCTTTGTCTATATGATGAATGCCATTTGCTGCAGTGAGACAACCCCTTAAATGTCAGATGTACCCTTATTACTGATATTACGTCTCATTTTGTGTCTCTACATATAATGTGTGTGTCTAGGCTTCTTTATATGTATTGAGTGCATACTGTTCCTTTCCTTCTGTGTTTTATTTCTGTATTCACCTCTGGGGTGTAGGCTCTGTGCAGTGGTTTTGCTGTTGTTTTCTCCTTGTAATGTGCCAATAACTGATCTCCACTTACCATTCCTCTTTCCTCATGCAGGATCTTTGACCTCCATGTTCGTCCGTCTCCCATGTGGAGGGGTTGGGGTGAGTGGTCATTCAGTAATGCTCTCAGTGCATTCTGCATTTTCTATATAATACATGGGCACTTATAGGTAAAGGGACACTTCCTTGAAACATCATATTAACAGCCTATATGTGAATATTCCATGTAATTTTTTTTTATAAAAAAAAATTTAAGTGGATGATTTTCTGGATATAATTTCATGTCACACGTATGCTCTGCTTCCTGCCCTGGGTCTTTTAACTTCCTCTTCGCTTGGACTTGAAGCAGAATCTGTCGCCAGCGACCTTCCTATCCAACTGTTTGCATAGACACCTGATTAAAACACTAGTTTTCTTTTGTTGATCCGAGGCTCAGTTTCTTAATATGTAGATTAGACCTTTGGTGCAGCGATGGCGGCATCATTGCTCTTGTCGCACCTAAGCTCTGCTCTTCTCTGTGGTCAGCCCCTTCCTGGGTGCATTGATTTTAAAAAAAAAATGATTTCTGTAAATAGTGCTTTTAAAGTAATATCCCTTTTTGATGAATGTGCCGCTATAAAGCTAAGCACACGGTAATGAAGGTGGGGATTGTGTGACAGGAGTACCAGACTTCTAATTCTGATATTCTGCATTTTTAAGGTTTTTGACTAGGGATGAGCGAACCCAACATGTTCGGCGGTGAAAGAATTCCGTTATGGATTCCATTAGCAGGGAATACAACTGAATTCTATGATGGAAGGCAAAACAGAAGCCTTTAAGAGGCAATCCGTCATAATAGAAGTTTATGGGCAGCATAACGGATCCGCCTGGTTTGTTATGCAGGATGGAAAACCAAGTCCTGCATAACAGAAACCAGACGGATCCATTATGCTGCTCATAGTCTTCTATTATGACGAAATGTCTCTTAAAAGCTTCCGTTTTGCCTTCTGTCATAGAATTCCCTTATATTCCGTGCTAACGAATTTATCCACCGCCCTATTACCGATCCTGAAAATGTTGGGTTCGCTCATCCCTATTCTTAAATACAACATTCTTCATTATTTGTATCCACGCACCTAAAAGACCTTTGTTTGTCAGATTACCGTATTTTTCGCTTTATAAGATGCATCCGATGATAAGACACACCCCAGATTTTAGAGGAGGAAAATAAGAAAAAAATATTTTTCATCAGACCCCAATAAATATCAGGACATAACATCAGACCCCCATATCAGCCCTCCATGTCAGAACCCCATCAGCCCTCTGTCAGAACCCCATCAGACATCCGATCAGCCCTTAAAGGGGTTCTGCACTTTGTTTAAACTAATGATCTATCCTCTGGATAGATCATCAGCATCTGATCGTCGGGGTCCGACACCCGGGACCCCCGCCGATCACCTGTTTGAGAAGGCAGTGGCGCTCCAGGAGCGCCGCGGCCTTCTCACTGTTTACTGCCGGCCTGGTGACGTCACGACTAGTATCAACTGGCCTGGGTGCGGCTAAGCTCAGTTCACTTCAATGGAGCTAAGCCCCGCCCAGGCCAATTGATACAAGTCGTGACGTCACTGGGCCGGCGGTAAACAGTGAGAAGGCGGCGCTCTCACTGCCTTCTCAAACAGCTGATCGGTGGGTGTCCCAGGTGTTGGACCCCGCTGATCAGATGCTGATGATCTATCCAGAGGATAGATCATCAGTTTAAACAAAGTGCAGAACCCCTTTAATGTCATACCCCCATCAGACCTCAGATCAGCCCTTTATTTCTGACCCCCATCAGACCTTAGATCAGCGCTTTATTTCTGACCACCATCAGACCTTAGATTAGAATAAAATAAAAAAATCCCCTTGTCTCTCCTGCGCCGCGGCTCCTCTTCATCTCCGGCAGAACTCATGCTCCCCTGTCTTCTTTGGCCCGTGCTTCACTGTCACCTGACAGCTTGCAGCGTCAGGTCATAGTACACGCACTACGTCCTGGCGCTGTAGGGGGTCAGGACAGTGTAGCATCGGCCCCAGCAAAGAAGACCAGGGAGGGTGAGTACCGGAAGCGCTTGCAGCGCTTCTTCCCTGCTCCCGGAACCTAATGCATACTAGTGAGCGCTTCCATAATTGAAGCACTCACCAGTATTTGCTTTATAAGACACACGCCTATTTTATCCCCACTTTTGGGGGGGGGAAAGTGCGTCTTATAAAGTGAAAAATACGGTATTTTTTTTCAGAACTTTTCTGTTTTAAACAAGATAGATGTCCTAATGCTTCAATCTATTTAGGTGGACAGTGATACCATTTGGAACGAGGTCCACTCCTCTGGGGCTGCTCGACTCGCAGTGGGATGCGTCGTGGAACTTGCTTCCAAGGTGGTAGCTGGAGAGTTGAAGGTGAGCACCTGTTGTGTGTTGTAATTTTGAGTTAAAGGGGTTATTTTATTTTTTTATTTTTAAAAAAGTAAAAAGAACAGAAAATGAAATGAACTGGTGAAAATGTTATAAAATAAGAATAATACATTATTCACCTCTTCGGTACCCCACTGATACAGCACATTGGCTTCAGCGGTCCCTGTCAGTCTTTGTTTACAAGATGCAAGAACTGATCACTGCAGCCAGTCAGTGGTGGTAACGGGCACTTGCCACACTCCTGGCTTCACTGCTCCATCCTAAGCCATGATGCCAGTAAGTATAGCATGTGACTGAAAAGGCCAGTGATTGGCTGCAGTGGTCACGTTCTGGTGCTGACAGATGCTAATCAAAGACTGGTGGGGAAATGCCAGAATATCTGTTTTTTTGTTTGTGTTTTTTTTTTTCTTCGGAAACCAGAATACATGCAACTACATGTCATAAAGTTATGATGAAAAAACATAGTTTACTGCCCCCATCTCATCATACTCACACCAACGTCTGTGAATAACAGATTTTGTCCTCTCTCCTTTGACGCAGAATGGCTTTGCTGTGGTTCGACCTCCTGGTCACCATGCAGAAGAGAGCACGCCAATGTAAGTTCTGTCCTGAGAATCTCATCTGGAGGGTTAAGGGGGTAATCTGGATTGCCTTGTTTTCTCAACAGTATCACTTACATTGTAGGGGTTTCTGCTACTTCAATTCTGTGGCAATAACAGCGAAGCTTCTCCAGCAAAGGTTCAGTGTTGGAAAAACTTTGATTGTGGATTGGGTGAGCAGCTACTAAATCTATACTGTCAGAGTAACGTTATCAGGACAAGCTGGTGTTAGAACATTGACTTGTATGTTTTAGGATGTACATCATGGTAATGGTACCCAGCAGGCTTTCTACGCAGACCCTAGTGTCCTTTACATATCACTTCATCGCTACGATGACGGAAACTTCTTCCCCGGCAGTGGGGCACCTGATGAGGTATTTGGACATTGTAGACATCTATGAGATTAATGTTTATTAGGAGATATTCACTGTGAAATGATTATGACTGTTGCACTTAGCAGACAGCCAGTTGCCTCCATAGGCATTAGATATGTTCAGATTTAGGACTCATGCACACAACCATATGTATTTTCCGGTCCGCAAAACACGGATCCGCAAAAAATACGGATGACATCTGTGTGACGTCAGTGTTGCATCCGTTGTTTTGCAGATCCATTGTAACAGTTCCTGTCCTTTTCCACCAAACGGACAACAATAGGACATGTTCTATCTATTTTGCGGAATGCGGAGTGATTTCTTTTTTTTCCAGCCCGATTTTAAAATGAATGGTTTCGCATATGGACCTGTAAAAAGCGTAACGGAAACGTATGTGTGTGTGAATGCATTTGTGTGCATGAGCCCTTAAGGTGCTTTATCCAGCAGTTGTAATCCTTTACTTTTTTCCATTAAAGGAGCACTAAACAGAGAAAATGCTGAATGTGTTGCCTTTCTTCGTGCCATCCTTTCCCTTGCTCCTGATTTGTCTCATATTACAATTAAAATGAGAAATATGTGAAGACATTTTCACTGTGTCCCGTGAGCTACCATTCCCCCTCCTCCTCCTCCTCCTCACTGTCTGGTGTGTGGCTGTAAGACAACTGGCTGCAGCAGGAGCCTCCCTCCTATGCTCTGTCTGCCGTAAGACAACAACACTGTTAAGCCTTTCCACCTTAGCTAGTCACCAACAGAAGATGGAAGAGATCAGCCAAAAATAAGCCTCTTTCTTCTCTGCAGATTCTCAGAATCATGCAGAAAATGCTGCACACTGACAGTGAGGTCCTGTTTTACTTCTAGGATTGATTTCTAGGTTTAGTGTTCCTTTACTAGTTTGTGGACCACAAAAAATATGGTAGTGTGAATGCTCCCTACTATAGCCTTAGCTGTGTACAATTTGATGACATTTACCTGTTTACGGATTTTAATTTGAGATGAATAAAGTTTAGGGAAAATAAGGTAGCTGCTCCTGATTTCATATTTCCTGCCTCCGTACACATTAATCATGTCATATTTGCTTGGAGTTGCTGATGATCTAATGTGTGTGGAGGCTGACAGATCCCCCCCACACAGCCTTGCCTCCACAGAACGGCTGCCTCCACATTGTGTACTTGACCAACTCGCTTCAGTATTTAGTAGGAACTGATTTTCTTGCTGCTTTTTTTTTTTTTAATGATTTACTTCTTTATTTTTTTTTTTGCTCCTTTGTGTACAGGTCGGCACTGGGGCTGGTGTGGGATTCAATGTGAACATGGCTTTTACCGGAGGCTTAAATCCACCCATGGGTGATGCGGAGTACTTGGCTGCTTTCAGGTAGGATGAATTTGTTAGTTGATTTTAAATGCTCCCCCATGTTAATCAGTGCTACAAAAAAATGTTAATTAATATGTAGCCTGTGACTCCACGTGGACTTCATAGTTATCAGCTATATGACCAGTTCTATTAGGTCACCCTATTTTGGACCCCTATGGCAATGGTAGACCCACCTTTGAGTGTCACTGGATGCCAACACCGGCTGGCATGTAGCGACACAGTGGATAGCTACAAAAAGAAGTGCTTGATACGTTCAGCACGTTGTGCAGGCACCTTTATGTCAACATGTGCTTCATTTTTTAGATCTATGGTATTTTTTTTGGTACTCATTGTAGCAAAGTGGTATTTTCATCTGCATACGGTTTGTATGTTCTCCCCGTGTTTGCGTGTTTTTCTCCGGGTACTCCAGTTTCCTCCCACACTCCAAAGACATCTTGATGGGTAACTTAGATTGTGAGCCCCACTGGGGGCAGCTTGATGCTAATGTCTGTAAAGTGCTAAGGAATATAGTAGCGCTATATGAGTGTGTAAAATAAATAGACGGCTTAAAAACGTCATTTTTCTTATTTATTTTTTCCTTTGCCTTAGGACTGTGGTGCTGCCGATCGCTAAGGAGTTTGCCCCAGAAGTTGTTTTGGTGTCTGCAGGTTTCGATGCTGTAGAAGGGCACCCAGCTCCTCTGGGAGGGTACATGGTTTCTGCCAAATGTAAGTGGTTGAGGACATGATTCCTTAACGTAAAGAGATTGGCAACATTATTATTTTAACATAATTAAGCATGAAAATATAGTAAATTTTGTAATTTACTTTGTTACAAAAATGCTCAACCTGTGAGACATTCTCTTCATTATAATTAGGGATGAGCGAATCGACTTCGGATAAAACATCCAAACTCGATTCACATAAAACTGCGGTCCAATACTGTACGGAGCGAGCGCAGTATTGAACCGAAGTTTTATGCAAAGTCAATTCGCTCATCCCTAATTATAATAGTGCCCCCCTGGTATATAATCTGTATAGTAATGTGCACGTCCACCTACTAAGGTGGTCGAACATGCTCAGTTCTATCCTTCAACTGCAACCAGGTCAAAAAAGCCATTTCCATCTGTGAGTGTTACACAGGGAGAGACCTGCACCAGAAAGGACTCATCCCCTGAGCTACCAGCCTGAAGAGAATCTCGCGGCATAATTAAACGGGAGGGGCTAGCTTTGCCTCTATGTGAGGTACAGGGTTGGTTGTAGCTTTGTTAGAAAGAGGTTGGCACGTACTGTATGATCTCTGATTCTCCTTTTTTTTACATTAATAATGGGATAACCCCTTTAATATGTTTACGGCAATGTCACATTTGCTTTGTGGCTTATGTTTATAACATGACGGACACCAGCGCCACTGGATGATCCCCACTGACTGAGAATGGGGCTTGACAGGTTCTGCTGAGGTGTCCTTTGTTTGGCCAGAAAAGTAGCGCTGCATGCAGAGCATTAATGACTTAACCTTTCTCCCCAAGGTTTTGGATACCTGGCAAAACAGCTTATGGGGTTGGCTGGAGGTCGTGTTATCCTCGCCCTGGAGGGGGGCCATGATCTGACAGCGATCTGTGATGCTTCTGAAGCCTGTGTGTCTGCTTTGCTTGGTAATGAGGTAAGATGAAGAATGAAATGCTTAAACTATACGTAACGGAACGGTCAATGCCCAAGTCCTATTCAGATACATGTATATCGTGTATTTTCAGGCATCTTGTCTTGGACTGCTGCTACAGAAAGCTGCTATGAAAGGCAATGTGTCACTCATATTTTTTCTGCCATAGACACACTGGTCAGGAGGAGACCTCACTGACTTCTATGGGAGAGTTTTCTAGGCATGCTCTGTGACCTGTGCAGAGGTCAGGAGGGAGGAGATAAGCTGCGATATCACCTATTGTGAATGGTGGATCCTGTGTTACCTATATATAGGTGATATCTGTCCTCATAATCCTGCCTATGCTAATGACGAAAAGTGATCTGTACAGACCAAGGGGGTAATTTTACTAACCAGAAATACGCCTATATTAGGTGCATTTCTGGCGAAGAATGCGGCACAACTTTTCCCCGCTTACGCCAGGTCTAAAAAGGTGCAACGTCTGGCAAAAAAATAAAAAACGGAGATAGCCCGTCCAATGCAATCTGTGATTTAATCAGGATGCAGCGTTTCGGCTAATAATATGCCTTTTTCATGCTTGAAAAAGGCTTATTAGCCGAAACGTTGCATCCGGATTAAATCACAGATTGCATTGGACGGGCTGTCTCCGTTTTTATTTTTTGCCAGACGTTGGATCTACACGAACACAGGGACTCTTTACCACCCCTGGGAGACGTGCACCCAGAACCAAGGAAACATAGGAGTGCTGTATACATGTGATAACCAGGTCAAAAAAGGTGGGCGGGGAAGACGGCCCGGCTTATTTACCATTTTCTACGCCTGGTGTTAATAAATGACTTCCCAAGTGTTTCCTGTTAGGCCTAGTGGCCAGTGAAAAAACTGCAGGATTTTACAATTTTATTTTTTTATTTTGGTTTAAAAATTTAAAATAACATCACTAAAGCACCAAGCATAGCATGCCATAAAATATGCAGCCCTGTGCCACATTGCGTGGATAGAACTTCACTGCAAAGTTACATCTGGCCCCTTGTCACAGAGCCGGTGTGAATCCAACCTTGATCTGCTTAACGCGCATCTGACCTGAAACAGTTGCACTTTAAATCGCTTCATCAATACAATGCCAATAAAGAGTCAAACCAGCTAGTGACTTGGCGGGACGGCTGAATCCGCTTACAGCCCGCCTGCACTCCTCAGTGCACACACTGCACTGCTTATGGGAATGCCAAGGAAAATTACAAACTAGCGTTCTGATGCTGTGGGCAGTTATATTATACAAATAAGGCAGCGCCACCTGCTGGTGGAGAATTGATAATGCAGCCCCACCTGCTGGGAGAGAATTAGAAAAATACTATAAAATACAATAAAAATGTGTTTTGAACACATACCATTATGTTTTCATGTCATTACGGTGTTATTTGGATTACAATTGACAAGTTTTAAATCTGGATAACTTTTCTGTTAAGGTACCGAATAGTGTTTTGCTTGTTTCACTGGCAATATTTGCTCTTTTACTAGGTGTCCAAGCAGCCACCTTTTGGTAATTGCAATCCCATTTTGAAAGGTTATTTCCATCTCAGACATTTATGGCATAACAGCAGGAAATGTCTGGTAGATGTGGTTACTCAGGGCTCTGTCCTGGATGTGGTCGGGATGACGGAAACAGCCAAGCAGCCTTTGCTGCGGTTTCTGTAACTCCTATACAAGTAAAAGGGAGTTATAGAAATGACGCAGCGCAGTCTGCCTGGCTGTTTATCCATATTCCTGCCACCTGTGATTGTTGTGTCCACAATTGGGTTGGAGAGACCCCCACTGTAGAGGCAGAGGTGGGCCTGGCATCTGTCAGACATTTATCCAGTGTGCCCATTCAATATAAAAATGAATTTATGAGACAAGCCCTTCAGACACAAGCCTGGCCGCTCCTCTGATACTTGGTTGCGTAGAATTATAGCACTTTCCTGACTAAATGGTACTCCGTGAGCACCGACTTTACATGGGACTTCTTTCATCAGAATTGGCCTCCCTAAGAACACGCAAAAGAGTGTGAACCAAGCGTCTGCCTTCTTCCTGCATGACAAAGCTAATATTATCTGCTATGTTTGTCGATCCGCCGCCGCTGCTATTCCCGTGATCCTCGCTGTGCTTCACTTCCTCCTGCTACCGTCTTGACACGGTAGGAAATGGCTGGCATTGCCTCTTAGCCAATCACTGGCTAAGACAGGTCATCACTGCAGTCCGTGATTGGCTGAGCAGCATTTACAGCCATTTCCTGCCGTGTCAAGACACGATGTGGAGCACAGCTGGGACCTTGGGAACATTGGGGAATCGGTGAGGCAAGTAGAACTAATTATTTTTTTTTCTTACATAATGCGGGACCACGCTTTTTGTGCTGGAATGCCCCTTTTAAATGGGCTTTTCTGATGAAAATGATGCAGCACTGATGGCTTAGGACCCTGTTTCAATGTGGAGGCATTAACGTGAAGCTCTCTTCTGCTTGTATATGAACAGTTGGAGCCGCTCCCCGAGGCTGTGTTACAGCAGAGACCAAACGGCAACGCAGTGAGCTCCATGGAGAAAGTCATTCAAATCCAGAGTAAGTATAGAACTGCATGAGGCAGGTATGTTATTTATGATTTCTAATAAGTTTATAAATCCATGAAGATTAAAACAGTCAATGGCAGCCTTAGCTAAAGAGCTGTTCTGAGGATCAATGTTTATCACCTATCCACAGAATACAGGTGATAAGAGTCTCTTTGCTTTGATACCCGCTGCTGGGACTTCCATCAATCACATAGATACAGAGACATAGAAGAGAACAGGGGTCTTGTATTGAATGGAGCTTTAGCGGAGTGGTGGTGAAGTTTGGACGCTGGCACCCTATTCCAGGTCCATTGGACTGATGTAGATTACCAGTTTCAGCACTCTGCTGTCTTCCCATAGACTTTAAAGGGAATCTGTCACCCACTTCCACTGTATTTTAACTAATGACAATGACCTGTAGTTCTGTCTACCATCATTAAAACTGTACAAATGTCAGGGTTATCCATATTTCCAAACGCCAAAAAATTAACTTTGGTGTGCTATTTGGAGCCTCAAAGTGCCTAACTGGGCGTGATTAATGGTTCCAGGAGCCTACGCCCGCCTCTTGTTCCCAGTACCACCTCTTGCGCCTAAAAAAAAGCGCCACCCCCCTTCCTCTGCAATATCTTATCTTCTTTCAACTCCGTCTGGGACATGGCATCTGCCGATCTGAGGGACACACGGACCAGGCAGGTGGAGTGGTATGAAGCCTGAACTTACTGGGATTATATCTGAAAATTAAGGACAATTCCTGCAAATTTGGGACTTTTCACTTAAAACTATATATGAATCTGTTCAGCTCCTCCTGCTCTGTCATGTCGCCTGCAGATTATACTGCATTTCAATGGTGACAGGTTCCCATTAAATAACCAATTATCATGGTCACTAGGGGACTATATCACACAACTACTCATATTATGTATTGACCCCTAAAGATAGGATCTGTATTAAAAGCTGAACACAGTAACAAATACATTGCAGTACTGCACTTCTCGGTTACCACCTGTATTAGACACGCTCACACTTGGCTTCACAATCAGTGGGAATACTGAGCAAAGTGCTGGCAGCCACCTGGCCGTCAGCGCTCCTGTAATACAGTGCATTTTAGGGAGAGCTGGTTTATAGCCGATTACTGTACCCTGATCAAACCTCCTGTAATATCACCCGAGCATGCCCTCGCCAAACACTGAACCTGGGGGGCAGTGCATCTACTGTGCTGTAAATGTAAATCAATACATGGTCCGTAGAATCGCACTGGACAGCATTATGGTATAGAGCAGGATGGGCTGAGCAGATTGATGTGTAGGATCAGTATAACATGTCAGTTATTCTTTTATGTGTATGCCCAATTGCGGACAAGAATAGGAATTGCTCTACCTTTTTTTGCGGGGCTACAGAACAGAAGTTCGGATGCGGACAGCACATATTGTGCTGTCGGCATCTCTTGAGGCCCCATTGAAATGATTGCGTCCACGTCCGTTCCACAAAATTGAGGAACGGATGTGGACGCGTAAATACAGTCGTGTGAATGAGCCTTTATTCTGAGCTCAAGAGTCCTGTTAGTGATTGACAACTGTCCCTGTATAAATATACCTATGGCTGTCAATCACTGAATCGGACTGCCCGCCGGCCCGGAATAAGACAAGATTTGAATAAATACATTACTAGTGATACTGACTCTTTATAACAATCTGCTCAGCTCCTCCTGCGATATAACAGTTCACATAGATCCTGCATTGTATAATTCTACTGAACAGAACAAGGATACTGTACTGGGCGGGGGGGGGGGGGGAGATTTATGAAGCCCTGTTCACTGTTTGTTTGTTTTTTTGATGTAACAAACTACGCAAACTTTGGCGCACTCCGTGTTCTTTTTAAACATTTTATGATTTTCGCTCATCGCTATTGAAAAATGGGTCTTGTTAGCTATGAGAGTAGGTATATGCCAAATTTTAACAAATGTGACAAAATGTCAGTCTCATACTAGTAGAGGGTGGCATAAAAACTGGAGTAACACCACTAGACAGAAATGTTATTCTTAAAGATGCACCAAATTTATCAAACAGTGGGGAGATTTATCTGCCTGCACCACTTTCTGACAACCAAATATTTGCAACTTTTTCAAAGCTAGTTGTGCCAAAATTTGTTGCAGTTCTGCACCGCCCTTGCATCTTTCCTTAAAAAAAAAATGGGCATGGTGCGAGGGCCCAATACCTTTATCTTTATTCGTGCGCAAATTAACGGCAGCTCTGAGCTGACCTAGATTTCATTCTGGCACATGGACATCCGGAGTATGTGTCTAATTTATGACACCTCGTCATAAATTATTTGCATCCTCCTGCAGCACAGGAGATTTCAAAGACCAGTATAAAACGCTGGAATTTGGTAAATATGCCCCCAATATGTGGAGTTTGATAAATTGGGCACAAATAATGGCAACGCCTTCCCCTTATGGTGCAGTAAATCTTCCCCCAAAGTCTTTATTGTATGGCACCCTATTTTACCTACAAAATTTGTTTCATTTTCTGAAGGTGAATACTGGCCTTGTCTGCATCAACTTTCCTCCTCCATCTCATATTCACTTGTTGAGGCTCAGAAATGTGAGAGCGAAGAAGCAGACGCGGTGACGGCGATGGCGTCCCTGTCTGTGGACGTCCATCCAGAGCGAAGGTGAGCACTGCAAAAAGTTTATTCATGTAGTAATGAAGCTGTCTTGCTGCATAGAACATTGCTGCCCTGTCCTCAGGAAGGGTCAATATCTGATTGGTGGGGGACTGGCTCCCGGCACTCCCATCCATCAGCTGTTTGAAGAGGTCACAGTGCTCCTGTCAGAGCTGTGGCCTCTTCCTAGATCAGTGATGTCACATTAATCGGTCATGTGCATCTAAGAAAACAAAAATATAGCAACCAATAATACTGTAGCACCAACACTGGCAGGATGCATGACTAAAAAACAACAAAGAGCAAGCCGGACCCAAAAATTCAATATTCCCTATTGATATAAAGCTGACATCAGTCCACAACATTGTTTGAGACGGAAAAAACATTTTGTAGCAGGTTTTTGTGAAGTTTTTGAGCCAAAGCTAGAAGTGGGTTGGCAGGGAATGAGAAATATAAAGGAAGGACAACTACTACTTCCTGCTGGATCTACTTATGGCTTTGGCTCGAAAAACTGCATCAAGACGCTGTGTGCGACACCATCAGCGCCAAAGAGACTTCTTAGAGTTTGTGACTTAGACCTTAAAGAAATCCTCCAGTAAACCACTCGGGTTATGCACCTCAATGTGTAAAATCAGCACGCTTTGCTTTTTATCAGCATTGTTCACTTGCAGGATGCAGGCTCCATTCATTTGGGTACTGCTTAATGCACACCACCATATCTGTTTTGCAGTCTGCAATTGCGAATCCAGTCCGTGTGTGTTCCACAATTTCCTGTTATATGTTAAAAATGCTTATTCTAGTCTGCAGAATGGACTAGAATAGGACATGTTCTATTTTCTTTTTTGTGGAACAGCGGAACAGATATGGTTGTGGACAGCACACGGTATGCTGGTCCACATATTTTTTTGTGGGTCCATTGAAATAAATGGGTCTGCATCTTTCCCACAAAAAATGTAGATCGGATGTGGACCAAAAATATGGTAGTGTTCATGGGACAGAGTTGGAGGAGACTTCAATTACTGCAGCCTTTTGCTTCCTTTCTACTGAGAGATAAGCGTTTAGGATCCGGCAAGCTGCCTGTGTTTGCACAGAGAACTTGTTGGTGAATAAAGAACTGTGATTACAGCAGCCTCTGCACTGGTTCATGCAGGTGTTCTCTCTGCTAAGACAACTGTGGAGATACAATTTAATCTTTTAACGTTATTGAGACATGTCATTTTGGGTGGCCATTCATTTGCTGAAATGCCCATGGTTATAGCTGCTTTGAACTGGCGATTGGTGGGTATCTCATTTTACAGACCCCCTTAAATTAAACATTCTTAATATATGTTCTTTAACAGTAAAATATTGAAAATGCTATACAATGATGCAATGAAAGTCTAAGGCCACGTTCACATCTCCATCAAGATGTTCCCGCTGTCGTCCGGACCAAGAAAAGCTGAATGCAACGGTTTTTATCCGCCTGAAACCCAGCATTTATGCCGGAAAGTGGCCGGATCCCATTATTGTCAATAGGGATCTGGTGGTGATCTGTTGAATCCAGCAACGCCAGATCCAGTGAACTCCGGCAGGCTGTTCTCTGCCGGAAGTGACAACCTCCACAGTTTGGCAGATCTGTTTTATTGAGCACTAAGGGCTCATACACAACACTGTATGTATTTTGTGGTCCACAAAACACGGATCCGCAAAAAATATGGCTGATGTCCATGTGACATCTGTATTGCATCCGTTTTTTTGCAGATCCATTATAATACCTATCCTTGTCCGCTAAATGGACAAGAATAGGACACGTATCTTTTTTGCGGAGCGGCCATACAGAAATGGAATTTACACTGTCATTTCCGTTTTTTGTGGAGCCATTAAAGTTGTTATTCTACTTACGGGACGCAAAAAAACTGAACAGACACGGGAAAAAATGATGTGTTATCTTGAGTATTTGCCCGATTTTATTTACATCTTTTGCTGAGCATTTTTCTTCTTCCGTTCTAGGACTGAGGATGAACCGATGGATGAAGAACCCCCACTGTAGCAAAGTGACTGGTGATTGTCCGTTGTGTAATTCCGTACATTTGTTGGGGGCTGCCCCCTCCAATTTCTCCGCCTGTGCTCTGTCTGCAGGAAGACGAGCAGCGACATGGATGTAAAGAACTCTGTGTACATCACATCCACAGAACCACAAATGGCAGCGCACTGTACAATGCACAGCCGCACTGTGCCGTTCCTGGATGCAGGAGGCACTGCTCCTTCAGGAGCCACTGGCAGCTCTTGCCAAAAATATTTTATTTTCTTCATGATTTTTTTTTTTTTAACTAATACTAATTCAAAGAAAAACAAGGATAAAGTGACCTCTGCAGGTGTCCTCACAAACAGTTTTGGTGCTTTAACATTCTGCAGCAGATTTACAAGGATCCTGTGTGCGCTGAAAGGAGGGTGACCATGCTGCGCGGACACTTGTGTAAACCACTCGGTTTAGCCTGTTTTTCAAATGTTTTTTTTTTCTTCATAATGGGGTATATGCAGTGGACTAAAGAGATCCTCTGGAGCCTGTTTATCACAGTGGGGGACTTTTGACTCTGGAACAGAAGCGGGAGGAAGGATTGTGCCTTGTCCATGGATGGAACACACTTTTTTTTCCATTTGAATGGTTTTATTCCTTTATTGTTTCTGAGGAGTTGAAGGACTTGCCTTAATATAACATCTGTAACCCACAGAAGATGTGGCGTCACGTTACACGAGCCCTTGTGTCCTCTAATTGATCCGATGCTGTGACGTGGTGGTGGTGATGGCTAACGGCAGTCGTCTTGTATTCTTTTTTTTTTTTTTTTTTCCATTTCTCAAGTTGCATGTCGTAAAAAACATACGATGACCGGACTGCGTCCTCACCTGTGAACTGGTCTCTGCAAACAGAAACTTTAATGGCAACTGACAATGTATTTTTTTTAGGTGCATTTCACCATGTGGAGATGGAGGATATGGCCTCTCACTGTGCAGGTAGCATGCACTGCCTGCGCCAATTCCTTTTTAAATGGCTTTTTTTTTTCTTCATATCACGTTGGGGAAAACTCTTTGAGCAAGCTCATCGCAGCCATCAAGCAGTTCATTTTCGGTTCCCATTTCATTTTTAGAAGTAATTCAAAGCTTTATTCACGTTACATTTTTTTAATGTGAGGAATGTTTCTCGTGGTATTTTTTTTGTTGAGGTATTTTTTTTTTTAGGTTTCTTCAGGGGATAATTTAGATT
The DNA here is from genome assembly GCA_033119425.1 of Bufotes viridis. Lineage (NCBI taxonomy): Eukaryota > Metazoa > Chordata > Amphibia > Anura > Bufonidae > Bufotes > Bufotes viridis. The sequence continues at coordinate 118,311,109 of CM065595.1, read as the reverse complement.
CCAAATGACTCCCTCTGATCTTCCCACCGAGACTTCCTGTATGTATCTGCGATGTGGGGATGGTGTCGGGGGCGATGGAAGGACGACCATAAAGACTGATTAGGAGCGCTCCTCCGGTTGTATGTAGGTAACGGGAGGGGGAAGACCTTACCTCACTTGTTACCAGATCAGAGAGCTGTTACTGAGACTTTCATTTCCTAAAGGAGACCAACAATGTACTGTACGTGAGCCTTGCTCCTGGGATTGCATGGAGGGAGCAGGGTGCTCTCAGTCTTGGATATAACCTCAATATAGCACTTATTATCCATACTGAGAGTCGTGGCTGAATTTTCCAGCAGCATGTGACTCGCACCCATTGCCTAACAGATTCCTGGGATGAACCCCCTTACCGTTAGGGGAACAGCGCCGTGCTGCCTAGCAGCAGCAGTTTTCCTGTGTTCCTCGGCAGCTGCTTCTGGGATTTGGCTGTGTTTTGAAGGGTTCTCCAGGGACTGTGCTGCAGGCTGCACCTTGACATATGTTGTTTCCTGTCCTGGCAACACATGACATGTTTCGGAGCGATAGCCAGGGGGCCTCCGGGTGCCCCCGCTCTGTGTGTCGGGACTTTCACATTGTGCCCTTACTGTGTGTATTTATTATTAATTTCATGGCCGTTTTGTAACTACACTACAGCCTGTGACTGCACAAAACAGCACCGCACTGCACCAAACAGTCTTTTTCTTTCCTGGTCTCACTGTGTGTGGTACTTGCAGTCCCCTCCTCCGCTTCATACGCACCCACTTTTTTTTTTTTTTTTTTTGCCTTCTGAGCCCAAAACTACATGCAAAGTATTGTCATCGATGTCACCTGTGCTCATGAGGTTTTGTACTGCTCTGCATTGAATTTCTTGCATTTAAGGTTCTGATGTATTCCGCATGCTTATGGCATGTACGCCTAGATAAAGGGTACACTGGACTGTCTCTGAAAGGTGTATACAGGTGTCTGATTGTAGTCCATTCATGTGCCGGACAACACATTTCCATATCGTTTGTATTACACAAACATCCAAAATATTCATATCCATTGCCAGAGACAGCATCATAACCAGGCTTTATGCTGATTTTTTATTTTTTTTATTATTATTTTTTTAATTATTATTATTCATAAATTCTCTTCTATACCGAATGCATCTTTCAGAGCTCGGATAGTTGATAACTTTACAGGGTATCTTTCAAGGTCCCAAGAAGTGTTTTCCGGCTTTCGTAGTGGGCGTCATACAGTTGGCATGCAAAAAGTGGGGCCGTTTCTCTGGTGATGTCGGAGGTGCATCGGGGGCTACTTTCTTAGACGTTACCCTTTTCTTTCACTTTGAATTTCATTCCTTGCTTTATATCCTTTGTTATATTTTTTTATACCCTGCACACGCTACATTTCCACTCATTCCATGTTTTACACATGTATCATTTTGTGTGTGCAAGGGAGGGGCTACACTCCTATTTCTGGGCATTGACCTCCCTATAGATAAAAAATAAAATATATATAAAGATAATTATATATAGAAATATATATATATGAATCTATTTTTCTAGATTTTACTATATACTTTGAGGTTGCATGAATCAAGCACAGCTCAGTCCTATATTGTGTAGTCGGTCACATTGCTGTGCGAGACGGGAAGGAAAGGGCAGAGAATATGGGGGAGTTGACTGTACCTCATATTGAGAAAGGCACTTGTTTTATTATTTTACGTGGCTCAATCTCAGAGGATTGTGTTAGGCTGTTTTTATTTTCTATGTTTGAATCAAAAAAAGGGTTTGTCCAGTAGAAGGGAAAAAATAGTTTTTTTTTTTTTTCCAGAAATTGCACCACCCCACCGATGAGCTCTGATACCAGACAGGAATGGCGTTGTTTCTGTAAAAACAAAAAAAAGATCAAATTTTTCTTATGCTGAACAACCCCTTTAAGTAAGCATTAACTGTCTGCAAATATATTTGAACATGGCATGAATTTCAAGAAGGAACATATTCCTGCTCCATGCCCGCGGGGATATGGAGATGAGTGGACGTTTTTAATTTTTACATAGAAAGAAGGTGGCGCTGGTGCAAGGAATTGCATTAGTATTGCAACTTTGTGCCTGTAATGGCATGAGCATATATGAGTTTCTAGACTAAAACACTATAAGGGGCATGTAGTAGATGCTACGGCCCTGTGGTAGACACTGTGCACCTTCTCTTAGCAGCCAGAGAGCATGTTCGATACTTAAGTCCCTTGCATCCGTTTGCACGCCTTGTCTGCCATATTGTTTTTCTATCATGCGCCGTTTCCTATTTTATAAGGTGGTCTGCTGTGCGTTCTCCAGTCATAGTGACGGTTTGCAGGCAGAGTTAACGTTTTTCCATTGTAGCGACCATCACTATGTTCATAGGATGCTAGTGAATCGTGGAGTGCGCCCCTTTGGAGATGGTGCAGTTTTGGCAGTACAGATAATGTTACTCCAATGTTCTTTTATTATGTCACCATGAGAATGACTAGTTTAGGCGGTGCCAGCAAGTCTCCCCCTCCCCTTTTCCCTATTTTTGTTTTTTATTATTCCCATGAACCTTGGTCATTCCCAGCATCATCAGAAACACTTATGACCTGAGATAATAGAAGACAATGAATAGGTTTGCCTGCCCGTCTCCTTTCCTGACATTTCATGGCTATGAGCTGCCACCTTTTGTCTGTCTGTGACTGTATGTTTACTTCGGAGGTGACCCTCTCATAACGGGCAGGAGCAATCGCCGCCTTTTTTTTTTTTTGTTTTACATAGGGGTGTGACCATGCCCACCCCACGCTGCCAACGCACTGTGTTTAAAGGAAGGAAAATGAAACCCCTCTAGCAAAGAGTTGATTTGTGTGCTGTGTCCTGAATGGGGCCAGCTTTTCTCATACAGACTGGAAAAAGGGATTACATATGTGTCTGGGGTGTGACTTTCCATATTCTGAGGCTGACAAGCGTGTGTGTATATAATTATATATACATAATATAAATATATATAAAACTATAAACTTTAGAAAATCTGATGCATCATTTATCAGGTCTTTCATGCAGATTTGTCATGACCGTTTTATAACTATGAATCCTTTGGGACACTTTGCATTCACCTGCATTTTCCTTGTCAGGTTTCAGCCCATTGTTACAGAAATCTGGGCGTTTTTCTGCCACTTTTCTGTTCCTCTGTAGAAGCTGAACACTGATTTTTTTTTTTATTTTTTTTTCCTTTTTATTTTATATTGTTTGCCATTTTTTATCTACTTTTTCCACTGACTGTGTATTTTTTTTTCTGTGACAAGGATGTTGGATTTGAACTTTCTTAGCAGTGCAGTATTTTCTACCACATGATGGCAGCGTGTTACTCTTGTGATGTAAATAAAAGAAATGTTACCTATTCCCTGTCTCCGACTTGTCTGTTGATAAAGATCCTAGGCCTGGGTCATCAGAAGAACAGAAACATTTTTTAAAAATGAATCCTTTAAGCATCAGTTGTGCTCATTTTGCATCCGTTTTTGTCAGGTCTGTCAAAGTTTTAGTTTATTTTTGACGGGGGGGGGTCCTGCATGGCATCAAAAATAAAGTATCTCAGACGGAACTGACAAAAACAGATGCAAAATAACCAGAGCGGCTAAAAATAATGGATCCATTTCTTTTTTCTGTTCTGTTGGATCAAAAGAACGAAAAAAAAACTGTGATGTGAACCAGGCCTTAAAGGTTATCCAAGGCCTAAAACATTGGTTAGATAGCCTTAACGTATTCCCCCATTTAACTTTGCAATTAAAGAGGTTGTCCGGTCCTAAAATCAAAATTCTTTTTATGTGCTCCTAACACCCCTCACCATGCATACATATGCCCCCAATACCTGTTTTTCAAGTCCGAGCTTTCCTTCCCCCCTAGAAGACATCAGATTATCCTGGCAGATCTGTTTACTTTCTCCCCTTCTAGTTTTGTTGAATACATAACTTTATTGATACACAAGCCTGGCTGCACTGCACAGAGATGAGTCACAGGCTGGCCACGCCCCCACACTGCTCTGTCTGCAGCAGCTACTCCCATTACAACTCCTGTGTCCATCTTTCTGCACAGACATGAATCTACTTCTCAGTCAGTGTCTAAATCCCATCACTGACCGTCCACAGCCACTGCCCTCATCATCTCCAGAGTGTGAAAAACAGCCTGAATCAGCAAGCGTATCCAATCATATATGTATCTAATCCTATCCTGTGTGATACAGCCTGCAGAGTGGTGTATCAAATCCCAACACTGACATTGCTAAAATGTGTATCTAATCCCATTTTGTATGATCCTGTCTGCTGAGCTGTGTATCTAATCCCTTATGCACACCACCGTATCCATTTTGCGATCCACATTTTTGCAGTCCTATTGAGTTTGATGGATTTGAGGTGCTCATTTTGAGGACCAGAATAGGACATGTTCTGTTTTTACTGGAACTGACATACGGATATAAAAACACACTGATGACGTCCCTGTGCTTTCCATATCCGTATGTCAGTTCTGTGACAGATAAAAATGACTGGTTAAAAATGTGAATCGCACACGGACAGTAACCTTATTTAGTGGATCCGCGACTTGCAGACCGCAAAACAGATACGGTTCTGTGCACGAGCCCTATCACTTATACTGAGCGCCCATAACAGTGACATCCACGGCGCCCCATAACAGTGACATCCACAGATCCCCATAACAGTGACCTCCACAGTGCTCCATAACAGTGACCTCCACAGTGCTCCATAACAGTGACCTCCACAGTGCTCCATAACAGTGACCTCCACAGTGCTCCATAACAGTGATGTCCACAGTGCCCCATTACAGTGACATCCACAGTGCCCCATTACAGTGACATCCATGGCGCCCCATAACAGTGACATCCACAGCACCCTCATAACAGTGACCTCCACAGTGCTCCATAACAGTGACATCCACAGCCCCCATTACAGTGACATCCATGGAGCCCCATAACAGTGACCTCCACAGTGCTCCATAACAGTGGCGTCCACAGTGCCCCATTACAGTGACATCCACAGTGCCCCATTACAGTGACATCCACAGTGCCCCATTACAGTGACATCCATGGCGCCCCATAACAGTGACATCCACAGCACCCTCATAACAGTGACCTCCACAGTGCTCCATAACAGTGACCTCCACAGTGCTCCATAACAGTGATGTCCACAGTGCCCCATTACAGTGACATCCACAGTGCCCCATTACAGTGACATCCATGGCGCCCCATAACAGTGACATCCACAGCACCCTCATAACAGTGACCTCCACAGTGCTCCATAACAGTGACATCCACAGCCCCCATTACAGTGACATCCATGGAGCCCCATAACAGTGACCTCCACAGTGCTCCATAACAGTGACGTCCACAGTGCCCCATTACAGTGACATCCACAGTGCCCCATTACAGTGACATCCACGGCGCCCCATAACAGTGACATCCACAGCGCCCCCTAACAGTGACATCCACAGCGCCCCATTACAGTGACATCCACGGCGCCCCATAACAGTGACATCCACAGCGCCCCATAACAGTGACATCCACAGCGCCCCATTACAGTGACATCCACAGCGCCCCCATAACAGTGACATCCACAGTGCTCCATAACAGTGACATCCACAGTGCCCCATAACAGTGACATCCACAGCGCCCCCATAACAGTGACATCCACGGCGCCCCATAACAGTGACATCCACAGTGCCCCATAACAGTGACATCCACGGCGCCCCATAACAGTGACATCCACGGCGCCCCATAACAGTGACATCCACGGCGCCCCCATAACAGTGACCTCCACAGCGCCCCCATAACAGTGACATCCACGGCGCCCCCATAACAGTGACCTCCACAGCGCCCCCATAACAGTGACATCCACGGCGCCCCCATAACAGTGACATCCACGGCGCCCCATAACAGTGACGTCCACAGTGCATCTCAGTGTGGGAACATATAGAGAAGTCATCAAATGATTTAGCCATTCAGGAGTCTTAGTTCTCATAGGAGCTGCAACCCGGCTTTCTAAGACTCCTGAATGGCCAACTCATTTGACTTCTCTATATGTTCCTATACTGATATATATTCTCCTCAGGAAAGCTGGGTGACAGCCTGTATACCACACAGCTCTCCTAGGAGCTGCCACCTGGCTTTCTGTGTGTGGTATACAGACTGTCACCCAGCTTTCCTAAAAGGAACAGAACCTAGAGCACGGTGCAGGAATGGCCCCAGTTGTGGCTAGCAGGAGGATGATGGGCTGATTGTCCTCCCTCCACCGCTGCCTGTGCTCCCGCTCAGCCTGCCCCGCACTAAGATCAAATGCAGACGTCCAAGGAACACAGATGCCGTCCTGGATTCCTGCTTAGTGTAGGAGCGCACGGCGTCATTGGTTGCTATGACGCCGTGCGCTTCCTTCAGCCGCTACTGTACACTAATAAACTGGTATGATCTATAGGAGTGTATTAGTGTACAGTAGCGGCTGCAGGAGCGCACGGCGTCATAGCAACCAATGACGCCGTGCGCTCCTGTACTAAGCAGGAATCCAGGACGGCATCTGTGTTCCCCCATGGAGGCTCTCTCACCGGCACATGGGCTCAGGAGACTGGGGGTCCACAGAGGTATCTCCCGCCTCCGCTGTGGGTCAGTCCCAGCCTGCTCCTGCACAGCGCTTACATCGCGCTGTGCAGGAGTCAGTACAGGCTTCACATAGAAGCCTGTACAATATACACAGTGGTTCTGCGCATGCTCACTAGCATTCAGCCTAGTGAGCTGTGTAGACGGCCGGGCGGAGCTTTCTCCAGCAGGAGGCGGTGACGTCACTCGTGACGATCCGTCTCCTGCTGGAGAAAGGAAGAGAAGACAGAAAGAGAAGAAGACGGTCTTCAGACGGAAGCAGGGAAAATCCATCTGGAGGGACCACGTGACCGGGAGGCAGATCTCAAGAACGGCTGCACTGTGGAAGGTAAGTATATGTGCAATAATCTTTCCTCCACAGGTTAGATTCAAATAGCAAAAAAAAGGTTAAGCCCGGAGAACCCCTTTAACTTGCTGTTTCAGTTTGACCCTTTTCACCCACGACAACCTGACTCAATAACATCTGCTTCGCAGAGTCGGCGGGTCCCATAATCCCCAGCACTGAAGTCGACAGATGATCATCAACGCTGCTTCCATTCACCCCTTGCTGTTCCTGACCATCAACCATTTTTGTATACTCCCACTGTTCCCCGCTCCTCCCCTGCTTACTATTACTCTTCCGCTGCTCCTTCCAGTCAACCTTCCTTCTCTTACTCCCACTCCTCTGCTAATCCCTGTTGACATGTTTAGCTTACACTGCGCATGCGCAAGCCGTACACGTCGATTAGACAGCGAAGTAACTGATCAGCTGCAGCACTGTTCGTAACTGCAGGTGATAGACCTTATAATTCAGCTGGTCCCCTCTTCTGCTGTATGTGGCGGGTAGCCATATGAATAAAGAAATTTCTATACATGTATATGGAGATGCTGTATTATAAATGTGGGCATTGATATATTAAAACTTTATTTGTAAGAAAGAAACATGACATGCTACAGTAATCTGACACTTTACCATCACCATGGGAGGAGTTCCAAGATGGCGCAGGGTGTAGTTGGACCTGTGGACGGGACGTGTCGCCAAATGGGCAGAGAGTGGGTGTTACAAATATGGTACAGGCCCGCGATCTTTGTATGGAAAAGAGATGTGTTTTGGATGCAGACTGAGGGAGCTGATGGCATGGCATTGCTTCCTTGCAGTGGAGAAAATGGAAATCGGCGCACAATGTAAACAAAGCGGAGATGCACTCTTTACCGGGGTGTAAGGACAGAAATGAGGTACCCCTATCATTACAAGCATATCCAAATGGGCATATTTTATTTACGTAACTTGGGGCTTCAATAACTTGTTAATGTTCAGGACGCTATCCACTGATCAGTTTATTGTCTAAGGCAAAGGAAAATTGGCATCACTGATTTAGAAAGGACCTCAGAATATGCAATATTATATTGTTAATTAATACTTGGAGACAATAGCCCAAATTTACTAAGCAAAATTAGAGGAATGATCAATTTAAAACTTAACCTTTAATGGTAATGCAACTAGAAAAATAGGCCCCAAAAAAATAATAAACGATACAGTAAACAAAATAGACTGGTGGTCATGGCTACGGCCAAGAGATATCCGAAGAACCCTAGGGAGAGAAACAACGGGAACAACCTAACCCAGCTAGGCGTGTCTTAGCTAACCTGACTAAATGGCTTGTTGTGTGCCCTAAGCCATGACTGTGAGTAGGCCTATAAGTGGGCATACCCGGTGGAAATGAGAAGACGCCCGTGAGTGAGGCTGTGGCTCGCATATGAAGAGCCTCCGCCCCTTCCACAAATGCAGGCTGACTAATCAGCCTTACCAACTTATAGAGCGTCTGTAGGAGACCCTTGGATAGATAATAGCAATGGGTAACCAGAAACACACATGGTATAAGGGTGCACCAATGAGTAATAGTGCTCGGCGGCACCTCAAAATGTAACCATGATTCCTACCGCTCCAGAAGATGCGTATCCTTGGCAGTAATCTTACCGTCAGGAAGCTGATGATAAGTCTCCATGGTTGAACTGTATAACAAGGATGGGGTTAGGTGCACTTGCTAGCTCGTCATGTTAATGCCCTACAGAACCCTACACTAGCTATATTCACCCAGTCGCGGATCCCCACGGTCAGGTGCTACAGGAACCTAACCCTGGAATTGATGCGCCCTAGTAAGACCTCTCCTGCCTTTATCCCTACATTCACGTTTCACTTTTTGATGAGTGGAAAAGCTCATCAGGGAAGCGGAAGGGAGCTGTGGGCTTTTTGGTAACCAGGGCGCATTGGAATGGATTCTAACCATGCCACCCAAAAAAGAGTCCAGAGCCAAGATGAGGCTTAAGTTGGATATCATAGCAGTCGGTATAGGAGGGGGACAATTGATTACAGTGGCAAATTTTCATGTCAGAATTATGGCGCATCTTAAGACCCCCTCCTTTATTGCAAAACACTGCCTCTTTCAGATAAGCCCCACCCCATTGTCATGCAGGTCAGAAAAACCTTAGATGCACAAATCTACGCCTTGTTTGAGACAGATTTTGGGGGCACACACACCAGGAACTGTAACGCCTTTGCTGAACTCTCTGCTTTAATTACTGAGACACATGACAAAATATTAATATGTTCATAGAATTCAGCAGTGAGGGCTCATTCTAACTCGTTTGGCGAAAAAGTACTTCTGACTAAATAACATTGCCACCTAGGGAATAAATACCACCGCTGTACAGTCAAAAACGAACATTTACATACATGCAGTGTCAAATTGCAGAGTTTGTAGCTTATAAAACAGTCTAAAGAAGAAAAAATGTATCACCAGTTACGAGGGGTGCACCTAGCCTTTTGCTGCCGGTAATTACTACTGTATGCATATCTGCGTATTGAAAAACAACTTAAAATAGCAATCCTAAGTGGGCTTTGGTACCAAGGTACCAGCCACTACCAAAGCCTAGTTCAGATTGCTGTTTTTAATTGTTTTTCCAGGACATCCTCCATGACAGCACCACATGGAGGATGTCCTTATTGACCTCTAAGGGACAGGAAGCACTGAGAGGTTGAAAGCCCCCTCCCTCCATCACCAGTGTTCTTTTTGTCCCTTACAGGTCAGCAGCAACAGAGCAGTTCCCTGTTGGGAAATGAAGATGTATTTATGGAAAAGCCCTGGGGAGTAGTATCGAAGGGGGGGGGGGGGGTTTAGCTTCTCCTTCCTCAATTATGTTGGGGCTCGGCTAGCACCCCTCGTGGTTGGGGTCCTCTGGCCTTACCAGTTCCCTGTGTCATCTCTGGGTCTGGTAGAGAAGCCGTTTCCCTAAGGTTGGGCTCTGCGTTGTTCCTCCACCTGGCGGCAGCACTCCAGTGCTCTGGGTAACGCCACGACCAGCCATGTAGAGGCAGTATCTTTTCCATCTGGGGCCGCAGCGTTAGACGTCACCGCTGGGCGTCTCCACAGCTGCAGGCCGCAAGCACAAAATCGGGCTACATCATCGATCACTTCCGGGTGCGAGATGCCTGCTTTTGACGTCACTTCCACCCTTAGAAGGGCGCAGTCATGTTCTTTCATTTGGGGGAGGGGTAGACTCGCATTACTACAGCAGGGTCGACTCTCCAGGTGGATTGAGCACCCCATTAAGGAGAAGGAGGAGTTGCAAGATACAGCTGAGAGGTAGGACCTATTTAAGCCTGATGTATTCAGTCGAAGTCTGTATGCTATAATGGAAGGTCCTGGTTCTGGTCTGTCTATTCCTGTCCCAGAATCTCCTGCTCAGGGGCACGTGAGTGTTAAATACCTGTACCAATGGAGGTTTAGTTGGTGCATAAGGTTGAATGCTAGCTGCTGCTTCTCCCTTGTTTTTTTTTTTTAGGATGATAAAGAGGTGGTTCATAAGACGCCCACAGAGCCTAAAAAGAAGGGGAAAAGATGTGCAACATGTAACAAGAAGTTGCCTGACTCCCATTCCAAGCAACTTTGCAGTACCTGCATAGATAAACTAATGAGAGAAGAGCAGCCTTATCCTAAAAAGAGAATTAAGTAATGTCATAGCCAGACCCTTATTTCTGATATTTAAGAACTATATACTGACAGGGAGTGTTCCACAGGATTGGCGCATAGCAAATGTGGTGCCAATATTCAAAAAGGGTCCAAAACCAGAGCCCGGAAACTATAGGCCGGTAAGTTTAACATCTGTCGTGGGTAAACTGTTTGAAAGTTTACTAAGAGATCTTGGAGTACCTCAATGAAAATAAGCAAATAATGCCATATCAGCATGGCTTCATGAGGGATCGGTCATGTCAAACTAATTTAATCAGTTTATATGAGGATGTAAGTTCTAGAATTGACAGTGGCGAATTAATGGATGTCGTATATCTAGACTTCTCCAAAGCATTTGACACTGTACCGCATAAAAGGTTAGTATATACAATGAGAATGCTTGGACTGGAAGAAAATGTCTGTGTGTAAGTAACTGGCTCTGTGATAGAAAACAGAGGGTGATTATTAATGGTACACACTCAGATTGGGGCACTGTCACTAGTGGGGTACCTCAGGGGTCAGTACTGGGATCTATCATCTTCAATATATTTATTAATGATCTTGTAGAAGGCTTGCACGGTAAATTATCAATTTTTGCAGATGACACTAAACTGTGTAAAGTAATTGACATGGAAGAGGACAGTATACTGCTACAGAGGGATCTGGATAGATTGGAGGCTTGGGCAGAGAAGTGACAGATGAGGTTTAACACTGACAAATGTAAGGTTATGCACATGGGAAGGAATAATGCAAGTCACCCATACATACTAAATTGTAAAACACTGGGTAACACTGACATGGAAAAGGACTTAGGAATTTTAAAGTCACCCGTACATACTCAATGGTAAGACACTGGGTAACACTGACATGGAAAAGGATCTAGGAATTTTAATAAACAGCAAACTAAGCTGCAAAACCCAGTGTCAGGCAGCTGCTGCCAAGGCCAATAAGATAATGGGTTGCATCAAAAGGTGCATAGATGCCTGTGATGAGAACATAGTCCTACCACTTTACAAATCACTGATCAGACCACACATGGATTACTGTGTACAGTTCTGGGTTCCTGTGAACAAGGCAGATGACATAGCAGAGCTGGAGAGGGTTCAGAGGAGGGCAACTGAATTAATAACTGGAATGAGGGATCTACAGTACCCTGAAAGGTTATCAAAATTAGGGTTATTCACTTTAGAAAATAGACAACTGAGGGGAGATTTAATTACCATGTATAAATATATCAGGGGTCAGTACAGAGATCTCTGCCATCATCTATTTATCCCCAGGACTGTGACGAGGGGACATCCTCTACGTCTGGAGGAAAGAAGTTTTGTACACAAACATAGAAGAGGATTCTTCACGGTAAGAGCAATGAGGCTATAGAACTCCCTGCCTGAGGAGGTAGTGATGGTGAGTTCACTAAAGGAATTCAAGAGGGGCCTGGATGTATTTCTGGAGTGTAATATTATTACAGGCTATAGCTACTAGAGATAAGTCGTTGATCCAGGGAGTTATTCTGATTAGAGTCGGGAAAGAATTTTTTTCCCCTTAAGTGGTGAAAATTGGCTTCTTTCTTACAGTTTTTTTTTTGCCTACCTCTGGATCAACTTGCAGGATAACAGGCCGAACTGGATGGACAAATGTCTTTTTTCGGCCTTATATACTAAGTTACTCTAAAACCCCCAGAATTGACATTCCTATAGCTAAAGCAAAGAAGACTACCTTACCGTTTGAGGATTCTTCTCAGCTAAAAGACCACATGGACGTAAAAATGGACAGTCTCCTAAAGTCTTGGAAGACTTCTACCCTCATCAATACTAACCTTACTGCCACATCTGTCTACAGATCTATATTTTTATGGTTAGCCCAATTAGAAGAGCACCTAAAGATGAAAACTTCCAGAGAGGAAGTCTTAGAATCAATACCGCTTTTGAAAATGGCTACAGCATTTGTTGCAGATGCCTCCGCAGACTCAATCAGGTTCGCAGCAAGAGGCAGTGTCCTGTCTAACTCCACTAGTTGAGCCGTATGGCTTCAAACCTGGTCTGGTGACATCCCTTCTAAAAACAAAGTGTACCATCCCCTTTTCTGGCTCTTACGTGTTTGGCCCTGTCCTGGATACCATTTTGGAAAAGGCTACGGATAAGAAGGGGTTTCCAAAAGAGAAATCTAGAAAGACTCCGTCCTTTCAGAAACCAGGGCCTCGTTACCAGTCATCGACATAATGAGGGAAGGGTAAGGCGAGCAGGTGGAGTTTTCCCAAAGGTGGGAAAGGGAGGGTCTTTCTCCTTAATCCAAGTCCATCCCAAAATAATCAATTACGGTCTTCCTGTGGAGAGAAATCACAGACAACCCTTGGGTCCTCAGTAGGGCTGCACGATATGGGAATTTTGTGCAATTGCGATTAGGGCCCTAAAAATTGCGATAACGATATGCGATGCGATATTTTAAGGGAATTGTGCTAAAGGTCTATCTGCTTGGATTTTCAAAGTAAAAGTGCACACAGATGACTGATAATGTGAAATGTAGTTATGCTGAACTCAAGAACTGAAAAATAAAATACATATTTGCATTACTGCAAAAGTACAAAATACAAAACTTGCCATTTTCTTTGATAGCACTGCACAGAACAGATAAATAAAATAGATAAAAGAACATGTGTTCATTAAAGAGGACCTTTCACTGGTCCACAGTTTATTAGGCAAAGCTATGTACATGGAGAGCGGCACCCAGGGATGACCCTGCACTTACTTGTATCCCTGGGTGCCGCTCCGTTCGTCCTCTGTAGCCCCCGGTATCATATCCTGAATATGAGCTGAGCGCCGCGATTGGCCAGCGCTCCAGCCCTGGGAGAAGGAGACGCCCAGGGCAAAAGAAGAAGTCTCCACCCCAGGCAAAATTGGAGAAGCAGGAGCGCCGGTACTGGGGGCTACAGCAGGCGAACGGAGCGGCACCCAGGGATACAAGTAAGTGCAGGGACATCCCTGGGCGCCGCTCTCCATGTGCATACCTTTGCCTAATAAACTGTGGACCAGTGAAAGGTCCTCTTTAAAATAACGACTTTCCTCCAGCCCCTCCCCCCTCCCCGCACTGTAACTGATGTATCGCTGGCCGCGCTGTGCAGCATAGCAGCCGGAGATACAGTGTCAGTGTCACGTAGAAAGTCAACCATCGCTTTATAAGACGCACTGCCATTGCCCTCCTCACTTTTGGGGGGAAAAAAGTGTGTCTTATAAAGCGAAAAATACGGTAATATTATTGCAGCATTTTTGGGTCAGCAGATTGCGATATGGCGATTAATTGCGATTACGATTGCTTTCGCGATATATTGTGCAGGCCTAGTCCTCAGGATAATAGAGAAAGGGTACAGAATAGAATTTTTAGGCTCCGCCCCAAAAAGGCTCATCTTGACCAGTTTCAGCCAGCCAGATCAGAATCTAGCTATCAGACAAGATCTCAAGCTGTTATTTCTCCAGGCCATCAGGCCAGTACCCCCAGAAGAACATTTTGCAGGTCACTATTCAACAGTATTCCTGATAAAAAAAAAAAAAAAACAATGGCACATTCTGATCCATTCTAAATATAAAATTCTTGAACCAGTGAGTAAAATACAAAAAATTCAGGATGCAGTCCGTAAAATCGCCAATCCGTCCGGGGGCAGTGATGTGTACACTGGACTTAAAGGGAACCTGTCATCAACTTTATGCTGACCTCACTGAGGGCAGCATAAAATAGTGACAGAAATGCTGATTTCAGCAGTGTCACTAAAGAGCTAAAAGTAAGTGGTTGCTGAGAACCAGCATCATAATCATTGCAGACTGGGCCTGGAAAATAGTCAAATCTACTTGGGAAGAGTCATGGTATTAATAATCTCCTGCACTCTCACCTATCTGCTGCTGATTGGCAGTTCTGTCCTAGGGAGAAAACTAAGTAGAAGACTGTCAAGCACCAGCAGATGGGCGGGAGAGCAGGAATTTAGGAATAACCATGACTCTTCTCAGGTGGCCGTGACTCTTTTCCAGGCCCAGTCTGCAATGATTGTGATGTTGGTTTTTGGCAATCACTTACTTTTAACTTTTAAATGACAGACCACTTAAATCAACTCACCTGTCCTTACTTTATACAGCCGTTAATAAGAGCAGAATAAAGTTGATGACAGGTTCCCTTTAAAGGACGCATATTATCATGTGCCAATATGCCCAGAAGATCAAAAATTCCTGAGATTTGCAATTCAAGAAAGATCCTCGTTATTACATTAATGGTTTCAGTGTCTTCCATTTGGCCTGGCTTGTGTACTAAAAATATTCACAAAAATTATGACAGAAGTAGTTTCTTGGTTACGGAGAGAAAAGAGAATTGTGATCATCCCATATCTAGACAATTTGCTTTTAACCGCTCCCTCTTCCACCATCCTTCAAGATCATCTAGAGTTCACTCTGAAAACACTTTCTCGGTTAGATTGGATATTCAATATGGAAAAATCTAATTTGCTTCCAGAAACAAAAAAGATCTTTCTGGGCCCCCTTCTAGACTCCAAGATCCAGAGATCTTTTCTACCAGAGGAGAAGCGGGTATCAATTTGCAGGGAGATCTCCATCCTACAAAAGAAAAAGATCTGGTGAGTGAGAACAGCCACGAGAACAATGGGATTGATGACATCTTGTATACTGACTGTTCCATGAAGTCAATTCCATTCCAAATCTCTTAAGAAAATAATTCTGACAAGATGGAACAAGGATCCGAGAACCTTGGACCTAAAAATACAACTACCAGACAGAGTGATTCACAGCCTGACATGGTGGACAATTCCCGAAAAATTAGCAAGTGGTGTCCCATGGTCTCTTCAACCACAGATCCTGGTAACGAAAGATGCCAGCAAAACAGGTTGGGGTGCGCAAGTCCAGGACACTTACTTCCAGGGGCTCTGGAATCAGGACCTATCTCACCAGTCCTCAAATTAGAGAGACTTGAAAGCGGTCCTGGAGACCTTTTCGGAAAGCAGAGCATTTACTAAAGGGTCACCATGTACGAGTATTGTCGGACAACATGACAACTGTCTTTTATTTTAAAAGACAGGGGGGCTCGAAATTCCTGCCCCTTCAGTTCTTGGCAGACCAAATCTTCAGTTGGGCAGAAAGATCCTTTCTTTCAATTTCAGCTATCCATTTTAAAGGAAAAGAGCAGGTCTCCCATCAGTCTAGGAGAATGGAGTCTCAAAAAAGACATCTTCCATCTTCTGTGCAAGAAATGGGGGACTCCCCAGAAAAAAGGCGCATCTACGTCTCTTGTTTTCTCTAAACCCGGGGGACAATCCAGTAGCAGTGGATGCGCTCTCAGAAATTAGCTATGAAGCCGGCAGTCTTAAAGAAGCTCAGATCGGATCCTGTGACCCTAATATTGATAGCTCCTTATTGGCCAAAACAATTATGATTCCCGGTTTTAAAGGAGCTAACTTTAGCACATACATATTTTCCCCCTCCAGAGGAAGATCTTCTGATGCAGGTCCCTCTAAAACACCCTCAAGGGCACAGACTGAGATTAACAGCATGGCTCCTGAGGAACAGATGCTGAAAGCCAGAGGTTTTTCACACTGGGTCCATCTTACTATGCAATAAAGTCATAAAAAAGTAATCTCGACTATATATGGTAGGGTGTCAAAGAAAATTTTTTCTTGGTATAATTCTTTGCAACAGGGCTCTTCTCCATCTGTACAGAATATTCTTCAATTTCTTCAAAAAGGTTTAGACAGGGGTCTTAGACCTAGTACTATTTAAGTACAGATTTCCGCATTAAGCTGGTTTTTAGACTTTCCTTCAGCAGAACACGGATTAAGACTTTCTCTATAGCCATATCCAGAATCCGTTCTTCCACACAGAAGTCCGTTCCGCCCTGGGATGTCGGTTTTAAATTGCCTATGTACCGAGTGTAGCGTAAAAATGTTGTCTAGGAAAAACGGCTTTAGTAGCTATAACCTTGGCCAGAACAGTAGGAGTGATACAGGCTCTGAGAGAACCATATTTAAAAATCCTGGAAGATAGAATAATATTGAGCTTGACCCAGCTTTTGTCCCAAAAGTAGTGTCCGCTTTCCCTAGAAATCAGAAAATAATTATTCCTTCATTTTGTACAGATCCAAAAAATCTGAAAGAAAGATTTCATGCTCTTGATGTCAGACGTTCAGTCCTGGAATACCTGAACACTACGTACCCCCTTTAGAAAAGACTCAGACTTCAGTCCTGGAATACCTGAACACTACGTACCCCCTTTAGAAAAGACTTATTTCTACAGTTTTCAGGGAGGAATAAAGGAAAACCAGTATCAAAAACCACAATTGCAAGATGGATAAAAGCTATGATTGTTCATGCCTATTCTTCTCGAGAAATGGATTTTCCCTAAAAAGTTATGGCCCATTCTACCTGTGCAATAGCGCCTTCTAGGGCGGATGCCTCAGTTGAACAGATCTGCAGAGCAGCAACCTGGTCCAGTGTTTCTACTTTTTGCAGACATTATAGATTAGACCTTGCTGCCAATAGTGATTTGGCCTTTGGAAGGAAAGTCCTCCAGGCCATAGTCCCTCACTAAGAAAATTGATCTGGTATTGCTCTATATGGTGCTGTCATGGAAGACCTCCTGGAAAGTAGGATTTAGACCTACCGGTAACTGGTTTTCCAGGAGTCCGACATGACAGCACCCTCCTTGTTCCCTCACAGTTTTTCTTTGGTGATGGATTGCATGTAAATAATAAATAAATAGGTTTGCATCTATCCTGGTGTGGTGATTGAAAAATACACTGGTGATGGAGGGAGGGGCCTTTTAACCTCTCGGTGCTTCCTGTCCCTTAGAGGTCAATAAGGACATCCTCCATGTGGTGCTGTCATGAAGGACTCCTGGAAAACCATTTACCGGTAGGTCTAAATCCTTCTTTCAATACACAGATATGCATACAGCAGGAATTAACTGGAGTCTTGCACGACTTCGGGCGGACCGAACTTTGGGTCTGGGAGATATATTTTGTTCCTGTATGGATATAGCGTTAAAGAGGACCTTTCACCACTCCTGATAGCTCCATGCATTCCCCACGTACTAACAACTCAGGAGCATCTAATCTTATGTCTCTATGTTGTACCATTCCTTTATTATTTGCACTAGAAGTTATGAATGAATTGCTATTAGCCTTCAGTAAGGGTACAGAAGGTAGGTAACCAGCTGGGTGTGTGTACCTGCACAGTCTGAAAACGGCAGCACTGATTAGACGGAGTCAGTCTGTGCAGGTACACCCCCAACTGGTTACCTCCCCTCTGTATCCTTACTGATAAGGCTAATAGCAATTCATTTATAACTTTTAGTAGAAATAATGAAGAAATGGCACAACACAGAGCCATAAAAATAGATGTTCCAGAACAGTTATTACATGGGGAATGCATGAAGCTATTAAAACAGGAATGTCAGGAGTGGTGAAAGGTCCTCTTTAACAGCAAAGTATTTGAACGGATTGATTTCTGATCTATGATCCGAAGGTCCATTCGCTCAAGCCTAGTAATCATGTTCCACATAGTCCCCGAATAGTAATAAAGTCTTCCATAATGCCAACCCAATAGTAATTGTGTGTGCCAGTAGAAAAAGAATTCTCCCTTATAACGTCTGCCAGTACAAAAGTTACCCTTATAATGTGTGTCAGTACGACAATATCCCTGTCACGGACAAACCAACAGAAGCAGCTCTCACCTGTAGTGACTAGCAAAGAAGCACGGATGCAGTCTGGACTAGACTGTGGAACTTCAAATGAGAAAACAGGAAAAATCCAGCTTCTTAAAAGTTGCAAATTTATTCCATCAGGTTAAAATCTTCAGATACAGGAATAGACTCAACGAACAATGCATTTCAGACCTTAAAAAACATTACGGTCCTTACTCATATCCCTGTGTGCCAGTACAAAAAATGCCTCCTTATGTGTGCTAGTATAAAAAAGGTCCCCCTTATAACATGTCGGTACAAAGATGTAATTTATAATCTGCACCAGTACAAAAGATGCTCCCTTCATAACGTGTGCCAGTACAAAAAATGCACCTTATGTGTGCTAGTACAAAAAATGTCCCCTTTTAGTGCCCCAATAGAACTAATTTTTATTTTTTAAATTTCATATTTATAAAACCACCGACAGTGACAGAAAAGGGGGTTTAAAAGTTAGTAATTCCTTTACTTCTTTCTACTCTAGTGTTGGAGGAAAAGGGATTGCCTTTTACAAAGCTCAATGGGAAAAGATTGCAGAGACTATTCATTAAGGAGTTTATAAATATAAATTAGGCAGTTTAATAAACTCCAGTTTTCATCAGCGTGTTCCTTTCATGTTATGGTTGTGTTTTTTCAATAACCTCCTGCTGCTCCAGAAATTGTGCAGTGAGGAGGAGGCAGAGGGTTCCTCCTTTAATATTATTTAATATGGTCTTAATCCCTTTATGTTCTTATTACTCCTAAAACCTGTAATTTCTAGTTTAGACATATTTTTTTACTCGGCGATTTATACAAACAATATATCAAATGTGTACGTACAGAAGCAGCTGCTAGCAAAATAAAAATGACACCCCAACGTAGCCTATCATTATATTTCATTCTTTTAACCTATTTGCTATTGCTTGTTTGCTCCCATTTTCATTCTTAGTAGGGGTGAAGGGTGTCCTGATTCTTGAGATAGTTTCACTCTTTTTCTTGTTCTTGTTGTGGTACCTCTTGATAAGCCCTGCACAGGTCCATACCACCCATGCAAAGTCTGCATTTTTGGTACAATTATATAACTACTTATGCTTGAGCTCTTGTTTAATTTCTGAGGATTTTATTTTTTTAAAAGCCTGAGGAGCGTGCTTTCTTCACCCGTGCAACAAAATTGAGTCGGGTGCCACACACAAAACGTGCACAAAGTTGCAGGCTATCGCAGGCCCCCTATAAGGGCCCCCCATAAACATTTCCCTGTCCCTCCAAGCCAAAAGGCACCTGCAAGGTACTGAGACAAAAAGACAACCTGGTAGTGCGCCCTGGTAACCCTCAGCTGAAGCCAAGAGTACGCTGATCTGTGCTCGCACACTGGGTGTTGGCACAGAGCTAAACAATACTAGGCTGGACCCTTCTTGGAGTGAGGGCCCAAGGGGTATTGCAGGGGGGTGAGGAACCAGATGGCCACACATACTCCCCCTAGACCTCAAGGGGGGTAAGCCATAAGGGTGTCGCAACCCCTAGTAATCCTTGTGACAAACATGGAAAGTGAACAGAGACAACAGAAAAAATAAAAATAAAGTGAATGTGTGCTGAAGCTCTGTCCGGAATTTTAAAAATTCTTCCTCCCTACGTCAGGCAAAGAATAGAGGGGAGGGCACTCAAAATGTGAGAAAGTGAAATGCGTGCAAATGTGCTGTCACTCAGTGGGCTCCCACCCCCAGTGAGTTCAGGCACCGCAGGGTCACCAATCCTGGGGCACTTCTGCACCTCGAGCTTTCAAACATCTCAGCTTCTGGCTCTGATCCGGCAGGGCCCTTGGTCACTCAGCATAGGGCACTAATGGCCCAAGCCATACACCCTAGGGATGCCGTGTGGTTCTCTGCCTCACATTCTGGTGGTCTGGTCCTACCTCAAGAAATTATTAGAACAGATACTACACTTTTCATTTTCTGAGGAGCTCTGGTACCTGGTGTCACTTTATCTGCTGCACAGCGTATTGTGTCATTAGTTGGGCAACGGTAGGCTGAGATAATATTGGACCAGCTTGTGGTTAAAAAAAATAATGATTTATTTATTCCAACCTTTTCATCTGTATGTCAGACATAATGTGACTAATGTATACTAATGCAGAATTCTAAAACCAATTTTATTAAATAGACACTTTGTGCCACCTACCAGGGGGCATGACTTAGTAAGTGGGTGTGACTTAACAGAAGGGTGTGGCTTAAAATGCAAAAATGTGGATTTGAATCTTGGTGCTTAATCCTGGTACAAAGTAAGCCATCGAGTAGTTGGCATAAACTTAGTCTAGAGATGCACCAAATCCATCACTTGGCATCAACTGGTAAATCTGGCCCATTTTTAGACTATAATCTACAGTCTAAAGCTTAGTAAATCTACCCCAATGTTGACATACTTTATAAAGCAACCAATGTACATTCATAATCTGTCTCTACAAAGTTCTACATAAGATCAAACAGTTGGTCCACTTCAAGCACATGACACCTTTTAATGTCAGGTGTCTCAACACTTATGGAGAAGATCTGTGTAAACTGAATAAATTACTAATTGTTCCTATGAAGCATTCCCATGAGGTGCTGTGTGATAGTTAAGTACTTCATTCTCATAGTCCCTGGGAATGGCAAGTACTATAAATCCCATGCCTGTCGATGGTGAGAACTCTGCACCTGGTAAATACGGCATCTTCAGTCCCATTTTATCCAAGACAGTCGGGCAGTGAGATCTGAAAAGAAGGAATACATGGCAGGCGTCAGTGATTCTACAAGAAGTGCTGAAAAAAAAAAAGGTAAAACATTCGGCCCCCAATCACTTATAAACAGATTCCTTAGTGAAGAAAGTAAACCTAAAAGATGTCACTACTTCTATGCTGACATTGGAGGCTGGCAAATATGGTGTGCAAGAACTAAGTCTTTGCATGACACAAAGACAATGGGGGGGGGATTTAGCAATCTGTGCAATAAAAGTAACGCAAAATGTGCCAAAATTACACGTGAACTACATTGCACCAAATTTCACATGCATACGTTAGTATTCACTCCAAAAAGATAATCTGTTGAGAAAAGTGGGCATGGTTAATAAAGTGGCATTAGCACCGTCACATTTATGAATGTGCTATCAGAGAACAGGTGCAAATATAGAGGATGCTGTAAGCATACCCCAGACTAGCATAAGCTCATGAAAAGTCGCATGAAGTAGGTGAAATTCTGACTACATGTTAAAAGGTCGCAGGGTCTTGCAGAGCTGCCACTTTATAAAGAAGTTCCTGCTCTTCTCCCACAAACTGGCGTAAAAATGTCGCATTTGCCATCAAAATGTTGCAACACTTCTCTATGCCTCATTTATTATGCTCTGTATGACATTTTGATAAATTTAGTCTCAACTTTCATCAATCTCATCTCCAGCTCTAAAAGTTGGGTACGACGCAAATTGTGGCAATATTGATAATTCTCCCCCAATGTGCAGGCATCACAAAAGTAAAGCCTTTGGCTGATTGGACATTTACAATATCGCCTTCGTGGACCACACTTTGCCATTTTCTAATGTAAACTTGATCATAACTCATACGATAGACTTTGACATTTAATAGCTTTATTATTTTTTTTAATGTATGACCAATTTTAATCACTGATAAATCACAGCTAACCATTGATCACTAGAATTGGTTTGTGATTTACATTTAGGGGTATAATTAAAAAAACAAGGTAGAGTTCGCAAAATGGGTACAAAAAGAGGGGGGCATAATTGTCCATAACAACCAGATTACAGCTCTTATCTAATTTTTCAGCCGCAATACATGATTTTATAATAATTTAAAACTGCAATACGGTTGGTTGCTATGGGCAAGTCCTCCACTTCCACAAATGTTTAGTCGTACAGGAGATGTGCCTTCCTAGGACTGAGATGGTGCTCCAATTAGGCATGTTGCACAAGCACACCAGTTGCTTTCTAAAAAAACGTGGTGACATACTAAAACTTAACTTTTACTATAAACATCAATAAAAATGCTCAATTCCTTTGATAAAGTGTATGTATATATATATATATATATATATATATATATATATAGTCAAATGGCATAGATAATTGCCAGTCAAAATAACAGTACATAGAACAAGGTGTATGAATACCTTGCAATGGTACCTGGTAAATTCACATATGCATGTGCACAGCGGCACCATACAGTATAGGAAAGGAAACCGTGAGTCCTACCTTATAGATGTCGGCAGGGTATATTGATAGGAACCGGACGGAGTGATTCAGGAGGAACAGAGGAGGGAATAAAGGGTACAGATAGATAGTACATATAACCCTAGACTTCCCTAGTTAAAGGGGTTGCTCTGTCCCTAATAGTCCTAACTACGGAGTAACCGTTCCTCAACGGTTGGAGACCCTGTAAAACCCTAGTGCAGCTAGACCCTACATGCACGTTTCATCAAGTAGAATGATCAGGGGAATAGTGTACACAGGGAAGAACAGAAAAAAGATGACAAGCACAGGCAGCAACACAATAGATAGATTATATGGTGCCTACCACAAAGTGCCTATAAAACACCATACTAACAACAATCAAATCTCAAGGGCATACGGGTAATCGTCACGTAGCCCTCCCAGGTGGATATTCAGGGTCAGAAGAAGAGACGGGCTGCCCATAGATGAGGGCTTCCCAACACAGAGACTGCCCACAGATAAGGGCTCCTCTTTACTATGAACGGACTCCAGTATGTGATGAACCGGCAGTCCGTTCTTCCAGCTGATGGGCCGCTAGTAATGTGACAGATAATGAGGATGGAGCAGGATATAATATGCGTGAATAAGGGCTTCGTTATCCTTTTTTTTCCTGTGGTTTACATTTAGATTTGGCTTACTAACACGGACCAAGTTTATAAATGTGAATGACATCTGGGGAACAAATAAAAACGTGGATGTGTGTGAGCATTTCTGAAATTTCACTGTAGACACAATCCTTATGGTTACAGTACGATGTTGATATATGCAACTTACCACTTGTGTTCCAGGTCATGCTGTTAGACCCTTGAGATCCATTTCTGACAAATTCATCAACATAGGACTTGGGGTCGATCCCAGATGCCAATATATCACTTAATAAAGCAATGTAGGCAATAGCCAATCTTAAGGTATCAATTTTTGATAGGCGTTTTTCATAAGGGAAAGTTGGTACCTTACCACGCAACTCTTCAAAAGCAGAATTAATACTCAACATTCGTCTCCTTTCTCTAATGTTGGCTGCATGTCTATGCACCTTTTCTGAAGGACCCTGGAAGCTTTGACCTTCACAGGAACCTGTCTCCTCAGCATCAAGATCAGGCATAGAGATTTCAAAGTCAGGTGTGAACTGAGGAATGGAAAGCCACGAAGATAAGTGTCCAGTGGACACCTCAAAATCCATGTTGTAGTTGTCCATTTCAGAAGGGTAACTACTGCTTAACTGGCTCCACAACTGTTCTTCACCGGAAGATTCTTGGTACCACGCAAAATCCTCCATTGTATCTGGGGTGATGTGTTCACAAGAGGGATGTAGTGTTGAATGGAGAAGACCAGTCTGGGAGAATTTCCTAGCAGTTGCCTTTAAATACTCCTCAGCCACTCACTGGCTCTTAATGTCATTGTTGTTCTTCCTAAACTAATTAGAAGATGAAACTTCTTTTCAGAGCCTGTCAATGAATCTCAGTGCTTTTCTATAGACTTTCTCTTTGAAACTAATGATGGGATGTTTAGGACATGGGTAGGTTGTGTAAGAGATAACTTGAAGTGTTCTGGATAGCAGAGGGAGATTGGATATTTAGAGGAGCTTGTCAGGAACATGTGAGCCTCTTATGTCTCTCGGTAATTGGGATCACAACCTCTACGCATGGAAATTGTCCTGAGTTTTGCAAACAACTTCACTTCTATTAACTTTAATCATGCCTAAGTGCAAACAGTATGGAGCATGTTCATATTAAAAGTAGCATTTGCAGAAGTGTCACTTCATGGTGTCATGTGCTACAGAGAAGGTGACATTCAGCAAAGTCTCTTCTCTAGGAACAGAACCAATGTTTGAGGAGAAGCAAAAAAAAAAAAAAATCAAAGGGAACATGGGTGGTTGTTCTTCACAAAGATTAAAACTGAGCTATCCAATTTTTTACTATTAACAAAGATTTCCCTCTAAACCCTTTTTTAATTTGAGAAGCATAAGTGCTATATTCACAGTATCTTAATAGCTGAAAGCATATGGCTAAAGCGAAAACGTACTCGACAATCCCAAGATATACTCTCCAAAATATGCCAGTTAGAGAACTCTAACATAGAAACACAGTTTGCCGAATTAACCACTTGAAGACCACAGGTTTATACCCCCCTAGTGACCAGGCCCTTTTTTACAAATCCGCACTACACTACTTTCACCGTTTATTGCTCCGTCATACAACTTACCACCCAAATGAATTTTACCTCCTTTTCTTCTCACTAATAGAGCTTTCATTTGGTGGTATTTCATTGTTGCTGACATTTTTACTTTTTTTGCTATTAATAAAAATTTAACGACATTTTTGCAAAAAAATGACTTTTTTCACTTTCTGTTGTAAAATTTTTTTAAAAAAACTACATTTCTATATAAATTTTTCTCTAAATGTATTGTTCTACATGTCTTTGATAAAAAAAAATCCAATAAGTGTATATTTATTGGTTTGGGTAAAAGTTATAGCGTTTACAAACTATGGTGCAAAAAAGTGAATTTCAGCATTTTGAAGCAGCTCTGACTTTCTGAGCACCTGTCATGTTTCTTCAGGTGCTAGAGTGTCAGGATAGTATAAATACCCCCCAAATGACACCATTTTAGAAAGAAGACACCCCAAAGTATTCGCAGGGGGGCATGGTGAGTTCATGTATCATTTCATTTTTTTCACAAGTTAGCGGAAAATGACACTTTCTGAGGAAAAAAATAATAATAAAGTTTCCATTTCTGCTAACTTCTGGCAAAAAAAAAAAAAATCTCATACGGGCTCATTATGCCCCTCAGTGAATACCTTAGGGTGTCTACTTTCCGAAATGGGGTCATTTGTGGGGTGTTTGTACTGTTCTGGCATTTTGGGCGGGGCTAAATTGTGAGCAGCCATGTAAAAGCTAAAGGTACTCATTGGTTTTAGGGCCCCTTTGCGGACCCAGGCTGCAAAAGTGGCACTCATGTGGTATCGCCGTACTCAGGAGAAGTAGGGCAATGTGTTTTGGGGTGTATTTTTACATATACCCATGTTGGGTGAGAGAAATATCTCTGTAAATTGTCAACTTTGTATAAAAATTTTAAAAATTGTCGATTTACAGAGATATTTCTCACCCAGCAGGGGTATATATAAAAATACACCCCAAAACACATTGCCCCTCTCCTGAGTACGGCGATACCATATGTGTATACTTTTGCAGCCTGGGTGCTAAAGAGCCTAATTCAATGAGTACCTTTAAGATTTCACAGGGCATTTTTACGCATTTGGATTCCAGACTTCTTCTCACGCTTTAGGGGCCCCTAAATTGCCAGGACAGTATAAATACCCCACATGTGACCCCATTTTAGAAAGAAGACACCCCAAGGTATTCCGTGAGGGGTATGGTGAGTTCATGTAAAATTTTATTTTTTGTCACAAGTTAGTGGAATATGAGACTTTGTAAAAAACAAAATAAAAAAAATAAAAATATATCAATTTCCGCTAACTTGTGCCAAAAAAAAAAATTCTGTGAACTCGCCATGCCCCTCACGGAATACCTTGGGGTGTCTTCTTTCCAAAATGGGGTCACATGTGGGGTATTTATACTCACCTGGCATTTTAGGGAACCTAAAGCGTGAGAATCCAAATGCGTAAAAATGCCCTGTGAAATCCTAAAGGTACTCATTGGTTTTAGGGCCCCTTTACGCATCTTGGCTGCAAAAAGTGTCACTCATGTGGTATCGCCGTACTCAGGAGAAGTAGGGCAATGTGTTTTGGGGTGTATTTTTACATATACCCATACTGTGTGTAAGAAATATCGCTGTAAACTGACAACTTTTTAAATTTTTTTATACAAAGTTGTCAGTTTACAGAGATATTTCTCACCCAACATGGGTATATGTAAATGCACCCCAAACACTGCCCTACTCTCCTGAGTACGGCGATACCACATGAGTGACTTTTGCAGCCAAGATCGCAAGGGCCCAAATTCCCATGAGTACCTTTTAGGAGGGCATTTTTACGCATTTTGCTTCTCATGCTTTAGGGCCCTAAAATGCCAGGGCAGTATAAATACCCACATGTGACCCCATTTTGGAAAGAAGACACCCCAAGGTATTCCATGAGGGGCATGGCGAGTTCATAGAAAAAAATTTTTGGACACGTTAGTGGAAATTGATATATATATATATATATATATATATATATATATTTTTTACAAAGTCTCATATTCCACTAACTTGTGACAAAAAATAAAATTTTACATGTACTCCCCATACCCCTCACGGAATACCTTGGGGTGTCTTCTTTCTAAAATGGGGTCACATGTGAGGTATTTATACTGTCCTGGCATTTTAGGGGTCTCCGTAATCATTACACGTATGGCCAGCATTAGGAGTTTCTGCGATTCTCCGTATATTGAGCATACGGGTAATGAGTATTTTTCCGTTCAGCCTCTGCGCTGAAAAAAAAAAAAATGAACGGCACAGATTTTTCATTCGCATCGGTCAATGTGGATGAAAAAATCTCTGCCAATCAGTGATTGCGATGCGGTGGGCGCTAGCTAACTAACAAGTAGCTAACTAACTGGCGGTGATAACGGGACCCTTATGCCCCATTCACACGTCCAGAAATTCTGTTTGCGGAGCGGATTGCGGACCCATTCATTTCTATGGGGACAGACTTTGTCCCGCTCGGATCGAATTACGGATCCGCGCTTCGAGTCTGCACTTCCGTTCCGCAAAAATATAGAACATGTCCTATTCTTGTCCGCAATTGCGGACAAGAAAGCATTTTCTATATAGTTCTGTCTTGGATCTGCAAAATGCGGAAGCGCATTGCCGGTGTCCGTATTTTGCGGATCCGCAGATCCATGGATCCGCAGATCCATGGATCCATAAAGCACATACGGACGTCTGAATGAGCCTGTAGGGGGTGATTAGTGACAGGGGGGTGACAGGGGGTGATCAGGGGGTGACATGGGTGATCAGGGGTTAATCAGTGATGGGGGTGGGGGGGTGTGTGTAGTGATTGGTGCACTTTTCCTATGTTTCCTCTGGTGGTCCCAAACAAAGGGACCACCAGGCAGCAGACTAGCAGGCATATCAGACGCTGTTTAAAAAACAGCGTCTGATATGCGATTTAAATGCGGTTTTTCCGCATCTACAGCCTGCCAGCGCATGATCAGCGCTGGCAGGCTGTAGTTTCAGTTGTCCCGGCTCCGATCACATGAGCAGCGCGCCGCGGCGCGTTCATGTGAAATCTCGGGTCTCACGAGATGACGCCGATAGGCGGCAGTGAGACCTGAGAGAGCCGCCGCGCTGACGCCCATCGGCGTTAGCGTGGCGGCAAGTGGTTAAAGGTGTTTTCTCACTTCAGCAAATTTCATTTATCATGTAGACAAAGTTAATACAAGGCACTTACTAATGTATTTTGATTGCCCATATTGCCTCCTTTGCTGGCTTGATTCATTTTTCCTTCACTTTACACACTGCTCGTATTCAGGTGTTACAACCACGCCGCAATTCAGCATTGGTGATCATGCTTGCAGACTATAGGAAACAGAACCGACCTCTCTGGTGGCAGGGAGCATGCGTAGGCACGCATGCGCAGCAACTCCTGTCCCCGCTATACTCAGATAAGTACTGTCACAAGGTCTAGAAGGCCTCAGACTGCAATATTCTAAAATATTTCTCTCAAAGCTGTCTTTGTGCTTTTAACGGAAGATCATACCATCTCCCAAAACTTAATTCACACTCAACTTATTAATGTAAAAGAAATCAGAACACCATATGCAATGTGCAAGTTATTAGTCCATAGCTTTACTAGATGTGGATATAAACTGCAAACATATTGGCGTTTCATAAATATGAAGTGTTTTCGAATAGAGTTAGGCACTAACCAAATATCTGGGTCATTTGGAATCACAATTATTTATTATACACATCAGTATCAGCTTATAAATGTACTATAATACACATAGCAATTACTCAAAAATAATCCTGAAAAATAAAATAAATGAATGGATAAAAATATAAATAAAATAGTAGTTGTTGTTACAATCTACCAACGAACAGACTGGTGGCGGCCGTCCTCAGTTGGCTAATATAGAAAGAAAATAACGCATGTAGCTTGATGGATGACTTATGTGCTGTGCGTTATGGGTGTGAACATAGAAAGCTTTGGATAATTTTACGAAATATGGGATGTTATTTATGTTCTTTGTCTCATCTCATGGATCCAATATAATACATGCAGCAGTTCATGTAATAGCACTGGCACACTCTGTGCCTTCCCCAAATGTTCGTACGTTGACAATGGAATGAACAGTTCCTAATAGTGGATTGATCGATAGACTATTCGCTCAGAATATCCCCTTTATGTTGGGCAAGGATCAGGGTACTCACAGTTACTTTAACGGAGCTGCGTAGTAGGTTTTTCACTGTGTGGCGTCCCACCTGTGTTCATCATGATCGTCCTTTCTCATGTAGCCGGTCTTGTGGAATCTCGTTGAGAGCTGGAACTTTCAACCTGTCCTGCTTGCAGGTGCTTCGCCCTGGAGTTTATTGATCAATGAACGGCTATTTGTTCTATCTGCTTTATTTGTAGCAATGTTCTAAATCTATTTCTTCTTACAGTTGTTCATAAGGTACTTGTATTAATATCTTTAAACCAAACGCGTTTCGGAGTATATGTAGTCTCTTACTCCTTCAGTGGTAACTTAGTTATGGACTGGTGTACCCTTTTATATCTTGTAAGTTGATTGATGTCGAAGTCATCATGAAAATGTGGAACCGGATTATTGTATATGGCATATTGCCAGACCTTCATTTTGTTCAGGTAAATAATGCAAATATCCAAATAAAAATGAATATAGAGATAAATGACAACAGAATAGCTCCTAAAGTATCAACACTCTTGTAAAATAGCGCATATAAGTTGTTGTTGTGCGTTTTTTAGGGCTTATTTGCGTTTTGTGTCTCTTTGTAACCCGAATCTGAGAAGCATTACGCTACATGAGTCTGATTTTTGTTTTTGTATTGCTGAAAGCCGTACTTAGATTCAGCTGCATTTCCGGGTAGTTAAACCCAGCTGCCTCCGAAGTGTAATTCCTTCCTTTCTTAGAGAGAAGGGACAGTACCATGGAAGCACTGAAAGCTGTACATATAGCCCACAACCATAACCTCCCAATGTTTCTCCTATTCACTGATGGTTAAAGTGATTTTGGTAGGGGAAATGGGAAGTCCTGGCCCAATCCCTGAAACATATTAACTCATTTGTATGGCATTTTACTTTGATCCCACTGCCTCCATAAAAGTTACTGGTTTCTAGTCAGACGCCATTCAGTATACAAAATTCAACAATTTAGGGCTGCCCCTTATTTGTCTATTCCCTTACTTTGCACAATCTGAGATAAGCCAAACAGCACTGGCCCACAACACCAAAAGAACAGCTGCAAACACAGTAAAGTAATTTTTTCAAACTAAGCCCCACATTTCACTACCAAATTGAATTACAGAACTAGATTGTTAAATGGAGTATGTCATCAGAAAATGACCTATTGTTTAAATCCCATTTTTATGTTAAATATTTTTTTAACCGCTTCATTGCCGGGTATTTATCCCCCTTCCTTACCAGGCCAATTTTTCAGGTGTTGCAATGGGCCTATCTAACTGCAATTAACTGATTAATTCTGAGCAAGCCTACATGTATTTGATATTATTTTCATGGGACACCTTTGTAACGTACAGTAACGTGAATTCAAAAGATTTTAGAATGAATAAGCTTATGCAACCTTAGACCTTTCTTTTGTGCCATTAGACATTGGATATAATATTTTAAAATATTTAAGGAAAAACAGTTATGAAAAAAATATATTTTCCTTTCTTATCAATTTTTTTTTTCTATTACAAAAGGGATCAAGACAAACATTTTTTAAACCATTATGTACACTTGTATCCCTAAAATGGACACTATTTATGTAATTTATCTATTGGCTCGGGCCGCTGCAAGACTTCAAAAGCCTGGAGCGCGTTTTTGGGATTTGGCTGGCTATTTTTCTATTGCTTGTTCTATAGCACCGTACTGCCAGAACAAGTTCCAAAACGTTACAAGCCCCTTTAAAGTGACTTTTTATGTTATTCCTCAAAGATATTCATCTTGGGGAAATCTGGACATTTTAAAGTTTTTGGACATTTTAAAGTTTTTTTTACATATAATAAAAAAAACAGAAAAAAACCCTACTATACAAAATATAGCTGAAATAAATACCAAGATCTTTTAAGTAAGTGTGTATGTTTGTTTATTTTACACACACAAATTTCAGTATTATATTGCTAAAACAAATAAATATATATATATATATATATATATATTTTTTTTACTATTTACTATTCTGAACGAAAAAGAGGCATGATGTTTGTATGGGTATGCAAGTAGTCTGCTATACTATTGCTAATACTAGTAACTATTGCTATAACTTTTTAATTTTCTGTATTTCTCTTTTTATTTTATTTTTTGATTAATTAAGTGATTTAACCCCTTCCTGTCAGTCAAGGCAGGAAGAGGTTAATTCCCAGACTGCAGGCTAACAATTAATTTTATAGCCAGCAGGTTGTACTCTTGTACTACTTGACCGCTCCCACAGGTCACGGCACAGGCCGCCTGCAACTTAGGTATAGCTGCTGCCACTAGGACACTAGGAGGCGGACTTTTAAGCAAAAAGTGTTAACTCCTCATACCAGTTATACTCTCCTGTGGGCACTGAGCTCATTGGTTTTTGTTTAGTGTCCATAGGAGGCAGACATCAGCTCTGCAGGTCCCATCCTTTATATAAATAAATAAATATATATATATATATATATATATATTTATTTATTTTTAAAGAAAATCTTGTATAGAGTGGAATTATCCCCCGGTTACCCCATGGCGTGCAGCGGGATGCCCCCTAATATCCCTAGCAGCCAGAAAAGAAGCAGGGGCGTGGAGAGCCACCCAGCCATAGGCCTTCAATGTCCTGTCACCGGTCCTCCCCCACCAAAGGGAGAGACCTGGAGGCTGAAGGAGCCTGCTGGATTCGAGGCCGGACAGGCCACTACTCTTCTGGGAACGGCAGTTAGGTGACTATAATAGATACCGCCCCCGCCCTCCACACGATCTATCCATGCATGTAACTGCTGAGGTACTGGTGCCCCAGCAAATCTCACAAGGTCATCTTATTGGGCACGCAGGTCGCAGTTTTGTTCCTTTCGTCGCAGTTCCAGCCCTGCCACTTCCTCTAGAAGGCAGACCCAGGAGACAAAGAAGCGTCCGTCATTTAAACCAGGTTCTGGTGCCAGTCATGGCTCTTCTTCATTTCAGGGGGATAAGGCCATCCCTTACCTTGACGACATTTTAATAAAAGCATGCA
The DNA here is from genome assembly GCA_033119425.1 of Bufotes viridis. Classification (NCBI taxonomy): domain Eukaryota; kingdom Metazoa; phylum Chordata; class Amphibia; order Anura; family Bufonidae; genus Bufotes; species Bufotes viridis. Next base: position 118,279,129 of record CM065595.1, on the reverse strand, counting down.
TACAGTTGGCTAGCTCAGACTGGCACCCAAATTATGTTACACACTCTAGCCCACTTCGGTTGGATTGTCAACCACAAAAAGTCGCCTCTCCGCCCATCTACTTCAATCGCCGTTCTGGGGATGCTGTTGGACACAGAAGCGGTGGTCTCTCTGGACAGTGGTCTCGGCCCTTCTTTCTTGCCACCCCGTCCCAATCCACAAATGTATGCAAACTCTATGTCTCATGGTGGCTTCGATGGAGGCAGTGCTGCTCACACAGTTCCACACTAATTCTCTCCAGCAGGCTATTCTTCTAACTTGGGACAAAATAGTGTCCTCCCTGGATCGTCCCATGCTTCTCTCGGCGACAGTTCGCCAGTCCCTCTGCTGGTGGCTCCATCCTCCCGAACTTTCCAGGGCCAGATCCTTTATTCCTGGGAAGGGGTGACCTGAATCACATTGCTGAGGGACAATGGTCTCCCCTTGAGGCGAAGCTCCCGATCAACATCCTGGAGCTTCGTTCGATACTGGCAGACTCTCAGCCAATGGACTCAACTTCTGATGGGACTCCCAGTCAGAATTCAATCTGACAACGCAACTGCGGTGGCCTACCTAAACCAACAGGGAGGCACTCGCAGCCAAGGCGCAATGGATGAAACGCTGCAGATATTCAAGTGGGCAGAGAAGACGGTACCAGCGCTGTCAGCGGTCCACATACCAGGCAAACATCCTGGACTGCCCAGATGGGCGTGTGCGCCGATCTGATGGTTCTGTTATGCCATCATATTATGCCATTATGTCCTCTAGTTTACTTGGATAACAGAAATAAAACCATGACTAATGACCCTAGCTCATAAAAGTTCTATTTTAACTATTTAAAGAAACTAATTATAAATTATTGATCAACTGGTCCCCCCTAAGTAACAAATTCTTTCACCCTCAGAATAGGGAACTATCCTTCACACTGTTAGGTTCTGTAAAGCTTTATGCACTTTTCTGGAGGAAAATCTGCAGGAATACTTCTGAGCAAACATGTTACTCTCTTCGTTAAGACCTGGGGCTCTTCTTCCTCCACTATAGCAGTATTTTGCTATACAATTACTGAAAACTCCCTATTACGTCACTTGCTCAATGCAGACAAGGCATGTATCTCACCTCTCTCTCAAGGTCCACAAGCACTCTATTACACAATGGTTTGCCTGCTTGACCTTTCAAACGAGTAACGTTCCTCTGCAGTGGAAAAAGAGTAGTTCTACTGGATCCAATTTGTGAACTCAACCAAAACTCACCTCAAGCTCACAAGCACACAGGTCAATCCAGCCAACACTGAGGTTTGAGATTCATAACCCTATACCAGTAATCTGAGGGTCCTCTAGCTTCCCTCTAAAACTCCTTCACTCTTATGTTCTTTCTACTTACTCCCTTCGATCATCCACTCTTTTCCCAATTCTAGTGCTGAATATATCTCCCTTTAAACATCTTCTGTTACAGCAAGACTATGCAGGTAAAAGTTATGGAGCACATTTATTAAGACCAGCGTTTTAGACGCAGGTCTTAATAAGCCCCTGGGCTGGATCCTCCAAAGTTATGAGGAGGTGCCTGTGTATCCGGCGCCAGTCTAGATGTAAGCCAGCTTCCTTGCTGTCTTACATTTAGACCATTTTCTACACCTAAACCAGGTGTAGAAAATGGTAAATGACAGGCCTACCTGCCTGTCCCCTTCCCCACCGCGCCCACTTTTTTAGACCTGGAATGAACGGGGTGAAGTCGCTAATATAGGTGTATTTATTAAACAAATGAGCCCCCCCCCCCCTTTGAGGGTCAAAGAAAATGTTAGTAGAGATTGTTTAACTAGGTCGAGTCTATTCCTCATTTGTATATTTCATGTTCATATCTGCAATTTATTTAAATGTATGTTTGGCGTATGCCTCCTTTCACTTAAAAAATATCCTCTTTGTTTATAAAAAAAAAAAACATAATTAATCTCTAATGCAGATAGGGGATAACGTCACATAACTGGAATATCTCTTTAAGGTTTCTTCAAACTTGTGCACAATGAAGTGCACTTGTGTCTGAAATTTTTCAGCTCCACGTTGGTGAAAGAAAAAAAAATGGGCAATAAGGAAATGAAATTCTAGTTAATGGGTTTTTCCCCAAAACAACGTTAAACATCTAGACGCAGTAGGTGAAAAAAAATGGATGATCGCTGGAGATCTAACTAATACTCTGTTAACATGGGGGACTTGGAGAGCCCCCTGTTCTTGTGATCCAAGTAAAAATATATACATCATCTATCTTGTGAACAGGTGATAAACGTTGTTTGTGTGAAAACCAATTTAATGACTTGGAAAATATATGGAAATATATATGAAAATAAAAACAGACCAGAATTTCTTCTGTAGATTGACAAGATTTCTCTTAATTGTTCAATAGATGTCTGATACCCACAATAGATGTAGTCAAGAGCAGCTGACGAGATGCCAACAGCAGCAGGGACAGCTGTCACCAACAGCTCTGTGTCACTGAGGTAACGTTGCCATCTCAAAGGAACTGTGCCAATACGAATGTAAAACACTGAAGGTGTAGGATATCGGATGCTACATGAGTGCAGAGATACAGCCATAGTTGGAACAGTTTTCCATGCAGGTCAGCAATCTTACCAGAACCCATCATTAATAGATTTCCTGGGGATATAATTGTTTTAGTAGAAATACATGTTTTTTTTGTTTTGTTTGTTTTGTTTAGTTCTTTTTAAGACATGCAACTTTAGGAGAACCTGTCACCACGAAATGCTGTGCATTCTGCAGGCAGCATGATATAGAGCTGGAGGAGCTAAACAGCTTAATATATGGTTTTGTTGGAAAAGATTCCGTAATTTATGCATTTAAACATATGTCCTTTCTGAGCTCAGTTGTACGCAGAGGATCTCAAAACAGGTCCAAAACGGCTCAGTTTGATTTAACACATCAGGATGCATCTGTTCCATAAGGTTAAATCGAGATGGAACAATCTGTCACCAAAAACAAAGTACGGTAAGTCAATGGGTGACGGATCCTTTTTTTTAAATTTTAGGATCAGAAAAAAACTGATCTGGCACGACTGACTTGCATTTCGATGACCGTACACAAAACCACAGCTTGTAGCGGTTTTGTGTACAGTCACAAAACGGAATGATACCGGAATGAAATGCATCCTAAACGGAGCATGCCCCATTCACAATACATTGGCCCTAAATAGAACCATTTTGGCCCAGTTTTAGGATCCCCTGCCGAATCTCAAAACCGGAATGCCAAAACGCTGATGTGAAAGTACCCTGTGTGTATTCATAGACAGCTGTCAGTCACTGATCAGACTGTCCCGTGTACAACTCAACTCAGAAAGAACAGAAACTACAGGTTTTACCGAATCCTCTCCTACAAAAATATATAAGAAATATGCTCAGCTCCTCCTGGTCTATGAATTCACTGCATTTGGTGGCGACAGGTTCTTTTAAAATATGTTACAATTTCTGCCGAGGCTCTGTGGGAAAGACTATGCACACAACACTCAGCTGGGGGATCTTTCTTCTGAAGTTGTAACTGCAGCCACTTGACTATATTGTCTACATATAGAGGAGGCATCGATCCAGCAGGAGTTAGGGCAAGATTTTTAACACTAGTATATTAGCAATCATTACATTTCGGGAAAACAATTCACAAAGACCACCACTGTTAAGATTAAAAACTGCAATTTCTTGGACCCCCAGCAAAAAGCTGAGTGGAAATGTAGTATTACATACTGACTATTCAAATGAATGTTGATATAATACACGGAAACTGCAAGTCAAATATCTGAACTGCAGTCTCTAGCACCTTTGGATCACTTGAGCAGTTCCTCTCTAGACATCTTGTGTGCCCTAACAAGGCGAATGGGCAGGTGCTGTCTATATCTTGTGCTACATTACTAACAGTATGTTATGTTCTGCATATGCTTTACTGACAGTGTAACAGAATTTTGAAAAAATACTTTTGATGTCATAGTGACATGTCAAAGGTTTTTAATTGGAAGGGGTCAACTGCTGAGACCCCCACAGATCGCTAGAAGGAGGAGAGAGATGCTCTCACGTAGCTTGCTCTCTCCTTGTTGCAAGAGACTGCTCAATAAAAAGTCTATGGGCCCATCTCTATTCTGTCTTCCACAGTGAGAAGAGTGCTGCTCTCTCCTTGTTCTAGGGATCGGTAGGAGTTTCACAGCTCAGACCCCCACTGATCAAAACCTTCAAAAGGTCGCAGTGACCCTGGAAGCATTCAAGTTCTGGATTTGAGTGATTATACCTAAAGAAAAACCCAAAAGTCAGTTCAGTCTCGTAAAAATTACAATGATTACCAACCTATCGAGAAAAGGAACAGGACAAAAGTTTCAACATTGCAAAGATCCTTTAATTGTGCAAAAGATACATTGTTATAATTAACTAAACAGAATGAAACCAGCACAGCTGCATAGTTATCTACATGTAGCCAGTCATGCACCAGCAACCATCAATCAAGTGGAGGGTAGGTTACGGTATATTCACGTGCAGCAAATTTACTGCAGAAATCTCTGCCACTGTCCCAGTCATCTGAATGGAGCTCACAAACCTCCACATACTTGCCACTAAAACTGCTACATTGAGATAAACGGAAAATATTTTCAGTTACAGAAATTTGAGTGAATATAACCCAATAAAGCCTTGTCATTTTAAAGGACCTCTCTCTGTGTACAGCTTCGGACTATTAGGGTCCATTCACACGTCCGTAAATGTTATGCGGATCCGCAAAACACAGAACGCACATGGCCGGCACTCTCATAGAAAATGCCTATTCTTGTCCACAATTGCGGACAAGAATAGGACATGTTCTACTTTTGTGCGGAACGCAAGTGAGGATGCAGACAGCACGCTGTGTGTTGTCCGCATCTTTTGCGGCCCCATTGAAAATGAATGGGTCTGCACCCGTTCCGCAAAATTGCAGAACCGATGCGGAACCATTTTGCGGATGTGTGAATGGACCCTTAAACTGCAAACCACTCATCAATAACCCACATTTCATATGCTTTAATATGCACCAAAATTTGACACGGCTGAGATTTACTAATATATCTGAGCCAAAAACCTGTCTAAAATCCCTAGGGCAGAGATTTATCAAGACTGGGGATCCCATATGCCAGTCTTGATTTCCCTAACTACCTTAATCTCTCTTATTTTTACCAAAATAACTCGTATTTATCAGGAATATATGTTCCCTTATATTTGTACATATTGTTACATACACAGTTTTGCTCCATGTTTTAAATGCTCCAGGCACATAGATTAAGCCTAAGGATACCGGAGTTTTTTTTTTTCGTTTTCAATCTTCTCCTCTCGCTTCCTGGAGCCATAACTTGTAAAATTTTCCCTTCCACATGAGGGCTTGTTTTTTGCAGAACAAGTGGATCTTTCTAATATCACTATTTGATATGGCATACAATGTAGTGAGAGGTGGGAAAAAAAATTCCAAATGGGGTGGAATTTGAAAAAAGAAAAAAAAGGAATTCCTCCACCACTTTCCAGGTTTTGTCCCCACAGTGTTCCCTATGTGGCAAAACTGATCTGTGCCCTTCATTCTCTGGGTCAGTACAATGACAATGATACCACATATGTTATAGGTTTTATACACTGCCTGTCCAAAAAAAAAGTCGCCACCAAAAAAAAAAGGTCACACACTCTAATATTTAGTTGGACCGCCTTTAGCTTTGATTACGCCACGCATTCACTGTGGCATTGTTTCGATAAGCTTCTGCAATGTGACAAGATTTATTTTCCATCCAGTGTTGCATTAATCTTTCACCAAGATCTTGCATTGATGATGGTAGAGTCTGACCCCTGCGCAAAGCCTTCTCCAGCACATCCCAAAGATTCTCGATGGGGTTAAGGTCTGGACTCTGTGGTGGCCAATACAAGTGTGAAAATGATGTTTCATGCTCCCTGAACCACTCTTTCACAATTTGAGCCCGATGAATCCTGGCATTGTCATCTTGGAATATGCCCGTGCCATCAGGGAAGAAAAAATCCATTGATGGAATAACCTGGTCATTCAGTATGTTCAGGTAGTCGGCTGACCTCATTCTTGGAGCACATTCTGTTGCTGAACCTAGACCTGACCAACTGCAGCAACCCCAGATCCTAGCACTGCCCCCACAGGCCTGTACAGGAGGCACTGGGCATGATGGGTGCATCACTTCATCTGCCTCTCTTCTTACCCTGATGCGCCCATCACTCTGGAACAGGGTAAATCTGGACTCAGACCACATGACCTTCTTCCATTGCTCCAGAGTCCAATATTTATACAATACTTTTTTCTGGTTTGCCTCACTGATTAGTGGTTTTCTTACGGCTACACAGCTGTTCAGTCCCAATCCCTTGAGTTCCCTTCGCATTGTGCGTGTGGAAATGCTCTTACTTTCACTATTAAACATAGCCCTGAGTTCTACTGTTGTTTTTCTTCGATTTGATTTCACCAAACGTTTAAGTGATCGCCAATCACGATCATTCAGAATTTCTTTTCCGGACATGTTTCTTCCTCGAATACGATGGGTCCCCACTATCCTTCCAGTTTTGCGTTGGACAGTTCTTAACCCAATTTCAGTAGTTTATGCAATCTCCTTAGATGTTTTCTCTGTTTGATGCATGCCAGTGATTTGCACCTTCTCAAACAGACTAACATCTTTTCCCTGACCACGAGATGTGTCTTTCAACATGGTTGTTTAAGAAATGAGAAGCAACTCATTGCACCAGTTGGGGTTAAATAACTTGTTGCCAGCTTAAGGATAATCGTCCATGCAGTAATTATCCAATAGGAGGCTCATACCTATTTGCTTAGTTAAATCCAGGTGGCGACTTTTTTTTGGGACAGGCAGTGTATGTATCTACTGAGCTGTGTGGAGACTAATTTTTTGAGGGATGATCTGTAGATTTAAATGATGCCATTTTGTGGTGTGTGTGTCTTAATCACATTTTATTAAATTTTTGGGGGGTGATACTTTTTATGTTACGTTATTCACCGCACTGGAAATATATTTTTATAATTTAATAGTACAGGCGTTTTCACATGTGGTGATGTCTCTCATATTTATATTTTTTATTTGCAGGAAATGGGGGTTGTTTTAAAAAAAAAAAATAGATAGATAGATTTTTTTTTTTAGCCCCTCTAGGAGGCTACAATGTCCACAATTATTATTTATATATTTTTTTGTTTTTTTAAGATTGTTACTATACTCCCATAGGAGTATTTTAAAATCTCTTATTGCTGATCTCCTATGTTGGCTTGCCACCTGCTGGCCAACATAGGAACTGCAGCTCTAATACGCTGGGTCTCTTCAGAAAGACTCGGTGTACTAGAATTAATATCCGGCATCCCCAATCGTTGCGCAGGCCTCTGCTCTTTTAACCTCTTAAGGACGAAGGGCGTACATGTACGCCCTTCGTCCGCACTTTAAAGATGGCGCACGGAGCGGGTGCATGAGCTGCGGGTAAACGCTTGATTCATCAAGCTGACACCCGCAGCTCATGTCCGTGACCGGCAGCGATGCCGATCGCGGACATTTAACCCCTCAGATGCAGTGGTCAATCCTGACCACGGCATCTGATAGCGCAAAAACCGAAAGTTTCACTTTCGGTTTGTGCTCCGGCTCCCCTGATGGCCACAAGGGGGAGCCAGGGCATGCATGTAGTAGCCTAGGTCTCTGTGAATGAAACCTAGGTTACTACATAGCATTCCTATGGAGCCTATGACTGTAATAGGCTCCATAGGAAATATGCGATTTTTCATATATTCCAATGCTATTGCATTGGAATATATGAGAATAACAATCTGATGATGGCATCTTATAGTTCCCTATGGGAACTATAAGAAAGTAGTAAAAAAAAAAAAAAAAGTTTAAAAAATAAAAATAAAATAAAAAAATATAAAAATTCAAATCACCCCCTTTCCCCAAAATGAAAATAAAATAAATAAAAAATAAAAAAATTACACATAATGGGTGTCGTAATGTGCGAAAACGCCCATACTATAATAATATTAAAAAATATTCACCATACGGTAAACATAAAAACGGAAAAAAAGCGTCCAAATGGCTAATTCGCCATTTTTGGGCGCTTCATTTCCTAAAAAAATGAATAAAAAGTGATCAAAACATCATACGCACCCCATAATGGTATCAATTAAAAGTTCAGATTGCCCGCAAAAAATGAGCCCCTACACTGCTCCGTACGCATAATTACAAAAAAGTTATAGGGGTCAAAACATGGCGACAAAAAAATAAAATAAAAAAATTCCCACTTTTAATATTTTTTTCACTATCAAAACATAAGAAAAACTATACATATTAGGTATTGCCGGATTCATACTGACCTGAAGAATAAAATTAACCAGTCAGTTTTATCGCAAATCGAACGTTGTAATTTAAAAACCCGTAAAACTGTGGTGAAATTGCTTTTTTTTTTGCAATTTCACCCCATTTGGAATTTTTTTCCCGTTTCCCACTACATCACATGCAAAAATAAATGGTAGCGTTAAAAAGTACAACTTGTCCCGCAAAAAACAAGCCGTCATATGGCTATGTGAGCGGAAATATAAAAATGTTATGGCTTTTGGAAGGCAGGGAGCGCAAAACAAAAACGCAAAAATCCCAAAACCCCCGGTCCTTAAGGGGTTAAATAGCACCTGCTGCATGTGCGAATATATGCAGCAGTAGCGGTACTGTTGTGGTACAGTAGCACAAGTGTTTATTAGAACAGCAGGTGTAAAAGCGCCAGTGTTTTTAGAGATAGAACTTAAGGCAGTGGCAAGAACTAAAAGTCGCAAATTATGGGGCAAATATGGTGTGCACCATACTTTTAACTTTTTTTACACCACTATTGTGGCATAAAACCGTTCATAAAGTCCTCCCAGATGTGACAATTTGCCCCACTTTTTAGACAGATTTTTTGCGTGGATACATCAGTAAATTTGGGCCATTATGTTTCATCGGGTTTAAAGGGGTTGTGCTAGACTCCAGCAGATTACAGCACATATCTGGGGCTTCTAGCAGCATAATAACCCATGATCAACTTCTCACCAAAAGACCAGCCTAACAAACAGGGTCTGTCCTAAGCAGAAAACCTTGTTATACCTGTGATGTACCTAATCTTTTAACAAACTCTGCATTAGGCAACAGTACAGCATGTACATGAGGCATGACCGTTTTTGGTCACTATATGTCTTGTATCTGCCATCTTTTCCCTCTGTGTGTGCTGAATGTCTAGTTTCCAGATCTCTCAGACATGGTGGGTAGAGACTAGCTTCCAGCCACCTCACATAGAAAGTAGAGAAGAAGCTGCTTCCTTAACTTCACTGAGAACAATGCCCCAGGATCATGAAGGTCCTGACCTGTATTGGTTGTGAATTTAGCACTTGTGCCGATGTAAATCTCCTATGTAGTTATATAGTTAGTTGTGTAACCTCTTTATCTCTGGGTCACTTTTCACCACTGCTGCTCATTTCTCCTCCTCCCCTCTCCATAGACTTGTATTGACATGTGTAATATGATCCTCCTGTGGAGCTGTTCCGTCTTGACACGGAATTCAAAGCATTTATTTTTTAATTGCAAAGCAATTAGCAAAAAGAGGGAGGAGAGGTAAACAGTTGATAACAGGAGAACTAGACATTTCTCAATGATTAACATATTACAGAGTTTCTTGTCACTTTTGTACTATTGATTTATGCAAAGTAGTGTGAAAGTATAGTGCCTCAAGAGAAGCAAGCACCAACAAGTTGTTGGAGTAAGGCACTCACACATTAATGAAGAAGCAAAAAAAAAAAAAACAAGACTCATGCACTTCCGTTCTCAAAAAGATAGCTGTGTGCATAAAGATTAGATATTAAGGTTGTGTTACTGCTCGTAGAGAAGGAAACGTATGATACGATCAGGAACAGGAAGGCTGCTAATCGAAGACAGTCTGCGTTTACCAATCACTCTCCTCACAGCAATACGACAAAGGCTTGACAGGGTCCGAGGAAGACCTGAAATAGAGAAGACCATGATCTAGATTTTATCGTGTTCAAAGTCTGCAGGTCATTTCTGGGAGTTACAGAACCGTAGCTTGTTGTGCTGGACAGTTTGTGTAGCTCCCAATCACCACAACAGGAGTTACGGAAACTACAGAGTGCTGGTCCGCTCAGCCATTCCTGTAAACCCAGACCTGAGAAGCATCACAACAGGGGGTGTGTGGGGGGGCTGTGAGATTTTACTAGAATTAAATTTAACTTTGCAGCAGGATATATTCTTTGTATCAAATCACATTTTAAAATCCGATAAATACGTTTCAATGCTGGACTCACATTTTGCTTCTCTAAAGACTTGCAAGGCCTCTGGGTCCACTTTCTTGTCGGAGTCCTCGTCAGGAGTTGGTTCACTGTGTAAAAGACTCAGATCTGCTCCAAAATCAATGAGCAGTTGAACAAACTCCTTGCCACAACCATCACGCAGAACTTCCTCCAGCAAGCATAATGGAGATGAGCGTACAAGTTTCGCTTCACACACCGGGTCCCAACTATTATAATCTGGATTAGCACCAGCCTGAAGCAAGAGGCGGAAGCACGATAAGGTGTGGTTGGCTGCACTTGCGTAAAGTGGGTTGGCTTTTAATGGCTGATATAGCGTTGGGGAAGGATAACCAAATGCCATCTGAAGGTCCCCATCCACTTCTGCTCCATATCTGGTGCGGGAAAAAAATGGTAAGCTGATAGCCTTCATATAAGAGCAATGCATATATTCAGAGATGGTCTATAGACAAACCTTGTACAGACAAAGGTTACCCCCATAAAGTGAGGTTCCTAACATTTTGGCTATGAACAGTGTGGTGTGCGTCGGGTCACAGCGCAGACAATGGCAGGAAGAGAGAGAGCTGGTACCAGAATGCCCTACCCTGCCCAGCCTCTCTGGCACACAGAAGGGAGTGACGACAAATAGTGGCACCTATTATTCTCCCTGTTACAATGATCCTGCACATAATGGGATGAAGGAGCAAAATCTAAAGCTACACAATGGCCTGACCGCTCTAACAATTTGTCTCCTTTCATTGGTCCTCACAGTCAAAATAATGTATTCTGCCCAGAAAAAGAAACAGACCCCATGATGCCACTGTGAATAAAGCCTAAAATGACCAATTCTTTACTCACCTCTGCATCCAGCCTAAATACATTTATAGGCTTATTAAGCAACTTAGATGGAGACCATCATCAGTTTTTACCCTAAAGTGGTCAACCATGCTCCAGGTGATCTAAAGACCTAAATTTACAAAAAGTTTCAAGCTTCAAAAAGTCCAATGTTGTGCACGGTTGCTCAGTGGTTAGTGCCAGGGTCCTGGGTTCGAATCCGACCAAGGACAACATCTGCATGGAGTCTGTATGTTTTCCCTGTGTTTGGGTGGATTTTCTCTGGGTACTCTGGTTTCCTCCCACACTCCAAAGACATACTGATGGGAAACTTAGATTGTGAGCTGCATTGGGGAGTGAGATGCTAATGTCTGTAAAGCGCTGTGGAATATGTCAGCTCTATATAAGTGAGTATAATAAATAAATTAAAGGGGTTGGCCGGGTTCAGAGCTGAACCCGGACATACCTCCATTTTCACCCAGGCAGCCCCGACAGACAGCCAGACAAGCACATCAGAGAAGTTCATGCTCCGATACGCTCCCTTGCCCTGCACTAGATCGCGCAGGGCAAGGGCTCTTTTATTTACAATAACACACTGCCGGGCGGAAGCTTCTACCCGGCAGTGTGTTCGGTGACGTCACCGTCTCTGATGGGGGTGCTTTAGCGCTGCCCTAGCCGTTTTACAGGCTAGAGCTGCGCTAAAGTCCGCCCATCAGTGCCGGCATGGAGAGCCCGATACGTCACCGGAACTCCAGAAAATAGCATGAACTGATCCGATGCTCTTGTCAGGGGGGCTGCCTGGGTGAATCCAGCTCTGAACCAGGACAAACCCTTTGAGCCTGAAGTGTCCAATGGGCATATACACTGCTTAGAAGTGTCCAGCATGTCCATATCCAACCCAACCCTACTTACTCAGATTGATGTGGATGACATCTCCCACAAAATCCAATCTTTTTCAAGTTGGGGTGGGAAGATGTGCACTAGGAACTTCTTATGGTGGGCAGAGGCTTCAATTCCTTTCTGTGTCCTTGCCACAAGAAGACGGGGAACAATGCAAGAAACGTCATCCATGTCAGTCGGGGAAAGATGAGTTGGGTTACAATCGAAAATGCTAGACAAGCAGCTGAGTATACGGTCAGTGGACCCTTCAAGCCTCATGTATATACTGCATAATATAATTGTAATTTATGCTATGCTACTTGGGTCTGTACATGACCTACAGAACAGTGGGACCAACTGATGACAGATCCCCTTTAAAGACTTGCTTTGCAAATATAATACACTGGTGCCCCTCGGCTTACCGGATTAGCTCTTGTAGTATATCAGCATGGCCCACTGCTGCAGCATGGTATACTGGTGAGTAACAAATATCTGGATCCCCACTGGGATTTGCTCCAGCCTTCAGAAGAACTTGCACGCAGTTCAAGTGTCCATTTTCCGTGGCTCCAAGCAGGGGTGATTGGAGTCTAAGATCCAACAGGTCCTTCTGTGCTCCGAAATCAATAAGGAGAGCTACACAATCGGCATACCCGAGAGCGGCAGCAATATGGAGCGGGGAGGTAGGAAGGCATTCACTGCTCCACTCAGACTTCTCATTAATATGTCTGGGTACCAGAACACAATATAGATATGTTAGAGAGTTAAAATGAGTTCCCAGTTCCAGAATCACTGGGAAAACAAAAACAAAACCCCAAAATGAATAAAAAGAATGATCCTTCTTGCCAAGTCAAATTTGAGTGTCAAAGCTTTTGTTTTTATATTCAATTACATATAACTAGCGGTTGTTATTACAGTGCCCACTTGGATTGCCTCCTAAAGAACTGAGAAAATGTTTAACCTTTTCCCTGCCAAGATTATATCTCATACCTCCTTGCAGAGTGGCACTTTTTAAAAAAATCAGATCTTCTTTATTAAAGTTTTATATATAACATATAAGCGTATGTAAATGTAAATAGACATTAAAACAGGATCCTGCTATGTGCAGGAGCATATAACATCATAATATCAACTTGGTGATTACATAAATGCTTGCTATTATGTACTAAACAATTGAGCTTAACAATAAACCCATCCCATCCCTCCACCCCCTACCTCCCCTCCCCTCTCCGTGTGGCCACACCTAAAAGGAAGAGTACTGCAGTATACTCATCCCTTGATGTCCCTCAAGGCGTTACACCTACTTGTCTATACTGTAGTTTATCTGGTACCTCCAAACCCTCTAATAATCATACTATTCCATACAGGGTGGCACTTTAGTAGTCAAGGACTTATGAAAACACGTCCTTGCTACTGGCTATATCTCAGGCTGTATGGCAGCGTATAATCTAAGCTTTAACCCTTTTAGCCTCCATTTTTGATTTTCATTCCCTGTCTTTCCGGAGCCATAACTTTTTTCTGTTCAGATAGCTGTATGAAGGCTTGTTTTTGTGAGGCAAGTTGTACTTTACTATTGCAATGTAGTGAACATTGGAAAAAAATCTAACTGGGCTGGAACTGGAAAAAATGCAATTCTGTCACAGCTTTATTGGTTTTGTTTTTACAGCACTCCCTATACAGAAAAACATGACATGTCTGCTTCATTCTGCGGGTCAGTACGATTACAATGATACCACAGTTGTATAGTTTTCTTGTCTTTTAATACTCAAAAATATTTTTTCTTTGCATCGCTGTATTCTGTCTCCTGGGGGCTTTCAAACGCATTTATTAGATCGCTTCTCCCACAGACTGTATTCAAAAATGCAGCCTATAGGAGATTAAATGTATTTCAATGTAGCATTACCACCTGCAAAACTCCAAAAGGAAAATACCTGTGGTAGGCATGACAGCCTCGACCAGGCTCAAGGCTACTACCAACGATGCGTCTGAGCATGCGGAAACTGTTCGGACTCGGAAGTGCAGCACTATTGGGCAAAGCCACCTGATCTGCAATAGTCACAACTTACCAAGGCATCTGAGGGATTAAATGTGTGTGATCAGCGTTATCGCCAATCATAGACATTAGCTCCAGGTGTCAGCTAGACCCCATGGTTATGGCAAGCTGCATATTTAAAAGATCCGACTTACGCCTTACATGTGCGGCAGCAGTAGGGGTTAAAACAAGACAAAGATTGCAGTACTAGACATGATACCACAGGCCATATAGCTGAAAACAAAGCCGTGAAGTGGGAGCTGCATATTCCTGAAGCACTCACTCCTGAACTGATTTCTAAATGCTGAGGCTGCTTCTAATGTTTATATTCATAGCTTTAAAACAAGACCTGGCTTATACCACTGTTTGCTATACAGCCTGAGATATAAAAGACTGAAAGTCCCCCACTAAAGCCTCATTCACAAGTCTGTGTCCATGCTCAAATCCGTGAAAAGGTGGCCGCTGATATGTCCGTGTGTGATCAGTGTGTCCGTTTTTTGCTGTCCGTGTGTCATCTGTTTTTCACAGACACCGTGCAGCTAAAATATAATTTTTAAAGCATCTCTTCCTAATGATCCGTGAAACACAGATGGTATCAGTGTTGCATCCTTGGTCTTCACGGACCCATAGACTATAATGGGCATGATGGATCTGTGAACAGACAAAACGGAGCATGCTTCCGTGCTAAAATCACGGACCGTGGATCACTGACGTTTGAATGAGGCTTTAGCCGGCTATGATCTCAGCCAGCATGCTAAGCCGAGAAAGGAGGCGAAACATAGATCCTCCTCTCCATACATAACTGTAGATGACCCCAGGTGAGGGATAAAATTGACTTCTCTGCCTGTAATCCTCTTCCCCTCCATATCATTCGGGGAGCATAGTTGCTCTTTGTCACATATTAGAGACTTTTTTAATTTCAGAAA
This sequence comes from Bufotes viridis, assembly GCA_033119425.1. Classification (NCBI taxonomy): domain Eukaryota; kingdom Metazoa; phylum Chordata; class Amphibia; order Anura; family Bufonidae; genus Bufotes; species Bufotes viridis. The sequence goes on along the minus strand of CM065595.1, from coordinate 118,264,127 downwards.
TTGAATGAGATGATGAGCAGGTGCTGTATGATTGTCTTATTGTATAGTTTAGTTTTCTTTGTTGAAATTGTAAAAACTGCCTTAGCTACCGGAGGTGTAAAATGCAAAATAACGAGTGGCAGCAAAAGGGTTAAACTAAACCGGTTGCCCAATTTCCAATATTGATTTATCCTCAGAATAGGTAATTTCAGAATAGGTCATTAATAGTAGATCAGCAGAAGTTCAACTCTTGGCACCCCCGCTGATCAGCTGTTTGAAGAGAACACAGCGCTTTGGCGAGCGTTGCGTTCTCTTCACTATTTACCTGTTCTCCGTCAGCACTGCAGCGGCAAGCAGTGTAATTACAGCTCCTCCGTCCCATTCACCTGAATTAGAAGGAGCAGCTGTAGTTACACTCCGAAGGTAAGCAGTGATGAGAGCGCGGTGCTTGTACAAGTGCTGTGTTTTTGTCAAACAGCAGGTAAGCAGTGAGGGTGCCAAGAGTTAGACCCCCGCCGATCTGATATTGATGACCTATCCTGATGATAGGTCATTAAAGGGGTTATCCCATGACTAATGTAAAAAATGAAAATCAGACAGTACATGACAATCTCTTTCTAACAAAGCTAGAACCAGCCCTGTACCCCATGGATCCAGAGAGATAAGGGGGCGTGTCTTTTCAGCTGGAGCTAAGGGGGCGTGTCTCAACTCTCCCTATCACAGCATGTGTGGCCTTCTCAGTGAGCCGGACAAAGGAATAAGAAAAAGAACAAACAGCAGGTGGCGCTATACAGGTACATTTTATTGAATAGCTCACTGGCTTTACAACATTTTTAATTACATGCAATTACAAAAGATTTTAGCTCCAGATGCTGGTTTGAAAACTGTAGAATATTTTTTATGGGACAACCCCTTTACCGTTGGCAATAGTATAACACACATATCAGGATTAACAACAGTTCAGCTGCAGTGCTTTAAAATGCTATAAAATGAAAGATTGAAAGGAAAATTTTTATAGTAAGATTATTTTATAAAACAGAATATAATAATATTAATCAGTTGCCATTGTTGTTTCTGGGGCTGCAAGGCTTATGTGTGTTAAATATTCCCTTACCTCAGGAACCTTTCCTCCTGTAACAGGGTCCTCAGGGCCTCAATGTCCCCCACAGAAGCGGCATGATGTAACGGTGTGTCCTGGCACTGTTCCAGATCTCCTGCTGGGAGAGAGGAATAAAGAGCTGCTGTTTCACCAGTCTGAATATATGACCTAGCAGCAGAAATCAGATAAATGACTTCTTGGGCCGTCTCCCAGGTGATTGTTCACACTGTAATAGTATGACCCGTCTGCATTATTCTGTTGAGTCTGTATCGTACATCTCTCGACTTCCATAAATCATCTAGGCTCCTGACCATATGGTATCTCAGTAATTAACATATCGGACACCCTGGTTTAATTCCCTTCAGAACAATCCGCATGTCACCGTACATATGTCCTAGAAACTCGCTACAATCATTAAAGAGTAACTGCCAAAAACTCCAAAAACTTTTATTATGTAATAGTGACACATCGGTGGGGGTCCGAGTGCTGAGACCCCCACTGATCGCTAAAACGAGGAGTCAGAAGCTCTCAGCTGAAGACAAAATATAAAGACTATAGCCAATAGACTATGAGCCAAAACTAAGCCGTCCTTGTATTTGTTCCGCTATTCACTGGAAATGCCTGACTGGCTGCAGCGGGTTGCAGGCAGAGGCACTACATTTTGAAGGCATTGTGGCAAGGTACTTGCGACTATTTTAGTAAAAAATAGTCACAAGTCTCCTTTTTAACTGGCTGTGTGACAATATTTAGTCACACAGCCGGTTTTACGCCCAGTTCGCCAGCTGGGCAGAACAGGGAAGTGTCAGGGCCAGAACTCCAGTCCCAGCAAACTTACTAACATTTACACTACACCAGTCCAGTTTTATCACCAGGCGCAAGGACTGCCATAGAGGCATGCACCTCGTCATAAAGTAGATGAAACTTAGGGCAGCGCAGGGGGGGGGGGGGGAAACTAAGATTGGCGTAAAAAGCTAGTCTTAGTAAATGTGCCCCATTCTCTCTAGAGATAAGCAATTCGATGAATTGACCCGTCTTATCAACAACAGTTCTTCACCTGCAGGGGCTTCCCCTGTACTGAAGAAGCAACCCCTATGAGGGGCTGTACCTGCTGGACAGGGCCAGAGGTTTCGCCCAGCCCTGACCAGCTCACACCTGCTCCACTGCATAGAGCCTCTGCTTCCAGAGCGGTGTCTCTTCATGTGCGGCTACCCGGAAGCATAGCTGCACATGCACATGCATAGCTCCAGTAGCGGAAGCAGAGCCTCTAAGCTTACACCGGTTAGAGGCTCAATGAAGCGCCTGAAGGGAGTTTCTTCAGCAGCAGGGACAGCCCCTCACTGAGTTCCTTCAGCAGTGAGGACAGCACGTCATGGGGGGTGTTTCTTCGGCAGCGAGGACAGCCAATCATGGGGGGAGCTTTTAAGGCAGCCAAAAAAGCCCGTCATGTGGGAGCTTCTTTGCCAGCAAGGACAGCCCCTCATTGGGGGAGCTTCTTCGGCAGCGGGACAGCCCTCCATGGAGGAAGGGGGTTTCTTTGGCAGCCGGAACAGACCGTCATGGGGGGAGCTTCTTAAGCAGCGGGAACAGCCTCTTATGAGAGAAGATTCTTCAGGAGCGGGACAGCCCCTCCCAGGTGAAGAACTCTTGTTGAGATGAACTGATTTGCTTGTCACTAGTTCTTTCTGATGAGACAACCCCTTTAGAGTACTGTTACATGGCGACATTTCATCTAATGTATTTCACTGGTGTCGCAATGCAACATGCTGTGAATTTTGAAGCAACAGTCGCAAAAAATCTGCAAAATTTTTTTTAGACTGTCGCGTTGCGACTCCATTGCAATACATTGCATGAAATGGAATAACGGTCAGGCACTCTCTGAATATCGGGACCTAAAATCTTACTTTATTAAAATGATAAAAATTATGGTCATAAAATAAAGCAAAGTGCTATAGATGAATAAGGTGCTGGGAGTAAATGGGTAAAAAGTTAAAATTAAGTCCACAATATCTAATAAAATAATACAACAGTATCCAGTCCAGTGCCCTGATACCAACTGTCCATCAGAAATTAAGCATGTTGTAAATTAATCTGCCACCTCCAAGTTCATCCATATCCATAAGCGACATAAAGGGAAATTCAGCATAAAAAATCATAGGTTTGCAATATAATTAATACACTGATCGGAGCGGCGTCCCGCTGAATTCATATAGCGATCTCAAAACTCTTTATCAGCTAGTATTACCACCAGAACAGTCTTACCAGGTTTGTAGTCTGTGGGTAATATAGACCTTAACACGGTGCTCCTTCAGGATGTTACAGTGCTCCGGTCTCAAGGGTTAGTTTGCCTTTCCTTAATACGATCAGCGGTGCACGTGTAACCCTGGGGAGTTGTAATCTCCTTCATATGTCGGACCGATCTTCGCGCGGGTAACAGTTTGCGGCAGAAATCCCACTCCTGGCTTATTATTTGGAATCCATAAGGGGATGCTTCAATGAACCCGAACCTTGGACAACACTAAGGACCTGGGGTACCGTCACCGCCATGTGATAAGTGGAGGGGGCGTGGCTCAGCACTGGATTGGATAAGAGGTGATCCAGTACTGAGCCACGCCCCCTACACTGATCACATGACGGTGACGTCACCCCAGGTCCTTAGTGTTGTCCAAGGTTCGGGTTCATTGAAGAATCCCCTTATGGATTCCAAATGCCGTTATGGTCCGTGGTAGTGGAATCCATAACGGGATTCTTCGATAACCCCAACCCGAACTTTGGACGCCGAACTTAAAATACAAGTTCGCTCAACTCTAATCATGACCCCTTCTTCAGTGGTGAGTATACCATATCATGATTAAGGACAGGTGTGTCTGAAACGCGTAGACCGGGAGTGTGTTTTCCATACGTCAAGGCAGAGCTGTCGCTTATTTTATGCAACTGAATAAAGGTAATTGGCTTTTTCATTCGATGATGTCAGTGCTGGATTTTTCCTTCTTACTACATGTACAAGTCTCTGCTTGATGGTCCGTGCACTACAGTGGATTCGATTACAATACAAAGTAGGAGAGCTGGTAACCATTTATCTTGGTGAGTATACCCCCTCTGTTACCCCTCCTTTATAGGGGTCACAGATATCTAGAAAATCCAGCACGGATAAAATGGATGAGACTAGTCCAAAACAATTGATCAGTAAAGGCAGTATATTATTCCTATAATAGGGCACATTGGATATCACAAAAGGTACTCCTATATATGAAATGAAAAAAAAAAAGCCTTGATGGAATAAAGAGAATTTATCAGTTACATTCAATCATATAAATCGCAATATCGCTGAGAGACAGAACGATCAATATAAAATATGATGTTCAAACAATCTAGAGACCTTTATAGCAATCATTGATCATGAGAATCTTCCATACAGTCATAGAACATATCCATGGATATTAATTGGAACAGAAAACGCATCAAGCTATATCTGCGCTTTTGATGCGGTTTCTATGCGTTGTGATTCTAGTCGGATACGTTGTGATTCTAGTCGGGACATTTTTTCAATGTGGTTGCCTCCCCTCCAATTTCTCAGGACTTCATTTATGGCTGCAAATTTCAGCCCTGTCGGGTCTTGATTGTGTGAAGATTTAAAATGACTAGACAATTAATAATTTTCGAAACCTTTCCTAATATTCGTCATGCTCTGAGATACGTTTCTTCAAGGGCCTCTTAGTTCTCCCTACATATTGTCACCCGCATGGACACTCAATCATGTAAATTACATCTTCTGAATTACAGGTAAGGAAGTCAATAATTTTGTACCGTAGCTTATTCGTCCTTGAAATAATTTCACTCGTCCTTTTAGGGAACGAGGTGGCCCTACAGTTGCTACATTTACCGCACCTGAAAAAACCTTGTATCCCCGCCCAGTTCTGGATAGTTGCTGTGTTTGGTGCTCTCTTTTTCACTGTAGGTGCCATTTTCAAATTCAGGCTAGGTACTTTAGAGAAGGTTATGTTTAGGGCAAGATGGTATCAAGGTTCCTATTATCTTGTCCCTTTTCAACAGGTGCCAATGTTTATTTATAATGGATTGTAATTTCCCATAATTTTCACTGAAAGTCAAAACTAATCTAATGTCATCATCTTTCTTATCTTGTTTAGTTTTTTTTCACAAGAAATGTCTCCCTGTTCATCTCCCTAACTTTCATCAGGGCCGTATCCAAAACTTCTGGGGGATAATTTTTCTCTAAAAATTGATTCTTCATTACATCAGCTTCAATTTCAAATTGGGTCTCTGAGGTACAATTTCTTTTGATCCTATGAAATTGGCCCTGTGGTATGTTGATCAACCAGCTGGGGAGATGACAGCTACTAAATAAGATATAGCTGTTTCTAGCCATAGGTTTAATAAACGTCTTACAGTTTAATTTATTCTCCTGAACAAAAATACAGATATCTTTACCTGACCAGAAAATTCAAGATTACTTTCATTTTGATTAATAGCTGTTCAAAAGTAATCTAGCAATTCTTTCCTTGCTTGCCAAATAAAAAGACATCATCGATGTATCTTTGCCAGAGCACCAGGTCCGTCCCCAGTCTAGGTAGGATAAACTCCTGTTCCCATTGGGCCATTAATAAATTAGCATAACTGGGGGCGAACCTGGTGCCCATGGCAGTGCCCTGCGTCTGTAAGTAAAAATCGCCTTCAAAATTGAAATAGTTGTGAGTGAGAATAAAATCCAATACCCTCAATTAAAAATTCTATCTGTGTCTAGTTCAATCTCCCTTCCAAAAGTAGTTGGGATTTAACAGCCTTCCTTCCCTGTTCATGATTATGATCCATTTCTGTTTAAAATCTAATTTTTCAATAATTTTAATAATCTGGGTCGAACAGGGATCCCTATAAGCATACTAACTTAAAGCCCGAGTACTCACCAGCCTTTAATACCTTTATGAACCTTGTAATTAGGGAATTAAGGAAATTTAAAGCACCCATAAATCCGCAATATTTGAATACTATCTCACAAGAGGAAAAGAAAGCAATTCTATCAATGCAGAAGAATAATATTATTATCCATCCAGCTGATAAGGGGGGGATCGTCATTTTGGATAAAGAGAAATAGCATGACGAAGCTATGAATATATTAAATGATAGAAAGACGTACCTACGATTGAAACAGGACCCAACAGAAGCTTAGAAGTAGGGCTGAAACGATTACTTGATTTAATCGAGTAATTCGACACAAAAAAATCCTCGATGCAATTTTTTTGCATCGAGGATTCGTTTGTGTCATGTAACCACGGAGCGGGAGGGCAGCACTTGCTATTACTCCCCGCTCCGTGGTCACCCGTCAGGTCATAGTGCACGTAAGCGCGCCCTATGACCCGACACTGTGCAGAGCGGCTGGCAGCAGAGGAGGCGGGGCGCACAGGGGACAAGGAGTCGCTCTCTCCCTCCCCCTGTGCTGCGCTGCCAGTGAGGAGAGACGGGGGGGCGAAGGAGGGGCGGGCGCACTGCGCTACCAATGACAGGACCTTACATTGTCCGGACCTTACATTGTCCCCGCACTTACAATTATCCCTGGGCGCCGCTCCATTCTCCCCACTGTGGGCCAGTTACAGTTTCGTGCTTCATGTGCCAATTACTAATATCGGACCAATGGGGAGGAGACATCACCTTCTCTGTGGGCGTTTCTTCTCCCTGCGCTGTCCAATCGCAGCACAGAACGTCACAGTGCAGGGAGAAGGAACGCCCACAGAGCTGATGTCTCCTCCCTATTGCTCCGATATTAGTAATTAGCATATGGAGCAGGAGACTGTAACTGGCCCACAGTGGGGAGAACCGAGCGGCGCCCAGGATTAATTGTAAGTGCAGGGACATCCCTGGGTGCCGCTCTATGTAGCTGCCAGTTAGTAAGTCCGGACCATGAAAGGTCCTTTGTAATCTTTAATACAGGAGGCAGGGAGCTGCGATCAGCGGCAGTTAACCCCTCAGGTGCTGCACCTGAGGGGTTAACTGCCGCTGATCTGCTGCCTGCTGTCTGTATTAGAGGTTAATTTTCATTGGTGGCGCAGTGCGCCCTCCCCCCACCCCCCAGTATTAAAATCGTTGGTGGCAGTGGCCACAGAGCAGAGTCCCCTCCCCCCTCATTGGTGGCAGTGGCCACAGAGCAGAGTCCCCTCCCCCCTGATTGGTGGAAGTTCTGATTGGAGCCCCAGCAGTGTTATAACTGGGCTCCGATCGGTTAGCATGGCAGCCAGGACGCTACTGAAGCCCTGGTTGCCATGGTAACTTTCTTATTAGATTACTCAATTAATCGTAAAAAATAATCGATAGAATACTCGATTTCTAAAATAATCGCTTACTGCAGCCCTACTTAGAAGAAAGAATTAAGGGAATTCAAAAAGGAAAGAACTGGGGTATTCTACAAAAGAAAGAGGCCGCCTTTATATACATACAACATCCTAAACTTGCTGGGTTCTACCACAACCCCAAAATTCACAAAGACCCCCAAAATCCACCAGGTAGGCCTATAGTATCTTGGATGGACTGTTTGACCAGTGCACTATCCAGATATGTGGACCAGTTTTTGCAGCCATATGCACAGGCTCTCCCTGCGTATATCAAAGACACAAAACACATCCTAAAGATAGTCAGCGACGTAGAATGGAAAGACACCTATATAATGGGCACGCTAGACGTGAAGTCTTTATATACCATTATTGAAAACCAGAAAGGATGTGAAGCCACCAAATTTTTCCTGAACGCGAAAGGAGACATGACGAATGTGCAAATCGAATTCCTGGAAGAGAGTATTCATTTTATTTTAGAGAAGAACTATTTTATGTACAATAATAATTTTTATCTCCAGATGTGGGGAACCGCTATGGGGACGAGGTTCGCTAAATTGTACGTAGGACGATGGGAACATTAATTTATCCACCGCAATGGCGGACTCCGGTCGAACCTCGCCCTATGTCATCGTTTTATTGATTACATCATTTTTATCTGGGAGGGAGGGGAGGAGGAATTGCAAGAATTTTTTAAAGAATTAAATAAAAATGAATGTTATCTGGAATTTTCTCCAACATATAGCAAAACAAAAATACGTTTTTTAGATCTAACCATATTTATTGAAGATGGAAAATATGCACAAAGACCTATAATAAACCTACGGATACAAATATATATATCCATGAAAAGCTGCCATTTGCCCCGATGGCTTGAAAATGTACCGAAAAGCCAATTTTTGAGAATAAGGAGAAATTTCACAAAAAGAGAACATTATGAGGTAGAAGCAGAATGTATGTAAAAAAGGTTTGAGAGAGAGGGGAGAAATTAATAAAGTGCAAAACAGAGATAGGACAAATGGCTAGACAGGCGTTATTGGGAGATGGAATAGGAAAACAACAAAGAAAAGAAGAAATGTGGACCATTCCACCCATAATTATGCCATATAACAGCCAAGTTTGTAAATTCAAAAAAATGGTGAATAAACATTGGGGAATCCTAAAAGAAGATAAAATAATAGGAGAACTGGTTCCCAATACCCCAAAATGTATCTATTGTAAAGCGAGAAACATAGGGAACACCATAGCTCCCACTAATAAATGCATAGGAATGACAAGAAGGGATGACAGAAAACATAAAAAAGATAATAAGTTAAAAGGCTTCTTTCCATGCAAAAGATGTCAAGGATGTAAAAAATCCCAAAACAGAATACAGACTAAAATACAAAATATGGGAGGTACATACGCGTACAATATAGGGGAATTTATATCGTGCAATAGTCAAGGAGTAATCTATGCCATTCAGGGTTGTGGAAATCGTATCGCCCGACGCCCGGGACATGCAGTTTCGGACAAGTAGCAGGGATGAGATAGGGTTGGGCAATATGCTTCCTGCATTACTACTCGCGCGCGGAGGGCTGGACATGGCCGCAAGTGCACTGGAGGGAGCGGGCGAGCAATATAAACCTGTCATAAACTGCCGCACAAGTCTGGTGCTTCACCGCCGCCTCTCGCCTTGCTTTGCTTCTCTCGGCTCCGCCTCCCCCTCGCCTTGCTCTGCCTCGCTTAGCTCCGTCTCACTCTTCCATCCTCGCTCTGCTTGGCTCCGCCTCCTTTTCACTCGGCTCCGCCTCCCCCTCATCAGTGCAGTAGTTTGAGTAACATGCCTACAAATAGCCTTTTCTCTGACCCATGGGGCAGCTAACATATTAGGCAGTAAGTGATCTTGCTGCCATCTACTAGAACATTACCAAGACTTTGTACAAACATTAAAGGGAGTCTTTCACCACAAATGTCCATTCTATAACATTAACACCATTTTGTCCATAACAGTCCCCAAATGAAATGCTTCTTACCAAAATGTTGTCCGTTGCAGAGTTGGGCTAAACAGTTTTATTCGATATGCTAATTATTTATTATTATTATTATTATTATTTATTTTTAGAGCGCCATTCATTCCATAGCGCTGTACATATCATAAGCGGTGCACATACATAACACAGGCAATTGCCTTAAGCATGAACGAGACAAGTTACAGACAGAAGGATAGAGGGCCCTGCCCGTGAGGGCTTACAATCTACATGGCATGGGAGAAGGACACAGTAGGCGAGGGTGAAGCTGGTCATGGCGGTATAGAGGCAGCGGTGTCACTGGTCGTAGGCTTGTCTGAAGAGGTGGGTTTTCAGGTTGCTTTTGAAGGGTTCCACTGTAGGTGAGAGTCTGATATGTTGGGGTAGCGAGTTCCAGAGTATAGGGGATGCACGGGAGAAATCCTGGAGGCGAGTGTGGGAAGAGGTGATAAGAGGAGAGAAGGAGGTCCTGTGAGGATCGAAGATTGCGTGTGGGGATGTATCGGGAAAGTAGCTCAGAGATGTAGGGAGGGGACCGATTGTGGACGGCCTTGTATGTGTTGGTTAGTATTTTAAACTGAATTCGCTGGGCAATGGGGAGCCAGTGCAGGGACTGGCAGAGGGGAGATGCAGAGGAGCAACGGGGGGAGAGATGGATTAGTCGGGCAGCAGAGTTGAGGATAGATTGTAGGGGTGCTAGAGACCTAGATGGAAGGCCACAGAGGAGAATGTTGCAGTAGTCTAGGCGGGAGATGATGAGGGAATGTACAAGCATTTTTGCTGATTCAAAGTTGAGGAAAGGGCGGATGCGGGAGATGTTTTTGAGTTGGAAGCGGCAGGTGGTGGAAAGGGCTTGGATGTGTGGTCGGAAGGAGAGGGCAGAATCCAAGGTCACTCCAAGGCAGCGGACTTGGTTGACCGGGGAGAGTGTGCAGTCATTGATTGTGATAGATAGGTCTGTTGGGGGAGTGAGCAAGATGGGGGAAAGATGATGAATTCTGTTTTATCCATATTAAGTTTTAGAAAGCGAGAGGAGAAGAAGGAGGATATGCGAGATAGGCATTGTGGGATTCTGGATAGTAAGGTGGTGATGTCTGGACCAGAGAGGTAGATTTGTGTGTCATCAGCATATAAGTGATACTTAAAGCCATGGGACTCTATAAGCTGTCCCAGGCCGAAGGTGTAGATAGAGAAGAGCAGGGGTCCTAGGACGGAGCCTTGCGGGACACCAACAGAGAGGGAGTGAGGCGAGGAGGTGGTGTGAGAGTGGGAGACGCTAAATGTCCGGTCTGTGAGGTATGATGTGATCCAAGAGAGGGCCAGGTCAGTGATGCCAAGAGATGAGAGAGTTTGTAACAGAAGGGAGTGGTCGACAGTGTCAAAGGCCGAGGACAAGTCAAGGAGAAGGAGGACAGAGTAATGTTTTTTGGTTTTGGCAAGTAGTAGGTCATTGGTGACTTTGGTGAGGGCAGTCTCGGTTGAGTGATGGGGTCGGAAGCCAGATTGTAGCCGGTCAAAGAGGGAGCAGGAGGAGAGGTGAGAGGACAGTTCAGAATGGACATGTTGCTCAAGTAGCTTTGAGGCATATGGAAGAAGTGATATGGGGCGATAACTGGACAAAAAAGATGGGTCAAGTGATGGCTTTTTGAGGATGGTTGTAATTGTAGCATGTTTAAAAGCAGAGGGGAAGAGACCAGAGGTTAGTGATAGGTTGAAGAGATGAGTTAGGGCTGGGATAAACACTGTGGTGAGGTTAGGGATGAGGTGGGATGGGATTGGGTCGAGAGCACAGTTGGTGAGATGGGATTTGGAGAGTAGAGTGGAGAGTTTTTCTTCTGTAATAGCGGAGAAGCTGGTTTTGGGAGAAGAGGACGGAGCAGTTGTGTGGAGGGTCTGTGGAGACTGTGTGTTGAAGCTTTCTCTGATGTTGACTATCTTTTGTTTGAAGAATTTGGCGAAATCCTCAGCTGAGATGAGAGGAGAGGGTGGGGGCGCTGGTGGACGGAGAAGAGAATTAAAGGTGTTAAAAAGTTGTTGTGGGATAGGGAAGATATGAGAGATGAGAAGTAGGCCTGTTTTGCATCAGCAAGTGAGGATTTGAAAATGAGGAGGGATTGCTTGTATGCGGTGAATTCATCTTTAGAATGGGATTTCTTCCATCGCCGCTCTGCAGCCCTGGAAGCTTGTCTGAGATTTTTGGTCAGGTCGGTATGCCAGGGTTGTCTGTTGATTTTTCTGGTTTTGTTGTGTGTAAGTGGGGCAATAGTGTCCAGAGTTGCACTTATTGTGGTGTTATATAGGGTGGTGGCAGTATCTGGGTCTTGGAGGGAAAAAATTGAAGAGAGCGGCAGAAGATAGTCGGAGAGCAAGCGAAAGTCAAGATGTTTAAGGTTCCTGCGGGGGTGTGCTAGTGTATGGACAAGGGGCGCAGCAGCAGAGACGAGTGAAGAGAAGGTGAGTATGTTGTGGTCGGAAAGAGGGAGAGGCGAATTAGAAAGGTTAGATAGGGAGCAGAGGCGGGTAAAGATAAGATCCACAGTGTGACCATCTCTGTGTGTGGGAGCGGAAGACCACTGTGAGAGGAGTTTAGAGGCGGCTGAGTGGCAGGTGTCAATGGGGATGTTGAAGTCACCCATGATGATAGTGGGGATGTCAGCAGAAAGAAAGTGTAGGAGCCAGGTGTTAAAGTGGTCAAGAAAGATGGTGGCTGGGCCTGGGGGGCGGTAAATAACAGCTACTTGGAGGTTGGAGGGAGAGTAGATGCGAACAGAGTGTACTTCAAATGAAGTGGGTGCAATGGAGGGCGGCAGTGGAGTTGGGCTGTAGGAGCCGGTATCTCATAGGAGCAGACCAACTCCTCCACCATGTTTGCTGCCAGGGCGGGGGGTGTGAGTGAAATGAAATCCACTATATGAGAGTGCAGCAGGGGAGGAGGTGTCGCAGGGTGTCAGCCATGTTTCTGTGAGACCCAGAAAGGAAAGTTTTTGAGAGATAAAGAGATCATGAATGTAGGAGAGTTTGTTACAGACAGAGCGAGCGTTCCATAATGCTCCATCAAGAGGAACCAAAGGAGCAGGGGTCAGAGGAATGGTTATTAGGTTTAAGGGGTTGCAGAAATTTGTGGAATGAGATTTGTAGTAGGAGGTAGAGGTGATGGTGGGGATTTTCTGAGGGGGGCCTGGATTTGGTGAGATATCACCAGCAATAAGGAGAAGCAGAGAAAGTGTCAGTAGGTGAGAAAAAGAAAGGGCAGGAGGTATCTGTGTGTGTTTGGGAAGGAAGTGTTTTACATTGCCAAACAAGTTTGTGCAATCAGTCAGATGAGAAGGTAAGATGGAGGGAGATATGAATAGTTCCTTGCTGGGAGAATAGAGGTTTAGGAAAAGTGGGAAGAGTAAGATGAAAAAGTGAAACATTGTTTACATTAACTTTTTTGTAGTTTGAGGGTCTGAAGGAGCCCAGGGGCGGCGTTCCAATGGCCTGTTATGTACAAAATGGTGTTAATGTTATATAATGGACATTTGTAGTGAAAGACTCCTTTAATATGTCACCAACATGTGTCTTCACTCCAGTGTCACAGGTTGTCCCCCTGTGATGTGACATGCATATAAAAAGAGAGGTCACTGTGTACATACAGGACGTGTATATATCGTGTGTACTGATGGTTTACATTGATGGGGTTTTCAGAGGCGTCACCCAAAGAAGACTTCCTGCACTAATTACCCTAATAGGATGTAACCCCAGTTACATGGATCGTAAGAGGCGTCCCTACACTACCACACACTGCCCCCACACAGTATAAGGTCTCCTTGTGGCTCCCATACAGTATAACGTATCCTTGTGGCCCCCACACAGTATAAGGTCTCCTTGTGGCCCCCACACAGTATAAGGTCTCCTTGTGGCCCCCATACAGTATAACGTTTCCTTGTAGCCGCCCATACATTTAGAGCCTGTATTCTAAGGTGCTATCAATAAAGACCTTATTTAAATATGGTTTTGATTTAAAATTATTTTTTGTATCAGGACAAGTAGATCGAGCCCCCACTTAAATTTCCACACCCCTGCATTACATGTCCCTGTGAAAAAAAATCTATATTGGTCGAACCAAAAGGCACCTGAAAAAAAGAAATAGGTTAACATATATATAAGATTGAGAGAAGATTTGAGGGACACCCTCTGTCGCGCCATTATAAGGAAAAGCATGGAGGGAAATTTACAGGATCCGTATTCTGTGGAATAAAGCAAGTTAAGAAAAATCACAGAGGGGGTGACTATATCAAAGATATGTCTAGAGCAGAGAGGAAGTGGATATTTAATATGGACACCTTGGCTCCAGCAGGATTGAACATGGAGATAGAAATTTTTGCTTTTGATTAAGAAAAAACCTAGTAACATTGCATTAGCGTTTACACCAGTAGCCAAAGATTTAAAATCAACATGGGAGATACAGGCGGGTATAAGAAGGGGTTATCTTGCAGTGACTACCAGGTCTTTCTTCCTGACTAAGGATAGCGTTACTATCTGAAACGCGTTGAAGAGGTCTAGTGGTAGCTGTGACTCTCCGTAGTCACAGTAGTGACGTCACTTTTGCTCAGAGCGAGCGCGAAACCACGAATATAGAGCTGCGCCACCGGCCGGGGCGCGACTCTAGAGACAAGATACTTTAACCGGAGCCTGCAAGAAGTTTCAACTACAAACCCTAAAGACCGCAAGGGACCCCGTCGATCACAGAACAGGTACATCAGGTACCGTAGGTTGATCTTGCCTTTGAGGGAAAATTGTATATCTAAGCGGAGGGGAGAGTTTTGCAACTGTGGCTACTGGCTGAAACATTTTTACTATAGAGCGCGGTATTAGTATTTTAACTATTGACTAGTGTATTTATTATATTGGAAAACCTATGGATTTTTTATGCTGAATTTCTCTTTATGTCGCTTATGGATGAACTTTGAGGTGGCAGATTAATTTACAACATCCTTAATTTCTGATGGACAGTTGGTATCAGGGCACTGGACTGGATACTGTTGTATTATTTTATTAGATATTGTGGACTTAATTGTTACTTTTTACCCATTTACTCCCAGCACCCTATTCATCTATAGCACTTTGCATTCATTTTATGACTATCATTTTTATCATTTTAATAAAGTAGGATTTTAGGTCCCGATATTCAGAGAGTGCCTGACCGTTATTCCATTTATTTTAACATATAGACCGGGTGATTATATTGGTCGGTGCACCTTGCATAGTAATCCAACACTCTAGTTGCGACATTTCCTACCATTTAGCTACATTACATGAAATGTCATCATGTCGCTGTAACCCTTAAAGCAAACACTATGTAAAGCCACATTGACATGGGAGGTCCACTGCTTGAGAGACCCAATATGTTAGCCAGAGCGCCTTGGGCCCCTGGAATGTGCATCTGGTAAACTCATAGTAAATATGTGCTATATGTTCGCCCATTTGAATGTGTGTGGTGTAACACTGCATGTCCTATGTTCATGTCCCAAGTCGTTATGGACCATGGCCTGATGTCATCTTCCCTGGTTAGGCCCATGTAATAACAATTCTGGAGCATCTATTCTTCTGGCTGTATGTTGTACCATTCCTTTATTATTTGCACTAGAAGTTATTAATGAATTATGAATTGCTATTCGCCTTCAGTAAGGGTACAGAGGGGTGGTAACCAGTTGGGGGGTGTACCTGCACAGACTGACAATGGCAGCACTGATTGGATAGAGTCAGTCTGTGCAGGTACACCCCCCCAACTGGTTACCACCCCTCTGTACCCTTACTGAAGGCTAATAGCCATTCAGTCATAACATCTAGTAGAAATAAGAAAGGAATGGCAGAACATAGAGCCAGAAGAATAGAGGCTCCAGAATTGTTATTACATGGGGAATGCATGAAGCTATTAAAACAGGAATGTCAGGAGTAGTAAACCTGTCAGATGATTAATGCTGCTCAGCGAGCAGAATATGATGGAGGAATAGCTGTCAAACTCGAGGATATATAAGTTTATATGATTTGAAGAAAGATTTCTGAGTAAATCCTGACAGGACTCTTAAGTAAGGGTCCTTTCACACTTGCGTTCTGAGGATCCGGCATGCACTTCCGTCCCGCCGGATCCGTCAGAACGCAAGTCGCCTGAAGCATTAGAAGACTGATCAGGATCCTGATCAGTCTTCGAATTGCTTTCAGGTTACTATGGCAGCCAGTCCTGGTTGCCATAGTAGGAGCGGTATACTTACAGTCCGTGCGGCTCCCGGGGCGCTCCTGAATGACGTCAGAGCGCCCCATGCCCATGGATCACGTGATCCATGCGTGTGGGGCGCCCTGACGTCACTCTGAGCGCCCGGGAGCCGCACGGATGGTAAGTATACTGCTCCCACTACATTTACCATGGCAACCAGGACTTTAGCGTCCTGGCTGCCATGGTAACCATTGACAAAAAGCTAAACGTCGGATCCGGCGATGCACCGAAACGACGTTTAGCTTAAGGCCGGATCCGGATTAATGCCTTTCAATGGGCATTAATTCCGGATCCGGCCTTGCGGCAAGTGTTCTGTTTTTTTTGGACGGAACAAAAAGCGCAGCATGCTGCGGTATTTGCTGCGTCCAAAAAACGTTCCGGTCCTGAACTGAAGACATCCTGATGCATCCTGAACGGATTTCTCTCCATTCAGAATGCATGGGGATGATCCTGATCAGGATTCTTCCGGCATAGAGACCCGACGACGGATCTCTATGCCGGAAAACAAAAACGCCAGTGTGAAAGGGCCCTAAGACAGTAACAGTCCTGAATACTTTGCCCACACGCAGTGATTGACAGCTGGAATGAACAGGTGCTACAACATTAACCCCTTAATGACCGGGCCATTTTGCACCTTCGTGACCAGACTAATTTTTTAAAATAATGTGTCACTTTATGTTGTAATAACTTGGAACGATTTAACTTATCCAAGCCATTCTGAGATTGTTTTCTCGTGACACATTGTACTTCAGGATAGTCATAAATTTGAGTCAATATATTTCACCTTTAGTTATGAAAAAATCCCAAATTTACCAAAAATTTTGAAAAATTCACAATTTTCTAAATTTCTATTTCTCAACTTTTAAAACAGAAAGTGGTGACTCATCAAATAGTTATTACTTTACATTCTCTATATGTCTGCTTTATGTTGGAATCATTTTAAAAATGTAATTTTATTTTTTTAGGACATTAGAAGGTTTAGAATTTTAGAAGCAATTCTTACATTTTTTAAGAAAATTTCTAAAACCCACTTTTTGAAGGACCAGTTCAGTTATAAAGTCACTTTGTGGGCCTTACATAGTATAAACCCCCCGAAATGTCACCATTTTAGAAACTACACCCCTCAATGTATTTAAAATTAATGCTACAAACTTTGTTAACCCTTGAGGTGCTCCACAAGAATTAAAAGAAAATGGAGATGAAATTTAAAAATTTCACTTTTTTTGCAGATTTTTCATTTTAATAAAAAAATTTCCTGAAACACAGCAAGGGTTAACAGCCAAACTAAACTCAATATCTATTGCCCAGATTCTATAGTTTATAGAAACACCCCATATGTGGTTTTCAACTGCTTCATGGGCGTATGGCAGAGCTTAGAACAGATGGAGCACAATATGGCTTTTGGAGGGCAGATTTCACTTGAATAATTTTTAGGCGATGTGTTGCATTTGAAGGTACCCCACAGTGGAAACCCCCAAAAAGTTAACCCATTTTAGAAACTACCCCCCAGGGAATTTTTCAAGGGGTGTAGTGAGCACTTTGGCCCAATATGCTTTTCATAGAATTTAGAAACCCTTGGCTGTAAAAAAGAAAAATTTTAAATTTTACTTTAGGCCCAAATTTTTAATTGTCACAAGGGGTAACAGGAGAAAATCACCACAAAATGTGTTAACCATTTTCTCCTGAATACAACACCCCATATGTGGTTTTCAACTACTTGATGGGCGTATAGCAGAGCTTGGAACAGATGAAGCACAATATGGCTTTCGGAGGGCAGATTTCAATGGAATAATTTTCAGGCGCTGTGTTGCATTTGAAGGTACCCCACAGTGGAAACCCCCAAAAATTGGAAACTACACCCTCTAAAGTGTTCATCTAGGGGTGTAGTGAGAATTTTATTATTTTACGGTATTCACCTAGGGGTATAATGAGAATTTATTTTCACATTTTGGAGTTTGTCATATTTTCCAAATTATATTTTGCTAATAATGTGGAGTGTTAAAAAACAGTAGATTGGATAATAAATTAAAAATGGACAAAATAAGTTAAAAAATTTACATTTTTTAATAGTCTAGGGAAGTGTGGTAAATGCAGAAACACTGCTTAATGCAAAGTCCAGGCCTATCTGGACAGGGTCACATTGATGTATGGTGTCCCGCTGTATCCCATTCTTGTAACAGACCCTACATCTCTTTTGGGCTCTGATTTTTTTCGCAGTAGGGGGCACCCCTGATGGGAAATGTTGCCCTGTGATAATTCTGCTGGCATGACTAGATGCCACTATCCCACTGCTATCCCGCTGCTCTCCAAATATTAAACTTTTTATTATTTCTTCTTGAAATTCAAGATATGTTCCTTGGTTCCCTGCTTTTTGGAACATAACAAAATAATTATACAGGGCTACTTGCATAAGGTGGGATGCAAGTTTCTTATACCAAATGCGGGATTTCCTGACCGCACTATAGGGCTGCAGCATTTGGTCTGCAAGGTCCACCCCACCCATATATTTATTGTAATCCTGTATGCAGACCGGCTTATGGACGGTGATATTTGTGCCGCGCACAGGAATAGGGCTGCTACTGTGTGGATGTATAGATATCATTATGAGGACATCTTTTTTGTGTTGATATTTTATGAATAAGATGTCCCCATTACAAAGGCTCTTTATTTTACCAGACCTCAATTTCTGATTGACTAAAGGCTTGGGCAGGCCTCTTTGATTGCGGCGTATGGTGCCACATGCCACTGTCTTCCTGGCTGAAAGGCACCTGAAAAGGGGTATGCTTGTATAATAATTGTCAATGTACAAGTGGTACCCCTTATCTAAAAGAGGGCGTAAAAGATCCCACACTACTTTACCTGCCACATTGAGGGAAGGGGGGCATTCATGAGGGCAAAACTGGTTATCTTTGCCCTTACACACTCTAAATTTATACGTGTAGCCAGATCCGCTCTCACAGAGCTTATATATCCTGCCCTCTTTCTTGGCAAATACTGGCGAAATTGAAGCCTCTCTTTAAAAAGGACAAGTGACTCGTCCATGGCAATATTTTTTTCTGGAGTGTAGGCCTCTTGAAATTTTTCATTTAAATAATTTATAAGGGGCCTAATTTTATAAAGCCTGTCATGGCTGTGGTTATCACGTGGGGGGCACTGTGTGTTGTCAGCGAAGTGCAGAAATCGCAGGATTGTCTCAAATCGCTGTCTTGTCATTACTTCCCTGTACATGGGGGTATCGTACAAGAGACCAGTTGACCAATAAGATCTCATAGTGGTTTTTTTAATGAGACCCATATTTAGAAGGAGGCCCCAGAATTTTAAAATGTCCGCCACAACAGGGCACCATACGCCATTCTTGGCGTAATATGAGGTCAGGTGACTAGCAATGAATTGAGCAGCGTATAAATTGGTCTGCTCAACCATCAAATTTACCAGTTCTTCTGATAAGATTTTAAAAAATTCTACCCCCCTAAACCCCATAACATTACAACGGATCCCTGTGACAGAATTAAATTCTGGAACAGACGGAGTATAGAAGTTATTCAGTGTGCATTCCGTTTCCGTATGTCTGTTCCGCAAAACAATAGAACATGTCCTATTATTGTCCGCATTATGGAGCTGTTCCATTCCGCAAAATATGGAATGCACACGGACGTCATACGTATTTTTTCCAGAGTGCAAAATACATACGATTAAGCCCTTAAGCCTCTTTCACACGGGCGTTCCGGATTTGCTACGCATGGGTCCCGGGTGCATTGCAGGAAACCCGCTCGAGTGCGCACGCAATTTCAGTCAGGTTTGACTGCGATTGCGTCGTTCAGTTTTTTCTGCGCGAGTGCAATGCATTTTGAAATGAATGTGATACCCAGTTTGGGTTCGGTGTTGTGTAGATGTTATTATTTTCCCTTATAACATGGTTATAAAGGAAAATAATAGCATTCTTAATACAGAATGCTAACTAAAAAGTGAATTGAGGGGTTAAAAAATAAAAAAAATTAACTCGCCTCATCCAATTGATCGAATGCTCTTCTATCTTCCTTCAGCAGGACCTGCGCTGACGTCACTGCGCTCACCACGTGGTGAGCACGATTACGTCATCAAAGGTCCTTTTGCAGGTCCTCAAAGAAGAAGAAGAAAGAAGAGGTGAAAATCACCGCTCATGTACACAGCCCCATTGAAGTAAATGGGTCCGGATTCAGTGTGGGTGCAATGCGTTCACGTCACGCATTGCACCCACGCAGAATACTAGCCCGTGTGAAAGGGGCCTTGCTCTTGGAAGCCCCTTTTAAATACTTAATAACTGGCCGCAGAGATTGCACCGTGCAGCTGCACCGGTAATACAGCAGTACCAGGATCGCCAAACGTCCAGATATTCCTGGTGAGTCCGTAAAAATAGGGGACTTTTTTTTGCAGTGTCTGTGAAATAAATGAGATGTGTCTGTAATTTTTGGGAGATTCGTGGTACTTGAGCAGGTCAGTTTGATTGTAATTCTCAGTAAACTCAGGTAATGTGTTCAGTATTAGTATCTGATCTATAGACTTACAATCTTTATCATTCATTATAGTTTTCTAATTTGTCCATAAAAAATGTCGACTGTCAGCAATTTTTGATAAACTGTCCAGAAAAATAAAAATTACGTTGGCAACCCTGGGCGGTACCAGGGTGGCCAACCTGAATTTTTCTTTTTTTCCCAAAATCCCAGACAGGCAAACTTTTTTTTTTTTACGGTCAAACTGGAAACCCATAATGAATGATGAAGATAAGTAATACCGGTCTATAGCGCAGTATACTGAGAGCACCGCATTACCAGCATTTACTGTCAGCTGTAAAAAGATGGTAATTGCCACCAAAACAATCTCGTCGGGTACCACCAGCCTAAAAAAATTAAAAAAAAATCACGGACACATCTATTTTATTTTTAACGGACACAGTGACAGTCACAAAACAGTCGCCTATTTTTACAGATTCTCCAGAAATTTCTGAACGGTTAACAAACCCTGGGCGGTACGGCACATGATCGCTGCAGCAGTGTAAACAGAGACCAATGTGGGCTTAAAAAAATAAAAATGAAAAGTTCTCTCCCCATGACATGCATTTTACCAGAAGTGACCAATCATTTCGTTTTGCAGTGTTATTTGCAGCATGTACAGGGGGTATGCGGCTTTTAGCCCTCTCTGCACTGTGGGTGGGTCTGCGCCTGACCACATTACCGCACATGTAAGTGCAGTCGCGGGTGGAGAATGTCGCACAGGGAAGTGAACAGACATGCGGTTCTTACCCACTCTAGGGGCGCCGTCAACCGCCTGCTCTGCACCTGTCTCATCGCCCTCCATCGCGGACCCTGCCCGTCGCATGCGCAGTTTCTGACAGTAGCTTCATAGTCGGTGTACTAGACGCCCCGCCCCCAGCTGCGTCTGATTGGTTGTTCGGTCTGTCACTCAAGCACTTGTGAGACGGGAGCGCTGAGAGCCGAGCTGTAACCTGACTGACTGGGAGCAGCAGTCCTTGTATCAGTGGGAGGCTGTGTACATGACATGCACTGTGCTGACAGTATACCTACTGTATATTGGCTAAAGAACAGGGCCCTATTTAGAGTTCCTGCTGCCCTAGGCACTGTCCCCCCCACCACCTACAATCTAAAATTTTGGTGTAAAACAATTATGTATTTTTTTTTTACTGTTTTTTTTTCGTGTAATGTCATTAAATACAGTACCAATATAAGAAAAAACTTATGCATGTCTCCTTACAAAATCAGTACCAGCAGCATGGCTCACTGGTCTGTAAGGCTGGATTCACACATGCAGTTTGTTGAGCCACACACCACAGTGGAGAAACTAGTCTTACTTTATATTATATTATATTATTTTTTTTTTTTTCTAAATCCATCCCTGCCTTTAGTTAAAAAAAAAAAAATCTCCATTAAAAACTGCATGTGTGATTCTAGCCTAAGGCCTTTTTCACACTGGCGTTACTCATTTTGGCGGGGGAAAAGCCTGCTGGATCCGTAACTACCGCGTACAGCCGTGTGGGCTGCTGGAGGTCCACCCGACCCCTTTCAGTATAATGGGGGCTGGCAGAGCACAGCAAATATGCAGAGAGGACAAAAAAATGCTGACTTCGGGCAGCACACGGCTGTACGCAGTAGTTACAGATCTGGCAGGCTGTTCCCCCGCCAGAACGAGTAAGGGTACCTTCACACTGGCAGGCAGGCAGTTCTATTGATACCATTTGTAGACGGATCCGTCTCACAAATGCATTGCAATACCGGATCCGTCTCTCCAGTTGTCATCCGGAAAAACAGATCCAGTATTTATCTTTTTCACATTTTTAAAGGTCTACGCATGCGCAGACCGGAAGACCAGATCCGTCAAATCGGTGATTCTAATGCCAGAGAGGACTCCCCTGCATAACTGAAACGGGACGGAATGAATAACGGAATGCCTCCCGTCATAAAATTACGTTATCATCCGTGGTAACGGAATCCATAACGCATTTCACCTTTTACCGTCTCTAATCTTACTATTTCAGACATTTTGGGAAGCGGCGATGCCTGATATGTACATGGGGGTTAGTTTTGAATTTTTAATATTTTTACTTTTTATACAATGACTTTTAGCCCCCTTAGGGAAATTGAACATGTGATCTTTTGTTCGCTTGTCCCATAGACTGCAATAGAATATTATTGCAATCTCTCAGCACGCAATTAACCATGACAGGCCTAGGAACCTTTACAAGATCCCTGGCTGTCATGACAACAACCAAAGCCCAAGTGTATCAATTCAGTAGAATGGGCGCACTGCGCGTTTCACTCATTGTTTGACTAAGGCACATCACAGTGCCGAAAACGCGCGTCACTAATGGGTGACGAATAAAGGAATCACTTGAAGTCTATGTCGGAGTGTCGGTTTACTCATTAACAACCAGAGCCCAGTGATTTTCCCACCGGGACTCTTATCAGAAGGTCGGAGGGAGCCCTTTGCCTAATGCTACAGATGCCATAGGCGCTATTATACAGCGGGCACCCCCCATGTATGAAGTGAGCTCGCCCAATACATCCCCTTAACGCTTATGATGTACATTTATGTGAATATGCGTTAAAGGGTTAAATGGAAACTCGTCAAGTGTGACCTCGGCCATAGGAACCCACTGCGGCCAAACTCCTCCAGAACAAGGGCCACAGGTACCAGACGATCAATCTGCAGAAAGTGAATTCTTAAGGATAACGGGGGTTATAGTCCTATTTAATCTAAACAATATTAGGCCAATCAGCGTTCCTGGACAATGTTTATATTAAATGTGACATACCTGCCCTCGCCCTCAGAGGCATGCCTAGGGTGTTTGGCACCCGGGGCGGGTCCTTTCTCTAGCAACCCCACCCCCCAATACTTAAGAAAAAATGGTACCCCCTCCTTGTACAACCGTCACAGTAGTTTTGTCCAGATGTGTGCCCCCTCACGTTAAATATGCCCTCACTGTACAACTTTCACAGTAGTTATGCCCACATTGTGCCCCCTCAAAGTACTTATCCCTTCATTGTGCCCCTTCACAGTAGTTATGCCCTCTCTGTGTCTCTTTCACCGTAGTAATGCCCAATCTGTGCCCCCTTCACAGTTGCCCACTCAGTGCCCCATAATAGTTATGCCCACCCCCTTCACAGGAGTAATGCCCTCTTTACAGTAGTAATGCCCTCTATGCCCCCTTCATAGTAGTAATGCCCATTGTCCCTCTTCATAGTAGTAATGCCCATTGTCCCCCTTCATAGTAGTAATGCCCATTGTGCCCCCTTCATAGTAGTAATGCCCTCTGTGCCCCCTTCATAGTAGTAATGCCCTCTGTGCCCCCCTTCATAGTAGTAATGCCCTTTGTGCCCCCTTCATAGTAGTAATGCCCTCTGTGCCTCCTTCATAGTAGTAATGCTTTCTGTGCCCCCTTCATTGTAGTAATGCCCTCTGTGCCCCCTTCATAGTAGTAATGCCCTCTGTGCCCCCTTCATAGTAGTAATGCACAGTAACTACTCACCTTGTCCTGTTCCTGAATCGCTCTGCAGCACTGTGTGGAGGGTGGAGGCTCCTTTCACACAGGCAGCAGCGCGATCCGTGCCTATAGGCTGAATGGTGGAGCAAGGAGAATTCTTTCTGCTTCATCATTCAGTGCTGGAGAGACGGAATAGGGGGAGCTGAGTGACAGGACCGCAGCTCCAGCAATAAGCGCTTCCATCTGTATTGATAAACGCGCTCATTGATTCTAGGCTCTGGCACCCCTCTGACAGTGGGTACCTGGTGCCCCCCCCCCCCCCTTTAGCACACCACTGCTTATCCTTAAAGGGGTTCTCTGGGAATTAAGAAAATGAAAATACTTAAATAATTCTTTACTATAATAATTAGTTATAATGGCTTGTTTTGTCTAGGGAGCAATCATTAGGAGAAACAAAAATGGCCACTGTCCTATTAGTACACGCAAAACCTGTCCTAATAAGGCCCCTTTCACATCTGCGTTTTTGCTTTCCGTCCTAGAGTTCCGTCCTCGGGGCTCTAGGACGGAAAGATACTGATCAGGATAATCCTAATGCATTCTGAATGGAGAGAAAGCCGTTCAGGATGCATCAGTCTCCCATTCAGTATGTGAATGTTTTTTGGACGTTGACAAAACCGCAGCATGCTGCGGATTTGTCTCCGTCCAAAAATCCGGAAGACATGCCGTAACACCGGATCCAGAATTAATGCCCATTGAAGTGCATTAATCCGGAATTAAGCTAAACATCGTTTCGGCGCATCGCCGGATCCGACGTTTAGCTCTGTCCATTCGCAGCAGCAGTTCCGATCGGGGCCCCAATGTAAGCTGGGGCTCTGATCGGTTACCATGGCAGCCAGGACGCTACTGGAGTCCTGGCTGCCATGGTAAGTACTCCGCAGCAGTGTAGTTACCTGTGCTACGGTCTCCGGGTGCTCCTTCATGACGTCACAGGTCCGGGCGGTGCATTGATCTATGCACCGCGGGGAACTGGGACGTCATGAAGAAACGCCCGGTGCCCGCCGGATCCTCAAAACGCAAGTGTGAAAGAGGCCTAACATAGGAGGACAAGTTACTTCACAACACTGAGCCAAAGAGCTGCTTCATCCTTATCTGTGCTCTAATTCTCAGGGGTTATGATCCTAAATACAGTTTAATATGAGTTCATAAAGAGACATGAAGTACAGAGAAGAGTATGGGGTTGTGAGTAATGAGCAGCAGCATTTGTATGCAGTCTCCATTACCACAGTTGTTGCCCTTTTCTCAGCTCCTCCATGGTGCCATGTCATTGATCTATTATTTATTCTGCACATGGTTCTTCTCTGCTTGTCAGAGAAAAATCATAGCATGCACAGTTTCTTTCTCCTACCCAGACAAGCAGTATACAGAGGGAGACCAGAGGAGTTTTTGGGTCACATTACAATGAGCATAATCACAAAGCTGTCCTGGCAGAAGCAGCGGCTGGTCAGTCATGTGGTGTGACACTGGTGCTCACCATCAGTACATGAACGGAGCTTAGGTGGACCTTGAATTGCTTCTCTTATTTTCTCTTCTGTTTTTATGAACAGTCATTTGTATCATTATGATTTACAGTAATACTAATTAGTTTTTTAAGTTGCTTTGTTGTTGTGCTTAAAGCTTACAAAAAAAAGTCTGCATAATGGCTGTGCTTCTTTGTAGAATCATAACTTTTTGGGAGGGCGCTTCTGTAATGTCTTTTTCAGCTTAATTATTCCCCTCTTCAGCTGCACAGCTAGATGCATTTCACTCACAAGGGGAGGGAGTCTCTCTTCTGTGGAACCTACCAGCACTGTACTGCTGTGACGCCCTTTCCCTTACTTCTCTTCACTAGGAACAGTAACATAAGTACACAAGTTTTCACTCTACCTACCTAATTCAAATCAAGCTGTCTAGCCACATAACTAGACACCATCCAAACCTTTTCTGAGTAAATTTTGCTAATTTGCACACTTTGCTCATTTAGAGGGGCGTGTGTCTCCAATGAGTCTCTCCTTCAGGGCAAAGCTTTTTCCAGAAAGATCGAATCTGAACTATCCCATTTTTTACTACTAATCAAGATCCCACTCTAAACCCCTTTTTTTAATTTGAGAAACATACAAGTGCTATATTTACGTTATCTTAATAGCTGAAGGAACATGGCTAAAACAAAAACGCACTCAATAATCCCAAGAGATACTTTTCAAAATATTAAGATTAAGTAGAATAAGGTGGCTCACCCTATATAGCAGTAGGGTTCCGGCTTCACTTGTTTATCCCGTTTAGGTGGATCGCATGTATGGGGGGCTCTCTCTCTCCCAAACGCGTTTCGGGACCTTCACTCGTCCCTTCTTCAGTGGTGAGCACCACTGAAGAAGGGACGAGTGAAGGTCCCGAAATGCATTTGTGAGAGAGGGATATACACCTAAACGGGATATACAAGTGAAGCCGGAACATACAGCGCAGCCCTACACTTCTGAACGCAAGCAGGGACCAGCTACCAATTACAGAGCACAGGAAGGACACATGAGGTGAGCCCGCTCCGGTACCGGTGAAAACACGTGGGACACCACGGCCGGTGGAGCGCCAGTACTCCTTTAGCAACGAATTGTAAGTGAAATCCTCCTATCCATTACAGTGCCTGATGAGTGCGGTCCCGATAGCATATGCAATGAATGAAAGTTATGGACTGTAACCACGTTTGCGGACAATACACGCTGGATTTATGAACGAACATTGTAAGGGGTGGATAATCTTTATAAATAGAACACTGATATATCGCAGATAAGATTTGAATGACTGCGACCTTGGTAGTAAAACTAATGAATGCAAGCTTTGACTATTTTTACTCCTGCGGGCAGCATTATTAAAAGTTATTAAAATAAATATCCTGTCCCAATTCAATTTTTTTAAATTCCCCTTGCAAGCTATGGTCAAGATTTATTTGCCATCCTAGTCCTCTGTGTATATCTCACTCCATCCCCATGTTGCAGCACATCTGACCAGAGTGGTAGGCTAGTATAGATACACCTATTAGACTACTCTACAATTTGACCCCTCCCCATCCCAGAATCCCACTATGAATTGATGCCATTTCCTCTCCACATATTCTGTATGTCTTCATCCTCCTCCACTGTATCCCATATGGAAATCTAGACTTTGCACCTGGCCTTTCAGTAAATATATTTGGCACATGGATATGCTATAGTATGGCAGATTTCAAATACATAACTCCTGGTCGCCCTACGTTAGAAAAGCAATGGGCTAAGATATCTTTAACCCTGAAGTACACAGAAGAGATAATAAGCAATATAAAACTACAAAACAGAAATAACCACACATGATTTTTTTGCTTCTTCAGTCCTGTTCAAACAGAACTAGATACTGTCCGGCCCTCTGCTAGAAGTTTATTTAGAGAGTCTTTTCTTTTGAGTGGAGCTTTACTATATTCAGTGATATTGTTGGCCCTCAGTAATTTGTTTTCCAAAGATATCCTGGTTGCTGTGTGCACGAGGTCTGGTACTGCCACCTGCTTCACTCGGGTAATAGCCTTAGTATGCCACTTGCTGTGTAAACAAGCACTGTTACTACTGCCTGCATACTGGTATGTCCACATGGTACGGCTGTAAAGGCAGCAGCGGGCTCTAATTAAACTAATTAGTACTGTGTAGTCAGCCTGCTAATGGGCACATGCTGTATTGCGGGTGCCAAAGACCCATTAACATGGTAGACTGGCTAAACAGTCCGGTCCTAATTAGTTTAAATAGAGTACCGCTGCATCCAGTATAGAGGCCTCAACTGCAGCAAGGCAGCGTCGCAACCACTCCATGTGGTCGTACACTTACTGTCCTTTTCTGTACTGTAGAATTTTTCTTAAGGTACTTCTACACTTGAGGCAGAGTGATCCGGCAAGCAGTTCCGTCGTCGGAACTGCCTGCCGGATCTGTCGATTTGGATGTAAACTGAAGGCATTTGTAGAGGGATCTGGATGCGGATCCGTCTCACAAATGCATTGCAAGAACGGATCCGTCTCTCCGCTTGTCATGCGGATAGACGGATCAGTCTTGTATTTTTTTAAAGGTCTGCGCATGCGCAGACTGGAGGCACGGATCCGTCCTTCAGGTATTTTTATTGCCGGATCCGGCACTAATACAAGTCAATGTAAATTAATGCCGGATCCGGCATTTTGAACGGAGATAATACCGCAGCATGCTGCGGTATTATCTCCGTCCAAAACGCCTATCAGTGACTGAACTGAAAACATCCTGAACAGATTTCTCTCCATTCAGAATGCATTAGGATATAACTGATCAGTTCTTTTCCATTATTGAGCCCCTTGGATGGAACTCAATGCTGGAAAAGAAAAAACGCTAGTGTTACCTTCCAGTACTTGCTATGCATTTTCGGTGGTTTGACATCTGCACCTTCGTTGGTCTTCTGGCACAGGTGCTGTTGCTTGAGGTACTGTCTCTTGCAGGATCTCGTTTTTGCTAATTTCCTCTTCTGGTTTGTGGGGTTGCAGCTTCCTTGTTTGTTGCTCTAGGCACCTACATTTGGGTTCTGGCACGGGTGCAGTAGAACACAGTCTTCTGAGCATGCACAGGGTGCTGTCTGTCCATGGCAATAAGGTGCTCCGCTCTACTTTTGGGGTGATGTGTCCTATTCTACTTTATGGGCTCATGTACTAAATTGTACTTTCTCTTCTTAAAGGGAATCTGTACCTTATATCCGCATCTGTTCTTCTTTTTGATTAAAAAAACGAATTTTCCTTTATGCTAATTAGGGTCCAAGGTGCCCAGAGGGGCATTTTTTCCCAGCTCAGGAGCCCAGTAATGCCTCCCTAATGTGCCCAGCCCGCCTAAATTTGAATCCCTAAGTACGCCTACAGCTGCCGGAATTCATTGCCTGCGCGATCCTGAGCCAACTGAGGCCAACAGCACTCTGAAAACGCCACTGGGCTCGGCACATGCCCAGTGACACTATTGAGACTGTTGCCCTCAGTTGGCTTAGAATCGCGCAGGCAATCGGCAGCACTGCGCTTGCGCGAGAATTCCGGCGGCCGGCGAGATGAAGATCGGGGCGTTATGGTGGTCTGAAAGCGGAGGTAGCCGGGGGCAGCTGTAGGCGTGCTTGGGGATTAAAATTTAGGCGGGCTGGGCACATTAGGGGGGCGTTACTGGGCTCCTGAGCTGGGAAAAAAACGCCCCTCTGGGCACCTTGGACCCTAATTAGCATAAAGGAAAATTCGTTTTTTTATCAAAGTGACAAAGAAAAAAAAAGAATAGATCCGGATATAAGGTACTTTATTACACATATATAATGTGACAGAAAAAAATGATGATAGGCAGGTGACAGATTCCCTTTAAATGTCGGGCCAGAAAAAATCAGGCAAATGAGCACTAATACTCCATTCACACAGAGGATTTGGGGACCCCATTCTTGTGATCGGTGGGTTCCAAGAGATAAGACTTGTATCATCTATCCTGTGAACAGGTGTAAATATTCTATTTTGGATAAACCACGACTATCTGTTCTACCTGAAGAACAGACCAGAACTTTTTAATTAATTGTTCAAAAGATGTCTCATACCCACAATACATGTAGTCTCGTGTCCAGCATGAGCTACATGTCAAGAGCAGCTGACGAGATACCAACAGCAGCAGGGGCAGCTGTCACCAACAGCTCCGGGTCACTGAGGTAACTTCACCATCTCAAAAGAACTGTGCCAATATGAATGTAAAACACTGGAGGTGTAGGATATCGGATGCTACATGAGTGCAGAGATACAGCCATAGTTGGAACAGTTTTCCATGCAGGTCAGCAATCTTACCAGAACCCATCATTAATAGATTTCCTGTGGATGTAATCTTTTAGTAGAAATACGTTGTTGTTGTTGTTGTTTTTTTTTTTTAAGACCTGCAACTTTAAGATAACCTGTCACCAGGAAATGCTGTGCATTCTGCAGGCAGCACGTTAGAGTAGGAAGAGCTGAACAGATTAATATATGGTTGTGTAGGAAAAGATTCAGTAAAAATTGTAATTTATGCATTTAAACCTATGTGCCTTCTGAGCTCCGTTGTATACGGGGTCATCCTATCAGTGATTGATAACATTCCTTGTGTAAGTGTGTACACGTAGACAGCGGTCACTGATCAGACTACCGCCATGTAAAACTGAACTCAAAAAGAACAAGTTTTACTGAATCTTTTCCTACAAAAATATATAATCAATCTGCCCTATGTCACGCAGAATGCACTGTATTTTTGTGGCGACAGGTTCTTTTAAAATATACTAGTGTTAGCATTTCAACCCAGGCTTTGTGGGAAAGACTATGCACACAACACTCAGCTGGGGATCTATTTTTAGAGGATGAGACTGTAGCCACTTGACTATACTGTAGTGGGAGAGTCAGGGTAAGATTTGTATCGCTAGTATATTAGTAATCATTCATTTCACAAGGGCCACCAGATTAAAAACTGCAATTTCTTAAACCCCCAGCAAAAGGCTGAATGGAAATGTAGTATTACATACTGACTATTCAAATTTATGTCTGTCCATAAAATACACGGAAGCTCCAAATCAAATATCTGAAGTGCAGTCTCTTAGCTTGACATCTGTGTGCCCTAACAGGGCTTATGGACAGGTGTTGTCCATATCTTGTGCCGCTAAATGCCTTCTATTACCAAAAATATATTATGTTCTACATATGCTTTACTGAAAGAAAAAAAAAACTTTTGATGTCAGTGACATATCAAAGGTTTTCATCGGC
This sequence comes from Bufotes viridis, assembly GCA_033119425.1. Classification (NCBI taxonomy): domain Eukaryota; kingdom Metazoa; phylum Chordata; class Amphibia; order Anura; family Bufonidae; genus Bufotes; species Bufotes viridis. The sequence continues at coordinate 118,233,672 of CM065595.1, read as the reverse complement.
GGGGGTCTGAGTGCTGAGACCCCAACCCATCGACGATCTCTCTTCCTGCTGCAAGAGACGGCTCAATACAAAGTCTATGGGCCCATCTCGATTTTATCTCCTGCACTGAGGAGAGTGAGTACGATATACAAGTGCTTCTCTCTCCTCTTTCTAGGGATCGGTGGGGGTCTCGCCACTCGCACCCCCATTAATCAAAAACCTTTGAAAGGTCATGATGACATATAAAACATTTTTTTTATTCTGTGACGCTGGAAGCTTTCAAGTTCTGAATTTGGGTGATTGTACCTAAAGTCTGTTTAGTTTAATAAAAATTAGAAAGGTTACCAACCCATCGAGACAGAAAAGGAACAGGACAGAAGTGTCTACGTTACAAAGATCCTTTTAATTGTGCATACGATAAATGAAGAACGATAATAATTTACAAAACGCACGCACAGCTGCATAGTTATCTACATGGAGCCAGTCAATCACCAGCAATCAAGTGGAGGGTGTGTTGCGGTATATTCAAATGCAAATATTCAAATTTACTGCAGAAATTTCTGCCACTGTCCAAGTCGTCTGAATGGGACTTGCGAACCTTAACATACATGCCGCCAAAACAGCCACATTCAGATGATCGGAACAGATTTTCAGTCACAAAAATTTCTGAATCAAGACTAGATAAAACCTTGCAATCTGTAAGGACCTTTCTCTTCCTACAGCTTTCCAACATTAAATTGTTACTAAATCAATAACCCACATTTACTAATTTGACTGCAATAAAACTTGCTGTAAAATGCACCAAAATCTGGCACATTGGCCAGGATTTACTAATATGTCTGGGGTTCTCATACGTCTATCTAGATCTCCCTTACTCTCTTGATTTTATGTCATGAGTAAGAGCAGTTTCCACGCTCGAAACGCACAGGTTTGCAATTTGTTTATAAACTCTTTTTCCATGGATTAATAACAGATTTTTACAGATAATTTGCTACCTATGTTGGATTGATCTCTCTGCACTGGAGTAAGATGCACCTAATTCATTAAGGCCTCATGCACACGGCCGTTGTTTTGGTCCGCGTCCGAGCCACATATTTTGCGGCTCGGGCGAGGACCCATTCATTTCAATGGGGCAGCAAAAGATGCGGACAGCGCACGGAGGCCCCGGGAAAAAAAATACAGCATGTCCTATTCTTGTCCGTTTGCGTACAAGAATAGGCATTTCTACAATGGGCCGCGTTCTGTTCCGCAAATTGCGGAACGGAACGCGGAGCAGCTTCCGTGTTTTGCGGATCCGCGGACTGCAAAACACATACCGTCGTGTGCATGAGGCCTAAGAGGCAGATGCCTCTCAAGTTAGGAGCATCTCTGCCCTGCTGTGTGCCAGAAACTCAAGTCTGTGCCAGTTTATGCCGTACGTTATTGTAAATCTGCTAAACTCTGCCCCTTCTCCTAAGCCCAGCCCCCTTTTCTTGCCACTTTTACTTTTGAATTTCTAAAAGTAGCAAATTATGGGGCAAATATAGCGTGCGCCATAAGTTTCAACTTTTTTATGCCACTGTTGTGCCATAAAACCTTTGATAAATTTTCCCCGGACATGCCAATTGGTTGCTGGGGGGCCAGCAGATTACAGAACATATCTGGGGGTTCTAGCAGCATTATACCCCATGATCAACTTCTCACCAAAGGACCAGTCGAATAACCAGGGTCTGTCCTAAGCAGAAAACCTCTATTTTGACATGTGCAATATGTTACTCCTGTGGACCTTCTGTGTCTAGAGACAGAATTCAAAGAACTTTTTAAAGTGAAAAGCAATTAGCAAGGAGATGGAGGAAGGGTAAACAGTTGATAACAGGAGAACTAGACATTTCTCACTGATAAACCATATTACAAAGTTTCTTGTGATCACTTGTACTATTGTACAAGTAAAGTTGTGTGAAAGTATAGTGACTTTAAGAAAATAAATTGGAAGTAAGCATCAACAAGGTGTTTGAATAAGGCACTTGCACAGTGATAAAAAACCTTCCTGAGCAAAAAAAGACATTCATTTCCATTGTTAGGATGACATGTGTGAGCATTCATATTAGATTCAGGTTGTGTTACTGCTCGTAGAGAAGGAAACGTATGATACGATCAGGAACAGGAAGGCTGCTAATCGAATACAGTCTGAGTTTACCAATCGCTCTTCTCACAGCAATACGACAAAGGCTTGACAGAGTCCGGGGAAGACCTGAAATAGAGAAGACCATGATCTAGATTTTATTAGGTTCCAAAATCTGCTGGTCATTTCCAGGGCAGCATAGCTTGATCTGCTGCACAGTTTAAATAACTGCTATTCACTACAATGAGGCTGGGTTCACACTTGAGCGTATTTGATACGCGCGTTTTTGGAAATAGGAAACGCCCGTTGTACGCGCGTTCGTGTGATTGACCACTCTGGCGGCAATCACAATACGTGCGACAAAACGCCCCAAAGAAGCTCCTGTACTTCTTTAGGCGTAGGGCGGTTTACAGCGCGTTCGTACACGCTGTAAAACGCTCAGGTGAGAACCATGCCCATAGGGAAACATGGGTTTTCGCCTGTTGAGCGTTTTACAGCGCGTAGGAACGCGCTGTAAAACGCTCAAGTCTGAACCCAGCATGACAGTTACGCTGGCCCAGTCAACTGTTTCTGGAAGCCAAGCCACAAAAAGCCAGTGGTTAATCCCAGCTCTCCATGGAAATGGTGAGATGGGACAGCACCTTCAAAAGGGTTTTTCCGAAACAAGTGCCATAAATTAGAGTGCTATGCTTGCTGAGTTGATAAGGTGGGAAGTGGTCACAGGAAGAAGCCGAACCTGGAAGCTTGGTATGTAATCAAACGGAAGTGCAGCAGACGCCCCATGAAATAGAGAGAGAAGGCAACACACTGAAAAAACAGGTATTTGTGGGAACATTAGAGGGTTATAATAAACGGAGGAACCGTTTAAAAAACAAAAAAAAACTATTTAAGTCTCAGAGAGCCCCTTTAACTAATGCAATCTTAATAGCAATGAATTTGTCAAGACCATTTTACACTGTATACGTTCGTATTTCCAAACAGCTCCTGGTCTAAAAAAGCAAGTTCTGTGCAAAGTCAGCAAGGAATGCTGCAGGATTTCAGCTCTAAAGCCCTCAGTTGTGACTGGTTGTGCAGATCTGGACTATAATATAACCTGTAACTCGGGAACTGCACAGTAAAGGTAAAGCTGGGCTCATGCAGTTTTTTTTTTAAATCTTTTCAGCATTATCTTTTACACAACATAGTACTGCGATTATAAAGTGCGCTACATACAAAGTGTTTTTAGGGGGCATTTATGCATTGCGCTTGCATATACTACTTGAGGAATGTTTTTTTTCCCCCATAAGCTTCTCTATAGGAATTTTAAAAACTCAGCTAAAAAGCTAAAGCTAAAAATAGTGTGAAAGAAAACAAAAGGGCATGTTCAAATGGGGGGATTTTAGGCACTGTTTTGAATGGAAGTCCGTGCCGCAGTTTATGCCACGTGGTTTTCAAGACAGCACCCAGAATGTACAGGTCCATTCTTGGCGAGACTACTGCGCACACACCTCTCATATCTGCAGCGGGAGCCTGCTCGCTATTTAGCTCCATTTAATAGAGCTAAACCTAGAGCAGGTCCACACAAAAACCGACAGCAGAATACGCAGCACAGCGGTTTCTACAATGGTTGGTCTTGGACACAATCCTCCATCTGAACATACCCTTACCCTAGGTACACACCTAAGCGTTTTTCAGCGCGTTCATACGCGCTGAAAAACGCACAACATGTGAAATGCCATGTATCCCTATGGGCATGGTACACATTTGGGCGTTTTACAGCGCGTTTAAACGCGCTGAAAAACGCCTGACCCAAACGCTAGTGCTTGAGCTTCTTTGGGGCGTTTTTCAGCGTTTCCACCCATTGGAATGCATGGGAACGCTCCAAGATGAAGATATGGGCGTTTTCTGTTTAAAAAACGCGCATACGAACGCGCGTTTTTCTCATTTGACCCAGCATAAAAAGGCCGCTTCCAGGTTCAACACAGAATCCTAGGCCCCAGCATGGAGGAAGCTGGATGTGAGGCGGATACCCTTTTTGCCCATGAAAACGCGTGTTTGTCGCGGGAAAAAACGCTCAAAAAAACGCCCACTCCAAAAACGCTTAGGTGTGTTCCCAGCCTAAAGGTGTTTTACCAACTTTACACACGATCTGAAGATACGTTACAAATATCACACATAAATATTCTCCTGTGATAAATAAATGGCAACTGACATGGTTCTGCAACATGTAGACCTTTGGTCATAAGAGTAAGGCCTTATTCACGTGACCCTTTTTCTGTTACGTGTGCTGTCCATTACTGTTGAGCGAAGCAAAGTATTTGAAGTGGAATTCGGTCCGATGCCCTGGAACAATCACCCATAATACCGTGCCACCAGCCAATCTCTATATAGCCATCCCCTTTGATGTCACAGCCCTATAAAACTCTCATCCCACACGGTCTCCAACACTGTTCTGTGAGCTAAGCATAGGGAGAGACGTGGCAAGTGATCATGCACTAGGGACAGTATTGCTGAAAATGATTAACAGAAGAATATTGGAGAGGGAGAGTGCAGGGAGACTTATTCTGTGTCTGTTTTATTTATTCATTTACTTATTCCTACATCAGGCGTAAACTAAGATATGTAATTCAATACCAATAAGATGGAACCCTTTACTATTCCAATGCCAGTGTGCCAACCACTACCATGCACTCTGCACCCCTTGATGTGAAAAAGGAGGAAAAGCAGATGGCAGAAGAAGGCCTCCCACCTGTAGGGTAGGAGCGCTGAGGTTGAAGAGGTGGGTAGGCCAGAGCTGATTAATAGTCTGTGTTTACTGTCAAATAACCTGCGGGACATTGCAAGCCAGAACAGCAATAATATGCATATTGTGCCCTCACAACAAGCCAAACCTCATACCAGCAACAGCCCCTGTTTAAAGCTGCCATGCGGCCGTTAACAATGAAGGACTATACAGCGCGGTCTTCATTATTAAATGAAAGGCAGCTGAGGGCTAATTGGCCACACGGTTCTTAAGCGCAGCTTGGCTGCTCATTGTGGCCATACCCTAAGGCAGAGTAGCCTGGATATACCTGATTTATAGCGATTCGTGACTAATTAATTAATTTGTAACAAATCAAATCTCTTGGCAAACCTTGGTGAAGTCTAACAATTATAGAGAAACAAAAAACGTACGGTGAATGGAAGGTTTCAAGAAATTCAAAAGAACTACAGCAGTGTAGATTGGTATTATTCTAATGTGACTGTATGTCCTACATCATGGCAACCTCTGGCACTCCACATGTTATGAAACTAAAATCCCCAGCATGCACACTTGCTTGACTTTTCTCAAAACATTCATAGAGGTGAATGGAGCATGTTGGGAGATGTAGTTTCACAACAGCTGGAGTGCTGGAGGTTGCTGACCCCTGTCCTACATTTTTCAGAACGCTTTGCAGCTGGGCGTATAAGTCTACTCTGTGCTTTGTATCAAGTCACATTTTTTAAATCAAATACGTTTCAATGCTGGACTCACATTTTGCCTCTCTGTAGACCTGCAAGGCCTCTGGGTTCACTTTCTTTCTGGAGTGCTCTTCAGAAGTTGGTTCCCTGCGTAAAAGATTAAGATTTGCTCCAAAATCAATGAGGAGTTGAACAAACTGCATGTCACAACCATGGCGCAGAACTGCCTCCAGCAAGCAGGATGGAGATGAGCGCACAAGGTTTGCTTCACACACTGGGATCCAACTATTATAATCAGGATTGGCACCAGCTTGAAGCAAGAGGCGGAAGCATGGGAGGTTGTGATAGGCTGCACTTATGTAGAGTGGGGTACAAGTTAATGATGTCAGAGCTCGGGGTGGTGAAGAACCAGGACCACATGACAGCTGACGGTCAACATCCACATCGGCTCCATATCTGGTGCGGAAAAAAAAAAGAAATGACAAGCTGATAGCCCTCATACAAGACTAATACATAAATACAAAGATGATCCATAAACACCCTGTATGGACAAAGGTTACCCCCGTAAGACCAGGTAAGATTTTGGCTTATGAACAGTGCCAATTTTTATATCATTAATTCAGCAGCCAAACAACCCTAAATAATCCAGATAAAATGAATGCTCACATTTGCGGAGCATCACGCAGCTATACTGTATGAAGCACATGTCACAGTGCTCCAGTGCCGCCATTCTCATCACCCCGTCCTCCTGCAGTTCAGCGGAAACACTACTGGTCCCAGAATGCCCTGCGCTGTGTAGCCTGTCTGGCACACAGAAGGGAGGGATTAGAAAATAGTGGCTCCTATGCTTTTCCCTGTTACAATGCTCCTGCAAATAATGGGACCAAGTAGCAAGATCTAAAGCTACGCAATGGCCTGACCACTCTAACAATTTGTCTCTTTTCGAAGGTCCTCAAGGCCTATGGACCTGTGTGTTTTTCTGCCCCCCTCCCAAAAAAATAAAAAAAAATACAGACCCTATGATGACACTGTGAACATAGCCTAAAATGACCAATTGTTTACTCATCCCTCCATCCAGCCTACATACATTCATAGGCTTATCAACCAACTTAAATATAAACAGTCATCAGTTTTTACCCCCCCCCTGCCCAAAAGTGGTCCCATCATGCTCCAGGTCATGTCAAGACTTTTATAAATGTATGTCCGTCTGTGCCCAGAAGCACAGCATAATTTACAAAAAGTTCCAAGCTTCACGATATCCAATGTTGTGCAGTTTATAAATGAAGGCTGAAGGGTCCGATGGGCATATACCCTGCTTAGAAGTGTCCAGCATGTCCATTTCCAACCCTACTTTTTCAGATTCACGTGGAGGACATCCCCCACAAAATCCAATCTTCATCAAGTTGGGATGGGCAGATGTGGACTGGGGGCCTCTTACTGTGGGCAAAAGCTTCAATTCTCTTCTGTGCATGTGCCAGTCCCCGGAAGACGGGGAACAATGCAGGAGGCATCATCCATGTCAGTCAGGGAAAGATGGGTTGGGTGGGAGATAAAAATGGCATACACCAAACTTAGTATATGGTCAACAGACACGTCAAGCCTCATTTACATACTGTGTAATAGATAAGACCTCTTTTTGTAACTTATGCTACTTGGGTTACATTTGGAAAGGTCTGTACATGACCTAAAGCACAATGGGACCATCTGATGACATGGCATGCTAATATGCACACTAGTGCCTCTAGGCTTACCGGATTAGCTCTTGTAGTATATCAGCACGGCCCACTCGTGCAGCATGGTATACTGGTGAGCTCCTATTATGCGGACTCCCATTGGGATCTGCTCCTTCCTTCAGAAGAACTTGCACGCAGTCCAAGTGTCCATTTTCTGTGGCCACAAACAGTGGTGTTTGGCCTTTAACATCCACCAGTTCCAGCTGTGCTCCGAAATCAATAAGGAGGGTCACACAATCTGCATGACCAGCGGTGGCGGCAATACGGAGCGGGGAGCAGGGAAGCCAACCACTGCACCACACAGACTTCTCATTAATACGTCTGGTAGCAGAACAGAATATAGATATTAGAGAGTTAAAATAAGTTCCCAGTTCCAGATTTACTGGAAAAACAAAAAATAAAATGAAATAAAAAGAATACTACTTTGTGGTCCTGGCGCCAAGACAAATTGGAGAGCCAAAGCTTTTGTTTTTATATTCAATTACATATAACCAGCAGTTGTTATTACAGTGCCCACTTGGATCGTCTCCTAAAGAACTGTGGGAAAGGATCAGCAGAAAATGTTTAACCTTTTCCGTGCCAAGAATATATCACATATGTCAGATGGCCAACCTGAGGCTCTCCAGATGTTGCAAAACTACAACTCCCAGCATGCCCAGACTGCCAACAGCTATCAGCCTACAGCAGGGCATGGTGGGATATGTAGTTTTACTACAGCTGGAGAGCCGCAGGTTGGCCGTGTCTGATATATGTCCTTGCAGGGTGGCACTTCAGTAGTCAAGGACTTATGAAAACACATCCTTGCTACTACTGGATATATCTCAGGCTGTATGGCAGCGTATAATCTAAGCTTTAACCCTACCAGCCCCCTGCGATTTTCCATTTTTGCATTTTTGTTTTTCTGTCTTTGCCTTTTCAAAGCCATAACTTTTTCCCGTTAAAATAGCCGTATGAGGGCTTGTTTTACAAGTTGTACTTTACTATTGCAATACAATGTAGTGAACAATGGAAAAAAATGCAATCCTATCACAGTTTTATGGCTTTTGTTTTTACAGAGTTTCCCATGTGGTAAAACTGACACATCCGCATCATTCTGCAGGTCAGTATGATAACAAAAATATCCACATTTATATAGTTTTCCTGTGTTTTAATACTGAAAATATTTTTTCTTTGCATCGCCGTAATTCTGTCTCCTGTAGCTTCGATTTTTTCCCTGTCACGGCATTCATTGTACAGAATAAACACCATGCATTTCTGTGCATGTGATCACCTTTCCATCCATATCATTCAGTAGCATAGTTGCTCCTTGATTGTCACATTTGGAGTCTTGTTGTATTCCAGAAATGGAATGATAAGATGAGCAAGTGCTGTATTATTTTCTTATTTTGTAGTTTAGGTTTTCTCTGTACATGTCGAAAGTGTAAAAACTATATTAACTAAACCGGTTGTCCAGTTTCCAATATTGATTGGATCCAATATTAGATCAGCAACTCCTGGCACCCCTTCTGATCAGCTTTGGCGAGCGTTGCGTTCTCTTCACTATTTACCCGTTCTCCGTCAGCACTGCAGCGGCAAGGAGTGTAATTATTTTCTTCAAACAGCTGATCAGCAGTGGTGTCGGGAGTCGGACACCTAACGACCAGATATTGAGGACCTAACCTGAGGATAGGTCAGTAATATGGGAAAGCGGACAACCCCTTCAAGTTTTTACGTTTTTCCATGTCAAAATGAATATTAAAAAAAGAATTGGAAGTGCAATTTTTACTCTGGACATAAAGCCTAATGGCCTGCTGATACTTTCTGATCACTTTTTCAGTAGTCATATTATTATAATCATCACAGACAGGATTATATAACACATATATGGATAATATATCTACAGGATCTACAGTTTGCAATAGTATAACACACATCAGGAATAACAACAGTTCAGTGTCTACTACAGCTGCAGTGCTTTAAAAATGCAATAAAAACAAAATTTATATTGTGAAATTAATATTTTATCATGCACTTCATACATTCCCTTACCTCAGGAACCTTTCCTCCTGTAACAGGGTCCTCAGGGTATCAATGTCCCCCACACAAGCGGCATTATGTAACAGTGTGTCCTGGCACTGCTCCAGATCATGGTCGCAGTACTGATCTTGCAGCCAGGCCTTCAGGTTGCGTCCTGCTGGGAGAGAGGAATAAAGAGCTGCTGTCTCACCAGTCGGATACAAGACCTAGCAGCAGCAGAAATAAGATAAATGACTTCTTGGGCCGTCTCCCAGGTGATTGTTCACACTGTACAGTTTTATGACCTGTCTGCATTATTCTGTTGAGTCTGGATCGTACATTTCTCGACTTTTATAAATCATCTAGGCTCCTGACCATATGGTATCCCAGTAATTAACATATTGGACGCTCTGGTTTAATGCCCTGCAGAACAATCTGCATGTCACTGTACATATGTCCTAGAAACTTGCTTCACTCATTAAAGAGTAACTTTCCAAAAACTTTTATTATGTAATAGTGACACATCGGTGGGGGTCCGAGTGGTGAAACCCCACTGATCGCTAAAACGAGGAGTCAGAAGACCTCAGACTATGAGCCAAAACTTAGCCGACCTTGTATCATATGTTCCGCGATTCACTGGAAATGCCTGACTAGCTGCAGCTGTCCCCAGCAGACAGAAGCTGAGAGGGGGTGCAGGCGGAGGCACTGCATTTTGAAGATGGTGTCTCTAGAGATGAGTGATTCGATGAACCAATTCATCTCATCAACAAAAGTTCTTCACCTGCAAGGGGCTGTCCCCCTGCTAAAGAAGCTCCACCCATGAGGGGCTGTCCCTACTGCTGAAGAAGCTCCCCCATGAGAGGCTGTCCCCCTGCTAAAGAAGCTCCACCCATGAGGGCTGTCCCTACTGCTGAAGAAGCTCCCCCCATGAGAGGCTGTCCCCCTGCTAAAAAAAGCTCCACCCATTAGGGGCTGTCCCTGCTGCTGAAGAAGCTACCCCCACGAGAGGCTGTCCCTGCTGCTGAAGAAGCTCCCCTCCCATAAGGGGCCGTCGCCGCTGCTGAAACCCCCCTGAGAGGCTGCTGCTGAGAAAGCCCCCCCCCCCAATGAGGGGCTGTCGCAGCTCCTGCAGAAGCTCCCTCCGATGATGGACAGGCGGGGGAGCTTTTTCAGCAGCGGGGACAGCCCTTCAAGGGTGAAGGACTCTTTGTGAGGCTAATTGATTCACTTGTCACTAGTTCTCTGATGAGACAGCCACTTTTGGGTACGGTTACATGGCGGCTTTTCATGTAATATGTGGCAATGTCAGCTTTTTTTGCAACTGTCTTGGCACCATTGCAATACATTACATGAAATTCCATCATGTAGCCATACCCTTGAAGCGTACATCCACCTATGGGCATGTAAAGCCATATTGACATGGCGCCGATGACGTTAGCGCTACACCCGGAAGAGAAGACGCCGGCATCCCTGGTAAAGAGCAGGCGATGCCGGCGTCTTTTCTTCCGGGTGTAGCGCTGATGTCAACGGCGCAGGCGCACTGAGGACGGACTAAAGACTAAAGACCGAGACGGCGCAGGCGCGGGATTGCAGCTGCAGACAGGGCCAGCGAGAGGAGGAGAGCGCGCTGGCCCTGTCTATCAAAAGAAGAGGGGGCGTTCCAAGGCCATGAAGATGCGGCGGCTACCAGCAACTACCCAACTTGCTGGTAGCGAAGCTAATTTACATATGACAAAAGTAAGTTTTTAAGAAGATTGCAAACAGAAAAAAAGATATTAAACATATGTTTGAACTCAGCTGACATTAGCAAGTAGCTAATGTCAGCTAGTGAAAATTCGTCAGTGGGGGTGACAGAAGCCCTTTAATATAATTTCAAGAAAGATTTCTGAATAAATTCTGTCAGGATTCTTAAGGCTAGGTGGTTTTGTCTCCGGAACAGACTGCCGGAGTTTACCGTATCCTGCACCACCAGATCCCTATTCACTATAATAGGATCCGGCGTCGATCCAGCCACTTACCTGCGTTTGTGCTGGCTTTCAGCTGGACAAAAAAAATTGCTACATGCATTATACGCAGGATACAGTGAATTCTGGCAGTCTGTTCCCCCAACAGATCAGACTGCCGGAATTAAGGACGCAAATGTGAACCCAGCCTAAGAAGGATAGTAAAGCCTCATTCACACGTCAGTGTTTCACGTAAGTGTTGTCCGCAAACAGCACACGTCCCCATTCGTTTGAATGTGTGTATTCACACATAAGTGTCCTATCTTGGTCTGTGTTCCCGGATCCCTATGGGTCAGTGAAAAATACGAATGCTAATCGGATGCCATCCGTGTTTCACAGATCGTTAAGAAGAGATGCTTTGAAAATTATTTTTCAGTTGTTTGTCAGTGAAACACGGATGCAACATGGACAGCAAAAAACTGATACACTGATCCTTCATGGACAGCTTTATGGATGCATCACTGACCACCTGCTCACGGATTTGAGTGCAGACGTGTGAATGAGGCTTAAGAGTCCCGATTACCCCGACCACATAGTGATTGACAGCTGAAGTGAACAGGAGCAACGCAGCAGCTTCAACGAAACAGCTGATCGGCGGGGGTGTCGGGAGTCATGATGCAGGGGGAGCAGTTCACCGTTGCTGCCTGTGATTGGTCGCAGTGGTCACATGTCTCCCGATGACAAATGTTGATCTCAGCGCGGCAAGGAGAGGAAGAGCTGGTCCCCGGGACCAGGTAAGTATGATCTCCAGCGTGGGTCGGCCACTCTGTGAGGTCTGTCTGACTCTTGAATAAACTCTTTAACCACCTAAGGCCTTATTCATACGTCCGTAGTGTTTATGGATCTGCAAATTGTGGATCCATAACCACACCCGGCCGGCAGCCCCATAGAAATGTCTATTCTTGTCCGCAATTGCGGGCAAGAATAGGACATGCTCTACTTTTTTGCGGAGCTGCGGCCGTAAGATCGGCGTCGCGCTCCGCAAAAACTGATGCGGAGAGCACATTGTGTGCTCTCCGCATCGTTCCGTGCCCCATTCACAGTCAATGGGTCCGCATGTATTCGGCAGAATTGCGGAATACATGCGGACATATATGCGGACGTGTGAATAAGGCCTAACTGTTTTTCCCGAGCTCAGCTCGGGCTGTGGAAAAGGTACTTAACTGTTTTGCCGGAGCTGAGCTGGGCAGAAGTGGAAGGGCGGAGGGCAGCTTTAGCTGCTGATATCTACTGAATGGTAGCAGCTAGAAACATGCAACTGGGCTTGTTTGAAAGCTGGCATTCCATGCTTACAAGACCAAAATGAGAGCATTAGTCCAAGATAAACAGAAGATATCATTGTTAGAAATCGAGTCCGGAATAATCGCAGGTAAAATCTGCTTTTACTTTCGCTTTCAGCTGTATTCACTGCATCCCGATTTCTAACAGTGATATCTTCCCAGATGCTGAAGATAATGCTGTCATAAATGGTTCGAAAGCTTGGAGTGCCAGCTTTCAAACAGTATACAGCCCATTTCTCTAGCTGCTACCGAACCAGAGATATGAGCTGCAGAGGTGAGAGGCTGCAGGAGGAAAGGAAAAGTAGTAAAAATATATAGAAAAGTTGTATTATTATCATTGTACTGACCCAAATACTAAAGTAATAAAGTTGTGCTATTTGTACTACACAGTGAACACTGTAAATAATCTCCACAAAATAATGTTAAAATTGCTTTTTTTTTATCTTTCCCCCTAAAAATAAAATAAGTTATTTACTATGCTATAAATGCCCTAAAAACCTACAACTAATCCCGCAAAATAAAATAAAAATTTAGAAGGATTTTTTTTTTTAAAGTTATCACTGCTGGAACACAAAGGGGGAAAATATTATTGGTCCTTAAGGCTAAAATGAATTGTCACTAAGGGGTTAAAAATGAAATTTTTCCCCTGAGTTGTAAGCCAACAGGATATTAACTGCAGACACATTAAAAATCTACCAAAAAAAAAGTGACATTTTTGGGAGGATTTTTCCAATTTTAATGTAACTGTTAGGCCAAGTTCATATTTCCCCTTTTTCACTGACGTGTGCTGCCCGCATTTTCCACGGACACCACACGTAGCCATTGATTTACCTGTGTCTGTTCACTCATCAATATTTTTTATTTCTGACTGTGCGTCAGTAAAAAAAAAATCATGGGGACGTGCACTACTTTGATCCGTGATGCGGACTAAGCGCGCCACATTAAAGTCTATGGATGAAATCACTGACACAACACGGATGGCACCCATGGTGCACCAGTTTTTCACTGAAGACTAATAGGAGATTCTTTGGAAATTAATTTTCAGCAGAGAAACGTCACTGAATTACGAATGACACGCCGACCATCCGCAGATCCTTCACGGACATCTTCACGGATGTAACATGTACACTTTTTTCACAGACATGTCACTGACATGGAAATGTGGACGAGGCCTTAAGAGGTTAAATAACTAATAACTGGCTGCAGAGATCGCAGCAATTGTAGCTGCAGAAGGTGTGCGGCTGCACCAGTCATATAGCGATACGGCACAGCATGGACGCAGCAATGTGAACAGAGACCAATAGGGGCTAATAAGAACAGTTCTCTCTCCCTGGATATGCATTTTACCAGAAGGGAACCAATCACTTAGAATTGCAGTGTTATTTGCACCAATGTTGCTCTCAGCACTGCAAAACTGTAACTGGTCCCATTCCCATGGGTGCACAGCATCTGTGTACAGGGGTAATAAGTGAAATATGCGGGGGGTTTTTTAGCCCTCTCTGGTAAGTGAGCACGGCGCTGTACGGCGAGTCTGCGCCTGACGACATTACCACACATGTATGTGGAGTCGCTGGCTCCTCTGCACAGAGTATGTCGCGGACATGCGGTTCTTACCCACTCTAGGGGCCCCTCCAACTGCCCGCTCTGCCCCTCTCTCATCCTCTTCCATCAGGGCCCTGCGCATGCGTAGTTTCTGGCAGCTGCATAGTCGGTGTTCTAGCCGCCCCGCCTCCAGAAGCGTCTGATTGGTTGTTTGGTCTGTCACTCAAGCACTTGTAAGACGGTAGCGCTGAAAGCCGAGCTGTTGCCTGACTGACTGGTCTTGACTGGGAGCAGCAGTCCTGGCATTAGTGGGAGGCTGTGTGTACATGACATGCACACTGTGGTTACAGTATACCTATATTTGCTAAAGAATTCAAAGAGGAATAGATAAACATTGCTTTATTCATTCGCATTAAAGCTCATTGGGGGAGATTTATCAAAACTGGTGTAAAGGAAAACTGTCTCAATTGCCCATAGCAACCAATCAGTTTCCACTTTACATATCCCTGGAATCTGATTGGTTGCTATGGGCAACCATAAATCTCCCCACTGTGTGTCACAAACAGGGCAGCATTTGCCCCAGCATGGATGAACCTGCCTCAGTTGTTTTTTTCACAATTAGGCCTCATGTGCACGGCTGTATCCATTTTGTGTAAATGGTGCGAATTAATTTTTTTACCCCTGTAGAAATGTCCTATCCTTGTCCACAAAACAGACATGAGTAGGACATGTTCTATCTTTAGGCTAGGGGTACACAGCTACCCTGGTCGCAGCCACGATCACAGATCCCTTCAATGTCAGTCCAGCAGTGGAAATACATGTGCAGCTGCTGCCAGAGGCATAACTTGAAATGACTGAGACTACTTTGACACTAGCGGCATCCGCCATGCCGCAAGTACCCGTACACTCCCGTGCTGCCACTCCGTCCCCATTGACTATAATGGGGCTAGGGGCGGAGCTACAGCTCAGCACGTCAGTGATCGCCAGACTAAAAAGTCGGACCTGCAGTACTTTTTAGTCCAGCGATCTCCGGCCGTGCTGCGCCGTAGCCCCTCCCTATTATAGTCAATGGGGACGGAGCAGTGCACGGGTACTTGCGGCATGGCGGATCCTGCCAGATAGCTATGCCACTAGTGTGAAAGTACCCTGAGCCCCACAGCAAATTTTTGAAAGCTATTCCCCAGCAACTTCCCTACAAGCCCAGTAGGCACCCGCCACATATGGCCCAGGATCACCTCGTCACCAGACCTGAGGTGGTGATGATGCTTACCTGATCGCCGCCGGTGGGTTCCGGCTCCACAGGTTCCAGGTCTCCACATATCAACGTTCATTTTGACAGGGGGGACATGACCGCTGCAGCAAATGACTGGCCACAGCAGTGATGGGTCACCCGCTACATAGGTGACTCCCAGCATTTCTAGGATGTTTTTTATGGGCTCTCAAAGGACATTACATGGAAAGAGGTTTAATAGGGAACTACAACTCCCAGCAAGTCCAGACTGTTAGGATAGAGCACCAGTGGACATTATAGGGAGAGGGATATAACAGGAGAGAACTACAACTCCAAGCATGACCAGACTGTTATTATGGGTTATCGCAAAACATTACTGGGAGTGGGTATAAGGAAAGAACTACAAGTCATAGTATTTGACAACTTGTAAAAGAAGAGAAACCTCTAACCTCTCCTCCACAAGATCGGCCCCCTCACATCAGGACATCATGCAGGTCCTTCACCACTTCTCCTCTGCACTGCCGAGCTCTCTCTTTCTGCACTGGCCATATGATGACGACATCACTCAGGTCCTTCACCACAACTTCTCTCTCCAGGGCTGAGCTATGTTGCCAATAAAATTGTGACCCCTTCCCTTTGCGCAGCGTTGGACAGAGGCTTTTTGTGCCAGTGCTACTGTAGGAATATGTACTGTACTGTATGTACTGTAGGAATACACCCCCAGGTGGTAGCTATGCCTCTGCTTGCTGCATTTTTCTCAGCTCCTCCATGGTGCAGCGCCATTGATCTAGCTTTTATTTTGTTCTACTCTGCTTGTCAGAGGAGAATCGGAGCATGCCCAGTTCTTCTCTCCTACCCTGACAAGCAGTTGATAGAGACTGGATGGGTTTTTGGGGTACATTACAATGAGCCTAACCACAAAGCCCTCCTCTGATAAGCAGCTGCTGGTCATGTGGTGTGGCTATGTTGCTCGTCTTCAGTACAGAAACGGAACTGAGGAGGACCATGACTTTTGACTATTTTCTCTTCGGTTTTTGTCAACAGTCTTTTGAATCATTATGATTTATATTCATACTTGTTTGCTTTGTCGTTAACAGATATGCTTAAAGCCTACCTATGTTTTAAAAAAAAGGTTTGCATAATGGCTGTGCTTTTTTGTACAATGATAGCTGTGAAAGAACAAGTATTTTTTGGGCTTCCCTAATGTCTTTTTCAGCCTAATTATTCCCCTATTCAGCTGCACAGCTAGATGCATTTCTCTCACAAGCAGGGGTTGTCTCCCTTCTGTGGAATTTGCCAGCACTGTACTGCTATGATGTCCTTTCCCACTATGTTTGCTTTCCGACCCCCGAATCACTTTACAATTGCCCTGTTTCTTCTGCCGCCTGATATGCAAATGAGGCAGACTTTTGTATGGGGCGGTGACAAAGGTTTTGCCTCGGGTGTGGCAGCGCTTCTCCCAGGCTAAGAGCGCAGCCAATTGCGGCGCTCCACTTTTAGCCAAGAAGGAGCTCCTTCTCCTTGGCTGAGAGCCGAGCGCTGAGATTGGCTGCCCTCTCAGCCTTGGAGATTTGGGAAAAAAAAAAAGGAGGGCACATCAGTGGAAGGTAGGACATTTATTTCAATGCGGCAATATTGATGAAAGGTTCACTTTAAATGAAGTTGTGTGAAAGTACACCGACTCTTTAGTATTAGCCAGTGAACTCCTCACTAGGCATTTGTACCCAGACCATGACTGTAAATACTTATATTCTGGGCAGGCCTTGGATTTGATGGCACCCTACCCAGGCTAATCCCTTGGTATACACTTTCACTTCACCCAGAAGGCTATCAGCATGCGCTCACAAATAGACACCCATGCACATGGACATCTTTCTATGCGTTCTTTTCTGCCACATTATTACATGAATGGAAAGAAGTCAATGGTGGAGATTTATCAAACTAGTGTAAATCAGATTCCACCTTTCATTTTCCAAAGGAGCTCTGAAAAAAGACAGGTGGAGTCTGATTGGTTGCTCTGGACCAATAAGCCAGTTCTATTTTACACCAGTTTTGATAAATCTACACCAATGTGTGTGACTGAGAACCATATTTTTCGCCCTATAAGATGCACTATCCCCCCCAAATGTGTGTGCGTGTGGGGAACATCACTGTGTCACTATGGAAGCGCTTATTAGTACAGGAAGACGAGGGAAGCGGTGAATACAGCGCTGCTTGGGTGGGTTCTGCACTCACCACTTCCTGGTCTTCTGCAGGGCCACGCGTGACGCTGGCGTCGCCTGTGACCTCATGCTACGCAACGTCGGTAGGAAGACCAGGAAGAGTGCTGGATTTAGGAGCGGCGTCTAGAACAGGAGAGGCCAGTTGATTTATATATTTTTTGTCTGTTTTGAGGTCTGATTAACATGGGGGTCTGATCTGAGGTCTTACTGGGGGTCTTATTAACATTGGCAGTCTGATCTAAGGTCCCATTGAGGGTCGTATTAACATTGGGGGTCTGAACTGAGGTCTGATTAACATGGGGGTCTGATCTGAGGTCTTACTGGGGGTCTTATTAACATTGGCAGTCTGATCTAAGGTCCCGATGAGGGTCGTATTAACATTGGGGGTCTGAACTGAGGTCTGATTAACATTGGGGGTCTTGCTTGGGCTCGGTCTGATGTGAAGTCTAATGCCCTAGGTGCGTCTTATTGGAATAAAAATCCAGTATATTAGTTTATACACCTCTGTCACGTTCACAGGCTCATGCTGTAGTTCATCCACTCATCTGTTTGGTGACAAACAACCAAATGCTCTCATGCACACAGTCTTTCACCAACACACGTGTGTATATGTGTGTGTGTGTGTATATATATATATATATATATATATATATATATATATATAATGAATAGAGGGCGGCTATACGGTAATTAGAAACATTAGATGCAACCCTCCATCACCACCAGACAGAATACACAGACATACAGGAGCATATAATGGAGCGGAGACATCACCTGTTTTGATAGATTTTATAGAAAACATTAAAACATAATAATCTGATAAAGTGTAATGCTCCAAGGTTTACAAAATGTTCACACACATTTCATCATGTGATTAATAGGAATATAAATAATTTGTACACAACAAAATATAAAATCTGCAGTCATCTATCTTTGATCATCCATCTGTGCGACACAGAAGTTTCTGACTTCATTTAGCAGCAGTCTGTGTATCAACGGGGATCTAATGGATGGATGGGCATTACTGGAAGGTACAATACACCGAGTGGATGCCGATCTATGACCAATACCAGATGAATGATTTCTAGGAAACTGCTCCGGGCCCTGCTGCAAACTTACAGACTGACTCTGCGATTGATGCTTTCGTCTAGTTAGAAATTTTGTACCTAACATTAAAAATGAATGTATTCCTGGGGTATATGTTCTAGAGATTTGGCCACCACGATGGGGTCCAGATCTGAGCCATTTCTATTGTCTCCCGCAGATTAAGGATCAGATGGATCGTTGTTGAAAGGGAACCTATCACCTTGAAAATGCAGTGCAATCTACAGACAGCATGTTATAGAGCGGGAGGAGCTGAGCAGACTGATATATAGGTCTATGGGTAAAGATTCAGGATAACTGGTAAGTTATACATTTAGATTCCTGCTCATTCTGGGTTTTGAGTCAAGGAGGCGGAGCTATCAATGATTGACAGCCACCTCTGTATATACAGTCATAGAGGGGAGGCTGTCAATCACTGATAGGACCGCCTCCTGGACTTCAAAGCCCAGAATGAACAGGAATTTAAATGAATGAAAAACAAGTTATACAGAATATTTTCCCATAAATCTATATATCTTTCTGCTCAGCTCCTCCTGCTCTATAACATGATGTCTACAGCTCAGACACCTTCTTTAAGGTGACAGGTTTAAAGGACATCTGTCAGCAGATGTGTTACATGTGCACTTGGCAGCTGAAGGCATCTGTGTTGGCCCCATGTACACATGTGCCCGCATTACTAAGAAAAATTATGTTTGAATATATGCAAATGAGCCTCTAGGAGCAAAGGGGGCGTTACCGTTACACCTAGAGACTCTCTCTCTCTCTCTGCAACTGCCACACCCCCTGCACTTTGATTGACAGGACCAGGCAGTATAAACGTGATCACACCTGGTCCTGTCAATCAAAGTGTAGAGGGCGTGGTAGTTGCACCGAGCGCTGAGCCGCTAGGTGTAACAGCAACGCCCCTGTTGCTCCTAGAGGCTCATTTGCAAGTCTGAAGTAATTTCCCACCTTTTAATTCCATGTAGTTTTTAAAGCTTCACCAACGTTTCAAAGAACTTTTGATACATCATATGTGGGAGTGCGAGCATTGAGACCCCCACCGATATCTAGAATGAGGAGAGGAGCCCGCACATTAGAGTTGTTTCGGTACCAAAATTTTGATTCAGTATCGATACCATGAAAAAGTATTGCAATACTCGATACCATTCGATACCACGCAAAAAAAAATTTTAAATGCCAAAAAAAGCCGCGTGCATTCTTCATTTTATGGAACGTCCGGCCAATAATACAACAGTCCGATCCTATTTTTTGGGGGGACAAGGCGACTAAAATAAAATGGCGAATTGTGCAGGTTTTCTTTTTTTTTTTCTTTTATGGGCGTTCACCGCTTAAAAGAGGATTATTTTTATAGTTTGGACTTGAGACGTAGCGATATGTAATATTTTATATGTAAAATTGGGAAAGGGGTGATTTATACTTAATATTTTGGTGTACTTTTTTAACTTTTCTTTTTTTTTCAGTTTATTTATTAACTATTTCCCCCTTAGGGGCTAGATCCTGGGATCTTTTCATCCTATTCACCCTAATAGAGCTCTATCAGGGTGAATAGGATCTCACCCTCTCCCTGCTGCCCTGTGCACACAGCAGAAGGGAGCAGACTATGGCAGCCAGGGCTACAGTAGCGTCCTGGTTGCCATGGTAACCGATCGGAGCCCCAGCATTACACTGCTGGGGCTCCGATCACTGCCACTGCCACCAATGAGGAGGAGGTGAGGGGACCCTGTGGCCACTGCCACCAATGCTTTTATACTGGGGGAGGGAGGAATGGGGGATGGGGGCGCACTGGCCACCAATGTATTTAATAATGGGGAAAGAGGGGGGACATTGGCCAATGTCTAATACTGGGGAGGGCGCACTGGCCACCAATGAGGAGTGACTTTTACTATACAGATGCAGACAGAAGAAGCTCATTGCCGGCACCTGCCTGTGACCGGGCGCTGAGATCCACGGCAGTTAACCCCGCAGCGCCCAGTCACAGGCAGGTGTCGGCAATGAGCTTCTTCTGCCTGCATCTGTATAGTAAAAGTCACTCCTCATTGGTGGCCAGTGACCCCGCCTCCTCCGCCCCTCTCGCTCTATTGGTGGAAGCAGCACAGGGGGCGGGAGAGACTGCCTCCTTCTCCCTGTGCCGCCACGCTCTCCGATACTGGGCTGTGCAGTAGCGCAGCCCAGTATCGATAAAATAATTATCCTGGTATCGAGCTCGATACCAGAGAAAAGTATCGATTGGGTATCGAAACTTTGATACCCGAAACAACCCTACTGCACATATTACACTCCCTCCCCTCGCTGCCGAGGACGGAATCGAGATGGGCCCATAGACTTCTAAGGAGTCTGTCTCATGCAGTGGGGAGAAAGAACACCATGTGTGAGCGCCTCTCTCCCCTCATTCTAGAGACTGGTGGAGATCTCCGCACACAGACCCCTACCAATCAAATCTTTTGATATGTCTCTTTGACACATCAAACGTTTTTTTTTTTAATTAGCGACAGAATTCTTTACAGATTCGTTTTTACAGTACATGGGTCTCTGTATTTCCTGATACAGAGATCCAAATCCCCTGCAAAAATACGGAATGTTTAAAAAGATAACATGCTGACTGCCTGCAGCCACCACTAGAGGGAGCTGACTGCCTACTGTGTTATTACTGTAATAATAGGGCAGATTTGCTGGCGTTTCACAAGCCTGTCTCCGTAAAAAAATAGTCTAGTGGAGCAAAATTCACCGATTTTATTTAGATTTGTCACATCTTGGGCTGACAGTGTGCCATATCACTATGGGCGAATAAATGTGTCGGGCAGAGGAGGCCCTTTTTTTGTACAAAATGCCGCTTGTGCAAAAATTTGCAACCTTTATACACAAAAAAAAAAAATCCATACAGGCTTAATTAATTCCCCTCTGGGTCTTTTGAGTTTTTTTAGATTAAAAAACAATGGCATTCATGGTGGTCATTTACTTTGAGGTCCTGCCGGCATGCGCCAAGAAAGGGCAATGTCCTTTTTTGGCGCTGTGTCCGTTCGCCGTTTAGCTCCATTCAGTGGGGCTAAACTGCAAGCACGTCCAAATGGATAAACCGCGTCAGAAACCGCAAGGGTTTCTTCTATGAAATATGTGGCGGATTTTGCCTTTGCAAAATCCACTGTGTGAATTCGCCCTAAGGCGTCATAGCCATGAAATATTTGTAGCCAGATTCAGTCACTTTTGGCGCGATCAGCTGACAATCCAATGTATAAAATTAGACCGTAGGCATTAAATTCTAAGCTAATTTTGCCAAAATAAGTTAGGTCTAAAAACAAATACGCATGGGGACCGTGTTTCTTATAACTTACTCATTTTCCACAGAAAAAGGTTGGAAATGTAGACTTTTCTTTAGATAAGTGCATTGTAATGGAAGTGGTCCAGTAAGGGGGGTCAGTCTGTCTCATAATCACAGACATCAGCCAATGACCAGCAGAGTGCTTCAAAATGGAGGCTGCCATTTACAAAGAAAATGGTCACAAGCCTCCCAACAATGCATAGAATATAAACACTCACCCCGAACAAAAGCCAAAATAAATAGATTTTATGACTGGATGTGTGGAAAGTTACAAAGTATGTCTCTGAGTAATGGCATAATTCAGTCTCTGCCGGACGCTCCGATGCCCTGAACCATCTTCTGGATTTTCTCCTCATTCCGTAGAATGTTCCCTTTGACTGTGCAAATCTTATCTCGCTGTTCTTGGATCAGCTGCTCAAGTTCAGCAAGTTCTGCCTTGAGAGGATCCACAGCTGTGTCCGTGACGCTGAGAACACACAAAAAGATAGAATCACATGGATTTAGTGGCATGCTTTCAGGAGGCGTGCAAAAGCCATAAAACATACAGCTAAACCTTAAGGGGCATCTGTCGGCAGATTTGCACCTATGACACTGGCTGACCTGTTCCATGTGCACTTGGCAGCTGAAGGCATCTGTGTTGGTCCCATGTTCATATGTGCCCGCATTGCTGATAAAAATGATGTTTTAATAAATGCAAATGAGCCTCTAGGAGCAACGGGGGCGTTACCATTACACCTAGAGGCTCTGCTCTCTTTGTAACTGCTGCACCCCCTGGACTTTGATTGACGGTGTAAACGTGATCATGTTTGCCTGGCGTGGACATGGGACCAACACAGACGCCTTCAGCTGCCAAGCGCACATATAACAGGTCAGCCAGTGTCATAGGGACAAAACTGCTGACATGTCCTTTAGGTTTCTTTCAAATGAGCAAGTTTTCCGTCAGGGTGTGATGTGTGAAGCAAACGCATTGCATCTAGACTGAATACTGACCCACTGATGTCACGTTTTTTTTAACGCATCATTTCTGAGTTCTGGAAAAATCGCAGCATGTTCTATATTCTGTGTTTTTATGCGGCTCTGGTTCCATAGAAGTGAATGGGGCTTCAGTGAAAAACGGATTGGATTCAGATGCAATCCAGATGCAATGCATTTTTCACTGATTGTTGCTAGAAGATGTAGATTGTTATTCTTCAGGTTTTTTTTTCCACACGTGTTAAAAAAAAAAATAACTATCAAAAACTGATTGCACCCGCGTAGAAAAAACTGAAACATTAAACGCAATAGCAGACAAAACTTGCGTGCTAAACCATTAGTTTTTTCCAGAACAGACCCTGAGAGAATCTGTAAGGTTCGTGTGAAAGAGGCCTTAATCCGATGTATTCTTTAAAGGGGTATTCCGGTTAGAGAAAGTATACCCTATCCGCATTATAACAGATTGGTGGGGGTCCTACCACTGGGACCAACACTGATCACGAGAATGGGAGCCCTATTCCCTGTGGAGCCCACCTAAAATGGACAGAGAGGCCGGTCAGAAAAACACGCCGCTGCTCCATTTCTATGGGAGACAGCCGAGAACTGCGAGTATCCTGTGTATAGGAGAGAACTTTCTGTAACCGAATACTCCTTTCACCATTTGTCTGTGTTGTTTGCCGAATAGTAGTATGGACATTTATTCGGAATTTCACTCCCATGATGCCTCCTCAGTGAAATATATATATCAGGGGTGTACCTACCATAGCGGCAGACCATGCGACTGCTATGGGGCCCAGGGCAAGAGGGCCCAGTCTTGGGATTATCTCCTCTTCTACTGGGGTGAAAACTTGGTCTGGACTCTACCCTCTAAAGCAGGGGTGCACAACGTTTTCTGGATGGGGGCCACATTGCCAGACTGAACCAATGACGAGGGCCAAAAATAAAATTTAAAGGGGAATTAACAATTAAAATACTGTATTTATGGAATATTGAATGCACAGTATATACCATTAATGTCTAGTTACAGACCCAGGACTCCCATCTAATGGAAGAAATGCATGAAAAATACATGTGAGCAACCACAAGACACAGACATACATGTCTGTTACCAGATGGTTGGGGGCCGCACAGAATGCTTTCAAGGGCCGCATGTGGCCCCCGGGCCGCAGGTTGTGCACCCCTGCTCTAAAGGAACAACCTTTAGTAAATGAAGCAGTGGAAAAAAAGGCCCACGGGTCATTAAAAGGGGGGTCCTGTGGGGGCCCCTTACTTCTCTATGTACCAGGTGTAGCTATTTGTGTCAACCCAATACTGCACCCAGGCCCTAAACGTTACAGATACCTTTGCTCCCGCAGAAGGACTTCTGCATGCTCTCTGTTCTCTGTCCTCCACATCTGCAATTCATTTTTCATCGTGTCCATGTCTTCTTGGATGTAGTCCATCATTTTACCCAGTGGTAAAGCACTGCGACACACAATCTGGATGGTGCCCCTCAGTTTCTCTATCTCTTTAGTCACCAAGTCCTTCTCTTTTTTTCTTCCAGTATCGGTCAAGAGTAATTTGTCCTTAAAAAAAAAAAAATATTGAATAAAAATGCTGGAATATACAGCAAGCTGCCTGCACATCATCTATAGGATATATACATATTTCTGTACCGGGCGCCTCAGAGCCTTTTAGGAAGACGCAGCTACAGCTCCTATCTGAAGCAATGAACATGATGAAAAGGACTACTACCAGTTTCATCATTTGCGTCAGGTCAGCGTTTCTTCTCAGCGCCAGTAGTGAAGTACAGCAAAGTACGGCTGCTGGTAAGAAAACATCCTCTAGGGGGCAGCAACTTCTGACACCATCGCAAAGTAGCCAAAGGTTAAGTAGGCATTTTGCGATTAAGAGCTGCTCATGAGGTTTCATCTTATTAGAACAGGTTTCATGGTAGAAAACACTGCTAAAGTGAGTATATTATTCCCCTTTGTTACAGTGCCAACACAAGCCGAGAAATATCCCACACCCTCTACTGAATACTAAAATTTAACCCCTTAACGATGGGGACAATGTTCGTCTTTGCATTTTTGTTTTATAACCCCCACCTTCCAAGAGTCATAACATTTAAAATTTTCCACTAAAATATTTTTTTCCACAGGACAAGTCACATATTTTAATTTTGCAATTTACGGTAATTGACTATAGCTTGAGGGGGTGAGATTGAAAAATAACGCTTTTCCGCCCTGTTTTTTTTTTGTGGGGGGGGGGTTATGTTTACGGCGTTCACTATGCGCTAAAAATGTTACAATCAGCTTATTCTGCGGCTACGGCAATGCAAAGTTTATATCGTTTCTATTATGTTTTGCTACTTTAAAAAAATAAAAAACTTAACTTTTTATTTTTCCCTCAACAGGGCTCATTTTTGGAGTGAGCTGTCATCCCGTTGATTGACTAATCTCTCCTATAAATTATCTGCAAAACCTAGGGCCTCATGCACACTACCGTCATTTCTTTCCACATCTGATCTGCCTTTTTTGCGGATCTGATGCAGAGCCATTCAATTCAATGGGGCCACAGAAGATGTGGACAGCGCATTGCATGCTGTCCACATCCATATGTCAGTTCTGCAGCCCCACAAAGAAGACAGAATGTGTCCTATACTTGTTCGTTATGCGGGCACGGATAGAACATTTCTAAAAGGCGTCTCGTGCAGTTTGGCCCCTTTCACACGGGCGAGTTTTCCGCGCGGGTGCAATGCGTGAGGAGGACGCATTGCACCCGCACTGAATCCGGACCCATTCATTTCTATGGGGCTGTGCACATGAGCGGTGATTTTCACGCATCACTTCTGCATTGCGTGAAAATCGCAGCATGTTCTATATTCTGCGTTTTTCACGCAACGCAGGCCCCATAGAAGTGAATGGGCCTGCGGGAAAATCGCAAGCATCCGCAACCAAGTGCGGATGCGTTGCGATTTTCCCGCATTGTTGCTTAGCAACGGGACCCAATCTCTATTATTTCCCCTTATCACTGAAGTCCGGTTTCGGGTCTACTGGAGAATTGATTATTTCCCCTTATAACATGGTTATAAGAGGAAATAATAGCATTCTTAATAAAGAATGCATTGTTAAATGAAGAGGAAGGGGTTAAAAATAATAAAAGTAAACTTACCTTAGCCACTTGATCGCGTAGTCGCGATCTGTCCTCTCTTTCCCTGCAGCATCAGCTAACAACTAAAGAACCTGTGATGATGTCACATCAAATGGTCCAATCACATGGTCCATCTTACCATGGTGATAGACCATGTGATTGGGCCATGTGATGTGACGTCATCACAGGTCCTTTAGATCATAGATGCTGCAGGAAAAGAGAGGACAGATCACGACTACGCGATCAAGTGGCTAAGGTAAGTTAACTTTTATTATTTTTAACCCTTCCTCTTCATTTAACAATGCATTCTTTATTAAGAATGCTATTATTTCCCTTATAACCATGTTATAAGGAAATAATCAATTCTCAGTAGACCAAACCGGACTTCAGTGATGAAGTCCGACTTCGGGTTGGGTACCAAACATGGCGTTTTTTCTCACGCGCGTGCAAAACGTGTTGCAAACGTTTGCACCCGTGCGGGAAAAACGCACATATTCCCGCAACGCACCCGCATCTTATCCGGGCGTCAAACATGACGCCCGTGTGCAAGAGGCCTAAGTCAAATTTATGCAAAAATCTAGGACATTTTGAAGGATTCACAAACTTTAAAGCACCAATCATGTGAATAAGTGAAAGATTGTGGGAAGCTTAAGTTTTGCGGTCTGCGCATCCACAAAATACAGATTTTAATCAGATAACTTTTATTGAAAAAAAAAAGTTTCCTAGTAATCAAAAGCAAGGCATACATACAGTACACATTCCGTACCATTGCTAAAGTTTCCAAAATAGAAACGTATACATTAGATAAAGATACAATAACAATATCCCCCATAACATTAATTGAGATGAGAAGCAAATATGACATATCACACAGATACATTAGAATATGTGCAATACAGAGATTACAAGAGTGACCTCAGTAGCGGAGATAAAGGAGACAGCGGCAGACCCGCAATACAAACACCATTGGCTGACAAACAAAAATGGTAAGTATAGCTTTAGTAGTGGAGGAAAAGGAGACTGTGGCATACCCCCAATACAAACTTCATTTTCTAACAATCACATATGTTAGTTGTGAGCGCGCAAGAGCCACAACTGTTCTATGGCCGACCTACAATATTCCAGCTACCACAGTGCAAAGACTGCCACTAACTACACACCCCAGATCTATCTATCCAAGGTCCCCATATGGAATCGAATTTCGATAAGCAGTATCGCTTCAAGTACGTTCCCCTCTCCAGCCGCATGACCTGGCCACAAATTCAAAGAAGCTGGGAGGAGACAGCTGGATCCATTTAGCAGAAATGGTTTTTCGAGTCTGATACAAGATCCTATTAATGCCTATCTTAATGGGAGGCTGCAAGGAATCAGAGTCAAACAACCCAAGTATGCGCATTCTCGCGTCTAGTGTATATGTAGCACTATATATTTTATTAATCAGGGTTATTGTCTTCGACCGATATCTATGTAGAGTGCTGCAGCTCCAAATCATGTGAAACAACACAGCTTCATCTATCGGACATGAGGAATCAGGGCGAAACCCTATCTTCTTCAGAAAAAGTGGCGACCTGTACTATACTCTGTGTAGAAGAAAAATCTGGGATAATCTAGCCGCCTTACTAAATGACAGAGCTGGGGTCAACGCCAGCACCTCCTCCCATTGAGCGTCTGAGATAGAGCCCACATCATTTTCCCATTTGCTCCTAACTAGTGATGGATACTTTTTCAAATTCTCCTCCTGCAACGCCCAATATGCCCTAGAGATCGCCCCTCTGGAGGATCCCGCCTAGGGCTGCACGATATAGGAATTTTGTGCGATTGCGATTAGGGCCCTAAAAATTGCAATAACTATATGCGATGCGATATTTTAAGGGAATTGTACTAGAGGTCTATCTGCTTGGATTTTCAAGGTAAAAGCTCACAAATTACTGATAATGCTGATCTCAAGAACTGAAATGCGCAGTGTTTTTCAAAATAAAATACATATTTGCATTACTGCAAAAGTACAAAATACAAAACTTGCCATTTTCTTAATAGCGCTGCACAGAACAGATAAATAAAATAGATATAAGAACATGTGTTCATTAAAATGACGACTTGCCTCCAGCCCCTCCTCCCCGCACTGTAACTGATGTATCGCTGGCCGCGCTGTGAAGCATAGCGGCCGGAGATACAGTGTCAGTGTCACGTAGAAAGTCAACCATCGCTCTATAAGATGCACTGCCATTCCCCCCCCCCCACACACACACACTTTTGGGGGGAAAAAAGTGTGTCTTATAAAGCGAAAAATACGGTAATATAATTGCAGCATTTTTGGGTCGGCAATTGCAATTGCGATATGGCGATTAATTGCGATTGCTTTCGCGATATATTGTGCAGGCCTGATTCCGCCTCCACCAGCATGGATAGCACCTGATGGGAGTCGAAAACTATCGGCCCTATTTTTATCTGTGAGGTTATGGCATGCCTAAGTTGTAGGTATTTGTAGAATTGCCTGGATTCCAACCCGAATCCTGTACATAGTTATTCAAATTGTTTTAGGACTCCCTGAGAAATAGTTGACCCACGTTCCAAAGCCCTTTATGCTCCCAGCCTTGGAAGCCTGACAACCGAGAGAGCTCCTCCAGTTTGGGATTGTTCCATATCGGTGATGGGTTAAGCAAACGCGCCACATTTAACCCCTTAAGGACCCATGACGTACAGGTACGTCATGAGTAGTTCCGATCACTGCTGCTCAGCCGGCAGTGATCGGAACAAGGTACCTGCTGAAATCATTCAGCAGGTACCTTGCTACAATGCCTGCGGTTTGCAGCGCTTTGTGCAATCTCTGATCGGGATCAGAGAGTTAATGCCCCCAAAGTGTTCATTTTTAAACCCCCCTGCAGCCCCCAATCATATTATGGCTGCGGGGGTGCAGGGGAAGTGGTTGCGGGAGGTGGTGCGGTGGGCAGGATTGCGATTGCGATCCCCCGCCCGCCTCCTTTGTAATATTCCCTGGTGTCTAGTGGACCTATCAGAGTGTCAGCACATTGCTGACACTCTGATAGAAACGGCTGGCATCTGTTCTTGATCAGATGCCAGCCGTTTAACCCCTTCCGTACCACGGTCCGTACGGACCGCGGTATGGAAGGGTTAACAGGGAGGGAGCTCCCTCCCTCTCCCATCGGGGGGCTGCTGTGCCTTTGCAGCCCCCCAACAGGATGGGATCGCAGAGGGAGGGGGCTCCCTCCCCATCCATCACCTCCTGCTCTCTTGTGGCAGCGGGTGATGGTTGCCATGGAGACCAGACGCTTTCAGAAGCGTCCTGCTCTCCATGGTGCTGAAAGTATGAATAGACCTGCTAAAGGTCTATTCAGACTTTGTACTGAATTTTTTACTTTACACAGTGACTATATAGTGTACTGTACTGTATTATACAGACACCAGATCCACTGGATCTACAAGAACCAAGTGGGTCTGAGTAAAAAAAAAAAACATATCACTGAATAAAAATAAAAAAAAAAAATTATACACTACACATATTAGGTATCGCCGCTTCCGTAAAAATCTGCTCTATAAAAATATCACATGACTGAACTCGTCAGGTGAACGCCATAAAAAAAAAAAAAAAAATGGTGTAAATAAGCTATTTTTGGCACCTTACATCACTAAGGCCTCCTTCACACGAGCGTGTCCGGATTAGGTCCGGATGCGTTGCGGATGCGTTCAGTGAAAACTTTGCGATTTCACAGGCAAAGCCATTCAGTTTTGCCTGCGATTGCGTTCAGTTGTTCTGTTTTTTCCGCGCGGGTGCAATGCGTTTTGATGCGTTTTTCACGCGCGTGATAAAAAACTGAAGGTTTACAAACAACATCTCCTAGCAACCATCAGTGAAAAACGCAACGCACCCGCACTTGCTTGCGGATGCAATGCGTTTTTCACGCAGCCCCATTCACTTATATGGGGCTAGGGCTGCGTCAAAAACGCAGAATATAGAACATGCTGCGATTTTCACGCATCGCACAAGTGATGCGTGAAAAAAAACGCTCATGTACACAGACCCATTAAAATGAATGGGTCAGGATTCAGTGCGGATGCTATGCGTTCACATCACGCATTGCACCCGCGCGGAAAACTCGCTCGTGTGAAAGGGGCCTAAAAGTGTAATACAAAGCGATCAAAAAGACGTATGCCTCCCAAAATGTCATATGCACCCCAAGATAGTGCCAATCAAACCGCCATCTCATCCCGCAAAAAATGAGCCCCTACCTAAAACAATTGGCCAAAAAATAAAAAAACTATGCTTCTCAGACTAAAACATGATTTTTTTTGTTTAAAAAATGCTTTTTAGTGTTAAATGTAAAAAAAAAAACCTAAAAAGACATATTGGGTATCTCCACGTCCGTAAGAATCTGCTCTATAAAAATATCACCTGACCTAACCCCTCAAGTAAAAACTGTAAAAAAAATTAAATAAAAACTGTCAAAAAGCCATTTTTTTGTCACCTTACATCACAAAAAGTGTAATAGCAAGCGATCAAAAAGTCATATGACCCCCCCAAATAGTGCCAATATAACGTCACCTCATCCCGCAAAAAATGAGCCCCTACATAGGACAATCGCCCCAAAAAAATAAAAAATATGGCTCTCAAACTATGGAGACACTAAAACATGATTTTTTTTTGTTTTTAAAAAATGATATTATTGTGTACAACTTATATAAATAAATAAAAAGTATACATATTAGGTATTGCCACGTCCGTCATAACCTGCTCTATAAAAATAACACATGACCTAACCCCTCAGCTGAACACATCAAAAAATTAAAAAAATATAGTGTCAAAAGCCATTTTTGTCACCTTACATCACAAAAAGTGTAATAGCAAGCAACCAAAATGTCATATGCACCCCAAGATAGTGCCAATAAAACCGCAATCTCATCCCGCAAAAAATGAGCCCCTACATAAGACAAAAAATAAAAATAAACTGTCTTTCAGAATGTGGAGACACAAAAAAAAAATTTTTTTCAAAAATGCTTTATTATGTAAAACTGAAACAAAAACCCCCAAAAAGTAGTCATATTTGGTATTGTCGCGTCCGTAACAACCTGCTCTATAGAAATGGCACACAATCTAACCTGTCAGTTCAATGATGTAAATAACAAAAAATAAAAACGGTCCCAAAACAGCAATTTTTTTGCAAATTTTCCATTTTAATCCATTTTTCCAGTAACAAAGCAAGGGTTAACAGCCAAACAAATCTCAATATTTATTGCCCTGATTCTTTTGTTTGCAGAAACACCCCATATGTGGTCGTAAACTGCTGTATGGCCAAATGGCAGGGCACAGAAGGAAGGGAACGCCATATGGTTTTTGGAAGGCAGATTTTGCTGGACTGGTTTTTAGACGCCATGTCCCATTTGAAGCCCCCCTGATGCACCCCTACAGTAGAAACTCCAAAAAAGTGACCCCATTTTGGAAACTACGGGATAAGGTGTCAGTTTTGTTGGTACTATTTTAGGGTAAATAAGATTTTTGGTTGCTCTATATAGAAAAATAGAAATTCTGAAATTTCATCTCCATTTGCCAATAACTCTTGAGGAACACCTAAAGGGTTAACAAAGTTTGTAAAACTGGTTTTGAATACCTTGAGTGGTGTAGTTTCTTAGATGAAGTCACTTTTATGGAGTTCTACTCTAGGGGTGCATCGGGGGGCTTCAAATGGGACATGGTGTCAAAAAACCAGTCCAGCAAAATCCACCTTTCAAAAACCATATGGCGTTCCTTTCCTTCTGCGCCCTGCAGTTTGGCCATACAGCAGTTTATTTTACGACCACATATTGGGTGTTCGTGCAAACTACAGAATCGGGGGAATAAATATTAAGTTTTGTTTGGTTGTTAACCCTGGCTTTGTTACTGGAAAAAATGGATTAAAATGGAAAATTTTTGCCATTAACTCTTGTGGAAAACCTAAAGGGTTAATTACGTTTGTAAAATCAGTTTTGAATACCTTGAGGGGTGTATTTTCTAGAATGGGGTCATTTTTGGGTGGTTTCTATTATGTAAGCCTCACAAAGTGACTTCAGACCTGAACTGGTCCATAAAAAGTGGGTTTTTGAAAATTTCTGAAAAATTTCAAGATTTGCTTCTAAACTTCTAAGCCTTGTAACGTCCCCAAAAAATGAAATAGCATTCCCAAAATGATCGATACATGAAGTAGACATATGGGGAATGTAAATCAATAACTTTTTTTGGCGGTATTACTATGTATTATAGAAGTAGAGAAATTGAAACTTGGAAAGTTGAAAATTTTTCTACATTTTTAGTAAATTTTGTATTTTTTTTATAAATAAAAATGACATTTTTCGACTTCATTTTACCACTGTCATGAAGTACAATATGTGACGAAAAAACAATCTCAGAATGGCCTGGATAAGAAAAAGCGTTTTAAAGTTATCACCACATACAGTTACACTGGTCAGAT
Organism: Bufotes viridis; assembly: GCA_033119425.1. Lineage (NCBI taxonomy): Eukaryota > Metazoa > Chordata > Amphibia > Anura > Bufonidae > Bufotes > Bufotes viridis. The sequence continues at coordinate 118,201,178 of CM065595.1, read as the reverse complement.
TTGCAAAAAATGGCCGAGTCCTTAGGGTGAAATAGGGCTGAGTCCTTAAGGGGTTAAAACCTCCCTAGATTTAGCCCACACTGTACGCATTAATTAAAAAATTGGAAGAGACTTCAATGGCTCCGCCACGTCTTTTTCCAAAATCGCTATTGGGGGTTACAACCAGTGAAAAAATACAGATTTAGCCTACATGCAAACAGCAGTGTTTTTTTGCAGCCTCCGTTCCGTTTTTTTTTGCGGATCCGATGGTTTCCCATTCATTTCTATGGATCTGTTAAAAATGCGGATGCCTCTTCCGTTGCCTGTCCGCATTTCACATCCGCAAAAAAAATATGGCATGTCCTATTCTTGTCCGCAAAAAACGGTCCGCAAAAAATGCGGATGACCAACGGAAGCCATCCGTTTGTCATCCGCATCCGTTTTTTTTTTTGCAGATGGTTGCTTGGAAACCAGGGCACTTGTATAGGTACTTTAAGAGACTAGTTTAAGTCTTCCGTTTTTTTTTGCGGATCCTCAAAAAAAATGGAAGACACACGGAAACACAACCTGCAAAATTTGCGGACACACGGAACGGATGTGGATGTGAAAAAAAAAGGAAGACGGATCCGCGATTTGCGGACAGCAAAAAACAACTGTCGTGTGCATGTAGCCTTAGTCTGTGTTGCGTGCGCAATTTTTCAATGGGTCCACATTTTGTGGAAAAGTTCTCTCTTTTTGCTGAACGGACACATGAATGCGGAAAGAACATGGTTCATCTGTGTGCTTTCTGCATCCAAATGTGCGTTCTGAAAAAAAGATAGAATATGTTGGCAAAATGTGGACCACGGACCCACTGAAAACAACGGGTGAACAACTAAAATGCGGACAGAACACTGACTGCAGTCGTGTGTATGGGGCCTATGGCTTTATAGCCACTGCATAAACCATCGTTTACTTTTTGTCATCACCTTCAATAATTCTCCTGACTCCACCGCTGTCCACATAACAGGTGCAGTTCTCTTATGGTTCTCCCCTCCTCCTGGCCATGTCTGATGCAGTAAATGCAGCAAATTCAAACGGTCAGTGGTTTTGCTTGTTTGATATCCATATTCCTGCATTGTCTGTATACTGAAGCTTGGCACTACGTGACGCCGCCATCTTGCTCCATATGCAAAGTTTTTATAAATGATTAATGAGCATCATAAAATGAGCATCAAGAGAAGTCTATCCGCCAACTATACAGACATTACATCTCAAGCTCTGGTGGTCATCGGAGTCCACTAACTGGAAGCTTATTAAAACTATAATTTCCTTTGTACAGCTGAAGAATCGCAGATCTCTAAGGGTCCATATACTAAACGGAGTCCAATCAACTCTGCTGCCAGAAAAACAACCATTTCTATTGCTCCAAATCCCATCTAGACCATGGATGTCTGTAAACGGAGCACAGGTGGATTGTCTCCGATATGAGAAGACATCATTTTTGCTCATGTGATGGACTTAAGTGTGTAATTATGGAAAAGTCAGTTCAACAAAAAGAGCCTAAAATAGTAGCGTGAAGAGGTAAATTTTAATCAGATCTGGTGAACACATCAATAGTATTCTATAGGTGCTGCACTATCCAATATTCTAGAATATTAGTCAAATAAATTATGAGATAAGAAAATGTAAGATTTTAGGAAGCTTCAATAAAAAAGCTCAAAATGTTACTCTAAAATATACAGTTCTAACGTTTTATTATTCAAGGGGTATTCTGATTATAACAAGTTCCAATACAAAATGAATGGAGAGGAGGCGCGCATTTCCGACCAACCTCTCGGTCCATTTAAGGGGGGCTTCACAGAGTACGGGGTCCTCTTTCTCATGATTGGTGGAGATACTAGTGGTAGGACCCCCACCGATTTGACAGGGGATAACTTGCTATAACAGGAATACTCTGTTAACCACCTAACATGTTTTGCCGGAGCTCAGCTTCGGCTCTGGGAAAATAACCTAAGTGTTCTGTCCGAGCTGGGCTCAGGCAGAAGTGGAAGGGTGGTAGCCTGATTGGTAGCAGCTAGGATCATGGGCCTGGTCTTGCTTGAAAGCTGGCATTCCAAGACAGCATTAGCCCAGGATAAACAGGAGGTATCACTGTTACAAATCGAGTCAGGAATAATTGCGGTAAAACCTGCTTTTACTTTTAGCTGCATTCAATGCATTCCGATTTCTAACAGTGATATCTTCCCATGTAGTGAAGATATTGCTGTCATCCTGGTATGGTTTGAAAGCTTGGAATGCCAAACAACACGCCAAACCCTCAAAATAAAGTTACCGTATATACACGAGTATAAGCCAAGTTTTTCAGCAAAAAATTTGTGCCGAAAAACACAAACTCGGCTTATACTCGAGTCATATACTCGAGACGGAGTGGGAGGAGGAGTGGGAGGAGGAGCTGGGGGCGGGCATTTGCGACGGGCGAGCGCAGCATGACTGACTAATGTCACGTGCCTGCCCGGCCTGCTTTATGAATGAAGCAGGCGGCGCAGGCACGTGACGTCAGTCACGCTGCGCTGCCGCCCGGTCTGCCTGGAGTATTCAGTGCGGCATGTGAGGAGGTAAGGTATTTGAGGAGGGGGCAAGAGTAATTGAATTTTAAAACTGTACAGGAGCGGTAATGGGGGGGAGGGGGGCTGTGGATGGCACTGTTATGGGATGAGGGGGCTGTGGATGGCACTGTTATGGGATGGGGGCTGTGGATGGCACTGTTATGGGATGGGGGCTGTGGATGGCACTGTTATGGGATGGGGGGGCTGTGGATGCCATCCACAGATCCCCCATAACAGTGCCATCCACAGATACCCCCCATAACAGTGACATCCATTTCCACCTCGGCTTATACTCGAGTCACTACTTTTCCCAGTTTTTTTAGGGTAAAATTAGGGGGGTCGGCTTATACTCGGGTCGGCTTATACTCGAGTATATACGGTATGTTATTTTTACCACACAGTGAACGCTGTAAATAAATTCCACCAAATAATGTTAAAATTGCAGTTTTTCTTTCTTTCCTCCTAAAAATAAAATAATAAAAGTTATTTACTTCACTATATATACCCCAAAATGGTTCCTAAAAACCCCACAATCCCACAAAATAAAAAATATTTAGAAGAAAAAATTAAGAAGTTATAACTGCTGGAACACACAAGGGGGAACATGTTACTAGTCCTTAAAGCTAAAATGAATTAGGTCACTGAAGAGTTAAAAATACAATTATGTTGTGTGGCAACAAAATTAAGTGCAGACACATAGTAAGAATCTACAATTAATAAAGTGACATTTTTGCGAGGGTTTTTCCAATTTTAATGTGACTGTTAGGAGGTTAAAACAGAATTTCCATATTGGTTACCCAAGTGCAGTCTTCTACTTCTGGTCACATGAAATTTTTGTGGATTTGGGCTTGTAAAAATGCCATGAAATTCATGCATTTTTTTTTTTAAGTGTGTTTTTGGGTGGCATTTTCCTGGTCACACATATCAGATGTGTATTTTTTCACTTTTTTCCCCCTATAAAAAAAAAAATCTATGGGAAAACAATTGAAATAAATTCCATACCTAGAGCATGCAGAGTTTTGAAAAAAGCACACTGAACAAAAAAAACAACAATAGAAATGAGAAAAACTGTTCGTAGTACATTTCATCATCCCTTATTGCCTTACGGCAAATATCTGGTCTCGGTGCTTTGCAATACAGAGGGTGAAACCCACAGCAAATCTGCAACAGAAAGTCCACTGTAGAAAATCCCTCCCATCCACATGATGCTCAGTTCTAGCTCCTACCTTACTGATTGCATCTTGCTGCGTCTCATAGTCCTTTTTGGTTTCTAAGATTTTCTTGACGAGACTACCTGAAAAACATGGAATACAAAGTTAAAATCTTAGCAATTATTGAATGAACGTTAATACGCAAAGAGGAATCTACCAGAGAAAAAGAGAGCTGCCTCGCTAGCGCCACCTCCTGGAAGTGGCTCCCTATGAGACAAAGCCTTCGGACATGACGAGGAAAAATACCATTGTCACTAAGTTTCCACACACAGCTGGTCTCCTGAAGAAGAGCTAGTACCCCCTAAGCTGCATCCAAGTCGTCTTACTCATCCAGCCAGAATCTAACTGTATACTCATGAGGGCAAGAACCCAGAAACAGCTGCGGATGGATATTTGGCTTGGCTGTTTTCCCATTCCAAGACTTATTAAAAAGTCAGACTTTGACTGGAACCACTTCCAAGAGGTGGCGCTAGCGAGATGGTTCTCCTTCACTGGGCGATACATCTTTGCATATTATTTTCCCATGGAGCATTGCAAATAAGTCTACATACCATGGAGCAGATGAATGAACATTAGATGGGAATTTAAGACATTACCAAACATCTAGTACCAGGGCTATTCAGCTTCCAAATGTTATTCGGACTCAAATATTTGATGGCTGAACACACCGTTAATGAAAGTCTGTGGCCAAATAAATTGGGCGAATTTAGCCAGTTTTCTGTCTCCAAAAGTTTATTGCATTTTAGACAAAATATTATGTATTTTTCCATATTTACGGCCTCCTATGGCCCAACATAATAATGGGGTTGTCTCACTTCAGTAAATGCCATTTATCATGTAGACAAAGTTATTAATGTATTCTGATTGTCCATATGGCTTCCTGGATACATTTTACCATTACATTATATACTGCTCGTTTCCAGGCGCCATGGCCACTGCTGCAGCGTAGATAAGAAGTGGCAGCGCTGCTGCACGTGTGTGGTTATGCACGCTCCCATGGTCCAGGCCACCAGAGCTTTCTCCTAGGGCAGTGGTGGTGAACCTATGGCACGGGTGCCAGAGGCAGCACTCAGAGCCCTCTCTGTGGGCACCCGCACCCTGGAAAAAGTCTATGGTGTACCAATATGCCTTAGACTTTTCCTGCCATTAATCAGCGCAGGGCGCACGATGAACAGCACAGGCAGCGCACTGAATGTAGGCAGGCTATTATAGCTGAATGATAAAGGACATGGACGAGATACTACATTGGACTGTAGTATTCAGGTTAAATTGCCCTGTTGGCACTTTGCGATAAATAAGTGGGTTTTGGGTTGCAGTTTGGGCACTCGGTCTCTAAAAGGTTTGCCATCACTGTCCTATAGTGTACAAGCACGAATACCACTGCTGGATTGCAGGCTGGTCATCACCCCTGCATATGAACAGTGTATAACGTGATGGAAAAATGGACAATCACAATACAGTAGTAAGTGCCTTGTATTGAATTAAACCTGTCACGTTATAGAGCAGGGGGAGCAGTATATATAGATATATAGTTTTATGGGAAAAGATTCAGTAAAACTTGTATGTTATACATTTATATTCCTGCTCATTCTGGGCTTTGAAGTCCAGGAGGCGGTCCTATCAGAGATTGACAGCCTTCCCTCTACGACTGTGTACTCAGAGATAGCTGTCAGTCACTGATAGATCCGCCTACTGGACTTTTCTCCATAAAACTATACACCAATATATGCTGCTCCTCCTACTCTATCCCATGCTGCCTGTAGCTTACATTGCATTTCCATAGAGACAGGTTCCCTTTAAGTGAGACAACCCTTTGGATATTGGAGTTTTGTTTTTGTGTTTTTATTTTTCTTCCCTGTCTTCATAGAGCCTTTTTTATTTTTCTGTTTACATAGCCGCATGAGGGCTTAGTTTTTGCGAGACAAGGTGTACATTCTAATGCTACTATTTATTATGACATACAATGTAGTAAGAATCGGGAAAAATTCTATATGGGATGGAATTGGAGAAAAAAAACACTATTCCACCACAGTTTTATAGGTTTTGCCCCTACAGAGTTCCCTATTCAACAAAACTGCCCTTCATTCCCTGTGTCAGTACGATTACAACAATACCACATATGTATATTTTTATTTTTTGTGTTTTAATACTGAAAAAAAGTTTAATTTTTTTTACATCGCCATATTCTGACCTCCATAACTTTTTTATAGTTACGTCTACCAAGCTGTGTGTGGGGGATGATCTGTAGTTGTTATTAATACCATTTTGTAGTTTGTGTGACTTTGATCACATTTTATTAAATTTTTGGGGGTGAAGCATTGAAAAAAATAGCGAATCAGCCATTTTAACTTTTTTTCCGTTATGCCATTCACTATACAGGATAAATACTTTAATATTTTGATAGTACAGGTTTTTCAGGCTTTTTTTTTTTTAAGGGTACTTTCACACTAGCGTTTTGGATTCCGTTTGTGAGATCCGTTTCAGGGCTCTCACAAACGGTCCAAAATGGATCAGTTAAGCCCCAATGCATTCTGAATGGATAAGGATTCTATTCTGTTTTGGAGGCAGACACCAAAACGCAGCTTGCAGCATTTTGGTGTCCGTCTGAAGAGGCGGAGCCTAACGGATCAGTTTTTAATTACAATGTAAGTCAATGGGGACGGATCCGTTTTCAATGACACAATATGGTGCATTTAAAAACGGATCCGTTCCCCATTGACTTTCAATGTAATTCAAAACGGATCCGTTTTGGACTTTGTCATTTTCCTTTTAACTAATGCAAACGGATCAGTTTGCATTATAGGTGTGGATCCGTCTGTGCAAATCAACAGAAGGATCCGCACCAACGCAAGTGTGAAAGTACCCTTAGCCCCTCTAGGAGGCTTCTATATTCAGTAATTAAATTTTAGTTTATTCTGTAGTTCCATAGAGCTACAGTATAAGCTCAATTTGCAGTTATCCTATGCTGGCCTGCCACCTGCAGGCCTCTATAGGATCTGCTGCTCTAATACGCTGGTCTCTTCAGAAAGACTGATATTCGAACGAAGGATCGGTTCCCCGATCGCCGCACAGGGGAATGTGCTTACGGGTTGTTCGTTAGTTAGATGCCGTGGTCACGCTTGATCATAACATCTAAAGGGTTAAATGCCTGCAATTGGCATTATTGCCTGTTGCAGACATTAGCCGCGGACCTCTGCTGTTTGAAACTGCCCGCAGGTGCCATATTTAAAGACCCTCCCCTCGCCAGGAGTATAAGGGTTAAGGATAGTTAAAACCAGAAACAAGTCTGAATTATAGTACACATCTATGACTGCTGAGAGAGAAGATAAATTAGAAAGCTAATTTGTGAAGAACTGTGAAACCTACTTAGAAAATCAAACAAGATGTACGCTTTAAAGTGCGCCATTAGTACACAGAATGACTGTATAAACGTGTGTGTGTGCCAAGATCTACAATACATTAGAGGATGATTAATTAAAGAAAACACCATTGCTCTTCAAGTTTCATGATATGTGAAAATACAGTACCTTACAGTGAGGTATACAGCACTTTACCAAGAAATAACCGTGTATTCAAATACAACTACTGTCTCGCAGTTTAGGTGGACGGCCATGTCTTGGTAGGTTTGCAGTTGTGCCATACTCCTTCCATTTTAGGATGATGGATTGAACAGTGCTCCATGAGATGTTCAGAGTTTGGATTTATTTTTTTAATGGCCTAACCCTGCTTTACACTTCTCCACAACTTTATCCCTGACCTGTCTGTTGTGTTCCTTGGTTTTATTATGCTGTTTGATCACTGATGTACACTAAGAAACCTCTGAGGCCTTCACATAACAGCTGTAGTTATACTGATAATATTGTATTTTTCACTTTATAAGACGCACCCGATGATAAGACTCACCCCAGGTTTAAGAGGAGGAAAATAAGAAAAATTTTTTATCATACCTCATATCAGATCAGACCCCCATAAATATCAGGACATCAGATCAGGTCCCCATAAATATCAGGACATCACATCTGACCCCCTTATCAGGACATCTAATCAGCCCACATAGTGAGACCCCCATCAGACCTCAGATCAGCCCACATTGTCAGACCCCCATCAGACCTTATATCAGCCCACATAGTGAGACCCCTATCAGACCTTATATCAGCCCACATAGTGAGACCCCTATCAGACCTCAGATCAGCCCACATTGTCAGACCCCCATCAGACCTTATATCCGCCCACATAGTGAGACCCCCCATCAGACCTTATATCAGACACATGGTGAGACCCCCATCAGATCTTATATCAGCCCACATAGTGAGACCCCCATCAGATCTTATATCAGCCCACATAGTGAGAGCCCCATCAGACTAAAATAAAAACCATCTCTTACCTGTCCTGCGCCGCGGCTCCTCTCCACCTCCAGCAGAAGTCGCGCTCCCCTGTCTTTCCGGCCCGTGCTGTTCTGTCACCTGACTGCGTGCAGCATCAGGTCATAGTGCGCCCACTACGTCCTGACACTGTACGCAGTCAGGACAGTGCAGCGCCGGCCCCAGGACCGGGAGGGTGAGTATTACAGGCGCTTGCAGTGCTTCACTCCCTACTCCCGGCACCTAAAGCATACTAGTGAGCGCTTTCATAATGGAAGCGCTCACTAGTGTACGCTTTATAAGATGCACAGCCAATTTCCTCCCAAAAGTGCGTCTTATAAAGCGGAAAATACTGTAAATTACACACAGATGGACTCTATTTACTAATTAGGTGACTTCTGAAGGCAATTGGTCACATTGGATTTTATTTAGGAGTACCAGAGTACAGGAGGCTGAATACAAGCGTACGCCACACTTTTCACATTTTTATTTATTAAAAAGTTTGAAAACCATGTATCATCCCATTAGTATCGCCAATATGGTCAGAGATTTTCGAACAGTACAGTATCCAAATCCCTGTGGCCCAGCTTTTGATATCAACTAAAATTGCTATTGCCAGATGTTGGAAAACTACTAATATCCCCACAAAAGCAGAGATCGTGTCTAGGGTAAATAACAATTGCTCATATGAAAAGATCATGGCCTATAAAGACCACAATATTGAGAAGTTTGCACGGCACTAGGGAAAAAACTGGCTGAATGTCACAAATCTGAACATGAATATAACGCAGAATCTCACCATTTGAATACAACAAAGACTTAAGTTTCTCTTTGCTTGTTTAATTTTATTATTTCCTTCTTTGTGCTTATTTTTGATTTTGTTAATGTCCTTTTTTGTTGTTGTACTGCAGTGTACTGTGCACCACATTACTTAACTAACTAATGATCACAAGTTAGGCACATAATGTAATTTGTATTCGCATGTACACCTTTGACTCAAAGATATCCTTACTGTCATACAATTTCTGTAATCTGATAATTTACAGTGCAGATTCTCTGTTAAAATACTATAAACTTTAATAAAAATGATTGAAAAGAAAACCATGTATCATTTTCTTTTCACCTCACACATACTTTGTGTTGGTCTATCAGATAAAATACATTTAATTTTGTGGGTGTAACGTGAAAAAATGTGAAATAGTTAAATGGGCATAAATACTTTTTCAAGGCACTGTATGTTTGACACTAATCTTTCCTTCACTCCCTATATTCAACCTCTTGCCCACTCTTGCCACCTGCATATCAAACACATTTCATAGAATCCACCGCCTTCTTACTATGGAAGCAACAAAAACTCTCATCGTTACCCTGAGCCATTCCAGTCTTACTGTAACTCATTACTAATTGGCCTCCCCCTCACCAGACTTCCCCCTCTCCAATCTATCCTGAATGCAGCTAGGCTCATTTATCTGTCTAGCCGCTGCTCCAATGCCTCCACCCTGTGCAGGACAGTACAGGATTCAAACTTCTCATTCTCACCCACAAAGCTCTCTACGGTGCTGCATCCCCTACATCTCTTACCTCATCTCTGTCTACCACCCTACCCATGCTCATATGAGTAACATCCACCATATTCCAAACCTCTAACTCCTGTCTCAAAGACTTCTCCTGAGCTGCACTAATTCTCTGGAATGCCTTACCCTAACCCTCAGTTCACACTTGCGCGTTTCACAGCGCGTTCGAACGCGCTGTAAAACGCATAACCGTTGCAAACCAATGCTTTACTATGGGACTGGTTCACATTTTCGCATAAACAAGTACTTGAGCTTTTTTTGGGGTGTTTGTCGCGCGTTTTGGCCCATAGACTTCAATGGGAATGCGCAACGCTTGTATTTTGCGCGTTTTTGACACTGAAAACGCTCATTTGAACGCACGTTTATGAATTTGCAACATGCTGGAAAGGCCAAACTTCATATAGACATGGATATTTGGTCATTGGACAACAGTGCAGTCAATCACACAAACGCGCGTAAAAAGCGTGTTTACTATTGCCCAAAACACGCGATAAGAACGCGTGGAAAACGCGCGTCTCAGAAACGCTCAGGTCTGAACCCAGTGTAAGAAATTAGGCTAATTCACAACATCCACAGTTTTAGGTGCTTCTAGGTCTATCGCATGCCCTAATCTTACTCCATTCACCGCCTTCATCATCATTCTTCTAAACATGATTCATCATCTAATATACAAACCCCGCTCACTCAGAAGCACTACAGATTTCGACTGATGGCTGGCGTATGCAGCCTTATATCCACTCCCCTATTTTGTAAAGATGGCCGGACCATTGTACAAAACAAGCACTTTTACCTTCTGTGTCACCCCTATCTCCTCAAAGATTGTAAGCTCTTAAGATCAGGGCCCCCGTTCCTCTTGTTTTAATTGTTGACTTGTTTGTTGCTATGTTGCTTATGACTCTGTTTGTACATGAACCCTCTGATTGTAAAGCGCTGCAGAATATGTTGGCGCTATACAAATAAAGATAAGTTATAACTTACCATGTTTCTCATCTCCGTTAAGATCCAGCTCTGGCTCCTGAAAAAGAGAAGCCGGGTAAGACTTTTCCATGCGGTCTACAGCAGAGCTTTACTGTCTATGGCACTTACTAGCTCCATTTTGGGCATTTCTGATAACTGAGGAGAAGCTTCTTCCACCTCAAACTCACTGTCGTCGTCATCGCCATCATCTTTCCGCTTGTCAACAATGACGTTGGATACACCTTTTCCACTGCTGACCCTGGGTAACGACATGGACTTAAATCAACAGGCGCAAGTACTTTAACAAATCGTTACTTTCTACAATACCGTGGAAGACCACCACCTCCAGTGGTATAGTGGCAGGAGATGTACAGCAGAGGTAGCAGACGCAACTGGGCCCCTGATGCTGCATGAATGAGCACCACCACTGTATACTGTGCATATGTAGTTGCTGTGATGTGTCACGCACAAAATAATTATAGACATGTATACTGTAATATTGGTGTTTCTCTAGTCAAAACCTCAACTGCATTAGAAGTCGTGTTTTCTAATGCTTCATATTACACATATAAATTATTATCAGTGCATCAGATATTGTTAAAGGTGTTAGATCATACAATATAGTTCCTATACCGTATGATATATTTGCTTATGGCAGAGGGTAGTTAGGCCTAGGTAAAGCTTTTGCACTGGAGCCCAAGAATTTGAAGCCTCACCTCCGTCACCAACCCACCTTTCTGGAGCAACTACTTCTGCACTGGCCTGACGTCTGACTCTTGGTGGTGCAGGTCGGGCACTTCCAGGTCGAGGGATTTTTCTACAACAGATAAAAGTATAATGATAAATGACAAATCATCTGATCGACCGATTTAGAATATACAGATCGCAGGTCACTAGGGAATTACCTCTGCGCAGCAATGTTTGTATCAGCAACATCGTGGCTTTCTGAATTATGCAACTCTCTAGTTCCACCTTCTAAATGAAGAAACAGAAATCAACCCCCATTCAATGGTCACAGACAATGAATACTGTCCTAGCAACATACACAGGATAAGAAATGATAGAGAAACAGCTTTTTACATTCCCTGCTATTGAAAACTATAATTATTAAAAGGTAACATGCCATCCTACTGTTCATGCGTGTTCGGATGGACAGTTGGGTGAAGACATTTTACAAATATCATATCACATGAAAATGAAATTTTGCAGCACAGAACTTGGAAGAAGAAACATGCTAGGAGCACTTTACTACTATTATAGCAACTTTAATGGGGTATTCCCAACATGGACTGTCATGGCATATTCACAGAATACGTGCAGGTCCTTGAAGTGGGACCTGTATCTATCAAACATTTACGGAATATCTTGTGGATATTCCATAAAACGTCCAAGATGGGAATACCTGTTTAATATACTCAGAATAATTGTGGGGTAGTAGTAGTCACTGCATTGCCAAATTTTGAAAGGGGTATTCCGAGACTTTCATACTGATGGTCTATCCTCAGGATAGGCCATCAATATGTGATCATGGGGGTCCGACTCCGGCAACCCTGATGATCGGGTATTACAGCGGTGCTGTAGCTCTGTTGTGTGTCAAAGCCTCCTGACAGCTTGCCAAACAGAGCTCCATCTACTGGATAGTGGCTGTGCTTGGTACTGCAGCTCAGACTGGAGGTTCTGAAGTTCTGGAGGTTCTTTTTTTTGTCCTGGTAAGCTGAGAACCATTAACCTGAATGAAACCGAGCCCCCCTCTCTCTCTCAAGTGACTGATGAACGCGACATCACAGGTCGCATTGCTCACTGAAGCTGACCGTCAGGGGTGCCAGGAGTTGGACCCCCACCGATCATATATTGATAGCCTATCCCGAGGATACGTCTTCAATATGAAAATCTCAGAAAACCCCTTTAATCACCTTCTTTAGTAAAAACACCTTTCTCTTCCAAAAGGGGAGAAAGCGACGAGTTTTATTCCAGACGACAATGTGCTTGTATACTGAGCATGTGAATGCTACTAAATAAAGGATCTTACCTTCATCACTGGCGGCCCCTCCTGTAATAGGGAGAAAAGGTAAAGATCACAATGCTGTCACTCTGGGCAGAGATTGTAGGCACAGAACTCTACACAACACATAGCCGGGCATTAGAAGCTACAATGGTCCGCAAACTTATGGTCCGCGGCTACGGAAAAAAGTAGAGCATGTCCTATTCTTGTCCGCGATTGCGGACAAGAATAGGCAGTTCTATGAGGTGCCTGCCGGGTGTATGGCGGCTCCGCAATACAATACGGACGTGTGAGTGGACCCTAATTCAGTGTTTTTTCTGGGAGCATAAATGCATAAAAACAGCTATGCTTCAGTACGCAGGCCATCCTCAAGCTACAGAAATCATGCAGAAAATTTTTCTAAACGGTTTATATATCTGTAAATGTATTAATTTATTTATTTTATGCACTTCTATAGTGGTGCTATATTCCGCAGCGCTTTACAGACATTGGCATTACGCTGTCCCTAATGGGGCTCACAATCTAAGGTCCCTATCAGGATGTCTTTGGAGTGTGGGAGGAAACTGGAGTACCCGGAGAAAAACACGCAAACACGGGGAGAACATACAAACTCCGTGCAGATGTTGTCCTTAGTCGGATTCCAACCTAGGACCCCAGCGCTGCAAGGCACCAATGCTAACCACTGAGCCACAATGCAAGACATTTTATTTCTGTGTTATTTCTCATTTAAAGAGGACCCGTCCCCTCTCCTGACATGTCTGTTTTAGCAACAACTTGCATCTCCCATATAATAACGATTCTGGATCACCTATTCTTATGACTGTGTTGTGCCATGCCTTTATTATTCCTGCTCGACATTATGAATTACCAGCAGTTTGCAATGAGGGTCCAGCTGGATGTTAGCAGCTGTGGATGTGTCACTGCCCAATATAACATTATCTAATCAGTGCTCCCAGCGATAGACTGTGCAGGGACACACCCCAATTGGTGGCACCCAACTGGATCTTCATTGCAAACTACTTGTAATTCCTTCAATTTCAATTCAATTTTAATGTCTTGTGACACAGTGTCATAAGAATAGAGGATCCGGAATTGTTATTACATAGGGGGTGGAAGTAGTTACTAAAACAGACATGTCAGGAGCGGTGACATCTTCTCTTAAACCTTTAAAGAAATTGAATGTACAGATAACATTCTGATAAGGTGCGCTGCATGGTTGAAATTCCAGTAGGTCTGAATATGAATGGGGCATACTTTAATTCATTAAAGGGTCTATTCTATGATCATGGAGGTACGGAGACATGTTCACACCATGAAGATCGACTGCTCATGGAAATGTTTTGCAGTCCATAAAAATCTACCACACGTGGTTTGTCCTTTTTGGCCAACCTTACCTTCCCCACTAGGTTTTGCTGGTCGTCTCTCTCGCAGTTTTGAGGCTGATGGTCGTGATGTTTTGGACTGGGAAGGGGCCTTCTAAAAATGAATAAAAATTAAATTACAATTAAAAATATAACAAAAAATGAATACTATAAGAATTTGGAGACATCTATAGAGGAACTGGTAAAATGCAAACGCTTAAGCGAGGATATAGTGGCCTAGAGCAGCTGACAGTATACCTCATCTCCGCCATGAGAGGACTCCATGGACGATGCAAAGACAAACACAATTATTACAATTACAAGATGTAGTCATAACCACAGTCACACATTGCTAATCACTACTAATTACTATCAGATGAACGGCAAAGCAATACCATCCATTCTATGGTAATCTCCAGACTACCATGAGCCTGCATATTGTACTGGCAAGAGGTTTCTCAGTATGGAGTTGTACTGTTTCCCTCTTCCCAATTAACATCAATGTTTAATGATGAGCATCTAAAACCAGCCGAAAAAATTTCCTTTAACAAGAGTTGAATATTTATGCCGCAATAAACTTTTATTACTCTGTGACCGAGGGACCCGATTAGAACCAAAGCTGCTAATAAAATCCTACACCAAGTCTCTGGGCGGTAGGGAACATTGGTACAACCTACGATGAACATTAAAGATGGTGGACGCAGTGCTCCTCTACATTACCTCCTTCTCTGGGATGAGTTTGTCTTCTCCTGAAGGGACCTCGGAGGTTTTCCTTGTAGAATCCTCTGATGCTTTATGCTGTAAAAGAGAGATACATTTCTCAGATCTCTGAGGAGCAGCTAAAGAGGTGTTCCAGGTTCTAGATATTGATGACCTATCCTTAGGAGAAGTCATCAGAATCAGATTGGTGGGTGTCCGACACTCTTCCTAATCAGCTGTTTGCAGCAGGAGCCAGAACTACCCCAAAGAATGAAGCTGGAGGCACAGCTCTGTCTACGGGGTGGTGGCCAGGGGCGTAGCTATAGGGGGTGCAGAGGTAGCAGTCGCTACCGGGCCCAGGAGCCTGAAGGGGCCCAAAGACACTTGTGCCGCATAAGAAGTCACACAAAGGACTGAGGGAAGGGGGGCCCAAGCTGAAGTCTTGCACCAGGGCCCATGAGCCTTTAGCTACGCTCCTGGTGCTGGCTGTGCAGACCCTCCTAAAGATAGGCCATCAGTATCTAAAATCCAGAAAACCCTTTTTACTGAGTTTATGACACAGGATAATTTGGAGAAGTAAACCTCGAACAGGCCCCTTAAAGGGGTTGGCCTATCTCATACATTGGGGAGCATATCGCTAGTCTATGCCCTCAATGTCTGATAGGTGCGGGCCCCGCCTATCTATAGAACAGAGAGTGAAGGAGTGCGGACCACGCATGTGCGGCCAAACTCCATTCATTTCTATGAGACCGTCGAAAATAGACGAGCATGTGGCCATTTCTGTCAGCCCTATAGAAGTAAATGGAATGGTTGCGCTTGTGCTGTGCACTTCCCATTAATCTTTATGGGACTTCCGAAAATAACAGAGCGCAGGGCTGGTTATTTTCAGCACTCCTCTAGGAATGAATGGAGGGCGGCTGCATACGTACAGTCTGTTCTCCTTCACTTTGCGGGCTCTGTTCTAGAGATAGGTCCAGGTCCCAGAGGTCGGACCCGCACCTATCAAGACACTGGAGGCATATTGCGATCTAAATTTCCAAAATGGGACAACTCCCAGGCATAGATTCCACCATGTCACGGACATGCAGTCATGTGTGCTTCTCAAAAATGGATAAAACTCTAATAACATCACATTTCTGCCCTAAGTTTGGCACGCATGCCGGGTAAAGGTCCTGGCGGATGTCAAAATTATTATCCATTCACCCAACAGAGGCCAAAGAAGGCTGTTATCCATCAACATACATTTTTTTGAAAGCATAGTCAACCACCCTTTTCTATAAAGAGTCATTCCGCAAAAAATTTATTAATTTACGCTTTTTTCTAACATTACAGTCTATGAGTGACATGTGATTCAGCATGAGTACACAGGGGCATATGTTGGGAGTGTATCGGAGGTATAGGTCGGGAAATAATCCCGGAATATGGAACTCTCTGCCTGCGGAGGTGGTGATGGTGAGTACAATAAAGGACTTCAAGAGGGGCCTGGATGTATTTCTGGAGTGTAATAATATTTCAGGCTATAGCTACTAGAGATGGGTCGTTGATCCAGGGAGTTATTCTGATTGCCTGATTGGAGTCGGGAAGGAATTTTTTCCCCTTAAGTGGGGAAAATTGGCTTTTACCTCACAGGGGTTTTTTGCCTTCTTCTGGATCAACTTGTAGGAAACAGGTCGAACTGGATGGGCAGATGTATTTTTTCGGTCTGTACTATGTTACTATGTAATATACATCTAATAGAAGACTTAGATGTGAAGAACTGGCACATGGTGCAGAAAAACTCTCTGGAAATCTGACATTTATTTGTGAGTTGCCTGATAACGTGGATCATCAGATGAAAAGGTATATCCCACATTCGTATCGGATCTGAAGAGAAGAAATTATTTTTGTCCGCGCCTTAAAGGGGTTCTCCGGGTTCAAATCTGAACAGGCAGCCCCCCCGATGTTAGCATCGGAGCATGTCATGCTCCAATGCGCTCCCTTGCCCTGCGCTAGATCACGTAGGCAAGGGCTTTTCACCAGCTCTGACGGGTCGGCTTTAGCACTGCCCTAGCCATTTTACAGGCTAGGGCAGCGCTAAAGCCCGCCCATCAGTGCCGGTGACGTCACCGGGCTCACTGCTGGGCGGAAGTCTCCGCCTCGCAACCCTAAGGAGAACCGGCTCTTCACGGGAACTCCTGAAAATGTCTTTTCTCTGCACGATTTAGCTCAGTGCAAAGGAGAGCATCGGAGCATGAACTGCTCTGATGCTCTTGTCAGGGGGGGCTGCCTGGGTGAAATTCAGGGTATGTCCAGGTTCAGCTGTGAACCCGGACAACCCCTTTAAGTACACACAAATGGATGGTGCCAGGAAATAGTAGGATTTTTGTCTTACCTGTAAAATCCTTTTCTCGCTGAGTTCATTGGGGGACACACAAGACCATGGGGTATAGCTGCTGCCACTAGGAGGTGACACTACGCAAAAAAGTGTTAGCCCCTCCTCTCAGCTATACCCCTCCTGCAGACACTGAGCTAATCAGTTTGTACGAAAGCAGTAGGAGCAGCCAGGAGAAGCCAACAGAAAACAATAAAAAGTAAGGAAGTTGAGTCAGAATCAAGAACCGGAGGGACCCATCTAGGAGAACCAGCAATGTACATACAGGGTGGGATCTGTGTTCCCCAATGAACTCAGCAAGAAAAGGATTTTACAGGTAAGACAAAAAGCCTACTTTCTCACCCGTATCATTAAGCGACACAGAAGACCATGGGACGTTAAAGAGCAGTACCATGGGGAGGGAACAAGAACAGAACGAATCCAAGGCCGGTCATAAGGCCCCACAGAATTGTGGGGGGAGAACACACCCGGACCCCTGAAAAAGGACAGGAGAAGCCATTCCCAGAAAGGCCAGCCAGAGAGTGTCTGAATACCCAGATGCCCCGGCTGGGCAGACGAAGAACAGCCCCAGGGACATAAGCCACGGCTTAGGAGACTTCAGAAGAAGTGGAGAGCACACCGAATATCCACAAGATGGACAAGAATGAAGGCAAGTCAGGCACCAGAGCAAACAGAGAAAACATAGCCTGGGCCCAGAAGACTTCTAATGAAGGTGATACCAAAGGACCAGCACCCCAGGAAAAGACCCCCCTTGAGAGATCAACAGTCACGACATAGCCTAAGAAGAAAACAAACTGGAAATGGTGTCTGGAAACCAAGGACCAGAGAGCTGCGTGACAAATCTTGCCCCCCCCCCCCCCCATGGGGGAAGAAGTAGAGGTGTCAGAAAGTGACAACCCACAACTCCATACCAGACTGTCAAAGGAGAAGCACTCCAGGAGAACCATTAACAAATCAGGGATAGAGAACCTGGATGTCAGGCATGACCATGGCCCACAAGAAAAGACGGTTTCTGCCCACCCTGATTCCAGCAGTGTCACCGTCCTCAGTGTGCTGCCCCTTGGGGAGGGCGCTCAGGGCGGCTATTGGTAACAGGGGGGACTTCTGGAAGTAGCAGCAAGGTGACACTGTAGATGGCAGGTAACATAGGATTTGAGATGAGCTCAGTGTCTGCAGGAGGGGTATAGCTGAGAGGAGGAGCTCACACTTTTTTGCTTAGTGTCGCCTCCTAGTGGCAACAGCTATACCCATGGTCTTATGTGTCCCCCAATGATACAAGCGAGAAAATGTAATCTTTGGTGTCTACCTATAGCAGGGATCGGCAACCTCCGGCACTCAGCTGTTCAGAAACTACAACTCCCAGAATGCTTTATTCACTTCTATTGGAGTAAGAACAACAGAGTATGTTTGCTTGGTGGGAGTTGTAGTTTCACAGCAGCTGGAGTGCCGAAGGTTGCTGATCCCATAGGCTTCATTCCTCTAGTATGAGTATCAATTCATGCATCAAGATTTCACTATGAAATCCATCACAGGAGCTGTCTGACTCTCTGCTTTTTAGCTCTTATCTGTGAATTCCTGAGAGCTCATCAGCACTTTGGAGCCCCTTTTAGGCATCTTTCACACATTCGTATTTTGGTCATGGCCATTTTTCACAGTCATGTGAATGCACCCTGACACTGCAAAATGGCAGAAGCAGGAAGAAATGTAAAGCGGGACTTCATGATTACGGTCTCTGGACAGAACTGCTGTTGCATTCTGGTCATTTAATAAAAATAAAAAAAAAGACATGATCAAAAGGTTTCTTTCAGAAGAGAGATGAATCAGAAAACGTAAATCAAAGGTTTGCCTGATTTCATAGCAAAAAGTGAACATTCAAAATGAGACATCAACAAAATGGTCCAAAGGCATGACAATAAAGACTGTATAATGAAGTAGTGCACTACATGGGGTTAAGAATTAGTAAAAATGTATTGATATCCTATTTAAAAACCATAAAACCTCATACATGATCACACACACAGCACACAATGGCTAGGAAGCGGAGTGAGTGAGAGGCGAGTGGAGGCACCAGGGCACACGGTCGTACACAGTTTGGCTGTTTAACCCTTCACGTTGTAAATGAAGAGCAATCTGCAGGCAGCGTGTTATAGAGCAGGAAGAGCAGAGCAGATTGATGCATAATACTCTGCCCTTCTGTGCTTAGGAGTCCAGTGGGCGGTCCTACAACGACTGACAGCCTCCCCCGTATGATTGTCCACACAACGCAGTCCGTCACTGATCAGGACCATCCACTGGATGCCTAAGCATAGAAAGGGCAGAGCTTTAAATGTATGAATTACAAGTTTTCCTTAATCTTTTCCCATAAAACTCTATATCGATCTGCTCCGCTCCTCCTGCTCTATAACCTGCTGCCTGCAGACTGCTCTGCATTTTCAAAGTGACAGGTATGCTATAAAGGAGTATTCCGGTAATTTCATGTTATCCCCAAAAGGACAGAGGATAACTTTTAGATAAGTAGGGGTCCATCCACTGGGCCCCCCATGAGAACAGGGGCCCTGTACTCTGGCATGGTCCCCCAAAATGAACAGAGCAGCAGTTTGTGCACTGCCATTTATCTTTAGGGGATCTGCTAGAGATAGCAGAGTACAGAGCTCAGTTATTTACAGCAGGTCCCATAGAGATGTATGCATATGTCCAACCTGCTACTCCGTTCATTTTGGGGGGCCCTGCATGGTAAAGGGCTCCATTCTCATAATCTGTGGGGATCCCAGGTGCAGGACCACCACCTGTGTAATAGTTATCCCCTATCCTGTGGACAGGGAATAACTTGAAACGACTGGAGTACCCCTTTAAGTAAATATCGTTTGCTTGTACAGGAAACGGCAGGGGCTGCCTGCTCAGCCAATCAGTGGCCTCAGCAGTGACCTGCCACAGCCAGTCCCAAGGCACATAGAGACCAGAGGGGAACCGGTAAGTGTAGGAATTACAGCAGCAGGAAAACGGACGTGGTGAATAATGCTCGTGTAACCCACTCTGCTCGATGTAGAAAAAATATAATCCCACTGGACAAGCTTTTTAAAAAAGGGAAAGGGATGCATTTCTGTACTGATGGACCCATAAAGCAACAGGCTAAACTATGAAGTTATGCCAGTGCTTCTGATGCCCATGTGCCATCTCACAGACGTAGAGATTATTTACTATTGGTAGCTCCCAGCGTTACCTTGCGTTCCGTCTTTTCTTCATCTTGTGGTTTTTGCTCTCTTCCCGTCTGGAAATCATTATCCCTTCCACGTTCTTTCCTTCTTTCCCTCTCAGGGTCTCTCTCCCTTTTGCGCTCTTTATCCCTTTCTCGGGTTCGTGACTTTTCTTGCTCGCGGTCCCTACTACGCTCCCCACGGTCACTGTCTCTGTCGCGACTGCGATGTTCGGAGTCCTTCTCTTTGTCCGGGTTTCTTTCCTGCTCCCTGTCTCGCTCTCTTACTTTCTCTCTCGTTCTGTCCTTCTCTTTTCCGTGACTCCCATCACTTTGTCTTTCCCTGCCTTTCTCTCGCTCAGACGTTTCTTTACTTCTTTCTTTGTTCTTATCAGACCGGGACTCTCTCGCTCTGTTCTTTTCTTTGTCATTTTTTTCTCCCTCTCGCAAGCCATCTCTCTCTGTCTCCCCATTTCTCTCCCTTTCCTTTCTTCTTTCCCTCTCTTTTTTCTCGTCCTCTTTGAGTTGTCTGTCCTTCCTATCTCTGCTTCCACTCGTTTCTCTGATTTCTGTTTCTCTTTTGTCCTAAAAGGTAGAACAAAAAAATTACTCATTTTCTCAAAATAAATTTTTTTCTGAAGAAAGCAAAAGCACATGAATGTCTGCCACGGCAGGACAACTCTACCTGATATACAAGTACACAGCATCAAAAGACAAATATCATACAAAACTAATGTTGTCCTTGTACGCCAAAAGGTCCATAGATTTTGGCCACTGCATTTGGCTTGCACTTTTCAAGAGTGCCACCAAACTATGCAACTGTATGCCACCGAAAATGAAAATAAATACGGTATGTATATTGTGCAGTTTAGGCAAGTTTGAACTTTCTGTTGGAGCTATACAACAGGAGTATCTCCTGTACAGTGTCGGACTGGCCCTCCAGAGGACCACAGGTGCCTCTGGGGGACCCGGCCTCTGATAACATAGTGGGCCCAAAAGCCCAGTAGAAGTAAAGCCTTTTGGCATGTCTCTGAAGCCAATCCCATACAACTAGGGTCTTTTTCTCTGAATCAAAACCTATTCGATTTTATTAATAATATACTGTGTGGGCGTCGAGAATAATTTACTCCTGTGGACCCTAGGAACCCCAGTCCTACACTGATCCTGTATACCTCCAACGGAAGGCTCAGATGTAAACCGTGGTATAGGCATACAGTGGCATATATCACTCACCACTGTATAATAAAGTATTCTGCCGGGTATACATTTATTACTGGATGCATCTGTATTGAATTGTGCAGTCAGTGTAATGCATATCTTTAAAATGTATGCCATAAGGAGACTCATTTAGTATACGTCAGGTTATCGGGGCCCTACAACCTGACATATTTAGCGTAATAACCAGCATAGTCAAACTGATATAGAGTGTTTGACTATACCCTTCAGTACAGCTGAGTAGTGTTGATCGCGAATATTCTAATCTCAAATTATTGCGAATATTGGCACTTCGTATCTAGATTTATCGTAATCGCAAATATTCTACATTTTTTTTCATCAGTACCCATGATCCCTCACTGCTTCTTGCTTGTACGCCAATGAGAAGGCTGCAATATCTTTGACTGCGAATTCTGGTATTGAGAATTTTTGTATCATGAGCTTTCCGATTGCCGATTTTCGCTATCAAGAAAATAATGACTGGAGATTAAGAATTCTCGAAGTTATGATGAATATTCGCCCAAATATTTGTGAAATATCTCAAAGTCTAATATTGCCCCTGCCGCTCATCCCTGTAGCGGAGTATAATCTGATAATCTATGAGCACGCCGACGTACTCTTTTTGAATACAATAAACGTACATCACAAACGTGATGTGAACGGCGCTTTATAGAGGCAGGTGCGGCTGTGTCACGGGGGACATACCGGTACTTTCATAAACACAGTGACAATTTTTCACCATAATCATGTCATAAAGTGTCAGATGTCCAAAAGCCTTATCCTCTGAATAATCAATGATTCTCCACAGTCCTATCAATGCCAGTAAGACACCGTGAGCTGTGGAGATCATACCGCTATATGCTTGTTAATCGCCACAGTGCGGGTAAATGTCCAAGCTGTGGGGACAGAAGGAATGGCCGTGGACGGACTAACGCGCCTAATGTAGGTGAGGTGTCCATCTGAAGGTACCGGCAGGGGGGACTTGTCTTAGACTTTCTTACGCTGGGCACGTTTGTGGTGACCATCTTGACAGGAGTTCACATCACCGCTAGATATTTCCGTCGTTCTGCTCCGGTACAGGTCTCCGGATTCGGCACATAACTGACCCAAACTGAGCTGGACAGATTCCACCGACTACAATTGAGTCCATTCAGTTTCTGTTCAGAATCCTGAACCAAAACTGAATGCAGGACTTTTTTGTCCGGTCATTTGACGGAATCTGCAACGAAGGTCCCAACCGGAGCCTCCATCGATGATGTGAACTTGGCCTTGGGAGTAGAAAAGAGACAGCATGACCGGAACAGGTCTCTTTAGTTGTTCTTAATCTGCACACAAAATTTTTTATAAATTGCGGCAGTGACGCCATCTTACGTCTTTCTCCTTGTGACTTCTCCTCTCTTCATCCTTTGCTTCCCTGTTCTCCTTGTCCTGAGATTTGGAACTTGATGGCGCCTTGCCTTTAAGGTCCACTTTGTCTCCTGACAATATCCTCTTCACTGCGTCATCGCTGGAAAGCTGGTTTAGGAAAAAAAATAAAAAATGAGTGTGACTACAAGATTTACTTTGCAAATCAATCTGTTGGTCCTAAATAGAACAGATGAATGCAGATTATTATTGCTACAAGTATTGTATTAAAACTTTTATGAATACGCTATTAGTATTAGAGAGGACCTTCGAGTATAAGCCAGGGCAAAGTGTGGTTGAAAAGAATCTCTCGGGTTCTCTGAAGGACCTAGAAGGTTCCTTCATCAATTTTTCAGGAGATCTTTCAAACAAATTATTAGTTTCTGTTAACAGCACATTAGAGCCTTCTCTCAGATGAATCCATCAGTAATCTTGCCCAATGTTAAAGGGGATGTGAAATGAAAGGGATACATTTTCCAAACCAGCACCTGGATCTGAATAGTTTTGTAATTGCATGTAATAAAAATGTAGTATACCCACTAGGCCTGCACAATATATCGCGAAAGCAATCGCAATTAATTGCCATATCGCAATCTGCTGACCCAAAAATGCTGCAATTATATTACCGTTTTTTTTCGCTTTATAAGACACACTTTTTTGGCAGTGCGTCTTATAGAGCGATGGTTGACTTTCTACGTGACACTGATGTATCTCCGGCCTCTATGCTGCACAGCGCGGCCAGTGATACATCAGTTACAGTGCGGGGAGGGAGGAGGGGCTGGAGGAAGGTCGTTATTTTAATGCACATTTTCTTATATCTATTCTATTTTATTTATCTGTTCTGTGCAGCGCTATTAAGAAAATAGCAAGTTTTGTATTTTGTACTTTTGCAGTAATGCAAATATGTATTTTATTTTGAAAAACACTGCGCATTTCAGTTCTTGAGTTCAGCATATCTACATTTCACATTATCAGTCATCTGTGTGTGCTTTTACCTTGAAAATCCAACCAGATAGACCTCTAGCACAATTCCCTTAAAATATCGCATCGCATATCGTTATCGCAATTTTTAGGGCCCTAATCGCAATCGCACAAAATTCCCATATCGTGCAGCCCTAATACCCACTGAGCTATTTAATCAAATGGATCTGTATAGCGCGACCTGCTGTTTGCTCATTTCTTGTCCACCTGAGGTGGTCGCATAGGCTCAGTTTAAGGGTCCATTCACATGTCCGCAAAATGGGACGGCATCGAGGAACGGGTGTGGACCCATTCATTTTCAATGGGGCCGCAAAACATGCGGACAGCACACAGCATCTGCACTTCCGTTCCGCAGCCCCGCAAAAAAATAGAACATGTCCTATTCTTGTCTGCAGACACGGACAAGAAAAGGCATTTCTATTACAGTGCCGGCCATGTGCGGTCCGCAAAATGCAGAACACACATGGCCGGTGTCCGTGTTTTGCGGATCCGCAATCTGCGGACCGCAAAACACTTGCGGACGTGTGAATGGTCCGCATATCTTCTTTTAAAAGCTGTGTTAGTTACAGGGAAAGGGCTACAGCAGAAGGGACACACCGCCTAAGCGGACAGCCTGAAATAAGGGTACAGCTACACGGTGATACTGGTCACGCGACCAGGTTCGCTAAGTAGCGGTGATCCCATTGAAATAACAAAGCGCACAGTGCATAGGGAGAAATCGTATATAGCAGATGACTGGATTGTGCCTGACTTTTTCCCACTGAGCACCACGGTTGTCTCAGTTTCACCCATGAACCCGAGTGTCGGGAGAGCTGGCGTAGAGGTGGTGCCTAACGCTTATATTCTTTTGTTTTGAGGGCTAATGTATACATAAATTTCCATAGGGTTCTTCTTTCATAAATAAAATGTTGCCCTGTACATCCGCATATTCAGTTATCATATTGTGCAGGATGTTTTGTATCTATTTCTGTGATTTTTGATAAATTTATGTTCTTAAAGGAGCGGCACCTTCAGATGTGAATGCGCTGCTATCTGGGGAGTAGCATTCTTGTGCACTTTTGCCCCCCGATCCCACAGACGGCCTTGATTAGGTGGTACATATAGGTGTGCGCGCTCCTCCTCTCATTGGTTGCTTGATGCACATAGAGGTAACTAGGAGCAGCACACTATATGTGCAGAGTCTGCTCTCCTGAATGTAGATGCCCTACAGCATAGGTAGCTTTAGAGTAGGACCTGCCTGACTGAGACCACCTTGGCGCGGGTAGGCGGGTACAGATGTGTTTTTATCAAAATATATTGTCTGAGAGTCTCGGATTATATCATATCAGAATGAGGGCATAGTCCATATATAATGTTTGCATTTATTGTATGAGTGCGTTATTTTCCGTGGTTTTTCTTATATCCTATGGATTTGCCAGACACTTACTTTATTCAAACAGCATTTTCCTATGGCTTGCAGGAATTCATTGGTCTTCTCCGGTTCATGTCCGGCCACAACACGAGCTGGCTTGACAGTAAGAGGCTCCCCGGTGACCAGAATGACCACATCTATGGCCTTCTGTAAGAAGCTGATTTTGGCATCTTTATCCTGTGATTCAAGAACAAGGCAAAAGTGACTTGGGGTGATGCATGTCAATCACACAGACTCTGGAAGTGAGCAGGCTCATTAGAAACGATTCTTCACCACGGGCTCCAGTGCTGCCCAGGAAAACCTTCTGCTATTAATGACTTAAAGACAATCAAATATGTACTACGAAATCCAGAGGACGGGTACAACAGTGAAAACTATATGTAACAGGGAGGACTGCACCAACTACTGCTCACTAGACCAAAAGTATACAAAACAGCTCTCCTCCAGAGGGAAGAAAACCGTCTCTCTACTGTCACCTATAGGTAGGTATAGGTAAGTCAATGGCTGACATATTAAAGGGTTTCTGTCGCCTGAAAAATGGGTATTAAAGGGAGTTTTTAACCTAATCTGAGCCTTTTAGACTGCTCAGATCAGGTTATAGACTCCTGTGCCCCAATTCCATTGGTACATTTATTTGTGCAGTCCCTCGACGAGATGTTCCAAAAAAGACTTTTAAAACTTATGTTAATTAGGTCCGGAAGGTGCACAGGGGCGGCGTTACTGCCAATGTGCCCAGAAATCCACATCTCTTTCACCCCTCTGGCCCGCCCTCCATTCCTATTATTACCCCCGCCTCTCCCTTACAAATCTCGTGTCTGCTGGAGGAAAGACGATGCTGCGCTGACTCGCCCCTTCTTTGGCTTCACTGCAGTCCTCTGCGCATGCGCCGGTCCATAGTTTGAAATCCAGTGGCGCGGGCAGAAGTAACCGCCGCATGCGCAGAGGACTGCAGTGAAGCCAAAAAAGGGGGTCAACGCAGCATCGTCTTTGCTCCAGCAGGCGCGAGGTTTGTTTACATATTTACACCGAAGGTAGGACACCAATGCTGCCTGGCCCTGTCAATCTAGTGAAGCAGGGCGTGGCCAGAGGTGGGAGAACGGAGCCTCTAGGAGCAGGGGCAACGCCCCCCTACTCCTAGAGGCTAATGAGCTTATTATCAAAGTTCGTTTTCCTCAATAATGGCGGCAGGCAGTGACATGGCACTAATATAGTTATGTTCAGCAGACATTAGCACATTGCTAATGTCAGCCAGCTTAATACCCATTTTTCAGGTGACAGAAACCCTTTAAAGGATGTGCAGTAGTATAAAAAAAAAATGGATAACCTATCCAATGGATAGGTCATCAATATCAGATGGGAGGGGGTCCGGCTACTGACTGCCCCGCCAATCAGCTGTTTGCTCGTGTGAGCGCTGCGTCCTCTTCTATATTAACTGCATTCAGTAGTCAGACCCCCCTCCTCCGCCACCGATCTGATTTTGTTACACCACAGCACAACCCCTTTGAGGGTGATGGCACACATCAAGTAATTGTTCTGGAAGAAGATCCGCTCATTTCACGTGTAAATCTAATTCATTGTGGATTTGGATGCAGATTTCATTCATTGCATGGATGACAACAGCCGGACAGGGTCCCAAGGAAGGTGCTGACAGTCACTGCGATGACCTTAGCAGGCCTGCGGATTAATACAGCTTAAATCCGGGCAGCCTGCCCCGCACCTGAGCCAGGATTATACATCATCATATACTGCACATTTGTGGCAGCAACACAGACCCTTGCTGCAATTTTATGCAACTTTGTATCTCCCCCCCCCCCCTCCGCAATATTATCAGTAAGAAATAACAGACGGGGGATGAACAAAGGATGACATATTGCAACATGGTTACATAGGACACCATGGTATGAATGAGGATACTAGGTCCCCCTGACGGTCACTCTGAATTATGAAACTTTTCATATCAAGATTCTGTGCTCCTAGTTTTAATATAAATATATATATATAAAACACAACAGGATATGCCAGGAATGCCCAGTAGGTGTGGGTGGCACCTCTGTGACCTGCATCTATCTCAGGAACAGGGCCACGGACAGTGTGATGTAGAGGTGGCCACGTATGCACAGCTCGCTCGCTTTACTTCTCTATGCACAGTATCAGTATGTGTGTTCTGCATATTTTTTGGAACTCCCAAGTGACCAAAAAAAGCCGCGGCCCCCTCTCAGTTCTCAGCAGCTGAGAGACAAGGATCCGTTCAAAAGATGGGTGCAGGTCTAAATGGTGGGGTCCGTACCTGTAGAACATTCATGGCATATTCTGTGTCTCCATGGAAATACCCCTATAAATCTGGCATGACATGAGACACCCTTAAATTTCATGAAATCAGTCGCCATTCCCATCCACATTCCTAACATGCTGCAGGACATCCTTGTCTGTTCCGAGGACCACATTGAGAGGTTGATCCACTCCCAAGGTCTGCAATAAAACTTAAAGGGGTATTATGTTCGGAGACGTTTATGGCATAATAAACGTCTATGTCATAAATAACTGATAAGTGCCGATTCTGCTTCCAGGACTCTCACCTATCGGGGGGGGAATGGGGATCATTCCTGCAGAGAAGAGGAGACCGCGCTTACATGAGGGTCTCTCCACTGCAGATTTAACAGAGAGCCACGTGCACAGAGGGTCAACTATAAGGGTCCATTCACATGGCTGTATTCTCAGTCCACATTTTTTGTGGATAGGATGCAGGCCCAGTCATTTGGGTGAGCTGTCTGCACCCACATGTCCAAAATAAAAATTGAACATGTCCCTTTTTTTTGTGGCATTGCTACATAGTGGGGGACCTGCGGAGGGGAAAAATGCAAGATGCACGCGGCCGGTATCCATGTTTTGCGGATCCGCGATTTGTGGATGCGGTTGTGTGAATGCCACTCATATAATCCTTTCTGGAGTGCAAAGCAGGGGGCAAGGGCAGCATGTGGCCCCCGGGCTGCAGGTTGTGTACCCCCGATATACAGCATAGTACTCTGCAGATTAATCTTGTCCAGCAATTATACAGTCCTAATCTAATCCTGTTAGTACCCCACCCGAGGAACTACACAATTCTCCCTACGATCGCCCTGCCCTGGCAGCCTCCCATTAATATCAACCATTGTGGCATGCCCTTGTATTCAGCTGTAACTGGGCAACAGCAGAGCCGTGTATGTGGCGGTTGTTACGTAAGTGATAGCTCGGGAATGTGCATGTGCCGTGTTTTCAGGCGTGAAATCATTTCTTTGGTTTCACAGTATAACAGGACATATTTACATAGCCAAGCCTATGACGTGACTACAAAGCAGTGCGGGATTCGGAGCGTATAAGAATCTTATACAGCGCTGTCTACACTTTAGAGTTAAAAGGGTTTTCTGCAAAAGGCAGGGGCATCTGCTGAGAAAATAATAATAAATGACATTTTAGCCGGCAGAAAATGGGCAACGTTTTCAGTAGAAGAAAAATGGATGAGCCTTCACAAAAGCATGTCCATTTCATGGGCTTCACGCGGAGCAGCAAAGACGCAAGTGCCGATTTTTTAAATGGTGCAGATTTAATCTCTGGCAACACACAGGGTGAAATGAGCAGCAAAACTTCAAAAAAAATCTACAAAACTTTAAAAATGATGTCTCGTTTCAAAGTACCCTTATACTTTGTCCATGTGAGGTCATGTTGAGCTGCAAAGACCTCGGACAGATGCCACCGACATCAAATTTGATTGGACGAAATACACTTTTTCTGCTTAGTGTCGCCTCCTAGTGGCAGCAGCTATACAGATGGTCTTCTGCTTATGGAAACGTAAGCCTGTATTACACCAGGCGATTGTCGATCGGATCATGGCGAACAAGCGTTTGTAGGAACGCTCGTTAGCGATGATCTGCCTGTATAATACTGCCGCCGATTATCTCGTTATGCTTTTTCATCGTTCAATCGCAATCTTTCAGCAGGTTTAAAAATCGTTGTTTGCCGGCGGCAGATCGCGGTGTCTAATCATGATCTGCTTCCGGCAAACAACGAGTCTGAATGGGTACAAGCTTGGGCATTAGCTATCTCTCCTCCCCATACTAGGGAGGAGATCTCTGCATGTAATAGCAGCAGTCTCCTCCACTGACGAGCAGACCATTGGCAGCATGATCGTGTAATGTAATACAGCTCTGACAACATGGAAGACCCTATTATAAATCAATGGCTGCTGTTGGGGTTTATTGAGCGACGGATCACTGCGCTAAACCTGGCCAAAACGGTATAATTATAAATTACAGAATGTCTTAGGCCAGTGATGGGCAAAGTGCGGCTCTCCAGCTGTTGAAAAACTACAACTCCCACCATGCCCTGCTGTAGGCTGATAGCTGTAGACAGTCTTTGCATGCTGGGAGTTGTAGTTCTGCAACAGCTGGAGAGCCGCACTTTGCCCATCACTGTCTTAGGCTACTTTCACACATGCGCTTTCCTATTCCGCTATGGAGATCCGTCATAGGGGGAAACGCTTATGTTTTGTCCCCATTCATTGTCAATAGGGACAAAACTGCACGAAACAGAGTGCAACGGAATGCATTCCGTTTGCTTGCGTCCCCATCATGGACAAGCAGCGTTTTTCTGTCCGCAATGTGGTGGGAGGCAAGACGGATCCGTCATGACCCACAATGTAAGTCAATAGTGACAGATCTGTCATGGCTATTTTAAAGATAATACAACTGGATCCGTTCATAACAGATGCAGACGGTTGTATTATCGTGACGGATCCAGCAAAAACGCTGGTGTGAAAGGTGCCTTATTAGCGCCACTGTAGTTGGTTGAGAGAACCTGGTTAAATCGTAGACAACCCCTTTAACCCCTGACCATGACAGGCCTTTTCATCCAGTCAGACATAACCTGACATAAGGGCCCTTTACTTGGGCCGACAATTTAACGGATCATCCCTAACCAGCATCACTAGTAACGCTTGTTAGCGATGACCTGGCGGTGTAAATGCACAATAGATCATCGCTTCCCAGTTTAAGATTGTGCTGTGTAAACACAATCTGCTGCCGGGAAACAACCAGACAGTATGGGGAAGAGCGATGGCGTTAGCGATCGTTCCTTCCCATACTCTGGATGAGATCGATGCATCGGTCTCCTCCACTAGCGATCGGCAGATTGTCAGGAAGGAACGCTTCCCTCCCGACAATCTGCTCGATCAGGGATCAGCAACCTCCGGAACGCCAGCTGTTCAGAAACTACAACTCACAGAGTCCGTCATTCACTTCTATGGGAGTTAGATTAACAGCCAAGCATGTTTGCATGCTGGGAATTGTAGTATCACAGCAGCTGAAGTGCCGAAGGTTGCTGATCCCTGTGCTAGATTGTCGTCTTGTGTAAAGGGACCGATATTCTTGGTAGCAAAGACAAGAGAGGCCCCCCCCCCCCCATCAAATTAGGCTTTCTCCCCAAGACAAAGTGCGCACTTTGTATATTAACGGGATGATAAGCAACAAAACTGCGAGCAGAAAAAAAGTTCTTCAACCCTGACCTAACATCTAGCCAGGGGTGGTACAAGGAGCCGACACTTCTTCCCAAAGAGTCCCTCCAGGTCCCCATCACGGAAGCACAAGGAGTAGCCGTCTCCACGGGGCTCTGTATTCTCCCGTAGAAGCAATGCTCCTAGGGGTGAAGTGTCCTACAATATGCCATGAATGGGAACACTGCCGCCAAAAAACCTCAGAGCGCCTCCATATAAAATCAGAGGCTTTTAAAGGAGCAGCACGGGCACATATCACTCGCAGGCATTCTGTGCGGGCACATATCACTCGCAGGCATTCTGTACGGACACATATCACTCGCAGGCATTCTGTACGGGCACATATCACTCGCAGACATTCTGTATGGGCACATATCACTCGCAGGCATTCTGTACGGGCACATATCACTCGCAGGCATTCTGTACGGGCACATATCACTCGCAGGCATTCTGTACGGGCACATATCACTCGCAGGCATTCTGTACGGGCACATATCACTCGCAGGCATTCTGTATGAACCCGACACTACGTCAATCTTACGACAATAGAAAGGAATAACAAGAATTACCTGGTGACTACTTACCTTCACGTTATCCGATTTCAGTTCAGATTCCGCGTACAAGCCCTTAAAAAACCCAGTCGTTCTAATCACCTATAAAGAAAAGACATCAAGTAAAGAACCGCGTCCAGACAAAATCATCATATCCGTCTTCCCACGCAGAATGGGACACTGCCCCGTTTATGAAACTTCTAGGGGGCCATGAACACACACGTATTTTCGGCAGATCTGCGTGGCCAATCCGCGGATACCTTCTGAAATACGGACACGGCTGTGTGCATGAAGTCTTGGGCCATCGTCACATTGTGTGTACTGACACAATAGGGTCCCTCAAGCTGTCCGACATTTTGACACGAAAAAAAAAAAAAAGAAAACGCGCTGCATGCAGAACTATTTTGGCCACCAAACCGGATGGATTCTGCAGTGGTGGACCAGGCCGCCGGCCTTACCGATAGATCGATGGTACTAAAATGGTTAGTAACAATCAAAACCCTTTAAGCCTGGACTGCGGGTTTCATATTGTAACCATTATCAGTGCCAGGTTCATAAGTGGGTAGATGCTGGAGGTAGTAGTCATCATACTGACATCAGGTCAGAGCGATGAGATCACCTCCCAGGTCTAGTACCAGAAGCGCGTGATGGCCCTGCATTATGTAAACCGCGCGCTAGGCAGTAGCGTTCAGATTTTGCAGCTGCGTAACTTCTTTCAGGACAGATTTTTCTGCGACTCTCGTGTTGCAGTGCGACACCATAGACTATTATTATAAACATTGGCGCGCTACACATGTAGCAGTGCAGTTGTACCCTATGCGCTTACTCACGACCATATTTTTAACTTGTGTGCTATGTGCATTTTATTTCCACGATTTCATGCACATTTCATCTACATACATCAGTCTATCGAACCACGTATTACACCCGCGTGGGCACCAACTGTGATCCTTCCCGCTGTAAGATGGCCGCATCCGCGCTTCCTTGGCGTCTATCATCTAGAGATGTGCGTGATCATCACATGATTTCCGCTGCCTCTCCAATAGGTGACCATCATCTCTCAACTGTGCCTGCTCCGTGACGTAAACGTCACTTAACTTTAATCATAACAGAGCAGTGAACACATCGCTATTAGGGTCCATTCACACGTCCGTGTGTGTTTTGCGGATCCTTGGATCCGCAAAACACGGACATTGGCGATGTGCGTTCCGCAATTTGCGGACCGCACATCGCCGGCACTCTCCTAGAAAATGCCCTTTCTTGTCCGCAATTGCGGACAAGAATAGGACATGTCCTATTTTTTTCGGGAACGCGATTGCGGAACCGGAAATGCGGATCCGCAATTGCGGACCCGGCCAGGACATCATCTGTCCCCACTGAAATTAATGGGTCCGCAATTCCGTTCCGCAAATGCGGAACAGAATTGTGGACGTGTGAATGGACCCTTAATTAGTCTATCCAGGTTCGCCATTCTATACTCAGGATAGGTCACCAATATCAGATCGGCAGGGGTCTGACACCCGCCCCCGCCAATCAGCCATCTGACGAAGAGGCGGCGCGCCATGTGATCGCTACTTCCCGTTCATTACACTACACGTCGTCTCCTGTGTAGCGGTGGCGTAGTGTAATTACAAGTGCTCGCTCCATTCACTTCAGCGGAGTAGGTACCTGTATAACATTGCACTTCCGAGACGACGAGCGGTGTAATAAAGAGGAAGGGCGCTCCTGACCCCTAGATGTGATCACCTACCTCCCCAGCACAGACTGACCCCTGGATGTGATCACCTACCTCCCCTGCACAGTCTGACCCCTGGATGTGATCACCTACCTGCCCGGCACAGACTGACCCGTGGATGTGATCACCTACCTCCCCAGCACAGACTGACCCCTGGATGGGATCACCTACCTCCCCAGCACAGACTGACCCCTGGATGTGATCACCTACCTGCCCGGCACAGAGTGACCCCTGGATGTGATCACCTACCTCCCCGGCACAGACTGACCCCTGTATGTGATCACCTACCTCCCCAGCACAGACTGACCCCTGGATGTGATCACCTACCTCCCCGGCACAGACTGATCCCTGGATGTGATCACCTACCTCCCCAGCACAGACTGACCCCTGGATGTGATCACCTACCTGCCCGGCACAGACTGACCCCTGGATGTGATCACCTACCTCCCCTGCACAGACTGACACAAACATCTTATACAGCAGCTTCCGCAGGACTACAAGCCTCAGCATGACTGGTGAAGAGAATTCTGTGAGTTGTAGTCCTGACACTCCGCAGAGCTACAGGTTGCTGTCACCTCCAGCACTCCTGGTGTAACTGACTCTCACCTCAGTCAGGATATCGTGCAGGTACCGGAACGGCGGCTTCCCCAGCAGTTTATCAGTCAGTGGCGGTTTCCTGATCACCTTCCCCAGTGATTCCTGTGTGCGCCGGACAACGCCAGGATCCATCCCGGGGACCGGGGGACGTCACTGCTATAAACCGGAGGATTAGGGGCCGAGCGGTGCCGTACGCCCAGGAATCGCCCCTCTGATCCCTGGTTTTCGTTTATACTCGTCTCCAAGGCTCGGGTACCGTACACTCAGCACCGGCCAACCTTTCCCTTCCCACAATCCATAGCGACTACCGCTCTGCGCATGCACCGCCTCCGCCGTTACCAAGCGTTCGCCGCCATGGCAACAAAGCGTAACACATCCCGGGGCGGAGCTGAAAAGGTTGACAGTCACGTGATTTCTACTCCAGCAGCGTTCTGCTGTGGTCCAGTCTGCACCCTAGAGGACTATAAGGGAGCTGGTCCCTCCGTCAGCTAGAATTCAGACTGTTCTATAGAAGAGTAGTGCGGTAAAGGACAGGTGTATATTAATGAATAAAATGAGGTGCGTTTTTCTACGTTTAAATAAACCAAGAGGCTTAGAGGTGGATATCAAACTTAAAGGGAAAGTGTCACAAAAAAAACATCTTCTGTAAATTAAAATTAATTAAAATCTTACTTTCCTACTTTTCCATCATCCTCCCACCTTCTCAACACCCCATCCTGCCACCCCCAATACTGTGCCCACTGTGCTCCCCAATACTTTCCTGCAGAAACAGTCCCCCTGAAAATACTGGTACCACACAGTGCGTCAGTACAAAAACACCCCTTTACATTGTGTGCTAGTAATAAAAAAAACACCTTTTCAGATCAGACCCCCATATAAAATCCTAAATGAGATCCCTTAATCTCAGACCAAACCGCCTTTAGACCTCTATGTCTGACCCCATATAAGACCCCAGTTTTAAACCTCAGATCAGACCCCCATTAGACCACCATGTAAGATCCCGACTCAATATCAGACCTAAGATAAGACCCCATATAAGACCCCCATTAGACCGCCAATTATTGCCTTGAGATCACGGCATCTAAAGTGTCATAAACCTAGAAGCTCCCACTTCCGGGAATCCTACCGACATCTCCTGCGGCCAAAGGGAGTACCAGTAATTGGTTTGAATGCCCTTGGGTTCGCTGAACAGACCAAGAGTATTCAAACTGCAATTCTTATTTTGGCCACCAGATGGCAGGCCAACATAGGAAATAAGCAAGAGCCAGTAATACAGTAATCTAAAAAAGATGATTTTCAATTAGATTTTTTAGGCTCACATATGAGCTTCAAAATCATTACAAAAAATAAAAAACTGTTAAAAAAATGTAAAAAAAATGTTAAAAAAAGTTTAAATCACCCCTCTTTCCATATAATAAAAAAATAAATACCTAAATAACAA
The DNA here is from genome assembly GCA_033119425.1 of Bufotes viridis. Classification (NCBI taxonomy): domain Eukaryota; kingdom Metazoa; phylum Chordata; class Amphibia; order Anura; family Bufonidae; genus Bufotes; species Bufotes viridis. Next base: position 118,166,023 of record CM065595.1, on the reverse strand, counting down.
AAAATATAAACATCATGGGTATAACCATGACCGAAAACGCCCGTACTATTAAAATATAAAAATATTTTTCCAATACAGCAAATGGTGTAACGCAAAAAAGGGTCAAAATGGGCAATTTGCAATTTTTTTTTATTGCTTCTCTTACATAAAAAATGTGATAAATTGTGATCAAAAAGTCACACACAAACTACAGATTGTCCCGCAATGAGCTTCCACACAGCTCAATAGATATAACTATAAACAAGTTATGGGGGTCAGAATATGGTGATGTAAAAAAAAAAATTTTTCAAAGTTTTAATTTAATTTTAGACATAACAAACCTATACATATGGGGTATCATTGTAATTGTACTGACCCAGAGAATGAAGGGCATGGGTCAGTTTTACCGCAAACAAAGCTCCGTGGGAACAAAACCCGTAAAACAATTGTTTTCCAATTCCAGCCCATTTGGTGGCATTAGAAAGTACAACTTGTCCCGCAAAAAATAAGCCCTTACACAGCTATGTGAACGGAAATATAAAAAAAGTTCTGGCTCAAGGTAGGTAGATAAATCACTACAAAAGGTGCACTGCAAGATATGCAAATGAAAATACAAGGCTAAACCCTCACGCTAGAATGAGACTTTAGCCAATATATTCCGATCAAGAACATATCGGAGCCCGCATACTCCGCCAAGGTATCTCAGTTGACAGGGACTTACCGCTAAACCTACCTATAGTGTGTGAACACTGTCCGATAGGTGCTAAGATCCGACTCACAGCCACACTTCCACAAACCTCCAAAGTGAGATCACAAATACAATGGGAGGAGGGGGCTGTGAGCCCCACCTATAGCAGGCACATGTGACATAGGCTACCAGGTGCACCAGAATGTTACCAAAGATAAAAAAAAATGGCACATTTCATATAAATAAAGAGAAATCACTTAAGTGGCCTAACTGGAAGGAAATGCTAAGTACCCCAAATACTGTAGCGTATTTATAACCGGGGAGGAAAAACCTCCACATGTGATCCGCTGCAAACGGCAATCCCCAGCAATTAATGCATACAATGGAGGATGCCGGCAGCGGACCACATGTGCCACAAGTGCAGATTAGACATGAAAATAAATAAATCACTGCAAAAGGTGCACTGCAAGATATGCAAATGAAAATACAAGGCTAAACCCTGTTATAGGTGGGGCTCACAGCCTCCTCCCATTGTATTTGTGAGCTCACTTTGGAGGTTTGTGGAAGTGTGGCTGTGAGTCGGATCTTAGCACCTATCGGACAGTGTTCACACACTATAGGGAGGTTAGAGGTAGGTCCCGCATCAACTGAGATACCTTGGCGGAGTACACGGGCTCCGATATGTTTTTGATCGGAATATATTGGCTAAAGTCTCATTTTAACATCTAGCGTGAGGGTTTAGCCTTGTATTTTCATATGCATATCTTGCAGTGCACCATTTGCAGTGATTTATTTAGGGCTGCAGCTAACGATTATTTGAATAATCGATTAGTTGTCAATAATTTAATCGATTAGTCAAGAAAAACACCAAAATTACAAAAAAAGGGGTTTATATTATTTTACTTGAAAAATTATGTACAAAGGCCATATTAAAACAATTTTAGGAGTTACATAATTATAAAAATGTTGCATTAGAATGTAAAAAAGACTGGTGCCCCCTGATATTACCCAGCCCCCTGCATTGTCTGGTGCCCCCTGATATTACGCAGCCCCCCCACATTGTCTGGTGCCCACTGATATTACCCAGCCCCCCCCACATTGTCTGGAGCCGCCTGATATTACCCAGCCCCCTGCATTGTCTGGTGCCCCCTGGTATTACCCAGCCCCCCCCCCCCATTGACTGGTGCCCCCTAATATTACCCAGCCCCCCCACATTGTCTGGTGCCCACTGATATTACCCAGCCCCCCCACATTGTCTGGAGCCCCCTGATATTACCCAGCCCCCCGCAGTGTCTGGTGCCCCCTGATATCAACCAGCCCACAGCATTGTCTGGTGCCCCTGATATTAACCAGCCCCCAACATTGTCTGGTGCCCCCTGATACTACCCAGCCCCCCAGTTGTCCGACACCCGCACCCCCTGTGTGTCAGTCTCCTCTCAGGCGCAAAGTTGATGGATGCATTTGCCACGTGGCTCTGTGTGGACCAGTTATTATCTCTGGACAGACTGGTGGACGGCTGCAGCCCCCAGTATAAACAGTCAGGGCGGTGTGGTGGCACTCCAGGTGTGCAGGGGTTAATAGCGTGTATCCTCAGTGTGAGGGTAAAGTCCATATTGTGATCGGGGATCGAGGAGACGCCTTCCTTTACAGGGACAAGAGGCTTCTGACATTGTGCCGGTATTCTATCAAAAAGCCTTACTTCGTCAGAATCCCTTACCCCTCGTGACTTCCGGTGGAGAAGCAGGGCTGTACTAAGTAGGGTTGTTTCAATACCAAAATTTTGATTCGGTTTCGGCACCATAAAAAAGTATTGCGATACTCGATACCACTCGGAAAAAATAAAATGCCAAGAAAAGCCCCGTGCATTCTGCATTTTATGGAACGTCCGGCCTTTAATCGAACAGTCCTATCCTATTTTTTAAGGTGACAAAAAAAAAAGAATCACGCAATTTTTCTTTTCTTTTAGGCATTCACCATATAAGAGATATTTTTTAATATGTCGGACTGGGACTGGGGGAGGAATGGAAGGAGGGACTAGGACAGTTCAGAATAAAAGGTGTAGGATAAAAAATATACATAAACCTCTCAAATGTATGTATACTAATGCCAGAAGCCTGACTAACAAGACTGGTGAACTGGAATTAGTGATGTGTGAGGAGGACTATGACATAGTGGGAATAACTGGGACATGGCTGGATGATAGCTATGACAGTGGGAATAACTGAGACATGGCTGGATGATAGCTATGAAAACGGAAGAACTGAGACATGGCTGGATGATAGCAATGACAGTGGGAATAACTGAGACATGGCTGGATGGTGGGAATAACTGAGACATGGCTGGATGATAGCTATGACAGTGGGAATAACTGAGACATGGCTGGATGATAGCTATGACAGTGGGAATAACTGAGACATGGCTGGATGATAGCTATGACTGGGCAGTTAGAAAGGATCACAAAAACCGGAGAGGTGGAGGGGTCTGCCTTTATGTAAAGTCCTGTCTAAAGCCCACAATCCGATAAGATATAAGTGAGGGACATGAACATGTGGAGTCACTGTGGGTAGAAATACATGGAGGCAAAAACAATAATAAAATACTAATAGGAGTGTATTATAAACCACCTAATATACAAGAGTCCACAGAAAATCTATTACTAAACGAGATAGACGAGGCGGCAAATTATAATGAGGTGGTTATTATGGGGGACTTCAACTACCCAGAGATAGACTGGGAAACTGAAACCTGTATATCTCATAAAGGAAACAGATCTTGGCAATAACCAAAGACAATTACTTTTCCCAACTAGTTTAGGACCCGACTAGAGGGACGACCACACTGGACTTAGTAATAACTAATAGACCTGATAGAACAACCGATGTGCAGGTTGGTGGAAACCTGGGAAATAGTGACCATTAAGTAATAACCTTCCAATTATCCTTCAAAAGAGCATTTCTACAGGGAGGACCAAAAACCTAACTTCAAAAAAGCTAAATTTAGCCAACTAAGCGAGGCCATAGGCCTAACTAACTGGGACAAAGTCCTCGAAAACAAAAATACGGCCACAAAATGGGATATCTTTAAAAACATCCTAAATTCTCATTGTGAGAGGTACATACCATATGGGAATAAAAGGTTAAGGAACAAAAAAAAAAACAATGTGAATAAATAGAAATGTAAAGAAAGCAATAAATGACAAAAAGAAAGCACATAAATCACTAAAACAGGAGGGTAGCGAGGAAGCACTGATAACTATAAGGAAAAAAATAGAACATGTAAAAAACAAAGAAAAGCTACCAAACTAGAGACCGAGAGATTAATTGCCAAAGAGAGTAAAACTAACCCTAACATGTTCTTCAATTATATAAATGTTAAAAAGTATAAATCTGAAGGAGTCGGCCCTCTACACAGTAATGAGGGGGGAGTTGCAGCGAGCGACGAGGAGAAAGCAAAAGTATTAAATATTTTTTTCTCCACTGTATTCACTGAGGAAAATAAACTGTCAGATGAAATGCAGAATGTAAAAGTAAATCCCCCATTAAAAGTGTCCTATGGTGCCAATATTCAAAAAGGGTCCAAAAACAGAGCCTGGAAATTATAGGCCGGTAAGTTTAACATCTGTTGTGGGTAAACTGTTTGAAGGTTTTCTAAGAGATGCTATCTTGGAGTATCTCAATAAAAAATAAGCAAATTATGCCATATCAGCATGGCTTCATGAGGGATCGGTCATATCAAACTAAATCAGTTTCTATCAGTTTCTATGAGGAGGTAAGTTCTAGACTTGACAGCGGCGAATCAATGGATGTCGTATATCTGGACTTCTCCAAAGCATTTGACACTGTACCACATACAAGGTTAGTATATAAAATGAGGATGCTCGGACTGGGAGAAAATGTCTGTAAGTGGGTAAGTAACTGGCTGAGTGACAGAAAATAGAGAGTGGTTATTAACGGTACACACTCAGATTGGGCAACTGTCACTAGTGGGGTACATCAGGGGTCAGTATTGGGCCCTATTCTTTTCAATATATTTATTAATGATCTTGTAGAAGACTTGCACAGTAAAATATCAATCTTTTGCAGATGACACTAAACTGTGTAAAGTAATTAACACTGAAGATGACAGTTTTCTGCTACAGAGGGATCTGGATAGATTGGAGGCTTGGGCAGATAAGTGGTAGATGAGGTTTAACACTAACAAATGTAAAGTTATGCACATGGGAAGGAATAATGCAAGTCACCTGTACATACTAAATGGTAAAACACTCAGTAACACTGACATGGAAAATGATCTAGAAATTTTAATAAACAGCTGCAAAAACCAGTGTCAGGCAGCTGCCGCCAAGGCAGATAGTGGGTTGCATCAAAAGGGGCATAGATGCCCGTGATGAGAACATAGTCCTACCACTTTACAAATCACTAGTCAGACCACACATGGAGTACTGTGTACAGTTCTAGGCTCCCGTGAACCCTGTGGCACTTGTAAGCATTAATTGCTGGGGATTGCCGTTTGCAGCTGATCACATGTGGAAGTTTTTCTCCTCTGGTTATAAATACACTATAGTATTTGGGGTTCTGAGCATTTCCTCCCAGTTAGGCCACTTTATTCAGTGATTTGTCTCAAGGAAGGTAGGGAAGAAAAATGAAAACGAAAAAACCTCCGGTAGTGAAGGCGTTAAAGAGTCACTGTACTTTCACACAATTTCATTTATTTTATTAGAGAATGGTGTAAATAGCAAATTTCTAAATGACTTCATTTAAAAAATATGCCTGTATCCACCTGAAAAAAGCTGTCAAGTCATGGTCATTAGGGGTCTCATTTTCACCTAGCGTATTTTTCGCTTTATAAGATGCACTTTTTTCCCCTTTAAAGTTTTGGTGAAAATGGCAGTGTGTCTTATAAAGGGAATACTAGTGATAATACTAGTTCCATTATGGAAGTGCTCACTAGTATGCAGTAGTTGCGGGGAGCCAGGAGTGAGGCGCTGTCTGTACCCATCGCTCCCTGATCTTCTCCAGGCCTGCACTGCACTATCCTGACTGTGTACAGCGCCAGGATGTAGTATCGCAGAAGATCAGGGAGTGCAACTGCAGGAGAGACCGCCAGACCTGCAGAGTAGAGGCAGAGCAGGAGAGGTAAGTTCATTTATTTATTTATGTTAAGGTCTGATACAGGGGTCTGATCTGAGGTCCTGATATGGGGGGCTGATTTGAGTTCTGATATGGGGGTCTGATTTGAGTTCTGATATGAGAGTCTGATCTGAGTTCTGATATGAGAGTCTGATCTGAGGTCCTGATATGGGGGTCTGATCTGAGTTCTGATATGAGAGTCTGATCTAAGGTCCTGATATGGGGGTCTGATCTGAGTTCCTGATATGGAGAGCTGATATGAGGGTCCGATCTGAGGTCCTGGTACGGGGGTCTAATTTGAGTTCTGATATACAGATCTGATATGAGGTCTGATGAAACATATTTATTTTTTTATTCTCCTATAAAATCAGGGGTGCGTCTTATAAAGCGAAAAATACGGTAATTTGCAGTCCACCGCCTGTTGTCAGGCAAAATCCGTCCCTAGTAACAGAGACACAAAAGATTGCTCATAGAAAATGGGAGCGTGTCAAAAGCAGCTGAGATCCTGAGCCTGATAAAAGAACTGCTTCAACACTGATTCTGATCATTACATTACAGGCAAGTGCTGCCTTTCTGTAAGGGGGCATCCACACAACCGTGTTTGTTTTGCAGATGGAAAACTGCGGTTCTGCAAAACACAGACACCGATCACGTTCATCCCACATTCTCCCTTTCTACAGGTCCCGCTTTATGCTATAAATGGCTATTCTTGTCCGCAAAGAATAGGCAGTGTGCAGCGGCCTCTTCAAACAACTGATCGGCTGGGTGCTGGGAGTCAGACCCCCACCAATAAGATATTGTTCGCCTATCCTGGGGATAGGTCTTTAAGACCAAAATCTCGGACACCCCTTTAACTCCGTTAGGCTACTTTCACACTAACGTTTTTGCAGGATCTGGCAGGGTTCAGCAAAAACGCTTTTGTTACTGATAATAAAACCATCTGCATCTGTTATGAACGAATCCAGTTGTGTTATAGCTAAGAGGGATCCGTCATGAACTCCACTGAAAGTCAATGGGGGACGTTTTTTATTGTGTCAGAGAAAACAGATCCGTCCCCATTGACTTGCACTGTGGGTCATGACAGATCAGTTTTGCTCCAGATCCCAGGACGAAAAGCAAATGGCAGCATGCTGATGGTTGCTCTCCGGTATGAGAACGGAACGGAATGCATTTTGGAGCACTCCGTTCTGTTCAGCTGCATTTTGTCCCCATTGACAATGAATGGAGAGAAAACAAAAGCGTTTTTTTCCGGTATTGAGATCCTATGACGGATCTCAATACCAGAAAATATTAACGCTAGTGTGAAAGTAGCCTTAGATGGGATGTGTCTGGTTTTCCAGTTTGAGTCAATCCTTGGTCTAGTAGTGATTATACAAAAGAGTCCACAGATGTTTTCACAAATTAAAGGGGTTCTCCATGACTATGACTTAATTGTAGTGTCCATACAACCTGTGGAAGGACGACAGTTTCAACTTTCAGCACTGCTTACCATGTCATCATACTGCCCATTCCGCAATCTGGGCTTTGCACACGTGAGGGCCTGGGTCCTGCTGCAGGCTTTCCCCTGACATGTTTACCAGATCTGCTACTGTGTCTTCTAGCATATACATTGTGCAGATGAACAGGAAAACGCAGCTGCAGATCAGAGGATGACCCTGCAGCCAGTCCTGCAATTCACGTGAGCACAGCACAAATTGCGGTATCGGCAGCGCTATGGAATGGTAGGCAGTGGTGAAGCTATCTTCCTTCCACAGGTTCTTTGAATTCTAGGATTTAGGCAAAGCCCTGGAGGTCCCCTAAACATTAACTTAGAGAGGTATTCTGGTTGTTTGAAGTTATCCCCTATCCACAGGATAGGGGATAACTATTAGATCGGTGGGGCTCCTACCACTGGGACCCCCACCAACCATGGGACCAGGAGTCCCTTACCCCATGCAGCCCCCCTGAAATGAACAGAGTTGGCAGTTGCAAGTGTGGGAGCGCTGTATCTGCTATCTCCGGATGTGTGACTGGCCACTCCGTTCATTTCAGGGGAGCTGTAGGTGGTACGGGGCCCCCAGCGGCAGGACCCCAACCGATCTAATAGTTATCCCCTATCCTAAATTCAAATAACCGGAATACCCCTTTAATGGTGCAAAGAAAGAAAAAAAAGATGATACACTGTAACTTGTTCCAGTATTCTTGAGAAGAATGACACAGTGCCACCATGTGGCCATTCTAAGAATTACAAGGCACCAATCCTGCAAAAACTAGCACAGGAAAAATAGAAAAATTAAGAATTTGCCTACAGCAACCAATCATAGTTCAGCTATCCCATCCTAACTACTGCTGGGAAAATTAAAGGGAATTTGTCACCAGTTTCATGTCCTATGTGAGGGCTGCTGAAACTTGTGAAAACTCTGTTTAAATTGCAGGGTGACTTACTATTTTTTGGACAAGGAGAGAAAATCTTTGTAAAGCGTTAGGCAGTCAGTCATGGATGCTACCTCAAGTTTTTTCGTCTTTACTTTTTGACCAGTCATTTCCTTAAAATCACTGAAGAGCAGCTTCAGTAGGACCCGAGCGCTGGGTACTGCATGTGCTCAGGACTCAGGAGTCCTATATTCATGAGCTCCCGATGCAGCAAACTCTATACATCAAGTCCTGCTTTCAGCTGAGAATTGGGTACAATTATATCCAGTCTAGTCAATGCTCTGTGAGCTAAATACATGGTATGGATACCCTGCCAAAATTCTGTTGGAGGCCGTGGAGTATCTGCCTGCCGTTATTCTGAATGGAGGGCAGCTCTGCAGTTTGCGGGCCGGCGGTTTAAAGCCACGACCATGCCAAGAAGGGACATGGCGGGTGTATGGCGGGTGTCCACTCGCAGTTTAGTGCCATTCGATGAAGCTAAAAAGCAAGAGGGTCCATGGCATCAAAAGTGACCTGTTGCATGTGCACTTGGCAGCTGAAGACATCTGTGTTAGTCCCTTGTCCCATGTGCCCACATTGCTGAGAAAAATTATGTTTCAATATATGCAAATGAGCCCATAGGATCAACAGGGGCGTTGCCATTACACCTAGAGGCTCTGCTCTCTCTGCAACAGCCGCACCCTCTACACTTTGATTGATAGGACCAGGTTTGATGACTTTTACACTGCCTGGTCTTATCAATCAAAGTGCAGAGGGCCCAGCAGTTGCAGAGAGAGCAGAGCCTCTAGGTGTAACGGCAATGCCCCCATTGCTCTTAGAGGCTCATTTGCATATATTAAAACTTCATTTTCCTCAGCAATGCGGAAACGTATGAACATGGGACCAACACAGATGCCTTCAGCTGCCAAGCGCACATGTAACAGGTCAGCCAGTGTCATAGGGACAAATCTGCTGACAGATGCCCTTTAATGATAGCAATAAAACTAAAGAAATGAAGTAGCAACTATATATATATCGCTCTGGTAGTTTGCTACAATGTGTTATTCTGCAGGCTGTTGCAACGCTTATACAGGGCAGCGCCTGACTGCTGGACTTTCCCAGCGCAGAGCTCCACATTCCGTGCGGAGCTCTGGGCACCATGCTTACGTTTAATGATGGAGCCGCCTCCTTCTTCTCTTCTTGTAGTACTTCACGTGCTCCCTAGGCCGGCAAGGAGGCGGTGCTGGCTTTAAGTCTTGCACAGAATGTCCTGATGTAAGGGTCAGGGCGTTATCACTCTGGATTTCCCTGTAAGTTGTTAGAGTGGCACTGTGGCTCGCAGCAGCGCTGCGCTTTTACACTGTGCCAACCAATAATGGCCATTTGGGGCTGCAATGGCCCCCACAGAGACGTTGGGCCCAGGGCTGCCGACCCAAAGGCCCCTATTATAATGCGCCACTGGCGTGCATGGAGGTGAGGTTAGTGGTGTTCTGGGATAACCCATAGTAACATCCTAGAAAAGCTGGGAGTCTGGTAATGCTGGGAGTTATAGTTCTCTCCTCTTATACGTCTCTCCCTGTAATGTATACTGATGCCCCATAATAACAGTCTGGACATACTAGGGGTTGTAGTTCTCAGCAAGTCAGACCCCTAACACAGGTTTGATCAAAGCCTTATGTGTTCTGTAGCATCAAATTATCACGTTCTGCAGCAGATGAGGTGTGTATCATGAGGTTCTGCAGCAGGTGAGGTGTGTATTATGATGTTAGGCAGCAGCTGAGGTGTGCATTAGGAGGTTCTGCAGCAGCTGAGGTGTGGATTGGAGGTTTTTTAGCAGCTGAGGTGTGGATTGGAGGTTCTTTAGCAGCTGAAGTGTGTATTATGATGTTCTCCAGCAGCTGAGTGGTGTATTATGAGGTTCTGAAGACTTGATCTGATCCAGCGGCGTCATCAGTCCAGACTCCATTCCAGTGCTGTGAAGATTTACCCCAGGCCCTGCCTGCACACAAACAGTAAATGAAACAGCAGCAGGCACAGTTCATAGGGAAAGATGGCCCCAGTAGAAAACCTCCAATAGAGGCGGACCATGCAGCTGCTATGGGGCCCATGGGGAAAAGGGGCCCATAGTGAACCAAAGGCCCCGCTCTCTAATTACACTCATTACTGTCCAACTCCAGTCTAGAATCCCTATCTATCATCAGTGGAGAAAGTTGAAGGACTTGTGATGATGTCATACAGGTCCTGTACATCTAGTAAAGGAACTGCAGATCGAATCATCACAGATCCTTCAACTCCCAACAGCATGGAAAAGAAATGCACAATGAGATATCCACTGAGGCTAGAATGCAGTGGTAAGAGGAGGTCCACCTCCTTTCTCTTTATTTGCGCCCCATTCCCTATTTTTCTCATATCTCACTCATATATATAGTACTGCAGACAGTTACAACTATTACTTAATGTGCCTCACACACTGACCATAATGTATAACTGACCACATATGTCTGTACACACTGCACTGTTATAACTTGTACTTTTCACAACAGTCCACTGCTCTCTATACTATATATGTGATATGTGACTGGCCAGAACCGCAGGGGTGACACGTGAGGTGCACGGTGGGCCGATGAGGGGACAGCAATGATACAGGTCATCGGTTTACTCACAGTTAGCAGAAAGCCTCCCTGGGCGGTCGCACAGGGATGAGGAAGACAGCACGAAATCCTCCGGGTTACGTTCTGTGATAGGGAAGCACCAGCCAAGATGGTGGTTGAGGTGCCCTTGATGACCGGGGTGCTTAGGGTGCCTGGGCAGCTGGGTCCCTTGATGGTATTTGTCGTGACGCCAGTACCGTTAATGGTGGTACAACCAATTGTAGTATTGAAGAATGAGGTAGACAGTGGTAGGATACAACTTACAACTTTTACTGTGACTGGTTTTGGTTGCAGCATACAGAATACAGTCTCTGAGTATATAGAGGAATTCTGTTGATCCACTGTTAATAGGTTTTGGTTAGGTCCTGACTCAGGCTGTGGTTATGTAGTACCTTATCCTTTCTGGTATCCTCAGTCCTATATCTTTCCTGTTTCCTCCAAGCTTTTAGGACAGGTAGCTAGTCTGTCTTCTATTCTTTATGGTGAGGTTGCCTGTAGCTAGATTGTCCTCCACCATGCGCAAAGGTGCCCATTAGCCTTAGGTATTGGCTGTTATAACCAATGAATTTCCTTTCTCTGCTTGGTTCTTTTCCAGGGAGGAAAACACTCTCCTCTGGTCAGGATGTAAGGATACAGTCCGGCAACAGGAGGAAAACGCTCTCCTGAGCCTCATACCTTGGCTACATTCACACATCCGTGTGTGTTTTGCGCATCCACGGATCCGCAAAACATGGACATCGGCGATGTGTGTTCCGCATATCACCGGCACTAAATGGAAAATGCCTTTTCTTGTCCGCAACTGCGGACAAGAATAGGACATGTTCTATATTTTTCAGGAACGCGATTGTGGACCCGAAAGTGCGGATCCGCAACTGCAGACCCGGGCAGGACATCGTCTGTCCCCATTGAAATGAATGGGTCCGCAATTCTGTTCCGCAAAATGCGGAACAGAATTGCAGACGTGTGAATGGACCCATAGTTAAATTTGGCTCCACTCACTACTCTGTGGTGTGAAGTCTTCACTCTGAACTCTCACTAACTAACTGAACTAAAACCACACTAGACCTGAGGTATTTATATAGGCTAAGTGCTATCCCCATCTAGTGGTGGGATGTATAAATTTCACCTGACCAGCCTATGAACAGGGATTCAACAGGTATAAATGCAAAATGACATACAACACAATCACGCAGTTTACAGTGATTTGGCAGTGCTCACATGTCTTGGAGTGGGACGCTGCATATATATATATATATATATATATATATACACACACACACACACACACTGCATCTATTATACAGTATACTAGATACCGCAGACACAGGCATGTAGTATACCCAGCAGTGTACTGATATGTGAGGTACGAGGTATAATAGATGCAGTGTGTACAGATATACACTACTCACAAAAAGTTATACACTACTCACAAAAAGATAGGGATATTTGTCTTGCGGGTGAAACTTATAGAAAACGTAAAAAGTTCCCGCTACAGTGATATTATATCATGAAAGTAAGGCATTTAAGTAGAAGCAGCGATGGTGATTTCCTAATCTCAAACAATTTATTGAAACAAAAGCCGACCCAGCGGTGGGTATACCCCCACAAAAATGTCACTGTCTCAGTAACTTGTCATGTGGTCTGGAGCATCAATTACAGCTTGACAATAACGTCTTATGATGTTCAAAAGTTGACTTATTGTCTGCTGAGGCATGGCATCCGACTCTTCTTGAAGGGCGGCCCTCAGGTCATTGAAGTTCTGGGGTACAGAGTTACGAGCATCTACAAGGCGACTCATCTGATCCCATAGGTTTTCAATGGGATTCAAGTCTGGAGAAAGTGCAGGCCACTCCAGCTGAGGTACCCCAGTCTCCAGCAGCCGTTCCCTAATGATGCAAGCCAGGGGCGTAACTACCGGGGAAGCAGGGGAAGCGGCTGCTTCGGGGCCCGGGCTGACAAGGGGCCCGGCGCCCGGCAGCACGTGTCCACTCTCCTCTGCTTCCCTGCCCCCGGTAATCAGCTGTTTGGGCGCTGAGACTGTGCGCTGCGCCTGCGCTCCGTAATAGACTGTCCCGACTCGTCACTGTGCCAGAGGGGGCCCCCCGCCCCCGCCCCCGCCCCCTTTCAGTACAGTTTGGCCGGGCCCCCCCCTTTCACAGTTCCCCCTCCCCTCCCCTCCCCTCCCCTCCCCTCTCCTCCCCTCTCACAGTTTGGCCCGGGCTGTCACAGGAGGCGGTGCTGTTGAACGGCCTGCTGCAGAGGCTGGCGGCGCGATGGCGTCATTGCGCAGGCGGCGCGATGGCGTCATTGCGCCGCCGAGCTGCACAAGCCGTCAGAACAGCGGACGTGGTGGACGTGGACCGTTCGGTGTAAGAGCTGCACAGTGTCAGTCACAGTGAGTGTTTGTCTGTGAATCTGTGACCCCACATAATTTTTGGTTGGCACCGGGGAAATTGGATTCATAATTTGGCACCGGGGAAGTGGATTCATAATTTGGCACCGGGGGTGGGGGGAGGAAATTGGATTCATAATTTGGCACCGGGGAAGTGGATTCATAATTTGGCACCGGGGAGGAGGAAATTGGATTCATAATTTGGCACCGGGAGGGGGGAAGTGGATTCATAATTTGGCACCGGGGAAGTGGATTCATAATTTGGCACCGGGGGGAGGGAAGTGGATTCATAATTTGGCACCGGGGGAGGGGAAATTGGATTTATAATTTGGCACCGGGGGAAATTGGATTCATAATTTGGCACCGGGAGGGAAGTGGATTCATAATTTGGCACCGGGAAGTGGATTCATAATTTGGCACCGGGGGGGGGGAGGGGGGGGAAATTGGATTCATAATTTGGCACCGGGGGGGGGGGGGAAATTGGATTCATAATTTGGCACCGGGGGGGGGGGCCCCATAACAAAATTTGCTGTGGGGCCCAGTCATTTCTAGCTACGCCCCTGGATGCAACCTCAATGAGCTGGCACATTGTTGTCCATGAAGATGAAATTAGGCCTGTGTTGTTCATGCAGAGGCACAATGACTGGATTAATAATGATAATCAAGTAGTATGGGCTTCTCACTGTACCATTCACAAAGTGTAGGACAGTTCTGTATTGACTAGACACACCTGCCCACACTGTAACACCACCACCACCAAAGGTTCTTCTAGTGACAACAGTGGCTAATGCATAGCGCTCTCCAACATTTTTGGCGGTCATCATTGATCATTTGTTAGGTGTCTTCTTGGTCTCATGATGTCCAAATGTGAACAGCATGATTAGGAGGACTGTTTAAATACCAATTCTAATTGAACCAGGAAATGTATTGGGCAATTCATAGATCAAACACCTGTTGTGAATTTTGCCGTTAAGCTCCTTGTTAGAGAACAGCAAGTTGTGCAAAAGATACTAAAACATTGAACAGTTGGACACCTGCATTCAAAAGTTTAGAGAAGATCACACTAAGTTCACCTGTAAAAATTAGAGTGCATTTTAGGTTCATCCTGAAATTTCACCCTCAAGTCAAATATCCCTAACTTTTTGTGAGTAGTGTATATCATATACAAAAGCGTACTGATATGAGGTACAAGATAAAATAGATGCAGTGTGTTAAGATATATGGTATATACAGCAATGTACTGACATGTGAGGTACGAGATATAATAGATAGGTTGGAGCGAATCGGATTCGGACTGCTCTATTCGAACCCGATTCATTTGAAAACTTTGTTTATAATATGTGCTCCAGTAAAATGTATGGGCTCCGCTGAGGCCTTGTTCTTGTCCCCACAAGTAACTCGAGACCTGCGCTCCCTGGATTTTGTGTGGCTGTCATGGCCCATAACAGGTAGGAACTAGTGTTAGGGACCACCCATAGAGGCGAACTTGACGTGGTGAGTGGCTTATTACGCTTTGGTCAAAATGTACACTAATGCCTCATTCAAAATCCAGCATGAAGGCAGAGAAGAGTGCTGGTTGCAGAGTGCCATTGCATTTTTGTTTTGTTTTTGCTTAGTCTCGTGCCTGTGACGTTACAGTTCATTTCTGCGCATAAATTGCTGTTTCAAAATCCGAAGCCATACTAAGGTTTGTGTCTCAATTCAGCTTTGGACTTTGAAACAGTAATTTATGCGCAGAACCAAACTGTTACGTCACAGGCACGAGACTAAGCAAGTCTCGAGTTACTTGTGGCGAGAAGAACAAGGCCTCAGCGGAGCCCATACATTTTATTGCGGTATGGAATGCATATTCTAAATGAATATCAGCCCCATGCCTCTCATCACCCCCATATTATGGCATGGGGCTCTTATCCGAGGTTTGATTGGGGATCATTCACATTGGGGTCTGAGCTGAGGTCTGATTGGGGGGCTGATCTGAGGTCTTATTAACATTGGTGGTCGTATTGGGGCTGTCAGCTGAGGTCTGATTAACATTGGGGGTTTGATTGGTGGTCTAATGAAAAATATTTTTCTCATTGTCATCCTCTAAAACCTAGGTGCGTCTTATGGGCTGGTGCGTCTTATAGTGCGAAAAATACAGTATATTAAATCTGTCAGTCCGTAAGAGGCCCCATCCCCTTATGCTAACCCTGTCTACTTTTCGGTGAGAGCTGGTAAAGGTTTCAAATTATACTACAAATATAGTGTGCACTGTGGCCTCTTCACACAGCTGATCAACGGGGTGCTGAGAATCGGCCCCCACCAATCAGATATTGAGAGAGAAAGAACTGCATAAGTATAACTGTGCCTCCCAGTTAACTCCGGTGTCAGGCTTTGTTTGCAAGTGCAAATCTGGTACAGTTTTTATACTTTTTTTTTTTTTTGCCAAAACCAAAGGGGTTGTAGAAAGAGAAAAAATAACACCTTTTTAGATTATCGCTGATGTTATATTGCAGTGAATGTGATTTTATGTCATCCAATTCATGCTGAAGCTGCTTAGTTAAAGAGCACATTTTTTAGGGCCTTTTTTTTTGCTTGTCAAAAATGCCAGGAGTTTCTGGCATTTTTAAAGTTTTTTTTTGTCACATAGCCTTCTTCTTGATGTTTTTTCAGCCATTTTTTAATATAAAAAGAAGCCTATAAGAAAATGCCTGAAAGACATGCCACAGGCACAGCAAGCTAAGATTTACAAAAAAAAAAAATATAAAAAAATTATGCAATTAACCCCCTGCTACAAAAAATCTTGTTTGTCCTACATTTTATATTTTCCATCCATGCAAATCTGGCGCTGCTGTTTTTTGTCTAAGATATGCTGCAAAAAACAAAAAAAATTGCTAAATCCCTCACAGACGCTAAAAAAGGTATGTGTGACCTCACCTTTAGGCCTCATGCACACAACCGTTGCCGGTCGTGGCCCGTATTGAGGCCCGCAAACACTTGAATGGGTCCGCAATCCGGAAGGTGCAGTGCGGAACGTAGGCACAAAACCCCACAGAAGCACTACTGAGTCTGGATCCGTCGCAGCAGCCGCACGGAGCACTGATAGTACCCGTGCCTTGGGGACCGCAAATTGCAGTCCCCAATGCACGGAACGGCTGATCAACGGCCGTGTGCAAGAGGCCTAAGGGTATGGCTACTTGGACCACTGTCGCCGCCAGGATTGCAATGATCCCATAGAAATTAGCCCAAATTGCATCTGTAGCATGACTGCGACCCCTGAATCACAAAACATCCACAGGATATGCCGATTTCTGTCAGTTTTTGTGCCAGTTTATGGCTGATTCATGATTTTAATAGGGAAACATCAACAACAAAAGAAAGAGTAGCAAATAAAACATTTTCTTAGGACAATTTCTTTTCAAAACTTAATCGGAAGAAATTAATCGCTCTCTCATTCATCCTATGCTTTACGCGGCTTTATATTACCATATCCATTATTGTGACCATTTCTTCTATATAATCAAGTAAATGATTGATAAAACACTGAGGACTTTTCAAAGCCGGGCCATTGTCCGCAGTAATCTGTGTGTATGTGCTTGTGGCTTTCACTTTGTTTCGCAGCTAGTATTCTGGGCATGTTAACCGTGATTTAACACACCCCATTCTTTGTGTACATTTCCACTGACACGTCTGTGTTTCTGGAAGCGGAGCAGGATGCCTCCTTACACACTATGCTGAATGTTCTAGAGCTCGAGTGCTGACTCAGCCTTGTGCAGCCCGCAGAGCTGAGATCTAAGTGGATGTAGAGTGATCTGCCGGCAATCAAACCTATGGCGTCTGCCAGGGTGACCAAGATGGGTCCAGATACTTGGTCCAGATTTAGGCCTCATGCACACAACCGTTTTTTTATGCTGTCCGCAAAAAGGGGTTCCGTTGTTCAGTGATCCATGTCCGTTTTAGCCTTCCATTGTGTTTCCGTGTGTCTTCCGTTTTTTTTAGCGGACATGACCCAAAAGATTTTACCTAAAGACAGGCTGACAATTTTTCCCAAGTGCCTGCCAAGGGATCCGCAAAAAAAACGGACACGGAACGCGGATGACACACGGATGGCCATCCGCATTTTTCACGGACCCATTGACTTGAATGGGTCCGTGAACCGTTTTTCACGGACAAGAATAGGACAGGTTATCTTTTTTTGACGGACTGGAATCACGGACCACGGACGCGGAGGACAAACGGTGCATTTGCCGAGGTTTCCACGGACCCATTGAAAACCAATGGGTCCGCAGAAAATCACGAAAAACGGAGCAACGGACACGGAATCAAACAACGGTCGTGTGCATGAGGCCTTAAAGAACAGAGATCTATTTTGCTACAGAGGGAATAATTTTCCTTGCTTTCATTCTAATGCGATATGTCTACATGGAAACCTAGAAGTCAGGCCAATGTCCAGACAATCACAATATGGCTGCACGGTTAGGTTTCCCGCTGCAGCTTTGGAGTTGTTTTTATGACTGTGTTGCTAAATGTGTCCCATTGGGTGCACGGTCACCAATAACGAGCCTATTTATTCACGGGGCCTAAGGCAATGTCAAAACTAAATATGTCTCTGGCACAAGCGTGTCGCATTCAGGAAACTATGGGAAAATGCCAAAGAAGCAACCTAAAGATTACATTACAGTAAATGTGGCAGAACTGATACAGCAGTTTTACCAGGCTTAGCAATAAATCTAAAATAAACATAGATAAAATCCACACAGGTCACTCAACTAGTCCATCCTCCATGTTCCTAAATTATAATAGCACTGCAAGGACTCATACACAGACGAGTCACATTATTATGACCACTAGCTAATGTCCAGAGTAACCACCATGTGCAGCACAGAGAAGTTAGATGGGCTGGGAGTGACTCAATAAAGTCCCGGTGGGTTGTCCCAGGTATCTGGAGCCATGCTGACTACAGTGCATCCCACAGCTGCTGGAGGGTGCGTGGGGGGGATCCATAGAGCGAACACGACCATCGAGGTGATACCACAGATGCTCAATTGATTTCATATCAGAGGAATTTGGGAGCCAGGTTTGTACTTGGAAGTCTTGGTCATGCTCTTCCAACCAATGTCAGACATTTCTAGCCGTGTGATACGTCGCATTGTCTTGCTGGAAGATCCCATCCAACCCAGGGAAGACAAACAGCATGTATAGGTGTACGTGATCTGCAATAGTTGAGCCAGCAATCGGCTATTTTCGACGGCCTCATAGAAATGAATGAAGGGCTGCTGCGCATGCGCGGTGTGCCTTCCACAACTTTCGGGCCTCCATTCTCAGTGTAGGTACGGGTCCTATAGATATGTCCCCATTGTCTGAGATGGGAGAACCCCTTTAAGGTTGATCCAATTCCTGGCAAGTGGTCAGAGTGCTGAAAATACATCTCTGGCTACATTCTGCCTTCTAATGAATAGCACCAATGAATCATTCTCCATAGCAAATAGCATTTAGCATTTAGCAAATAGCATGTATTACGTAGATGAAGTTAACACATGCCACTTACTAATATATCGTGATTATCCATATTGCTGTCTTTGCTGGCTGGATTCATTTTTCCACCACATGATACACTGCTCATTTCCATGGTGGTGGTCATGTTTGCCCACGACAGGAAAAAGCACTAACCTATTTGATGGCTGGGACCATGGGAGCGCACATGGCTTAGTGCTGTTTCTTATAGTGTGCATGCACGACCACCACTGATGGATTGCAGGGTGGTCCTAACCATGGAAGAGCAGTGTATAATCTGATGGAAATATGAATCCAGATAGCAAACAAAGCAGTATGGATTATAACAATACATTAGTAAGTGACTTGTATTAACTTCCTCAACATAATAAATGCTATTTGCTGAAGTGAGACAACCACTTTAAGTACGGAACCATTTTTGGTTTTGCATTTTCATTTTTTCCTCCCCACCATAACTTTTTTCAATTTTTCATTCATATAGCCATATGAGGACTTATTTTTGTAGGGATAAGTTGTATTTTTTAAGGGCGCCATTTAATTTACCATGTCTTTATTGGAAAATGGGAAAAACATTCTTTGTGGGGTTAAATTGAAAAAAAAAACACCACAGTTCCGCCAAGGTTTTGGGGGTTTTGAGATCACAGCGTTCACTGTGTGCTAAAAATGACATAACTTACTTATTGTGCGGTCTCAGTACAAATACAGTAATATCAAATTTGTATATTTTTTTTGTTTGTTTTATTACTTTAATGTGATTTTGACACACTCCCTGCTAAGCTGTGCTTTGTGTACAGCTTAGCAGGGAGCTTACCATTGGAGCCCCTCGATTTCACTGTGGGGCTCAGATCGTAAGGCAGAGGGAGCCACATCCCTCTGTCTTACCTCCCAGTTGCCGCGATTGGTGTTGATCATGGCATCTAAGAGGTTATATGACAAGTTCGGCGTGATCGCTTTTCCCCGTCATTGTGGCCAGGTGCCTGCTGTATTATACAGCTGGTACCCACCTCATATGGAGCGGGCTTACTGCAGCAGCCTGGCCATACCTTACCTCAGACACCGTGACATACCGGTACGTCACGGTGACTGAAGGGGTTAAAGTGGCCACGCTAGATTAATGTTGGCCAAACCTGCTGATTTTTGTAGGACCATCTGACAATATAATGTGTTTGGGGGTGTCTCAAATTTAACCAAAAAACAGATATCAGGATGAAAGAAGGATCGGGGTGTAGGATTTCAACATTTCCAATTCTTTTGCTCTTAGGGAATATATGTCACTGCCATAGGTGTCTAGCAGCTGCTTACCTGTCACGAGGATGTCACGACCTATCGCTGACCCTGTTGTGCCTGGGGTCATAAGGTCGCAGCGGGTGGCTACTCGCTTGGTTTCTCAAGAGATCGCTCCATGACCTAGTGGTGGGAATAGATTCTGGTCCAGGTTTTCCTGCTTAGGTTTGCGATCCTTTTGGTCCCATTTAGGCATCTGTAGCTTTTCCTTTCAGCTGTTCTCTGTCAGCCGCTCCCATATATTCTCACTTTATGCTTCCCTTGTTGCCAGATATAGACCTTCTTTTCAGATCTTCTATTCTGACCTCTGGTGGAGTTGGAGTTGCTGTGGAGATGTTGGAACTGGTGCAGTGAGATCTCCGGTTCTCTCCTGTTTGTTGTCTCCCTTCGGGAATTGTTTGTGTTGTTTGTCCTTTCCCTGTTGTTACCCTAGGTGTCAGTGGTGAGGACTAGTGCTCCCACTGCCCTATTTACTACCTAGGGCTTATTTCAGGGTAAACCAGGGACAAGGTACGTGAACGGCGTACGGGTTAGCAGCCCGTCTATGGACGTCATGGCAGCCAGGTGCCAGTGCTAGGTGAGCTAGGGGTCACCACTCCTCCCTCTCCCTAGTGAAAGGGTACTCCCCTTCCTTCCCCTCTGCGCCGCACGTCTGTTACCTGCCTAATCAGACGTGATATTACCCCCCTTTACCCATTCAGAACACATGCAAGCCTTTATCATGCCGAGCATGCATGTGTATAGCGGGTTTGGAAGGAATAGCTGTTGTCTCGTATGTCCATCAGCTATCTAAGGCGCATGGCCAGCTTTCAGAGCACAGTCAGGTTTTCATTTGTGTACGAAGACAATTACATTTGATTACTGTACTATAAAACATGTTTTTTCAGGATTACTTATGTTTTCAGTTATCCCCTGCAGCATGTATGAACTATAGAAAAAATCATACTTACCTGCTCCCCTGTGTTCAGGTCCTCCACCCAGACTTCTGCAGTTATCTTCTGGTCCCGGCTTGTTTACTTCCATTTGGGTATGGACATGGTCAACTGTGGTGCTGCAGCTATTGACTTGCTTCAGCAGTGATGTGTCTGCAAGAGCCAGTTACCACTGAAGCCAGCCATTGGGCGCAGAGGTGCAGGTGACCATGTCCTTACCTAACAGGCCTGAACCGTAAAATGATTGAGTGGGAGCCAGAGTGCAGGACCGGAGCAATGGGGAGCAGGTAAGTATAAATTTCTCAACTGGTCATGCATGCTACGGGGGATAACTGAAAGATTACGTAATCCCAGAAAACTTTTTTAAAGTGGTTGTGCAGTGCAAAGATATTGATGACCTATCCTCAGAATAGCATACAAAAAACAAATTGATGGCAGCATCTCCAGAAGTTAATTTTATACACAGTGGGTCCATGAAAAAATGTGCAAATAACGCCAAAAAGTGCAACGTTTCAACTACATAGTAGTCTTTATCAAGCCAATATCCTCAGAATAGGTCATCAATATCAGATCGATGAGGATCCAATTCCTGGCAACCCCGCTGATCAGCTGATTAAAGGGGTGGTGGCACTGGCTGCTTCCTCTTCAAAATTTCCTGTACGATGTCTCATTGGCAGTAGACGAGTAGTTGTAATTACACTTAACCGCCTCTACCAAGCAGAAGACTCGCAGTTAATTTTTAAGCGGAAGGAGCGCTCACATGAGCACCGCTACCAGGAGTGCCAGGAGTTGGAGTCCCACCGATCTGATGTCGAGGATCTATCCTGAGGATAGGTCATCAATATCTTGACACCTATCAACCCCTTTAAAGGTGTTTTCTGACTGTTTTCTAATGATGATCTATCCTCTGGATAAGCTTTTATTCTGGAAATTAGTGGTGGTCCAAAATGACAGACTACTTATGTGATCTTGTTATTCCTCTATATTTGCTAGACTCCAGCAGATCATTTGACTTGATTTGCACTTTTCCATATTGCATATTACCTATTTTTATTATGACAAATAACTGAACCCTGCAGAAAATACTAAGGCTACTTTCACACTAGCGGCAGCCTTCTCTGGCAGGCCGTTCCAGTGGGGGAACAGCCTGCGGGATCCGTGTTGCCGCTAGCGCATGGTGCCGCCAGAAGTCCTCTGCAAACATGCCGAGAGGCGGCCGGAATAAAACTACATGTCGTAGTTTTAATGCGGCCTCCTCTCGGCATGTTTGCCGTGCTGCGGCCGTACCTCCATTATAGTCAATGGGGCCGGAGCGGACTTCAGGTGGCATGGTGCACTAGCAGCAGCACGGATCCGGCAGGCCGTTCCCCCGCCAGAGAAGGCTGCTGCTAGTGTGAAAGTAGCCTAAGTGAGTTGCTGTATGGCACTAAGCCAAGTACCAGATAATGCTCTTCCTTTATTGGCACATTGTAATACATATAAACATAAGTCAATATTTATTGTGTCGCTCTACAAATGAAACTATGTTTTTTTTAGTTTACGATTCAATTTCCTCTTTGCAGACATTATGTGGCATATTTATTAATGCTGTCTAATACCGTAAACTTAGAACAGACAGTCACAAGATATGCCAAATTTATCACAGTTACCCACGCTGTGTGATTGATTTGATGTATTGATACTTTCAAGGCTGGTCTAATGTTACACCATTTTTGTGCCAAAAAAACTGGGACATGGCATTAGTAAATCTGGCATATTTCATTAATCCCCCGAACCACACCACGTTACAAAAGTGTCTAGTAAAGTGCAAACGTCTGTTCATTTTGTCGCTAAGCAATAATAAGTATATGTAAATTGAACTACACCAAAAAGCAGGTGCGACTTATGCTATAATTCTGGTGTAAAACACAATATCCTGGACCTTATTTAAGTGTCATGGTAGAATCTTTGTATGATCCCTAAACAAGGGATCTAACCATGTTGTCTGCAATGCTCCAAATCTTAAAATTTAGTCTAGGGGCAAAAGAATGAGAAGACACGACTCTTAGTGGTATTTCAGTTTTCTTCTTCCGACCCCTTTTATTAGAAAACACCTGGCTGTCACCCTTACAACCTAAAAATACAAATGAGTCAATAGGATAGTAATGTGTTTTAACAGAGAGTGATGTATATATCTTCATAGTACGCATATGGATGCAATTAGGATACTCTAGGCCGGAAAACCAAACCAAAGGAATTCCTTTGTCTAGATACATGACGTCCCCTCTGTAGACATCTAGCTTTTATAAAAAATATTTGAAACCTGAGCATATCCAAAATGTAATCATATTTATCTAATGCTACTATATCATAAGTATTTGAAGTCACTACATCATCCAATTATCTTGCATGCACCACATGGGAGTTTCTGGTCTCAGAACGTAACTTTTAGTTTTTTTAATTGTTACAACTATAGTCTAATAGGGCTGCTATTCTGATGTTATCAACCCCCCAAAATATAATTTTACAAATAAAATCACAAATATGTGGAACACTCTTACTTTCTTTACTGCTTTAAGCTTAGCGCTGTTCATACGTTGTTACACGCTGTACTGTATAATTTCATCTGAAAGTATAAAAAAATTCCTTTATACTGAACTTGTGTTGCAATTTGCGATAATACGGCCTATGTTATATGTATTATAAAGAAATAGAGTTGGTGCCATAAGGAATTGTTGTGATTCTCTTCTCTGTCGTGTAAAAGCTGGACTGGTCTTTTACGAGATTTCAATCCACGCTCCCTACTACCTACGTATAGCAAATAAAATTATCGGTTTCAATACCAAATTAATCCTTTCTTTGCGCACATCAAATAAAAATTACTAACAGGCTAATCACTCCGTAGGTTCAGAAATATACACTGGACAGGGGCTAACTGGTAACTTAAGTTGGCCCCGGTAAAAAAAAATTAAAAGTGGGTCCAAACTGACAGAAAGTGGGCCGGCACAAGTAGGCAGGAACAACAGAAGTATGGAGGGCAAAAAGAAGTAGGCTGGTCCAACAATACCATAGTGCAGCACAAAATACTGCTTCATCAGAACCAAATACCACAGTGCAGACCAATATACTGCCCCAGCAGAATTAAATACCAAAGCGCAAAACAAAATACTGCCCCATTGGAACCAAATGCCACAGTGCAGCACAAAATATTGCTGCCCTGGCTGCAATTCAGGAGTGCCCATGTGACTGCCAGCCAGGTGTATAAGTACCTGTTGCCCCTGCCATTAATTCTGAGAACATCAGATTAATATGTTCCAACCCATGGCCAAGGATTGGGTAGCTCCCTGGGCATCGGCCCATTGGAAAATTTCCCCGTAGGGTCTATGGCCAATCCTCCCATGATGCTGGATGAACGATTTCAGCCCAGGCCCATTCACTTAAATGGGACTAAGCTGAACTTAGGCCATGTAACCGATGAGCCTGAGATCACTGGCCTATTAATAGGTCGCTGCACTTACCAGAGCACCGCAGCCTCCTGAAACAGCTAATTGGCGGGAGTCCTGGGTGCTGAACCCCCACTTGTACCAAGGATAGTCTATAAATAACACAATCTCAAAGAAAAAAAAAAAAAACTAACATTTGAACTAACATACAACTTGTTTAAAAAAAAAAAAGAAGGAACATAGGGGGCCATTTATTTAAAAATATAAGCCACTTTGTGGTGTATTAAAGGCACAGATTTTGTTGCAAAGAGGTTATGAAGCAAAATCTGCCTCTTTTTCCCGCTCACGCCACTTTTCCAAGGTGGCGGAAAAAGGGAAGAGGGTGGGCCGGCCGGCCCGTCTCACTTATCATTTTCTATGCCAGTGGAAAATAGTTTTAAACTAAGCCAGCAAGGGAGCTGGCGTAGTTTAAACCATGCCGTACAGCCAGTGGCACCAAGCGCCAAAGTTGTGTAGAGGCCTGCACCTCTATATAACTTTGGGGCATCTGCCTCCAGCGCATGAGGATTGAGACCGGCATGTAAATCCCCAATAAATTACATCCATTGTCTTAAAAATAGAAAAAAGTTATCTGCTGTGTATGACCACCTAAAGAACTCAACTGAAGTCATGAGAATGCAGTATTAAGGCGTGTTCACATCTGTGTTGACTTTTCCCTTCTTCTGCTCTGTTAGTGGAACAGAAAAACATGGATCCGTTAAACAGGTTGAATGAAAGATACAAACAGACCGCCTTCCATTTCTGTCATTCATTGACTTTAAAAAAAAGAGAAAGGTTCATTCAGTCATATCTTTTATTTTTAGATTTATTTATTTTTTAAACCAAAAATAATAGAAACCTACATGAGCAGACACTGGGGGTCATTTATTATAGTGACTTGTGCCTGTTTTTTCTAATTTTTCCTTGTTTGGACAGACTAATTGTTTAAGCCGCATTTACTAATCATGCTGCGCCTGTTTTGGAGTCTTTTTAGACTCGTTAGATTTCATGGTGTGGGCAAATTTTGTGGGTGTGGCTAGTTTAAGTATGAATTTTTTCTTATTTTTACTCCACGCCAAGGGTGGCGTAGTTTTATTAGTCTATTACATGTGTGGCCCTGCGACAATTTTATTTAAAAAGTTGCATCTTTTTTTTAAACATAAAACGTGTATATGGCTGCAACTTTTTAATATATGTCTTTTCGCTAAACATTTGAGCCTAATTCCTGAGCCGACCGACGAGTTGTCTAATTGCACAGGATCCACCTGAGCCCTGATGAATAGAAAGACACCTCGCCTAATTCATCCCCTGCTGGGCGACTCCTTGTATATACTATGCTATATAATGACAGGCTAATCAACTGCGCCGCTCTAATCGGATTCTCGGAAAAACAGACGGACATGATAAATGACCCCCACTAACTGTGCGTAACTGAACTAAAAAGCCCCCATGTAAAACAATGGGGATCAACTTTTTTATTTTCGTTACTCTGACGGAACAGAATAACGGAAAACTCAAAGCAGACATGAACACGCCCTTACTCGGGAAAGGAACTGTAATATTCTAGACACCTTGCTGGTTCACAGGCTTTATTTTGCTATAAGTGCAGTAAATTTATCTGTCTCATTAATTTAGATTAACAGAGACGGAGAAGAGTAATTTAGTATTCACGGGGTTTTAGTAAGTAGACAACGTCCCGCTGTTTCTCCACAACTCTCACTCCAGTAATCTGCTGATTAGTCCTTTCCCACTCTGAGAACTGTTTTATCTGTGAACTTTATCTGCATCCTGGTCCCTGAGCCTAAACGATTGTATTTTAAAGCTCAGTCAAATGGAGCCGTGTGCTCCACCCGACACAAGCACCTGCTTAATTCATAGCACCTGCAATAGAAATAGCATAAAATGATACAACAGGTGAATACGAACAGAGAATCAATATACTAATATACTAATATATATTCCGAAATTACTCTTTTTCTTTTATTAAAGTTTTACATCCAACAAATATATAGCAGCTTCACATTTGTTACAGCAGTAATAAAGATATAACATTTTTCATTAACATATGATTATCTTCACATTACATATTTAAACTGCCACATAGAAATATATAAAGAAGAGAAACATACAAAAAACAAAATTAAAGTAATAAACCTTTCAAGTATCGGGTATGGTCTGAGTTTGTGGGGAGAATGCTATATTTCACCTAATTCTGACAACAGTTCAAGATCGAGAGTCAGAGGGAATATCTGAGATTTCCCCAAACTAAGACTTCTCTTCTATTTTCATCGTCTTCGTCCCTTTAGTAATCTTGGCATAAAAATATGTCTAGCAATGTCGGAGAGGTTTTTTGGGTGTGCTTCCTCCATAGGTCCCATGAGGCTTTAAATGCCTCATATCTGTTTAGTTTGATTGCGATCATTTCCTCCATAGAATGATTATATTGTAAAATATTAATTAGCTCGGTCACTAAAGGAAGATGGGGGTCCTTCCTTTTTTTAAATAGTTGCTGTCCTTGCAGCTAATAGAATGTGACCTATCAGTGTGCGAGCACATGAAGCATAATGCTAATTGGGGTGTTTTGAGAGGGGACACACCCGTAACCTCTCCAACAAAATGAAACACGCCAGACCAAAATCTACTGAACAATCCCACCACACATGGAAAATTGATCCCACATTGTGTATATATCCAGAGTTACAGTTATTTCAATATACTGTATATACTGTACTGTATACTGGAATACTTAAAAACCTCTATTTCAGATTTACTGCATTACTACAATTAAAGGGGTTCTGCAGTTGTTTTAAACTGATAAGCTATCCTCTGGATAGATCATCAGCATCTGATCGGCGGGGGTCCGACACCCGGGACCACTGCCGATCAGCTGTTTGAGAAGGCAGCGGCACTGGCAGTAGCGCCGCAGCCTTCTCTCTGTTTACAGCAGGCCCAGTGATGTCATGACTAGTATCACTGGCCTGGGCGGGGCTAAGCTTCATTAGAGTGAACAGAGCTTAGCCGCCGCCCAGGCCAGTGATATTAGTCGTGACGTCACTGGGCCGGCGGTAAACAGCGAGAAGGCTGCGGCGCTACTGCCAGTGCCGCTGCCTTCTCAAACAGCTGATCGGCGGGGGTCCCGGGTGTCAGTCCCCTGCCGATCAGATGCTGATGATCTATCCAGAGGATAGATCATCAGTTTAAAATAACCCCTTTAAATTTACTGGCACACCAAAAGTATAACCTTGGGTGGAATTCAGGGTTAATAAAAATCTAAATCACATACCATATATCCAGGCTTTGCTCACATTGAAGTGAATGGGAGCAGCACTGCAGTGACCAGTTCTGTCCACTACACAATGGACAGAGCTGTTGTAGTTCTGGCATCGAAGCTACTGCAGAACAGCTGATCGGTCGGTGTACAGGGCATCAGACCCCTGCCAATCAGATATCGATGACCTACCATACATAGATACTGATAATCTATCCAGAGGAAAGATCATCAGTGTAAAACTCCCGGAAAAACCCTTTAAAGGCCCTTTTATGTGGGCCAGTGATGGGTTGGACGAATGTTTACTCCGGACAACTGGGCCACGTAAACTGGCTAAAAAAAGAAAAGACAAAAGGGCAAACACTTGTTTCTTGTTCGATTGCATCTTTCATTTGGACATTAAAATCATTGGTTGTCTGGATGTGCTCCTGGAATGGAGCTGTTTGCAAGAGGAGTGAGTTTTTTTTCTGTATTTGAAATACAACTATAATTTTGGGTTGAGGGTTATATGGTAATGAATACATCTTCTAAACAGCAAGTAGTTTCTTCTTTAAAGTGGTTGGGCCCCCCCCCCCCCCATGGCCCCAAATCTGCTATGCCAAAAGAAGCACACTAACCTATTCAGTGGCACTTCGTTTTAGCACCGAGGTCCTATCCCCGCTGCTTCTGTACCCTTGTAGACTGCTGCAGCGGTACAAGCAACCATGGTTGGGACATCACACATCTGGTCCACAGAAGACAAGAAACAGCAGGGATGGGACCATTAGTGCTGGTGAATAGGTAAGTGATTTTCTTTCTTTACGCAGAGCAGATTTGGGCCAAAACTACAGTTGTGGCAGGCAGGGTCTGACTGGACTACGAGAGTAGAAGACGATCTTCCTGTGGGCCCAGGCTCTAAAGCTATAGTGGGCTCCAAAGGTCCAGGAGAAAAATCCCATTGGATCTGCCTTTGGATCCCTTCACTTGTTACTAGGGTCTATTTCACCTATTAGGCTACTTTCACACCACCGGTGTGAATTCCAGCAGGCTGTTCTGGCAGAGAACAACCTGGTGGAATTCGCCGAATCTGGAGCTGCCGCATGCTGACGAATGTCCGCCAGCCCCTTTTAGTATAATGGGGTCTGGCAGAGATCCGTATACATTCTGGCAGACAAGTTGGAGGATCGGACGGACACAAACCGCTGCATGGTGCGGTTTGTGTCCTGATGATTCCCGGCTTTGTCTACTGGAACAGCGAGATGGAAAATTCACACCAGAGGCGTTAAACTAGTCTTAGACTTTATCGATGATATATGGCTTGGGCCCCAATTTCCTCTGGTGGGCCCAAGGAACCCCAGTCCAACACTGGTGGTGGGTGTCTGACAGTTACTTTAACATTAGATTGTAAACCCTCGAGGGCAGGCTCCTCTCTACTTCTATACCAGTCTATTAGTCATTAAGCTCATGTTTATTGTACTTTCTGTCTTTATGGTCTCATGTTATGTACTTAAATGCTTTATTCATATGCCTTAAGATAGGCAAAAAAAAACAAAAAAAAACTGAATAATGGGAAAATGCCTTTAATTATCATACTAATGGCTAAACACTGCAGGCATACCTTGAGGAAACATCTCTAACGTCATGTCATGATGCCATATCTGCTCTACCAGTCTCGCAACCACCGTACCCATCAGCCAATAAGTGTAGGACACATCCAGGACAGAGAGCCAGGCCGGGTGTGTCCCCTGCATATCTGAGCTAGACAAACAATAGCAATCTAAAGCTAAGGGAAAGGTGTGATGGGGGCAGTTCTTGAGCTGATCTCTGGGTTGGGTCAGTCGACTCCAGGGATCAGGACATCCTGGTTCTAAAGCTGACGTTGTATTCTGGCAACGTGGGTATAAATAGGTCCTCATCTCCCAGCTACAGCACTGATCCTCCAGGTGCTCTCCTGACACTGACAGAGAAAGTACAGAACCTCAGGTGAGTGGCTGCAAGAAGCCTGCACAGGTAACCTTCTGCAGAGAGCAAGAATTACCCTCGTCTCTTCTGCGCTCACTTATTTTGTTGCATTCTTTATTACATGAGGTGTATATTAATAGGTGTCTATCTACATGAACATACCTATCTGCAGGACACAAATTAGTCATCATAACTAATTGGCTACATAATTTACTCTACATAATGATTACAGCCGCAACCATGATGTGGTTCATCCTCTAGAATTTCAATAAGGATTGGCTTTCAGGTTAAAAAGCTATATTGTTTTGTTTGTTTTTTTGCATTTTTTAACTACATTGACATCTGATGCGGATTCTTTCAGGTCTGACTTGAAAAACAGCACTGCATCAAAAGGATGGATCCCATTGTAAGTCAATGAGGACCATCCAGCGGCAGTGCTAATCACATACTGTAGGTTTTTAGGGTGTTTTTTTCAGCCAAAGACAGAAGTGGGTTGGAAGAGAGTGAAAAATGTAACTTGTAACTCTCCTTCCTGATGGATTCACTTCTTACTTTGCCTGAAAAAAGCCCCCAAAAACCCAAGTGTGAACCCACCCTGATGGATCATGCTTTCCACTTTAAATGGAAACTGCCACGTCTAGGTGAACACGGAGAAAAGATCTATAATAATACAAGTAGGATCTCCACTGCTTTTTGACTTCCACTTCTAAAAAAGTGACCAATGCATATTAATAATAATCTTTATGTATATAGAACCCACATATTCCGCAGTGCTTTACAATGACATTTAGGGTGCATTCACACGACCTTATGTATTTTGCAGTCTGCAAAACACAGATCTGCAAAAAAAGACGTCCATGTTGCATTCGTCTTTTTTTATTTTTTTGCAGACCCATTATAACAATGCCTATTCTTGTCCGCAAAACAGACAAGAATGGGACATGTTCTATGTTATGTATGGACATATGGATGTGGACAGCACATGGTGTGCTGTCCGTCTTTTTTTAAATTGGTCCGTGTGCAATCGGCAAAAAATATTGACCAAAATACGGTCATGCGCATGGGGGCCTTACAATCATACACACATTTATATGGCGTCAACAGGTTCCGCAGTGCTTTACAAAGAATGAATTCACTCACATCTCTGTCCATGATGGGGCTCATGATCTAAATTCCTTCAGGAAAACCCTCGCCTATAGTTATCAATCTTGATTTGGCAACTACATGTATGTACGGTGATCAATAAATCAAGATCCCATCTCAGCGGTTCATACCCATGCTGACTAAGAGACAGTCAGACACTAAGAAACGTAATAGGAGAATGATAGGATATACCTTACTTTCTGATATAGCCAATTCCATCGCCCTGCGCATTGTTTGCACAATGTACATGTCATAAACTGTTGTTTGCTCAGTAATGTTACGTGCTGTAATCCGGTTTTTGTTCACTGAGCATTATACTTTCTCTTACAGACATCATGCAGACCAACCTGTTTGTTTGTTGCCTCCTTCTCCTCTGCTCAGCGTTGGGAGAGGCGGCTACAAGAAAGCCAAAAAAGCAGCCAGTACCTGATGCCGGCAGCACAGCCAAAGCTGAACCCGAAGCAGAAGCCCCTGCTCCACAAGTCAAAACCCTTGCAAGAGGCGAGTGTCTATGTAGTACAATAATACTGAATTATAATTTATTATTTTGTTCTACTATGTATTGCAAAGGTGATAGGAGCGAGACAATGCCAGTCCTATCAATATCAAGAGAGCTGAGGCTAATACAATTCATTCTCATCCCCAGTGCCCAGCAGGCATTACTAATGACTAATGGTGGTTCTTCTTTGCAGGCTGGGGTGACAGCATTGAGTGGATTCAGACCTATGAAGAGGCTTTGGCCAAGTCTAGGGAAACGTAAGTACATGCCTTTATAAGATGAAATAAAACAAAGTAGAAAATGCAGAACTAATTAATTATGTACAGAAAAAAATTAGATTTGGGTCATAGTGACAATGCAATGTTAGCACCGTGCTTAGGAGCAGTGGAATATTACATATAGGAGATAAGCTACCCATTTCTGGTCCAACGGGAGTCAAATATTCTAAATTTACATTGCTTTTACCCATGTATTCTATGTAATTATTTATATCACATACTGGTGATCATTTTCAAAATTTTGAAATCAGAATGAAATGGTAATGATATTTTATGTTAAAGGGGTTTTCCGGGCTAACAATGCTGCGCAACAATATCAGATCGGTGGGGGTACGACTCCTGGCACGCCCACTGATGAGCTGTTACCTGCAGCTGCTGGCACCAGAACTACCACTGAGAGTGGAAGAGGAAGAACAGCGCCGTTCAAAGTGTAGTGGCCATACTGGGTTACTGCAGCTCTGTTCCATTCCATTTTAAAGAGGGAGCTGGCCTGCAGTAACCTGACATGGCCACTACACTTTGAACAGCGCTGTGCCTCCTCTTCCACTCTCAGTGCTAGTTCTGGTGCAGGTAACAGTTGATAGGTAGCGTGCCAGGAGTAAAACCCCCACCGATCTGATATTGATGACCTATCCTGATGATGTCATCAATATCATCAGCAAAGAAAACCTATTTAATAATGTATTCAGTATTCTATATACATCCTATACTAAATATATAAGTATTTTTCCCTGAATTTACTTGTCCAATTCCCTCTGCAGAAGAAAACCCCTTATGGTGATTCATCACTTGGAAGACTGTCCCTTCAGCCAAGGTAAACCTGATTCCAGTAGAGGAATTGTAATAAAGATTGCTATAGTTAAACGTTCCAGGAGCTCGCTGCCTGGAAACTATGAAATAAGCTGCTGTTGACAGATCCTGGCAGATTATGCCTTCTGTAACTTTATACATCCTGCAGGTTATCTAATTAATATGTCCAGGATTATGTTTTGATTATCTAATTTTTGCTGTTTAAAGGGTTTTTTCGAGATTCTGATACTGATGGCCTATCCTCAGGATAAGTCATCAACATGAGATTGGCGGGAGGTGCGGCACTCTGCACCCCCGCCGATCAGCTGTTTGAGGAGGCCGCTGTGCTTATCGCAGCTTACAAAGCACAGCGCCACCCACTGGATAGTGGCCATGCTTGGTACTACAGCTCAGGCCTACTCGCTTGAATGGGACTTAGCTGCGCCTGGGCCACATGACAGATGAATGTGAAGTCACTGGC
This sequence comes from Bufotes viridis, assembly GCA_033119425.1. Lineage (NCBI taxonomy): Eukaryota > Metazoa > Chordata > Amphibia > Anura > Bufonidae > Bufotes > Bufotes viridis. Next base: position 118,133,224 of record CM065595.1, on the reverse strand, counting down.
CAAGGAAGAGGCCGCAGCCCCTTCAAACAGTTAATCCTGGGTTTCGAACCCCACCATCAATATCAGAATCTCAGAAAACTCCTGAACAGCAGATCTGGTACCAGCAGCTTATTAAAGGCTTGTTGTCCAAATTCAAACTGCAAGCTGAATCAAGGAGATCTAAGGTGTCCTGTTGCTGGGATGTATTTTTGTACATGTTGGCCATTCAAATGAATGGCCGTCCATGTAATAAATGTCTGGTCTGGTCTGGTCTGTCAGAACTATTCTTTTTTAGTGACTTTCCATTTTGTCTTATAGAAGCCCCCCTTTCAGATATCCCTATGCCTAATCAATTATAATAGTCTCCCAAATTGTGAGAAATCTTTCTGATCATTAATGAGGAGTATATATGAAACCATTTCATCTACATTTAAAGAGGTTTGCCATGAAACACAGTTTACATTTTTCAAACCAGCGCCTGGATCTGAATACTTTTGTAATTACATGAAATTAAAAATTTAGTATAGCCGTTGAGTAGTGTTGAGTGAACTTGTATTTTAAGTTCGGCGTCCAAAGTTCGGGTTGGGGTTATCGAAGAATCCCGTTATGGATTCCGCTACCACCTCTTATCCAATCCAGTGCTGAGCCACGCCCCCTGCACTGATCACATGACGGTGACGTCACCCCAGGTCCTTAGTGTTGTCCAAGGTTTGGGTTCATTGAAGAATCCCCTTATGGATTCCAAATGCCATTATGGTCTGTGGTAGCGGAATCCATAACGGGATGCTTCGATAACCCGAACCCAAACTTTGGACGCCGAACTTAAAATACAAGTTCGCTCAACATTACCGCTGAGTTATTCATTAAAATGTATCTGTACAGCGCCACCTGCTGTTTGCTCATTTTGTTATTTCATGTCCACCACACTGAGGTGAACACGCACCCTCATATTAAATCTTCTGCTGCCACCAGCCATTACCGGTAGAAGTTGCGGCAGTTACAGGGAGAGAGCTGCAGCAGAATGGACACGCCCCTTGAGATGGACACATGCTAGTTGAGCAATTGAAGCAATGAATTAGGACAGGGATGCCCAAACTACGGCCCTCCAGCTGTTGTAAAACTACAACTCCCACCATGCCTTGCTGTAGGCTGACAGCAGGTAGGCTGTCTGGGCATGCTGGGAGTTGTAGTCTTGCAACAGCTGGAGGGCCGCAGGTCGAGCATCCCAGAATTAGGAGATCTCTGAATCCATGTGAGATACAGGGCTGGTTCTAACCTTGTTTGAAAGATATTATCATGTACTATATATGATATCTGATTTTTAATGTTTACATCACGGTATAACCCCTTTAACCTATAGGGCATGCTGGACACACTGCAGCCTCTTGTACATATTAAAGGTTTTCCTATACTGCTTTTTAGCAAGACCCTTACGATTTCTCTCTCCCATGTAGAACTGAAGAAAGCTTTTGCTGCTGATGCTATGGCACAGAAATTGGCAAGTGAGGATTTTATCATGTTAAACGTTGTGGTAAGTTTATGGTTTTTCCTATCACATAATGAAGAGCCTCATGTAGCCCTGGTACATGATGTAATGCTGTATGCCAGAACGGTTGAGAACCGTGAGGCATCACATAGTAATGCACATTCACATACCACAGTTACGCCATATAAATTTGATTAGGGCTGTATTCAGACAGACATAACTAGAAGACCTGGACGTCCTCTAATTCTAGTGATCTGCACCTAGATGATCATGTACCCTGGTCCCGTATATGCTCATGTAGATCTCTGTCTCTACAGCACCCTGTGGCCGATGAGAACCAGTCTCCAGATGGATTCTATGTACCCAGAGTCATGTTTGTGGGTGAGTTTTATTAAGCAACTAATCATTTTCAAGTCTTGTTACTAATACTTTACAGGCGATTCCTCAGGGTACTTTCTCACTTGCGTTTTTTTTTTCCGGCATAGAGTTCCGTCATAGGGGCTCTATACTGGAAAAGAACTGATCAGTTTTATCCCCATGCATTCTGAATGGAGAGAAATCCGTTCAGGATGCATCAGGATGTCTTCAGTTCAGTCTTTATGACATTTCAGGACGGAGATAATACCGCAGCATGCTACGGTTTTAGCTCCAGACAAAATTCCCATTGGAATGTATTAGTACCGGATCCGGCATTTAAAATACCGCAATGCCGGTTCCGCCCTTGAAAAAAATATAACTGATCCGCCTCTCCGCATGACGGAGAGACAGATCCGTTCTTGCAATGCATTTCCGTTTGCATGCAGATTGCCGGATCACTCTGCCGCAAGTGTTAAAGTACGCTAAGTCTTGACTATTGCACTTTCTGTAATGCAGATCCATCAATGACCGTCAGGACAGATCTTGCAGGAAGATACTCAAACAGACTGTACGCCTATGAAGCTGGCGATATTCCAGAGTGTGAGTATTATACAATATATATCTCTAAAGAAAAAAAACTGGTTTAACAAGTGCAAATTCCTGTTTTAACCACAAAACCTCCAGTGAAAGGATTGATATTAACAATGTGTCGCGGACAACCCCTTTAGTATGGCGGGGGCGGGGATCAGCTGACTGCAGTGGGTCTGACCTCCAAGTGCCCCAGAAAAAAAAGCTGATTTTCTGTGGGAAGCTGCCGCTAGTCAGGCATTTATGTCATATTTGATAGCAAGCCTTTAGAGTGGCCATTTACGTAAGTCTGCCATTACAAACGACACTTCTTTTTAGGGGCCATGGCTCATAGAGGGGACTGGGGGAACACCCTCTGTGTCCTTTTGATGCCCTAATAGGAAATATGGAAAGGGTTTTCCCATCAGGACACCTTTATTTTGTCTTTAAAGAGGACCTGTCTGTCACCACAAAATGCAGTGCAATCTGCAGGCGGCATGTCATAGTGCAGGAATTGCTGATTAGATTTACACCAAAATGTATAAATTACACGTTTTACTGAATCTTTTCCCATAAAACTCTTAGCAATCTGCTCAGCTCCTCCTGCTCTATACCATGCTGCATCAAAGCCAAGGCTAGAGAGAGATGAAAGATAGATGATAGATATTATTCATAAAATAACAGTTCTGGTAAATCTTTTTTTATAACTCTTGCCATTCCTCGGTTTTTCTTCCTAGCCATTTATGAATAAACTGCCAACTGGGCGTTACAATTCTCCTTGTTCAATGTGTGCGCCACTGATTGGACATGGAGTCTGTGGGGACACACTCCCAACTGGTAACACCCAGCTGTCAGTGTATATTCATAAGTTTGTAGGAGGAATAACGCCTTATTCACACGTCTGTGCTCAAATCTGTGGGCAGGTGGTCATCCGTGTTGCACTGACACTGAACAGCTGAAAAATAATTTTCAAAGAATCTCTTCTTAATGATCCGTTAAACACGGATGGCATCCTTGGTTTTCACAGACCCATAGACTATAATGGGCGTGATGGATCCGTGAACACTGACAAAGTAGAGCATGCATCCGTGCTGAAAAAACGGACCCACAAAAAACGGACACTGACGTGTGAATGAGGCTTGACAGAGGAATGACATGTTCCAGAACTGTTATTGAATGGGCAATGCAAGTATACTAAAACCGACACGTCAGGAGAGCTGCCGGGTCCACTTTAATCAGACCGTGTCAATTGCAGTTTTTAGAAAGAAGTGTTTGTGAAGTTATGTTGTAATAGTTGTAAGTATACTTCTCTAAGTACATTTTTTAATTGGTGGCAATTTTTGTAATTACTTGATTTCTGAGGTTTTTTTTTAATGATTGTTATATATGTGTATTATTGTGGGGAACGCTGCTGTTACAACATTGCAATTTCCCTCAGTTCAGGGATTAATAAAGTTTATCTTCTTCTTAACCCACAGTGATCACAAACATGAAGAAAGCTAAAATCCTCCTGCACACCGAATTGTGAGATCACAGAGGAGATCCTCCAGTGCAGCAATGGTGACCGTGATGCACTGAACGCCCCCAATCACACAGGACTATTGTAGCTCCCCCGAAAAAGAAGCAGCAGCGAACATTGAGATTCCTCCTGCGGTTACCGTTTCCTTCCTTTTGTATAGGCTAGAGCTTGTATCTGTTGGCACCTCTCACTGCTTTTCCTGTCTTTGAACTTTGGTTAACTTACACGCTCCTGCGCTCAGCAAAAAATCCATGCCATTCTGCGCAATCATCCTTCCTTTTTACATTGCACTGTCCAAAGATAAGAAACTGCGTTTGGTCAATATTGGTATTTTTGATAGACGATGAATACATTAGCACTGAGTAGTGGCGTTAACAGGAGATCCTAATATATTACCGTTACCTGCTAATAATGTGCTCACTGTGGTCTTTCCTCTTCTCTTTTAATATATTTTATTGCCCAATTTGTCCCTCAACTTTCACACAGTCCACACTGAAAAGGCACCTGAAACATGACTGTGGGCGACTAGAGATTCTCACTGTTTTCTATTTGTCCATGTTCAACCCAGGTCGCCTTTGTAACTTTATACATTTTATATTAAATATTTACTATGTATTTGTAACAAATAAACAGTTTTTATCCCAAAAATTTTGTTGACTAATCTCTTATTTCAGTAATATTTGTCAGGACGAGTTCACTGTGTTTAGTGCTTATAGGGGCAATACAGTTGTACATTTGTTCTCATTGGAGTAAAGGTAGTAAGCTGCTGCCTCTGGTGGCAGCTCATCTCACCTGTGAAGAAAATAATTGGGGGGAGGGGGAACGGGACTTTTGTCTGCCCACCTTTAGGTCGTCTGATATAATGACCCCTAAATCCCTTTCCTCAGATACTGAGGTTAGTACTGTATCACTGATTTTATATTCTGCTCTTGGGTTTTTACGCCCCAGGTGCATTATCTTGCACTTATCGACATTAAATTTTAGTTGCCAGATTTTTGACCATTCCTCTAGTTTTCCTAAATCCTTTTCCATTTGGTGTATCCCTCCAGGAACATCAACCGTTACAAATCTTTGTGTCATCAGCAAAAAGACACACCTTACCATTGAGGCCTTCTGCAATTTCGCTGATAAAGATATTAAACAATATGGGTCCCAGAACAGATCCCTGAGGTACCCCACTGGTAACAATACCATGGTCTGAATATACTTCATTGACTACAACCCTCTGTTTTCTGTCCTTCAGCCACTGCCTAATCCATTCAACAATATGTGAGCTCAAGCTCAGAGACTGCAGTTTATTGATCAGCCTTCTATGTGGGACAGTATCGAATGCCTTACTAAAGTCCAGATAAGCGATGTCTACTGCACCTCCGCCATCTATTATTTTAGTCACCCAATCAAAAAAGTCAATAAGATTAGTTTGACATGATCTCCCTGAAGTAAACCCATGCTGTTTTTTATCAATCAACCCATGGGTTTTTAGATGTTCCACAATCCTCTCCTTGAGTATGGTTTCCATTAATTTCCCCACTATTAATGTCAGGCTTACTGGCCTATAGTTGCCTGATTCCTCTCTACTACCTTTCTTGTGAATTGGCACAACGTTTGATAATTTCAAATCTTCTGGGACGACACCTGTTACCAGTGATTGGTTAAATAAATCTGTTAATGGTTTTGCTAGTACACCTCTAAGCTCTTTTAATAGCTTTGGGTGTATCCCATCAGGCCCCTGTGATTTATTTGTATTAATTTTAGACAGCTGACTTAGAACCTCTTCCTCTGTAAAGACACATGCATCAAAGAATTCATTAGTCTTCCTCCTTAACTGAGGTCCTTCTCCTTCATTTTCCTTTTTAAAAACTGAACAGAAGCATTCATTGAGGCAGTCAGCTAGTTCTTTATCATCTTCCATATACCTTCCTTCTTTTGTTTTTAACCAGTTGCCGATCGCCTCACGCAGGATTGCGTCCTGCGGGCGGACGGTTCATTCCTCCTTGACGCGCGGGCGCGCCATCTCGCGAGAGGCGAGATTTGCTGTGAACGCGCGCGCGTGCGTTCACAGGATCACGTCGGGGACAAGGTAAACTACAGCCTGCCAGCGCTGATCGTGCGCTGGCAGGCTGTAGAAGTTAAAAAAATGGCATATCAGACGCTGTTTTGTTAACAGCGTCTGATATGCTTGCTGATCGTTCCTTTGGTGGTCCCTTTTGCTTGGGACCACCAAAGGAAACTTTTATAAGTGCACCAAATCACCACACAGACCCCCCCCCACCCCCGTCACTGATTAACCCCTGATTAACCCCCGATCACCCCATGTCACCCCCCTGACACTAATTACCATGCAAACCATCTTTCTTGTACAGTTCTTTTCCATTCCAGTTAGAGTCAACATGAGACACAAAGCCAAATCCCTCGTTCAAACACCATTCACCAAGCCATACATTGAATTCTTTAATACGCAACTGCTTGTCATGCTGACGGTTATGCACAGGCAGAACTGCAGAGAATGAGACAGTCGATGCAATCTCCCGTATATCATTACCAAGTGTGTGAAAAGCTTTCTTCACCTTTGAAACTTCATTGCAAGCCAGATCATTTGTCGCAATATGGACAATAACATCCACGCAGAAATTTGTATAACTAATCTATAACATGTGAATATACTCTAAGTGTCAAAGATCACCAGACAACCCTATTTTCCTAATACATTCTATCTGCATTACATGCAAATTCCTAATGTAATGTAGATATAGTTATAGTAAGACATGGTCACGCCTTGGCACTGGAGACAGCCTAAAGGCCTAGAAGACTGCAGTGTTATACATGGTACCTGGGCACCTTGTTACAGACATTGAATTGTGGCCCAGGAGCCTAAATTTACACCACTTTATTGACCAACTCTCCTCCTTAGTTTGGTCCTGGAAAGTTTCTGTTTAGACCTCATGCGCACGGTCGACGCTGTCTTGCGTTCCGCAAACTGTGGATCCGCAAAATATGGATACTGGCTGTATGTATCCTGTTTTCTCGGTCCCTATTATATTATAAATTTCATGCAGCGACACCATCTTCTTTCACTCTGGCTAATAGATGAACAGGAATCTCTATTAGCCCACAATGTTCTGATAACATATTTGAAAATTGCTTTTCTAAAGTGAAACTCCTCCTTACAGGATATAATTAGGTTAAAACATGCTGCATGGATTGTTTTCTTCAGATAGTTTTATAGGGATGTTTCTTTCTCTGGAACAGAGCTCAGATAGTCTCCTTAGACATGGGTTTTAAAGATAATGCTTTTCAATACCTGCAACTGCCACTAGAGGGAGCTTAGTACAATAATGGAGTTTAGTGCATAAGAATGCAGTGGGTGCTTTGCTCCCTTTAGTGGCAACTGCAGGTAGTCAGCATTCTTACCTTTTAAACCAAGGGAGGACAGTCACTTCAGAGTTGATTTAAAAGATATATTTGATTACTGAGGAGGCTAACATTTATTGTCAATCAGAAAAAATGATAACGGGTCTACAAACACTTGCAGGTAGATAAGCCATACTTCATGTAAACTTTTGAATCCCTTTAAGCTATGGAAGAGAAAAATGATAGACACATGACATTTATCACAGAGAAAATTTTTATTTTCCAATCTCTTAACTGAAATGGTCAGTTTTTTTTACACCTCTCAGACATACAGTATATTGCTCCTATTGAAAAGGGTCTTTCCACCTGCAGACATCAGACATTCAGACACACTCCCAGCAATGGAATTGCCATAGATATGTATCCAGAGTGAAGAGTAACTTAATGATCCTTTAATTTAGGGCTCAAGCACAGGCCCACCTCCATCCGGGAAACATGGCCAGTCGCCTGGACAGACGCCGGCTTCTCTGACCCAAACTCACTGCATTATAGCCATTTCCGAGGCAGGGTTCCTATGTGACCACTGGTCTATGGTACTGTACTCACACGATGATTGAGTACAGTACAATATAACGCACCAGTGGTCAGATAACTGCATTGTAAATCAAGCAGGGAGTTCAGTCAGAGGAGTCGCTGGCGGTCTGGATGATGCAGCCGACACAGGCATGTTTCCTGATCGTGTGAATAAGCCCTTTTGCTCATCATTGTTTCTTTGGGGTTCTACCCCCATAAGCATTGATACCATACTGATATATACCAAAGGCTACAGCTTTTTTTCTTTTACAAAACAGAGCCACAAGGCCATAGACCCACGCTGATAGGCTAGCAATGCTTATGCTGGGAAGCCTCTTTTGTAAATCAGATTACTATGGGATGCACTGTTAAGTAAAGTAGGAAAATACGTTAATGCAGCTAGTATTTCTATGGAAAAATGTCCTGATCGTTGCCTGGAGAAAGGTAAGTTCACCCAAAGTTTAGGCTCAAGCCTGAACACCAGTCGTATCTTGCATGGCTCGAGTGTTAGCATGTTATATGGCCTACTCTCATCCAGAGCTGCAGGGTGCTAATCTTAAAAGATCATCCACCAGTCCAAGCAGGACTTCTCTGGTGATTCACATACTGGGAAGTACGGTATATTCTTGGCAAAAAGCACTGAACACTATATATATATATGTTAATAAAAAATAAAGAGGCTGCTCCTACTTATTAAGCCTGTATTACACCAACAAATTATCCGACCAATTTCTAGTTGGTGTGTATAACAAAAGATCTGTGTGTGTAAATGGCCATCTGACCAATGATTGGTCAGAAAATCTGTCAGATAACCTGTTGGTGTAATAAAGGCCTAAGGAGGGCAATCAGCTGTTATCTGTGGGGAAACCTGGCAGTATGTGCTCAATTTCCTTCCATTTAAATCAACTCAAAGGGTTGCCTGTGTGATGCATTAGTGTACGTTCAGGTGAAAAATTTACTGAGTTTTAGGCTACATTCACACGACCGTAGTGTATTACGGATCCGCAAATTGCGGATCTGCAATACACCCAGCCGCACCCCCCATAGAAATGCCTAGAATAGGATCTGTTCTATCTTTTGCGGAGCCGCGGACCGGAAGTTCGGGGCCGCGCTCCGCAAATGCGGAAGCGGAGAGCACATAGTGTGCTCTCCGCACCTCGTCCGGCCCCATAGACAGTGAATGGGTCCGCACGCGGACACATTCACGGTCGTGTGAATGTAGCCTTACAGTCGCAATTTGAATCGCAATGCATGGAAAATGACATGCAGTCTGGTTTCCACCATGGATTTCACCCTTTGCAATGCACGCGCCCCTTAGAAAAATACACACATAACACAAGTTTACGTTACTGCAAAATTGGAGCAAAATCCACGATAGAAATTCTGCCCTATGTGGAAAACCCTTAAAAGGGGTTGTGCAAGTTTGGAGGTTTTTTTTTGCCACCCCCTCTGTCTTGGCCAGACCTGTGAATGGAAGCTCACATGCTTCACTTCCTGGAGTGGGCTGCTCTGCTGCGCTCTCTCACTGTATACATCTGGTTTGACATTACTGCAGCCAATTGCTGGCTGCAGCAGTGATGCAAGGGGAGCAGGTCACGGCTGTGGCCAGCGATTGGCTGCAGCAGTGTCAAACTGGACGTTTACAGCGAGGGAGTGGAGCAGAGTAGCCCAGGCCAGGAAGTGAAGAAGCGGAGAACCAGTATGGAGAAGCATGTAATTGAGCTCAAGAAAGTATGGGGGGGGGGTGTTTCAAACATGCACAACTCCTTTAAGGCACCGCACACATTCCACAGCTGTCGACTGAATAGTGGTTCGGCCGACAGATCTCTCTCCCGACTCCCTCATACACATACAGGATATGCTTGGCCAAATATGCATGTGTATGCAATGGGGAGAAGGGAGTAAGCCGCTGCCAAACACTTCTGGCGATGATCTGGCGAAAATATTAATTTCACTCAATCCTTCTCAGCCTTGACGCCATCTGTTGGGGAAGAGTCAGTGCTCCCTGTGCACATTAAACTGTCAACTGAATCCAAGGGTCTCTGTGGTTTCAGCCAACAATACACTAATGTGTATGGGGTCTTTTAAAAACCATTCTCTACTTTGGCCAAGAGATGAGGATCATCATTTATCCAGTGTTTGTCTGCAGGCAGGTTGAAGCTTACTCACTGCTCAGCCACCCTATGCAAAAATGTTTAAGGGCACCTATCATCAGATTTGTCCCTATGACACTGGCCGACCTGTTACATGTGCACTTGGCAGCTGGAGGCATCTGTGTGGGTCCCATGTTAATATGTGCCCGCATTGCTGAGAAAAATGGTGTTTAAATAAATGCAAATGAGCCTCTAGGAGCAATGGGGGCGTTGTCGTTACACCTAGAGGCTCTGCTCTCTCTGCAACTGCTGCGACCTCTCCACTGTGATTGAAAGGGTCAGATGTGATGATCTTTCCTTCAAAGTGAAGAGGGCGTGGCAGTTGCAGAGAGCTGAGCCTCTAGGTGTAACGGCAACGCCCCCGTTGCTCCAAGAGGCTCATTTGCATATATTAAAACACCATTTTTCTCCGCAATGCGGGCACATATGAACATGGGACAAACACAAATGCCTTCAACTGCCCAGCGCACATGGAAAAGGTCAGCCAGTGTCATAGGGACAAATCTGCTGACAGATGCCCTTTATTGTAATGAGAGGAGTCTGAAAAAGAACCAACAAGCTCAAAAACCACCATTTCAGAACCATAACGAGTCTTACAAGAGGAAACAGTCAACCTGCATATCATCAGTGCTATTATCCGCATCAATCCCGTAATACAGAAATAACTGCTTTTAGAGTGTCTCATTTTTTCACAAACCTTCTGTGGGACACCATAGTATTTACATGGTAGCAATCTGACAAGGACAGGTCACCAAGTCATGCCTGCAGCAGGGTGGAAGGGACGGCTAACCAGATAAAGGCACATTAAGGAAATTCTTATGGGAGATATCAGCTGCGCTGTAAAAGACGACTCGTTTTACATCTTACTTACTCTATGCAACAAGATCTCCAAGCCTGCAAGTATCTTAACAAGCCCTTAAAATTCCAATCCAATAACAGGGTGCAGTTTACCACGATTAAGAGCAGCTTATTCCCCCCAGCGGGAATGTAAACCTTCACCGAGCAAACCTATAATGAAAGGAACCATCACGAGAAGCTACAGTGAATGAGAGCTGATGAATACAGCAATGTGCTTTGCTCTTTTCACCCAAGAGCAGCAACTGGACAAGAACCGTGACAGGTAATTTGTAGATTATGAGAAAGGAGAAGGCACATCCACAGAGGAAAAAAGTGTCCCTGACGGTTTGCAGAAGAGTTCTGTGACAAGCACTGGTCTACAGCAAATAGACGGTGCAGCACCTGATCACGACCTCCAGGGGAAGGGAGACCTAGATACCACAAATCACACTGCCTTCCACTGACAGTGTATGCCTATCCCTGAGAAAAAGGGAAACCGTATCCCAGACTGTTTGGTCCAAACTCTGGAGCAAGTCTTTGTTATCTGAATACTCCCACTCGGATGGATAGAGATGATTCAGTCTTTCGCACACTTGGACGAACTTTTTCACTGCAAAATGCTGAACTGTGAAAGAGAAAATACAAGTGGAGGTCTTGTCAATTATTAAGAAGGATAAAGGCTATGGACACATTTTATTTTTTAACGATTGCATTTTTACTCATAAAATAAAATCACTTTTTCCAACCTGCGACCCTCCAGCTGTTGCAAAACTACAACTCCCTGATAGCTGTAGGCTGTGCAGGCATGATGGAACTTGTAGTTTTGCAACAGCAGGAGGGACGCAGGTGTGCATTAAAAATGATCAGCTGTTTTTGCGTTATAGGGGTTAAAAGTCAGTCTGTGTGCAGAGTATCAGTTGATGGCTCATGTGAAGCCTTATCTCTGATCTCCTGACCTCATAAACACTCATTAAAGCTAAACTCAAATTGGATGCGAAATATGGATACGAATATGGCTTAAATGAGTGTTTATGAGGTCAGGAGATCAGAGATAAGGCTTCACATGTGCCGCCAGCTGAGGAGACTGATAAGTAATACTTTTCAAACAGAATGATTTTTAACCCCGGTATCATAAAAACAGCTGAACATTTTTATTAAAGACCAAGTGAAAAAATGATTTTTAACCCAAAATAATAAAATGCAATCATAAAATTAAAAAAAATTGCCCCACAGTTGACCAAAGCCATTAAAGCGGCTCGGTCACCAGATCACCCCTATTAAACCAGGCACATAGCCTGGTAGGGGTGATCCTGCAGTTTAAAATAATACATTTCTTCTCACTGTTGGCGCTTCGGTTGTTGATAAAATCAAACTTTTATTCCTTTGCTCGCAGGCAATTTCTAGCACCAGGAGGCAGGCTTTTTCAGTATGAGCACCGCTATGTCACGCCTAGCGACTGCTAAACACCCCTCCTCCCATGGTGTGCTGTCCGCATCTTTTGCAGCTCCATTGAAATGAATGGGACCGCACCTGTTCTGCAAAAATTGTGCAATGGATGCGGACCCATTCATGCAGATGTTTGAATGGACCCTAATCAGGGGCGTAACTACCGGGGAAGCAGGGGAAGCAGCTGCTTCGGGGCCCGGGCTTACAGGGGGCCCGGCAAGCACGTGTTGTCCTCACTCCTCTCCCTTCTAATTACTCAGTGAATCGCTAATTACTCAGTGAATCGCAGTCCCTTGTCTACTTAAAACTTATTTTTTCTTTCTTTCAGAAAAGCTTGCCCTGGGGATCGAACCTGCGACCATTAGGTTCAAAGGCAAGACACTTAACCACAAAGCCATATGAGCTGATAAGCTAAATAGCTAAAAAAAAATAAGACCTCTAGATGTGGAGAACTTTGATAGTGTATCCATACACATTACAGCTGCACCAGCACATTGTATATGGATGTAGCAGAGCTTGGTGTGTTGGGGCAGCTGTAATGTGTATAGATACACTATCAAAGTTCTCCTTATCTAGAGGTCTTATTTTTTTAGCTACCTGGCTAAGCAGCTCATATGGTCTTGTGGATGAGTGGCTTGCCTTTCATCCTAATGGTCACAGGTTCGATTCCCTTCACAAACTTTTCTGAAAGACAGGATTTTTTTTTTTTTTTTTTAATACTGGACTTTTACTTTACTGCCACAGGGAGGAGGGGCTATTGGCACTATAATATTGGCAAATGGGGGGAGAGATAGGCTAATGGTGTTTGTGGAGAAAGGGGAGAGGAGCTGGATACAGAAGAGCTACTCTGTGCACTTTTAGAGGTTTTGGGGACTACAATATATTTTTGCAGGGTCAGGTAAGTCCTGACTTGCAGGATCCACTGCAGTGGCTATAATGTACATATCTCCTCTCCTAATTTATGCAGCTCCATTGAAAGGAGGAATTAGCAAACTGACGTGAACACACTGATAAACCTGTAATCATAGGAAATGTTTGCTATCACACTGTATGTGCGGATGTACAATACCATAACATTTTTTTTCGTCCCGGCATCTTTGAAATTAATGGACATTTTGGATTATTAAATCCTTTTAAAGGCCCCAGACTCTTACCTCTTCTTTTTTTCTTCTGCAATCTGTCTTTGCTTTTCCTTAGCAATAAAATCTGCTTCTGAGCTGAAGTCCACTCTGTCATCTAAGAAAAGGTTCTGCCAAAACCCAACAAGTCAATACCCAGAACCCTTTCTATAGAATTATACATAAAAATAGTCTGATCACAGATGCAACTCACCTTAACCCCAATTATGTCACCATCTTTTAGGTTATATGGCGCCACCTGCAGGTTATCGGCTTTCTTTTTCTTCTTTTTCTTAGACACTTGCTGAGTCTGACATAAATAAGCAGTCTAATTAGATCACTAAAAAAAACACTCATTGGGTTTTTGTTGTGGATAAATCCATTGTGAAGGGAAGAAAAATTATTAAAATGGATGGTCATTGGGTATTCTGTAGATGAAACTAATGGGTTGAGTGGGCAATTTGTATGAATGGATCGGAGCGCTAGTTTTTTCGTATCATCAGAAACGCATACACTCACCCAGCTGGATATCGGAAGCCATTCATGTTTATCTGGAAAGTACTTTGCAATCTCAACTTTGTCCACGGGCAAAGAGCAATGGGTGGCAATCTTCTGACGCAGAGCGGATGCTGTGCATCCGCGAGAAATATTCCAAGCGATGTCCACAGGTGGGAAGTATCGACACTCCCCTGGGACGGAAAGTTGAATCCGCAGAAGTATATCTTGAGGTCTAAATGATCAAGATGGAAATTTGAGAATTTTTAATTTCATACTACATGCCTTCTAATATTCCATCGTGTAGTGCAATACTCACCCGAGAATCTCCTCCTCCTGCAGCGGCTCCACACAAAGTGTTGTGTTCAAACCTAGTTTGTAGTCGCTGCAAAGAATAGAGAAAGTAGTACTCATATGGTCAAGACTTAAATTTTTAAAGGGTTTTCCAGGAGTTAAAAACGGATGACCTGTCCTAGGGTATCCATAAATGATCAGTAGAAGTCCTTCTCTTAGCTCCCCCACCGGTCAGCTGTTGGAAGGGGTCACTGACATCGCACAAGCACTATGGCATTTTCCTCAGCCACATGGCCTTTGTGCTGCTCAGTCCCATTCTAGTGAACGGGATTAAGCTGCAACATCAAGCACAGCCACTACAATGTACGGCACTGTGCTTGGTATACTAAGAGAAGGAGTCCCAGGAGTCGGACCCCCACCAATCTGATATTAGCAAGAAAAAAGTTTTTGTCCTTCTCTGAGCAACGTGGATAATCTTTGCTGCTGGATCCGCAAAAGGAAAGGTCCAAAGTTTTCACTGTCCAACAAAATATAAATACCGGATCCGCGCTGATACATTGGAACAACTGAACTGTCTGGTGTGAACCGTTTCCAATCCGGGCGGACACCGGGTCGGGCTTTTTAGCAAAGTTTTATGTCAATGTGTGGAATCTGCTATTGTGCGGTTTGAAGTGGAGTTATATATCTTGTAAGTAAATAAATGTCTATTCTGCGCAATCTGTGTTTCTGGAACTTCACTATTCGTGATACGATTGTCCACTAGGACCACAACACACAGAGGCAGCATTGCAGTCAGTCTGTGACCCTGGAGAAATAAACAAGGAGGGTGTGAACCGAGCACTAATCCTGCTAGGAGTCCACCCGGATTGGAAACAGTTCACACCACACAGTTCAGTTGTTCAAAAGTATTAGCGCGGATCCGGTACCAATCTGATATTGATGGCCTACCCTAAGGATAGGTCATCAATATTTACCTCCAGGAAAACCCCCTTAAGTTCCCCCCACTTCAGATCAGCTCATCTGCTGGTCTGTAGCAGCAGGAACATGTCCTACTGTTTAATCTACAAATGGAGATCAAGCATGCTCAGCTTCCACCAATGAAAAACTCTTTAGCGGAAATAAAGGGGATTACAAGGAGCCGAATCCCAGTTTTTAGATGGGTTGCTTCCCTGTGACAGAGTAGCTTTCTGTTCTGGTTCATGGAGAGGGATCTTGAATGGGGAGGGATCTTCTACTATGACGTCCATTTGCCCTCACGGACATATGGATAGGGACTGTCTTAACGGGAAACCCCTTTGTCTGATGTGCATATGCTCTAACAGGTCACCTGATTTGCACGTGATTTAACCGTAGCAATTTTCCTAAACGCTTGTTGTCCAAGGTCCAGACACGAAGGTACTCCGGAGAAGGAATCCCAAGAGCATCAAAAACTGTTAACGTCATAATCTGAACAGAGAAGTAAAGTATGAAAATGGTTAAACATTTGCAAGTCATAGCGCACAATACTTAGACAACGTGGACACTAAGTCAAGCTTATTTGTGAGCTCCACAATGCAATACACAAGGACTTGTAGATACCTGAAATTTAAGGTCTTGTAGTGAAGCATCTTTGGATATTTCTATGTGGCACACAAAGCAGAAGTCAGACTCCACATCTTCCTGTAGAGAATTCGCTGTAAAAAGCAGAGAAACAGCAAATTGTTGAATGACCAAATTAGGTTGTTCACTGCATAAATAGAAGTAGTAATGCCGCTCACAGGTGGTGAGCCAAAAAGTGTCATAAATGCACAGTGCCACACCTGTCCACAGGTTGTAGGAGGTATTGCAGCTCAGTCTCATTCTCGAATGGAGTTGAAGTGCAGTAGCAGACATGACCCGTGGACACGTGTGGCAAGAATTCTGGAAGAAAGCAGCCATGTTTTTCTAATCCTGGACAACCCTTTCTCATGTTCCCCTATGTCTCTGCCAGTGGTTTGCCCGGTCTCTATTAAAGACATATCTGCCACAATCTGCTTCCCAGTCAGAGAAAATGCAGCTTAAAGGGATTATCCAAGAGTAATACAGACCTTGCAGAATGGCCGACTAGTGGTGGAGATCATAATTACCTGCTCCCCGCTGCCGGGTTCGATGCCTAACACTCCCAGGCACGTGATCCATGGGAAGCAGGTCACCTCTGCAGCCTTTTATGGCTGCAGCAGTCACGTGTCCCCGTCAACAGATGTTGATCTCAGAGTGACAAGGAGCAGAAAAGCTGGCCCGGGCCCAGACTCTGAACCCAGCGGCCAGGACCAGGTAAGTATGATCTCCACTGTGGGTCGTCCACTCTGGAAGGCCTGTCTTAAAGCCCCTTCACACTTCTCAATTGAGCAGACAGTTCTTCGGAAGGAAGCATTCCTTTCTGACAATCGCCTGCTCATCAGTGAAGGGAAGAGCGATCGGCAATGCCATCGCTCGTCCCCATACAGAATCCTTGTTTGCCGCAGCAGCACCTGTTTAGGCCAGTGTTCCTCAGCTCCAGTCCTCAGGGCCCACCTAACGGTCAGGTTTTCAGGATTTCCTTAGTATTCATCAGGTGATATAATTAGTTTCAATGCATCAGGACTTTCCACGGGTATTTATTCTGTGGGATATTCTGTAATCATGACTGGTAGGTGGGTCCAGAGGACCGGAGTTGGGGAACACTGGTTTAAACGGTAGGATCTGGTGCCTGCAAACAATGATTTAGTTGTCCCCACCAACCGTTTACCTGATGAACGAGCGTTTCACTCGTTCATCGGGTAATCAGCGGCACCTTTACCCAGGCAGATGATTGATAATAAGTGTTCGTACGGGCACTAACATGTAGATACGCCTTGAAACTGACTTTTGGGCAAAAAGGAAGAGAAGGATAAAGTTTTAGGTGCTGCTGTTATTTAGTAACCTGGAATAAAACCAGAAAAGAAAAATAACATGGGGGGAATTATCATTGTCTTTGTGGTATAACACCTGCATCATAAAGACACAAATCTTTACAAAAACATAATTTGACAAAAAATTTCTTATGTTCCTGCCACTCACGGCACTTTTTTCCCCCTTCCTCCATGGCTCTTAGCTCTACAGATTTACTATAGGTTATTCTATAGTAGCTCTGGTTATTCTGGTGCATGGACAGATGAAAATGCAACACACTTAGTGTCGGGTTTTATAATAATTCAATTAAGAATTATTAATTATGGTCATAAAAATATTTTTTTCATAACCACCTGAAATCATGACCTGTCGAATTGTAGACAACCCAATCGATACAATTCACATCTGAGGCCGACTATTTCCTCAGATAATAAGTTCTTTTCATGAGAGATGACATTAATGCTAAAGATGTAGTTTTGACATTAAATAATACGCAGATATTATAAAAATATGCAGATTTTATTAGTTACACGATTATAAACAAATAGGTATATAAACACGATTATATATGCCAAGGAATATATATGGCAATGATATATGAAGCATTACAAGCTTATCATAAGTAAATAAACAATGATATATGCCAATTAATATATATGGCATTGATATCAGGCACTAGAAGCTTCACAATAAGTAAATAAACACATGTGGGTAAGAGCAGCTTGTCACATTATAACAAAGCTATTTGGTTAGGATATCAACACAAGAAGTTAAATTACAGTATATACATCACTTCTGTTCAGAGGAAACCTCATGATATCAGGATGGGCATGTCTAATCCTAGACACCAATATCGAATGCTAACTACATTCTGCCCCCCTCTAACCAACTACACCTCACATGACTTCAGAAATGGGCAAATCCATCCAAGGATATAACTTAGAAGAGATAACTGTATCCTTCCGCCCTATCCTGGACTACTTTCACATCTATGACTTGGTAAGACTATTAAGACAACAGAAATTGGAAGAACTTAGAACAAATCTTCCAGTGGGAATTTATCATCTAGCTTGGCGAAGAATGCTACTATCAATATATTTATATATGTATATATACACAATCATTTAATACTTGGCTAGATTATGAGTCTGGATTCTTCTGCAGGTAGAATGAAGCCTCACAATATCCTAAGACTACATCTCAATATGGAGATGATCAATTAATTAATGTGTTTATATATTCGCCAATCTAGATGGTATGACTTCACCCACATTATCCACATTATCCATTCTTCATGTCTCTTACCAAGTCCTAGCAGGAATCTCACTTCTGCTCCTAGGAAAGCTGGATGGTCCATCACCATGGCTTTCATATTGGTAGACCCCTCAATCTTGGGTGTAGGCTGGAATGTTCTTTGCTTGTTGCTTGTTCCTTTGTTTCTTAGCTTCTCTGCTTGTTCTTTCCCTCTCTCCTTTTTGATGCTCATCTATCTAGGGTAATTATCTCCCTTGTAATCTAACATTACCACCCCCTGGATTAGTATTCTCCAATCAATTAAGGGGGTGTAAACATATGTAATAAGATCCTATGAGATCATGTTTACCCATAATGCAACTATGGAGGATGGTGTAACGATATCCGTCTCGGGATGGCACTGTTGTGCAAGCTATTAACACCATACCATAAAGACTTAACTAGGGTATTTTTGCATCATATACATTTGACCCTCGTCATCATAAATCAGAGATAAGGATAAATGTAGACATTTTGTATCAACTAAAGATAGACAACTTGGAGTCTCATTGACACTATTGATCTATGGGCCATTATGGTATGAATGGGCCTTGTTCTCTAAGACATGTCTGGAGAATCCAGTGTACTCCCTTACAGATAAGACCACATTTGTGGCAATAACTCTTAAGACACAATACTCTCTGTATTTTTACACAGATTGAGCTTGGCATGACTTCATCTTGGCCTGTTTCTACCACACAGCAAAACTTTGGCTCAAACTGTTTCGTAAAGACAATGAGCATGCATTTTGAATATAATATGACCAGGTATCAATATATATACCTATGAAAATGCCTGACATTAGTAAGGGGGCTGTGTCTTTGTGGCATCGTCAGATTAAAACTGGTGTAAGAAATGCCAGTCTTAGTAAATCCCCTCACCAAGTTTTTAATAGATTTAACATTCCCAATGAACCTACCTCCAGGTGGGTGTATCCGCAGTGCAGCTGGATGAGACGTGACATGATTAATGGAATTTTGCTGTGCCTTAGGGCAGTACAGCCATATTGGTAACTTCAGGAAGCCCTGTGAGAAAGTTATCACATACAATGAGATTTTCTTAGCGGTAGTAATACGGATTATAGGAAAGTCAATGATATAACAAAGCTGTCTGCGATATTAGTGATAAACACTGACCTTGGGCGGAAGTTTTCCTTCTGTTATAACAAAAATGTCCCCGGACCGAATTTTTAAATCTTTCAATGAAGAGTCCTGCAAATACAGAGAAAGGAGGAAAATATATATATTAGGGTACGTTCACATGAGACTGAAATGCTGCAGATTTGCAGTGACAAGTTGTACAGTACTAGCAAACTCTCATTCATGTGCTGCAGAAAAAATCTGCAGCGAAAACTGTTCTGTAGTACACGTCAAATCCATGCTGTGTATTTTCATCACATATTTTTCTCTTAGCAATGCAGAGTGTGAAATCGGTATAAAATCTGAAGCGTTTCTGCGATGAAGTCCACTGTAAAAACCACATCATTATGTGCGCTTTTTTTTATTGCTGCAGATTTCCAGCAGCATTTAAATCACATGTGGACCTGCCCTGTTCTTCTAGCAGCCTACTTAAACATTGGAGTTATTACTTTCTAAGTACATCTTGCTGCTATGATGTCTGCCATCCAAAGCACACAAAGAAGAGCAGATCCTGTTCCTCCCTGCTCCATAGACTTCTATAAGCTTCATGTAACTGGAATGTGTTCACTGAAGGTGGATTTTAGCAGTGAATGGAGACCACTCTCCACCTGTCCCACAGAAGACCCATTCTCAGAATCACTGGGGCTCCCAGTGGTTGGATACCTAGCAAATCTACATTTATCACTAACTCTCCCATATGCGATAAATGCTGTTCCTTTGACAAATATTGGGTAATACCAGTAACACTTTTCATAAAAGGGCAACAAAAATATCTGCACTTTTAGCTGTAATGGAGGCGATAGTGTGATGGTGGCACAATTAGACTTGGTTCCACAAAATGCAATGCAATCTTCAGGCAGAACGTTATAGAGCACGAGAAGCTAAGTTGATAAATATATATTTTGTGGGAAAAGATTTAGGAAAATGTGTAATTTATTCATTTATATCTCTGCTTTTTCTAACTGACGTCCATCCTGTGAACATATCTCAGTACATGGGGAGGTGTTATCAGTGATTGATAGCAGTCTCTGTGTAACTGTGTATATAGAGATAGCCGTCCGTCACTGACAGCTGTACACAGGGAGTTGTTATCAGTGATTGATAGCAGTCTCTGTGTAAGTGTGTATACAGAGATAGCTGTCCGTCACTGACAGCAGTACACGGGGGAGGTGTTATCAGTGATTGATAGGATTCTCTGTGTAAGTGTGTATACAGAGATAGCTGTCAGTCACTAATAGCTGTACACGGGGGAGGTGTTATCAGTGATTGATAGCATTCTCTGTGTAAGTGTGTATACAGAGATAGCCGTCGGCCAATGACAGCTGTACACGGGGAGGTGTTATCAGTGATTGATAGCATTCTCTGTGTAAGTGTGTATACAGAGATAGCTGTCCGTCACTGACAGCTGTACACAGAGAGGTGTTATCAGTGATTGATAGGATTCTCTGTGTAAGTGTGTATACAGAGATAGCTGTCAGTCACTAATAGCTGTACACGGGGGAGGTGTTATCAGTGATTGATAGCATTCTCTGTGTAACTGTGCATACAGAGATAGCTGTCAGTCACTGATAGCTGTACACAGAGAGGTGTTATCAGTGATTGATAGGATTCTCTGTGCAAGTGTGTATACAGAGATAGCTGTCCGTCACTGACAGCTGTACACAGAGAGGTGTTATCAGTGATTGAGAGCATTCCCTGTGTAACTGTGCATACAGAGATAGCTGTCAGTCACTGATAGCTGTACACAGGTGAGGTGTTATCAGTGATTGATAGGATTCTCTGTGCAAGTGTGTATACAGAGATAGCTGTCCGTCACTGATAGCTGTACACAGGGCGGTGTTATCAGTAATTGAGAGCATTCCCTGTGTAAGTGTGTATACAGAGATAACCGTCCGTCACTGATAACACCTCTCCCATGTACACAGATGTGTTCACAGGGGTGGTCTTCTGTTAAAAAAAGCTGAGATATAAATGTATAAATTTACACACTTTACTAAATCTTTTCCCATAAACCTATAAATCAATCTGCTCAGCTACTCCTGCTCTATAATGCTGTATTATATATGCTGCCTGCATATTGCACCGCAGTTTGTGGTGACAGGTCCTCTTAAAGGAGAAACAAGCAAGAGACTGACGTTTTTCTCTGCAGCAAAGTCTAAATTTTCCACCATCGCAATCAAGTTTCTAAAAGGAAGAATATACAAAAAGTGAAAAAAGAGGTGATGCCAGAATATATAATAAAACATCACTTGGTGCCATTACCTCTTCAGTCAGAGCATCTCCAGCCTCATAGCACCAGTCCATCCTTCTTAGGTGCCAACCAGCATCACCTAATAAAAAAGGCTCATATGAAGTCTGAACTCTGGGCTTTGCTGAACTGAATTATGGTTCTGAATTCCAAGACATTAATAAGTGCTATTAGAAAGGTATTATTCAAATTACGTCATATTAATAAATGCATGTAAGTAGTACTGTGAAACCATACTGTATAGTCACTAAATAGAACATATTAAAGGGCTGGCCAGGATTTTGATATTCATGGCCTACCTTTAGGACAGACAAGGCAAACAGACAGAAAGTGTATATATAAAACTTTCTATGTGTGAATGTAATGATGATATCTGTGATTAAGATATGTTTATTGGGGAAAATTGTACAATTGAAAAGAGGCTCTAGGACCCTGTGGCCGCCTCTAGCCTGAATACAAGATGAGATACGGTTGGGCATGGAGGTATACAGGTTCTGTATGGTGTCCGTCTACATATTTGCCCACAGATGTTGCAGCTGAGCCTGTAGATCCCGCACACTTGTAGGTTGCCGAAGCTGGTGTTCCAGCTGATCCCATAAATGCTCGATTGGCAATAAATCTGGCGACCGGGCAGGCCAAGGAAGTTTTCCAATGTGGCGAAGACATTCCTGGGAAACCCATGTTCTTTGTGGGGGACAATAATCCTGCTTTAAAAAGCAGGCTGGAAGGCCTGTCATGAGAGGGACATCTGTGGCTGCAGGGTGTCCTGCACATATCACTGAGCTGTTAGTGTCCCTTGTATCACTACTAGGGGTGACCGACATATGTGATGGCCCCCGGATCATTACACCAGCAGTTGGAGCAGTGTGTCGCATCACAGCAGGATTGGCGTGCTCACCGCGACACCTCCATGCTCGACCACAACCATTGTGCGATCCTAAACAGAACCTGGATCCATTGCTAAAGATGATATGGCTCCAGTCTGTAGCAGTCCAGGTTTCTTGGTCAAGACTCCACTGCAAATGACGGTAACAGGCTGTCAATGGCGGGACACGGGATGGGCGCCATGACACCAAATGTCCTTCTGCTAAGGGTTTGGAAATGGTCCAGGCAGAGCCAGGGGTGTGCAATAAAGGTGCTGCCTGTGTCTGAATGGTGGACAACAAAACTGTGGGAGCTGATGATGCTTGGCAGATCAAATGATAACCTGAACTGGTGGTCTGTCTGGGCTGTCCAGAGCCCCTGCTCCTAAAAGCTAGGTCACAACGGTCTAGATGGTGGGCCATATTTTGAAATGACCATGCTGCTTCTCTCAGTCCAATGATGTGCCCCCTCTGAAAGTCTGTGAACTGGGCAAAATGTCTTTGAGTATGTCATACAGGCATGTCTAGCAGTCCACGATCTCCCATCAAGAGGTGCACGACTCAAAAGTAGCCCATGAAAACCTTGGTATAGGGCAACAGGGGGGCTCCTTTATGCAGTCCACGCCTGTAATCAGTTACATACTGCCTGAGACACCACTGCATGCAGAGGATTTGTAGCCGTCCGACATTTCTATATGGGTGCGTCATTTTTCTTTCAATGAGTTATCATATCCAGCGTGTATGATATTTACAGATTAATCTAAAATGAATTGGATTTAAAGGCAGGTTCTCATTCTTCACACACATCCCTTATAAAGCCACGTTAGTTAGCAATACATGTGGTGGATGTGCTTTAAAGATAATGGAAGCATTGCTGCAGTAAACAGCTCTGTACGCTACAGAATGGACGCAGCTGTATAGTGACCGCGCGAAAGTTACAAGGTAACAGCTGATTGGCAGAGGTGTGAGGTGTTGGATCCCTGCCAATCTGATATAAGTTACATCCTGAGGACAGGCCACCAGTGTCAAAATCTTGCACAACGCCTTCATATATATTCAGTTCTTAAATTTTTGCAGGTTAACATTTATGGACACCTTTAAGGAACGTTTTTATTATTATTGCATTTTACTCATTTTGGGCTAAAAAACATTTTTTCAATTCATCTTTATTTCACTTCTCATGTGAAGCGTTATCGCTTATCTCCTGACTTCATAAACACTCATTTAAGCCATATTCTTATTGGTTTGATAAAAGTTTAGCTATAATAAGTGTTTAAGAGGTCAGGATATCAGAGATAAGGCCTCACATGAGCTGTCAGCTGACGGGACTAAAGTCATATACTCTGCAGACTGATTTTTAAACACTATATTTCAAAAATGGCTTAAAATTTTTAATAAAGACCAATTTAAAACTGATTTATGCCCAAAATAAGTACAATCCAATAATTAAAAAAAAAATGCCCTTAAAGGATCTCTGTCACCACAATTTTTTCTATTAAACAGGCTGACATTATACCTGTGAAAATGTCACCTGAATTTAACTCTGCTATTCTTTTTTTTTCAGTGTGGCCCCACCGACCTCAGCGCCTTTTTTCACGCTGACCTTTTGCATGTTTCTCTTCATCAGGTTATTATAAAGGTGCAGGTATAAAGATTCTACAGTCCAAATCACAAGAAAAGTTCTGGTCT
Organism: Bufotes viridis; assembly: GCA_033119425.1. Classification (NCBI taxonomy): domain Eukaryota; kingdom Metazoa; phylum Chordata; class Amphibia; order Anura; family Bufonidae; genus Bufotes; species Bufotes viridis. The sequence goes on along the minus strand of CM065595.1, from coordinate 118,108,928 downwards.
ATAGTACAGGCTGTAAAGATCTTGGCTTTTTATTTAGATTAATTAAATCGTTAAAATCGTTTTTTTTCAGTGTGCCCCCATTTTTGTGCAATTATAACTTTTATTATATGCAAATTAGCCTCTAGGAGCAGGGGGGCGTTGCACCTGCTCCTAGAGGCTCTGTTTTCCCACCGCATGTCACGCTCTTCTACTCTTGATTGGCAGGGCCAGGCCAGCGTTGGTCTCCTCCTGCCGCGGGAAATCTCGTGCCTGCGTTGTCCCGTTCAGTACTCGGCGAAAGCACAGTGAGGTAAGGACGCTTGCCGGCTTCCTCCCTGTGCCTGCGCCGAATACTGAACGGGACGGCGCAGACGCGAGATTTCCCTAGGCGGACAGGGCTGGCAGGAGGAGACCAACGTTGGCCTGGCCCTGTCAATCAAGAGTAAAAGGGAGTGACATGAGGTGGGTGAACGGAGCCTCTAGGAGCAGGTGCAACGCCCCCCCTGCTCCTAGAGGCTAATTTGCACATAATAAAAAAGTTATAATTGCACAAAAACGGGGCCACACTGAAAAAAACGATTTTAACGATTTAATTAATCTAAATAAAACGCCAAGATCTTTACAGCCTGCACTATAGACCAGAACTTTTCTTGTCATTTGGACTGTAGAATCTTTATACCTGCACCTTTATAATAACCTGATGAAGAGAAACATGCAAAAGGTCATGTACAAGGTGACAATGGTATGTTACAAGCACAAAATCATCATGCTGCGGAGACTGGAGGAAATCTTAATGTACCTTTCCTTTAAAAAATAAAAAAGGGTTCTCACTTGGTAAGCCGGCTTTCTGCAGCATTTGGTCCAAGCACTGAAATAAAACATAGGCTATAAGATGTCCAGCACTGAGAACTATATTCACTTGCATAAGAACACAACTTTTTTGAGTAAATAATCTCAATGAATATTGACAGAGAAATACAAGTACATTACCAGTGGTGTAACCCCCCCGTCGCCCAACCACCAAAGAAAAAAAATTGGCTTTTTCGAGACCTCTGAATAGGTTATCAGTATCTGATCGGGGAAGGTCTGACACCTGGGAACCCACAGATCAACTGTTTGGCAGTGGCGCTCACAGTAGCGCAGCGGCGTTCCCTCAGCTTTTTCTAGGCCACGTGACTTCATCTACATCGGTCACGTGGCCTAGGCGCAGATCAGCCCCATAGAAGTGAATGGAGCTGAACTGCGATACCAAGCACAGCCGCTCTACAATGTACGGCTCTGTGCTTGGCGACAGGGCGAAGGCAGCAACGCTCACAGGAGCGCAGGTGCCTTCTCAAACAGCTGATCAGATACTGATGACCTATCCTGCGGATCAGTTCTAAAATCTTGGAAAACCCTTTTGAATCATGAATGGCCATGTGTGGTACACGGATAAATGATATACACCATCAGACATGCCATTGAAACCAACAGCCTAATTGCAGTGGCCTCCCTTGTGCTGCTCAAACAGCACTGACCCACCAAGGCTTTGACTCTGAAGGCGTCCTACTCTGGCACCATTAGCAGTAGATCCTTTAAGTCCTGAAAATTTGAGGTGGGGCCTCCATGGATGAGGAATGCTTTTCCAGCACATCCCAAAGATGATCAACTAGATTGAGATCTGAGGAACTTGGAGTCTGAGTCAATACTCTTTTTCAAGTTTCTTTTATCATTCCTGAACAACTTTTGCAGTGTGGCACATGATCTTGCTGTAGGAGGCCACTGCCATGAAGGTGTGTAATTGCCTATACAAGTTTAGGTATGTGGTACATGTTCTTTGCACCATTTTGGTAAGTACTAACCACTACATACCCCAAAAATCCTGCTGTTTTTGAGATGATCTGACCCAGTCGTCACAATTATTCCCTTCTCACAGTTCCTCAGGTCCTTACACCTGATCATTTCTGCTTCCAACACATCCAGTTCAAGAGCTAGCTGTTCAGTTCCTACCTAAGGGTGACCTAAAAAAAAACGCTGACTTGGGATCTGCTTCAAAACTCAAAATTCTACCCATTTTAATGGGAGTTTCGGAGCAGAATCTGCACCAAGAATGAACTTGTCACTCTTTTTTTCCATTATATCAATGGGAGGGGGATTGCACACATTTTCGGTGCGGATTATAGGTTTGGAATCTCCACCCAAATACACGGCGGAAAAACTCTTTGTGAACTCATTCTAAGGGCTCATGCACACGACCATTGTTGTTTTGTGGTCCGTTTTTCACGGATCCGTTGTTCAGTATCTGCGTTTTTTTCCCCCTCTAATTTAAGTCCTCTTCTGTTCCGTTATTGCACAAAACATATCCGTCTTGTTTCCGTATTTGATCCGTTTTTTGCGGATTGGAAATGGAAACAGTAACTTATTAATCACCAAACACATGAGCAATATGGGCTGGGCATAGCATTTCTACAGTACGAATCCGCAAAATACGGATGAGATACGGATGTGTTCCGTGTGCATTCCGTATTTTTTGCAGACCCATTGACTTGAATGGAGCCACGGACAGTGATTTGCGGACAATAATAGGACATGCACTACTTTTTTGCGGAACGGCCATGCGGACATACGTAATCGGAATGCATACGCAGTACCTTCCGTTGTTTTTGTGGACCCATTGAAATGAATGTTATAGTTAATGGGGCCGGCGGGCATTCCATTACAGTCTGGCATTGCCAGATCCAGAGAGCTCCGGCAGGCTGTTCTCTGCCGGATCTCTTACCGCATACCTGAGACTAGCCTCAGCTGAGCGCTTTCTATTAAGCCAGTAGCGAGGAGAGAGAGCACTCAGACGAGCCATTCTGTCTCCTAATTTTAGAGATCAGCAAGGGTCCCAGCATTCTGACCCCCACGGATCAAAACACTTGATAGGTCACTATTTTTTTAAACTGCACTTACTCTTTAAACCTGCATATTTCACAGTTTCCATTAGGTTTACCACATATTCATGTTAAGTCAAGAGGGTACAGAAATCTGCTAGTAGCGCTGTGTACCATAGATATATAAAAAATAAAAAAAACAAACACCATTTCTATTTTGTTCTGCTAATTTTCAGTTTCGGCTTTCAGGTGTGTGTTATTAGGCTGTAGTACGAGCATGACCTAAAGCATTATTAAAAAATCTGTCCCATGATATCAAGCAATACAAAGCAATTGGGAAAGCTATTGATTTGGACACATACCTCCTTTACTGTCACGGTTTCATCCAGGATAATGTCTTGCTCCTGTCCTTCCTGAAGATCAGTTGCGAGAACAAATGAAAGGAAGACCTGTATAGAAATAATGCAGTTTATATGAGGCGCTTCCTACACTGTTTAAAAGCGTATTCCCACCTTGCAATAAATGCCTTATAGACGTTGGTCCTGCCTCTGGCCGCCACATTCGGGATGATAATGAATGGAGAGCTGTGATTTATACAATACACAATGGTGGAGGTAGAACGCCATTGGATTTGAAAACACATACCTCAGAAGTGTTGGGTGCTCTGCCTCTACACAGACCCAAAATTCTCCTAGCTTTAATGTCCGCCTCCTGCACTGTGGTGTGCTCAGAAACTGGAGAAAAAGAGACATGTGTTTATTGGTCTAAAGGTAGTAAGGAACAGCTTTACTGGTGATCTGAACACAAAACATATAAATGAAACTGGCTTTAAAGGGGTAGTCCGAGCTACAGATATTGATGACCTATCCTTAGAGGTCTGTGGGGGTCTGACACTCTGCAGCCAGTGTACAGAACAGAATCAGAGCTACAGCGCCCCAGCACAGCGACTACACTGTGTGCAGAGCCGTCTGCTTCTAGCTCTGTGCACTGTATAGTTTCCGGTACCAGCGGCTGCTGATCGGTAGGGGTGCCGGGTGTCGGACTCCCTTTGATCTGACAATGATGACTTATCCAAGTCCTGCAAAACCACTCTGAAGGGGTTTTTCAGTTGTACACAAAAAATCTGCGATCTGCGACCCACACCTTGTGTTTCCATCCCAGTGCAAGACTAACAGGAGTGTCTGAGGTATCAGGTCTCTGCCTTTCCTTCCCCTTCTATCTCGAATGGCACAGATCCAAGCCTGCTTAAAGCCCTGCTGGAAACGCCCAGCTCTACCACACGGCATCATTGCTGACATCACGTCTACATGACAGGGTTTAGGAGAATGAGCAGGTAAGTGATGTCGACAGGTAAGTGGTTTCGGAGTATTGTAATCGGGATAGTAAACCAACACAAAACAATCACTATTAGTAAGTGATAATGTGTTGCTTCCTGTCAACTAATGATCAAAACCGGAATACCCCTTTAAAGAGGACCTGTCACCGCTCCTGACATGCCTGTTTTAATAGCTACATTCCCCATGTAATAACAATTCTGGAGCATCTATTCTTATGTCTCTATATTGTGCCATTCCTCTGTTATTTCTACCAGAAGTTATGAATGAATTGCTATTAGCCTTCAGTAAGGGTACAGAGGGGAGGTAACCAGTTGGGGGTGTGTACCTGCACAGACTCACTCTATCCAATCAGTGCTGCCATGTTCAGACTGTGCAGGTACCCCCCCCAACTGGTTACCTCCCCTCTGTACCCTTACTGAAGGCTAATAGCAATTCATTCATAACGTCTAGTGCAAATAATAAAGGAATGGCACAACATACAGACATAAGAATAGATGCTCCAGAATTGTTATTACATGGGGAGTGCATGAAGCTATTAAAACAGGAATGTCAAGAGCGGTGACAGGTCCTCTTTAAGTGTCACCTTCTCCCTAGACAAGGGATGGGCAAACTGCGGCTCTCCAGCTGTTTCAAAACGACATCTCCCAGCATGCAGCCTACAGCATGGCATGGTGGGAATTGTAGTTTTACAACAGCTGGAGAGCCGCAATTTGCCCATCCCTGCCCTAGACTATTTACTTACAGCTTTTTGTCAGTCTTCCTTTCACTACTCTTAAGACACTGCACAATGTTACAGACGATTGTTGGGAAGGACTCGTTCCTTCCGACAGTCAGCAGCTTGTTCAGTGAAGGAGACCACTGCATTTACATGAAGCGATCTCCTTCACAGTATGAGAACCAAGGATTGCTATTGCGATTGCTCGTCCTCATACAGAATAATTGTTTCTGGGCAGCAGATTGCTGTTTAGCCCGCATGATCTGTTGCCCAGAAATTATAATTGGTGTGCCTGCACGAACAACAGGATCACCCGCTGAACAAGCGTTCGCTTGTCCATCGGATGATTGGCAGCACATTATATGGGTTGAATGTTCGAAGGAACGTTCGTTCTCGATAATCTGCCCAATTATAGGGCAGCCTTTAAACATTACTACACAGCACACTGCTCAAGTGTCCCGTGAATGCTGTTAAACAGAATTATTTATTTTCTGACTAGTATGCATCTCATGTCCATATCAAATATAACTGCTAGAAAATGTGCAGTTTTAGGCCTCATGCACACGACTGTATCCGTTTTGCGGTCCACAAAGCTTGGATCCTTAAAAACGGATGTGGTGTGTGTGCCGTCTGCATTTTATAGACCCATTGTTTTCATAGGATCCATGGTACACGTTATGCAAAACAGACATACGGGTGCAGAAAGAACACGGATGATCCATATGCTTTCCGTATGTCTACGTCTGTTCCGCAAAGAGATAAAACATGTCCTATACTTGTCCACGGACCTAATGAAGTCAAGTAGTCTGCAAATATGGATGCAACAAAGACAGTGTATTTTGCGGATCCGCGTTTGCAGAGAGCAAAACAGACACGGTTGTGCATGAGGCCTTAGGTTTTAAACAATTAGATGTGTCAAATAATTTGGACCATCAGCATTGGCATCTCACCCGGTGGGAACAGCTTTCCGCTTTTATGCACAGGTCTCAGGCAGGCTTCACCTAATATAGAAAAAAAAAATCCAACCTATAAATCTTTTCTAAGACTAAGAGCGAGGCTCATGTACAGCAAAAGCAAACCTGTCAAAGTGTGAACAGAGAACTGAAATGCTTACCACATTCCCCTTCTAGCCCCAACAGTTCAGCTGCTTTTCTGCGGAGACTTAACATGGTCTGAAAACAAAAAAAAATAGAAAAAAGTTCTGTTGATAAAAGACTAAGGCCCCTTTCACACGAGCGAGTTTTCCGCGCGGGGGCAATGCGTGATGCGAACATATTGCACCCGCACTGAATCCTGACCCATTTATTTCAATGGGTCTGTGTATATAAGTGTTGTTTTTCACGCATTACTTCTGCGTTGCGTGAAAATCACAGCATGTTCTATATTCTGCGTTTTTCATGCAGCCCTGGCCCCATAGAAGTGAATGGGGCTTCAGTGAAAAATGCATTGCATCCGGAAGCAAGTGCAGATGCAATACATTTTTTAACTGATGGTTGCTAAGAGATGTATGTTGCTTGTAAACCTTCACTTTTTTATCACGCGCGTGAAAAACGCATCAAGATGCATCGCACCAGCGCGACTGAACGCAATCACAGACAAAACTGACTGAACTTGCTTGCAAAATGGTGCGAGTTTCACTGAACCAATCCGGAGCCAATCCATGACGCTCGTATGAAAGAGGCCTAATGATTTCCTCATGTCTTCACACTGACTATACTGATCACCGGGAAGTCAATTACTATAGCAGTGAGGAGAACGGACAGATGAAGAATTTAAAATCTTAGTTACTCACAGAGTCAGGGTCTGCAGTAATCTGAACGATTCTCTTCTCAGATCCTGTACTGTACCAGTCCTGGACTTGAATGTAGTATAAGCTCGGGTCAACAGCCATCTCTTTTCCCGCAGCAAGAACCATTTCCCTGAAATCAAAAAAAGTTATCCTCATTCGTCTTTGCAAATTAAGAATTCAATTTTATATGGTAACCATCGTAAGTTAAGAACTTTTCCTATCAAATAAACGTTATCTGTGTATACACCATCCTAATTGGGGTGAGGGGTTCTTACCCCTCTTCATGTGAATCCAGTAGAAGAAGGGAGCTTCCATCTCTGAGGCCCAACATTTTGAGGGTTTTGTTCATATCTTCCATGGCAAAAACACTCCAGCCCTCACTGGTTTCTGTGGAAGGGGAGCACAGCAATGACTCTTTTGAGGGGCTACCAGCCAATGTCTGCTGCAGGTCTCTCAACTGAAAGTTGGACGGGAAAACTCTCTGGCATTCTGAGTACTTCTGTGAGCAACTGTTGCTTTCGGTTTGACATGGACGCATGATTGTTAGAAGAAGAGGAGCACAGTCGGGTCCGCTCTGCACGCACAGACCGCCAACCTGCATTGCAAATGAAAGGAGGTTTCAGTACATATACTTAATGCAGGAACACATCAACACCACAAAAAGCTGATACTAAGATTAATTGTTGACTCTTTCAGACAGAGCATAAAGCTGCCTCGTAAAACGATGCAGTAACAAGGAGTGAGCGTTTAGGGAAGGACAATAAAATTAAATTTTTGCAATCAATATAATGATATTTTTCTTTATTTAGGCTACATGCACATGACCATATCCGTTTTGTAGTCCTCAAACCGCGGATTCACAAAATATGGATACCTTCTGCATTTTTCTCAGTCCCATTAATAGAAATGGCTATTCTTGTCTGCAAAACGGACAATAATAGGACACCTTGTTTAATTTGCAGGACAGACATACGGATGCAGACAGCACATGGAAGACATCCAAATGACGTCCGTTTTTTCTTCTGGTCTTTGTGCAATCTGTGATCTGACACAGATCCAAAATGCAGCTGTGTGCATGAGGCCTTATTCATAGTGCTCTTTGGATGACGAGGTGCAACTGCCCCTTCTGGTTGTCCCCAAAACCCCAGCATTCAAAACTTATATATACTACTGGGTCATGGCTGTCATTGCCATCTTCCGCAACTTTGTATCTGGGACTGGTCTGGCAGTTGTCAAATTGGAGTATGTGTCACAACCCCTTCAACTAAAAGTGATCCATCCAGAATCCTTTGTGACGGGTCATCACTTGCTAAGGCTACATTCACATGACCGTATGGATGCATCCGCCCTGCAATTTTGCGGAACGGGTGCGGACCCATTCATTTTAATGGGGCCACAAAAGATGCAGACAGAACACAAAAAATATAAAGCAAGTCCAAGGAACAGGAATTTTTTATATAGTGCTAGCCCTGTGCATTCCTCAAAATGAAGAATGCACACGGCCGGCATCCGTGTTTTGCGGATCCGTAATTTGTGGACCACAAAACACGGCAGTCGTGTGAATGTACCCTAAGACACAGCCTAAACATATTTGGGCTGATGCTCATCAGGCTACAAGATTAAACATGTATTTATTAACAAGCCTGAAAAGTTTATTTTTTTTTTCATTTTACTCATTAAAGCGATAGTCCCATCTCTTAAAGTGATAGCATATCACTAGGATATGCCATCACTTTATAATCAGTGGGGGTCTGACTTCTCGTCCTACACAGACCCTCAGTGGAACGGAGCTGTGCTGCAGGGTCCTTGAACAGGGTCTGGGACCTTAATTGGTGGGTGCGCCAGAGGTCAGACCACCACCCATCATAATGTAACGCCATATCCTCACTTTACAGGATGGGAATATCCATTTAGGTATAATTTGCCTACTAAAGAAGAATTCTCACAAAATATGCTATACATTTTTGACTGTGCGGTTGAGACTGCCAGAACCCCGGTCAAATGAAATTTCAAGCTGTGCCTTACCTGCTTTCCATTCCAAACAAATATATCGCATCCATCATGCACTCCAACACTCACGAGATTCTGCTCAGCATCTAGAAAGAAAAAAGAAAATAAAACATAAAAGGTATAAGGTTTGCTTACAAGAGCAAATGTAAATGAAAATGTGTCTGATAAGAAATATGCATCCACCAGTTAGAAAAGGAGTAGATTCCATGAGGGAATCAGAGAAAAAAAATTACAGGTGAGCACCAAAAATATGGAGGCACAACGGACACCGGTCTTCCTTCCTGGATAACAGAGAGGTCAAGTGTCTCTGTGTCCCATGCCTAAAGTGGAAAAACGGTAAAATAACAAAAGAGAATAATAAAAGAAAATGGCAGATGCCCTGATAAAGCAGGAAGGTCTGCCTCCTGCAGACACGAAGCTAAAAACTGACTAGCTCAGTGTCTGCAGGAGGGGTATAGCTGAGAGGAGGGGCCAACACTTTTTTTGCTTAGTGTCGCCTCCTAGTGGCAGCAGCTATACCCAGGGTCTCCTGTGTCCAGGGAATATCGGTCAGGTATCTATAGCATGGAGCGCTCCCCGGCCGGTGGCGCCATTCCATATATATTTCAAAAGCTCGCACTCACGTGGAGCAACTAGCTTGGAGATGGTTAAAATGGATAAACAAGGAGGGAATTATATTAAAAGTAGTTCAAGAGCAGAAACAAAATGGATCTTTAATATGAACACATTAGTACCTATGGGTTTGAATGCTGAAATAGAGCTATTTGCGTTTGATTAGAGTGAGAGCATGAAAACCGCAGTAAGGTGTAGAAATGGAGCTATATGCTGTCAAAAACGGGTAATAAAATCGTTGGTGGTTTTAAAATATGTAATCATCAGAGACGGAGAGGGAAGGGTTAAGATAGGAAGTCCAATGGAGTATATAAGTAAGGTATCTATGGGAGCCAGATTGATTCCTTGACGAAAAACAGCGTACAGTTTGAAATGCGTTGGAAATTAGGCCCTCACAATTATCCGTAGCTCTAATAGGGACGTCACTAGTTGTTCCACGTGAGCTCGAACTTTTGAACTATATGAAGAGGTGCCACCGGTCGGGGTGCACTCCATGCTATAAATACCTGACCGATAGTCCCCGAATTAAAACCATGGATACAGTATCAACAGCAAGGTAATCTTGGATTTGGATTGACATGCGTTAGTGGCTGCCTATAGTGGAAGAATCAGTGTGATTATCGGAGAGGAGGTGCGCGGTATACTATATACTTTTTGTACCTTTATATACTCACTGGTGAAGCACAGCAATTGTTTTAATATATTGTGATTATTGTATATAAAGAGGTACCGTATTTTTTGCTATAAGACGCACTGGACTATAGGACACACCCCAGGTTTAGGCAACAGAAAATGAGAAATATATTTTCTAGGTCCTCTTTGAAGGGAATGCGTTTACTGAAGTGGTGGGGTCAAGGTCAGTAACTTTAGGGTGTAGCGGGGGATAGTTTTGGTCAGCCCTTGCTGTGTCATCTGCTGACCATTGTAAAAACCAGCAATGGCGCACGTGGTCACCTCATTAAATGTACTTATCCAAATAGATGTGTCTCCTGTCATTGCTGTTGCATCTGGCCATGCTTCTTGATCTGCTGGATTATTTTATTATTACACAAAGTTCAGATACACACACAACTGTACTATACACACACAGCAGTGCCATACACACACACAGCACTGCCATACACACACACAGCCCTGCTACACACATACAGCCCTGTTACATCCATCCAGTTCTGTTACACATATACAGCTCTGCTACACACAAAGTTCTGTTACTCACATACAGCCCTGTTACATCCATCCAGTTCTGTTACACATATACAGCTCTGCTACACACAAAGTTCTGTTACTCACATACAGCCCTGTTACATCCATCCAGTTCTGTTACACATATACAGCTCTGCTACACACAAAGTTCTGTTACTCACATACAGCTCTGCTACACACATCCGCACACACACTTATCTGTAATAAAAACTCACATTTCCCTGCACTAGTGCCAGATGTATAGGTCTTCTCTTCTGGCTACTCCGCTTGATGAGTGCAGATGCACAGCACCCTTACTGATTGGGCGAAGCGCTCAAATGTGCGCTCTGCCGAATCATGAAAGAAGCAGTCAGGGGGTCGGCCATGCTGGATCTCCCTGATGTTTATAAGACGCAGGCACTTTTTAGCAAGATTTTTTTCTTGCTAAAAAGTGCGTCTTATAAAGCAAAAAATATGGTGTCTCCCAGGGAAAGAGAACCATCTTGCAAGCACCACCTTGTTGATGTGACCTAGGAGTCAAAATCCAACTTTTTAACAAGCCTTGGGACTTGACAAGGGAAACTAGCCAAGCCAAATATCCCTCCGTAGACAGCTGTTTCGGGTGCTTGCCCCTCGTCAGTACGGAGTATGAATCTGACTGGCTGAGTGCGATCTCTTGGTTGCATCTTAGGTAGGGCACCGACTCTCTTTAAAAAGACCAGCTGTGTACGGAGACTTACAGGAAGTGCTCGATGGTATGGACCATTGTACAGACCGGACACTTTCTATACATTGTTTGCTGCACCCAGTTGTCAGTTTAAAGCGTATATATTTCGGAATTTCTAACACTCACCACAAAGGTCCTGGAAGACATGTAATCCTGCAGGTAGAAGTTTTGCAATGCTCAGAACATGTCCTTCTACTGATGGATCTAAAAGCTGTAACAATACAATTGTAAAAAAAAATACAGATACAATATAATGACATTATTAAAATACATTTTCATCATAAACTTTTATACATTTCAGCACATACATGTGGAATGATATGTGGATTCAAGAACACACAGCAGAGATTTGATACTGCTGCAGATTTGCATCTCACCTACTCTGATGAGAGAGTTGAAATAATGCAGTAAAAACCTCATGCAACTCCACATGTCAAAGGGGTTGTCCACAGGATAGGGGATACGTGTCTGATCTGTGGGGGTTTGAATGCTGGGATCCCCACCAATTACAAGAACAGGGGTCATGTGTCCCCCATTTGACTTGACCGCCAGTCAAGCATACATGCCAACGCTGCATTTAAAGCTATAGAACTGCTGAAGATAGCGGAGTACATAGTGGAATACCCATAGAGTTTGAATGGTGCAGCAGTGTACATGCTTGGGAACACTGTGTAATTAAAATGGGGGACACAAGACCCTTGTTCGGGCATCAGCAGTTGCAAATAGGTGACAAGTTGTCATTTCGAAAGGGCTTCTCTGCAGACTTCGTCCGCGGCGTGTAAACCGAGCCTCATGAAACTCTACACAAAACCCAATTATTTAACTTGGAATGGGGTTTTAACATTTTTTCAGCCCACTCCCCATGGGACAAATGCCAAGATCAGCAGAGTCTCATTCCCGTCCAAGATCATTCTTTTGTTTGCTACATTCACGAACTGGAATCATTGTTAATGTCACCTCTGATAAATGACTATGCCACCCACAGGGTGCTCCTGAAAAGAAAGAAGGTAAAAAAATCTGGGCATCTGTGTTCGCCCTCATTCCCGTCTATATAGTCGAATAATATGACCTAATGATTGTTTTATACAAATATATGGTATAAATGATACAAATAATATCGTTTTATGCAAAAACACACGCAAAGAATGCAAAGTAAGAATAAAATCCAGAGGGAATAACAAAAATGAGAAGCAGACAGAATTTTAAATACTTGAGGAAAGTAATGTATACCGACAATATTACCTGGAAAACGGTTTGCCTTAAGTCCCCAACGGTCCCCCGCTGGTCCACACTGATTTCCAGAGTAGCATCTCCTTGGGAAGTCACTGGATGCAGAGCACCATTATTCAAACGGTAGCAAGACGACAAGTGGAGGCGCAGGTTCATGCAATTGGCTTTCCTGTCAGACTCCAATCTAAGAAATTTTAAATGTTAGAAAGTGTTATGAAATACACTTCTCGCATTATGTGTAGTATGGCTTTCTAGGGAAAAAAGAAAAATCTATTTACATTGTAAATCTTTCTAACTCTTAAGAATAAACCAACAAACATGAAATAATTGAAAAACACAATTTTGAAGAACATTTTCACGTTTTCTTCCAGTCTAGGTTTAATGACTCAAAAATCTATTTCTTCAACCTCCTAACAGTCACAATAAAATTGGAAAAACTTTCCCCAAAATATTACTTTTTTATTCTAGATTCTAGATTTTTAAGTCTGAAGTAAATACTGTTGGCACACAACTCCACGGACAAAACTGCATTGCTAACTCCTTAGCGACATAACTAGTTTTAGTTTAAAGGGAACCTGTCATCAAAAATTACCATTTAAATGTATTAACAGTACCTCCTAGTGCCCGCAAACTGTGTCCACATGGATCTTTTCCTCCTTATTTCAGTGCTAGCGTCATAGAGAAAATGCACTTTTATTCTGCCGCTGCCCCGTGCTTCAAGTCAGGCTTGAAGTCATGGGGACAGCGGCCTCGGCGTCTTTCACGGTCCTCTCCCCACCCCCTGCCTCCTTGACTGACAGCCGTGATCGCATTGCCGGCTGCCGCACGTACTAAGCGCCGTCTTGCTTTCGCCGCACAGCGCATGCGCCTTGTCTCTGCGGCGTGCGTGCCGGAGATCACGTTGGCTGCGCACAGATGCCAGGCGCGGGCGCGTTTACTACAGGCTGTCGGGCGCATGCTCTGTGCGGCGAAAGCAAGACGGCGCTTAGTACGTGCGGCAGCTGGGACCGCGCTCCAGCCGCCCTTTACTGCGCATGCGGCCTTAGAGCGCGGTCCCGGCAATGCGATCACGGCTGTCAGTCAAGGAGGCAGGGGGCGGGGAGAGGACCGTGAAAGACGCCGAGGCCGCTGCACCCATGACTTCAAGCCTGAGTTGAAGCACGGGGCAGCGGCAGAATAAAAGTGCATTTTCTCTATGACGCTAGCACTGAAATAAGGAAGAAAAGGTCCATGTGGACACAGTTTGCGGGCACTAGGAGGTACTGTTAATACACTTAAATGGTATTTTTTGATGACAGGTTCCCTTTAATTCCCATCTCAGACAATGGGGGCATATCGCTAGAATATAGAACGGCAGGTTGAGCACGTGTGCCGCCCCTCTATTGGACTCCCAGAAATTCAGCCAAATACCGCACTCTGTTATCTCTGGCAGTCCCACTGAGAATGAATGCTCGACCCCCATTTGTGTTATTGTGTATATTTCCTATCCTGTTTATAGGGGATACATTGATATCATGACATAGCCCCTTTACATATTATTTAACACAATATAATATTCAAAGAATACAAATGCAAGTGAAGATTGTTCACAAAAGGGAATCATACCAGTACAAGTGAAGTGAAATGGAAAGCTGGAAATTCAAACATGCCTTTTCTGTTGAAGCCCCTCATTAAGTTGATCCATCTGGTGTAGGAGGTATTCAGGGACTCCATACCAAGCATTGCCTTTAGCTACAAAGAAAAATAAATAAAAATAAATCCTACTATACATATTGCTAGTATGATACTACATGAGCGGGCACCCGTCGTACATAGGATTACCTTCCTGTGGTCTCTTTAGCTGGCTTTTGCGGTAGAATAGCATATACGCACTCTCCTTTCCCTGAAACTGTTTCTCAATGTCCTTTTCCTGGATGCACTGCACTGCAGAGTCATTGAAGTCGAACCAGTGACTACAACTTCTTTGTGGAGGGGCCATTTTTGCTGTATTACTTGGCTTACAACACTGCGGATCAGTGCCGTTCACTGAATGAGCCAAACCAACCATAGAACCATCTGAGCTCAGCTGAAAAATGGAGGTGTGGTTCTGCAGGAACTAGAAATAAAAGATACAACAATACAGAGATCTAGGATGATTTCTTAAAGGCTATGTACGCCTTTTAAATTATTGCATTGCACTTATTTTAAGCTACAAATCAATTGGTCTTTATTAAAAATGTGGAATCCTTTCTTGTGTACATAGCCGAGACGCTCTACTAGATGCCTGTGTATTTTCAGTCTTTTCCGTCATTTGGGGAGCTGACAGGCTCCTTATCTCTGCTCTCTGACACTATAAACATTCATAATAGCTCAGTTCTGATAAGCACGTGGCTTACATAAGTGTTTATGACCTCTTAGTAGTTCAGAGATGGGGGTTATTAGATGACCGACACAAACTAAAGGTGAAAGTACCAGTCAAACAGTTAGGGTGCATTCACACGACCCATTCATTTCAATGGGGCCACAAAAGATGCAGGCTGTTCTGTTCCGCAGCTCGGCAAAAAGAATAGGCATTTTCTATATAGCGCCGGCCATGTGCAGTCCACAAAATGCGGAACGCACACATGGCCGGTATCCATGTTTGCGGATCCGCAATTTATGGAGCGCAAAACACGGTTGTGTGAAAGTAGCCTTAGAAAAAGTTAACCCTTTATGACAGAATTACTTAATAATTTTAATAAAGGCCAATTATAAATAAGTAAAATGCAATCAAACAAAAATTGCCTCTGAAGGTGTACACAGCCATTAAAGTACTGGATCACAGATTTAAGGCGTTTTCTACTGTATCTTACATTTTTATACGGAAATACTTCATTCATGTAAAGGAGATTTGGAAAAAAACGCAATATAAGTAAGGCAGGGTGTAGGGGCACAAAATTGTACCATGTTTTTACTGTAATTTCAATTACCATACTTTCCATAAAGGGGACATAAATAATGGTAACAGTGTCAGCAATAACTGCTGATCGTAAAGAGGTTCCACACAAAATTGTAGCAAGGCAACCCACCCCTAAACTATCACAGCAGCCTGCTGGGTGCAAACAGCATCCTGCACATGCAAATATCTTCACACAAATGCAGCGCACAAAACCATACACTCCTATCACTGTTTTTTGCACTTACAGGGTAAACCAAAAATCTCTATACCTAGGGAAATAGTAAATTGCCACTTTATTCCCCAAAACATGCTCTACCTGACGGCCATTCCTTCTACTGGACTATTATAGAGGTTATCCCATGAAAACGATTTATCCATGTAGACAGGACTCAGTCAGCAGCATGGACGTGAATACAGACATGAGCAATACTGCTCCACTCGGAGACAGGACTCCTTTCTCTTGGGATCATGAGGGGTCCCAGAAGCTGTACAGCCCTCTCCCGCCACAATCCATTATTTATAATCTATCCTGTGGATAAACCCTTTAAAACACACACATTATACATCTAGTCTTTTGCATTTAAAGTGGAGTTGTCACCACAAAATGTAATGCAATTTGAAAGCACCATGTTGTAGAGCAGGAGAAACTGAGCAGATTGATATATATTTTGTATGGGAAACAATTCAGTAAAACCTGTATTTTATACATTTATATCTCTAATTTTTTTCACCTCCTGTGAGCAGCTATGGGTACAGGAGGTAGACGTCATCAGTGATTGATAGCACTGGGTGTAGAAGTGTGCATAAGAGATAGCTGTCAAGCACTGATAACACCTACCTCCTGTACCGCTAGTTCTTCACAGGTGGTGAACAAAATCAAAGATAAAAATGTATAAATTACTAAATTTTACCAAATTATTTCCCACAAAAATATTTATCAATCTGCTTAGCTCCTCCTGCCCTATAGCACAGTGCATTGCATTTTGAGGTGACAGGTCCTCTTTACTATATAAAACTATGACAGGTCCTCTTTAAAATAAAAAATCCTACAGCTTTCAAACCAGCACCAGGATCTGAATTCTTTTGTAATTGCATGTCATTTAAAAATTTGCATAGCCACTGAGTTATTCATTAAAATGTATCTGCATAGCGCCGCCTGCTGTTTGTTTTTTTTCTTTTTTCTTTGACCTGCCCACTAAGATGTACGCACATGCTCAGTTTCATCCTTCAACTGCCTCCTGAGCTCTGATGGGGAGTGCTGAGACACGCCCCCTGAACGGCAGCAGAAAAGACACTCCCCTTGATATAAATCTAGCAGAGTAATAAATGGAGAGATCTCTGGATCTATGTCAGCTACAGGGCTGGTTCTGGCTTTGTTAGAAAGAGGTTGCAGTGTACTCTATGATCTCTGATTTTCATCTTTTATATTAGTCATGGGATAAACCCCTTTAACTGTGTTCCATAAAACTATGACAAAGAGTTACAGTTCTGCAAAATGCAAGAGATCAATGCAAAAACAGAAAAAGTACCAAAGTACACTCCATTTTTCGGTTTACTTTGGTCTCCAAGTACTCCCACCTGTGGACCTTGGAGGACCAATTCAGAAACCAGGGAACTATAAAGTTCACTATTGCCCATGTACATAGATTTGTGATGCACCATGTAAGCCAAACAGAGAAAAACAAGTGTCTATATACCTATCCTTACGCTTATCAGCAATATAAACTGATGTATTAGAAAAGGGTCCAATGTGCCTAGATCAGGTATCCCCGTTTACTACTTGTACCTTCCGGAGGGCTCCATACTGCTTCCTATAAGCCCTATTCCAGGAAGATCCGGTGTGCTCCAGCAGATTTTGACTCAGTTGATCCATGGGAACCATTTTATCAACACCAGCCTAGGGGAAAAAAAGCAAGTCTTAAAAAAAAGTGCCTCAAAAGGTACCTTTATGAGTGAATTTTATTCTATTTGGGTTACAAATCCTTTTTCGATTGGTCTTTATTAAAAATGCTCAGCTGTTTCTGAGATACAAGAGATAAACAGTCTGTTTTCTTTAAATCCTATCATCTGACAGTTCATGTGTAGCTCTAATCTCTGATCTCTAGACCGCACAAACACTTACTGTAGCTTTAATATTATCCAATTGATAAGAATATGGCTTAAATAAGTGTTTATGAGGTATGGGGATCAGAGATAAGAGCTGCACATGAGCAGTTGGATGAAGGGACTCAAAGAAAACACAAAGTGACAGCTTGTAAACAAACTGATTTTTCACTCTTGTATCTAAGCAACGGCTGAACATTTTTAATAAACACCAATTGAAAAAATCATTTGTAGCGCAAAATGAATAAAAACGTAGTAACATAGTACATAAAATAGTACATAAGGCCGAAAAAAGACATTTGTGCATCAAGTTCGGCCTCTCAAAACGCAATAAAAAATGCCCCCTAAGGTGAACCTAACCTTTAATGTTCAGGTCTGTTTTGTGCAAAAGTTTAAAAGGGAAAGGAGTGCTTAAAATATTTCCTTCAGACCCAAAGAAACCACAAAATATATTTTTGTAAGTGCAAAATACTTGTTAGGATTATACAATAAAGACAGGCATATAAAGGCAAATAAAAGGCTAATGGGATATAAGCATCAAGGGTCAAAACAACAGTAAAGCTTAGAAATATGTGGTCAGGGCATGCACTGGGTGTCAGATCTCTTACTGGGCCTATACACAGAAGCAGGATACAACATCTAGAGCTATAGTTGCCCATAGTCTCGAATTTGCCAGGACTATCCTGAATTTTTAGAGCCAATCCCAGCAAATTAGTTTTTTCCTGGCTCAAAAATGGGCAGGGTTTATGTAAACCTTTTCCAGACGAACGCGTTCATGGATGGATTTCGAGTGGGCAGGCCTTAAATACCCCAAACTTAACGACAAAAATGTTGATTCGCTAGTAGGAGGCTGGAAGAAATATAAGGGGGGGGGAAATAAAAACAGGCAATTCAAGTAAAAAGGGGGCGTGAACCTAAGGTGATGGAAGTGACAGATAGCTGTGACTGCACAGACTCATTTTATTTTGACACAAACCAAGCAAGCTACCGATCTACATATTACTAGAAAACGTACCTCTGCAATAATGGTAGCAAGAATAACAGCAGGACAGTCTTGTTCATCCCCAATGTCGCCTGCTTCTCTGCTTTTTTTTTCTTCCTGCATAGAAACCGAAGGGAAAATTCAAAATCAAGAAATTTTATGGGAAAAAAAATAAAAAATCCACACACACATACACACTGTATGCATGTATTGTTTAACCCCTTAGAGATATATATTGTGAGGCAGTGACAGGCCTCATACATGAAGAGGGAAGATATGCATCTCCTAGAATGGTGCAGGAAACCTATTAGAGGAGATGTATGTTAGGATGTTTTCCCCATGTTCACCTGGCCTGAGGTGAGGGAAAGTATGATAATCACTTGGGGATAAAGAAATCTTCAGAGTGGAAGAAGGGGAGGGGGGTCTGAAGAGGGAAGCCTGAGATGCTCATTGTGGTCACAGCCAGGAGGGCTGTTGGACCGTGATCCCCTCAAGGTTGCATGTTGGTCACAGCCAGGATCGCGTCGTGATCCCCCTCAAGGTTGCGTGTTGGTCACAGCCAGGATCGTGTCGTGATCCCCTCAAGGTTGCGTGTTGGTCACAGCCAGGATCGCGTCGTGATCTCCTCAAGGTTGCGTGTTGGTCACAGCCAGGATCGCGTCGTGATCCCCTCAAGGTTGCGTGTTGGTCACAGCCAGGAGGCTGCTGGACCATATGGCTGAGTGGAGCTGGAACTAGTCCCTGGTGTGAACAGTGGCTTAGAGGCGAGATAGAGACCTGTGTGTTAGTTAGAGCCCAGACGGGCAGGTGTTTATTTTTGGATTTATGCTTTCTGGTGCTGGTGGAACCTCATCCAGTGATGTGAAAACTGGAAAGATCATCTGTACTGCTTAAAGTGACACAATAAAGCACTGTTTGGGCTTGGAAACCCCCTGTTTGATGAGAAGTTTGTCATTGCTGACCCCTGTGAGAAAGCGATCCCACAATGATACTATGGGCACTGTACCCACGAGATCAGCAGACGGAGTGCTGCAAATATATAGAGCCAGGCTCCTGCTGCAGTTCGGAAAGTGATAGGTATCTGGAACTCGAATTAAAAAAGCAAATCTTTGACAAAGTAAAAATGTTATTTTTTTTACTCGCGTTCTGGATACGTGTTGTTTGTACATTTGTAGAGCCTGGAAGGCAGAGCTGTACATGTCTAAGCACCAAAGAATTATTCCATTCCAGATGACGGGTGTGGTGTTCAATTCCTCTAAGAACTTCCAGAACTCCAATCCTGGTAGTTTAACCCATCAGATGCTGCAGCATCTAAGGATTCTAAAAGAGGGGGGAGGCTCCTTCAACCACCCTATCGGCACCCAGTGAGGTGATCCTGGGGTGCTGATGGGTTACCATGAGAGGCATGGGCACTACAAAGGAATGGCATAATAGACTGCCTGTCAGTTTTACAATGAAAAATGAATGCTTTGCAATATTAGGTATTCCAAAGCATTGTAAATGCAATCAAAAAATTGTAGCTTTTAGTTCCCGAGTGGGGAAAATAATTAAGATCAATAAAATTTTATAATACAACCACTAAAAATGTTTTACATGTACTTATTAATAAATCTTGTAATGTAGTAAAAAATGACATCATAATGACCTGCAAGAAACAACCCAAAAATATTTAAGGGGGTTTTCCCAGGATTATCATATTGATGACCCATTGCTAGATCATCAACATGAGATCGGTGGAGGGGTCCCAGGAGTCCAT
Source organism: Bufotes viridis (assembly GCA_033119425.1). Classification (NCBI taxonomy): domain Eukaryota; kingdom Metazoa; phylum Chordata; class Amphibia; order Anura; family Bufonidae; genus Bufotes; species Bufotes viridis. Next base: position 118,088,731 of record CM065595.1, on the reverse strand, counting down.
CCCCTGCCGATCTGACACTGAAGACCTATCAGCTGTTGGCTTGAGAAGAATTGGAAGGCCACAGGAGGAGAGAAGGCGCTCATAGGTCAAAATGAATAAATGGTGCCCCTTTCCCCAAACCAGGATGAGTGAAGTCTACTCACCTGGTATGGTAGCACTTGTTATAGTGCAACCTTTTGGTGGAAGTTGGTTGAAGATTCAGGGGGGTTGGTGCTGCCAAATGGTGTCCACGTGAACCACGGGCAAGGGCCAAGTCGCCACTTTGGTAAAAATTAGAAAAGGAGGACCTCAACTGCACTGTTATCGTGCAGTGAGCAAATGGACGAATGGCGCCATTGGTCCATTTGCTCACTGCAGGATAACAGTGCAGTTGAGGTCCTTCTTTTCTGGCTTGAGAAGAATGCAGAGCTCCAGTGAGCACCACAGCCTCTTCGCAGCTTACCAAGCACAGTGACATCCATTTAATAGTGACTGTGTTTGCCATGGCAGCTCAGCCCTATTTACTAGAATAAGACTGAGCTGCACTCAGGCCATGTGACTGATAATCATGACATCACGTGGCCTAGGAAGAGGAAAAAGTGCTCATAGAGTGCTGCAGCCTCTTCCTACAGCTGACTGGTGAGGGTCCCGAGAGTCAGACCCTGGCCGATCTCATCCTGAGGATAGGTCATCAATATAATTCCAGACAACCCCTTTAAACTAAATCGTGTACAGCGTGCAAAAAAAAAAAAGATGCAGAAACAATTAAGGAAACAATGAATTATACTTTATGTAGTCATACTGACCCGTGGAATATAGGTAATTATACAGTACTGTGTAGATGTAAAAAAACAAAAAACAAAAAAAAAACTTAAATCTTCTGACCCAAAAATTAATTTAAGTTAGAAAATAAATTCTCACAGGAGTGCCAGTGCCTTTTGAAAACAGCTGATAGGCGGGGGCCCCGGGTGTCGGACCCCCCACCAATCAGATACCGATGACTTGTCTAGAGCAGTGTTTCCCAACCAGTGTGCCTCCAGCTGTTGCAAAACTACAACTCCCAGCATGCCCGGACAGCCTTTGGCTGTGCAGGCATGCTGGGAGTTGTAGTTTTGCAACAGCTGGAGGCACACTGGTTGGGAAACACTGGTCTAGAGGATAAGTCATCAGTTAAAATAAATCTTGGAAAACCCCTTTAACCCTAACTACATAAAACAGACACACAGCTCACGCAGTCGCCATTACTTAATCTTGGAGGGTGCAAGGCAGGAATATTAATCAGAAATCTCTGGCACTCCAAATGGTGGTGTCAAATCTTTAATTCTTTATTACAAAGACACAGACACAATCCTTCACACGGTGCTTAAGCGTTTCAGTCAGAAAAAAATCTTAATCATAGCTCGACTGACTCACTAAATTCTGCATTGCAGGTTACGGATGAGAGAGAGATGAGACCTATGAAGCACGCTGGCCCGGTCCTCTGGATGCCGACTGTGCATAGGAAAGAAAACGGTCAGTGATTTTCCAGAGCTAGGGGAGAACGGGTGGGGTGCAACATGCTTCATAGGTCTCATCTCTCTTGCATCGCTGGTATGTGTTGCAGGCTTTATCAGGTCAGTACTCTAAAATTACTGACGGCCATCACAGGAGTGGCAGACCACTGAAATCAACAGGTCTGGCAGCATATGGGAGTTGACAGGTTCCCTTTCCCTAGGTACACACCTAAGCGTTTTTCAGCACGTTCCTACGCGCTGAAAAACGCACAACATGTGAAATGCCATGTATCCCTATGGGCATGGTACACATTTGGGCGTTTTACAGCGCGTTTAAACGCGCTGAAAAACGCCTGATGCAAACGCTAGTGCTTGAGCTTCTTTGGGGCGTTTTTTCAAGCGTTTCCACCCATTGGAATGCATGGGAACGCTCCAAGTTGAAGATATGCGCATTTTCTGTTTAAAAAACGTGCATACGATCGCGCGTTTTTCTCATTTGACCCAGCATAAAAAAGCCCAATTTGGCTAACAGTCTGCAACTTTCATATAGGTGGGCCTACATTTTTAGTGGATCTGGAACCTGTCAATCCAAAAAACGCCTCAAAAACGCGCGTTCCTTAAATGCAAAAACGCCCATGAAAACGCGCGTTTGTCGCGCGAAAAAACGCTCAAAAAAACGCCCACTCCAAAAACGCTTAGGTGTGTTCCCAGCCTTAAGGAGTTAAAACCCACTCTGCAATCAGGAAACATCTGCCAGACCCCTCCAATATTCAGTCACCGCAGATGCCACTTATTGCTACAGGATCTGCCGAAAAGCCAATGTCTATGGCCAGCTACAAGAAAAGGTGGACTGCACCATTACATTAAAAACGATAACTTATCTGTGATTGGCAACTGACATAATTACCTGACAACTCCAGTGTCCCAGCTCATCTACGTCCCGGATGTATACATGATAATGGCCTCCATAACATCCTCCCTTGTGTATGATAACTGAAAAAAGCTCATACGTCTCCACGGAATCCTCCAAATGATTCTAAAAGGGAGAAGAGAGGCAGTGAATGACCAGAGAGGAGGAGAACACAAGCATGTGCAATATGATAATGCTCCTTAAAAGCGGAGAATATTCCTTAAAAGCTTAACAAAATGCAAATGGGAAGTATCCCCTATATGATTTACTAATTAAAACCGGATACTAATGCATTTTTTTTTACAATTTTTTTATTTTTAGATGGCAGATTTTGTTATTCTATCTTCTGCACTATCTTGCCTGAGCTTGAGGTAATAGCAGTTCAGAGATATGCTTTACAGTAGCCACATGGACCATCGGAAACTATAGTCAGGAGACGACTCTAACTTCTATGAGAGAGGTTACTAGACACGCTCCGTGAGGTAAGCAGAGGACACTCTACAAGGAGGGGGAGTAGATAAGCTGGGACATCACGTATTGTGAATGGTGGATCTTGCGTTCTCTATATATAGGTGTAACCTGGGGGACAATTGCCATGCCAAAAGTGGCGTAAAGGTGTCACAAATCTTGGCACACTACTTATGTACGGCAAAACTTGTGACTTTTCCGCACTTTTTCCAAAGTGGAGAGAAAAAGGAGTGTGGTGCGGGCGGGCCGGCCCTGCTCATTTATCATTTTCCACGTTGATTTTTAGGGTGGAAAATAGCTTAAATCTACGTCACCCAAAGGGCATACAGTTGTCTGTCCCAGGCGAAGAGCCAAACTTATATAGCGGCCGGCGCCTAAATAATTTTGGAGCACAGAGGGACTTTAGACCAGCGGGGAAAACGCTAGTCTGAATAAATGTCCCCTATGTTTGATATCAAATGTAATTTAAACAATAGGTTATTTTCTGATGCCACCTTCCAACTTGTAAAGGGGAACTCCCCATCTGAAACATTTATGCATTATTGGCAGGACACCCTCCTCTGCACATTGTTCCCTCCGATATCACTTGCCGAGCAGAAGTACTTACCACTCTGCATTATAGTACAAAAAATAAAATAGAAGCCGACACAAGAATGAAACTAATTGCCATGGCGGACTGTCTGACAACCAAATAATGATTAGAATTAAGGCAATCAAATTTTCCACTACTTTTGTGAACACAGGTGCAAAGTGCTTGTACAAGGATAGAAGACAAAATAAAAAGCGAACCCCTCTCAAACCTGCTCACAAAATGGGCGGATGTTGAGGCGCGTAGGAAAAGTGTATCGTGAAGTCTCTTTATACCGTTCACACTTTGTGAAGTCAAAGTTAAACCTCAGAAGCGAAATTGTGAGGAAAGGAGGTAATTTTCTCAGTTTGGCAGACTGCGGAGACAAAAAGTCACGGCGTTAGTTTTAAAGAGCAAACTGGAACTTCTGACCGTAGACTGTTAGACATAAAATTCAGCTACCGCCTCCTGGGAACCCTCATGAAGTAGCAGGAGAGCAAAATATTATATCTCTTTCAAATATATATATAATATCTATCTATCTATCTATCTATATATATGTATATATAATCTTATATATATACATATATAATTAGGAAAACCCTAAAAGGAAATCTGGTCCCTTAAGGGTTATCCGGGAATTTATACTATATATAGGTCATCAATATCAGATAGGCAGGGGTCCGACACCTGGGACCCTGAACGATTAGCCGTTAGAACAGGCCAGCACTCAGTAAGCACCACAGCCCCTTTCTTAGCCATGTGACATGACCGTACATCTGTCTCGTGGCCTATTTGCAGCTCAGCTCCTTCAAGTCAATGAGCTTGCTGAGCTGTAATACCAAGCTCTGCCACTATACCATGTACAGCGCTGTCCTTGGAAAGCAGCCGGGCGCCTGCAGCACTCACCAGAGCTCCTGTGAGCGCGGCGATCCCTGAAATAGTTGATTGGTGGGGGTGGCGGGACTCATACTCCCGCTGATGAGATAATGATGACCTAGGAAACTGTTACGTCCAGTTGAGTTTTTTGGTGCCTCAAAACAGCCTCCAATTAATTTCAATAGGAAGCAGCATTGATGCTGCCACCCTGCCTGATTTTTTTCAAATATCGCTCCTACGCCCCGCTGTGCCCCCCTGTATTTTTCTCGCTCAGTATGCTAATACTGAGCATCGGTACAGGGAGGAGGAGACTCCAGGGTTCCTCAATGGGCGTCTCCCTCTCCCTGGCTGTGCCGCGATCCAATCACAGTGGAGAGCGTCACAGCCAGGGAGAAGGCGATGCCCATTGAGAAACCCTGGAGTCTCCTCCTCCCTGTACCGATGCTCAGTATTAGCATACTGAGCGGGAAAAATACAGGGGGGCACAGTAGGACATAGGAGCGATATTTTAAAAAAAAATCAGGCAGGGTGGCATCATCAGTGGGGGGGTACCCTGCAAGGTATTTATTTCAATTAATATAAAATAATAATAATATAAGCAAAGGAAACCGAGCAAGGCACCTTGGCAGCTGGGACAAGTGTGTTACAGGATCCACATCGATACAGGTTGTCTCCATCAAAGATTTCTTCTTCCACATACATGCTGCATAAGGACTCCTCTAAACTGCCCATGTCCTTCACAGCTACTGTAAGATCAAGGAAATCTTCCTGTATACAAAGTACAGAGACGGTCATTAAAGAGAACCTGTTACATAAGTGTAGATGGCGCAAACACAGTTACATCTCGTAATTTATTATCAGGGATAAATCACAGTATTTTTTTAAACCGTTGTTTCAGTGAGAACATCAGGATTAAGTGACAAAGCCAGCAGCTGCAATGTGAGCTTTGGTGGCATTTGTTTTTTATTTTAACCAGTTCCTGATCAGGCCATTTACCCTGCCTTCCTGAGCAGGCGCATTTTCTGTTTTTTAAGTACATGGCTCTTTGAAAGCCATCATTTTTTTATTTTTTTTGATAAGCTGCGACCATCACCTATTGTGAATGGTGGATCTATCTATCAATAAAAATAAAAATTTATCTGTTGCCTTTCTTTGTAATCCTGCCTGGATTATAGTGAGATGACTGCTGGGAAGTGCTCTCTACAGAATAGGAATTGTCAACCTATTATGAGGCTCAGTGGCCAGAATAAAAATGGTAAGAATTTAGGATTTTGAAATATAAAGATCATACCATGAAAAAAAAACCAAAAAAAAAAACCGATGCTTAAATAAAACAGTACGCTATTGTCTGACAACACGTTCCCGGAAATACCATGTATATCGGACTGATGTTATTAACTAAGATACAAAATGGAAGGTGACATGTTCTCTTTATGAGACCGCGTATATTACGTACAAATACTAGTACTTGGGTCATTTTGACAGCTTACAGAAACGAAGTGAAGTATTTTGGGTAAATAAAATTGATTGATTGATTAAAGGGGTTGTCCCATCTCAGACAATGGGGGCATATCGCTAGGACCTATATATAGCACACATATCGAGAACAGAGCCCCGAAAGTGAAGGAGGGCGCACTGCGCATGCGCAGCCGCCCTCCATTCATGTTCTATGGGGCCGGTGAATATAGCCAAGCGATGGCTCGCCACAGAAATAAATGGGAGCATGGGCCGCGCATGCGCGTTACGCTCCCATTCACTTCTATGGGAGCAGAGCTTGGTGGTGGACGGACCCTGGAAATCTGGGGTCCTCCAGCCACAGCTCTCCCCGCTCCGTTCTCGATATACAGTAGGTGTGGGTCCCAGCAGGGGGATCCGCACCTATCAGACAATGGGGGCATATCCTAGCGATATGCCCCCATTGTCTGAGATGGGAATAACCCTTTAAAAATTAAAAACCTGCTTATTCTTTGTTTTCAGTGGTAACCATTTTTGACCGGCCATGCTGTGGTCACTGAGGGTTCAGTGGCGCTCACCTGCCGCTCACTGACATGTCCACATTCCTGGCACTGGATTCGGTTAACAATTGTTCCATGATATAAGTTCTTGATGAGATCATGGCCAGAAGTGCCCTCCAGAGAGCTTTCCAAGGCACCTTTGATAGCGCTGCACAGAACAGATAAATAAAATAGATAAAAGAACATGTGTTCATTAAAGAGGACCTTTCACTGGTCCACAGTTTATTAGGCAAAGCTATGTACATGGAAAGCAGCACCCAGGGATGACCCTGCACTTACTTGTATCCCTGGGTGCCGCTCCGCTCGTCCTCTGTAGCCCCCGGTATCATATCCTGAATATGAGCTGAGCGCTGCGATTGGCCAGCGCTCCAGCCCTGGGAGAAGGAGACGCCCAGGGCAAAAGAAGAAGTCTCCGCCAGAGGCAAAATTGGAGAAGCAGGAGCGCCGGTACCGGGGGCTACAGAGGACGAACGGAGCGGCACCCAGGGATACAAGTAAGTGCAGGGTCAACCCTGGGTGCCGCTCTCCATGTACATACCTTTGCCTAATAAACTGTGGACCAGTGAAAGGTCCTCTTTAAAATAACGACTTTCCACCAGCCCCTCCCCCTCCCGCACTGTAACTGATGTATCGCTGGCCGCGCTGTGCAGCATAGCGGCCGGAGATACAGTGTCAGTGTCACGTAGAAAGCCAACCATCGCTTTATAAGACGCACTGCCATTCCCCCCCACACTTTTGGGGGGGAAAAAGTGTGTCTTATAAAGCGAAAAATACGGTAATATAATTGCAGCATTTTTGGGTCAGCAAATTGCGATTGCGATATGGCGATTAATTGCGATTACGATTGCTTTCGCGATATATTGTGCAGGCCTAGAAGCCGACACAAGAATGAAACCAATTGCCATGGCGGACTGTCTGACAACCAAATAATGATTAGAATTAAGGCAATCAAATTTTCCACTACTTTTGTGAACACAGGTGCAAAGTGCTTGTACAAGGATAGAAGACAAAAAAAAAAGCGAACCCCTCTCAAACCTGCTCACAAAATGGGCGGATGTTGAGGCGCGTAGGAAAAGTGTATCGTGAAGTCTCTTTATACCGTTCACACTTTGTGAAGTCAAAATTAAACCTCAGAAGAGAAATTGTGAGGAAAGGAGGTAATTTTCTCAGTTTGGCAGACTGCGGAGACAAAAAGTCACGGCGTTAGTTTTAAAGAGCAAACTGGAACTTCTGACCGTAGACTGTTAGACATAAAATTCAGCTACCGCCTCCTGGGAACCCTCATGAAGTAGCAGGAGAGCAAAATATTATATCTCTTTCAAATATATATATATATACTGAAGAAGATGGACAGCACTCCAACAAAAATTCCAGGTGTTCTTTATTCAACCAAGTGGAGAGACGACGCTTCGGCTCGACAATAGAGTCGAAACATCGTCTCTCCACTTGGTTGAATAAAGAACACCTGGAATTTTTGTTGGAGTGCTGTCCATCTTCTTCAGTATACAATTGGGTTGCTCACACCCCAGGACCTAGCACCCATACCGTTTTGGAGTTACCCGGTGCTGCCAGTTTTTTTTTCATATATATATATATATATATATATATATATATACACACACATACATACATACATATACACACACACATGATAGATAGATAGATAGATAGATAGATAGATAGAGATATATATATATATATACACACATATATATATATATACACATATATAATTAGGAAAACCCTGATAGGAAATCTGGTCCCTTAATAGGGTTATCCGGGAATTTATACTATATATAGGTCATCAATATCAGATAGGCAGGGGTCCGACACCTGGGACCCTCAACGATTAGCCGTTAGAACAGGCCAGCACTCAGTAAGCACCACAGCCCCTTTCTTAGCCATGTGACATGACCGTACATCTGTCTCGTGGCCTATTTGCAGCTCAGCTCCTTCAAGTCAATGAGCTTGCTGAGCTGTAATACCAAGCTCTGCCACTATACCATGTACAGCGCTGTCCTTGGAAAGCAGCCGGGCGCCTGCAGCACTCACCAGAGCTCCTGTGAGAGCGGCGATCCCTGAAATAGTTGATTGGTGGGGGTGGCGGGACTCATACTCCCGCTGATGAGATAATGATGACCTAGGAAACTGTTACGTCCAGTTGAGTTTTTTGGTGCCTCAAAACAGCCTCCAATTCATTTCAATAGGAAGCAGCATTGATGCTGCCACCCTGCCTGATTTTTTTCAAATATCGCTCCTACGCCCCGCTGTGCCCCCCTGTATTTTTCTCGCTCAGTATGCTAATACTGAGCATCGGTACAGGGAGGAGGAGACTCCAGGGTTTCTCAATGGGCGTCTCCTTCTCCCTGGCTGTGCCGCGATCCAATCACAGTGGAGAGTGTCACAGCCAGGGAGAAGGCGATGCCCATTGAGAAACCCTGGAGTCTCCTCCTCCCTGTACCGATGCTCAGTATTAGCATACTGAGCGGGAAAAATACAGGGGGGCACAGTAGGACATAGGAGCGATATTTTAAAAAATCAGGCAGGGTGGCATCATCAGTGGGGGTACCCTGCAAGGTATTTATTTCAATTAATATAAAATAATAATAATATAAGCAAAGGAAACCGAGCAAGGCACCTTGGCAGCTGGGACAAGTGTGTTACAGGATCCACATCGATACAGGTTGTCTCCATCAAAGATTTCTTCTTCCACATACATGCTGCATAAGGACTCCTCTAAACTGCCCATGTCCTTCACAGCTACTGTAAGATCAAGGAAATCTTCCTGTATACAAAGTACAGAGACGGTCATTAAAGAGAACCTGTTACATAAGTGTAGATGGCGCAAACACAGTTACATCTCGTAATTTATTATCAGGGATAAATCACAGTATTTTTTTAAACCGTTGTTTCAGTGAGAACATCAGGATTAAGTGACAAAGCCAGCAGCTGCAATGTGAGCTTTGGTGGCATTTGTTTTTTATTTTAACCAGTTCCTGATCAGGCCATTTGAAAGCCATCATTTTTTTATTTTTTTTGATAAGCTGCGACCATCACCTATTGTGAATGGTGGATCTATCTATCAATAAAAATAAAAATTTATCTGTTGCCTTTCTTTGTAATCCTGCCTGGATTATAGTGAGATGACTGCTGGGAAGTGCTCTCTACAGAATAGGAATTGTCAACCTATTATGAGGCTCAGTGGCCAGAATAAAAATGGTAAGAATTTAGGATTTTGAAATATATAAATCATACCATGAAAAATTCTAAAAAAAAAAACGATGCTTAAATAAAACAGTACGCTATTGTCTGACAACACTTTCCCGGAAATGCCATGTATATCAGACTGATGTTATTAACTAAGATACAAAATGGAAGGTGACATGTTCTCTTTATGAGACCGCGTATATTACGTACAAATACTAGTACTTGGGTCATTTTGACAGCTTACAGAAACGAAGTGAAGTATTTGGGGTAAATAAAATTGATTGATTGATTAAAGGGGTTGTCCCATCTCAGACAATGGGGGCATATCGCTAGGACCTATATATAGCACACATATCGAGAACAGAGCCCCGAAAGTGAAGGAGGGCGCACTGCGCATGCACAGCCGCCCTCCATTCATTTTCTATGGGGCCGGTGAATATAGCCAAGCGATGACTCGGCTATTTCCGTCGGCCCCACAGAAATAAATGGGAGCATGGGCCGCGAATGCGCGTTACGCTCCCATTCACTTCTATGAGAGCAGATCTTGGTGGTGGACGGACCCCTGGAAATCTGGGGCCCTCCAGCCACAGCTCTCCCCGCTCCGTTCTCGATATACAGTAGGTGTGGGTCCCAGCAGGGGGATCCGCACCTATCAGACAATGGGGGCATATCCTAGCGATATGCCCCCATTGTCTGAGATGGGAATAACCCTTTAAAAATTAAAAACCTGCTTATTCTTTGTTTTCAGTGGTAACCATTTTTGACCGGCCATGCTGTGGTCACTGAGGGTTCAGTGGCGCTCACCTGCCGCTCACTGACATGTCCACATTCCTGGCACTGGATTCGGTTAACAATTGTTCCATGATATAAGTTCTTGATGAGATCATGGCCAGAAGTGCCCTCCAGAGAGCTTTCCAAGGCACTAAACAAAATGCGGTTTAACTCCTGGACATCGTGCTGGCCAGTTTGCTGCAAAGGAATCAAACAAGGGTAAAGAAACAAAAACAGAAAGGTAATGCAAACAGTAAAAAGATGTAACTGAACAATGCATAACATTACAACCAATCTGGTTATGCAGTGTAACTAATATTGGTGTTTTTTAGTTGTTTTTTTACTCAAATAATACTAAGCCAGCAAAAAAAAAAAAAAAAAAAACAAATTAAAGTAGTTGGTTAGATTATAGTGACCACGTCACAAGAGGGGCCTTCACACATCTACACGTCCAATCTCTTTGGATGAAAGATACAGTTTGCAAGACTAAGCTATATGTTCTGGACATGGCTTTCACAGGTCTCCACCACAATGGATACTGCGTGCAGTCTACCGCAGTATCCATAGTCTTCAGAGATGAGTAGTCCCATAGAAATGTTCCCATTGATGGCTACGCTATTTTATACCCGATATCCTGTCTCCTCACGGGAAAGTAGCGGAAACCTCTGAAAACAGCATCCAAAGAAATAAGTGTTCGGTTCACACTGTAAAAACCTTCTTTCCCCCTTGATTTCTATAAGAGTGTGTAACTTAGCGTTGCACATCTCAGCAGGGTAAAAGTAGTGGGTGTTACTTCAGCGTGCAGTCTACCAGGACGTTCATGCTATAGTGTGGGGTCTAGCATAGGGGCAATTAAAGGGTTTTTCCGAGATCTTTTTACAGATGACCTATCCTCTGGATAGGTCATCAGTATCTAATCGGTGGGGTCCAACACCTGGGACTTCCACCAATTAGCTGTGTGAGAAGGCACGGGCGCTCACAATACCACCGTGGCCTTCTCACAGCTCTCCCTAGGCCATGTGACGACGCGCTCATTGGTCACGCGGCCCATAGGTGCGAAGGGGACAGAGCTGTGATACCAAGCACAGCCGCTATACAATGTACGGTACTGTGCTTGGTGAGCTGAGAGAAGGCTGTGGTGTTACTGCGAGCTCAGGTGCCTTCTCAAATAACTGATCAATGGGGGTCCCGAGTGTCGGCCCCCCACCGTTCAGATACTGATAACCTATCAGTAAAATAGGTAATCAGAATAAAGATCTCGGAAAACCCTTTTATGTTTTCACACAATGCAAGCCAGATGCCTCATCTCTTTGGATGGAAGATGCAGCCTGATGGGCCATGCTATGTCTTGCTTTCACAGGTCTCCACCACATTTGCCAGCAGAGCTATTGCATAGGGATCAATGGGAAAGTGTCTACGGGACTACAACATAGATTACGGACACTGTAGTAGACGGCAAGCTATAATAGAGCCAAAATAAGGTTCTTATATGCTAATTGTAGATAAAAAAAGAATAATATGAAAATGCTAGGAAAGGAACATTTTTCCAGCTAGCAGACCCAAGGATGCAATACCACTGTGTTCTTGTTGCCTATGACGAACACTGGAAACGCACATTTCCCTTTTTTTTTTTCCTCTTTGCAGTGAATGGGAAACCATACAGATATCCCTTCGATTAAAAATATATACTTAAAAGCAAAAAGACCTCATTATTATCCCAGCCAAAGCTACTTGTAAGGTCGGAGGTTGATGCCGCCTGCTGATCCACCAGGAGGAGTTGTGCAAACAGTCGCTGCAACTGCAGTGGAATGATTCGAACCTGGAAAAGAATATTTCACATTAAGGCCTCGTTCACACCAGGCAGTGCGTTACAGCCTGATTCTGTCCGGAATGCACTGTACCCCATTGCGGCCGGCTAACTAAGTTGTGGGGCAGGAGGGGGCGTAGTGGTCTGTTGAAGTGATTGGCACCATAAACATGCCCAACAGCTGCAATGCGATCGGCTGCACAGGATCACAAGGCACATTACGCCTGCGGTCCAGTCCAAACAAAATGCTGCAAGCAGCATTTTGACCGGACCTCAGGCATGATTGTGCCTTTACAGTACAGTTTGAGCCTGTCTTCTAAGTTGCTATCAATAAAGACCTTATTTAAATATGGTTTTGATTAAAAATTATTTTTGGTATCAGGACAAGTAGATTGTCATGAGGGACAAGTAGATCGAGGCCCCGCTTTAGTCCTTCGACAAGTAGTTTTTTTGTTTTTTTTTTCACACCCCTGACTGTAATTAGCAGGTGCAGTTTAATGGGGAATTGAAATATTAGACATTTATGGCATATTCACAGGATAGGCAATACATTTCTGATGTGGGTTCCAAAGGTAGGACCCTCATCTTTCTCCATAGCACGGGTTCCTTGAGCCCTGTCCCACCTGGTAATGTGGCCATTGGCTGCCGCATCCAAATGGAAAATGACTGGAGTGGTGGCCGTACATATACAAGGCTCTCCTACAATAACAGCTATAGAAATGGCATGCTTGGTCATCCAACTCCCATAGAAGTGCATATTTATTTTCACCATTTCACTATTCGGGATGGGGATGGGGAAATCCCATTCTATGTGTCCTTGAAGAGGGATCTGCATCTATAATACATTCATGGCACATCATGTGGATAGACCACGAACGTCTACGTCAGAAATATCCCCCTAACTGGCACAGGCTACAAAGAAAGTCTGCAGCGATCTCATAAGCAGCTCAGGCTGCTGTCCTGTTCCCCTAATGCTTTATTCTGCACGTGTCCACGCTACCTCATGTGTATGAGCCGAAGTCAAGCAAAAGTTCGTTAGGAAGTCAATACTTAGATTATTTTCCTTCAAGGTAGGAGAGAATGATTATACAGTAGACTACAAGCAACTACAACGATAAAAACAAGACTTAATCAATCACTTAATGACCAGACATATGCTGAGCCAAAGCCTTGAAGAATTGTGCAAAAATGAGGGGTTTGGCAAATCCCCACAGTTGGCCGGACCTGTAAAGGCGAGCTAACTTACTTGCTTCCTGGCGTTGGCACCTTCTCCTCTCTGCCTGCAATGCTCCTCTGTGCTCCCATGCAGAAAACATCCGGTTTAACAATTACTGGCCGTAGGTGAAGTCAAACTGGATGTTTTCATTAAGGGAGACCAGTGGAACATCACAGACCTGGTGGAGAAAGAGCGAGGAGCCAATTCCAGGAAGCAGGTAAGTAATCTTCCCTTTACATATCCGGCCAAGTGTCGGGGTTTGCAAAAAAAATTAAAATAATTCTTGCACAATCCCTTTACTAAATTTTTTGTGTTGTCTCTAGATGATAAAGTCAAATAGCCAAAACAGGACATACACTCCCTACAAGGAACATAATAGTACCTTGGAATCAGGGACATCTTTCTCATCTAGAGTTCCAAGCTCTTCTGTGCTCAATGCAAACAGGGCTTGGGCAGAGAAGTAGCAGATGAGGTTTAACACTGACAAATTTAAAGTTATGCACATAAGAAGGAATAATGCAAGTCACCCGTACATACTAAATGGTAAAACACTCGGTAACACTGACCTGGAAAAGGATCTAGGAATTTTAATAAACAGCAAACTAAGCTGTAAAAACCAGTGTCAGGCAGCTACTGGCAAGGCCAATAAGATAATGGGTTGCATCAAAAGGGGCATAGACGCCCGTGATGAGAACATAGTCCTACCACTTTATAAATCACTAGTCAGACCACACATGGAGTACTGTGTACAGTTCTGGGCTCCTGTGAAAAAGGCAGACATAGCAGAGCTGGAGAGGGTTCAGAGGAGGGCAACTAAAGTAATAACTGGAATGAGGCAACTACAGTACCCTGAAAGGTTATCAAAATTAGGGTTATTCACATTAGAAAAAAGACGACTGAGGGGAGATCTAATAACTATGTATAAATATATCAGGGGTCAGTACAGAGATCTCTCCCATCATCTATTTATCCCCAGGACTGTGACGAGGGGACATCCTCTGCGTCTGGAGGAAAGAAGGTTTGTACACAAACATAGAAAAGGATTCTTCACTGTAAGAGCAGTGAGACTATGGAACTCTCTGCCTGAGGAGGTGGTGATGGTACAATAAAGGAATTCAAGAGGGGCCTGGATGTATTTCTGGAGTGTAATAATATTACAGGCTATAGCTACTAGAGAGGGGTTGTTGATCCAGGGAGTTATTCTGATTGCCTGATTGGAGTCGGGAAGGAATTTTTTCCCCTTAAGTTGAGAAAATTGGCTTCTGCCTCACAGGGTTTTTTTTGCCTTCCTCTGGATCAACTTGTAGGAAACAGGCCGAACTGGATGGACAGATGTCTTTTTTCGGTCTTATATACCAGTGTTTCCCAACCAGTGGGCCTCCAGCTGTTGTAAAACTACAACTCCCAGCATGCCCGCACAGCAAAAAGCTGTCCGGGCATGCTGGGAGTTGTAGTTTTGCAACAGCTGGAGGCACACTGGTTGGGAAACACTGTTATATACTATGTTACTATAACAGTACCTTGGAATCAGGGACATCTTTCTTATCTAGAGTTCCAAGCTCTTCTGCGCTCAATGCAAACAGGGCTTCTGTTGAAACACAAATACAAAGGACTATGAATTAGAGATGTTCAGACAATGTAACATTTCACAGTCACTAGAATAGGGGTCCCGTTTCTCCTCACTGTGGTCAGAATTTGAAATGAGCCGTGGTTCAGCATCCATCCTGCAGCTCGATTCAATGTGTACTGGGGTTGTCGGTCTCCGTCAGTCCCACAGAATCATTATGCATTAGCACCATTCAATCATTATCACTTTATTCAAATGTCACAACTGCAGTAAGGAGGACCACGACTGCAGTGGGATTGTGGGGGTCCCAGTGGTCAGATATTTATCACCTATCCCGTGGATAGGTAATAAATGTCCATTGTTGAAAAGCTGTTTTAAAGGGTTTCCCTATCTCATACATTGGGTGTATATCGCTAGGATATGCCCCCAATGGCTGATAGGGGCGGGTCCCAGGAGCCCGCAAAAAGAGGGAGAGCAGACCCCGCATGTGTCAATTTTAGCGATAGGTGCACCTATCAGACATTGGGGGCATATAATAGCGATATACCCCCAATGTATGAGATGACACAACCCCTTTCAGTATGAGGCATCAAATACTTTTCTTTAATAATTCAGTGTATCCCATACTAGAAATGTAGCATTACTTTAAAACGGATTTGAAGACTTGCTGGTTTGATGTAAGCACATTATATTTTATATACTTTTCTTGCACAAAACACATGAATAGAGTCCATTCTGACAAGGTGTAAATGAATGTCGTTCATAAAGGTCTTTAGAATACCTCTATGCTAAACCTATACTACAACTTTCTAATACACTTTCAATCTCTTGACCACTTCCAAGATCTCTGGATGCTATTGCTGATGCTGATTAAAAATACTCATATTGACAAGCAGATCCAGTCCAATGTATCAGGGAAGATGACCTCCATTGGCAAGGCACTCAACGCAGGAAATGGATTTACGCTGCCATTTGATTTTGCTGCCATTTCCCAGTGATTGTGTCAGAATACAGACTGACATTTATGCATTCTGCTTATAAAATTCACGCAAGTAGTTGTAAAAAAAGAAGTTAAAGGGACTTTACAAACCCTGATCTATTCTCTAGATAGGTCAACAGTATCTGATAGGTGGGGGTCTGACATCCAGGTCCCCCGCTAATCAGCTATTTGAGAAAGCAACGCTGCTCACAGTAGTGCCATGGCATAGCAGCTGTGCTGGGTATTACACCTCAGCCCCACGCTTAGGCCACGTGACCATGAACGTGACGTTACATAGCCTAGGGAAAGCAGGCCGTGGCCTACTGTAAACACTGGTGCCTTCTCAAACTGATCAGCGGGGGTCCTGGGTGTTGGAACCCCGCCAATCAGATACTGGTGACCTATTCAGGGAATAGGTCATAACTATAAAAGTTTCGGAAAACCCCTTTAACGGAATGGCTACTAAGAGAGTTATCCCCCACCTCCCTGTCCTAGGTTTTATGAAACCTGAGACAAATGTTTCCTTCATGGAAATGCTAGCAGTACTACAGATAATACTCCTTATATACCTCGAAATTCTGGAGTGAACAGTAAGGTCTGCAACAAGGAATTAAGGTAACAGGTGCTTCCTTGGTTCCTGAGGCCACTTAGTCTGGTTTCTCCCCTTGGTTCCAGTATTTCAGAATCTTTGGATTTGGTTTTCCTGCCATTGGTGGCTGTACTGCTTGAAAGGAATGAGAAGTCTTCATCTTCTTCAAACAGATCCCCAAACATTTCTGATTGAGTGGAGTAAAGCTGCAAAATGTAAAATAAAAAGATGTAAAGCACAAACAAGCTCGTAAGCACAAACCGCCAAAGGAGCCACTATATACGCTACTCACAAAAAGTTTGGGATATTTGGCTTGTGGGTGAAATTTCTGGATGAAACTAAAATGCACTCTAACCCTCACAGGTGAACTTAGTGTGACCTTCTCTAAACTTCTGAATGCACATGTCCCACTGTTCAGTGTTTCAGTACTTTTTGCACAACTTGCTGTTCTCTAACAAGGAGCTTAACGGCAAAATTTCCTGTTTCAATTAGAATTGGTATTTAAACAGTCCTCCTCATCATGCTGTTTACATTTTGACAACACGAGACCAAGACGACACCTAACAATTGATGAACACTATTGGGCCATTGCGAGGCTTCAAGCAGGATGTTCTCAGTCGGATGTGGCCACTGAGATTAGAGTCCCACAGAGTGTCATTAGCAGGGTGCAACAGATATTCAGAGAGACTGGAAGAGTCACAGAAAGGCATAGAAGTGGACATGCTTTGACCATATCCCACACTGA
Source organism: Bufotes viridis (assembly GCA_033119425.1). Lineage (NCBI taxonomy): Eukaryota > Metazoa > Chordata > Amphibia > Anura > Bufonidae > Bufotes > Bufotes viridis. The sequence goes on along the minus strand of CM065595.1, from coordinate 118,071,538 downwards.
TGACCGCCTCATTGTGAACAATGCCCTGCAGAGCCAGATAATGAATGCCACACAACTCCAGGCACATTTAAGAAAGAGGAGAGGCACCCAAGTGTCACGTTAGACCATTCAAAGCAGTTTACTTCAGCGTGGTCTGCGTGCTAGACGAACTGCAAGGGTACCTGACCACACCACCAGGCACAGGAGTCATCGTCTTGCATGGGTCAGGGAGCATCTATGCTGGACGAGGGACCAGTGGTCCTCAGTGCTTTTCACTGATGAAAGTCTATTCACTCTGAGCAGAAACGATGGCCGCCAACGATGTTGGAGACGTCAAGGAGAGCGCTATGCATCAGCCACTGTTGTCACCAGATGAACCTTTGGTGGTGGTGTTATAGTGTGGGCAGGTGTGTCCAGTCAATAGAACTGCCCTACACTTTGTGAATGGTACAGTGAGAAGCCCATACTACGTGAATAACATCATTAATCCAGTCATTGTGCCTCTGCATGAACAACACAGGCCTAATTTCATCTTCATGGACGACAATGTGCCAGCTCATTGAGGTTGCATCATTAGGGAACGGCTGCTGGACACTGAGGTACCTCAAATTGAGTGGCCTGCACTTTCTCTAGACCTGAATCCCATTGAAAACCTATGGGATCAGCTGAGTCTCCCTGAAGAGGCTGGTAACTCTGTACCCCAGAACCTCAATGACCTGAGGGTTGCCCTTCAAGAAGAGTTGGGTGCCATGCCTCAGCAGACAATAAGTGGACTTGTGAACATCATGAGACGTCGTTGTCAAGCTGTAATTGATGCTCAAGGCCACACGGATGCCGTGCTGGAAAAACAGCCAAGCCCCGCTCCAGACAGCAGAGAACAGAGCACTAACATGATCGATAATGCTCCTTGCCTCTCTGTGATCTTCTTACTACAAAATCACAGTAAGATAAAGTTGTCGCCGTGATTTTGTAGTTAAAAGCAGTAAAGTGTACGAGACTTATCCATACTCTGCAAAACGTCTGTGCACTGAATTCTGCATTGGTGGTGCAGATTTTAAAGGGAAACTGTCACCCTAGAAAATGCATATTAACCGCCAGCAGGACTTTATTGCAGCCTGTAGCATGATTATAAGTTGTCTGTGTCTTTTCTGTGCAATGCACCAAAAGTCGGAAAAAATACTTTTATTCAACTGGCCGCGCTATGTAAACCATAGTCTTAAAGTGAAGGGGGCAGCGGCTTTCTCACCTGAAGTCAAGTGTGCCCAGCCCCCTTTCCTCCCTCTTAGCATTTGATAGGTAGGATGTCCAATCCACTTGAACGTAGTCTTGCGCATGCTCTTGTGTGCGAGTGCCTGAGCATTGAGCTTTTGAAAACCACCTCACAGCGGAGTGGAACTGTGCTGGCACTGGGACACAGCGCATGCGCTAGACTACTTTCGAGCTTCCAGTAGTGAAGGAATTGGACATCCTATCAATCAAAAGCTAGGGGGCTGGGCACACTTGACTTCGGGTGAGAAAGCCGCTGCCCCATTGACTTCAAGACTATCGTTTACATAGCGCGGCCAGTTGAATAAAAGTCTTTTTTTCAGTTTTTGCAGCATTGTACAGAAAAGACACAGACAATAAGGTCTTCAATTTGGCCCTGCTGGCGGTTTAATATGCGTTTTCTAGATGACAGGTTCCCTTTAAACAGGCAGCATGTCAATTTATATGGCGGATATCTGCTGCGGATTTCACCCTTTGCAAAGCATCTACGGCAAATCCACGCAATGAAACCTAGTGCCTTTACATAAAGAGAATACCCCTTTAATAATGGGGATCGGTGAGCTCTAGTGTTGAGCGAACTTGTGTTTTAAGTTCTGCATCTAAAGTTCGGGTTATGGAAGAATCCCGTTATGGATTCCGCTACCAAGGACCATAACGGGATTCTTCGATGAACCCGAACCTTGGGCGCCGAACTTAAAAAACAAGTTCGCTCAACACTAAGTGAGCTCCTCTTTCCTGGGATCCTCGTGTTTTCCTCCTTTCTGACCTGGGTGAGGCGCTCTGTGAATCACAAAACCCCAGTTCTGGATTATACGGGAAACACATTCAGCATCTACCCTGTCAACCTGATCGCAGCTCTCATATAAGCACCTACCAGGCCGGTGGAGATCGGGATTAACATGATAGGTGTAGTAGTTCTTCTGAAACAATGAGTATTCACTACGACAACCCTCAAGCAAACATGGATTTTCCAGAAAGCTCAAAAAGCCTGGACAAGAAAGAAAGTGGGCAGATACAACGTGCTGAGCAGGAGCCATGTCGTGATCGGCTGCTTATATGTCACATCGGCTTTTGGGCTCCCTACTGACAAATCACAGCTGTATATCACTGCAGTCATAAAGGAAGTGCCAGCCTGCGCGCTCCCCACAGACGCCTGTCGGCTGTACGGCCATGAAACCCTCGCACTCACAATACAGGACTGATGCACGGCTTGCCTGCACTATAAAAAGAGGAGGTCTTACCTGCCAGCAACTCGGCCAAGCGGACAGAAATGATACAAAGTACTAGGTCTGCTACCTGGGAGCTGCCATCTTTGTTGTATGGGCTGTCAGTCTAAGAGAACTGCTGGGAAATGTAGTCTTAGCGCAGACAATAATAATATGTAACATGGCCTATCGAACTACAAATACCGGCATGCAGTGCGCCGCCCCGGCTTCGGGAAATGAGCAGTAAGCGTCAGATAACTTTATTAGCAACTGAACAAACTGGACAACGGGGTCATGGCAGGGCCATATTTACAATTAGGCGCCCTAGATCACAGTGCCTAGAACGGGGCCGAGCAGGGGGGGCGCCAGAGAGAGTTATTATTTTTTCATTGATCAGGGTAGACCGTCATGTGATCAGTGTAGGAGGGGCTGGAGCTCACCAGTGGAGAAGTGGGGACTCGGAGCTTAAGAAAGTTTTGTAGTGATAGTCCTCTCCTCTTATTCCCCATCCTTGAAGTATCCATTGGTATCCATAATAACAGTCTGGACATGCTGGGAGTTGTAGTTCTAACCTCTTATACCCCATTCTTGAAGTATCTTCTGTTACCCCATAATAACAACAGAAGCAAGCAGGGAGTTGTAGTCCTCTCCTCTTATACCCCCTCCCTGAAGTATTCTCTGATATCCCATAATAACAGCTTGGACATACTGGGAGTTGTAATCCTCTTTTCTTATAGCCCCTCCCTGTAAAATTGTCTGATATCCCATAAAAAGAGGCTGGATATGCTAGGAGTTGTAGTCCTCTTATACCCCCTCCCAGAAACATCCTCTGATATCCCATACTGACAACCCGGACATGGTGGGAGTTGTAGTCCTTGGCTCTTATACCCCCTCCTGGAAATTCCTTCTGTTATCCCACAATAACAACATGGATGTACTGGGAGTTGTAGTCCTCTCCTGTTATACCCCCTGGCTGAAATGTCCTCTGATATCCCAGAATAACGAACTAGACATTCTGGGGGTTGTAGTCCTCTCTCTCCTCTTACACCTCTTCCTGTGATATCCCATAATACCAGCCTGGACGTGGTAACAGTTATCGCCTCTTATACCTCCTCCCTTCCTCTGATATCACATAATATCCGCTTGGGTGCACTGGGAGTTGTAGTCCTCATCTCTTATACCTCCTTCTGTAATGTCATATACATTATGGTTTCCATTCTGTGCATTGTATTATCGTCACCCACTGTCCTGGGTACGATGTCCTCCTTTTTGGGAATATGAAAGTGATCACCCTGACTGTGTGTTAGGCTGATTGGTGGAGCAGCAGTGAACAGGAACTACTACTCCACCAATCTACACAGTCGCACACACTCCAGCAGTGCCAATAAGGAAGCAGAAGCACCGTGACTACTAGACTGCCCGCCGGCCCAGCTGGAGTCCTCTCCTGTTATACCCCCTGGCTGAAATGTCCTCTGATATCCCAGAATAACGAACTAGACATTCTGGGGGTTGTAGTCCTCTCTCTCCTCTTACACCTCTTCCTGTGATATCCCATAATACCAGCCTGGACGTGGTAACAGTTATCGCCTCTTATACCTCCTCCCTTCCTCTGATATCACATAATATCCGCTTGGGTGCACTGGGAGTTGTAGTCCTCATCTCTTATACCTCCTTGTGAGCTGCCACCACCACCACCTGCCTCTGACCCTGGTTAGCGTAGTCCTGAAGTCTGAACACTGCAGCAGCCACACCGCCCCCCAGGACAGAAGAAGAGACCTTAAGAGTCCCCCCACCCCGAGTCTGATTCAGGCTTAAGGTAAGTCTCCCTGGTAGAGGACCAATGTGCCATATGTACCACGAGGTCTGCAGTGTATAATCTCATCTGCAAACTGCAGCTATCACTACACGAGATTATACAGATTATGTGCAGATTAAGCCAGATTCACATGACCTTTTCATTTCTCACTCGTATCATTGGGGGACACAGACGACCATGGGTATAGCTGCTGCCACTAGGAGGCGACACTACGCAAAAAAGTGTTAGCCCCTCCTCTCAGCTATACCCCTCCTGCAGACGCTGAGCTCATCAGTTTTAGCTTAGTGTCTGTATTAGGCATACCTCCCTGCTTTGCATGTCTGCTGATTTTTTTTTTTTCTTTTCTTTAACTGGGCTGCTGGCAGTCTCCAAGCTGCCTGCGTTCCCACCCAAGAGACGGGAGTCCAGGGGGTCCCCAAGCCCTCAGCTCATTCCCGGTCTCCCGAAGGCAAGGAGGACCAGAGGTTCCTAAAGCGTCTGTATCCCGCCAGCTTTCGGGTCACCAGGTCCGGCCTCCGCTAGGTCCCCTCTGTTACTGGTGTAGCTACCTTCACCAAGAGGTAACACACCGAAGTTGGTGACCCGGCTGGAGCCAGGGGGGCAGAAAACGCCAGACGGGTGAGTATTCTCTCAGTCCCCAAAGCCCCCTTTCTGCTGTGGGGTGCCTGCGTGGGTGGTGTTAGTTCTGTTACCGTTTTTTTTCTGGGACTTTGTGGCGTTCAGGGTCCACACTCCCTTCCTTCCTATCTCTGGTTCCTGCCTTCCGATTAGGTCTGCCAGTTTAGGCAGCCTTCCGTGGAGTATCGGACGGCTTCTGTCCTCTCCTGTTCTGGAATTTTTTTCTTGTGGGCCATTCTCATGTCTGACTTCCAGGTTCTCTAGCCCTGACTTGTTCGTCATGGTCCCGCTGGAGTGTTCTTCCCTTCTGGCAGTCCGGTATGGTGTGTGGGCCCTTTGCCTTCAGGCATCTCTACTTCTCTCTACTTCTTCCCCCATGGGGGCCAAGTTTTGTCACATCTGCAGTTCTTTGGCCCTTGATATCCAGACGCCATTTTCAGCTCGTCTTCTTCCTCTGGTTCCAGGCTATGTATTTTTCTCCTGTATCTTCCGCGGTCGCTCTGTTGCTTTTGATGACTGTCTTGTCTTCATTCTTGAAAAAGATATCCCAGCAAACGTGTAGTTTTTTTCTCTTGCTTCTTTAATGTTCTTTATCAAAATACATTGACGCGTTTCGACACAAAGCCTTCATCAACAGGTCCCGCGCCGAAACGCGTCAATGTATTCTGATGGTTTATATATATATGTATGGAGGTGTATAAACTCCATTTTAAATGTGCCTGTTTTTCATCTTCAGGTCACATTTGGGTGCACCTGCTTGGCCTTGGGCTATATCAGTCAGTCTTGGGTAGGGCTCATAGACACCTCCCACCTCCCATTGCAAGCATGGCCACATGCTGGAGGTAACAGAGGAGATGTTTGTGAGTCGTCCTAATGCTCCTGTAATTGCCCACTGGCCCCTGATATCGCCCATATGGCGCAGGTAGGTGAGTGTTAGGGCCCACGGGCTACTTGAGAGACCTTGACGCTGGTGCCCGAGGCTTAAGACACGTCCTCCTAGTAGGATATGTCGAACTAACTCTCAATTTTTAACATCAGTGTGAGGGTTTAGTGTGACGGCAGCGTGCACCTATCTCTGGTTCTGTGTTTGTTCTGAATTCTTGCCACATCCACATAAATTTCATCTTATGTAGGATGTCCATTGTGGTACTTGTAGTCCGCTGCTGGCATCATCCATTGTATGCATTTTTGCTGGTGATTGCCATTAGCAACGGACTACAAGTGCAGGATGTGCTCCCTACAGAAATGCACAACTGCATATGGGTATGAGCGCATCCTGCTTTCTTATCACCACATTTTCTGATGGTTTATATATATATGTATGGAGGTGTATAAACTCCATTTTAAATGTGCCTGTTTTTCATCTTCAGGTCACATTTGGGTGCACCTGCTTGGCCTTGGGCTATATCAGTCAGTCTTGGGTAGGGCTCATAGACACCTCCCACCTCCCATTGCAAGCATGGCCACATGCTGGAGGTAACAGAGGAGATGTTTGTGAGTCGTCCTAATGCTCCTGTAATTGCCCACTGGCCCCTGATATCGCCCATATGGCGCAGGTAGGTGAGTGTTAGGGCCCACGGGCTACTTGAGAGACCTTGACGCTGGTGCCCGAGGCTTAAGACACGTCCTCCTAGTAGGATATGTCGAACTAACTCTCAATTTTTAACATCAGTGTGAGGGTTTAGTGTGACGGCAGCGTGCACCTATCTCTGGTTCTGTGTTTATTTTGATATAGTACATTAAAAAAGCAAGAGATAAAAACTACACATTTGCTGGGATATCTTTTTCAATTAACTCTGGGGATTGCTCCTTCCCGCGCAATGTGGATTGCAGTAGAGTGCCGACTGGATTTCCTTTTGTCTTCATTCTTGTCCACCTTGTGGATATTCTGTGCGCTATCCACTTCTACTGAAGTCTCCTAAGCCATGATTTATATTCCCGGGGCATCTGGGTATTCAGACACTCTCTGGCTGGCCTTCCTGGGAATGGCTCTTCCTGTACTTTTTCAGGGGTCTGGGTGTGTCCTCCCCCCACAATTCTGTGGGGCCTTATGACCGACCTTGGATTCGTTCTGTTCTTGTTCCCTCCCCATGGTACTGCTCTTTAACGTCCCATGGTCTTCTGTGTCCCCCAATAATACGAGCGAGAAAATAGGATTTTTTGTGCTTACCTGTTAAATCCTTTTCTCGCTGAGTTCATTGGGGGACACAGCTCCCACCCTGTATGCACATTGCTGGTTCTCCTAGATGGGTCCCTCCGGTTCTTGATTCTGACTCATCTTCCTTACTTTTTATTGTTTTCTGTTGGCTTCTCCTGGCTGCTCCTACTGCTTTCGTACAAACTGATGAGCTCAGTGTCTGCAGGAGGGGTATAGCTGAGAGGAGGGGCTAACACTTTTTTTGCTTAGTGTCGCCTCCCAGTGGCAGCAGCTATACCCCATGGTCTTGTGTGTCCCCCAATGAACTCAGTGAGAAAAGGATTTTTCAGGTAAGCAAAAAAAATCCTATTTTTCCGCTCTTCTGCCGAAAATGGCTAAAAAGGATGCAAAGTGTGCATAACTGATCCACAGGGTCCGTTTTTTTTCTGTTCTTCTGATGGATCAGAAGATCGGAAAATGACAGGTTATGTGAATCCAGTCCTAGAAGAAATGTTTTCTATCGATATGACATATAATCATGAGCGCTGTAGCTGATTATTGTCTGGATTTATTGCAGAATATCATGGATAGCCGCGGAATACTTGTTAAAGGAGTTCTATGATATTGTGATATTGTTGGGCGATCCTCAGGATAGGTTATCAGTATCAGATCGGCAGGGATCACGATTCCACAGGTTTGGTGTGGCATAAACGGATTCTCCTGAATTTTGATTCTGATGGCCTAGTCACAAGATCTAATACCAACAGCAGGCTCCTAGGTTCGTATTAGGCTTTATGCACATGGGCTTAGCCCAACCGTGCTCGTATTATGGCCCTCAAACAGCGGGTCCATAATATGCGTGCAGCATCACGGATGCTGACCCATTCCCTTGGAAAAATGGAACCCAGCTTCTTATGGAATAAAAAAGGTTCTTTATTGGCTCATCATATAAAATCCACCAGAGTCACAGAAAATGACATCAAAGTGACGCGTTTCGGGCTACAGAATCCAGCCCTTCATCAAGACATAAAAAAATGTATTAAGACCATTCCTTTTATGCAGCACAGGGTCCAACCCCTTCTAATTAGCAAGGTATCCTGCATCTGGAGCCTAGAATGTGAGCTATTCAGTGATCCAGGGGAGGAGATCCAGCATCACCGGTGGTGCACACATATACATAATGAGGACATCTTAGTTGTATTGCAGAGTAAGATCATGTTTTCTATTTAGCCCTTTTGGTATACAGATGTCAAGCAAAAACATCCAGAAGGTTTCCCTACTGAGAAGTTTTTGTCTACGATCACCTCCTCTCATAGGCAATGTCACCACTTCGATCCCCTGTGCACAAAACGCAGATGCGTCTCCTTTATGAACAGTGGCGAAGTGGAAAGTCGCCGCCGATACGTTATGAGTCTGAAAATAAGGGATGTCACTAAGATGTTTTCTAATGCGTATTTTCAACTCTTTCATAGTGCATCCAACATACTGAAGTTTACAAATTTTACATGTGATAACACACAACAAATTCCGTGTTACAATTAATATATTGTTTCAAAGTGTGTCTGTTATTATTCACTGTGGACGTAACCTCCTTAGTAACGCATGTATAACGGCAGCAGATACATCTCCTACTCCCACATTTATAATTGCCAGTGGTTTTTGGCCAGGAGCATACCCGAGGGATAGTGTCAATAAACAAACTGGGGCTAAGTTTTTGTCCCACTGTGGGGGCTTTTTTAGATATACATTTGATGCCTGCAGACACCACATCTCTCCACTCCTCATCATAATGGAGGACAGGGAGATGTTTTCGGATGATCTTGCATATGTGTGGATATTCTCGACTGTAATTAGTGATAAAAACAGTCGGCTTTTTATCCTCTTGAGCAGAATTAAATTCTTCACTTTGATGTTTATGGGTTTTTTCATAGTCTGAGGAAAAATCAAGGACTCTCTTTTTAATCTGGCAAATTCAATGCCTTTATTAATATTTTGAAGTGAATAACCTCTACTGTGATATATCTGTTTCTTTTGAGAATAAGCCCTCTGTGGAGCAATTGCGTCTTGCTCTGATCATTTCCCCTTTTGGTATATTGTTTATGACATGCGGTGGGTGGCAGGAGGAGGCAAGAAGAATGGCATTCCCAGATTTCTTTTTTCTAAAAGTACAAGTAGTGACCACTCCCTCAGAGAGCTCCGATTCCAAATGTAAATCAAGAAAGTCGATTTTAGCTGAATCGCTAACATAAGTGAGTTTAAAGGGGTATTCCCATCTTAATGATCACTGTTAAATCTGTTAATAATTTAACAGTGATCATTTTTCTAAATATGTTTAATTAACTAATTCCCACCCCTTAGAAGAAAAAGAAGATATACTTACCTGACTGTTGTCTTCCGTCTCCCCTGGTTTCGGCCGCAGAGGACTTCTTCTTTTCTCCCGGCCGGGCCGCGCGTAGTCCTGAAAGCGCACGCTGCCGCCGCGCATGCGCTATGGTGACTTCTTTCTGGCCAGTATAGTATACTTGCCAGGAAGAAGTCACCAGGGCGCATGCGCGGCGACGTGCGCGTTCAGTCCAGCGCGCGGCCCGGCCGGGAGAAGACGTCAATCAAGATGGAGCCCGCCCCCTACCGAAACCAGGAAGTGAACAGCGCGCCGGGAGCAGGTAAGTATAAAAGACCGTAATGGGAATACCCCTTTAATGGAATCTATACAGTTATTGAGATAATTGACACACCGGGCTACCATATTCTCCTCTCCCTGCCAAACCCACAGCATATCAACTATATAACGTCCATACCATTTTATGTATCCAGCAAAGGGCTTGTTATCAAGAAGCAAAAAATGTAGTTCTGACCACACCATATATATATTTGCTATGGATAGTGAGTGTTGGGTCCCCGAGACACCTGACATTTGGAGATGGTATTTCCTATTAACCACTTCAGCCCCCCTACCTTAAACACCCTTAATGACCAGGCCACTTTTTACAATTCCGCACTACACTACTTTCACCGTTTATTGCTCCGTCATACAACTTACCACCCAAATGAATTTTACCTCCTTTTCTTCTCACTAATAGAGCTTTCATTTGGTGGTATTTCATTGCTGCTGACATTTTTACTTTTTTTGCTATTAATCAAAAATGACCGAAATTTTTGCAAAAAAATGACATTTTTCACTTTCTGTTGTAAAATTTTTCAAAAAAACTACATTTCTATATAAATTTTTCTCTAAATTTATTGTTCTACATGTCTTTGATAAAAAAATCCAATAAGTGTATATTTATTGGTTTGGGTAAAAGTTATAGCGTTTACAAACTATGGTGCAAAAAGTGAATTTCGGCATTTTGAAGCAGCTCTGACTTTCTGAGCGCCTGTCATGTTTCTTCAGGTGCTAGAATGCCAGGAAAGTATAAATACCCCCAAATTACACCATTTTAGAAAGAAGACACCCCAAAGTATTCGCGGAGGGGCTTGGTGAGTTCATGTATCATTTCATTTTTTTCACAAGTTAGCGGAAAATGACACTTTCTGAGAAAAAAAAAAAAAAAGTTTCAATTTCTGATAACTTCTGGCAAAAAAAAAAAAAAATCTCAGACGGACTCACTATGCCCCTCAGTGAATACCTTGGGGTGTCTACTTTCCGAAATGGAGTCATTTGTGGGGTGTGTTTACTGTTCTGGCATTTTGGGCGGGGCTAAATTGTGAGCCGCCATGTAAAACCTAAAGGTACTCGTTGAATTTGGGCCCTTTGCACCAGGCTGCAAAAGCGGCACTTATGTGGTATCGCCGTACTCAGGAGAAGTAGGGCAATGTGTTTTGGGGTGTATTTTTACATATACCCATGTTGGGTGAGAGAAATATCTCTGTAAATTGTCAACTTTGTATAAAATTTTTAAAAGTTGTCGTTTACAGAGATATTTTCACACAAAGTATGGGTATATATAAAAATACACCCCAAAACACATTGCCCTACTTCTCCTGAGTACGGCGATACCACATGTGTGCCACTTTTTGCAGCCTGGGTGCGAAAGGCCCTAAAACCAAAGAGTACCTTTAGGATTTCACAGGGCATTTTTACGCATTTGGATTCCAGACTTCTTCTCACCCTTTAGGGGCCCCTAAAATGCCAGGACAGTATAAATACCCCACATGTGACCCCATTTTGGAAAGAAGACACCCCAAGGTATTCTGTGAGGGGTATGGTGAGTTCATGTAAAATTTTATTTTTGTCACAAGTTAGTGGAATATGAGACTTTGTTTTTTTTTTTTTTTAATTTTGTTTTTACAAAGTCTCATATTCCACTAACTTGTGACAAAAATAAAATTTTACATGAACTCACCATACCCCTCACAGAATACCTTGGGGTGTCTTCTTTCAAAATGGGGTCACATGTGGGGTATTTATACTCACCTGGCATTTTAGGGCCCCTAAAGTGTGAGAATCCAAATGCATAAAAATGGCCTGTGAAATCCTAAAGGTACTCATTGGTTTTAGGGCCCCTTTGCATCTTGGCTGCAAAAGTGTCACTCATGTGGTATCGCTGAACTCAGGAGAAGTAGGGCAATGTGTTTGGGGTGTATTTTACATATACCCATGCTGCGTGTGAGAAATATCGCTGTAAACGACAACTTTTACATTTTTTATTCAAAGTTGTCAATATACAGAGATATTTCTCTCACCCAGCATGGGTATATGTAAAAATACACCTCAAAACACATCGCCCTACTTCTCCTGAGTACGGCGATACCACATGTGTGACACTTTTTTGCAGGCAAGATGCGCAAGGGCCCAAATTCCAATGAGTACCTTTTAGAGGGCATTTTTACGCATTTTTCTTCTCACGCTTTAGGGCCCCTAAAATGCCAGGGCAGTAGAAATACCCCACGTGTGACCCCATTTTTGAAAGAAGACACCCCAAGGTATTCCATGAGGGGCATGGCGAGTTCATAGAATATTTTTTTTTTGGCACAAGTTAGTGGAAATTGATTTTTATTGTTTTTCTCACAAAGTCTCCCTTTCCGCTAACTTTTGACAAAAAGTTTAATTTTTCATGAACTCATTATGCCCCTCAGCGAATACCTTGGGTGTCTTCTTTCCAAAATGGGGTCACATGTGGGTATTTATACTGCCCTGGCATTTAGGGCCCTAAAGCGTGAGAAGAAAATGCGTAAAAATACCCTCCTAAAAGGTACTCGTTGAATTTGGGCCTTTGCGCATCTTGGCTGCAAAAAGTGCACACATGTGGCATCGCCGTACTCAGGAGAAGTAGGACGTGTGTTTGGGTGTATTTTTACATATACCCATGCTGGGTGAGAGAAATATCTCTGTATATTGACAACTTTGAATAAAAAATGTACAAAGTTGTCGTTTACAGCGATATTTCTCACACCCAGTATGGGTATATGTAAAAATACACCCTAAAACACATTGCCCTACTTCTCCTGAGTACGGCGATACCACATAAGTGACACTTTTTGCAGCCAAGATGCGCAAAGGCCCTACCAATGAGTACCTTTAGGATTTCACAGGCCATTTTTACGCATTTGGATTCTCACGCTTTAGGACCCCTAAAATGCCAGGGCAGTATAAATACCTCACATGTGACCCCATTGTGGAAAGAAGACACCCCAAGGTATTCTGTGAGGGGCATGGCGAGTTCACAGAAAAAAAAAATTTGGCACAAGTTAGCGGAAATTGTTTTTTTTTTTTTTTTTTTTACAGTCTCATATTCCACTAACTTGTGACAAAAAATAAAATTTTCCATGAACTCGCCATACCCCTCACGGAATACCTTGGGGTATCTTCTTTCTAAAATGAGGTCACATGTGAGGTGTTTGTACTGCCCTGGCCTTTGAGGGTCTCCGCAATCATTACACGTATGGCCAGCATTAGGAGTTTCTGCGATTCTCCTTATATTGAGCATACGGGTAATGAGATTTTTTTTTTCCGTTCAGCCTCTGCGCTGAAAAAAAAAAAAAAATGAACGGCACAGATTTTTTCATTCGCATCGATCAATGTGGATGAAAAAATCTCTGCCAAAATCAGTGACTGCGGTGCGGTGGGCTGGGCGCTAGCTACCTAACAAGTAGCTAACTAACTGGCGGTGATAAGGGACCCTTAGGCCCCATTCACACGTCCGCAATTCTGTTTGCGGAACGGAATTGCGGACCCATTCATTTCTATGGGGACAGACTTTGTCCCGCTCGGATCCGGAATTACGGATCCGCGCTTCCGAGTCTGCACTTCCGTTCGCAAAAATATAGAACATGTCCTATTCTTGTCCGCAATTGCGGACAAGAAAAGCATTTTCTATATAGTTCTGGCAATGTGCGGATCTGCAAAATGCGGAAAGCACATTGCCGGTGTCCGTGTTTTGAGGATCCGCGGATCGGATCCGCGGATCGGATCCGCGGATCGGATCCGCGGATCGGTGAATCCACGGATCGGTGAATCCACGGATCCGCAAAACACATATGGACGTCTGAATGGAGCCTTACAAAGGGTGTGATCAATGACAGGGGGTGATCAAGGGGTTAATAGGTGAGGGGGGTGGGGGGTTAGTGTAGTGTTTGGTGCAACTTTTACTGTGTTACCTGGTCCTCTGGTGGTCGATCCCAGAAAATAGGACCACCAGAGGACCAGGTAGCAGGTATATCAGACGCTGTTCATAAAACAGCGTCTGATATAGCTGTTTGATGCGATTTATATCGCATCTACAGCCTGCCAGCAATTGATCATCGCTGGCAGGCTGTAGTCCAACTCTCGAGACGCGCTTCACTGTGAACGCGCGCGCGCGTTCACAGGAACTCTCGCGTCTCGCGAGATGACGCCTCCCGGCGCGTCCAAACAGAAGATCCCGGCCGCCCGCAGGACGCAATCCTGCGTACGGCGGTCGGGGACTGGTTAAACATAAAGAAATTATGTCTCATAAAAAAATCCACAAAAAATCCTGGAATTCCAAAGTACAGTTGCTGTAATGCTCCAGAAACCATTTAAGAGCCATAATGGCTGAATCCTGAGGAATGTTAGTGTATCGTGCGGTAATATCATCAGCCGCAACCCAGATATAATCACTACTCCACTTGAAATGATAGACATTCTGAAGCACTGTGCGACTGTCCTTCAGGTAACCCGGCATCAGGGATACGAGTGCTTGTAGCAGGGAATCGGTCCACTCTGATAATTTCTCAGAATAGGATCCGATGCCCGCCACAATCGGACACATAGGGGGTGGAAAACCCGGTTTATGCACCTTGGGGAGTGCGTGAAAAATTGGTGTGGTTGCATGTTCCACATAGATATACTCCACTTCTCTTTTAGAGAGAATTCCCAGTCTCTAGCTCTCCAACAGAATGCTATAGAGCTTCTCCTGGTAAGGGAGGAGCGGATTGGAATCCAGCAGCAAATATTTATTTTTATCATTCAGCATATTTAGAACTTGTTCCTTGTATATATTGCTGTCCAGGATTACCACCGCTCCTCCCTTATCCGCCTTGCGAATCACAATCTCCTGCATATCATGTTAAACCTGCGAAGCATTCATTTCCTCCTTAGTAAGATTGTGAAATTTTTGCTTGGATCTATGTTTTAATTTCAAAGTACACAGATCTTTTTCCACTAACTCCTGGAACTTGTCAAGAGCCACAGAACGAGATTGTATCGGGTAAAAACCCTTATTAGATATCCTAATGTTTCTGAAACATTTTGTAGTTGTAGGTTCTCTGCCCTCTGACAAGATTCCTAAAGTGTTAAAACACAGATCAGTTCTCTGAAGTCAAACATTGGATATTGCATCAGTGTAGCATTAAAAGTAGGAACCATCTGTATTGCTGTCTGACATGTTTGACCCATGTTCACACTCATTGCTATTTGGCTCGTTTGACCTGTGTTCGCATTCACTGCTGTCTGGCTTGTTTGACCCCTGTTCACATTTATTGCTGTTTGACATGTTTCTACACTCATTGCTATTTGAAGACTCTACTCACAAGGAACAGGCAAAAAACGCAGGGCGGGGAGAAAGCTCCGCAAAAAATCGGCGGTGTCCTACTCGTCGGAAATAATTGCAGACGATATTCAGGTAATTAACCTATCCTCAGTGCCCATCTCCCCCATTCAGGAGGGGGTACTGCGGAATGGTTTTTCTTTCTCCCCATCCTGCAGTTGTGACCTATATCACACGATCATTGATATTAATCGTCTTGCTAGAAATCTCACTATAAAAAAACACTTCTCACCCAATAAAGACACAGTGAGTGTGAACACAGGCCAAACAAGCCAAATAGCAATGAGTGTAGTCATTGCTATTTGGAGATCTAATAACTATGTATAAATATATCAGGGGTCAGTACAGAGATCTCTGCCATCATCTATTTATCCCCAGGACTGTGACTGTGACGAGGGGACATCCTCTGCGTCTGGAGGAAAGAAGGTTTCTACACAAACATAGAAGAGGATTCTTTACGGTAAGAGCAGTGAGACTATGGAACTCTCTGCCTGAGGAGGTGGTGATGGTGAGTACAATAAAGGAATTCAAGAGGGGACTGGATGTATTTCTGGAGTGTAATAATATTACACTCCAGAAATTACACAATATTAATGCTTATAAAAACTTGTAGAAATCAGGCTATAGCTACTAGATGGGTCGTTTATCCAGTGAGTTATTCTGATAGGAGTCGGGAAGGAATTTTGTTCCCCTAAAGTGGGGGAAATTGGCTCCTACCTCACAGGTTTTCTTTTTTTTTTGCCTTCCTCTGGATCATCTTTAAGAATAACAGGCTGGACTAGATGGACAGATGTCTTTTTTTAGCCTTATAAACAATGTTACTATGTTATATTTTTATAGAACAGGTTGTTACAGATGTGGCGACACTTAATGTGTCTATTATTATTTTTTTTTTAAGTTTTACTCGGTTAAAGCATTTTTGAATAGCATAAAATCTTGTTTTGTGTTGCCATGATCTTAGAGCCATATTCTTTTTTTTTTTCTGGTGATTTGTCTTAGGTAGGGTCTCATTTTTTGCGGGATGAGATAATGGTTTGATTGGTACCATTTTGAAGTAGATATGACTTTTTAATCACTTGGTAGTACACTTTTTGTAAAGCAAGGTGACAAAAATGGCTGTTTTGGCACAGTTTTTATTTTTTGATATTTTTATTGAGCAGGTTGTTACGGATGTGGCTATACCTAATATGTCTTTTTTTATTTTTGTTAAGTTTTACACAGTAAAAGCATTTTTGAAACGAAAAATATCTTGCTTTTGTGTTGCTGTTTTCTGAGAGACATATTTTTTTTTTTTTGAGTGATTGTCTTATGTAGAATCTCATTTTTTGCGGGATGAGATGACGGTTTTGATTGGTACTTTTGGGGTAGATATGACTTTTTGATCGCTTGGTATTACACTTTTTGTGGAGCAAGGTGACCAAAAAATGGCTGTTTTAACACAGTTGTTTTTTATGGCGTTCACCTGATGGGGTGGATCATGTGATATTTTTATCGGTCGATATGGATGCGGTGATACCTAATATCTTTTTTTTTTCCTCTTTTTTTTACAATTTTTTTATAACTTAATTATAGGAAAGGGCACTTTTTTATGTAAAATATTTATCTTTTTTACTGTATTTTTTGTCCCTTTTAAGGTTTTGATCCCTTGTACAATGCATTACAATCCATATGTATTGTAATTCATTGGCTCTAAGTGTATTACACAGTGTAATACACTTACAACCTGCTTTCCTGTGAGATCCAGGGGGCTGGGTCTTACAGGCTTCCATCAGGCTGCCTTCCCAGCCATTGGGTCCCCGTCACCATAGCACGGCACCCCCGCCGATCAGCTGTATGAAGAGAAGGCAGGCGCTGTGTGCGTGTGCCGTCTCCTGTCTCTCTTCCTGCACGCCGCTGCTATGTCTATGGCAAACAGGAAGAGAGACAGAAGACGGCACGTGCAGCTGATTGGCGAGGGTGCTGGGTGTTGGACCCCAGCCCATCTGATATTGATGACGTATCCTGAGGATAGGTCATCAATATTAAAAGCCTGGAAAACCTGTTTAATGAAAGAAAACCTGCTTGTGCAGATGCTCTCCCTTCACGTTGAGGGACCCGTTCTGGAGAAATCCTAGCGATATGCCATAGATAAACCCTTTAATAAGTGGACTTGTACTACATGTTTATAGTCCAAAATATGGTAAAATATAGGAGATGGATTTGTGTTACTTACCTTGGCACACTTCAAACCTGGCGGTTAGTGGCTTTTTGACTTAGTTTCATATTTTATTTCACCAGTCAAATGTTCCAAAAGAGCGCATGAGAATGTATGAATACTGTTCTACATAAGCTGTAGTGACCATTGGTGAGAGTCTATAAGCTACGATGAGCAGCAAGATGACACGTGGATCTGTGTGTCCAAACTGTTACAAGGTTAGCAAGATACAGCACTATTTACACAGCACTGTCATTTTGGAGTCAAGGGTCAGCCATTTTTTTGCTATGTCACTATGACCATCTAATACTGGGAGATTCACTTAAAAGAGGCCCCGAATATTCTGTAATGGATGGTATTACATGCAATGTTGAAAGTGATCTCCGTTTCCTGCCAGACACATTTTGACCCAGCGCTCCATGTTCCTGAAAGTATCGGCTATCACATCAGTGGGAATAGCAGCAATTTCATGTTGGATGTTTTCCTTGAAGTCTTCCACGGTGCCAGGCTTGTTCCAATAGACTTTTCCTTTGAGTATACCCCGAAGAAAGAAGTCTGGCGGTTTCAGATACAGCAACCACAGTGACCAAAAATCCTTTGAAATTACCCCGTTGCCGAAAAAGGGCTTAATCTCTGCTATGTTCATTTCCGATGTGCGACATTTTCCTCCATTTTGCTGGAAGTCACCTTCAGTTATCTCATGTATGGAATAATTTACATGATATTTGCGTAGTGTCAGTTGTTACGGGTGCGGCAATACCAAATATATTTTATTTTTGAAAGTTTCTACTCCAGTTGATTCACAAACTGTTCAAAAATATTCAGGTACACAACGCACCATAAAAATGTGCTGCTCAATACTGTACACCACCATCCTGATGAGAAAGCGAAGTTTAGTTTGGTAACAGCCAGGTGCAGACTGGCATAGACCCCAGTTGGAAAGATCCCAATGGGCAAACTAAGTCCCCCATATGGCTGCCTGGTGGGTACATAAGGCTGTGGCGTTCTAAGCATTAATTAATGTTCGGAGGATCAGGCTTACCTTCCAACCATTCCAGGTCCAGCGGAGCAGTCCCTGATTTCAGAGGCTGTTCCACCGTCAGCTCCATTAAGATGAATGTTTTCACATCCAAACCTCAAAAAATGTGGATCGCATGTGGACTAAAAATACAGTGGTTTGAATGCCCCCTAACCTGTAGGTCCAAAATTTACAAGCAAAACATCAGAAAACTGTGTTGCAAAACTAGATTTGTGTTTTTCTACGCCCTATTTATACTTTACTAAAATGTATTAATAAAAGAAAAGCTGCTTGAGTTATTAAAGGGTGTGTCCCACCTCAAGGGTATGCCACAAATGGCCTATAGGTTGTGTCCCATGGGACCCCGAAGTGAATGAGCGCACGACTGAAGAGCAGCATTCTCTCCATTTATGTAATTGGACTTGCAAGAACAGCGTGCTTCACTATTTTTGGAAGTCCCACATAAGTGAATTGCGAGCAAACTCAGCAAGTGCAACCTCCTCATCATTCACTGCTAAAGGACTGCAGGAAATAGCCAAGCCAGCCCTTGACTGTTTCTGGAGCTCCTATAGCAGTAAATGGAGGGTGGCCGTGCAAGTGCAGATGCTCTCCCTTCACATTGATGGACCCGTTCTGGAGAAATCCTAGCGATATACCGTACATGTTGAGCTAAGACAAACGCTTTAAAAAGTGGACTTGTACTACATGTTTACAGTCCAAACTATGGTAAAATATAAGAGATGGATTTGTGTTACTTACCTTGGCACACTTCAAACCTAGCAGTTAGTGGCTTTTTTACATACTTTGATATTGTATTTTCACCAGTCAAATGTTCCAATAGAGCGCATGAGAATGTATGAATACTGTTCTACATAAGCTGTAGTGACCATTGGTGAGAGTCTATAAGCTACGATAAGCACCAAGATGACACGTGGATCTGTGTGCCCAAACTGTTACAAGGTTAGCAAGATACAGCACTATTTACACAGCACTGTCATTTTGGAATCAAGGGTCAGAGTCATTTTTTTGCTATGTCACTATGACCATCTAATACTGGGAGATTCACTAAAAAGAGGCCCCAAATATTCTGTAATCAATGGTGTTACATGCAATGTTGAAAGTGATCTCCGTTTTCCTGCCAGACACATTTTGACCCAGCGCTCCATGTTCCTGAAAGTATCGGCAATCGTATCAGTGGGAATAGCAGCAATTTCATGTTGGATGTTTTCCTTGAAATCATTGTGCCTGGCTTGTTCTGATAGACTTTTCCTTTGAGCATACCCCGAAGAAAGAAGTCTGGTGTTGTTAGATCTGGCAAATGTGGCGGCCAAAAATCCTTTGAAATGAACCTGTTGCCAAAAAAGGACTTAAAAAGGACCTTTCATCGGTGAAAAAAATGTGAACTAAGTATGCTGCCATGTAGAGCGGCGCCCAGGGATCTCCCTGCACTTACTATTATCCCTGGGCGCCGCTCTGTTCGCCCAGTATAGGCTCCGGTATCTTGGTGACTCGGTTATACTAGGAGTATCACAGGCTCTAGCACTGGCTAATCGCAGTGCACAGTGCCTGTGCTTAGTGCTGTAGCCCTGGCCAATTCACTTGAACGTGACATCACTAGCCTAGGAAGAGGCGGCGGCCTATTCAAATAGCTGATCGTGGAGTACAAGGAGTCGGACCTGTCACGGTCCCTCAGGTGACTGTTCTCATGAGATTAAGGAGATTGACCGAGCGTGGAGGAATCTAACAGCCTCCTTAACTTGTCTTGATTCAGTATTGATAGGGTTAATGACCACTTCCCTTATCTCAGCTGTTGCTCAGTGGTCATCACTTCTACCCTTTGTAGTCTGACCCCACCCTTCTGACTATGCGGTAGATAGCTTCTTTTGGGTTTGGCAGAGCTGGTGCGAGGTCGTCTCTGGTGTTCCTGCTCGTCCATCACTGCTGAAGTAAAGTTTCACTTTTGTTTGTATTTGGTTGTTCCCTTGTGCTTGTTAACTAGGCCTCAGGGAGACGCTGGTTCATTCAACTGGGAAGGAACCAGTAGTCTCCTTCCCTTTTTTACTCCCTCTAGGGCATATCAGGGATCCTAGGGTGTTTAGGTTCTGGCGTATGCATTTTCCCACCTTCGGGGTCTATACATACTGACAGGAGTCAGGGCCAGTGCTGTGGTGTCTGATCGGGGGACTTAGTTTGTTTCCAGATTCTGGAAAGCGTTCTGTACTCGACTGGGGGGTACAATTGTCCTTTTCTTCGGCTTTTCATCCCCAGTCGAACGGACAGACGGAGCACACCAATTAGAATATGGAGGTTTACTTGAGATGTTTTGTTTCGGAGGACCAGGAGGGGTGGTCTTCATTCTTGTCGTTAGCTGAGTTTGCCATTAATAACCGTAGACAGGAGTCCACTGATACATTGCTGTTTTTTGGGGCATATGGATTCCATCTGCAGTTTGGCACATTTTCTGGTTCTGAAATTTCCGGTATTCCCGAGGAGCAACTATTTTCCTCTTCTTTGACTTCGATTTGGCGGAAAATTCAAAATAACCTGAAAAAGATGGGCAACCGGTATCAGCGTGTGTCTGACAGAAAATGTATAAATGGTCCGGACCTGAGAGTGGGTGATTCTGTGTGGCTGTCCACAAGAAACATTGAGCTCAAGGTACCTTCTTGGAAGTTGGGTCCAAGATTTATTGGTCCATATAAGATCACTGCTATTGTTAAAGGGAATCTGTCACCAGAATCATCACCATTAAACTAAAACTAATGTTTTGCAGCACTTACTACGTCCTTTCCAGATGTGTTATTCTTTCCTTGCTGCTTGGTTTCTATCTTGAAAAAATCCATTTTATTCCTTATTAGCTAGTAAGGTGCCCAGAGGGGCGTTGTTTTTCTTCAAATGTGCCCAGGAACGCCCCCGTTGAGTGCCCTGGCCCGCCCTCCAGCAAAGCCTAAGCACGCCTCTCCTCGGCTCATAGTCTACACTCCCAGCATGCGTCGAGCCCAGTGATGCAGCTGGTAATGTATAGACTATGAGCCGAGGAGAGGCGTGCTTAGGCTTTGCTGGAGGGCGGGCCAGGGCACTCAACGGGGGCGTTCCTGGGCACATTTGAAGAAAAACAACGCCCCTCTGGGCCCCTTACCAGCTAATTTGCATAAGGAATAAAGAGGATTTTTTCAAGATGGAAACCAAGCAGCAAGGAAAGAAGAGCACATCTGGAAAGGACGTAGTAAGTGCTGCAAGACAATAGTTTTAGTTTAATGGTGATGATTCTGGTGACAGATTCCCTTTAACCCTGTAGCCTTTCATCTTGAACTTCCTCAGGCTTTGAAAAACATATTTCGTAAGTTGTTGTTGAAGAAAAGTGTCGAACCTGTTGAGCCGTCCTCCTTGCCTCCCGCTCCTGTCATGGTGGACGGTAATTTGGAATTTCAAATCAGCAAGATTGTGGACTCCCGAGTTCTCCGTAGATCCCTCCAGTATCTCGTCCACTGGAAGGGTTACGGACCAGAGGAGAGGATGTGGGTTCCAGCAGCCGAGGTTAATGCAAATCGTCTGGTGAAGGCCTTTCACAGAGCTCATCCTGATAAGGTCGGTCCTGGGTGCCCAGAGGTCACCCGTAGAAGGGGGGTTACTGTCACGGTTTCTCAGGTGACTGATGTCAGGAGATTAAGGAGATTGGCTGAGCATGGAGGAATCTAACAGCCTCCTTGACTTCTCTTGATTCAGTATTGATAGGGTTAATGACCACACTTCCCTTATCTCAGCTGTTGCTCAGTGGTCATCACTTCTACCCTTTATAGTCTGACCCCACCCTTCTGACTATGCGATAGATAGCTTCTTTTGGGTTTGGCAGAGCTGGTGCGAGGTCGTCTCTGATGTTCCTGCTCGCCCATCAATGTTGAAGTTTAAGTGTCGCTTTTGTTTGTATTTGGTTGTTCCCTTGTGCTTGTTAACTAGGCCTCAGGGAGACGCTGGTTCATTCACCTGGGAAGGAACCGGTAATCTCTTTCCCTTTTCACTACCTCTAGGGCATATCAGGGCTCCTAGGGTGTTTAGGTTCCTATGTATGTGTTTTCCCACCTTCGGGGTCTATACATACTGACAGGAGTCAGGGCCAGTTCTAGAGGTTTCCTAGGAGGTGACCCTTTCCTTCTCCCTAGCTTTGAGGCCTAGTTGTTTGTCCTCTCCCTCTTGGTTGTCTGTTTGGTGTTTCCTCCCCATACCTCATCCATGACAGGACCCCCACTACTCAAATATTAATGATGTATCTTGAGAAGAGGTCATCAATATTTTATTCCTTTTAAGTATACTTTCATGCGTCTTATTTCCTTATGTACACACACATGTAAAATAAGCGTGAACTTTGTTTGTTTTCGATTTTTAAATCCAAAGTATTTGGCAATATTGTTGACCCACAGTGCAAATTTGCATTTTGATTTCTGTGTAGTAATAGTTTTGGCGATGCTTAAAAGAAAAAATCCTCAAGTCATGTTACTAATTAATGTGTCCTCAGCTGCCATCACTTGTATAAAGAAAAAAAATACGATAAACAGTTTTTACTTTGTTTAAAGGAAAATGCATTCTAAAATATTAAATACATTTACATATGACATAAATCTTAGGTTGATTTGTTGCAATCTAAATTTTTATTACAGTAATATATTTCACTGTAATTTTGACAAAAAAAAGTATACAAATGTTGTGGTAATCTGATTTAGCAGTCAGATATAGTCAGAACAATTGAAACAACCAAGCAGGCTGTGTTGTTTTTGGAACTCCTATACAAGCGAATGGGAGTTTGCCGTTGTGCTATTTATGTAACTCCCAGTTATGTTCACTATTGACCATGACATCTAAGGGGTTAAATGGCCGGGGTTAGAGTTAGCTTTGATCTCAGCCATTGCAGCAAGGTGTCATCTGTATGTTACAGGTGATGCCTGCTGCAGATGGCTTTGGCTTAGTTCATGAGCTTGTAACATTTTTGTGCAGTATATTTATGTCTCTGCAGACGAAATACCATCCTTCAGCACCATAAATGTGTGGCAGGTGCGCGAAGGGGCTACGATCTTTACACATTCATATTTTATGCAGAGCTTTACACAATCATATTTTATGCAGAGCTTTACACATTTATATTTTAGATGTTACTGCTTAATGTGATTCAGTTCAACCTACAGTGTTCTACTGAACGCCAAAGATGATTGTAGTGCATACAGAGGCAGGCTTCTCAGCCTGCCTCTTTTTTAACTACCCCAGCCCCTGTCTCCTTATTGTTGCTCTAACTATCCCTGCCTATCTGACTTGCTGCCCAGTGAACACATTGGGAAAAGAGGGAGAGGATCAGGGCTGTTATGCTTCGCGTTGATAGTAAATCTACTACTGTAAGTAGCACTAGCACTGCTTCCCTGATCTTCTCCCTATCTTCCTCCTGATGAACACACTAGGAAAAGAGGGAGAGGATCAGGGCTGCTGCGCTTAGCGTTGATAGTAAATCTACTACTGTAAGTAACACTAGCACTGCTTCCCTGATCCTCTCCCTATCTTCCTCGTCATGAACACACTAGGAAAAGAGGGAGAGGATCAGGGCTGCTGCGCTTAGTTTTGATAGTAAATCTACTACTGTAAGTAGCACTAGAACTGCTTCCCTGATCCTCTCCCTATCTTCCCAGTAATGAACACACTAGGAAAAGAGGGAGAGGATCAGGGCTGCTGCGCTTAGTTTTGATAGTAAATCTACTACTGTAAGTAACACTAGCACTGCTTCCCTGATCCTCTCCCTATCTTCCCAGTGATGAACACACTAGAAAAAGAGGGAGAGGATCAGGGCTGCTGGGCTTAGCGTTGATAGTAAATCTACTACTGTAAGTAACACTAGCACTGCTTCCCTGATCCTCTCCCTATCTTCCCAGTGATGAACACACAATCTACTACTGTAAGTAGCACTAGAACTGCTGCCCTGATCATCCCCCTGTCTTTTCAGTGTGTTTAGTGATCAGGGAAGATAGCAGAGGGAAAGGAGTGGGGCTGCAGAGCATATCACTGATAGTAAGTATGGCAGGATAGTTCGCTTACCGTAGTATCAGTGTTAAGCCCTGAAGCGCCTATCCTCTCCCTATCTTCTCAGCTCTAAACACACTGGGAAGACAGGTAGAGAAGTAGGCCTGCCCTGCCTAGCACTAATAGTAAGTGTACTACTGTATATCCCTGTATACTTACTATTCAGCTCCAAGTGCTGTAGCCCTGATCCTCTTTCTTCCTATTGTGTTTAACGCTAGAAAGATAATGCAGGGAAAGGATTGGGGTTGTTGAATTGATGACCTAGTAAACAGGACATGACGCAACATCCTGGTAAATTTCAGCAAAACTTGTGTTGCTAGATTAGTCTCGAGAATGCATATTCCATTCTACTCCATTTCTGTGCCCCGTCAGGGGCTGGAGAGGAAGTCAGTGCCATTTTGGGTGCTTTTTCGTGCTGCCTGTCACTTTACAGTTGCCTTTTGTCACTATGCAAGATGTAGCACCAGGGCATTTGGTAGCCCAAGACATTTCCTGCTGCCCTCACATGAGCATGGCTGCCCAATCAAAGAGCAGGGCAGGGCAACCAGGAAGTGTCTTGGACTACTGATACACAGTGTGCATCCGGTAGTCTGAGAAGCCATGCAGGCATCTTGGATGACAGAAGAGGAACATGGAAATAGAGAAATTTGCAGGTGAAAAGAGGTCACCATGTTAGTGTTCTTTGTTCCCCAGTTAATGTGAATTCTTTTTCTTGAACTGGAGATTCACTTTAAGGTAAAAAATTATCCTTCCTACAGTGGTCTTTAACAGGTTAAATGTCTGGTTGATCAGTATATGAGGATAGTGTATTTTGGCAATTTTTCTGCTGATAGCTTTAAGCACGCCCACCCGATGACTACAAATTATCTGAGTCGATTATACAACAGATTTCTCCTCAGAAATCTTGGACTCCTGCAGACATGAATTTGTTAAAATTCTCCTTTTCTACACCTCTTTTGATATTTTATGCGATCCTTAGCCAAACAGATGGGGGGAAGCTGCTTGTTGCTCCTATGGATGGAAGTCACTGGCTCAGCATGCATCCTTTGGTAGAGAAACTGACAGAAAATGGACATGATGTTGTTGTTGTGATCCCGGAAAGCAGTTTAACCATGGGTGGATCTGAAACATTCACTGTACAGACCTACCCTGTTCCGTACACCAGCCAAGAGATAACTGCAAACTTTCAGAAGCTGTCCAGGGAGCACTTCTCCTTACCTTCACATTTTCCCTGGATTGCTATTGAAATGTTAGATAGCATGATGGTTGTATTTAATATGTTTTACAAATCATGTGAGAGCTTACTGCTCAACCAGGAGCTGATTCAAAAACTTCGGGATGAGAAGTTTGATGCTGTACTCACAGATCCATTCTTACTATGTGGAGTAATATTAGCAGAACATCTTGACATGCCAAATGTGAACTTCTTAAGGGGATTGCCCTGTGCATATGACTATGAAAGTTCTCAATGTGAAACCCCACTTTCATATGTACCTAGACTGTTTAGCAAGTTCTCCGACAAGATGACCTTCATTGAACGTGTGGAGAACTTGGTGATCAAGTTGCTAGAGCCATATTATTGTAGAGTTATGTATTTTCGTTGGATGAAATTGGCTACACAGCTCCTGAAAAAAGATGTCACCCCTGTACAGCTTCTCAGCAGATCTTCCATTTGGCTTCTAAGATACGACTTTGTCTTTGAGTACCCAAAAACAATAATGCCGAACATGGTTTTTATTGGAGGCATCAACTGCAAACTGCCAAAGTCCTTGCCCAAAGTAAGAACCAATTTAATTTTTATCTCAAACTAAATAGAAGTTATAGCCTAAGTATTGTATCATAGCAGTGTGTAATCCTTCCTTACACAAATAAACAATTGTATGCTAGCACTTGACATCTAGAATCTTAGCCACTATTTATAGATGTTTACATTCAATTTTTTTCTTCTTTAACCGCCCACTGTCTTATGACAGTGGTTGGTGCTGGACCTAGATCCCCAACGACATCTTTTGGCATTACTGCAGTATAGGGTGTTGCTGGCATTAGATGTGTTCCTGTGCTAAGAACAAGCTGCTACCAACAGGTCTGGTTTTTAGCACAGGCTCTCCCTTCATAGCAGGGGTCAGAGGAAGCACTGATGCTGGCTTTTAACCCTTTGATTACTGCAGGGTGATCTAATGGGACTCCCCTCTACAACTGGGTCACCAGGCTTCCCAGTGACCCAATTGGAGACTGGCGAAACCATCTGCAATCAGCCCTGAGGATCTATAATGAGCTATCCATTCAGTAAGGCTGCTGTGAGAGCACACCAGTGTGGTCCTAAGGGTCCAAGAGTTTTTTTTGTTTTGTTTTTAGCTTTTGAGGCAAATCTGCCTGTAGGATTTATAGTGAGAGCCAGAAGTGCATTCAGTATAAATTCTTTCTTTATATTTCCGATTCCTTTTGAATCCACTTTTAGCTTTGGGGGGGAAAAAATCCTGCAGGCGGATCTGCCTCAAAATATCATCCCAAAAACTATTTGTGGCCATACTCTAAGGCTAGTTATACACTAGCGTTTAGGTATTCTGGCATTGCCATCTAGCCCCATTAACTATAATAGGGACCAGCGGAGATCCAGCCACATTTCGGCAAATATGCCGAGAATCGTACAGAAGAAAACCGCTGCACGCAGTGGTTATAGTTGATGGGGTGTGATGAGGACATTCACGCTTCTGGCAATGCCAGAATGCAGAGAGATCCAGCAGGCTAGCCTAACAGCAGCTTGTGTCATACAGACACATAACATAATGTATTAGCATACTACTCCTTGGAATAAATAATGTGCCACTCATTTGCATTGCCCGCACCTATAGTTATACACATAAATAGGATCAAGCTGAACAAAACATTTTTTTTTAGCCTGTCAGTATAGGGGGGCGCTCCCATCCCATTCAATAATCTTGTCGCCCACCATCAAACCCTCTCTATCTGCCCTATAGCCTCAGTGATTTACTTCACATTTACTAACATTAAAGTTCACCTGCTATGCATGTTCTTGCCCATGCTGCTAGCTTATCTTAGTCTTTTATTATAATTTTTTTTTTTTTTATATTCAGTTTTAAGTTTCCTGGACAGTTTTGTATCATTGACAAAACTTGCATTTGCTTTAACATGCCATCCACAAGGTCATTAACCAGTGGTGTAGCTAAAGGCTCATGGGCCCTGGTGCAAGAGTTCAGCTTGCGCCCCTCTTCCCTCAGTGCTTTGTGGCAAGGGGCAGGAGTTCACCTAGCCCAGAGTTGGCCAACCTGAGGCTCTCCACATGTTGCAAAGTTACAACTTCCAGCAGGCCCAGACTGCCAACAGCTATCAGCCTACAGCAGGGCATACTGGGAATTGTAGTTTTACAACAGCTGGAGAGCCACAGGTCGGCCATGCCTGACCTAGCCTTTCTGCTGCCTGAGATAAGAATTGAACCCCCAAAACCAAATTCTCAACCTAACCTCTTCCCTCCAGCCCTACTGATAAAGACATACTTACAGTTGTGTTCAAAATTATTCAACCCCCAATGCTGTAAAGGGTTTTAGGGAATTTAGTGTACATTTGTAATTGTGTTCAGAATGAAATCTTACAAGGACTTTTTAAAGAACCAAATGCAACTAAAATGACATCAGTTATTTTTGTAATACAGTATTAAATGTTTTTTTTGTGATTTCTTCATTGACACAATTATTCAACCCCTTAAAGACGACCACTCTTAAGAACAGAGGTTCATTCAAGTGTTTTCGATCAGGTAGTGAAAACCCCTGTGGATGTCAAGGAGCAGCAATCAAGCATAATAAGCACCAATTAGGCCGATGTAAAATGACTGTGATACTCAGCTCCTTCTAGACATTTACTGGTGTGTTTACAGACAGAGTGAAGTCAAGAGAATGGTCCAGGAAGACAAGAGAAGAGGTGATTTCTCTTCATAGGAAGGGCAATGGCTATAAGAAGATTGCAAAGATGTTAAACATACCAAGAGACACCATAGGAAGCATCATTCGCAAATTCAAGGCAAAGGGCACTGTTGAAACGCTACCTGGTCGTGGCAGAAAGAAGATGCTGACTTCGGCTGCTGTGCGCTACCTGAAGTGCAAAGTGGAGAAAAGTCCCTGTGTGACTGCTGAGGAACTGAAAAAAGATTTGTCAGATGCGGGTACTGAAGTTTCAGCTCAGACAATAAGGCGCACACTGCGTAATGAAGGCCTCCATGCCAGAACTCCCAGGCGCACCCCCTTGCTGTCTCCAAAGAATAAGAAGAGTCGACTGCAGTATGCCAAAAGTCATGTGGACAAACCACAAAAGTTTTGGGATAGTGTTCTGTGGACTGATGAAACAAAATTCGAACTGTTTGGGCCCATGGATCAACGCTATGTTTGGAGGAGGAAGAACAAGGCCTATGAAGAAAAGAACACCTTGCCTACTGTGAAGCATGGCAGGGGGTCGATCATGCTTTGGGGCTGTTTTGCTTCTACAGGTACAGGGAAGCTTCAGCGTGTGCAAGGTACCATGAATTCTCTTCAGTACCAGGAGATATTGGATGAAAATGTGATGCAGTCCGTCACAAACCTGAGGCTTGGGAGACGTTGGACCTTTCAACAGGACAATGATCCCAAGCATGCCTCCAAGTCCACTACAGCATGGTTGCAGATTAAAGGCTGGAACATTTTGAAGTGGCCATCGCAGTCACCAGACTTAAATCCGATTGAGAACCTCTGGTGGGACTTAAAGAAAGCAGTTGCAGCGCGCAAGCCTAAGAATGTGACTGAACTGGAGGCTTTTTCCCATGAAGAATGGGCGAAGATACCCGTAGATCGCTGCAAGACACTTGTGTCAAGCTATGCTTCACGTTTAAAAGCTGTTATAACTGGAAAAGGATGTTGTACTAAGTACTAAGATTGAATGTCACTTGGGGGTTGAATAAAACTGATAATGATGTGAGCACAGAAAAGACATTTGTGGTTATTTCATTATAAATGTTATGTTATATTTGTCTGACTTACAAGTGCCTCTGTGATTTAATTGTAAACAAGATGACTGAAATGATCAAAATCAATGTCAAACTGGCCAAAACACTCAATTTCAGTGGGGGTTGAATAATTTTGAACACAACTGTACATACATCGCTACAAAACATACATGGTAGTACAGCACCACATACCTCTTACATCTCCTCTGATGTAGATGTTCTCTTTCCTCATCTTCTTCTTTCAGACCAGACCACCATGATGATGAATCCTTTCAGCCATGCCTTGTCTCTGCAGAGTTTGACAAACAGAAATCTTAGTTTCCTACTTTTCCGTCATCCTCCCACCTTCTGAACACGCCATCCTGCCACCCCCAATACTCTGGCCACTGTGCTCCCCAATACTGTACTGCAGAAACAGTAAACTGAAATTACCACACAGATAGTGCCCCCTTCAATAATTATTGGCACACAGTGCCCTAAAAAATAACTGCGCCCAGCAAATAGTGTCCCTGACACTAATATTGTAAACATAATGTTCCCCCATAATAATGATGCTAAGCTGATGCTGTGCCAGGTTGCCCCCCACAGTAATAGTGCTCCCCAAAGTCCCACCAGTAGAAATAATTATCTGCCAGAGTGCATTTAGTGTTAACAGTGCCCCCAATAGTAATAATTCCCCCATTGTGCCCATACTAGTAATCATGTTCCCTGTAGTTTTTAATGGCACAATTTTGGGGTACTCATAACTTACCTATTAACTTTTTCTGGGGGGGATAAAAAAAAAACAGCAATACTGCTGCTGAAATTTTGCATTATACATTTTACGGCGTTCATTTTTCAGCATAAATAACATAATGACTTTATTCTCAGAGCAGTGTGATTAGGATGGTCACAAAAACATCTAGTTTTTCTTTTACGTTTTACTACGTTTTTACGTTTTGCTACTTTTGCACTATAAAAACCCAAAAGAAGAAAAACTGCTACAAGAGGACATAGTTTTAAATTAGAGGGGCAAAGGTTTAAAAGTAATATCAGGAAGAATTACTTTACTGAGAGAGTAGTGGACGCATGGAATAGCCTTCCTGCAGAAGTGGTAGCTGCAAATACAGTGAAGGAGTTTAAGCATGCATGGGATAGGCATAAGGCCATCCTTCATATAAGATAGGGCCAGGGGCTATTCATAGTATTCAGTATATTGGGCAGACTAGATGGGCCAAATGGTTCTTATCTGCTGACATGTTCTATGTTTCTATGTTTCTATGTTTCTAAAAGAAAAAAAGAAAATGTTTTTGCATCTCTTTAACCCATAACTTTTTTATTTTCCGTTCTATGGAGCTGTGTGAGGGCTTGATTTTCGCTGGATGACTTGTACTTTTTATTGGTATTTATTGGCAAATTGCGGATCTGCAACACACCATGCCGGCACTCCCCATAGAGATGCCTATTCTTGTCCGCAGGCTGCGGACAGGAATAGGACATGCTCTATCTTTTGCGGAGCCGCGGCCGGATGTTTCGGGGGCCGAAACCCGGAAGTTCGGGTCCGGCCCCATTCACAATGAATGGGTCCGCATCTATTCCGCAGAATTGCCGAATAGATGCGGACTAAAATGTTGACGTGTGAATAGGGCCTTAAAGAGGACCTTTCATCAGGATAAAAAATGTGTACTAAGTATGCTGACGATGGTGTAAGCTTAGACCGGCTGTTTAGACTTGCATCAAATTTATCACAGTGGCTCGGCATCGATGATAAATGTGGTGCTTGGATTGACACTTTTGCCTAACTATTCCAAATAGTTGTCTTTGATACAGAATTGTGGCGCAAATTTGGTGCAGAATGTTAGTCTTAAGCCACATACAGTTGACCACACCCAAGGGCAGACTGGGAAATTAAAGTGGCCCTGAAAAAAACCTAAAAGTGGCCGCATGTTGTAGGCAGGTTCAAATTTACAGAAGACAGATCAACACAAGTAGGCAGGGGCTTCAATACTATAGTGCAGCACAAAATACCGCCCCAGTAGAACCAAAGGACGATAATACAGTTGAGTTCAGGAGGGCATCTGTGGCTGTTGGCGGGGTGCATAAGTACCTGATTCTCCCAGCATTTATTAATACTGAGAGCACCAGATCGTTATGTACCCAGATGGCTGCAGTGGGGAGGGCTTGGGAGGTCCCCTGGGCATCGGCCCATTGGGAAATTTTCTTTGGGGGTCAAGGGGCAGTCCGCCACTGACCACACCCCTTCTTCAGAATAGGCACAGAAGCTTTCTCTAAACAAAGATGCTACAAATTGCGCCATTTTTGGTGCATTTTACACCAAATTATAGGTGCAATCAAATTAGTAATTATATACCATAATGTTTTAAAAAATATGTGAGAGCTCACGGCTCAGCAAGAGCTAATACAAAACTTTGGGATGAGAAGTTTAATGCTGTGCTTGCCGATTAATTTTTACTACATTGAGTGTTATTAGCAGAACATCTTGACTTGCCAAATGTGAACTTCTCAAGGGGATTTGTTCCCACGATTCTGGACTATTATCTTCAGTAATACATGAGCAGCACTGCACAAAAGGAGTCCAGATCATTATTTTTATTTTCCTTCTACCCTGCTATTAGGGCTTTAACCGCTTCAGCCCCCCTAGCTTAAACACCCTTAATGACCAGGCCACTTTTTACAATTCTGCACTACACTACTTTACCCGTTTATTGCTCCGTCATGCAACTTACCACCCAAATGAATTTTACCTCCTTTTCTTCTCACTAATAGAGCTTTCATTTGGTGGTATTTCATTGTTGCTGACATTTTTACTTTTTTTTGCTATTAATAAAAATTTAACGACATTTTTGCAAAAAAATGACATTTTTCACTTTCTGTTGTAAAATTTTTCAAAAAAAACTACATTTCTATATAAATTTTTCTCTAAATTTATTGTTCTACATGTCTTTGATAAAAAAAAAGTCCAATAAGTGTATATTTATTGGTTTGGGTAAACGTTATAGCGTTTACAAACTATGGTGCAAAAAGTGAATTTCCGCATTTTGAAGCAGCTCTGACTTTCTGAGCACCTGTCATGTTTCTTCAGGTGCTAGAATGTCAGGATAGTATAAATACCCCCAAATGACACCAT
This sequence comes from Bufotes viridis, assembly GCA_033119425.1. NCBI lineage: Eukaryota > Metazoa > Chordata > Amphibia > Anura > Bufonidae > Bufotes > Bufotes viridis. Next base: position 118,039,125 of record CM065595.1, on the reverse strand, counting down.
TTTAGAAAGAAGACACCCCAAAGTATTCGCGGAGGGGCATGGTGAGTTCATGTATCATTTCATTTTTTTCACAAGTTAGCGGAAAATGACACTTTTGAGGAAAAAAATGATAATAAAGTTTCCATTTCTGCTAACTTCTGGCAAAAAAAAATCTCCCACGGACTCACTATGCCCCTCAGTGAATACCTTGGGGTGTCTACTTTCCGAAATGGGGTCATTTGTGGGGTGTGTTTACTGTTCTGGCATTTTGAGCGGGGCCAATTGTGAGCCGCCATGTAAAACCTAAAGGTACTCGTTGGAATTTGGGCCCTTTGCACTCCAGGCTGCAAAAATTGTCACTTATGTGGTATCGCCGTACTCAGGAGAAGTAGGGCAATGTGTTTTGGGGTGTATTTTTACATATACCCATGTTAGGAGAGAAATATCTCTGTAAACTGACAACTTTGTATAAAAAAATTTAAAAATTGTCGTTTACAGAGATATTTCTCACACAAAGTATGGGTATATATAAAAATACACCCTAATACACATTGCCCTACTTCTCTGAGTACGGCGATACCACATGAGTGACACTTTTTGCAGCCTGGGTGCTAAAGGCCCTAATTCCAATGAGTACCTTTAGGATTTCACAGGGCATTTTTACGCATTTGGATTCCAGACTTCTTCTCACGCTTTAGGGGCCCCTAAAATGCCAGGACAGTATAAATACCCCACATGTGACCCCATTTTAGAAAGAAGACACCCCAAGGTATTCTGTGAGGTGTATGGTGAGTTCATGTAAAATTTTATTTTTTGTCACAAGTTAGTGGAATATGAGACTTTGTAAAAAACAAAATAAAAAAAATAAAAATATATCAATTTCCGCTAACTTGTGCCAAAAAAAAAAAATTCTGTGAACTCGCCATGCCCCTCACGGAATACCTTGGGGTGTCTTCTTTCCAAAATGGGGTCACTTGTGGGGTATTTATACTGCCCTGGCATTTTAGGGAACCTAAAGCGTGAGAATCCAAATGCGTAAAAATGCCCTGTGAAATCCTAAAGGTACTCATTGGTTTTAGGGCAATTGCGGACAAGAAAAAGCATTTTCTATATAGTTCTGGCAATGTGCGGATCTGCAAAATGCGGAAAGCACATTGCCGGTGTCCGTGTTTTGAGGATCTGTGGATCCGCAGATCTGCGGATCCGATCCGCGGATCCGCAAAACACATATGGACGTCTGAATGGAGCCTTACAAGGGGTGTGATCAATGACAGGGGGGTGATCAGGGGGTCTAGATGGGGTGATCAAGGGGTTAATAGGTGAGGGTGGGGTGGGGGGTTAGTGTAGTGTTTGGTGCAACTTTACATAGTTACCTGGTCCTCTGGTGGTCGATCCCAGCAAATGGGACCACCAGAGGACCAGGTAGCAGGTATACCAGACGCTGTTCACAAAACAGCGTCTGGTATACATGTTTGATGCGATTTATATTGCATCTACAGCCTGCCAGCGATTGATCATCGCTGGCAGGCTGTAGTTCAACTCTTGAGACGCGCGCCACTGTGAACGCGCGTGCGCGCGTTCACAGGAACTCGCGCGTCTCGCGAGATGACGCGCCGATGCGTCCACACAGAGCTACAGCACTGCCCGCAGGACGCATCCCTGCGTTAGGCGGTCCTGTAGTAGTTAAAGCTGCATTGAAAACACAGCTTGGACTACTGTACTATCCTAACATAATGGAGCAGACTCCGTTGCGCATGCACAGCAATGCCGACAATGTATTTCAGTGGAGCTTCAGACCTTGGCATCTTTATTAGACCTCAGATCAGACCCCCCCAATCTGTATTGGACCAGAGATCAGACCCTAAATCCTTATCAGATCAGGCTTAATATAAATAAATGAACTTTCCTCTTCTGCTCTGAAAAGCACCGTCTTCCTGCACCTACTGCTCCCCTGGTCTTCTTCTGGGCCTCACACTCCACTGTGACCTGGCAGTCAGAATACCAGGGAGCGATGAGTACAGCCAGCACAGTGCTACAGTCACTGCTCCCTGCGCCTCCTGCATACTAATGACCGTTTTAATAATGGAGGCGCTCATTACTGTGCTGTCACCCCTGTACATCTTCTCAGCAGGTTTGAATATAAGGGATAGCCTAAGTATTGTGTCATAGCAGTATATAACCCTTCCTAGTCTATTATTAATTGCCATTTAGATTTTTTTTAGGAATGGGCACCTAAAATTTTTGTCGCTTACTAATTGCAATTGCCACTGTGTACTTCGTACTAATACAAATGACTCCTAAAATCCTAATAGCATTAAAAATACCAGTTCTTCTGCCTTACCTGTTTTATTAAATACTTGTATTCCAAAATGGAATAACAATTCTGGAGCGTTCCTAGAACTCTCTGTTGTGACAGTCTTTAGTTATTCCTTCTGGAAATATATGAATAAATTGGATGTGACGGAAACTGTCCAATCAGGGCTGACAGTATCAGACAATTAATGAACCCTATTGATAAGGGGGACTTAGTCCCAGATGCTAATTTACTTATACGTTTAATAGAGTAATGAAGGACAACTGATTTTCTAAGACAAAATGCTCTAGAATTGTTATTTTATGGTGAAAATGAGTCTTTACCAAAACAAACATGTCAGGAGAGGTGACTGGTCCTCTTTAATGGAAACTAACACGGCAACTTTTACCCACTTTTACACCTAAATAAAAACATTTGCCCAATCACAGTTCTTCAGGAACACAATATATCATAATTGATGAATGAGCCTAATTATAGAATTTTATTTAATACATTCACACTTGTCCCATTTTTCCAGACAGGAAAACACTGAATGCAGGTTTTTCTTGTCCCGTGAAACGAGCTATCCACTCTCAGCAGAGCACACAAAGCTACCCATGTTCACCTAGTGTTTTATCCTAATGTTTCCCAGTTTATGGACTGTGGTGATCAAAACAGCCTGCAGCTTTTGAAGTTCTAGAATCTGTAGTTCTGAATGTGCTCCTGTTTTTGCTGTGGCTGCTCATGGTTACTTGTTTTGGACTGGTACCGGCAGCAGGAGCTAGCACTTCTGTTTCAGGAGAAAAAGTTTTCAATGTTCACACTTTTTCAAATTATGGTTCAGATGGATTTAATAGTCTTTAGAGCACAGATTTATGGTACTTTTTGTACCCAAAAAAGCAAAGACATAAAAAATAAACAGTGAGTTAACTAATAACTTTGAAACAGTTCCAAGCCAACTAACTAGATAAAGCAGGTCATTGAGGTAAATTAACTGATATATAATCCAAAATTTAGAGCATCGATTCCTAGATGATTCACAGCAGCCAGGATGATGCTATCATTGTTATCTAGTACTGCATCCCTGATGACTATATTATCCATTTTTACACAAGTTTATGGAGGCAAGCTTCTTGTTGCTCCTATGGATGGTAGCCACTGGCTCAGCATGAGCCTTGTTGTGGAGAGACTGGCACAGAATGGACACAAAGTCGTGGTGTTAACAGGTGAAAGCACCTTAAACATTGGTGAATCTGACCTATATACTACCATGACCTACTCCGTCCCGTACAGCCAAAGACTTAGTATCAAGCTTAACAAAGCATGGACATGATCACTGTATCCCATCTGACTTCCCTGGTGTCGCTATTACAATGTTTATTAGTATGCAGGAAATATTCAGGCTTTATGGACGACAAGTTTGATGTTTTGCTGTCAGATCCATTTTCCATTTGTAACATGATGCTAGCTGGATATCTTGATCTGCCCAACGTGTTCTCTTCACTATATAAGTGCCCATTGTCCAATTCATTTATCGTATTTGCCTAGAATTTTTTCTCAGTACTCAGACAAAATGACGTTTGCCCAGTGCGTGAAGAACGTCCTAATCAGAACATTGGAACCTTTTTGTTGTGGACTTTCATATTCATTATGGCTGCAAATAGCTTCAGATTTCCTAAAGAAAGATATCACCGTTGAGGAGCTTCTCAGCAGAACAATACACCAGAGTCTGCTCCAGCAGCAGTATAGTGACCAGGCACAAACAATGCACGAGAGTCTGTGCCTCCTCTATCTGGTCATTATAATACAGGAGTAGCAGACTGGTACACTGTTTGTGTTTGGTTACTAATGCTGTCTGCACACGTTGCATATTACACGTGGATTTTCGTACAGAAAAACTGCAGCATACTACAGTACCAACATGTCAATTGTTTCTGCGATTACGCACCTTATGTATGGTTTTCCCCATAGACTTGAATGTGGTTGTTAATATTTATTTTACTCATATGACGCTGACATATTCCGCAGCGTTTTACAGACATTAGCATCATGCTGTCCGCTATAGGACTCACAATCTAGATTCCCTATCAGTATATCATTTGCATGTGGGAGGAAACCAGAGTACCCAAAGAAAACTAGGTTATGACTAAGGACTTTTGAGTTTGAAACATGTTAACCTGTGGTGGAGGGTGGTGAAGATTGCAGTATGTACTTTTATACCGATCTACAATAAAGACGACCAACACTGATGGATGCTAGAGAATTTTTCTTTTATTGGGATTACCCAGAGAAAAGCCATGTAATCATGAGAGGACATACAAACTCCATGCAGATGTTGTCCTCAGTCAGTTTCGAACCTAGGACCCTAGTGCTAACCATTGAGCCACCGTGCCGCACCAAAATCCACATAAAAACTGCACACAAAAACACTCACCAAAACTGAGATAAATAGTGCAAATTTATGTGTTTTTTATGCAGTTTTGGTGCAGATTTCATATGGATTTTCTGCTTAAAATCTTCACTGTATGCAGTTACTTTAAGGGATGTGGGGGAACCATTGAAGATCTATGACTGAGGACCCGGAGGGGTCAGAAACGCATCAGATCATGTTATGCCACCTTTGCACTTGGACGTAATGTATCACATTTTAAAAAGTATGGAATGAATGTGACATTTTATTACATTTTTCTGTGCTGGATTTGCTCTTTTTCTGAATGCATACAATTTTCCATGATTTCTGTGCGTTTCTCCACCCAAACCGCAATTTCTAATTGCCTTCATTTCATGCAGAATTGGTGCAGATCTCACACTTCATTTGAAAATAGTAAAATTCGCAGCTAAAACCGTAACCATAATTGACATGCTGCAAATTTGGAAATCCGCATGGCAGTTCAATTTCCGCGCATAAAAAAATCTGCAAAGTGTACATGAGAATTTTCTATTCTCATACACATTGTCGGTATTGTACTTTGCTTGTCATAAAATGGTGTAATAAGCAATGTATAATGCATAACCTGGTCCTTACAGAGCAGAAGTAAATCTCCATGACCAAGAAGTTTTGCCTGTGAAGCATTAAAAGCATTGTGCTATTACGGTACTCTCTTTTATGCTCTTTTGGTCCTGGTGAGCCAGGAGCTGGAAGATATAAACTTCTATGTTGCAAGCAGCGAACACTCGCGATCATGCGCAACCCGACAAATTTTATTATAATTTAGGCCAGAAATTCATAGTGCAAATATACCCCAGCTCAGAGCTGGTGCTTTGTATTTAGTTGTGTGGATTGCCAAAAGTGGAGCTGTAAGCCTTCTAATAAATTAGGTGCATCTAACTTCAGTGGGCTTCTTAGTAACACTGGCGTAGGACACGTCAGCCGAGGATTACATTCACAGTTGCAGTTCATATCCGGCAGGCTCTTCCCGTAGCCTGTTCTGGCATAACTGCTGCTTATTGACTGAATGCAGTGCTATTTGTCCGATTGAAACCTGGCATTTATGTCGGAAAGTGGCTGGATCACTGCTGGACCCCGTTATAGCCAGTGGAGATCCGGCAGTGAACAGTAGAATCTGGCAATGCTGGATCCGGCAAAACCCGAGTTTGGAAAATATTTTTGTAGAGTACAAATTTATTTTTGAATTTATTGCGCGAAGTCTCGCGAGACTTTGCAAAGCAATAACTTAGGCTTAATAACTTAGGAGCTAATACATTCTAATACTGTACGGAGCTCCTGCTCCGTACAGTATTAGAATGAAGTTTTATGCGAAAAGACTGCAGATGTTTCATCCGAAGTCAATTCGCTCATCCCTAGACCTAGGGAGCATTTGACCGTCAGTCATCTAAATTCTATGGACATCAAAGTTTTTAGGCAGCATGAACTCTAAATATGGCCCTGATTAATGGTAGTTTTCATACCGAAAAGATGTAAAAGATTAACAGTGAGTTAACCAATAACTCTATTTGACAAATTTCCAAGCAAGCTTACTAGATAAAGCCGGTCATCAAATATCATCCAAAACTTATAGCATCAGTTCCTAGATGATTCGCAGCACCAGGGATGATACTATCATTGTTATCTAGGGCTGCAGCCCTGGTGATCATATTATCCATTTTTACACAAGCTAATGGGGGCAAGCTTCTTGTCGCTCCTATGGATGGTAGCCACTGGCTCAGCATGCGTCCTGTGGCGGAGAAACTGGCACAGAATGGACATAAAGTTGTGGTTTTGACAGCTGAAAGCAGTTTAAGTATGAATGGATCTGATCTATATACTGCCTTGACCTACTCCATCTCATACAGCAAAGAAGATTTAGTATCACGCCTGGAAATGTTTGGAAGTGATCACTTTACCCCATCTTACTTCCCTGGTGTCACTATTACAATGTATAATAATATGCAGGAAGTATTCAGGATATATGGTGATGTTTGTAAGAGCTTATTATCTAATGCGGAGTTAATTCAGAATCTCAAGGACGAGAAGTTTGATGCTTTGATGACGGATCCATTTTCTTTGTGTGGCACAATTTTAGCTGAATATCTTGATATGCCCACTGTGATGTTTTTAAGGGGAATGCCTTGTTCTTTTGACTACATCAGTGGCCAGTGTCCAACTCCTTTATCCTATGTGCCTAGAATTTTTACTCAATACACAGACAAGATGACGTTTGCCCAACGTGTGAAGAATGTTCTAGTCAGAATGCTAGAGCTTCTCTATTGTAGACTTTCATATTCGTCATGGCTGCAAATAGCTTCGGATTTCCTGAAGAAAGATGTCACCGTTGAGGAGCTTCTCAGCAGAACTTCCATCTGGCTCTTGAGATATGATTTTATCTTTGAATTTCCAAAACCTATAATGCCCAACATGGTGTTCATTGGAGGCATCAACTGTAAACCGGGAAAACCTCTAAGCAAAGTAAGGCTTATCATCGTTCATATATAACTATTGGAAGTATCTGCCCATAATATATTGTAATGATAGCAATACTAACAGGAATGTATTTAAACATTTTAATTTCTGTGGTACGTTGATTATTATCATATATGTTATCAAATATGTTGTTCATTGTTGCCTTAACTATTTTACGTGTGTTTTGGACCTCAAAGCGGTTGGCCACCTTAGGGGTGTTTTTTGCAAACCCCCCTCCTGGGAAGACCTGCAAAGAGAAGCATACTTACCTGCTCCTTCAGGCTTTTAAGGTGTGGTGTGTGTGTGTATAGGGTGTTGTGTGTGTGAATAGTGTGTCAGCTATATGGTGTGTGTGCGTATAGGATGGGCATTACTACTGTGAAGGGGCAAAATGAGGGCATAACGACTCTGAAGGGGGCACAGAGAAGGTATGACCACTGTCAGGGGGCATAGGGAGGGCATAACTACCGTGAGGGGTGCATAATTGAGGGCATAACTACTGTTATGGTGACACAACTAAGGCATAACCAGTGTGAGGAGTGCACAATGTGGAAATAACCACTGTGAAGGGGGCACAATGAGGGCATAACTATTGTGAAGCGGGCACAATGAAGGGAAAACTGTGAGGGGGCACAGTGTAGGCATAACTACTGTGAGGGAACACAATGTGGGCATAACTGCTGTGAGGGGGCACTGGAGTGAAGCTCATGAACATACCTAACAATGCCCACTTTCCCACTAACTTTTCAAAGTTTTTGCACAAGTAACCTGTCGTTGTAAAGCCCAATTTTGAAACTTTTTTTAAAAATATTCTTTATTTTTGAGTTTTTATAAACAATACATCAAAATCATCAAAATGTACATCAAAATCATCAAAATGTAGGAGTATGTATATCAGGGACACTACCTGCTCCATTAAACTAAGTATATTTAACAAAACATATCACTGTGTGTAGAGGAGAGAAAAAGAACTAGCAAACACAACTTTTTGAAGCCAGAATTCTGGAATGCAGAGTATGATAAATTCACCCCTCTGTCTAGACATTACTTGAGAAAAGCACTAAAAGGGAACGTGTCATCAGAAATGACCTATTGTTTAAATCACGTTTTTATGTTTAACATATTTTTAAAGAATCTTTTATGGTATTATTTTCCATGTCACTATCTATCTTTAAACAAAAAAAACATAAATTCCTGCAGTTTTCACACTGACCACACATGTCTAATAATTGGCGCCACTTCTTGGTTTGTTCAGATCACTTTACTGCAGTTATATACCATTCTAATCCTGCCTGTAATGATAAGGAGATATCACCCCTGTGTATAGATAAGACAGGATCCACCATTCACAATAGGTGATTGTCACATCTTATCTATTCTTTCCTTGTACAATGACCTCTGCATAGATCACAGAACATGCCTAAAAAACTCTCCCATAAAAGTCAATGAGGTCCCTCCTGATCAGTGTGTCTATAGCCCATGGGGCTGCCGTAAAGCCTTTTTAATGCGGTGTAAATGCTGCTAAGAACAGCTCAGGCAAGATGGCCGTCCCTATAATCATGTTCAGGGAAGAGAATTTAAAATAATCTGTAATCAGAAAATAAAATCAGATTAGAAAATAGGGTTATATGTCACTATCTGGTTTTAACTGGCAGATAACGTTTTGGTGACACCTTTCCTTTAAATCGTGTCTCAACAGATAGTTTTAGCTCTACTGTGCCATTCTGATGGCGATCCATGACTACTTTAGAGATAATATTGGCTGTTTGAATTAAGGAAATGATGCCATTAGTCCAATGAGGGCAGAGTCATTGTTCTCATTGTACAGAACCTCATTTCCCCATTCAGTGCCCAGCCCCTCCCTCAGACCACTGATTGACAGGACTAGGCTGTAGGTAAATAATCTCCCCTGGCCCTGTCAATTAACAGTCTGAGGGAGGGGCTAGGCAGTGAATAGAGCAGAGCTTCTGTGCAATGAGAGCAACGGTGCCACGCTCAGTGCATAAGAGTGGCACAGTTGGAATCAGTTGGACGCAGTTGACAGGTTCCCATTAAATGAATTATTGACCAAGTGGTAAAGTAGAGGTACTCTTTTTATGCACTGTACTACATAAGTTCTTTCCTGACTCATCACCTTTCTGCTGGCGATATTCTCTCATCTGAGAAATTAGTGGTATATTACTAGGATATGCCAATAACGTCCCAAAGGTGGCACCCACACCTCTAGAAAGTGAATGGAGAACAGTGCCGCATGCACGGCCGCCCTCCATTAATTTTTATGGAAGTTCCAAAAATAGGTGAGCGCTGGCTTGGCTATTTCCGACAGTCTTAGGCCCCTTTCACACGGGCGAGTTTTCCGCGCGGGTGCAATGCGTGAGGTGGACGCATTGCACCCGCACTGAATCCGGACCCATTCTTTTCTATGGGGCTGTGCACATGAGCGGTGATTTTCACGCATCACTTCTGCGTTGCGTGAAAATTGCAGCATGCTCTATATTGTGCGTTTTTCACGCAACGCAGGCCCCATAGAAGTGAATGGGGCTGCGGGAAAATCGCAAGCAAGTGCGGATGCAGTGCGATTTTCCCGCATGGTTGCTTAGCAACGTGACCAGATCTTTATTATTTTCCCTTATAACATGGTTATAAGGGAAAATAATAGCATTCTTAATAAAGAATGCTGTGTAAAATGAGGATGAAGGGGTTAAAAATAATGGTGATGGACCATGTGATGTGACGTCATCACAGGTCCTTTAGCTGGTAGCTGAAGCTTGAAGAGAGAAGACAGACGCGATCAAGTGGCTAAGGTAAGTTAAGTTTTATTATTTTTAACCCCTTCATCCTCATTTTACAAAGCATTCTTTATTAAGAATGCTATTATTTTCCCATATAACCATATAATAATAAATTCTCCAGAATACTCTACCCGAAACCGGACTTCAGTGATAAAGTCCGGCTTCGGGTCTGGGTACCAAACATGGCGATTTTTCACACACGCGTGCAAAACGCATTATAAACGTTTGCACACGTGTGGAAAAATCGCGCATATTCCTGCAACGCACCCGCATCCTATGTGAAAGAGGACTTATAGAGCTGAATGGAGAAGTGGGGACTCTTGCGTAGTGCATTCTACATTCCTCTATGGGACTTCTGAAAAACTACCATAGAAGTTAATAGAGAGAATGCTGCACACCTTTCTAGAGAGAGGTGCGGGTCCCAGAGGTGCTTCTCCCACAGTTAAGGCGGGAAGTATGCAGAAATACGTTTGACCTTAAAGGTAGGTTGGTGAAGATCCATACAAATTTACCAGTACTCCCTCACTTACTCAACATAGCCAAATCATGTATCCCCCACCTCCCTCTGAAGGTCTACAACCCCTCTATTATGCAATGGTTTGCTATGTATGCGAGGGACACTAAATGGAAATTCGGACCTCCCAAAACAAGAAATATCCCTCTGTGGTGATTAATGTGTTGTTATACTGGATTCAATTCACAAACTTGCGAGAATAATGCACACCAACGGGTGCTCAATGTGGCTTGAGATTCACAATGCTATACAAGGAGTCATCTACTCCTCTTTTTCTCTCTTTTTTTTTTTTACTCCCTTTACCCACCCTCTTTTCCCTTTTCATACTGAATATTTTTTCCTCAAAAATATCTTCTTAGGGCTCTTTCACACGAGCGGATGCCGTGCGGGTAATCTGCTTTTTGAAAGAGAGCCAAGTCCCGTTCCGGACAGCAGAGACACGGAGCATTAACATGATTGATAATGCTCCGTGCCTCTCTGTGATCTTTTAACTACAAAATCACAGTGAGATAAAGTTGGCACTGTGATTTTGTAGTAAAAAGGTCACAGAGAGGCACTGAGTATTATTAATCATGTTAATGCTCCGTGTCTCTGCTGTCCGGAGCGCAGCTTGGCACTTTTTCATGCAGCAGATTTCACGCACGGCATCCGCTCGTGTGAAAGAGCCCTAAATGTTATAACTTTTACCAGCTTTATGTTATATACAGTATATAATAAACAAAAATTACAGAAACGAGATAAACAAAGATAAAAACATCCTGCACAATGTGATAAGTAAACATGCGGATGTCGCTGGATACATTCATGAAAATAAATCACAGAAAAAAAGATTATGGTGCACTAACAAACTAAATGCAAGCATTATATATGGACTAAGCCCTCATTCTGATTAAATAAAATACAGTATACCAATTTCTACAAAGAAACACTCGAGAAAAGAAAATGTTAGAAAAAATTGTTTGGCAATTAAAGGGGTATTCCCATCTTAATGATCACTGTTAAATCTGTTACCCTGGGTTCAGACCTGAGCGTTCCAAAAACGCGCGTTTTACGCGCGTTTTTGACGCGCGTTTTTTTGCGCGTTTTTGCAAATAGGAAACGCGCGTTCGTACGCGCGTTCTTGTGATTGACTACTGTGGTGTCAATCACAAAACGCGCGTCAAACGCCCCAAAAGAAGCTCAAGTACTTGTTTATGCGTTAGGCGTTTACAGCGCGTTCAAACGCGCTGTAAAGCGCTCAAGTGTGAACCACTCCCATAGGGATGCATTGGTTTTAATCTGTTGAGCGTTTTACAGCGCGTTTGAACGCGCTGTAAAACGCTCAGGTGTGAACCCAGGGTTAATTATTTAACAGTGATCATTTTTCTAAATATGTTTAATTAACTAATTCCTACCCCTTAGAAGAAATTTAAGATATACTTACCTGACTGTTGTCTTCCGTCTCCCCTGGTTACGGCCACTGCTCTCCTCCCGAATCGCGGTGGCCGCACTTGCGCAGACGACTTATTTTCTCCTGGCTGGGCTGTGCGCAGTCCTGAAAGCACACGCCGACGACGCGCATGTGCTATGGTGACTTCTTCCTGGCCAGTATAGTATACTTGCCAGGAAGAAGTCACCAGGGCACATGCGCGGCGACGTGCACGTTCAGTCCAGCGCGCGGCCCGGCCAGGAGAAGACGTCAGTCAGGATGGAGCCCGCCCCCAGCCAGAATCCAGGAAGTGAACGGCGCACCGGGAGCAGGTAAGTATGAAAAGGCGTCGTGGGACAACCCCTTTAAGGCAATTCTTCCTTTGTACACTGTTTTATATTTGCCTACATTTGCCTTAATAATGTATTTATGAACATTTGAAAATTGAGCAAAAAAATAAGGAAAAATATAAAAAAAAACTCATCAGCAGTAACTGTCTTTGTGCAGAACCATTTTTAAAACCTATAACATTTTATAATATTTTTTTAAATCTAAATACACTCTGCCGCTGTCCTAGAGACCCTTTTAATACATTTTTATTATCTATGTTAAAATCTAGGTTTTAGGTTATACAAACTCTGCACTGCAACAATATTGAGTTAACCATTACACCAACCAATGTTAGTCGCCGATAAGAGACCCTAGGATGTCCTCAAAGTCCCCTGTCACATATATTATTGAACTTTGAACAGCACTAAAATAGTTTAACCAGACCAGTGGACATGAGGACATGAATTATTTTTTTCATTTTGCCTCTGTGCATATCAGCAGTCATAACTTTTTATTTTTTGTTCACCAGAGCACATTAAGGCTTTGTTTTCTCGCAGGGTGAGTTGTATTTTATGAAGGTGCCATGCTTTGGTACGCATAAAGGAGTATTTAAAATTTATTTCTATTCTGGAAGAAATTACAGCATTTCTGCTGCAGTTTTTTTTTTTTTTTACCCGTTTTTTACACCATACACCTATCATCATAAATTTATTGTGCAGATTGTTATGATCAGGACAGTAGGAAATAGATGTATCCTACCAAGACACCCGCACTAGACTTTGCAGCTTCTTCAGTGATTTCTTTCAGCATCGTCACTCACAGTAATCGTGATGCATTTTGGTTTTCTATGGGTCTGTGGCAAACAGGCTCATAGAAGCTCATTGTGGGCCGAAATGAGACTCAAAAGAGTGGTCTTTTGGCCTCTGGTGGGCCAGTATATGTCAGTATACTGAAAAAAAGGAATGGAATGGTGTAGTAGACTACAATGGTGTACAGTAAAAAAAAGTGAACCACTTTGGGTTTGTTTTTCTTACAATGGAACCCTATGCTCGACGTATCCCACTTTAAGCCTATACAATGGTATACACTACAGCCTTCCATTGGAGGTATATGTCAAGTAAGGCCTGAAAAAAATGTGTAAAATGTGTATGCTTTGGTCAGTTAGTGAGTTACATGATGCCGATAGCAGTGCAGGTAATCTGGTTGCCGTGTCCTTAAGTTATAAGTCCATTCTGGTCCTCAGCTTTACCACGTAACCATCATTCGCTAGATTGTATGACAAGACCAGAAGTCCGTTTCTCTGCCAATTCCTATGAGGCGCTCAATCTGAGTGTTGTAGAGAATCTTATAGAGCAGGGATCGGCAACCTTCCGCACTCCAGCTGCTGTGAAACTACAGCTCTCAGCATGCACAATTGGCTTAAGGGGGATTCTGGGAGTTGTAGTTGCAGAACAGCTGGAGTGCTGGAGGTTCACTCCAAAAGTCTGGAACGGAGGTTATAATTTACGAATAAAACCACTAATAAGCAGATTTCTTGCACTACTATTTACATTATATACCTTACTAACCAACCAAAGGATACATTTTTTTGTGAAAGATCTTCTTTATTATGCAGGTTTTACCAGGAATTAACTAAGCAGAGTTTATTCCATAAGGTTGTGTGTGTCAGTAGGACTAAAGGCAAGTTCTTATCAGGGATGTGACTCAGCATTGTACATCTGGCATCAGGCCAGCTTCTTACTGCTGTATGTATAAATAATTGGTCTACCAAAGCCTTTATCCTTGCTGAAGCTTAAATATAGACCACCGCAAATCTATAGAAAATGATGTTACAGATAACTCAAAGGTTCCACCTATTATCACATGCATTAACATACATTTATGATCTTTACAGCCAGAACAAATATAGAGAGTCCAAACCTACAGTTTAGAGCTCACCGCGCAGTGCCCTAGTTTATGGCTTTGTGATGTAGTACAGGCTTTTACATGTTAAAGCACACCCTTTGCAGAAAAGCTACATTTTGTAGGAGATACAGACAAAGGGCATGTCTTCAGTGGAACTCGCTTTGGTTCTCATTACTACTATTGTATGGATAACTTCTGGACATATAGTATTTATTAATGCCTGGAGAAATCTCGGGCTGTAGATGGCAGACATTGGCTTAGCATGTGCCTTGTGTGGCTATATTGACACAAAAGGTCATCATGAACCTGGAGTTCAGAGCTCACAGTACAGTGTCCTAGTTTATGACTTTAATATGTAACAGCCTGTTCTACGTCACAAAGTACAAATGTTCAAAAACTCTTCACAGAAAAGCTTCATTTTCTAGGAGATACAGAGAAAGAACATGCCTTCAGTTCATCTCTCTTCTGTTCTCATTACTACTATTGTATTCATAACTTCTGGACATGTAGCATTTGTTAATGCTGGGACAATTCTCGTGGTACCCGTAGATGGCAGTCACTGGCTTGGCATGCGCCCCGTGGTGGATATATTGATACAGAAAGGACATCATGCTGTCGTTCTTGTACCAGAAATTAATTGGCATATAAAGACATCTCAAGACTGTGAAGTTAAGTTTTACCCAGTATCTTATACATTTCAAGAACTAAGCGATCATTTCTCTGTTTTCTCATATGAGGCTTTCACTCAGAGGCCTCCATTGGAGAAGTTCTTAGTGATGCAAAGACGGATGAAACAGGGAGCAGCCTTTATGCTAGACTCCTGTGCTCGAATGTTGAACAATTCCCAACTGATTCAGTCCTTAGAGGCGATGACCTTTGATGCTGTCTTTACAGATCCTATGCTGCCATGTGGTCAGATACTGGCTGAGCACCTCTCTTTGCCATCAGTTTTTTTCTTACGTGGCATACCATGTAATATAGATGCTAAAGCTACTAAATGCCCAACACCATTATCATATGTGCCAAGGATGCTGACCAGCTTGACAGATCATATGAATTTCCCTCAGCGAGTAAAGAATCTCTTCTATGACCTGACTACACATGTTATGTGCAATGTACTTTACTCTCCCTACGAACAGCTGGCCAAAGAGTTTCTCAAGAGGGATGTAAGTTTGCAAGAAATTCTCAGCCATGCGGCCATTTGGCTGATGAGAATGGACTTTACCTTTGAATTTCCAAAGCCACTGATGCCCAACATGATCTTAATAGGAGGAATCAACTGCGCTCAAAAGAAGCTTCTAAATCAGGTGTGGATTTTTTATATTGTTTGTCTGTATCCAGAATATTTGCACATTGTTAGTAGTTTATTATCATGTCTTCATTTTTAATAGTTTATATTTTGTAGCTGTGTGATTAGAGAAATGTGTATTTGGCCAACTTGACTTTTATTCGGTATTGTTAAAAGCAGCAAAACATGCAGTCCGCAACATTGGAACAAAAAACACTCCTCTATTAGATTGGTGGGGGTCCTACCTCTGGATCCCCCACTGATCAGTAGAACGGGGGCCCAAACCCCCTGCAGCCCTCTTGAAAAGAACAGGTCGCACATGCGCTTGGCGCCGCTCCGTTAATTTCTATGGGAGTTCCGGAGATAGCCGAGAACAGCATGTGCCACTGTTGTAGGTCAGCAGCAAATCCCTGTTTACACAGGGTGATGTGCTGCTGATGAATGAGAATTTTATTGAAATGGACCCTAATACTATATTAACCTGCTATGAGCCAGCCTTCTATCGTACTATAGTGTATGAAAAATTGAGCACAGATTTCGTTATGCGGTGCCAGGGTTTGGGGTGGCCCAACAGTACACTGGGTCCCCTGGACAACGTCAATGTGTTACTGCTCTCTGGTGCACCCAAAGAGTCAGGGTAAACCAGTGTGCTTCTTTACAGGAGAGACTCAAGTGCAAACCAATACAGGTGAGGCACTGGGCTGGCTTCTCCAGTCTCCTCCCAGACAGAAGAAGGGTTTGATGCTGAGTAAAGACCTGATCTAGCTGTCCCTCTCTTTCTCTCAGAAGGCTGGTACCCTGGCCAATAGCAATCTGTGGCTCAGTATTCTGGCAGTCTGGCATGAGTCTCTTCTTTTAAGCACTAGTCCCTAACTGCTAAGGGCTCTGACTGCTCTGCTTACATACTATTTCTAGACTTTCTATTACTAGAACCTTCTAGTGGGAGGAGTAGAGTGGAGAAACTCAGCACAAACAGTTACAATGTTACAACTCCCGTTTCTTATAAGCTTGCATTAGACCTTCAGTAATACTCAATGGCAATGACACAGCAGTTTCCAAACAAGTCTACAGACATAATAACATAGCAGTCTGACCTTTTCCCTCCAAACATACTCTTCAACTCTTATGTTAACTGTGGAAAATTACCATCTTCTCATTATTAGCTAGAAAGTCCCAAATGTCTCTCCATATTCATTAATCCTTTCTACAGTGTTATGCAAATACAGTGCAAATGAACAGGATATATATTACAATAAACATATAATATGCAGTTACACAATAATAAGCCCTTCCTGCTAATGAGCATAACTGTATGTCCAGATTGCAGAATAGTTTATGCAACTGGGCGTACAGTTACGCCCGAACTCTTGCTGGAGGCTGTGACATCTGTGCCCTCTACAGCCTCCTCAGTGCTCCTGTCCCCCTACACCCCCACACATTAAAAACTTGATGGAACTGTGCCGCCACCATCAGCAGTGGGTGTCAGCTGTAATATCAGCTGACACTCTGCTGCAACAGTGGAGATTGGTGCTGGCACCCATCCCTGCCATTTAACTCCTTAGATTCTGGGGTTAACAGACAGAAGAAGCTCCCTCTCTCCCTCTTGGGGACGCTGCACTCCGATTGCCATAGAACCAAGCCTCCCTGACAGGCCATGCTGTAGGCAGGGTCGTGATCAGGGTGAATGTAAAAAAATAAAATGGTATAGGGCAACGCAAAATCTAACATTCTTAATTTAAAAAAGTGATTTAATGCTGCAAAAGAGTAAAACATAAAAAACCTGTATAAATTTAGTATCACAATAACCTTATTAACCCATAGAACAAAGTTAACATATCATTTATACCGCAAGAGAAACCCCAAAAAATAAAGATAAAAAACTTTGACAGAATTGCAATTTTTGCCCACCTCCTTAAAAAATGGTATAAAAAGCGATCAAACATGTACCCCAGTCATATGTACCAATAAAAACTACAGCCCGTTTCCCCAAAAAAAGCCCTCACACAGTTACATTGGTGAAAAAATAAAAATGTTATGATGTTGGTATATTGTGATTCAAAATATAACTTACTTTTAGTAAAAAGTGATTTTATGCTGCAAAAGTAGTAAAACACAAAACTCTATATAAATTTGGCATCACCATAACCATACCAACCCACAGAATAAACCCATATATACCAATATACCAACCCACAGAATAAAATTATCATATCATATATACTGTATGAGGAACCCCATAAAAAATAAAAATACGCTGACAGAATTGCAAATTTTGCCCACCTCACCTTCTAAAAATTTGTATAAAAGGCGATCAAAATGTATTTTGTGCTCCAAAATGGTACAAAAAAAAAACACTGCTCATCCCACAAAAAACAAGCCCTTACACAACTCAGTCAACAAAAAATAGAAATATTATGGCACCTAAAAACATTTTTAGCAAATTCCATGTTAGAAAATCCAGATGCCGTCCCTTCCCTTCTGACCACTGTCCTCAAACAGCAGTTTATGACCATATATGGGGTGTTTTCGTATTCAGGAAAAAATGAATAACAAATTGTGTGGTGCGTTTTCTCCTGTTACACCTTTTGAACTCATTTGTCATTTTTCATTTTCACAGCCACGTGTTTCTAAATTCTGTGAAACTATTGTTGGGTCAAAGCGCACTCACTGCACCTCTCATTTAAAGGGCTTCTGTCACCCCCATTTATGCAATTTTCAGTAGCTGACATTAGCTACTTGCTAATGTCAGCTGAGTTCAAACATATGTTTCATACCTTTATTTGAGTTTTCTATCTTCTAAAATTCTTACTTTTATAATATGCAAATTGTCTTCGCTACCAGCAAGTTGGGCGGGTACTTGCTGGTAGCCGCCGCATCCTCATGCTCTAGGAACGCCCCCTCTGCTCTTGATAGACAGGGCCAGCACGCTCTCCTCCTCTCGCTGGCCCTCTCTGCGCCATATCAGTCCTCAGTCGGCGCAGGCGCTCTGAGAGAAGGACGCTAGCTTGGCTGCTCCTTCTCTCAGAGCGCCTGCGTCAACTGTAGACCAATAAGGCACAGGCACGGGATTTCGGCTGCAGACAGGGCCAGCGGGAGGAGGAGAGCGCGCTGGCCCTGTCTTTAAAGAGCAGAGGGGGCGTTCCCAGAGCATGAGGATGCGGCGGCTACCAGAAACTACCCGCCCAACTTGCTGGTAGCGAAGACAATTTGCATATTATAAAAGTAAGATTTTTAGAAGATAGAAAACTCAAATAAAGGTATGAAACATATGTTTGAACTCAGCTGACATTAGCAAGTAGCTAATGTCAGCTACTGAAAATTGCATAAGTGGGGGTGACAGAAGCCCTTTAATTGTTTGAGGGGTGTAGTTTTTAAAATGGGGTAACTTTTTGGGTTTTACTTTGTAGGGGTACCTTAGGGTCTCTTCAGATGTGACATGGCACCCAAAAAACATTCCAGCAAAATCTGCCCTCCAGAACCCAAATTGTGCTCCTGCCATGCGCACATGAAAAGATTTGCACCCACACTGCAGAATCAGGGTAATAAATATTGAGGTTTGTTTTGCTGGTAACCCTTGCTGTGTTACAGGAAAAATGGATTAAAATGGGAAATCTGCACAAAAAGTGTTTTTGTTTAGTTTTTTTATTTCACCTGCACATGGCTTTAACCAGTACAGGACCGCCTAACGCAGGGATGCGTCCTGCGGGCGGTCCTGTAGCTCTGAGATGACGCGTCGGCGCGTCATCTCGTGAGAGCCGAGACTTCCTGTGAACGCGCGCGCGCGTTCACAGAGAAGCGCGTCTCGGCAGTTAGGCTACAGCCTGCCAGCGATGATCCATCACTGGCAGGCTGTAGATGCGAATAAAATCGCATCAAACAGCTATATCAGACGCTGTTTTGTGAACAGCGTCTGATATAGCTGCTACCTGGTCCTCTGGTGGTCCCATTTGCTGGGATCGACCACCAGAGGACCAGGTAACACTGTAAAGTTGCACCAAACACTACACTAACCCCCCACCCCCTCACCTATTAACCCCTTGATCACCCCATCTAGACCCCCTGATCACCCCCCTGTCATTGATCACACCCCTTGTAAGGCTCCATTCAGACGTCCATATGTGTTTTGAGGATCCGTGGATTCACCGATCCGCAGATCCGATCCGCAGATCCTCAAAACACGGACACCGGCAATGTGCTTTCCGCATTTTGCAGATCCGCACATTGCCAGAACTATATAGAAAATGCTTTTTCTTGTCCGCAATTGCGGACAAGAATAGGACATGTTCTATATTTTTGCGGAACGGAAGTGCAGACCCGGAAGCGCGGATCCGTAATTCCGGATCCGAGCGGGACAAAGTCTGTCCCCATAGAAATGAATGGGTCCGGAATTCCGTTCCGCAAACAGAATTGTGGACGTGTGAATGGGGCATAAGGGTCCCTTATCACCGCCAGTTAGCTAGCTACTTGTTAGGTAGCTAGCGCCCAGCCCACCGCACCGCAGTCACTGATTTTGTCACAGATTTTTTCATCCACATTGACCGATGCGAATTAAAAAATCTGTGCCGTTCATTTTTTTTTTTTCAGCGCAGAGGCTGAACAGAAAAAAAAAATCTCATTACCCGTCTGCTCAATATAAGGAGAATCACAGATACTCCTAATGCTGGCCATACGTGTAATTATTGCGGAGACCCTCAAATGCCAGGACAGTATAAATGCCCCACATGTGACCCCATTTTAGAAAGAAGACACCCCAAGGTATTCCGTGAGGGGTATGGCGAGTTCATGCAAAATTTTATTTTTTGTCACAAGTTAGTGGAATATGAGACTGTAAGAAAAAAATAAATAAAAAAAAATAAATTTCCGCTAACTTGTGCCAAATTTTTTTTTTCTGCGAACTCGCCATACCCCTCACAGAATACCTTGGGGTGTCTTCTTTCCACAATGGGGTCACATGTGGGGTATTTATACTGTCCTGGCATTTTAGGGGCCCTAAAGCGTGAGAATCCAAATGCGTAAAAATGGCCTGTGAAATCCTAAAGGTACTCATTGGTTTTAGGGCCCCTTTGCGCATCTTGGCTGCAAAAAAGTGTCACTCATGTGGCATCGCCGTACTCAGGAGAAGTAGGGCAATGTGTTTTGGGGTGTATTTTTACATATACCCATACTGTGTGTGAGAAATATCGCTGTAAACGACATCATTTTAACTTTTTTTATTCAAAGTTGTCAATTTACAGAGATATTTCTCTCACCCAGCATGGGTATATGTAAAAATACACCCCAAAACACATTGCCCCACTTCTCCTGAGTACGGCGATACCACATGAGTGACACTTTTTTGCAGCTAAGATGCGCAAAGGGGCCAAAATTCTAATGAGTACCTTTTAGGAGGGCATTTTTACGCATTTTTCTTCTCACGCTTTAGGGCCCCTAAAATGCCACGGCAGTATAAATACCCCACATGTGACCCCATTTTGGAAAGAAGACACCCCAAGGTATTCGCTGAGGGGCATAATGAGTCCATGAAAAATTAAACTTTTTGTCAAAAGTTAGCGGAAAGGGAGACTTTGTGAGAAAAAACTATAAAAATCAATTTCCACTAACTTGTGCCAAAAAAATCTTCTATGAACTCGCCATGCCCCTCATGGAATACCTTGGGGTGTCTTCTTTCCAAAATGAGGTCACATGTGAGTATTTCTACTGCCCTGGCATTTTAGGGGCCCTAAAGCGTGAGAAGAAAATGCGTAAAAATGCCCTCCTAAAGGTACTCATTAGAATTTGAGCCCCTTACGCATCTTGGCTGCAAAAAGTGTCACACGTGTGGTATCGCTGAACTCAGGAGAAGTAGGCAATGTGTTTTGGGGTGTATTTTTACATATACCCATGCTGGGTGAGAGAAATATCTCTGTAAATTGACAACTTTGAATAAAAAAATTTAAAAAGTTGTCGTTTACAGCGATATTTCTCACACTCAGCATGGGTATATGTAAAAATACACCTCAAAACACATTGCCCTACTTTTCCTGAGTACGGGGATACCACATGAGTGACACTTTTTTGCAGCCTGGGTGCGCAAAGGTGCCCTAAAACCAATGAGTACCTTTAGGATTTCACAGGCCATTTTTATGCATTTGGATTCTCACGCTTTAGGGGCCCCTAAAATGGCAGGTGAGTATAAATACCCCACATGTGACCCCATTTTGGAAAGAAGACACCCCAAGGTATTCCGTGAGGGGCATGGCGAGTCCACAGAATTTTTATTTTTTGGCACAAGTTAGCGGAAATTGATATTTTTTTTTTATTTATTTTGTTTTTTACAAAGTCTCATATTCCACTAACTTGTGACAAAAAATAAAATTTTACATGAACTCACCGTACACCTCACGGAATACCTTGGGGTGTCTTCTTTCCAAAATGGGGTCACATGTGGGGTATTTATACTGTCCTGGCATTTTGGGGGCCACCAAAGCGTGAGAAGAAGTCTGGAATCCAAATGCGTAAAAATGCCCTGTGAAATCCTAAAGGTACTCATTAGTTTTAGGGCCCCTTTGCGCACCCAGGCTGCAAAAAAGTGTCACACATGTGGTATCGCCGTACTCAGGTGAAGTAGGGCAATGTGTTTTGGGGTGTATTTTTATATATACCCATACTTTGTGTGAAAAATATCTCTGTAAATGACAACTTTTAAAAATTTTTATACAAAGTTGACAATTTACAGAGATATTTCTCTCACCCAACATGGGTATATGAAAAAATACACCCCAAAACACATTGCCCTACTTCTCCTGAGTACGGCGATACCACATAAGTGACACTTTTTTGCAGCCTGGGTGCGCAAAGGGGCCCAAATTCCAACGAGTACCTTTAGGTTTTACATGGCGGCTCACAATTTAGCCCCACCCAAAATGCCAGAACAGTAAACACACCCCACAAATGACCCCATTTTGGAAAGTAGACACCCCAAGGTATTCACTGAGGGGCATAGTGAGTCCGTCTGAGATTTTTTTTTTTTTTGCCAGAAGTTATCAGAAATTAAAACCTGACGAAACATGACAGGTGCTCAGAAAGTCAGAGCTGCTTCAAAATGCCGAAATTCACTTTTTTGCACCATAGTTTGTAAACGCTATAACGTTTACCCAAACCAATAAATATACACTTATTGGACTTTTTTTTTTATCAAAGACATGTAGAACAATAAATTTAGAGAAAAATTTATATAGAAATGTAGTTTTTTTGGAAAAATTTTACAACAGAAAGTGAAAAATGTCATTTTTTTGCAAAAATTTCGTTAAATTTGTATTAATGGCAAAAAAAAGTAAAAATGTCAGCAACAATGAAATACCACCAAATGAAAGCTCTATTAGGCCCCTTTCACACGGGCGAGTTTTCCGCGCGGGTGCAATGCGTGAGGAGGACGCATTGCACCCGCACTGAATCCGGACCCATTCATTTCTATGGGGCTGTGCACATGAGCGGTGATTTTCACGCATCACTTCTGCGTTGCGTGAAAATCGCAGCATGTTCTATATTCTGCGTTTTTCACGCAACGCAGGCCCCATAGAAGTGAATGGGGATGCGGGAAAATCGCAAGCATCCGCAACCAAGTGCGGATGCGTTGCGATTTTCCCGCATTGTTGCTTAGCAACGGGACCCAATCTCTATTATTTCCCCTTATAACATGGTTATAAGGGGAAATAATAGCATTCTTAATAAAGAATGCATTATTAAATGATGAGGAAGGGGTTAAAAATAATAAAAGTTAACTTACCTTAGCCACTTGATCGCGTAGTCGCGATCTGTCCTCTCTTTCCCTGCAGCATCGATGATCTAAAGGACCTGTGATGACGTCACATCACATGGCCCAATCACCTGCTCCATCACTATGGTGATGGAGCATGTGATGGTCCATGTGACCATGTGACATCATCCAAGGTCATTAATCACTATCCTCAGGCTGTGGATAGTGCTTAAGGACCTTGGATGATGTCACGTGGTCACATGGACCAATCACATGCTCCATCACCATAGTGATGGAGCAGGTGATTGGGCCATGTGATGCTGTGACATCATTACAGGTCCTTTACATCTTTCAAGCTAACGGAGAGGAGGCCGGGCTTCGCGATCAAATGGACCAGGTAAGTTATGATTAGTTTATTATTTTTAACCCATTCTGCACCGGGTTCAACATTAGGGAGATGGCCAAGGGTATTATTTTACATTATAACTATGTTATAATGTGAAATAATACCAGCGGGACAATTTCTGACCCAAACATGCACTTCTGTGAAGAAGTGCAGGTTCGGGTCTGGGTACCAAAAGTGCCGATTTTTCTCCCGCGCGTGCAAAACGCATGACAGCGCTTTGCACTCGCAGGGAAAAATCGCGGCAATTCCCGCAACGCACCCGCACTGTTTGACGGAGTGCACCCGCAACGCCCGTCTGAAAGAGGCCTTAGTGAGAAGAAAAGGAGGTAAAATTCATTTGGGTGGTAAGTTGCATGACGGAGCAATAAACGGTGAAAGTAGCATAGTGCAGAATTGTAAAAAGTGGCCTGGTCATTAAGGGTGTTTAAGCTAGGGGGGCTGAAGCGGTTAATTCCTGTGGAAAAACTAAAGGGTTAACAAAGCTTCAAAACTCAGTTTTGAATAATTTGAGGGGTGTAGTTTCTAAAATAGGGTCATTTATGGGTGGTTTCTACTACACACATCCCATAAAGTGATTTTAGAACAAAAACTTGCTCACAAAATTCTAAGCCTTCTAACGTTCTAAAAAAAAATGATGGCAACATAAAGTAAACATACCGTGAATGTTAATAACTATTTTATGTGTTATCACTACCTGTCCTAAAGGCAGAGAAATTAAAATTTAAAAAATTCCATTTTTTTTTAATGTTTTGTATTTTTCATACATAAAGGTAAAACATATCGACTCCAATTCACCACTAACATGAAGTACGAAGTGTTATGAGAAAATATTCTCAGAATCAGGATAAGTAAAAGCGTTCCAAAGTTATTACCACATAAAGTGACTTTTGTCAGATTTGAAAAATGGGGCTTCGACATTTGGTTCAAATTGGTTTTTGCTGGAAGGGGATAAACAGTGCAAGTTAACCATTTAAAGTAAAATAAAGTGAAGAGTTAATGACTTTGCATAGGGGAACTAGGGGTAAATGTCCAGACTTCAAAGTCTCCCTACTCCAGGGCACTACATTTCATAAGTAACAGTTCTGACAGTCTCTTGCTAAGTAGAACAGAATGTGCTCTTCTGCCATATTATACTGGGGATATGTACAGTAGGCTTGATAACATCTGTGTTGGGTGCTCAGTTCATGGCCTCTGTTTCTTTCAAAACCAGCAGAGAGAAAAGTCCTGCATCCAAGAGTTTTTTTATACCATAAAAAAAGGACCCTCCAAGAGCTGAATGGACCCTATTATAGTCAATTAGATCGTGTTGACTTTGTTCAGCGTTTTAGACGCTGGTCTTAATAAAGGCCCATAGCTGGCGGTGGATCCACCGAAGCTATGAAGAGGTGCAGGCTTCTCCTTAACTTTGGCGCCTTCAGTGCCAGTTCTAAATTTAAGACAGCTTCTGAGCTGTCTCACATTTAGACCATTTTCTACTCCTAAAACAAGCGTAGAAAATAGTAAATGAGATGGGCCTGCTGGCCCGTCCCCTTCCCCGCTCATGCCGCACCCACAATTTTAGACCTGGCGTGAGCAGGGAGAAGTTGCAGATGGCGCCTGAAATACGCCTAATTAAGGAATATTTCAGATTAATAAATGACCCCCATAATGTTGTGCAAGCAATGCCAGGTGTCCCAGTGCAGGAGCACCATTAAAGTGGCCCTGCATAAAGCCATGTGCCACAGACACTCTTAAGTGGTACCCAGAATTCAGAGTTCTGTATTACAAAGATGTTGACATGGTATGTTCTGTTGTGTGGTACCATTCCTCTCCAGAAACAATACCTAAAAGCAGCTCTGTGCCCCAAAATTAAGCCAAAGTTTTGGCACATTTTTAGAGTGAACCTAAAATTAAACAAGTCCAATTTTTGTCCGTTTTATAGACAAGGATAGGACTGTTCTATAAATGGCAGGATGTTCCGTTCCCGCAAAATGCGGAACACACACTGCCAGTATCCGTGTGTTGTGGATCTGCAATTTCCATACCGCAAAAACGGCAACAGCCGTGTGCATGAACACTTAATATTAGAGAGTGCAAAGTACATCACTATTAGTAAATCTACTCCAACACGCACACATGATATATATGCACAAGCATCAAAATCCAGACTGAAACTGTTTGCACTTTAAAATGCGATGCATTAATCGTTTTAATATTAACCATGGAGCATTTATCTTACTCTATTTCCTATTCATCTTACTCAATGTGATAAACTGTTGTTGGACAAGGGAGTGTTCCATGTTTGAGTCATTCAGGTACACAGTGTGCATTAAAATAGTTTGTTTTACTTCTTGGAAACTAAACTTATAAGAAAGTATTTACCATTTATTCTGAGGTGGTTAGCTGGAATCGCTGGGTGCTTAGAAATGTCTTGGATTTCCCCTTCTAATGTGGGTCTTTGGGTATATGTATTGCTGGGCCTCCCTATTCTGGTTGAGGGTGGAAATTTACTAGTAATTGCCCAGGATCCTGACATCTGGCTGGACATGCGTAGCATGGTGGAAAAAATACAACAGAAGGGACACAAAGTCTTGTTGGTTATACCCAAGAATAACCTTATCATGGATTCTTCTGAAGGACTCATTGTGAAAATGTACTCCGCTCCTTTTCTGGAAGATGGACTAGATATGCATATGGATCATATATTCGATCAGACTCAGCTGGGCAGCCTGCTAAGTGCTATCAGTACAGAATCCAGAAGGATGATTTACACAGCATCTGTCCTTTCCCACACTTGTTTGCATCTACTAGAAGATCATGTTTTGATGCAGTCTTTGCAAAGACGCCTTTTTGATGTTGCCATCATGGATCCATTCTTTCCTTGTGGCCCCATCCTTGCAGAACGGCTTCATCTCCCATCTATTTATTTTTTGCAAACATTACCATGTGGTTGGGGCAACAGGGCCACGAGTTGCCCAGGCACGAATTCCGTAAATGCTAATGGTCTTTTACAGCGCATCGAGAGCCTGATTCTTCATTCAATAGAATACCTAGTCTGTCAACAAATTGAAAAAGAATACACAAAACTGGCTTCACAATACTTACATAAGGACGTTGAGTTACTTGAGCTCTTTAGCCGGGCTGAGATCTTTTTATATAAATATGATTATGTTCTGGAGCCTCCTAAGCCACGTATGCCAAACATGGTGTTTATTGGAGGCCATAGCTGTGATCGGAAGCAGAAATTAAGCAAGGTGAGTAGCTTTCCACAGTGATACAGTGATACATGTATGTAGACTTAGAAAGGTCCTTAGTCCTAATTTATCACATGATCCAATTTTGCATCTTTCATTTATCAATTCATTGTAGTAGCAGACTTTTTAAAATTGTGATATATCACAAAAAAGCCAATAGTGACCACAATATCTAAAGGGTTTATAGTGAGGGGGTTCCCACCCCTCAGGAATCAGCATAGCTGCAAATGAGATCGCTGGGTGCTGATGTTTTAGTATGCCAGCCCCACCGGCAGGCCAGTGAAGGCCCCCAGGAGCTATCAAGCTATGCCAAAGGCACAGCCTGATAGTGCCTGTCAGTATTGTACTAAATTACACTGTAGTGCATAAACAGTACAATGTATTATAGAAGCAAACAGAAAATCCCCTGTGAAAGTCCCCTTGCAGGACTAATAAATTGTAAAAATGAAAGTTAAACTTTTATAAAAAAATCTCCAAGTGAAAAAATACACCTTTTCCCACTGAAAATAAATGCTTTTCAATGTTAAAAAAAATTAAAAACCCTTCATATATTTGGTATTACAGTGTCCGAATGACCTGCACTACACAACCATCATGTAATTTACCCCGCACAGTGAATACCGTAAGAAAAAAACAGAAATGAAATAAAAAGCGATCAAAATTTTTTATGTACCGTAAATAATGCCAATAAAAAGTACAAGTTGGCCTGCAAAAATCAAGCCCTCACACAGCTCTATAGAAAGAATACCGTATTTTTCGCCCTATACGACGCACTGGACCATAAGATGCACCTATTGGGCATTGGGCAGACTAGATGAGCCAAATGGTTCTTATCTGCCGACACATTCTATGTTTCTATGTTTTTGGGGAGGAAAATAAGAAAAAATATATTTTTAACCAAAAGGTGTGCTTTTGGTGGGTTTGATGGTGGTCTGTGGATGGCATTGTTATGGAGGATCTGTGGATGACGCACTGTTATGGGGGGATCTGTGAAGGACACTGTTATGGGGGGGGGATCTGTGAAGGACACTGTTATGGGGGGGGATCTGTGAAGGACACTGTTATGGGGCGGATCTGTGAAGGACACTGTTATGGGGCGGATCTGTGAAGGACACTGTTATGGGGGTTTCTGTGAAGGACACTGTTATGGGGGGATCTGTGAAGGACACTGTTATGGGGGGATCTGTGAAGGACACTGTTATGGGGGGATCTGTGAAGGACACTGTTATGGGGGATCTGTGAAGGACACTGTTGTGGGGGATATGTGGATGGCACTGTTATGGGGGATCTGTGGAGGACACACTGTTATGGGGGATCTGTGGAGGACACACTGTTATGGGGGGATCTGTGGATGACACTGTTATGGGGGGGGATCTGTGGTTGACACTGTTATATATGTGACATCCACAGACCCCCCCATCCCATAACAGTGCCATCGACAGATGTCCCCCATAACAATGCCTTCTACAGATTTCCCATCCCATAATAGTGTCATCCACAGATGTCCCCCATAAAAGTGTCATCCACAGATCCCCCCCCCCCCCACCCCATAACAGTGCTGCAGTATAGGAATATAAAATCTCTAATTGAATTCAAGTTGATTAAAGTTGCGCCCTCACTTGTAATATTTCTCACTAACAGCTGCTGTAGAACGCAGGCAGGCAGGCCGGCGGTAGCTTGACTCACTGACGTCACATGCCTGCGCTGCCTGCTTCATTCATAAAGCAGGCGGCTCTGTAATTAGAGCAAACCGTTCTTGTTATTGGGGTGCAAGTACTGTTTGATACAGCCATTAACAGGATTTATTACAAGGAAATATTTCTACATCTTATTTGCCTTTGTGCGGTGCAGTTATAGGTTCGGCTTGTATTAGTGGGAAAAAAGGGCTTATTAGCCGTTGTGTGGTGAACTGAGAAAATTACAGCCCTTTTTGGCATGTATTAGTGGCAATAAAATATATATTATTTGCCGTTCAGCGGTGCAGTTATATGTAGTAAAGCCCTTTTTGGCGTGTATTAGTGGCAATAAAATATATATTATTTGCCGTTCAGCGGTGCAGTTATATGTTTTAGGCTACATGCACACGACAGTTGTTTTTTGCTGTCCGCAAATCACAGATCCGTCTTCCTTTTTCATTCACATCCTTTCCGTGCGTCCGCAAATTTTGTAGGTTGTGCTTCCGTGTGTCTTCCGTTTTTTTTTGCGGATCCGCAAAAAAAAAAGGAAGGCTTGAACCAGTTTCTTAAAGTACCTGTACAAGTGCCCTGGTTTCCAAGCAACCATCCGCAAAAAAAAAACGGATGCGGATGACAAACGGATGGCTTCCGTTGGTCATCCGCATTTTTTGCGGACCCATTGACTTCTATGGGTCCGCAAACCGTTTTTTGCGGACAAGAATAGGACATGCCATATTTTTTTAGCGTAAGTGAAATGCGGACAGCGGACGCGGACAGGCAATGGAAGAGGCATCCGCATTTTTAACGGATGCATAGAAATGAATGGGAAACCATCGGATCCGCAAAAAAAACGGAACGGAGGCTGCAAAAAACCACTGCCGTGTGCATGTAGGCTTAAAGTCTTTTGTGGCGTGTATAAGTTGAAAAAAGTAAGGGCCTATTTGCAGTTCAGCAGTGCAAGTATATGTTCAAAAGCCCTTTTTGGCTTGTATTAGTGGCAAAAAATATATTATTTGCCTTCAGCGGTGCAGTTATATGTTCAACAGCCCTTTTTGGCGTGTATTAGTGGCAAAAAATATATATTTTTGCCATTCAGCGGTGCAGTTATATGTTCAAAAGCCCTTTTTGGCGTGTATTAATGGCAAAAAAATATATATTATTTGCCGTTCAGTGGTGCAGGTATATGTTCTAAAGCCTTTTCTGGCATTTATTAGTGGCACAAAAAAAAGTATTTGCAGTTGTGTGGTAAAGTGAGAAAATTACAGCCCTTTTTGGCGTCTATTAGTGGCACAAAAATATATATTATTTGCCGTTCAGCTGTGCAGTTATATGTTCTAAAGCCCTTTTTGGCTTGTATTAGTGGCAGAAAAATATATATTTGCTGTTCAGTGGTGCAGTTATATGTTCTAAAGCCCTTTTCGGCGTGTATTAGTGGCAAAAAATATATATTATTTTCTGTTCAGTGGTGCAGTTATATGTTCTGAAGCCTCTTTGGCGTGTATTAGTGGGGAAAAAAGGGCTTATTAGCAGTTGTGTGGTGAAGTGAGAAAATTACAGACAAAGAAGTGCCAGGCCCTGCACAGAGGAGTGGCAGAGTCCTAAATGTTTCTGGCGCAGGCATAGGTCGCAGCAGAGTAAGGGGGCGCGGCAGCAGGAGTCGCAGCTAGAGGCCTGAGCTCCCGGTGTCATCTAGCGGTCGTGTCTTGACCAGCAACCCAGTGGTTCTTGAATGGTTGACTCAGTCATCCACTTCGTCCCAAGTAACATCAGACACCCCCAGCCAAGAGTCGGTGGGTTCGTCACACACAAACCTTAGTTGACAAGGCCCAGGAGCACGCCTGCCTCTGTCCTTTTCTGTTCCCTCAGCCAGAGAAGTATTATATGCTGCGTCAACATATGCAGCGTCACCATAAAGTGGCCTGAGAGAACCATGGCTCCATGGTTGGTGGAGCCTTGACTGCCTGAAATCGGGTGCAAGCCATAGTTCTCCCAGGCCACTTTATGGTGACGCTGCATATGTTGATGCAGGGCTGTGGTGCCAACATATTTTGCATCAGAATTGGCTTATGATTTGGTAGCCAAAAGCAGGAGTGGGTACAAAACACAGAAGACATGAAAATATTCTATTCCAAATAATCAACCAAATAATCCATCAGTGATTCTAAGAGAGACGCCTGTGATCTACATGTCATACTGACTCACAGTGTTGTTTCACTACCACAGCAGAATCCATATGCATGTTACTGCAAGGCACAGTGTTCTACACCACTATAAAGGCTCTCTGCAGCCAGGAAATAGCCGCTTTTAACTCGATGCGCCACGAGCAAATTTGGATCGAACCAAATATTTTTTAAAAATTGTCGAACTGGCCGAATCTAATTTTTGAGAAATTCACTCATCTCTAGTCATCTTATCTCAGCAGTTCATGATGAGTATTTCAACTTGATAATATCGCTGCCAAATATTGAGAACGTTTTTTTTTTATGTAATAAATATTTTATCAAGAAGCAAAGGTCTATTTGTATTCTCTGAAATAAACTCATTGATGTGGACTGAAGCTCCGTGTTGTTGAAAGTAGGCAAACACAGAGTGCAGATTATTATTTTCAGTCCTGGCTGTGCGGTGGAGGCAATCATGAATACTCTGTCACCCTGTGAAATTATCATTAGAAGTCTTTTATTTTTCATCGCATTTAGATTTGCAGAAGGCGGTAAGTTGCTTGTGATCCCACAGGATGGAAGCCACTGGCTTAGTATGCGCAATGTAGTGGACAAGTTATCTGAGAAAGGTCACCAAATTGTTATAGTTGTTCCAGAGGTCAACTTTCACATGAAGAACATAGACCACTACACGGTGAGAACTTACCATGGATCATACAGCAAAGATTTTATGCAGAACTTAATAAAGGAATCTATTAAACATGTATTTACTCATAAGACGCTTCTGCAGAATATGAAGATTTCATATGAAACGATAATAAATACCACCAATTTTGTTACATCGACCTGTGAGAACCTTCTCAAGAATGAAACTCTAATCAAGGATTTGGAAACAAGCAATTTTGATGCCATGTTGAGTGATCCTATTTTCCCATGTGGAGAAATTATTGCTGAACATTTATCTATTCCTTCCATATTTTTCCTGCGAGGAGCTTTTTTTTCAGTGGATTTTCAAGCAGTTCGGTCTCCTAGTCCACCTTCCTATATACCCAGAATGTTGACTACCTTTACTGACCATATGAGCTACAGCCAGAGAGTTATAAACTCACTGCTGGCCTTGGTTGAATCTATGGCCTGTAATCTATTGTATGCACCATTTGCTCATATGGCGTCAGAATTTCTGCACAGGGATGTCACAGTTTGGGACCTTTTCAGTCGTGCGTCCATCATGCTGTTAAGATTTGACTTTGTCTTTGAATTTCCCAGACCTGTTATGCCAAATATGATCTTTATTGGAGGCATCAATTGTGCCAACAAGAAGCCTCTTAACCAGGTAGAAACAAAGTTATTTCTGTAACAATGTTCCACTTATTCTGTTTGCTGTATCCTATATGAGAGGTTGCTGGGTAGGGATGAAGGAATTGATTTGTATGAATTGCTTCATCTTGTCAGCCAGAGATCTTTACCTATGAGGGGCTGTCCCAGCTTCACAAGGATTTCCCTCTGCCTCCTGACTGACCGGGCCAAACATCTCACCCAGCCCTGGCAATCTTGTCCCTGCGTTGCTGCTGCGAGTAGTGGTGCAACTGCAGAGGCTCTGCTTCAGGAGCAGCAGGGCATATACAGTCGCTGGTCCGGAAGTGGAAGCAGAGCACCTGTGCTTGTGCGCGGCAAATATGCCGGTTGCGGCTGAATCTCCACTAGACACCATTATAGTTATGGGGTCGGTGAAAATTCAGGTACCGTCTGGCAATTCGGGATCCAGAGAGCGCTGGCAGGCTTTTTCCTGACGGATCTCTTAAAGCTAGTGTGAAACTAGCCTTAGAAGTTGATAACGTTTAATGGCTAGCTAAAAAGATGATGACAAAATAACAAGCCTTCGAGGCATGTTAAGATGTGAGTAGTCTCGAAAGCTTGCTGTGTTGTCATCATTTTTTCAGTCAGATATTAACCACTAAGGAATCTCATTTTTATATCTTCTATTTACTGGCTAGCACGGTACAAAGACTACAACTTGTGCAAATAATTATGTGATGTAATATGTAATAAATATATGATGTCTAGCTAAGTCTACTTTCACAACTGCGTTTTCAATTCCGCTATTGAGATCCGTCATAGGATCTCAATAGTGGAAGAAAACGCTTCAGTGTTGTCCCCTTTGTCAATGGGGACAAAACGGAACGAAACGGAATACACCAAAATGCATTCCGTTCCATTTGGTTGCGTCCCCTTCGCGATGTGGTGCAGAGCAAGGTGGATCAATAGAAAACGGATCCGTCCCCCATTGACTTTCAATGGTGTTCATAACAGATCCGTATGGCTATAGAAGACATAATACAACCGGATCTTTTCATGACGGATGCATGCGGTTGTATTATTGTAACAGAAGCGTTTTTGCAGATCCATGATGGATCCGCAAAAAACGCTAATGTGAAAGTAGCCTAAAATGTAAATTCCAGCATTGAAAACTAAACTGTATTAGTATAAAATAGGCACCTAACATAAACAGGCACCTAACAAATAAACTGAAATGGCATTTTCCCCATTCTACTTCTGCAAAACACTGGCCCAGGGTTCAGCAACCTATGGCACTCCAACTGTTGTGAAACTACAACTCCCCACATGCACACTTGCTGTGCTGTTCCTCAGATCTCCGATAGAAGTGACTAGAACATGCCGGGAGTTGTAGTTTCACAACAGCTTGGAGTGCCGGAGATTGCTAACCCCTGCAACTAGCCTATTCATATTCATTTTTTAAATTAGACAGTACAGTATGTAAAACTCTGAGCAACAAGGCTTTGCAAATAGACTTGTACGAATCAATTTCTCTCATCAGCTTGATTTTTTTCCCTTGCGAGGGGCTGTCCTCACTGCTGAAGAATCTCCCCCTGCCACTTGATTGACAAGGCCGAACATCTTGCCTAGCCCTGACAATCTGATTCCTGCACCGTGGCTCCCAGTAGTGCTTCAAATATGCTGAGAAACGTCCGGATCTCCGCTGGACCCCATTATAGTTCATGGGGCCGCGATTGTGAAACTAGCCTAAGGAATCTAATTTTTATATTTTTTATAGCAAACGCATTTACGTTTATAGTGAACCGACTTTCTTAAATTGTAGGAACACATAGTGAGAATCAGAGGGATGCTACAGATTCCAACAGTATGTTAGGAACAGACACCATTATGAAGGAAACATAACAGTTTCCACCAGCAATTTCCCTGTAGGGTACATGGCCAGTCCTACCATGCCTATACCGCTCATAGATCCAGAACTCCCCAATTCATTGATCCAATTCCTCTGCTAGATTTATTTCAAGCTGGCAGCTGAGGGGGAGTGTGCTTTTTCCTGCAGCTTTCCTTATCACATATCAAGGGGCATGTTCTTTCTGCTGCAGCTCTCTTCATGTTCTTCATGTAACTGTCACAGCTTCTAACATAAGATACAATTGGTGGCAGTTGAAGGATGGAACTGAGCATGTGCGTCCATCTCAGTGAGGTGGACAGAGGAGTGAGGAAAAGAACAAACAGGCGATAGCGCTATACAGATAGGTTTTATTGAATAACTCATGTAGCTACATTTTTAATAACACGCAGTTACAGAAGTATTCAGATCTAGGAGCTGGTTTTAAAACTAGAATATTTTTTCAAGGGACAACCCCTTTAACTATAGCAGCTTATCTTGATAGATCCAGCTCAAAGAGGTTGTCCAGGGTATAAAAATAATAAAGTGTTTTTAAGAGGCATAAATGCTTTAAAATAAAAAAGCAAACAATTTTCACCCCTTTGTGAGAAGAGCCCGTAGCGCTCACGTTCATCGGTCATATGGTCTAATTGCAGCTCAGTCCCATTCAAGTTAGGGCCCTTTCACACTTGCGTTTTTGTTTTCCGGCATAGAGATCCGTCGTCAGGTCTCTATGCCGGAAAAATCCTGATCAGGATCATCCCCATGCACTCTGAATGGAGATAAATCCGTTCAGGATGCATCAGGATGTCTTCAGTTCAGGACCGGAACGTTTTTTGGACGCAGCAAATACCGCAGCATGCTGCGCTTTTGTTCCGTCCAAAATCAGAACACTGCCGCAAGGCCGGATCCGGAATTAATGCCCATTGAAAGGCATTAATCCAGATCCGCCTTAAGCTAAACGTCGTTTCGGCGCATTGCCGGATCCGACATTTAGCTTTTTCTGACTGGTTGCCATGGCAGCCAGGACGCTAAAGTCCTGGTTACCATGGTAAAATGTAGCGAGGAGCGGCATACTTACATTCCGTGCGGCCCCGGGACGCTCCAGGATGACGTCAGGGCGCCCAGTGCATAGATCACGTGATCGCATGGATCATGTGATCCATGCGCATGGGGCGCTCTGACGTCATTCTGGAGCGCCCCGGGAGCCGCACGGAATGTAAGTATGCCGCTCCCCGCTCCTACTATGGCAACCAGGACGCTAGTAGCGTCCTGGCTGCCATAGTAACCTGAAAGCAATTCGAAGACTGATCAGGATCCTGATCAGTCTTCTAATGCTTCAGGCGACTTGCGTTCTAATGGATCCGGCGGGACGGAAGTGCCTGCCGGATCCTCAGAACGCAAGTGTGAAAGGACCCTTAATTGGCCTGAGCTGCAGTACCAAGCAAGACTGTAAGATGCGTCCCTTCAAACAGCCAATCAGTGGGGGTCCCAGGTGTTGGACTGATACGTGTTGGATTGATAGGCCATCAATATTGAAACCCTAGAAACCCCAATAGCAATGGCTGCATGCTGAAAAATATTTGTGACTGATAAGATTGAAGTCTCTTCATTAAAAATTAAAAAATGTTATGATTATTAAAAAGGTCTGCCTGTAAGTCCCTTTATACACATAGGCCCTGATTTATTGTACCTTCACTCCAGAATTCGGGCGTCAAAAAGTTGCAAAATAGGACTGTTGCAACTTTTTGCACTCAATTTCTCAAAATGTAAGCAATTGTGCAAAATTTTGCGACTTTTTGAATTTTTATACCACTCACTCCAGTTTTATAATGTGGATGGGAAAGTAGGTATGATTAGCTATGTTAATGAGTTTCACTCCAGATTTATCATTGAGACTTTTTTTTTTTTTTAAGTCACAATCTCACTCCAGGAGGAGGGTGAAGTAGGAAAACTGGAGGAGCTTCTCCCAAAATTGTTCGGTTTAAGGATAAGACAAATTTATCAAGTAACATGAGACATTGGATAAATGTGGCATAAAGTACTCCAACGCAGACGCAAGCAAAACTGACTTCACATTTTCCCCTCTTGATAATTTCCCCCCATAGGGTGCTGTCACACGTTCAGGTTTTTTTATGTCGTTTTTAAGCCAAGGCTAGGGGTGGATAAAAAAAAGACAAGTCATATTTGACTTTAAAAGGGTTTTCTGAGACTTTAATACTGATGACCTATCCTCTTAATCGGCCGTTTGAGAAGGTGCTGGCGCTCCTGTAAGTGCCGCGGTCTTCTGCCTTCTTCTGCTAGGAAGTAATTACATTTTATATTTAGCTAATAATTAGGGTACAGACGCACATTCCGTTTTTTAGTTTTTTTTCATGTAGTTTTTGAAGGCAAAACCAGCAGTGGATTATATAAAATAATAAAAGTCTGATTATAATACTTTCTCTACCATATATCTGATATATCTGTAATGTCATAGATATTAACTATTTAATATATAACTAACTGAATCATTCTTTAACTATTATATTAGGAAATGCACTGATATAAGCAACCCTTTACCTGGTGGACTCTCCCCTAGAACAATCCCGGCCA
The DNA here is from genome assembly GCA_033119425.1 of Bufotes viridis. NCBI lineage: Eukaryota > Metazoa > Chordata > Amphibia > Anura > Bufonidae > Bufotes > Bufotes viridis. The sequence continues at coordinate 118,002,731 of CM065595.1, read as the reverse complement.
ATATCGCCAGTGATGATGAACTCTGTTCCTTGTTAAAATATGAGATAAACTTTGTCATGGTCATGTGAGGTCACGACCATGATAGAAAGCGATCATAGGATAACTTCATTCTCAACCTCAAAATTAAATAAAAGCTTTACTCAGGTTATCTTATCACATCGCTAGTCAAGTAACTGTCGCTAGTCAAGTAACTGCCGCCCACCCCAGGTGGTGATGATGATATAATCTGAAATACATATGATGCTCCCTGATGTCATCACATAGTCTAGTGTTCTAGCGAGCTCTTCATTAGTGGTAGTTAGGTCAAAAGAGGCTCATAATGCCAACAAGAAGCACAAAAATAGTACTGCATAAGGGGTTTGTTCATCTCATCGCATCTCACTAGGATATGCCCCATTGTCCTATAAGTGAGGGTCCCACCGCTGGGACCTGCACCTATATCGAGAATGGAGCCTCGCAAAGTGGTAGCTGGAGGACTCCAATATGGCCACCACTAAGCGCTCTACCTATAAAAGTGAATGAGAGCACACCGCCCATGACTGACCACCGCTCCCATTCAATTCTATAGGCTAGTGCTTGGCTATTTTCGGCAGCCCCATAGAAATGAATAGAGGGCAGCTGCGCATGCGCAGTGCACCCTTCACCACTTTTGGGACTCAATTCTTGATTTTGGTGTGGGCAGGGGTGTAGCTAAAGGCTCATGGGCCCTGGTACAAAAGTTCAGCTTGGGCCGCCCCGTCCATCAGTGCTTTGTGTGTCTTCTTATGCGGCACAAGTATTTTTGGTCCCCTTCAGGCTCCTGGGCCCGGTAGCAACTGCAACCTCTGCACCCCCTATAGCTACGCCCCTGGGTGTGGGTCCCAGTGGTGGAACCTGCACCTATCAGACATTGGTAGGATATCCTAGCGATATCCTACCAATGTATGAGATGAGATAACCCCTTTAACTTACTGAATTAGACAAAAAATAATAATTCTATACTTTCTCTTGAAGTCAGCCCTCACTACAGAATTTATTAAAGCCCATATATATTCTTCAGCGTAAAAGGGGTGGATTTAAAGGAAAATTCTTGTGTATTTACTTTTACGGTCATTAATTAGTTTTGAAGAAATAATTAGGCTCATTTACTAAAGACTGTCTTTCAGCCATGCAACTTGCCCCATAGGCTAGTAAGAGTTCCATATGTGATTATAACTTTCCACAGGTCGTTTTCCAGACAATTGTTAGACCCACACTACTGTTACTATTATGTCATGGCTGGTTGACTCAAATGTTCTTCAGAAAAAAAGCCCTGTAATGCAAGGAATAAATCCTTGCTGTACCTTTTTGTATTCCTTTCAGTTCATATGGAGGCATAAAGTTTCATATTTTTTCTGTTGGATTTCATACAAATCCGATGAAAAAAAACATCTGTGGCCTGCTGTATCACATGCTATAATAAAAGGGGATCCTCCCACATTGAACATGCATGTGCCGCCATACAGCAAGAGGCCTTATGCTTTGCAGTCTTTTTAGGATTAACTCATGGCTTTAGCTAAAAAAAAAAAGGAATTAAAACGAACCTGTCATCAACTTTATGCTTCCCATACTTACGGCAAAATAAAGTAGAGACAGGTGAGTTAATTTCAGCGGTCTGTCATTTATAAGTTAAAAGTAAGTGGTTGTCGAGAACCAACATCACAATCATTGCAGACTGGGCCCTTGAAAAGAGTCACGGCCACCTGAGAAGAGTCCTGGTTATTCATGGCTTCCTGCTCTCCCTGCCCACCTGCTGATGACTGACAGTCTTCTACCTAGTTTTCTCTCTGTGTAGGAGAGAACTGCCAATCATCAGCAGATGGGTGCGAATGCGGGAGATTATGAATAACCATGACTCTTCTCAGGTAGATTTGACTCTTTTCAAGGCCTGGGCTGCAATGATTATGATGCTGGTGCTCAGCAACCACTTACTTTTAGCTCATGAGTGACACACCGCTGAAATCAGCATTTCTGTCACTAATTTATGCAGAGGTCAGCATAATGTTAATGTCAGGTTTCTTTTAAATATTTGTTTGCCCTGCCTGATGCTGAATTCGTTTTTTTTGTGTAGGGCAGGCATCCTCAAACTGCGGCCCTCCAGCTGTTGCAAAACTACAACTCCCAGCATGCCCGAACAGCCTACAGGTATCAGCCTACAGCAGGGCATTGTGGGAGTTGTAGTTTTACAACAGCTGGAGGGCCGCAGTTTGAGGATGCCTGGTGTAGGGCTTAATTCAGGTCAAGTAAGGCCAGTTCAACTATGGCATGGTTTGTGAGAGACAGGTTTACATAGTGTTAATATATAAGGAGCGTCATTCAGTTTGTGTCCTGGGTGGGGTTTATGATATACATCTTCTGTGTTGCCCCCAGCTATACAATTACTGCTTTTCTGGAATGTTTTTACAGTAACGCTGCCAAAACTGCTTCCTTTGAAATCCTCAGAATGTCTCCTCTTCTAGCAGGAGCATGTTAGCCTTTACATGGACTCTTCTGTGAAGAAAAATTAAAAGCCATCCCCCTGCAACTACACGCCTTTCCTGTTAGATTCCCTGAACGCTTTGTGCTATAAAACAGCAAATATGAGGGTCCAGTTTTATCAGTCTTTGGCTGCAGATATCACTTTTTTCCTGATTACTTTCAGTTTGGCAGAATGTGGGAGACTGCTCGTGATGCCTCAAGAAGGAAGCCACTGGCTTAGCATGCAAAGCTTGGTACACAGCTTGTCCAAAAGAGGCCACCACATTGTTGTGATTACCTCTGAAACTAATCCCATCAATAAAAACTTGGGTTATGCCGTGCAAACCTACAATGTGCCTCCCGGCCAACGAAGTATGGAAGACTTTGTTAAGCAAGTGAGTCAAGAAGCATTTGAGCATAAGACAATTCCTCAGAAGATACAGCTAGTATACAAAAGACTAACAGATGAATCGACTTGGCTTCTAACATCCTGCAAGAATGTTCTTCAAAATGAAACGCTCATTGAATATTTGAAAAAAGGCAAGTTTGATGCCATGCTGAGTGACCCTCTGTTTCCATGTGGTGAGATCATTGCTGAATTTCTCTCCATCCCTTCTGTGGTCTTCACGAGTGGCGCTCCTTTTGCGATAGAACAAGAAGCAGCTCAATCTCCTGGCCCACCTTCCTATGTACCCAAATTGTTCACCACCTTCACTGACCATATGACCTTCATCCAGAGACTACAGAATGTTTTTGTTAGCCTATTTGACAGTGTACTGTTTGACATATTGTACTCTCCTTATGCAAAACTAGCCACAGAGTTCTTAAAACGAGATGTCAGCGTTATGGACCTTTACCGCAGAGCTTCAATCTGGCTACTTACATATGACTTTGTCTTTGAGTTTCCCAAACCGATTATACCGAATATGGTTTTTATAGGAGGTATCAACTGTGCCAACAGGCAACTGCTAAACCAGGTAAAAATGTATTTGTTTTTTTTGTGCATTGTTCCAGCATAGTAAGTATATGTTCTTCTAATGAATGTAAAGGCTTCTGCTACAGCCGCCAGCTGCCTTACAGCCAGAGAAGGTTTGATTTTAGGTTTATGAGTAGAAGGTGGAAAATGGAGGATCCAGTTTTGATTGCAATGTGAGACTGGATAGCATTAACCCCCTTAAGGATTGGGCCAATTTTTGTTTTTCCCTTTTCCTTTTTTTTTCTTTCTTTCTGGCTTCCAGAAGCCACAACTTTTAAAGGGAGTCTTTCACCTAATCTGAGCGTTTTAGAGCATTTACAGACTTTTTGTCCCTCATTACTATACTACCTTTCTTTTATTCGTCCGTGGTCCAGATGCTGAAAAAAAGACTTTTAACCCGTATGTAAATCAGCCACTGAAGGTGCCCAGGGGCGGCATTACTGGGCGATGTGCCCAGAAAAACACTCCTCTTTCAGCCCTCTGGCCCGCCCTCTGTCCTATTACCTCCTTCAGCCGAGCGGCACAACAACGGCGGGACGGATGTCTTTAGTTGGCCGGCGCATGCGCACTGCTCTGCCCATTATGGGCAGAGGAACAGCTTTTCATATTGCGCATGCGCTGGCCAAGTAAAACTTAGCGAAGCAATAACTTCGGCTCATCAGAGCCAATACATTCTAATACTGTACGGAGCTCCTGCTCTGTACAGTATTAGAACAAAGCTTTATGCGAATCGACTTTGGATGTTTCATCCGAAGTTGATTCGCTTATCCCTAATGGGAACCTTCACAAGGTCCTAGGTCAGTGGTGGTGAATCTAGGGCACAGGTGCCAGAGGCGGCACTCAGAGCATTCTCTGTGGGCATCCGCACCCTGAAAAAAAGTTCATGGTGTACCAGTATGCCTTAGGCCTCTTTCACACAGGCGTTGCGTGTGAGGGCCGGACAAGATGCAGGTGCGTTGCGGGAAAATGCGCCATTTTTCCGCGTGAGTGCAAAGCGTTTTAATGCGTTTTGCACATGCGTGGGAAAAAACTGCATGTTTGGTACCCAGACCCGGACTTCTGGGTTGAATATTCTGTATCCTGTGGTGACGTCACTGCGCTCATCACATGGTGATGGACCATGTGATTGGACCATGTGATGTGACGTTACCACAGGTCCTTTAGCCGACAGCTCATGATTAAAGAAGAAAGAAGAGATCGGCAACTACGTGATCAAGTGGATAAGGTGAGTTAATTTTTATTATTTTTAACCCCTCAATCCACATTTTACTAAGCATTCTGTATTGACAATGCTATTATTTTCCCCTATACCCATGTTATAAGGGAAAATAATAAAATCTACAGAATACTCAACCCAGAAGTCCGATCGTCTCCTAGCAACCATGCGTGAAACTTGCTTGCGGATGCATGCGATTTTCACAAAGCCCCATTCATTTCTATGGGGCCTGCGTTGCTTGAAAAACGCACAATATAGAGCAGGGGTGCACAACCTGCGGCCCGGGGGCCACATGCGGCCCTCGATACCATTCTGTGCGGCCCCCAGACATCTGGTAAAAGACATGTATGTCTATGTCTTATGGCTTCTTACATGTATCTTTTATGTATTCTCCTTTTAGATGGGAGTCCTAGAACTGTAACTAGACATTTATAGAATATACTGTATGTTCAATATGCCAAAAATACAGTATTTCAGTTGGCAATACGCCTTTAAGTTTTATTTTCGGCCCTTGGAAATGGTTCAAGCTGACAATGTGGCTCCCAACCACAAAAGATTGTGCACGCCTGATATAGAGCATGCTGCAATTTTTACGCACAAGTAATGCATGAAAATCACCGCTCATGTATACAGCCCCATAAAAATGAATGGGTCTGTATTCAGTGCGGGTGCAATGCAAGGGGCCTTAGACTTTTCCTGTCGTTCATCAGCGTAGCCAGCGCATTGAGTGTAGGCAGGCTATTATAGCTAAATTATAGAGTACATGGAAGATATACTATATTGGACTGTAGTATTCAGGTTAAATTGTCATGTTTGCACTTTGCGATAAATAAATGGGTTTTGGGTTGCAGTTTTGGCACTCGGTCTCTAAAAGGTTCACCATCACTGACCTAGGCTGTCATAGCAAATAATCAAAGACCTGTGATTTCGCCACAGGGACTCTGATTAACTACTTAGATGCTTCGGTTACTGTTGAGGGCTTAAATGAGTTATCAATTCCAGTCACTTCTGGCAGGTGTCTTCATGAGACCACTCCATACATAAATACCCTACATGCTAAGGCCATACATTTACAGCATTATTTGCTCAAGGGTTAAAATAGAGAAAAATATTAAAGAGAATTTGTCAGCAGTGCTGACAGCACTAGGTAAGGACTACGTAGAGCAGTACAAATATACCTTTTGTGGAGCTTTTATCATCAGGATTAGTGGGAATATGAACTTATTGCCCTGGGAGGCAGAGCTTCACCATGAAGTACACCATGGGAGGCAGAGCTTCACCATGTGTAATGTGCACACAGTAGTTCTGACGCCGTGTATGGCAGCAGTGGTCCTATGTTTAGTGTATGATGTTGGATAAATGTAAAATTGTCTACATTTATTTCTGTTAAAGATTTCCCAGCAGAAATATCAGCCTCATAACGTTAAGTGGGCCTATGCATTATATATGTGAATTACCGCAAAATTCGTACACCTCCTCAGCTAAAAATACTCCTCAAAATTCTTAAGAGGAGTATTTTTACTCTTCTGGAAAAAATTGTAGTGCGACCTCTGGTCTACATATTAATCGGCAGCGGCAGGCAGCCTCTGCTTTCTGCTGGCAAGCGCCGCTGCCTGCCTGTGACTCAGTGGTGGACATCACAGGCTGCTGCTAGTCCCCCAAGACAGTATAAAATATAGGTAAATCTATAGTTTAATAAAAATATAATTTCACATTTTACTGCATTCCCCTCTGGAAATCACAACTCCTAGCATGCCCTGTGAGATGCAAACCTTCAGGACCTGCTGGGAGTTGTAGTTTCCTGCAATATGCTGTAATTTTATATCACAATTATAATTGCATGCTACAAAAATTTGAGTAAACAATGCTAAAAAAGTCATACACACGCCAACATATGGTATCAATATAGGACAGATCGGCCCCTCAAAAAATGAGTCCTCGCACAGCTCCGTAGACGTAAATGTAAAAAAATACAGTATTTTTTGTTTCATTTTGTGCTTTAGTTGTTGTTTTTTTTTTTTTTTAGTATTAACCTGTAGGATACCTAGGTTTCAAGTAAAAAAAAAAAAAGCAGCTTTCCCATAATAAAGTCATATAAAATTATAAATAACAGAAAAAAAGAAAAACAGACATATATTAGGAATCAAAGTCTAATGGAAAGCAATCTAAAAATCGTATGGACTCTGAAATGGTAGCAATAGAACTGTCACCTCATCCTGCAAAAAACAAGCTCCTACATAAGACAATCATGCAAACATTTTAAAAAATATGGCTTTCAGAAAATGGTAACAAAAAAAATATTTTTCACTGTGTAAAACTTAAAGGGATTGTCTTATCTCAGACAATGGGGGCATATGGCTTGTCTTATAGATGTGCGTCCCACCTCTATCAGTAATGGAGCCCCACAAGGTGGTGGCTGAAGGACTCCTGTCTGGCCACACCACCAAGCAGTCTCCCCATAGAAGTGAATAGGAGCGCACAGCGCATGACCAGCAACCCCCCATTCACCTCTATGGGCCCGACAGAAATAGCTGAGCCAGTGGTCCCATGGAAAATAAATGGAGGGCGGCTGCAGCGTGCCCTCCACCACTTTCAGGGCTGTGTGACCCACACCTATAAGACAATGGGGGCATATTTTAGCAATATGCCCCCATTGTTTGAGATGAGATAATCCCTTTAAAAAAAATAAAAAAATAGACATATTATGCATCGCTGCGTCTGTAACGACCTGCTCTATAAAAATGACCTATCCCCCTCAGGTGAATGCCCCAAAAAAGTGTAATATTAAACAATCAAAAAATCATATGCACCCAAAAAAGGCAACAATATATGTCAACTTTTCCTGCAAAAAAGGAGCCCCTACACAAGATCATTGGCAGAAAAATAAAAAATATGTGGCTTTCAGAAATAGAAACATGAAAAAAGAAAAGCTTTATTATGTAAAAAATAAAATAAAGATAGACATATTGTCACAGTGTAGTTTACTGTGACACAGGTTACCGCGTTGCTCGCTTTAGTAGCTCTTGGGCGCTAATGACTGCGGTGGATGCCGTGTAGGCTAATTACCTGATGAACGAACTAAACGCTCATTCATTGGGTACCGTAATTCCATCGTTGTGTGCACATAAAAATTATTCTTTGCTGGAAGTAGATTGTGCTGTGCAATCACGATCTGCTGCTGGCATACAACTAGTCAGTATAGGGAAGAACATTGACCGTAGTGATCACTGATCCCCATACAATTGAGATCACTGCATGTCAATACAGCGTTCTCCTTCGTTAAAGAGCAGGCAATTGTCGGGAAGAAACGCTTCCTTCCCAACAATCTCCTGCTCTGTCGCCCTGTGTAAAGGGACCTTAACAGATTAGGTTATCAACTACAATGAGCTGCTTAATGAGAAACAATTTGATATAAAGCAGTGCACAATGCTGTTCTGTTTTGCACACTGTATTGTGCGCTAAACTGCAAATATTTATATGCATGAGCCCAAAAAATGAACAAGTAATACTTCTTTTTGGTAGTTGTAGGGTGGGCCCCTAGAATAAATTCCACTGGTGGGCCCTAGGCACCCCAGTCCAACACTGGATTTGTTTACCATGATACTTCACATAAATGGCAACTAGTCACTGCCATATGATGTGACATTAGAGTGTGTATGTCACGTTGTGATGTAGCATCTTTCTTATGGGAACTTAATTGTGGCTATACATTCTATTCATTGTGTGAAAGTGTACATAAGTTGTATTTTTGTGAAAACATATTTGAAGATCTCAGTTATGTAGTGTTGTAGATAAACTCACTAAAGATTGGGTTTTATTTTCATGCATTACGCCATACATAATGTTATTTACTTGTGTACATTTATTTAGAAAGGAAATAAAAATACTTCCTACTGTCACATGCCGGAGGCCCAGGGCAGACCTCCGTGACGTCAGCCAAACGGGACACATGCAAAACAGACCAAGGACCCACAGAAAACTTTATTACAAGTGTAATGAAAGCACATACCAGTAGGCAGGTAGGCAATAGTGGTAGCGCTACCACAGAACCTAGTGCACCGGCAGACCAGAGGCAAAACCCAGAGAGCGGAGAGCCAGTGAGCCAGTCGCACCTCCAGGAAGGTCCCGGTACACTTGGCCCCTACCTGCAGAGAACCAGGCTGGTGAAACCACTAGCGGAAAGACAACAAAACTGGAACCCAAGCAACACAGGATATGGAACAGACAATAAGACAAACAGGAACCTGCAAAGAAGCAGATGCCTGAACCCCAAGCGGGATGGAAGCATGACGGTCTCAATTCCCCCTCCGCAGAAGCCAGGAACCCTAATGTGGCATTAGAAGAATTTTGGTATCTCTGACTTTTTTAGTCTAACCAGACTGTCTATTACTCTGTGATTCCTCCAGTGGCGTAGCTATAGGGGTCGCAGCGGTCGCAATTGCGACCAGGCCCCTAAGTCAGGGGGGCCCACGGGGCCCCCTCCAGGAGAGACAGTCTAAAGCCCTATTTAACTTTAGTTTTACTTGCGCATCGCCAGCAGCCCTCTCTGGCGTCCCTACAAGTTATTTGAGGTCTTGAGGACCTTTTCCACTCAGCCAATCAGTGGCTGCAGCTGTGTCACATGTCAGGCCAGTGATTTCCTGCTGAGCCAATCACTGCCCTACACATGACATAACTGTGGCCACTGATTGGCTGAGTGGGAAAGGTCCTCAAGACCTCAAACAACTTGTCGGGAGGCCAGAGAGAAGACCAGTGCCACACAGAGGAGAAGAGGAGCTGCTACAGAAGGGACCAGGACCAGGTGAGCATAATGTTTTTAGCAGCATACATGGAGTCCACCGCAGCCATTACGCCAGAGCACGAACAACCCGTGTCACAGTGACAAACGGAGATTCAGACCCAGTTCACACACAAGGCAGAAGCCAGCACGCATTGCAGAACCAGCATGCATGGGGAAACCTACAGTCAGTACACATGGCACCAGAGACATGAGCCACAGAGATGCAGACACGGGAATACACAAACACAGGCACAGTTCACACACTACACCACAGCCAGCATGCAGTCCCACGCAACCAGCATACACAGGTGTCAGCCTGCAGCCAGTACACGAGGGAACCTGCAGCCAGCTGGCACGGTAACAGTGGTAAGAACTGCAAAAAGAAGCAGACATGGGGACAGAAAACATTCCCAGGCAGCAGTTCACAGAAGACACTGCAGCCAGCATGCAGCTCCAAGCAACCAGCCTGCATAGGAGGTGTAGCGGCCTATTGCTAGAGCCTGGGGATTTCTTGCTCCTTAAGAGGCATTTATGATTATATGTCCCTCTGTTAAAGCAAGTAGTCGTGACGCAAGTTGCAGTTAAGCAACGGGGACGTGGAGTCCCCTTTGTAGATAGTATTGGTTGAACCCAGGGTAGGAATGCCAGAGCGGTGTAGAGTGGCCTACAATGTCTCTATAGATGTTATAGACCCGTGTCACGGTGCTACTACCTGGATATCCTTAGATCCCAGACGTGGTGTAGTCCGAAGCAAGTGTAAAAAGTGGTTGTTGAACTTGGGTGATGAATAAGCAGAATAAATGGAGTCCAGACTTTGTATTAACGTTGAACACAGCTTTACTTGGCATAAACGGTAATCCAAACAGTTTCCAAACTTTATCTTGGTCATCAGTAGGTATTAGCTTAACTCTGGCAGGCAAACACTTCTGCAACAATCTCAGACCTGCTCTCATAGCTCTGCTATGCTGGCTGGGTGAATAGGAACTTTTCCTCTTCTGCTGGAACTTAGGTTAGCTGTAGTCTGTCTCTTACTTTATCTTTAATCCTAGGAACTTCTTTCTGGCATCAAGCTCTCTTAGCTTGGGATTAAGGCAATGCAAGCCTAGGAGGGGACAAGCAACCATAAAGAACTTTTGCAGACAGTGCTCTGCTGGCCGACACACAACCTCTCCCCCAAGATGGAGTAGGTTAGACTGATCTTCACTATCACTAGCTCCGAACTCCTCCCTCTCTAGAGAGGGCTGGAATGGACAAAAAGGCTTCACTCCAGGCTAAGTAGCTCTGCACAGATTGCCGCCATCTGCTGGTGAACCGGGCACATAACACTTGAACATTACATTTGCAAGTAAATGAACATAGACACAGGAAATGGCAATGAATATAAGAGATGACACAGGATCACACATTGCAGATAGTGGGGGTCCCAAAAGAGGTGGTAATGCCACTCTGGGTCATTACAGAGGTAGCCTGCAGCCAGTACACGAGAGGACATGCAGCCAGCCTACACGGCCACAACTGTCACAGTGAACCCCACTGTGACACCTACTTCACATCATGTAAGAAAACATTACGCACATAACAATCTTAAAGCGTACAGGATTTTACTTTTTTCTTCAGGTGCACAGCTAGATGCATGTCACTCAGAAGCAGGGGGCATCTCCCTCCTGCCAGCCCTGTACTGCAGTGACTTCCTTTCCCTTATTTCCCACTATGTTTGTTTTCAGCTCCAGAGCTCACAGAACAGAAAAGGAAGGATAAGTTACAGACATACAGGAGGGCTCCTGTGATGTTTAGATGCAGTGTAGAAACAGTTGTTTTATCAGGCTCACGATCTTAGCTAGCTCTGACACGCTTCCATTTCGATCTCAGCCATCTTCTGAGTCTCTGTTAGCAGGAATGGCTCTTGCCTGACAGTAGGCAGTGGAGTGCAACTTAGGTGGAAGTGAGACACCTAGTGGACATGACTTTACATTTTTTTTTCAGGTGGGTGCAGGCATATTTTTTAAATGAAGTGATGCCATGAAGCCATATTTGATGCTATCTTGAGTGATCCTGTGTTTCATTGTGGCTAAATAATAGCCAAACACCTCTCTATCCCTTCTGTTTCCTTCATGTGTGGTGCTCCTTTTGGAATGGAACAGGAGGCCTTCTAAGTCTCTTAGCCCACATTCATATGTACCTAGAATATTTACAACTTACATCGACCACATGAACTTCAGTCAAAGAGTGAAGAATGTTCTCAGCCTTTTTGACTATGTGTTTTGTCATATGTCGTTTTCCCCTCATGCCAGAATGGCCTCTGAATTCTTGAAAAGAAATGTCACTGCTGTGGACCTTTTTTAGTCATTCTTCTATTTGGCTCTTGAGATATGATTTTGTCTTTGAATTTGCCAGACCTACATTATATTTATTGGAGGCATCAACTGTGTCAATAGGAAACCCTTTTGGTTAGGTAATTTTTATTATTTGTCTTGTGTAGTACTCCCCTTTTTTATACTTGTATATAGTAAATTTGAATTTTATGAGGCTTTGTCTTCACTTTCATGCTTAGCGCCACACGACAAAAACATAGAATGTGTGTTATTTTATTTAAATTTTTTGGGATGCCCTATTGAAGATATTCACTACTTCCTTCCTGCAATGTCTATATAGACAACAGGGGGCACATATGGGAAGATTTACTATGCAAAGTGCTCCAGAATTCTGGTGCAATTTGCTCCAAAAAACTGGAGTCTATGCTTTGCACTACATTTTTGGGCTTATTGATACAACCTTGAGGTCTCCATGCCCATATTGTGGACCGCAAATGTAGGGTGCACAATATACGGGCACTGGCTGTGTTCACTCTGTGCTGCGAAGCAGAGGCACGGATCAGAAGCCCATGGAAACACCACAAAGCGCTTCCATGGGCTTTCGGGTCAGTGCCTCTGCACTGCAAAATATAGGACATGTCCTATCTTTGGCCGTATCTTGTGGATCGTGGACCCATTTAAGACAATGGGTCTGCATCCGCAGCACGGCTAGTGCCAGTGCATTGTGGCCTGCTATTTGCAGTTTGCAGCACAGGCACGGAGCCCTTACTTACCTGTGCATGAGCCCTTAAAGTGTTTTAGACACTTTTGGACATTTTTGAGACTTGTCTGACAAGGGGGCTTAGCAGAAAAGGATTGTGGCTTTTTGCAACACTGTGCACCAAAAAATGTGCTCACATTTGGAATGTTTTTGCAGGCTTCTTCTTTGGGATTTTTACAAGCTGCCTGTGAAAATCCCATAGACTGTGATAGGATTCTATTGCAGTCTGTGGTACAAATGATAAGAAGAACACATGTTGAAGTCCCCTAAGGGGACTAAAAGTTATAGTAATAAAAATTAACATTTAAAAAAAAAAATAGAAAACACCAAAATAGTAAAAATGAAAATCAACTCCTTTTCCCAATTTTACTTATAAAAAAAAAATAAAAAATGAACTTAGGGTCCTTTCACACTTGCGTTCTTAGGATCCGGCAGGCACCTCCGTCCCGCCGGATCCGTCAGAACGCAAGTCGCCTGAAAGCATTAGAAGACTGATCAGGATCCTGATCAGTCTTCGAAATGCTTTCAGGTTACTATGGCAGCCAGGACGCTATTAAAGTCCTGGTTGCCATAGTAGTAGTGGGGAGCGGGGGAGCAGATACTTACAGTCCGTGCGGCTCCCGGGGCGCTCCAGAATGACGTCAGAGCACCCCATGCGCATGGATCACGTGATCCATGCGATCACGTGATTCATGCGTGTAGGGCGCCCTGACGTCACTCTGGAGCGCCCCGGGAGCCGCACAGATGGTAAGTATACTGCTCCCCCGCTCCCCACTACATTTTACCATGGCAACCAGAACTTTAGCGTCCTGGCCATGGTAACCATTGAGAAAAAGCTAAACGTCGGATCCGGCGATGCGCCGAAACGACGTTTAGCTTAAGGCCGGATCCGGATTAATGCCTTTCAATGGGCATTAATTCCGGATCCGGCCTTGCGGCAAGTGTTCCGGATTTTTGGACGGAACAAAAAGCGCAGCATGCTGCGGTATTTGCTGCGTCCAAAAAACGTTCCGGTCCTGAACTGAAGACATCCTGATGCATCCTGAACGGATTTCTCTCCATTCAGAATGCATGGGGATGATCCTGATCAGGATTTTTCCGGCATAGAGACCCGACGACGGAACTCTATGCCGGAAAACAAAAAAGCCAGTGTGAAGGGACCCTCACTTGGTATTGCTGCATTTGGAAATGTATACTCTATTAAAATATTTGTCCTGAGTGGTGAATGTTGTTACAGAATGAAAAAAAAAATGTGCAATTTGCCATTTTTTTGGTCACCTTGCCCCCCCCCCCCCCCAAAATTATTTTTTAAAAGGGATCAAAAAGTTGTATGAACCCCAAAATGGTAACAATAAAAACTACAGCTCACTTTGCAAAATCAAGTCCTCATTGAGCTGTGTGGATGGAAATATAAACAAGTTATGGGTGTCAGAATACAGCAATGCAAACATTTTATTTATTTTTATTTTTACAAAGGTTTTTTTATTTTTAAAGTGGTAAAACGTAATTTTAAATTTTGGTATCGCCATAATTGTACTGAATAAGGTCATAATTTTTAGCACATAGTGTAATAACTAACCCAAAAGTCTTGGTGAAATTTTTTTTGTTTTTGTTTTACCCAACAAATCATGTTCAAGACAGAATAGTTCCAGTATATGGTATAGCTAAATACATGTTTGTAATGTTACCTTTTTCTTCCTTATGGTTTATGAATGACTGATTTTCACCTTTGATCTGAAAACTCTGTAGGATTCAAAGTTCATTTTCTGGTCACTATAAACCAAACAGCAAAATCTCTTAGCTGTCCGGGTCACTTATGTTTTAGTCTACTTTGTGTAAGGACAGGAGAGATGTACATTCAGCATTCACACTTTTTTTGCACTTTTCTTCTTTTTCTGAATGTGCATTTGGTGAATGGTGGCAAAATACTGGTGGTGCCACAGGAAGGAAGTCACTGGTTAAGCATGCGAAACATAGTGCAAAAGTTGTATGAAAGAGGACACCAGATAGTGCTTGTTGTTCCAGAACCCAGTTTTCACCTGAAGGATGTGGATAATTATACTATAAGGACATACAATGTGCCTTTACACAAAGAATTTATGGAATCACAGCTCAAAGCAGCAACTGAACAAGCCTTTGTGGAAACACCTTTTTTAAATAAGGTAGCGACCTTATACAAAGGAGTATCTAATGCAACTGTTTGGATACAGACAGCTTGCAGATACCTTCTTCAGAACTCGACTATCATCCAGTACTTGGAAGAAGCCATGTTTGATGCTATGTTGAGTGATCCTGTGTTTCTTTGTGGTGAAATAATAGCTGAACACCTCTCTATCCCTTCTGTTTCCTTCATGCGTGGAGCTCCTTTTGGAATGGAACAGGAGGCCTCTAAGTCTCCTAGCCCACCTTCATATGTACCAAGAATATTTACCACTTACACTGACCATATGAACTTAAGCCAAAGGGTGAAGAATGTTCTCCTAAGCCTCTTTGACTTTGTATTTTGTCATATGTTGTACTCCCCTTATACCAGAATGGCCTCCGAATTCCTGAAAAGAGATGTCACTGCTGTGGACCTTTTCAGCCGAGCTTCTATCTGGCTCTTGAGATATGATTTTGTCTTTGAATTTGCCAGACCTACAATGCCTAACATGGTTTTTATTGGAGGCATCAACTGTGTCAATAGGAAACCCCTTGCTCAGGTAATCATTGTTTGTATTGTATAATTCTCCCCTTTTTTATATTTGTATGTAGGAACTTTGGAGAAGCCCAAGATAATTATTGTATTGAATTTTATTAGTATTTCATACTCTCCCTTTTTTTAAAGTGGCCATGGCATTTTATAGAAGTAGTTTAGCGGTTAACAACTGTTGAAAGCTTGTTACACAGATGCAGCCGTACACGTTTTAGTCCATATTGACTGTTACAGTCATTTAGACTGCTCATACAGTACACGTTCAATGACACCAGGCAAAGGACAAAAGGTCTTTCTGGGAATATTTTTTCATGGAAAGATCATTGGTGGACTAGCGACTATCAGTTTAAACTTTTAAACACAGGCAGCTTCAGCGCAATCATTTTGGTTGTCTATGGCCACCTTTAATCCCCAGCAGCACATTAGTCATTAAAATGAATCTGTCACTACAACACCCATGTAAAGGCAGCAGATTACAGATACAGGTCTGTACTCCATATTTATAAATGCACTGTATTCATTCATTCATTCGTGCTGCCCCTACCAGTGTCTGTATATATATATATGTATACACAGCCAGCCAATAATCACCATATACAGGAACAGGTAAAATGATCCTCTAATCCATACAGCACACTTATAACCACCAGTCTAATGTAGAACGAATCTGTATCTATCATATGCCAGCTTTGGATAGGCCATCAATATTAGATCAGTGGGAGTCCACCTCTTGACACCCCCCACCGATTGTGACACATACCATTTATTATAGTTTTTTCCTATTCCGGCTTTGGACCGGTGTCTGGGAAATGATAAAGAGGGTTCATCACTTACCCCACGTCGCTGCCCCTCCAAACAACTGATCAGCCAGGGTGTCAAGAGCCAGACCCCCACCAGTTAAATGTTGATGCCTGATGCAAAGGATTGGCCATCACTATTAAAGAAGTTGATAGCCCCTTTAAATCCTCCATCTTCTGCTGGCCTTGTTCCAGTCTACTCAGGAAAGCTGACAACTGCAGAAAACGTCAACCTATTATGACTCTTCTGTTGACCAATGTGAAAACTGGAGGACCAAATATAAAAAGCACAAAAAAAACATTATAGCTCAATGCAATGCACCCTTTATCAAGAAGTATTTACAGGTGGAGACTCCATCCTCTTAATCCTTATGAATAAATTCTGTAGCCCAACTGTGGAGACACTGTGACCAGTTCAGAGGCATTTCTGTCACTAGATGTGGACACACAGAACATGTTGGCTTTGGCCAAAGTAATAAAGGGTATGGCATTCATCTGAAATACATGCTGTTTGCTAGGCCCATTATGATTGCGTTTCTACATAATGCTTTATGCACAGTAAGAAAAATACATACCTGTAGGCTTTGTTCAAATCTCCATGTCTGTCCCGGCAGAGGCACACACTACTGGAGTTACCCTAGCTGAATTAGTTGGCCACCGCTGGATCCCCATTCACTATAATGGGATCCCGCTGGGATTAGGCAGGTTTCCGACTTCAATGCTAGCTTTCTGTCGGAGAAATACTGCTGCATTTTTCTGGCAGAAAGCTGGCATTTATGCCAGAAACCTCCTAGATCCCATTATGGTGAGCGGGAATCCAGAGGTGACTGGCTATACCAGATACAATAACTCTGGTAGTGTGGATTTACCAAATGGAGATGAGAACCAAGACTGAGGGCATGTCCACAGTTGGAGTGCATGCTGGAGTTGGAGTGCATTGACATAAGCATGTCAATTTACGGTATGCTGCAGACTTTCACCATAGGTGACAATGCAAAGGTTGTTAAAGGCTGTTTTAGTAGCTACATGCATCCCCCATGTAATAAATATTCTGGAGCATCTATTCTTCTGGCTCTATGTTGTGCCATTCCTTTATTATTTCTACTAGAAGCTATGAATGAATCTGAAAATGGCAGCACTGATTGGATAGAGGCAGGTACACACCCCCAACTTGTTACTTCCCCTCTGTACCCTTACTGCAGACTGCTAGCAATTCATTCATATCTTTTAGTAGAAATCATAAAGGAAATCATTAATATATAGTAATTCCTTATTTTAAACTTATTCCGTGTCATATTACTTTACAAATCGTGCCAATATATAAAGAGTTTGTGTGTCTAAGGAGATCATTTATTTACAAAAAGGTCACATAGACCTACTAAATCCTTTTAGGGGTTACAACATAGATATTAAAACGTAACCTTTATTATATTTTTATAAAAGCTGATACATTTATTTATACACCCAGTCCCATTAAAATTATCAGGGAAGGAATTAGATATTCCACTCAATACTGAATATGTGTAATCCTCTTTTACTTGGAGGTACTGCTTATGGCTGCAGTTCACTTTGCTGTGTTATAATGCGTGCATCTGCCATAGGTTAATGCATATGTTTTTCTACATTCCTATTAGGAATCCAGCGCATTTGTTGCTCAACATTGTGCTCGATGGCAACCTACAACTTTGTTGCAACACTGGAATGTGTAGCCAATTGCTCACTCTTTAAAGCTTCTTGGCAGTCAGATTCTGATTGTAAGTCAGTGTTGCAACAATGTGATTGTATAATAGAGCAGATTTCTATTTGCTCCTACTGCACTTATATTATGGCGCTGGAACCACTTGACTAATTCCTATGTTTGTGCACACATGCTTTGTCACACTATGGCTCATGAGAGAGGAAATAGATTCCTACAAAATTACCAGGGAATGGTTTCCCTATTTTATTGTAAAGGGGGCGCCCACTGCTCACCCCTCTTTACTGTGAGCCATATCACACCAACTTTCTCAGCCATGCAGATACACGCTGTTTAGCGCTTACCAACCACACATTCATTCATACAATTGTATGCTTCCGATTCGGTCCTTGTCTAAAAGCCAGCAGGCACTAACCCTCCCGACATGTTTCACCGCACATGCAGCGAAACATGTCCTGCAAAGCACAGAGCACAGCAATGACACTGCTGTCTCTCTCAGAACTGCAGAAAATGGCTGCTGGGGAGGTTCTTACACAGTAAGGGGTAGGCAATTTTCCTATTGGTTGCAGCCTTCTCATTGGCCCACAAGCAAGAAGCAGTAGTACTGATAAAAAAAAAAAAAAAAAAGAATATTCACGATTGCGAAGATATAGCACTATATTCTAGCTCTTCACGAATTCTCGAAGTGCCCATATTCGCAATAAAAATTTGCGATTAGAATATTCGCGATCAACTGAGTATGGAGGCTCATGTCTGTCTGCCAGTGACAAAATTTTAGCAAATATAGGGCATCATATATTAAGACCTGTGTTTGAGGCCGGTCTTAATAACCCCTATACCACCGAAGTTATGAATAGGCGCCGGCTTCTACGTAACTTCAGCGCATCCAGAAGCAGTCTAAAACTGGTGTAGAAAATGATGAACGAGATGGACCTGCCAGCCCGCTCCTTTCCCCGCCCACTTTTTTAGACCTGGCGTGAGTGGGGGAAAAGTCACAGATTGCTACAGACGTATTTCAGGATAATAAATGACCTCCATGGTGTATAGTCCACTCCTGCACTTTCCCATCTCCAATTAAGAAGGGGATGGTAAAATGTATCTTTACCTCTCAGGCAGCAAAAGCTTAATAAACTTTTTAGTAATAATTGAAGGAACTTAAATATTGCGATTATATGCATGTTGCGCATGGCTTCCCGTATTCAGAGAGATGCTAGTTATTTTTGTGTGCTCCAGAGGAATGAAGTTAGTGAATACAATGGTTGTACCTAGTGCTACATTTTAAGCTTGTAGGGCACAACTCTGTTTGGTAAAGTTCTGATCGACCTTAGTTCTTACAAAGATGTTCCTTGTTTGTCATAAACGAGAATCTGCCACGTATAATTTCAACATTTCCAATCCTATTGTTTTACCTAAAATAAGGTGTCAAGCAGTTCTTCATATTTGTCACCATATTTTATGTGAATGGTTTATAGGGATGTCTATGGTCAGCGATAGGTTGCAATGTGTCTTCTGCCAATTGTTTGGTTAATGGTTAAAAATTAAGTTTTCGGTCTCTCAAGTTTTTTATTGCTTTATAACAAAGACAAATAGAAAGTAGATGGTATAAGTGCCCAGTGTGAAGGGGAATTGCACATGCTCAAAACATTGAACAGAAATACAAAGATGTTGTGCAGTATTTCTAAGATAGCCATGCTAAACTACAGAGCTGGTTACTGCAGCTCAGTCCCATATACATGAATGAAGGAACCAGGCATGGCCACTCCACAGTGTGATGTGCCGGTGGTCCCCCCCCAATGCCCGGGCCCTCGTATACATTATACTTACCTGCTTCCCGGAACATGTGTTGCTCTGGATCCCTGAATGGCCACTGCTGCATCTCCCCATAGTTCAGATCAAAACATCTGGCGAAAAGGGGAGTAGCGAATAAGAGGCTGTGATGGGGAAGAGCCTCTCTAGCATCGCGGGTGACACTAGGGAGGCTCATCCCCGTTGCGGCCTGCTATTGGCTGCTCCCCCCGTTGCTGGATGTTTTGATCTGAGCGACGGGGAGATGCAGCAGTGGCCATTCAGGGATCCGGAGCGACGTAGGTGCTTGGAAGCAGATAAGTATAATGTATATAAGGTGCCCGGGCGTTGGGGTGGGGGGGGGGGTCATTTCATGGGTTGGATAACCCCTTTTTGTGGACCTGGCGAGGAGGGCATAAAATTTGGTGGTAAAAGCAGAATTGCGTTACGGATTCCGTTACCACAACCATGGACCATAACGCAATTCTATGACGGAATGCCTTTAGAGACATTCCATTGTTCATTCCGTCATAATAGAAGTCTATGGGCTGCAAAACAGATCCATTGTGTTTCCATTATGCAGGGGAGTCCTCTACTGCATAACGGAAAGGGGACAGATCCGTTATGCAGGCCATAGACTTCTATTATGACGGAATGCCTCTAAAGGCATTCCGTTATGCATTCCGTCATAGAATTGCGTTATGGTCCATGGTAACGAAATCCATAAAGCAATTCTGCTTTTATCACCAAACAAAGCGTGAACGAATTCTTGTAATGCATAGTAAAACAGAGGACTTTAGAGGGAATGCGTTACAGATTTTTTTTTTCTTCTGCCAGTTAAAATAAGATAGCAATACCTATGGTTTTTGTACTCAGATTTCATTTTCTAATTGTAGATTTTTTTTTTATTCTACCGTATTTCCTGAACATGATTATAGCGGTGGACATCTTGCCTGAGCGGTTTTTAACAACATTTAGAGATACTTTACAGCAGCCACCATGGGCCATTGACACAATAAACAGGAGGGGACCTTTGACTTCTAGGCATGCTCTGTGACCTGTGCTTAGTCTCCCTTGTGCCCCCACACAGTAGTTATCCTCCTATAGTGCCCTCCTCACAATAGTGATGCCTCCTTTGTGCCCCCACATGGTAGTTATTCCACTTTATTTCCACAAATTAGTAGTTATTCCCCCTTAGTGCCCCACACAACACAATAGTTATAGCCCCTTAAAAGGCATCTGTCAGCAGATTTCTACCTATGAAACTGGCTGACCTGTTACATGTGCTCTTGGCAGCTGAAGACATCTGTGTTGGTCCCATGTTCATACATGCCCGCATTGCTGAGAAAAATGTGGTTTTATTACATGCAAATGAGCCTCTAGGAGCAACAGGGGCTGGAAACAAACATAGTGGGAAGTAAGGGAAAGGCTGTTACAGCAGTACCACCTGGTTGTGAGAGAAATGCATCTAGCTGTGCAACTGAAACAGGGAATAATTAGGCTGAAAAAGACGCTCAAAAACACCTATTCTTTCTCAGTTATAATTGTACAAAGAAGCAAAGCTATTATGCAAACTTTTTTTTTAAACTCAGGTACGCTTTAAGTAAAGTTACATTAGTATTCACAGCCACTGTGACATCTTTATTCTTGCAGTCTTTGAATTCACTGTATTACAGGAAGGGAGTGTGAAGGGTGGGGGTTTTTGGTCTGGCCTGGAACCCAAATAAAACAAAGAGTATAGTCTTAAGTGTATGAGTATGATGTGTAGGGATGGGCATAGGAGAGCAATGGACGCCAGTCTCTCATAATACACAAATCTATTTTTGCATTTTGTGCAGGTCGGATGTGGAACCATTCCCTTCATTGGGACCACAAAAGATGCAGACAGCACACCGTGTGTGGTCCACAGCCATATGTACGTTCCACAGCACCTGCAAAAAATAGCACACGCCCTATTCTTGTCCGTATTACGGAAAAGAATAGGACTGTTCTATTATGGGCCAGACATTCTCTTCCGCAAAATGCAGATGGCACACAGCTGGTATCCGTGTTTTGCAGACTACAAAAACAACTAAGGCCGTGTGCATGCGTTCGGAGTAGGAGCATCACTAAATATACTGGTCAGGCATTCATTAACCATGCAATTATCTATTCTTAGAGCCATATTAGATTGCCAATGCTCGGGCAGGATGAGAACCAATTGACAATAATTAAGTCATCGATTAGTTCTACTACTGTTTGATTTTTCCGATCAAAACGTTTTGGAGCGCTTTCATTATGTAGCATGAATTACAGTGTGTAAACCTTGCCTTTTTTTCTGTTTTTCAGGACTTTGAGAAGCTAGTGAACAGCTCTGGTGAACATGGCTTTCTGGTTTTCTCCCTGGGATCGATGGTGTCTGAGATTCCTATGGACAAAGCAATGGATATAGCAGAAGCATTCAGATCCATTCCTCAAACGGTAGGCAACTTGCTTGAAGCAAACATTAAATGATTTCCTTATCAGCTGTGAAGTAACAACAAAACTAGATTTACAAAGATTTTTAGGAAGAAGACAAAGAGGGAAATTTATCACAAGGGGAATATCCGTTTGAATGGGTACTTAAATGCGGCAGATTTATCAAATGGCGAACGTTGTTTGATAGTCTGACACTAGCTAATAGGTGCTGCCCCCAGATTACAGATCTTCTTTAACCCCTTTCCCGACACATGACGTAATAGTATGTCATGGCGGCAAGTGACTTTCCGCATTTGGACGTACTATTACGTCATGGTGATTCAAAAGTGGGTTTTTGAAATTTTCTCTAAAATTGCTTCTAAAATTCTAAGCCTTCTAACGTCCAAAAAAATTAAGATGACCTTTACAAAAATGATGCCAACATAAAGTAGACATATGGAGAATGTTAAGTAATAAATATATTATGAGGTATCACTTTGTTTTAAAAGCAGAGAAATTGAAATTTTGAAAATTTAGAATTTTTCAAAATTTTTGGTAAAATTGGGATTTTTTTCATAAAATTAAGGGGAAATATATAGACTCAAATTTATGACCATCATGAAGTACAATGTGTCACGAGAAAACAGAATGGCTTGGATAAATAAGTGTTCCAAAGTTATTACCACAAAGTGATGTCAGATTTGCAAAAAATGAGCAGAAGGGTGAAGGGCAGAAGGGTGAAAACTGGTCCAGGGTAGAAGGGGTTAAAGAGGTTGTTTGAGGCCTCTGGATAGATCATCAGTATCTGATTGGTGAGGATCTAACACCCCTACCTCTGCAGCCTTCTCTCAGTTCTCCAAGCACAGTGCCATACATTGTACAGTGACTCTGCTTGTGCTAAGCCACATTCACTTCTATGGGGCTGAGCTGCACCTAGGCCACGTGACCGATGTATGTGACGTCACATGCGCTAGACTGAAAAGAAACTGGCAGTAGTACTCAGCTCAAACAGCTGATCTAAAAATGCTACTGCGGTTTCTTTAAACCACCCTCTTACTTGGAATGAGATTGCATCTTTTGTAAAACTTTTTTGTTAAAGTTGCAGTGATAAATCTGGAGTGAAATCAATGAATATAGCTAACCATGGCCACTTTTCCACTCACTTTTCAAAACTGGAGTGGTGCAAAGATGCAAAATGTAGCACATTTTTGAACAAATAAGCCCATAAAGTCACAAAAGCCCTGCTTTGCGACTTTATGAAGCCACAGTTCTAGAGTAAAGGTAGTAATATATTCCATGTTATGTTTCAGTGATTGCAGTGTTCTTCTCCGTCAAGGACCACTTATCACTGATCAAGCCTATTTCAGAGCCATATTACAGAGTACTTCTTTTAGGAGAAAATGTGGTGCCTCATGACGTTTCATACTGTATGACAGTGCCTGTGTTTCCAGTGTCTACATAAAGGCAAACTATAATTGTTGTGTTCCAGGTTATATGGAGATACACAGGGAAAGTGCCTTCAAACCTGGGCAGTAACACCCACCTGGTGAAATGGCTGCCACAAAATGACCTGCTCGGTAAGTATTACGCTTGTGAGATACATATGTAACAAGGAGTAAAATGAAAGAATGCAGCGTTTTTTTTTTTTTTGAAGACATCATAAACAGAAACCATAAGATACTTGCATAGCCTACTCCTACCATGTATCCATAAATACGTTTTACATAACCTTCTTTGGCCTAGAGCTATTTCTAGCAGGCCCCCCACCTCCACACTGCCCAACCCCCCACACGAGTGCTCGGCTTGACTGCACTTGCATTTATTCTCATAAGGGCTCTTGCACATGACTGTATGCCCTCTGAGACATACGGTCCGGGAGCGAGCCATATATCCCGGAGTGGCATACATCCTGCTGATAGGGTCATAGGTTACCATGATGCTGTGCGCATCGAGCCGCCTGCGGGACTATTGTCCTGCACTAATATGATCCCGGACCGTATGTCTCGAAGGGCATACAGTCGTGTGCAAGGGGCCTAAGGCACAGGAGTGTAAGGCCTCTGGTGGCAGCCTAACTCCTATGAGAACACAACAGTGGGGCATGTTGAAATCCAACATGCCCCACCACTTTGTGCTTTTGACATCTGCTGCCAAGGGAGCCTCAAGACACCCTGTGCTCATTAGATTAGATTTGGACAATATCTAATTGTGTATAGTTAGCATTAAACATCTTGTCTAGATGCTTAGACCTTGCAGGTAATCCCTGACTATCCTCAATCATCTGCCCTCCAGCTTCATGACTTTTTCGATGTCCCTTCCCTTGTCTAGTAGCCTGCCCAACCAAGCATACTCTTTAAGGCCTCATGCACATGACTATATGTATTTCGCGGTCCACAGAAAGCGTATCCACAAAATACGGATGGCGTCTGTGTTGCATCAGTTTCTTTTTTTTTGTGGACCCCATTGACTTCAATGGGTCCATGGTGTCTACTTTGCGGCCAAGTATAGGACATGTTCTATGGATGATCCGTGTCCTTTCTATATCCGTATGTATCTATAGAACCAGTCCTATTCTTGGCCATCAAATACATACGGTCGTGTGCATGATGCCTCAATTACATATGCTAGGCTTAACACTCCCCTTTTTATGTCTTGGCTTCAGCATATGTCTATGTTCTACTGTGAGTTTATTTTTTAGAATAAGGAAATAATAATTCTAACATAAGTATAAAAGGACATACTGACTTAAATATGGATGAATCACAGTACCAGACATGGAAGAGTGGCATTATGTCTGGAAAAGAAGCAGATCCTTTTTTATAATCCCAGGATTAACAATATAACGATGCCCCCTCTATCTGGTCTAACATGTCACAATGCCCCTGTACCCCATTGTGATTGAAGATCACAGAAACCTAAAACAAAAAAGTTTTTTATCTTTGATCTAACATTAATAAATTACTTTAGTATAGGGTAAGAAAAAACTACAGCATTTCACACCATTTATTTTCATGTTTTACCAGCTCATCCAAAAGCCCGCGCCTTTATTACCCATGCAGGGTCGCATGGAATCTATGAGGGTATCTGCAATGCGGTCCCCATGGTTATGTTACCCCTCTTTGGTGATCAAATGGATAATGCTAAGAGAATTGAGTCTCGAGGAGCTGGAGTGACACTCAATGTTTTGGACATGACACCAGAAGACCTTATTAACGCTCTTGACTCTGTGATAAATAAACCAAGGTAAGTACGAAATATTAGAATTCAAAAGATATTCAAGCCTTAACTAGTAGTTTGTGATCCTATTACTAAGACCTTCCAAATCTTATGTACACAGTGCATTTTGTACACATAGAAACTGATTTGCGGCATGTCCATTGTTTGTGCAGCTTCACAACTGATGTATTTGCATAGACTACAATGGGGTTGGTAAAATAAACCAAAAATACACAGATAGACAATTTGGTGTGGATTTTCATGCTCTTCCACAGTGGAGTCACACCAAAAACTGCACAAAAGCTACAAAACGTGGCGACATTGGATTGACTTTCAAAACTCCCAGGAATATAGACTGTGACTATTACTGTCTGCATAGGATTTTCCACTTCCCTTATCTCTGCCCCTCCTTTTCATCATACACTCCCCTGAATTCTAGTCCTTGTAACTTCAACAGTAGATATTACTGCTGCCTACCTCAGAGTATGATTAATATTGCACCCTTCATAGGGTTTAGATACTTTAGTTGTCTAACATGTTGACCTTTTTCAACAGGGCTGCGACCCACTCAAAATGTCATTGCCTTCTTTAATGTTTTATTGAAAAATTAAAGAATTTACAAAAAAAATAAAATGCACAAAAGCCGTGAAATATTGCATTTCAAAAATTCTCATGTTTTTCATGCGAACATATTTTTCACACATAGAAATCTGCTCTGTGTGCATATGCTCTAATGTGACTTAGCAGGCTTGTAAACACAGTGACTGTGACCGGGCAGCTCTGATGTATTTTTATATTGATGACCTATCCTCAGAATAGATCATCAATATCAGATTGGGGGGGGGGGGGGTTAAGACTGCCACCATCCCCACCGATAAGCTGTGTGAAGAGGCCATGGCATTCACAGAAGTGCCGTGGCCACTTCCTAGTACAGTGACGTCACATTCATTGGTTAGATGGTGTAAGTGCAGGTCAGTCTCATTGAAGTGAATGGGGCTGAGCTGCAATACCAAGCACAGCTGCTATCCAATGTGTGGCGCCGTGTTTGGTAAGCTGTGAGGAGGTAGAGTGGTGAGTGCTGTGGTCTCCTCAAACAGCTGATAGGTGGGGGTGTTGGACCCGCTAATCTGATATTGATCATTTGCAGTATTTTTCGCCCTATAAGACGCATCTTCCCATAAGACGCACAGAGAAAAAAAAATATATATTTTTCACCAGACTTCAAATCAGACCCCTAATGTTAACTATACCTCAGATCAGACCCCCAGGAAGCAGTGAGTAGAGTCAGCACAAGGAGTGCTGTATTCGCCGCTCCGACTGTACTAGTGAGTGCTTCCATAATGGAAGCACTCATTAGTATTCGCCCTACTGGGCAAAAAAGGTGCATCTAATACATACATATCTTGTACCTCTTACTGCATTTTTGCAGTAAGTTGGCCTTTTTTTTTTTGCCTCTTGCCATTTTTATCAAATCACAGCATGCTCTGGGTGTGGCATTTTTCCGGAGTTTTCCCCTTGACTTCTCTGTAAGAAAAGTTTTTGTTTTTTAATATACCAAAAAACACCAAGAATGCTTGCGAGAAGTACACGATTTTCACAGTGTTTTTACAAGCCAAAAAAATCCATCCATCCAAAAATGTAGTGATACTCTTAAAGGAGTTCTCCAAAATCAGCAAGCTCTTTTCATATGGCCAGGATTAAATTAAAAAAAAAATGTTTTTAATAATAATAATTATAATAATAAGACACACATTAGTACTCTGGTTTCAGCATCAAGCTGTCTTCTCCTCCACATCTGGTCTCTACTAGACTGGTAGTGTGATGAGCTAAAGCTGTGTTATTGGCTGGCATGTCACATATAACCAGAAGTGGTGAAGAAGGTAGGTTCGATACTGAAACTGAAGCATCAGTGACCGGAGCATGAAATACATCTTTTTCCGTCTAAAAAAAAAAAAAATGATCTCACATGGAAATTGCTCAAACGGATGCCAAATGTGCATAACTGATACACAGGATCCATTTTTTTTTTTTTTTAACGAGATCCTGTTTTTTCCCCCAGTGCTAACAGATCAGAAGGACGGAAAATGAAACTGTGATATGAACCCTGCCTTGCATGTACAACTTACCATGCTAATACTATAGCTCTATAAATACAATTTTGAATTTGATTAAAACTTAAAAAGAAAATTAGACTGAAAAATCATATCCAAATATAGAACGCCAAAGTTACATCTGAACGCATTAGTAACCCTGTTCCTTTTTTTTCCCCAATTCAAACCTAGCTACAAGGAGAACATTCAGCGATTGTCCGCTCTGCATCTGGACAGACCAATTCATCCTCTAGACCTTGCAGTTCACTGGGTAGAGTTTGTCATGAGACACAAAGGTGCACCCCACCTGCGACCAGCTGCTCATGATCTGAACTGGATACAGTACCACTCCTTAGATGTCTTCGCCTTCCTCCTTGCCGTGCTGGTCACCACGTTCTTCATCAGCTTCAAATGCTGCACCTACACCTGCAGACGATGCTGTGGCAGAAAGTCCAGACCGAAGTCCAAATCCAAAAAAGAATAGCATGTGCTTATGTAAAACTAGAATTATTGCAGTTTCATTCCATATTGTGGAATTAGCTTCTACCCAGTAATGTGAATTTAAAACAAGAATTTTTTTTATACTTTTATTGCAAAATTGACCCTAAGAAAACATGTGAGCAACTTGCCTTCTAAACACAGCAATTAAAGATCAGTCCTTCAATAAAACCTCTTTAAATCTTTCATTTCTGACTGTCCAGATTTGTACACAAATTTCAGCTTTTAAACATTAATATGGCTATATTCATATTAAACAGTTTTTGTAGATTTGCCCCCGTGGTGATCCATTGCAGCAGCCTGCTATACAATAGCTGAGCAAGACATTTCAATGGATTGTCTACTTCAAAGGGTTTATCCTACAAGGAGCCTTTATCACCTGTCCCCTGCCCATAGGATAGATGATAAATATTTGATCACTGGGGGGAGGGCAGACAGCAGGGACCCCAAGTAATCCCAAGAACATGAGTCGGTGCAGTGGAAATGTAGTTTGAAGAATCAACCAGAAGCAAAACGTATAACAGTCTTTTTAACTTGGTGCAAAATATAACTTGTGGCACACCCAGCAGTATTAAGTACAAAGTGCAGTTTCTGGTACTAGATGAGGAGGTAGGGTGGCTGGTTGGATGGCAATTGGTTGACACTAGCAGGCACTTGTGGATTGGGGTGTTCACTGTAAAACAGGCTTAATATTAGCCTGGCCTAGTACTGGTTTAGGTAGGTGGTGGTGTCCGAGCTGTTGTCCAACACCTTGCAGCAGTGTCTGTAAATCGGTATTTTGCTGATCACTCTGCTGTCTGGTTGCCCTGATGCTTTCTTGAAACTGTGCTCTTCGATTTTCCCAATCTCTTTGGAATGTTGGTCTCACAGGCGAATAAAATTTGGTTCCCGAGTTTCCCTCTGGAGTGTTGGTCTCACAGGGGAATAAGATACTGTTCCTGGGAGTAGGTGCTCTGACATGCGCTTCCTCACTCCTCCACAATCAGAGCAGGAACTCACCTCTCTTTCCTCTGTTTCACTGGACTGGAGCTCCCCCTCCTGGCAGGAAGTAGGAAAAGCCAACTCCTGCCAAGAGGGGAGGAACAGGGTGGTTAGCCCTGTTCCTGCCAACCATAACCCCAGCTGGAATAATTGGTATAGCATCACATTACATAACATTGCATATAAACGAGTAAACAATTGCAGATACCCCCAGGTACTGGGGTACTGAAAAAGGCCAATGCCATAACAGAAACGTATGGACAATAATTAATGTTTAAATATTACCAAAAGTCTGCAATTTAAATGCACATCCTAGTAACATGGACACTATCGACCAGTGTAATATACAAAGGAGTGCATCACATGGGGGCAGACAGGAGGTTTAATATGATATGCATCGCAACAAACTTAACCGTGGAATTCATGGACAATGATTGCTCTATTTAGATTAATACTTGGTAAAAAGTGCATTTTAATTTCCATAGAAGAAGCCACAAGGAATCCCTGAAGGAGCTTTTGCATGTCCAAAAGGAATGGGACCCATTCATCCGTATGTCCGTTCCATGGCCCCTCAAAAAAATAGAACATGTACCATCTTTGTCCTTTTTGCAGGCAAAAATAGGCATTTGTAACATGCTGCAGAACCTGTGGAAGGGAACATTTCAGGTGCACCGGTATTCATGTTTTGTGGATTCATGATCTGCGGACCACAAAAACTGATGTGCATAAGGCCTTGCAGATGAAGCTACTCCGACATCTATGGAGATTATAGTTATTATGCAGCATATTGATTTATATGGCCTCCATATTTAAAAACGGTCATGAAAATAGATGGACTAACAGTTTTTTTTCTTATGGAAAACTAAAAGAAGGACACCTAAAGCTTAGTTAACACTTTATTTTGATAAAACTAGGACTCAAAGCTTTAATTTATACTTCTCCCTGTCAGAGCCATTTATGCTTTTGTGTCAAACAAACTAGATAAAACACAAAATTCTACAACATGGACCAAGTGAGCCATCTAGTGGTGAAACCAGATAAGCACACAGCCCTCATATGAAAGTTTTGCCGGCTCACCAAGAGGAAATCTTTAGTTAAAGGGAATGGTTCTCCACGTGAAAACAAGAGAGTGACACCTCTCTTTTCTAATCTTTTTTTTTCTGATTGTAGATTTGGTTTAGTCTGTTTCCCAAACAGGATAACCTGATTATGGTGGCGGCCATCTTGCCTGAGCCATCTTTGACTTCTGTGAAGCATATTGATGCTGTTAATAGACTAGGAGAGGCTCATCAACTTCCGTACAGAGGTCAGGAGGGAGTAGATAAGATGGGAAATATCCTAATTGAGAATGATTAATTCTGTTATTCATATACACAGTCACATTATTATGACAACCAGCTAACATCCAGAGTAACCGCCCTGTACAGTACACACAGCAGCTAGACGGCTTGGAAGGGACTCAATAAGGTCCTGGTAGGATGTCACAGGTATCTGAAGCCATGCCGACTGGAGTGCATCCCAAAGATGCTGGGATGTGTGTGCAGACAGCCTATGGCACACCTTATATACCACCAATCCAGCTCACCACACGTGACTTTCCTCTTGAGCTACATGCTGCAGATGTCAAATGTAGGAAGTGGTCATCATAATGTGGCTGGACTGTGTACGTATACAAGTCAGAAAGGGTTAAAAATTCAAAAGTATCATTACTTACCTCCTCCACCACCACTGGTGTTCCAGTGCTGCTTCAGGCTGAGGCGGGTCACGGCTACAGCCAGTCATCGGCAGAGTGGACCTTTTCCTGGCATTTCTGGTGTGTCGAGCAGCAGCAGGACATCGTGGAGGTGAGTAATGCTTTTTTTTTTAAAAAAAGCATCCCTGGAAACATCTTTAAGCAAAATAATCTGTGTAGCATAATAGAACAAACTATCCATATTGTTAGTATAGGTATACACAGGAATATCATTCACAAGTCCGGGCAGATCTTAGTGAACGTTCACACATGTACTTACAAGAGGACCCATGGCAGAAATCCGAGTGTCAGCATATGCTGCAGCATGATCATTAGGCCCATTCAATGGTGCTATTCCAAGTAGGTCTACTCCATGAGAAGAATCAACATGCTCACTCTTCTTGAGGATAAAGTGAATTTTGTCATCAAGCTTTTCCCCACTAAGTGCATCCTCTTCCTCCCGCACCTAACCTGGCTTACTGATGGCTGGCCCTAGCTATGCCACGTGCTGAGTTTGCACTGCTGCCAAGTGCTCATTCTTTTAAAAAAATCTAACAAGTTGAGATCCAGATTTCTACAGGACTGTAATGTAAAATGGAGGTAGCTTTTTAGGTTTGCAATGGTAATTCAGCATAGGATTTGGAATAAACCTGGTACTAACACTGACTCATATACAGCAGTTGTATAGGTTCAGCCACCAGATGGTATAAGCTGCTGGGGAAGCTTTGTGTATAACTAGTGTTGAGCTAATTGAAATTCACAAAGTGGACTTCGATCCAAATTTCAGAATAAATTCGATTCACCTTGAAGACAAGTTTCCTCGTGCTTAGTGGTAGCGAATCGATTCAGCCTGAAAGAGCGTAAAAATAAATACCAGAACAATTTGCTCGCAACGGGACAGTCACCGCTATCTTCCTTGAGGATCTCGGGCAAAATCCCCTGTGCAGGGATTTCGCGCCAGACCTTCAAGCAAGATAACGGCAGCTGGCTCGTTGCGAGCAAATGGATCAGGCAAGTATTTTATTTTTATTTTAATTTTACACGGTGTTATTCCTATCAGATGCCGCAATCAGCTATGAATGCTACATTTGAGGGGTACAATGAGGGGCATCGGCACAATCACCTCTCCCCATCATTGCACCCAGATTTTTTTTTTACAACTCGGCGAAGCAGCTGAATTGAATTTTACAAAACTTCGCTCAAACAAAGGATTGAAATACCTGAAGGGGGTGAAATCTGCTCTGAACATTTGTTTATTTAGTCAGAGGGGTAAACCTATCAAGATACGACTTTTTCTGGTCAGTTTTGAATTGACTTAGAGTTAGTGAATAGTGCACAAAATTTATCAAAAGTCGCACAATTTTCAATAAATGTAGTGCATCTTTAAACTGTGTAGAAAAGTAAAATTTTACTTTTCCAAAACCACCCCCATTCTAGTATGTTCTTGCTAAATTTTGAGTCACAAAAAAAGGTTGCACTGATAAATCTGTCTAGAAACTAACATACTAAACCAGGCCTACTTTTATACCACTTTTCAAGAGTGGGGTGAATGGTGTAAAAAGTCAAAATGTTAAATTTAGAGCAAAATGGCACTTGTTCCAAAACGTGCAGCTTCAATACAACAGGATACTTGTATAAAACATTATTGCGCTGCTCCCATTGTGTTCTGACAACCTAATTGGTGTGCTCTATTGCTCTAAAGCCCGTTCACAGTTACATTTGAATTCTGGTAGCATGGTCCAGCTGCGGATCAGGCGACCAGAGCTCACCGTATCCAGCATTGCTGGATACAACTGTGTACTTCCAGATCCCCCTTGACTATAATGGGATCAGGTGATCCGACCGATCTCTGGCATATATGCTGGGTTTCGGTCAGACAAATACTGCAGCATACAGCTTTTTTGTCCACCCGACATTTATATAGGAACAAGCTAACAGAATAGCCTGCTGAGTTCCCAACGCAACTGTGCACGCAGGCTAACCTCATAGGGTCTAAGGTGATGCCAACTGTGTGATTCTAAAGCCCGCGTGGATGCCACAGTGAGGTCATGCTGGCACAAGGGAAGCTTTACACAATCCAGTAATACAAAAACACAAAACAGATACAACCCTAACCACTGTAAACTGGGCAATTCATATTGTATCACTTGATAACGGGCTCCAAATCCCAAAGGGGAGGTAAAGTTGGGAACGGAGAGGGTTTTATGGTGTTAAAAAGCGACACTTCCTGTATACACACAGTTTTCACTTCCAAATGAATTTTCCTGGGCATTGAAATGTTAGGACGGCAGCGGAAAAACAGGAAATATATGGGAGGAAACACTGTCTGCAACCCACACATCAAGGCTGCCACTAAGAGCTCATAGTCTGTAATGAGTAGTTTCAGGGTTTTATATTACACCGCCATATGAAAAAGTTACTGCAGAAGTATCAGACTCAACTGTGCTTAGCTTCTATGATACAGACCCCAAGTGCAGCTATTTGGGGTATACACTATGGCTTTGACGGAACTGAACTTCTCACATCAAGTACTAAAACTATTACCACTTTCTTCTGTTGACCCAATCATTAATTAGCTTCAGGCACCAGTATGGAAGAAGCAACTATATCCGGATCCTCTTCTGCTAATAGGACTCGGACAACCATGGCTGGCCCTTGAAAGTTTTGGGGGTACTGATCTTCTTATAGGGCACACTGTGGCTAAAACTATTATATCAGTAGTAGAGAAAAGTGAATCCATTTGGCACAAATCAGATTCATTAGGATTTCCCTAACATTGTGGACTTTAGCAAATCCATCACTTTTGGGATTCGTCCTACTAGAATCGCTCAAAATTGTGGCAAATCTGAAGTTGGCGAAGTAGGATCACATGAGCTTGGGCAGCGCCATAATGCCTTGCAGGCTGCCCTCCTGAAGATAGGTCTGTGATGGCTAACCTCCGGCACTCCAGCTGTGGTAAAACTACAACTCCCAGCATGCTCCATTAATTTATATGGAGTTCTGAAAACAGCCAAGCAAGTGTGCATCTTGGGAGTTGTAGTTTTACCACAGCTGGAGTGCCGGAGGTTAGCCATCACAGGGATAGGTCATCAATATCTTTTAATGGATAACCCCTTTAAGTCTGACAACCAACTTGATTGAATCAATTCGCTCGTGTCTAGTCAGAATTGTGGCTTGCCTTCATTATGAAGTCCCTTATATTCTCACACGACAACCTGGTTACGCACCAGCCGCAGGATCTCGACTCTCTTTGCTCCTGGGCCACTCTCACCACACTGTGGCCTCACTGGTTGGTCTGCTTCAGTATGTCTGGTCTCTTAATGGCACAATGGCATACTTGTCGGTCTCTCTCCTTTCACATTCTTCATCCTGCTTCAAGGCTGTTTCTTTTGATGCACCATGGCAGGCGGGAAAATCTCCTCTTTCTCTGTGGGCCACATCTGGCGTATGTGGTACTCTTAGTTCCTAGCCAAGGACTTTGCTTACCTCTAAGGCGTATTGCACACGAACGTATGGTTTTGAGGTAAAAAACAGATGATCCGTGTGCATTCCGTTTTTTGCCGAACGGAACATCTGGCCCCTAATAGAACAGTACTATCCTTGTCTGTTTAACGGAACGGAAAAACAGAAATGGAATGCACGCGGAAACACTTTAGTTTTTCTGTGGACCCATTGAAATGAATGGCTCCATATACAGACCGTATACAGAACACAAAGAAATGGCCCGTACACCCGCAAAAAAAAAAAAAAAAAGTTTGTGTGCAAGAGGCCCAATATAGATATGAACTCAGCCTTTAGAGGCAAGCAAAATCACAGACAGCAAATTGAATATGCTAGCATAGTTCTAGTGTAACCAGACAGAAGATGACCATATTCTTAAAGGCAGGTATATGAAAAGTAAAGTACCAGTTCTACAAAATGTGTCAATTTTTTTTTTTTTTTTTTTTGAGGGAGACAAAATTCTGATTATACAGTGGATATAAAAAGTCTACACACCCCTGTGAAAGTGTCAGGTTTCTGTGCTGTAAAAAAATGAGACGAAGATAAATAATTTCAGAACTTTTTCCACCTTTAACATGACCTATAAACTGTACCACTCATTTAAAAAACAAACTGAAATTTTTTAGGTGGAGGGAAGAAAACAAAAAATAATAATTTATAACTGGGGATGTAGCCGTGTTGGGAGCAATCAGATTCAAAATCATGTTAAATAGGAGTCAGCATACACCCGCCATCATTTACAGCGCCTCTGATTAACCCCAAATAAAGTTCAGCTGCTCTAGTTGGTCTTTCCTGAGATTTTCTTAGTCGCATCCCACAGCAAAAGCCATGTTCCACAGAGAGCTTCCAAAGCATCAGAGGGATCTCATTGTTGAAAGGTATCAGTCAGGAGAAGGGTACAAAAGAATTGCCAAGGCATTAGATATACCATGGAACACAGTGAAGACAGTCATCATCTAATGGAGAAAACGTTGCACAACAGTGACATTACCAAGAACTGGACGTCCCTCCAAAATTGATGAAAAGACTAGAAGAAAACTGGACTGGGAGGCTACCAAGAGGCCTACAGCAACATTTAAGGAGCTGCAAGAATATCTGGCAAGTACTGGATGTGTGGTACATATGACAACAATCTCCCGTATTATTCATATGTCTGGGCTATGGGGTAGAGTGGCAAGACGAAAGCCTTTTGTTACGAAGAAAAACTTTTTGGCCATAATTCCAAAAGATATAGGTTTGGCACAAAAACAACACTGCACATCACCAAAAGAACCCCATACCCACAGTGAAGCATGGTGGTGGCAGCATGATGCTTTGGGGCCGTTTTTCTTCAGCTGGAACTGGGGCCTTAATTAAGATAGAGGGAATTATGAACAGTTCCAAATACCGGTCAATATTGGCACAAAACCTTCCGGCTTCTGCTAGAAAGCTGAACATGAAGAGGAACTTCATCTTTCAGCATAACAACGACCCAAAGCGTACATCCAAATCTACAAAGGAATGGCTCCACCCGAAGAAGATTAAAGTTTTGGAATGGCCGAGCCAGAGCCCAGACCTGATTCTGATTGAAAATCTGTGGGGTGATCTGAAGAGGCCTGTGCACAGGAGATGCCCTCACAATCCGACAGATTTGGAGTGTTTTTGCAAAGAGTGGGCAAATCTTGCTAAGTGAAAATGTGCCATGCTGATAGTCTTTTTGGGTATGAGTCTGAGTGCTGTAATAAAACAAAAAGGTGCTTCAACAAATTATTAGTTTATGTGCACACTTATGCAACCATATTTTATTTTTATATTTTTTCTTCCCTCTACCTAAAAGATTTCAGTTTGTTTTTCAATTGAGTGGTACAGATTATAGGTCACATTAAAAGGTGGAAAAAGTTCTGAAATTATTTATCTTTGTCTCATTATTTTACAGCACAGCAAACTGACATTTTCATAGGGGTCTGTAGACTTTTTATATCCACTGTATAACATTTACGAACAGCATTTAGATTTTTGGAATTTCAGTGATTTAGGGGATCTATGATGCTTTTAGTTCAGGTCATTAGACCCAGGTAAGGTCAGGACGTTTGTCTGTAATACCAGCACAGGAATGTAATGTGTATCGCTAGATTTAGGCCCCTTTCACATCAGCGTTTTTGTTTTCCGTCCTAGAGTTCCGTCCTCGGGGCTCTAGGATGGAAAGATACTGATCAGGATTATCCCAATGCATTCTGAATGGAGAGAAATCCGTTCAGGATGCATCAGGATGTCTTCCTGCGGATTTGTCTCCAAAAATCCGGAAGACATGCCGCAAGGACGGATACGAAATTAATGCCCATTGAAAAGCATTAATCCGGATCAGACTTTAAGCTAAACGTCGTTTCGCCGCATCGCCAGATTAGACGTTTAGCTTTAAAGAATAGTAGCGTCCCAGCTGCCATGGAAAAGCAGTGGGGATCCGGGGGAGAAGCTATTTACCTTCCGTGCGGCGGCTGGGCGCTCCGCGATTACATCACCGGGTCCCTGTGTCGCATGGTTCACATAGCTATGCTGAGCATGGCTTCTTTAGTAGCATCCTGGCTGCGATAATTACCTGAAAGCATATTGAAAACTGATCAGTCTTCAATATGCTTTCAGTTGTCTTGCGTTGTGATGGTGCACGCCGGATCCTCACAACGCAAATGTGAAAGAGGCCTTAGTTGTTCAGTCCTGGTATAGGAAGAGCAGATATTGAGAAAAATTGCAGAAAGAGAAACCGTATTATTTGTATAGAAAACTTCTAGGAATCTCTAAACAAGCAAACCCATATGAATATGGAAACAGGGCACATCTGCTCACCAATCACGAAATTCGGGAATATCACAGCACTAGACTCCAGAACTAAGTCTAAACCGCAAAACTTAGAACCAAAGACAAATTCAGAGCTTGTGCTGAGAAAGGTAATGTTCATGACTATTGCAGGGAACAGTCAAGAGGTTTAATTTCAAGCCAAACACCAGGGTTTCGATGTAGAATTGCAGATTGTTGCTAGCAAGCATTCGTAAATTTATTAGCGACAATCTGCCCAATGTTGGGGAAGTGTAAAGGGGCCCTTAGCTAAAGCTGTAATGCCAGCCATACTCCTGAGATAACGGTGAGCCTCATTTGGCTGATAACTAAATCTCCTGATCCTGCCATGCAAAAGCATGCTCATATGATTTTGAGAGAGAAGAGAGTCCCACGCAGTGTGGAGCAGGTAAGTATGATCCTTTCAGTACAGGAGGTAGGCTGCTGGCAACTGTTAAAAATTATATATTCTCGGACAACCCCTTTAACAGTCTGTAGCAATAGCCATCTAAATATCATTCACACAAGTCTTTACATAGTACCAGAGCTTATCCATATGACAGACAACATTCTTTATGTGAGGGTAGATTATTATACTGTACATATCAGCATATCACTGGTACATGCGCAAGGTAAATCTAGACTAGCTCAATTGTTTATCCATCTATCTATAGTTTTATAATGTAACGTCAGAAATAAAAGATATTTAGCACTGATGACCTTGTCTTGCACATACGCTGTCCTAGTAGAGGTCAGTGTATATTTTCACAATGCTGTATTAGCAGAAGCCGCTTTAAGGATCTGCCAATATCATTACATTGCCATCAATTCTGTCAACATATTTTCCCAATGCAATGCCTTAAGCACAATCTGTCAAAGGGTTCACATCAGTTCAGTATAGCAGCACAGTGACCATGGAAGGACTGAATCCCTTTGTAACATTAGATGGCGCCACGTTATGTTCTTGTACTGAAAGCACGAGGAGGAAGCATGCAGTCTGCAAGCACCCTGATGTGCACCGATACATTGTTCTGCCGTCACCTTGTTTACAAGTGTCCCTTCCTCCTCCAGCAGGGCCTCGTCTCTGCCCCCCACCATTACAGGAAACTGCTCTGTAGCCAAACTGAAAAGCCCTGGAAATAGTGAAAAAGCTTATTATGGGGGCTTTGTTATTTTTTTTTTTTTAAGTTTTCTTCTACAAGGAGCATTGTAGGTAATGTAATGGGAGCTGCAAAGAGCACAGGTATAATAAGGCACTGGTAACACGTGGACTTCACTGAGGAAATGGCACGGAAACAGCAGCTCGATAAATGTGCAAAATAGGGTCTGTCTCCCTGCCGTGCAGCATGACAGATGTGAGCCGGTTAGATGTAATCTCGTCCCCTTCCTGTTTTTAGGCTTTATCTGTTCTAAAGAGAACGCTGTAGTGCTGCTACACTGTATATACCGTATCACTCGATTTGCATGGATCCACTCAAATGTACTGGGTAACCGATACGTTTATTCTGATCATTATTTCATTTTAAAGTTAAAGGGGTTGTCCTGCTGGAAAAAAAATAAAAATAATTTAACTGGGTAAAATGTAGCTTTCCCAAGATGGCGACAGGCAGACAGTGAAAACGTGTAGGGAGTTGCAGATTTTCTTTTTATCAGTGCATGTTATGGATTGCTAAAATATTTTTTTTTGCAAGTCTTTATTAAGTTCCCACTACAGAGGTGGCATTTTCCCAGTCCACTGCCTCTTGACATGAGCAGCGCGAATCTACAGGAATCTGGTGAGCTGTATTTTTGCTGTCTGTAAGTGCAGGTGCAGATACAGCAGCTTAATGGAAGCTATGGACATCCTGCACCTGTATCTGAACACTATCAGCGTCTTCACAGTAGAAGCCACCATCTTGGGAAAGCTATGAAAGCTTGTTTACAATGGTACCCATGGGCACCAGGGTCCATCTCCATATGGTTTAAAGGTAGGCCCAGAAGCAATGTAGAAGATTCTTATACCATTACACACAGGGGAGGACAGGGAACTTAAAATGGACCCATGTTTTAGGCGTGTCCAAACTGACAGAAGGCATAACAGAAGTAGGTGAGGTTTGCAATACCGTAGTGGAAAACAAAATACTGCCGTAGTAGAACCACAGTTGGATGGCAATACAGTCGAGTTGAAGGAGTTTAAGCATACATGGGATAGGCATAAGGCCATCCTTCATATAAGATAGGGCCAGGGGCTATTCATTGTATTCAGTATATTGGGCAGACTAGATGGTTCTTATCTGCAGACAAATTCTATGTCTCTATGAGTTCAGGAAGGTAACTGTGGCCGCTGGCCAGGTGCATAAATGCCTGATGCTCTTACATTAATTGATGCTGAGAAATTCAGTGTATATGTACCTGGCTGCTGGACAAGAGGAGGACTTGGCTGGCTCTCTGGGCATCGGCCCACAAGGAAATTTTCCAGTAGGCTCTACGGCCAGTCCACCCATTATTACAAATTAGTACAAGGCAATTTTTGAAATTTAGCCCTGGGTTCAGCACCCCTCTCCTGGTCCTGGCAGCTCCATAGGCAGGTAGCTTCCCCTCCTGTGTCCGCATGTAACCAAAGACATGCTGTTAGGCCTCTTTCACACGGGCGTCATGTTTGACACCCGGATAGGATGCGGGTGCTTGTGGGAATATGCGCGATTTTTCTGCGCATGTGCAAACTTTTGTGATGCGTTTTGCACGCGCGTTGGAAAAATCGCCGTGTTTGGTACCCATCACTGAAGTCCAGTTTCGGGTTGAGTATTCTGGAGATATTATTTTCCCTTATAACATGGTTATAAGGGAAAATAATAGCATTCTCAATACAGAATGCTTAGTAAAATGTGGATTAAGGGGTTAAAAATAAAGAACTTAACTTACCTTAGTCACTTGATCGCGTAGTTACCGTAGTGCACCATGTGATTGGACCATGTGATGTGACGTCATCACAGGTCCTTTAGACTACAGCTAAAGCTTGAAGAGAGAAGAGAGATCGCCAACTACGCAATCAAGTGGCTAAGGTAAGTTAAGTTCTTTATTTTTAACCCCTTAATCCTCATTCTACAAAGCATTCTTTATTAAGAATGCCATTATTTTCCCTTATAACCATGTTATAAGGGAAAGTAATAAAGATCGGGTCCCGTTGCTAAGCAACCATGCGGGAAAATTGCACTGCATCCGCATTTGCTTGCAGATGCTTGCGATTTTCCCGCAGCCCCATTCACTTCTATGGGGCCTGCGTTGCGTGAAAAACGCAAAATATAGAGCATGCTGCGATTTTCACGCAATGCAGAAGTGATGCGTGAAAATCACCGCTCATGTGCACAGCCCCATAGAAATTAATGGGTCCGGATTCAGTGCGGGTGCAATGCGTCCACCTCACGCATTGCACCCGCGCGGAAAACTCGCCCGTGTGAAAGGGGCCTAAGGGTGCTAGGTGCGTGGCTTAGTTCAATAGCTAAGCCAGACCCTTCTACATCTGATTCAGGCATGATAGAAATGGGCATGGCAAAGCTAATAAATATGGAAGTGGAGCTAAGGGACCAGGAGACCGACATGGAAACTGGAAGATTGATGCAGATTTAAACTCATATTAGTAATAATTTCACACAAACTTTAAAGGGTTTCTGTCACTTGAAAAATGAGTTTTAAGCTGGCTGACATTAGCTATGTGCTAATGTCAGCTTAACATAACCATATAAGTCCCATGTCCCTCTGTGGCACCGTTATTCATAAAAAATAACTTTTATAATATGCTAATGAGGTTCTAGCAGCAGAGGGGGGGGGGGGCGTTGTTCCTGCTGCTAGAGGCTCCGTTCTCCCACCTCATTCCACTCCCTGCTACAGTTGATTGACAGGGCCTTGGAATCGTTTGTCTCCTCCATCCTCCGAAATCTCGCGCCTGCGCCGTCCGCTCCTGTATTCGGCGCCTGCACTGTCTTCTCCCCCAGGGAGCATTGCGACATTTTCGGCGCAGGCGCAGTGAGGGAGCAGGCGAGCGATCTTCACTCACTGCGCCGAATACAGAAGCGGAAGGCGCAGGCGCGGGATTTCGGAATGAAGACACGGCCGGGGGCAGGAGAGCTGCGCTGCCCGGCCCTGTCAACCTGAAGATGGGAATCCCTGCAGGTGGGGAAACGGAGCCTCTAGGAGCAGGGGCAACACCCACCCTGCTCCTAGAGGCCAATTTGCATATCACATAAGATCATTTTTTACAGTAATTACAGGTCAGAGGCATTTCATTTACAGCATTAGGTTAGTCTGACATTAGCCCATAGCTTATGTCAGACAGCTTAGGAGGCAGATTTCTAGTGACATACTCTTTAAATTAAACAAAATATTTGAGGTCGACCAAAAACATAACTAAATAGCATTACACAAGTGTTACCTTGCTTTACCTGTCTGTCTCATCTCTAGAACCTCCTTCCACTAGAATTACAGCACTGCCAATATTGATTACAAAAATAATTTTTTTAATTAAAACATTAAAGGGGTTTTCTGAGATTTTGATACTTATCCTTAGGATACATAACTCACAGAAAAAAGATGCACCACATGGATAAGCAACTGACAACACTGGCTAATCCCTCACTCTGATGTTAAAAGCTGAGAGATTCGCCAATATTTCCAATCAGGAACATATCGGAGCCCCTTCAAGCACCACTTCACGGTATCTCAGCATGACATGGGGTCCTACCACTAGACTACCTATGGTGTGTGAACAAGGTCTGAAAAGGTATTAAGCAGCCTACAGCCACCTCCCACTCACCTGCATTGCAGGACCAACAATGCAATGGGGAACAAATGAGGCCGCAAGCTACACCTACAACAGACCATGTGACACCGTCTTCCAGGTTCGCTGCGAACCGCATGCGGAGGAACTGCCCCCCCAGTTAGAAACACGCCACAGTGTTTGGGGTTTGGAGCAGTCCCACCCATTTAGGCCACGCTTATTTCTGTGATTCTTGTTTTATATGTATTGAATGTGCCATTGCATATGGCTGGTAAACATTCTGTTGCACCTGGAAGCCGGTGTCACATGGTCTGTTGTAGGTGTAGGTTGCGGCCTCATTTGTTCCCCATTGCATTGTTGGTCCTGCAATGCAGGTGAGTGGGAGGGGGCTGTAGGCTGCTTATGGGGAACAAATGAGGCCGCAAGCTACACCTACAACAGACCATGTGACACCGGCTTCCAGGTGCAACAGAATGTTTACCAGCCATATGCAATGGCACATTCAATACATATAAAACAAGAATCACAGAAATAAACATGGCCTAAATGGGTGGGACTGCTCCAAACCCCAAACACTGTGGCGTGTTTCTAACTGGGGGGGCAGTTCCTCCGCATGTGGTTCGCAGCGAACCTGGAAGACGGTGTCACATGGTCTGTTGTAGGTGTAGCTTGCGGCCTCATTTGTTCCCCATTGCATTGTTGGTCCTGCAATGCAGGTGAGTGGAGGTGGCTGTAGGCTGCTTAATACCTTTTCAGACCTTGTTCACACACCATAGGTAGTCTAGTGGTAGGACCCCATGTCATGCTGAGATACCGTGAAGTGGTGCTTGAAGGGGCTCCGATATGTTCCTGATTGGAAATATTGGCGAATCTCTCAGCTTTTAACACCAGAGTGAGGGATTAGCCAGTGTTGTCAGGTGCTTATCCATGTGGTGCATCTTTTTTCTGTGAGTTATGTGTTTATATATTTTCATCCGCACATGGTTTATTTTGTGTAGGATGTTTGTGTGGTGCTTGTGGTTCGCGCCGGTATCCTCCATTGTATGCAATTTTTGCTGGGGATAGCCGTTCGCTGCGAACCACATGCGGAGGAACTGCCCCCCCAGTTAGAAACACGCCACAGTGTTTGGAGCAGTCCCACCCATTTAGGCCACGTTTATTTCTGTGATTCTTGTTTTATCCTTAGGATACGTCATCAGTATCTGATTTTTGGCATC
Source organism: Bufotes viridis (assembly GCA_033119425.1). NCBI lineage: Eukaryota > Metazoa > Chordata > Amphibia > Anura > Bufonidae > Bufotes > Bufotes viridis. Next base: position 117,960,010 of record CM065595.1, on the reverse strand, counting down.
GATTCATGTGGCCCCTGATGATCAGCTGTTTGAAGAGGCCGCAGTGCTCCAGTGAGCAGCTGCACTGTTGCCTCCTCAAACAACTGAGCGGCACATGTCCCAGGTGTCGGACTGCCACCGATCAGATATTGAGGATAATAGGTCAACAATATTAGAATCTCAAAAACCACTTTGTTAGATCCACCTTTGTTGTATTTTTGGCATCACATATCACCACTATTCAAAATTCAGCATTAGGTAGTCTGCTTCCACCAGTGGGATAGACCGTAAATAGAAAAATGTGGTAAGGTGAATAAAGCAGGGGGCAGGAGGGGGTAAGATTGGTTAATGTTAGATTCAGTGGAGGGAATTTACTGGGGAAGAGACAACCCCTTTCATGACAAATTTTATTGGAAATGCTGCAGTGTAAATGCCTGCGGCAGCTGCTGTTACGATGGGGGTCTCCACCCTGACTCATAGACGAGGTCCCCGCTTGCATTTCCATTCTCTGTCCATAAGCCCTAGCAGTCCTTATGAGACAACCCCTTTTAACTCTTAACTTGTCGTCGGGGCTAAACATGAAGGAATGACCCCTACCTACTGGATACCTAAAATCGGTTAGAATTATGCCGGAACCGCGACGCTGAAGGGACGCCTGAAGGGGGCATCCCCTGGTGTGGGATAGTGAAAGTAAGGGTGGGTACGCTGGAGACGACGTTCACTGTGGGAGGGGACGCCCGGCCAGATATAGTCATCATCGCCCCTCCCACAAATACAGGCCAATAAATCGGCCTTAACACTTGTGGTCGGGGCTAAACATGAAGGAATAACCCCTACCTACTGGATACCTAAAAGCGGTTAGAATTATGCCGGAACCGCGACGCTGAAGGGGGCCAAAAAGGACAACAAACTCGATCAAAGAGCTTTATTACGACCTCCAATTGCGATTTGGCTGCCAACGAGCGAGTTGCAGCCAGGGTAATGGGATCAGAAGTAGTGAAGCGTACCGAGGCATTGTGGCACCGTAGACGTCCGCTTCAGGAAACTTGTAACAGAGAATTAGCTCGGGACAGAGCACCGGCTGCTATATTTTGGATTCAGGTACATGAATGTGTGTAATGAATTTGGTGTAGTAACGAGCGAAGCACCTGACACCTAACAAAAGATATCAGTAGAACCAAGCCGTTAATCAAATATCCATGACCGCGACATTGACATAAACATACACCATGTAACCAGCCCATGCCAACCCCCTGCATGCACAGCCGCCATTATAGGATAAAGTTCAACCAACGCTGAAATCTGTGGAACCCGGGATCAACCAACCTCACTCGTCCACCCATCATCTAGCCAGTGGGGGCCAAAAAAAGGCCAGCAAAACCTGAGTTTGACGTGGCCTCAGGAAACTAGGAGAATTACTGTATACCTCTGGAATAAAAGAGAAATACCGTACCAATGCCTGAGAAAGTGGTCCCACATGTTCAGGCGATTGCTGACTTTCCATCAAGGCATATATAAAACACTTGATCCTGGAGAGATAAACGCAAGAAACCCTTTAATCTTTACCAATGCCACTAACGTGGTATCATGGTGAACTGATGAAATAACGAGTCGAATACATATGCGTAAAAACATGCGTCAACCGTAACCCTATTCGGAATCTGGCGCCGAATCCGCAGCGCGGACCAACATCCTAACAGTGCCCCTATATATATATATATATATATATATATATATATATATATATATATATATATATATATATACACATACACACACACATACACACATATATACATATAAACTAAACACACATTATTTATTTTTTAACTAACAATGGAGCCTGAACTCAAACTCTGCCCCGCACTTCCATCTGTGGCCACATAGAGGGCGCCAGAGCCACAACTATGCGTGTCTGTGGAACCCAGCCAGCAGATCAGAGCGAGGGGCAGAGGTGAGTGCACAACTGAATAGTGCGGGAAGAGAGACTGACTAAAACAGACACCGTGCATGCTATGCACCCCACCTCACTAGTAGCTCTGCGTGAGGAAAACACATGACAGCCGGCTGCAGAGCAGAGCGAGGGGAAGAGGTGAGTGCACGCCGGAATAGTGCGGGAGGAGAGACTGACTAAGACACCGTGCATCCTATGCACCCCACCTCACTAGTAGCTCTGCGTGAGGAAAACACATGACAGCCGGCTGCAGAGCAGAGCTGAATACATGGTTGAATGACCCCTGTAAGCGACTCCTGTGACGTGCTTTCCACATAGTGTAATCTTACACTAAAGCCATATTAAGAAGCCTGACATACCCTGACTAGAACACCAGACTCAATGTCCCTTCCCCATAATAAATGTATGTTTTTTTCTTTTTCTCAGACATTTCATTTATTTTATAACACACCCTCTTTTTTTTTTTTTTTAAACACACACCCTTCCTGAACTTTACTACTCCCCCTTGCTGAGTGAATTCACCTGTGCACCCCCTGGATAGAAACAACATGCTGAAGCCTAATTTGTCCGCCCCTCCCCCCCCTGCCTGTCTAAGGGTACGTTCACACGACGACAATTGTCGCGCGACAAAAAGTCGCACTATTGTCGCGCGACAATTTTTATAATGGGAGTCTATGGTGTCGCAGTGCGACATGCGACATGCTGCGACTGCGACACGACAGTCGGAGAAAATCCATCCGGGATGGATTTTTTGCGACTGTTGTGTCGCAGTCGCAACATGTCGCATGTTGCACGTGCGACACCACCATAGACTCCCATTATAAAAATTGTCGCGCGACATTAATGTGACATCAATGTCGCGCTACAAGTGTTGCAGTGTAGTGGTTCCCAAATTGTCGTCGTGTGAACGTACCCTTACAGCACAGCAGCCTGTGCAATACTTTATCGAGTGGGCACACGCTGTGCCCTGCACCCTATGTGTCATGCCGCGTGGGGAGAAGAGCGTGTCTTCCTGGCAGACCGCTCCGGTGCGGTGCTGCTCCCCCTTACCCAGGGAGCCGACACACCGCCGGCCAGACTTAAAGCAACGATGCTGCTGGATGAGGCAGCTACTTATCTGGACCGTAGAAAGTCGGGGCCTGGAACTGCCGTGTAGCGCTGCACCCTTGTTGCTCCCTGAGGACGGTATGTAGAGCTCCCACACCATACGCTGGAGACGACGTTCAATGTGGGAGGGGACGCCCGGCCAGATATAGTCATCATCGCCCCTCCCACAAATACAGGCCAATAAACCGGCCTTAACACTTATAACGATACACAAATTCTGCAACCCCCAATGGATGACCAATTTATCTCAAACTATATGTAAAAGGCTTAAAGTGGAAAAAAATTTTTTTAATAATTCTCATACATACTCACCTTCCTTTTCTCTTGCTATAACGTTGCTGAATGATTTACACTTCATATGGTCAGTGTCCAAACATTTACAAAAAAAACAGACATTGCATGTTTAGTTTTTTTTTACCTTAGACTTTTATTAGACTCATGTGAAATGAATGCGAGGTAGTTAGAAATCTGTCAGAAATAAAAATAAAATAAAAACCATAAACAGAAAAGACATGTCCGCTCCTAGCCCTCAACGTCCAGCAGTTAAAACCATTCTTTGGTAGCCACCAAGCTGTGAATGCAGACATGTAATGAAGGACTCAAACAACGAGACACTCACTATGGTATGAGTAGGAATTGTAAGCCCATCTGCCTAGTGGGAGCAGCGCTGTGATAATACAACAGGTATAAGGCACAGCGAAAACACTAAACTGTGCACCAGTCAAAAAGATTGAGACCGAGAACCAGGCGGACTATTATAGGATTACCAGGCAGGAGCGGTCAGACTGCATTGCACGACATTGGTTAAAAGCATCAAGTTCTGCCATGTTAAACCCACTTTGTGTATTGCTTCAAACAGGCACGTGTGACAAAAGATTGTCCTGTAGATGTCCTACGTATCGTTAGGGACAGGGTTCTGGGACAGAACTACTTATTTACATGGCTACAATTAGCCAAAACGAGAAGTAAAATCACATGGTACAAAAAAAAAAAAAAAAAAAAAAAACACAGGTCATAGTCCTTTAAAATGTTCCATGCAGAACATGAACTAGCAGTCACAAACAACTGTGTGCAAGGAGGCCATAAACAACTATAAGGAGGAAAAGTCAAAAGGTAAAATACAATGAATAGAATGCAATTGTGCTCGTTCAGAAACCAAACGTCAAGACATGGAGACTGGAGGATTAAATCTCTGGCTCTAAACCACCCTGTGTTTTAAACCATTGCCTCTTATTTACACTGTACACACCTCCTAGAGATAGAGCAAACAAGAGAGAACCAGCGACTAAAAGCCAGGGTCATCCAGTGTACAGACTAACCAAAAAAATATGTCTGCATGGATTTAAAAATTTTTAAACAGAAGGTGCAGATATAACCCTTAACAACCAAAGAGTTAATCTGCTTCACTAATATACAACAGGTCGCGGCTGCATTAGTGGCCAACGTAGTCCAAAATGCACAATATCAAAACTGCCATTGCAGGCTGCATTTGTCTAGGCTGACTATTAATTCATTCTCGTAGAGATCCTGTGCCCAATCGGTCCAACTCAACGTGAAGGTTAGATGATGCAGTCCTCCTGGTCCTGTGTGCTGAATGCATTTGCTCTCAGAGAGTCCAGAGAATTGACAAGAATCAGAGTCCCTGTGAGATGCTTCCATCTCTTGGTGATGGGACTGCGCATTTTATCCAGGCCTGTGTGGAGCTCCTGGATGACGTCCCGGTAGCTGTCCCCAATCTGTGCGCTCCATGTAAGAAGGAAATCATAGGCTGGCTTCCACATGGCCTGAAAACAAGAGCAGATTGTTACTCCAAGTTATCATGGATGACTTTTATAATGACTTACTAGCTAGAGTGGGTCACTAACTAACTTTTCATAAAACTTTTGATATACCATAGAGGCATATCAAAAGTTTAGATCTGTGTGGGGGTCTGAGCACTGAGACTCCCACCGATCCCTAGAACGAGGGGAGTGAAGCACATGCATATCGTGTTCTCTCCCTTTATTCTAGAGATCAGTGGGGGTCTGAGCTCAGATCCCCACTGATTAAAATGTTTGTTATGTCTGTAGAAAAAAGGAAAAGTTACCACATGTATATAGTTGTTGTTGTGTTTTAATAGTTTGGGAGTTTTGGGATTCAGTGGTGCATATGATCTTTATTTATCCATATTGTTTATTTTTATTATGGGGAAAGGGAGTGTTTTGAATTAAGAAAAAAAAAAAAAAGTTAGTATTAAAAGGGAACCTGTCATCGCCTTTATGCTGCCCATACTAACGGCAGAATAAAGTAGAGACAGGTGAGTTGATTTCAGCGGTCTGTCATTTATAAGTTAAAAGTAAGTGGTTGCCGAGAACCAACATCACAATCATTGCAGACTGGGCCTGGAAAAGAGTCCCGGCCACCTGAGAAAAGTCCTGGTTATTCATGGCTTCCTGTTCTTCCGCCCACCTGCTGGTGACTGACAGGCTTCTACCTAGTTTTCTCCCTTTCTGTCTAGGAGAGAACTGCAAATCATCAGCAGATGGGTAGAGAGTGCAGGAGATTAGGAATAACCATGACTCTTCCCATGACTTTTTTCCAGGCCTGGGCTGCAATGATTATGATGCTGGTTCTCGGAAACCACTTACTTTTGGCCCATGAGTGACACACCGCTGAAATCAGCATTTCTGTCACTATTTTATGCGGCACTCAGTGAGGTCAGCATAAAGTTGATGACAGGTTCGCTTTAAGTCCCCTTTGGGGACTTGAATACTTGTCCCATAGATTGCAATGAATTACCATTGTAGCCTCAGAGGCATTCAGAACATTCCTGTGCAGCCCTGCAACAGGAAGGATTCCATACAGCTGTTGTAGCCTCAGATCCTTCACAATTGACTACAGCATCTGAGGCATTATCGATAATCACAGGCATTAGCCCCGGGTGTCTGCTGTGTGAAAAAGCAGAAACCCAGTGGCTATAGTGCCCACTCTGCTCTGGAGCAGGTGCCATCTTTAAATACTCGACTTCCGCAAGTCCATGTAGAGTAGAGGTCAGAAGAAGTTGTACAGAATTAGAAATACTGTATATGGAGGCTTTCTTCCAAAAAAAAAAAAAAAATATTATTCTTGTCAACATGTGTGTATGATATTGTAGTCCCACCCCACTCACTTTAAAGGCTATGGACACCTTTGTGCACTAAAAATCAATAAACCCATATCCGTAATGCAGCACATAATAAAATTGCACTTGTTAGTTTACTGGTATCAGCTTTGCTTCACATGCTCTCAGAAATGCTCTGTTATGAGTTTTGCTCAGTGCTGTCAATCTCCTGTGAGAATCTGTGGACATTCCTGTGGACTTCAAATGCACCAGCACAGCTCCACTGCCCCCCACCGCATCCTGTTACACAGCACAGCTCCACAGCCCCGCCCCCGCATCCTGTTACACAGCACAGCTCCACAGCCCCGCCCCCGCATCCTGTTACACAGCACAGCTCCACAGCCCCACCCCCGCATCCTGTTACACAGCACAGCTCCACAGCCCCCATCCTGTTACACAGCACAGCCCACAGCCCCACCCCGCATCCTGTTACACAGCACAGCTCCACAGCCCCACCCCCGCATCCTGTTACACAGCACAGTTCCACAGCCCCGCCCCCGCATCCTGTTACACAGCACAGCTCCACAGCCCCGCATCCTGTTACACAGCACAGCTCCACAGCCCCGCCCCCGCATCCTGTTACACAGCGCACCTCCACAGCCCCGCCCCCGCATCCTGTTACACAGCACAGCTGCACCCCCGCCCCCACATCCTGTTACATATCAGCTGCTGGAACTACCAAGTAACTTGGTAGTAAGATTTAATTCCAATCCACAACATGGGGAGGCTTACAGTATGCTACAGCCTGTAATCAGCAGATCTATTCCTCACTTTCCATTCTGTAGAAAGTCCATTATTTGTAGACACAATAGATCATTCAGCTGATGACGTTCAGAACGATCTACAATCAGAACCCTGGCGTTATAAGCAGGATATAGATCTCATCACTGACGCTCTCACTACATGCGCTCTCTTCTGAATACAGTATTGTGTGCAGGCCGCACAGCGAGCGGTCACTTTTCCCACACAGATTGGTACAGTGTGACGACACATAGAAGTACACAGTGGGGGAGATTTATTAAAACTGGTGTAAATTAGAACTGGCTTAGTTGGCCATAGCAACCAGATTCCTCCTGAATTTCCAATAAAGCTGTGAATAACGAAAGGCGGAATCTGGTTGGTTGCTATAGGCAACTATATAAATATAAAGAAAAAAAAAAATGTCCGCACTCTCAAACACTTTACTCAGCCCTGTGGTCGCATTGTTTTCAGCTTTTTTTGCGGGGCCGCTGAACGGAAGCGCAGATGCGGACAGCACATGGTGGTGCTGTCCGCATCTTTTGCGACCCCATTGAAAAATAATGAGTCGGCACCCCTTCCGCAAAATTGCGGAACGGATGCAGACCCATTATGCGGACGTGTGAATGGATCCTTAGTTATGGTCCGTGGTAGTAGAATCCATAACGGAATTCTTAGATAACCTGAAACTTGTACGCCGAACTTGAAACACAAGTTCGCTCATCCCTAGTTGCGACCACAGGAGTGAATAAAGCGTTTTGTTTTTTTTCACTGTTTTGTGAGTGCTGCAATTTTTTAAAATGCTTATATTGTCCTGGATTTGTTTGCTGGACCCATTGGCCTGCACCTCCATATTTATATTTGGCCTGATGTGCTTCCATTGTGTGTGTAATATTTATATAGAGCACAGTTTTTATTTTTTGTTTTTTACAATGTTCATCTGACAGAGTAGATAATGTGTTTTATAGAGCAGGTCGTAACGACGCCGCGATACATAATATGTGCATTTTTAAAATTTTATTTGACACAATAAAAGCATTATTGAAAATCATGTTTTTGGCGTTTTCATTTTCTGAAAACTGTATATTTTTTTAGGGGCGGCGACTGTCAGACAGGGTCTCATTTTTTGCGGGATGAGATGAGGGTTTGATTGGTACTATTTTGGCGCACATATGTCTTTTTGATAGCTTGGTATTACACTTTTTGTGATGTAAGGTGATGGCTTTTTTGGCACATTTTTTTTATGGCGTCCACCAGACGGGTAAGCGCATGTGATATTTTTATAGAGCAGGTTGTTACGGACGCAGCGATACATAAAATGTCCATTTTGTTTTTATATATTTTGGTTTTACACAATAAGAGCATTTTTGAAATAAAATAAAAAAAAAAAAATCATGTTTTAGGGTTTCAATTTTTGAAGGCCATATTTTTTTTTATTTTTTGGGCGATTGTCTTGGGTAGGGGCTCATTTTTTTGCAGGATGAGATGACGGTTTGATAGGTAATATTTTGGGGTACATGACTATTTTGATCACTTTTTATACTATTTTGTGGGAAGTGCAGTGGGCAAAATTGCAATTCCATCATAGTGTTTCTTTTTTTTTTTTTCATGGTGTTCACTGTGCGGTAAAAGTATGTGATCCTTTTATAGATTGGGTCCTTACGGACGCGGCGATACCAAACATGTTTAGTGTTTATTTTTTAAATTTTTAACCAATTATATGTCCGGATATAGGAAGAAGTTAGATTTTCATTTATTTTTTTTACACTTTTTGACTCCTGAAGATCCAGTGGGTCTGATTCCTCTACAATACACTGTACAGTATACTGCAGTATATTGTCACCTGTAGTCCATAAAATGGACGGGTTTTTGCAAGCCTCACCATAAGGGATCCTGCATACGACCATTGGATGTTTTGCCGTCCGCAAATTGTGGATCCACAAAACACTGATATCATCCGTGTGCATTCCGAATTTTGCGGAACGGAACAGCTGGCCCCTAATAGAACAGTCCTATCCTTGTCTGTAATGCGGACAATAACAGGACATGTTCTATTTTTTTGCGGAACAGACATACAGACACAGAATGCACACTGAGTCATGTCCATTTTTTTGAGGCCCCATTGAAGTGAATGGTTCCGCATATGGACACAGAATAAAAAAAATATAAAATACGTTTGTGTGCGTGATTCTTAAGTTGGAAAGTTGGCTAGACACAATCAGTGGTGGTGGAGTTTCTGGAAGAAATCAGCCATGTCTTTTTTTTTTTTTTTAAGCCTGTGTAACTCCTGGTCTATGTAGTATAGTCTTCTTCACATAATATGCAATATGAGTGTGATGTAACCGCATCATGTCTCACTAGAAAATATCCCCTGTGCATTTACCGCATCTTCACTCAACCTCCTTACCTCACTGTCCAGTACTCCATTTTTGTCACGGTGAGGGGCTTCATAGCCCTCCATCTGCTGTTTTGACACCTTTGCCAGTTTCTCTGCCAACTCTCGCCAGCGCTGGGCTACCTCAACTGCAGTGGTCAGCAATACAAAGTCCTGAATAAGCCTGACCACCAGGCCTTGGCAGTCCATTTTCAGTAAGGCCTATATGCAATATGGAAGAGTAATGTGTTAATCATTTTCCATCTTTAAGAAGAGTTGTACAGTCTCTAGTAAAAACTGAAAGGAACTGAAAAATATTACATTTGTCTGACGTCAGAACATAAAAACGTCTGCACTTGCAGTCAGCCACAGAAAACAAACCTCTAATATATGCATTCTAAGCAATTATCCTGAATTTCAAGAGGGCAGCTATTATCTACACCACTGCATTGTAACAACCATTAAAAGGTGGCCATACACATTCAATAGATGTTGGCCAAACAACCATTTGGCCGAAAGCTCTCTAGACTCTCGCATACACCTATACATTTGGTTCGGCCGCTACCAGACATTTCTGACGGCAGCTTATCTTCCGAGAGAACACAGGAATCAGGCGAAAATATTCACTTCCTCCGATCCTTCTCTCCCTCCTGACATAAGGGAGATTCTGGAGCTCCCCATACACGTTAGGCTAGTGTATGGGGAAACTCCGGCAGACCAACGGTGAATCGGCTGGACACAAACCGCTGCATGCAGCGGTTTGTGTCTGGCTGGTTCTCCGCTTTTCTGCCGGAATGCGTATGGATCTCCGCTTTACCCAATTATACTTAATGGGGCCAGCGGACATTCTGTCCGCATCCGGCGAATTCCAGCTGGCTGTTCTCTGCCAGAACTGCGTCGCTGAATTCACACCTAAGGTGTGAAAGTAGCCTCAGACTAGCGGCAGAACCTGCTATTCTCGGTGGGTTCAGCCTACAATACATTTATGTGTATGGGGGTGTAAAGAAAAGGAGGATATTTGTGCTGCAATGACCATGAAGCTGTGTACCATTGAATGTAAGAAACATATAGGTCTAGATGGTTTTCAGGCTTAAAACCAATGTTTTAATTCAAGGGTCTTGGATGTTGTTGGCATGAAATACAGGGAATAATATATATATATATTTAAAAAAATATATATAAAAATACTTAAAAAGGGTTTTCCTGGAACCAGCAGGTCCCACAAACCTACATTAACTACTAATAACATGCCAGTAGAAGAACGTTTGAAATTTACTTTGCAATATTTGGGTGACGGGTTCCCTTTAAAGAGGTTGTGCCAAGTTTTGACGTTATCCTCTATGCACAGAATAGGGGATAACTGAGTTCTCAAGGGGGTTCAACCTCTAGGGCCCCATTCCCCCAATCTGATGGAGCAGGAGGTCAGGCATGCGCTTTGTTGCTTCATTCATTCTATATAGGACTGCTGGAGATAGAGTACAGCGCTAAGCATTTTCCAGCGGTCCCACAGAGAATGAACTGTTATCCCCCATCCGGGCATAGGACATAACTTTAGAACTTGGCACAACCCCTTTAACATTCCAAGGTTGGTCATGTGAGGCCAACGTCGAACTTTTGTCAACGTCACGTCGTTTTGGGATATAGATGGGACACCACTTTTGCTGTGGGTAGGTCAAGAACAATTCCTCTGAATGTGCAAACTCCTAAAACCACCTCATCTATGCATGCGCAAGGGAGAAGAATATATCTCTGTTGAAGTGAAATCCCATCCATAGCCCAGGCCAGAAACCTGTGCAGCATTTTCAGAAAAGCTTCATGTGACTGGATTCCCGATCCTTGCAACTTCTCCAAGTGTGTTATGTCTAATTAAGGAAAGTTTCAGGAACTGCTAGGTCCTGGAAAACCACTTCAAACTATAGCAATATTTTACTTTGATTGCAAAATGTTCCAGTATGGCGTGCACAATTTCCTTTATAACCTGCACCTCTAAAACAAAAGGGGAAGAAAAAAAAAAAAAAAAAAAAAAAAAGTCAACCAAGATATTGTCATTAAGAACTTAGTCTTACCGAAATCAGCTCCTTTTGGAATGACTTCCTTTCCTTGCCCTCATTGTTGTTGCATTCCTCCTTCAGTTTCTCCAATACAGATGCCACTCTTTCAGTCTCATTCTCCAATTCCACACGACAGAAGTAAGAAAGGGGTAGATTTCCATAACCAAGGGCATCAGCAAAGGATCTCCAGCTGCCAATGTTCTCCATTAATAGGGTCCGAACGGAGGCATAGATGTAGGTTAAAAACTTGCAAGGTCGCAAGATCTGCTCTAAAAGGGCGCTTGTAGTCAATTCCGTCGCCGAGAAAAGATTTGGTCTTGCTTTTCCGACAACGAGCACATTCTTAGCATGAATCAGGCCTATCTTGCCCTGGTAATAACCAATGTACCACTCTTTAGTCCACAACTGTCCCTTCAGTCTAATCTTCTCTTCATTCAGAAGAGCTATCACATCTCCCTTCTTGTACTCCAGTAGATATGGGTTTTTACTTTGTCGCACAACAGTCTTTAGTAGTTTGCCATATTTTAGGTTGGTTATTGGCAGTTCCTGGAATGTAGGATACTTACATGTAACAGCTAGAGGGGACAGAACTATTTTTCCAATTTCTTTTTTCTTAAGAAATCTTCTTGGCCCTGTGGATTTTAGACCAGTTTTTGGAGGCGGCCTTGGGGTTTGTACACAGTACTGTGATAAGACGTTACCCACTTCATCTCTAACCTGCACCCTAAGAGTGAAATCGGAAAGCTGTGCAGGGTCATGGCAATTAATTGGAAAAATTATCCGGCTGACTTTTCCCAGTTTAAGTTGAAACCCTCTTACAATTTTGCCCTGGTCACCATCTTCCACTCTATAATGGGTCATGTTGGAGTAAAGGCAAAGTTTCAGATCTTGAGGTTTGGGAAGAATAAACTGTTGTTTCCCCCACAGCTGTAAGGTTACGGGTGCAGCTCCATGGGATTGCTGGCCTACCTCATTGACCAAAAGGGTCTTAGGGGCACAATCATGACCAAATATAGCAAGTACAGCTTTAAACGAAGGATGAACATGTCTAGGACCATATACTCCAACAGTCACCTTCTTGTTAACATATTCCCACACAGTAGAAGGGGGTACCATGGTCTGGGCTTGAACCACCATCACAACATACATAATTGGTTCTAAGTTTTCCAACTTTACTTGAATGGTGTCCCCATATGTATAAGAATGTGGCAACAAATTGTAAGGACCTTCTTTTGCATCACTCCGCAAGCACTTTATGCCAATGTTGTTTGGAGCAAGTATATTAATTTTTAGCTGTACAGAGACTTTTACCTCTAATGTCAGAGAGGTCTGCACCTCCATATTACTAAGTTTGATTTCCATCACAGGGCTTACTGTTGTGCACCTATCATTGTTAAGTTCCAGTGGAGGATCAAGCAAGGCTTTGAGTGAGATCTGCTGCGTCTCACCAGAGGCTACGTGTCCTTCTGGGACATGAATACTAATGTTTGTATCCGGCAGCTGCACGGCACCCCCAGAGCTGTCCAGCCTGCAGACAATGCTAGTTTCCACAGGCTGAGTCTGACCCCAGCCAGGATTCTGGCCCAACAAGTCCAGATCATGGCAGGACCGGGCCAGCTTGCGGTGATTGAGCCATGCAGTTCTGAAATCTTCTCTGCTCTGGAACTGCTCAGGAGCTGGGGACTTGAGACCAGCAAAAAAGCTGCCCGTGGCTGGATTATCAGACTTTGCCTGGAGAATGGACAGCTCGGAGAGGCTGTAGGAACGCTTGCTCCGGAAAAATGGGTTGTCCCTTTTTACAGGGGCTGTCTCTTCCATTATATCTATTTGATTGGCACGTGGTAAAAATTCCAAGAACACATCAGTGCTGGTTTCTGTAGAGCTAGCAGAAGATGGTGCTAATGGATCAAACATCAGTAAATCAACTGAATTTCCAGAATCTGGGGGCATCTTCTGCGGAACACTCACTGGACCATTCAGAAAGGGGTTTGAAACAGTTGGCCGCAAGAAGGGGTTGTTATTGGTTTTGACAGCTTTCTGATTGAGGAGATCAGTCCAGTCACCCAAGAGATCCAGCTCTTTAACACCTTCATCAACGCTTTCCATCAATCCATCTATCATACCACTGTCACTAAGACAAGAGTCCCGATAATTGACAGGTTGTACATAAGCAGATGGTATGTAACCCATTTCTGTTGTATTGTGCGCATACCACCAGTCACCCCCAGAAGTGTCCAACACGTAAAGATGTTCTCCTTTAGAAAATTTCAAGGTGGTAAAGTTACTGGGACAATAATCCTTAATAGCAACCACCTCCTTTACATTATCGAGGGATGTAGGACTGTCTATACGCAAAGAGCTTGGTGATAGCACTGGAAGAGAAGAAAGAAAAATGGATCAATGAACCAAAAAGGTGGAAGCATAAAATCTTATTCCCTTGGATATCATCAGTAGTGGTATTTTGGGTTCCTAAAGCACATCTAAATAAAAACAGTGTCACCATTATGACTACATTAAAAGAGGCTTCTCCAGAAAAACATTGAGACCCTACTCTTGGCCTCTCATTGTGTAATCAGTTTTGGTCTAAGCTATTGGGCCTCTGCTGATCTGCAGAACCAAAGGGCCAGAAATCCTTCCATGAAAACTCCTGAGGGCAGGGTTTCCATGTTGTAGGTGCACATGGTTTGCAGTGAACGGTTGCAGATCTGTAGTTAAACTATGTGCTATTGTAAGGTGGAAAGGTTTAGTGAGAGGCTGCAAGCCAGGTATCTCTTCAGTCTAAGGCAGTACAACAGTTTACTGCTTCTATTCCATTTTCTATATTACTCTCATTTTTTGAGATTCTACAAGCTGCTAGAAGGCGAGTTATCTATTATTAAAAACAAATAGTAAAAAAATTCTCTGTACGCTTTAAAGGGGTTTTCGGAGACTTTTATACGGATGACCTATCCTCTAGATACAGTAGGACATCAGTATCTGATAGGTGGGGGTCTGACAACCAGGAGCCCCGACGATCAGCTGTTTAAGAAGGTACCATCGCTTTCAGAAGCGCTGCAACCTTCTCCCAGCTCACCAAGCACATCACTGTACATTGTATAGCGGCTCTGCTTGGTATCGCAGTTCCACCCCATTCTCTTCAATGGGGCTGAGCTGCGCCTAGGCCACGTGACCGATGAATGCGATGTCACATGGCCTAGGGCTCAAACACTTTGTGAATGAAGTTTACTGTAATCTCTGTAGTGTTTATTATAAAAATAAGTCATAACAGGTCAAAATTTTGCAAAGAACGAGTCAGTGAAGATTTGGTAAATACCAGAAAGATATGACAATGTGATAACATTCTACACATTCTGCTACGAGTGGGAACAGTTACGCAAAAATGTACACGTATTTTGAAGGCAAAATATTCTTCAGGATCAAACTATAAATGGATCAGCTACTGAGAGATGGAAATATATCTTTCATTTCAATGGCTGATGAACTCAAATGCTGTGAAATAGTCAGTGACTGCAGTGAGAACCTAACCTCAGAAAAGGTGATAAATGTGAAAACAGTGGGGGACTTGCCAATACAGCTCCACAGCTTTAGGCCTCATGCACACAGCCGTCCAGTGCATTGGAGACCGCTATTTGCACGGGCACCATCCGTGCGGAGCTGCCACGACGGATCCAGACCCATTCAACTTGAATGGGTCTGTGATCCGTCTGCACCTAAAAAAAAACAAAAAAAAAAAAAAACAAACAAGTTCCGTGCCTCTGTTCCACACCCCACTTTCCGGACCCATTCAAGTGAACGGGTCCGCATCTGTGATGCGGTGAGTACGCATCCGGTGCCCACATATTGCGGACCCGCTGTTTGGACATACACAATTACTTGTTTCCAGATCTCCTATAGTTGTAAAAACTGTATTAGCATTAACATTAAAATTAGCATTCCTCGTGATTAGTGGACTGGATTGTCACAAGAAAGGTGTACTGTACTTATGTTTGGTTGAACCTCCCCTACATGGCCACATGCTTACTTTGAGGTGACAGACCCCCTTTAAGTTAAAAAAGCATCATCCCTACCAAACTTTTGCAAATCTGAATATTGTTTCTAGGGCATTTTTGCAATTTTTTTTTTTTTTTTTTTTTTTACAATCTACATTTTTAAATCCACCATTTTATGAGGACAGTAGCTTATAACTGGTTGTGGGAAATGAAAATCTAGATGCAAACCAAATGACATCCTTGACTAGCCTGGTAGACGTTTGTGAATAGAGCTTGGACATGGTTTTTCTGTTAGCAGACATGTTGGGTTTGCTCTTTAAAAAGAATGTGTGTTTACAGAAGCCAATCCCACACTTCCTAGAGGCCGTCAATGGTGAGGGGCACGTCTTAGTATCGGTGGAAAGGCTGATGTTTATGTATAAATGACCTCGGTTGCTTTTAGTCCAGGTACAGAAACTGCCTGGATCACTGTGCAAAGACAAGTATATTGATCTTTCCCCATCTCACAAAATGACACAAAAACTCCTTGTAGTAAGTTTAGCTCAACTTCATGCCCAAGACTGTATTACACCTGATGATTTTTTGGCAGATAATTGCTAACAAGTAGTGTTGAGCGAACTTGTTTTTTTAGGTTCTGCGTCCAAAGTCTGGGTTATCGAAGAATCCCGTTATGGATTCCAAATTCCGTTATGGTCTGTGGTAGCGGAGTCCATAACGGGATTCTTGGATAACCCGAACTTTGGGCGCAGAACTTAGAACACAAGTTTGCTCAACACTACTAACAAGCATTTGTAGGAACACTCAATAGCAATCATCTTGCAGTGTAATACTGCCAGATGCAAAGCACGCCTAAAAATCGTCATTTGCCGGTGGCAGATTGTACTGTCTAATTATGGGGACGGCATGGGGACAAGTGCTGGCATAGGGATCACTCCTCCCCATACTGTGGAGGAGATCGATGCATGTAATAGCAGAGGTCTCCTTTACTAGCTAGCAGGCGATTGCTGGGAGGGAATGCTTCCCTCCCAAAAATCGCTTGCTCAATGGCCTTTGTAATACAGGCTTTAAAGGAAATGTGTCACCCAAAAAGTTATCTGCTAGTAAAAACAGATAGTGACACAAAAAAGGCAGCTCAGATACGGAAAGAAAATATGTTCGTGTGCACGAGCCCTTAGACGCATTTCTTTCAGACAATTATACATCTACAGGTGTCTGCGATTTGTTGTGCAATGAACCATGTAAGAACTTTGTCTTTTTGATATTCAATGAAATACAAGCATATATAAAGTAAAATACACATTTTTGCTCACCCTTGACATCACTAAGGCTTTGATCGGGGGCACTGCTACTAATATCAATGAGTGTTCCTTCAGACTTGCAGCGCGGCAGGCCATTAGCATTAGCGGATCGGATCTTTTGTGCAGCCATCTTGTTGATTCTCCTCAGTCAGGGCAACATATCCTCCTGGATCACTCTTACAATATCCACTCTGGAGACGGGAGGCAGCTAGAGACGACAAAGGCAAGTTTGTTAGGCAATGGAAGACCCAGCAATGTACTGATGGGTGGGAGGTTAGTAGAAACGTCACATGGATACAAGCACAGGTTTCAATAGCGGAATAGTTGGTCCAAGTTGGCTTTTTCGTTAGAATAGAACAAATGTCTACAGGTCAAAAAAAATAAATTATTCCTACTCTCTCTGGTCTTTGCAAAATAAAACCCAACAAATCTGCTTCCGGTAATGGAACCATCTTTCACAATTAAGAAAGTATAGAAAAGGAGGTCACCAAGAACAACAATATTTCCCTTCTATAACATATAATAGTATATTAAACACACATAACATACAATATAAAATATACATTTTGTCTAACTCCAGTAACACAAACCATATGCAGAATGGAGATGGAGTTGAAAATCCAACTGCAGACTCACTACCCAAGAACCCTACGTCAGAGAAGAACCTACAGCCTCTCTTTAAAACGACCTTCCAGTTTAAGAAAAATTATATATATATATATATATATATATATATATATATATATATATATATATATATATATATATATATATATATTATATATATATATATATATATATATATATATATATATATATATATATATATATATGTTTTTTTTTGTTTTTTTTAATTGGCCGGGCAATGAATAGAACATTTACATGCTAATCTTTTTTCATCCTTTCAGCTGCAGTTCAGCCGGTTCCCTCGTCTGTTAACCAAGATGGCCACACCGCTTCTCTGACTACCTAATGCATTTGGTAATCCAAGACACTCCCTGCTGCCCTTGGATTACTAAATGGACAGTATGCATCAGGTAGTCAGAGAAGCGGTGTCGCCATCTTGGATGACAGAAGAGGAGCCCGGGAGGTGGTGGATTTGCAGATGAGAAGGAGGTCACCAGGTAAGTGTTCTGTTCACTCCCTAGTTAATGTGGAATTTTTTTTTCTTGAACCAGAGGGTTGCTTTAAACTGGCTGATGTTTGCCAGTAGAGGTGATCATGTTTACTGTAAATCCATGACAAGTAGCCGACAACTATCTGCACGCATCCTGCTCTTTAATGCTAACACCCGCTTCATGGTAGTGCCAGCGAGCCCCAGCTACTGGACACTAGAATTTAATCTCCCACCACACAACACAAGATATTAGCCACAAGTAGATTAATAAATTAGTTATCAAAAAGGACTTGGGGTTGGTTTATACATGCGGCACAAAAGCTGGTATTCTGCTCCGGTAAAGGAACAGACTACTGGAGTTTATGGTCTCCGGCATAGCTGGATACTGCGGAAAACTTCTGGATCCCCATTGACTATAATGGAATCCTATTGCTTTCTGGCATAGATGCTGTCTTTTGGCCGGTCAAAAACCGCTGCATGCAGTATTTCTTGTCCGGCCGAAATCCAGCATTTATGCCAAAAAGTGACCAGATCCCAGTTGGATCCCATTATAGTTAATATAGTGTCCAGCTTCTGCCAGAACAGGCTACTGGAGCTCGTGCCACATATGTGAAGGTACCCAAAGTACAGAACATCCCTACAGATATAACCTCTGATGGAAGATTGTTAAGACCATGCAAATCTATTGACATCAAAACAGACAGAGCTATTATACTCACAATTAAATACTGTTAAAATATTGCACTACAAGCCAGCTAGAGCTAGGCCTCCCAAAAACAGCCGTATGGAGCCCGAAACATACTGCATATGGTCTTCGATGATACAGCACATGCAAACACTTGTTCTGAATAAATAGCCTATGTGAATGTGCTGCTGATCACCAGATGGAAGGGGTTGTCTCACTTCAACAAGTGGCATTTATCATATAGAGAAAGTGAATACAAGCCACTTACTAATGTATTGCCTCCTTTGCTGGCTTGATTCATTTTTCCCCATCACATTATACTTCCAGGGGTTAGGACCACCCTGCAGTCCATCAGCGATGGCCGTACTTGTACTCTATAGGAAAAAAGCTCTGGCCTCGCTGGTGGCCGTGAATGTGGGAGTGCACATAGACATCCATGGGCAGCAGCTCCTGTCCCAGCCACCTAGTATTTGCGCTGGCCGCAACCTCTGGAAACGAGAGGTGTATAATGTGATAGAAAAAAGGAATCCAGCCAGCAAAGGAGACAATATGGACAATCCGGATACATTAGTAAGTGCCTCGTATTAACTTTCTCTACATGATAAATGCCATTTGCTAGTGAGCAATCACTTATATGTCGGGTGATCATATATTTCATGTGGTACAAAAAAAATCCTAATTTTTTGGCAGCACATCAAACGGTTTAAACATGCAAACTGAAAGGATGCACCAGGCCCTTTAACTTGTATATTCGTGGCTGTAATACCCCGTTTTACACTCTTCACTGTATCGCCGCACTCCTCAGATTACAAAAGATAATAAAAAAAACTGCGACAAGCTCCATCTGACGTCCATATGCCCTAACAGAAAATTCTTCATACTATCTTGTGATTTACCACATTATTTTTTATATATATTTGATGCCACTTTAAAGGAGCGATTCACCTCATGGACGTTCTCTACAGAATCTCTGGCATGGTCGGACCTGAGGTGGTAATCATACTTATCTGATCCTCAAAGCTGGGTTTCAGATCCACTGCGGCCTCACCGACTACAGGTCTTGGGTCGCCCTGCGTCAACATCGAATAACCGCTGCAGCCAAATGGCTGCAGTGGTGACGAGTTACCCCTTTGTGTTGGTCACGGATGCCGATGTCGGGAGACCCGGGACCTGCAGGCAGCAATGGAGCCGAAACCCAGCATTGGGAGATCAGGTAAGTATGATTACCACCTCAGGTCCAGCCCCAAGTTGGGGGAGGAGGGTCTGTAGAGAGGTCCCTGAGGTGAACCACTCCTTTAAGTGAATCTTACTGTATAACAATTAAAGGGGATAGGTCATCAGAAAATGACCATTTGTTAAATCCAGTTTTTCGCTTAAACACATTTTTTGGGTGATTTTTTTAAAACATTTTAGACATTTTTTTTAAAAAAATCCTAGAATTATGCAGTTTTCACACTGGCCACTGGGACTAAAATATGGCAAGACTTACTGTTCTTTGAGAGCAGCCACATGCGGCATAGACGGACATGTGCAGAGGTCAGGAGGGAATAGATAAGCTGTGATATCACCTATCGTGAATGGGGGATCCTGTCATAACTATACAGATGTGATATCAGTCGTTGTAATCCAGCCTGTGAGGATAATGCGATGGCTACTGATAAGTAGCCAGTACAGAACAGGAAATCACCACATATTAGGTCTAGTGACCATTGCTAAAAAAAATAAAAAAATGATTTGATGACATTCCCTTTAAGGTGGCTCCAATCCACAGTTTTGCTTGGAGACCATAATTTATTGCTGACCTAGCTCCTCTTTACACTAGAGATAAACCCTCAGTAAGTATCTACTTCAGTGTTAGATATACAGTACTTTACTGCTCACACTAAAAGCTATGCAAACATATGCCAGGTAGTCATTTCAAGGCAATATTCATTTATTTTTATGAGATTCTGAGTGCAAAATGTAGATAACCCTCACACCTGTAAAGCAAATCGAGTGACTGACTAAAACAACATTGTGCACTCGTAGGCAGATCAGTTGCAGTGGGGTTTCACTAAAGGGCATCTAAAGCGTGCCCATCATGGGGGACGAACCTCAAACTTCACATCTTCAACAATTGCCAAGTGCTTTAGTGGCAATAATGACTGGGGGTCGAACCTCCGACAAGCCTCCCCAAGAAACACTGCTGGAGTGGTAGTCAACACCCTCTTCCGGTTTGGGCTCTGTGCAGCAAGAACACCATTTTACCCCCGTATGAGCATTTATAATTATATGGCCACTGCGGTAATCTGCAGCTGACCAACGACTTCAGAAGCGCAAAGCAGGTCAAAGCACGAGTGCAGTTCCCCACAGGATACTTACACACTAGTTTTTCCAAAGAAGGAGATATAGTAACATTTTTTTAGAATTTCTTCAAGTGAAAGTGGCACTGAAATTTGCAGCAAAGCCATGGCAACACACATTTTCAGTTATGATTATCATTCATACTTTTTTCATATTGAGCAAGTGAAAACATAAGTCAGGAAGAGACTTTTCTTTTAATGCCATGGTGCACACATTTTCAGAACTTGCAGTCAATGTCCAACAGAAGCATTTTTGGGTCAATTTAACTTTAGGTCAATGGATGTTCTTCAAGGGGTTCTCGGAAAAGTAATTAAATAAAATGACTGAAAATACTTTATTACAAATATGTATTCCTAAATACCTTTCATCAGTTATAATAGCTCATTTCTCTAGGAAGAAATCAACAGGGAAAATAAAATGGCCGCCATCCTATTAGTACACACAAAACCTGTCCTAATCACACAGAAGGATAAGTTACTTCACAACACTGAGCTAAATAGCTGCTTCTTTCTCCCTCCTACTCTACTTGTCAGGGATTATGATCCTGAATACAGTTGACAAGATCTTCAGCTAAATTTCTGTAGGACTGGAGTTCATGAGGAGACATGAACTACACAGAGGACGGAAAGGACGGACTGTGGTAATGGAGACTGCATACAAGTGCTGCCGCTCATTAGCCACATCCTCACTCCCTCTCTGTACTTAATGTCCCCTCATGAACTCCATTCCTACAGAGATTCAGCTGAAGATCTTATCATCTGTATTTGGGATCATAATCCCTGACAAGCAGAGAGGAGGATGAGGCAGCTCTTTAGCTCAGTCTTGTGAAGTGACTTGTCCTGTGTGATCAGGACAGGTTTTGTGTGTACTAATAGGACAGCAGCCATTTTCTTTTCCCCTGAAGATTGCTTCCTAGACAAAATGAGCCATTATAACTAATAAAAGGTATTTGAGAATATATTTATAATAAATTAATATTAAGTATTTTCAGGAATTTTATTTTATTAACTCCCAAAGAACCCCTTTAAGGTGGGCATACACATAAGTCTAAAGTTGTTCATATTGGACGATTTATTTTCAACTAAAATGAACCTTCATCAGTTGAAATTTAACAACGAACGATTTTACCTGACCGATCATTATGATTTGAAGTCATCCGCATTTAATATTTTCGCCTAATAGTCGGACGAATGATCTTTTGTTCTTTCATGAACAAACGATCTTTATTTGAAAGAACATTGCCAGAAAGATCTTTCATCCATCAACCGATTTCATTGAACATGTATGGGCACTCTGAACAACTGTAACAGCCAATATGGAAGCGTGTGTGGCTGGATCTGTGAAATGAATGTTCACCAGATGATTGTTCAACCATCAAACCAACTTCTATCTAATGTGTATGGCCAGCTTTATTGCTTGGCCATTGTTGGCTAAAACAATCGATTGTTGTTAAACGTCAATTGACGTTCGTTTTGGTTTAAATAGTCTGTTTTGATCAACTTTAGACCAATGTTTATGGCCACCTTAAAACTGCTCCTGGAAGGACCAAGTGTCTCCTAATGTCTATGGTATTCAGACAACTGTCTGTCCTCAGGCTTTCATTCTTTTTTAATTGATTGCATGTTTGTGTGGGTTAAAAATAAAACAAACAACTTACCTTAGCCACTTGATCACGTAGTTGGCGATCTCTCTTCTCTCTTCAAGCATTAGCTGTAGTCTAAAGGACCTGTGATGATGTCACATCACATGGTCCATCACGGGGCCATCTATGGGGCCTGCGTTGCGTGAAAAACGCAGAATATAGAGCATGCTGCGATTTTCACGCAACGCAGAAGTGATGAGTGAAAATCACTGCTCATGTGCACAGCCCCATAGAAATGAATGGGTCCGGATTCAGTGCGGGTGCAATGCGTCCACCTCACACATTGCACCCACGCTGAAATCACACCCGTGTGAAAGGGGCCTAATACTTAATTTATGGCTGTGTCCTTACATACACGAACATAAATAGTTTCTATAGGAAATAGCTACCATCGTAACGAAACACTTACGCCAGACAATCTTTACGTTCACAGATGATCATGGTCATTATGGGAGAAATGTTTTCGTAAGCATCTCTAATTAATTTTCTCTGTGCTGGAAACTATTTTTCTCGGATGGAATGTGTTACCATTGTGCTGGGTGAACTGAACGCATATTTTATTCTACTTCACATACTTTTCACTTTTATAAACATCCTTTTACATGACAGAAAAGTAACAAACTGAAGAAAATGGGAGAGTTTCAAGTTGCCAACATCCTGAGATGTCATGTACCAAAACACTGACTATTAATTACTTTACACCCTGTAAGGCGATAATGGGATTCCTCTGTACACAGGGGCGACGTGATAGAAGAACATTTCTACTGTTTTAGATCTAAATTATTGCAACATTGTTGCAACAAAGAAACTGCTTCTAATTACAATTTGTAGAGCCATGGGATGAAAACGCACACTAACCAAGCCTACATTTCTATGGACTAGCGTAATCACAAAGACTAGGACAAAATATAATGAATTTTCAATATATTAGCAATTTTGCACTAGTTAAAATAAATAAAATAACATAAAAATAAAATAAAAGTAACTTTCCAGCTTGACAATGCATTCAGTGAGAATGTGTGTACCCTCTAAACCTTGTAGTACCAGCAGTGACGTGCCCAGCATAGAGGCAGACACTATGACTGCTAGGGGGGCTGACCTTGAACTTCTCCTGTTCTCAAAGACAGACTCACTGCTTTTTCCAGAAGCCATCACTAGGGGGAGTTCAGTGCAAAGGAATTACTTACAGCTCCCATTGAGATCAATGGTAACTGTGCCAATTCCTAGGTATTCAGCACCCCCTAGTGGTGGCTAGCCTCAACATATTAATAGGCCTCCTGACTGGCCAGTGTGAAAGCTGCATGATTTTAGTTTTTTTTTTTTTTTTTTTTTTTTTTTAATGTAATGCCGCGGAAAACCTGAAACAAAAATTCTAAAAAAAAAAAAATTATATAACATAGTGTCCCTTGAAATGTTAATGGGTGGGGTTAGTAATGCTGTCATTAGAACCCAGGGGCAGACAAATGACTTTAGGAGCTGGTTATTTCACTCCATTAGCCATTTTAGATAGCCTATTTAAAAGGGCCCCAAGTCTGAGTTCACACCTGTATTGTGAATTTATTTCTTCTATTTACAGTATCAGAAAAACGAAACTCAAGCTGTGGCGGAAAGTCCTAGGACACCACATATGAAGGCTGTTCTAGCTCGGTCAGTAGAGTGTCACTCTGATCGAAGGGCCAAGAGTTGGAGCCTTTGGTTGGGTGGTTACGAGAACTGTACTGCCAATAGATTATGATTTTTAGTGTCCTTAGTCTAAATTCAGATTAAAGTGTCCACTGTGGGAAATGTGCTCCATTTGGGAACACAATTTCCCCTTCCTGTGACATGAGAGAGTATTAATCATTGTAAAGGAGGTCAAGCAGAGAAACACAGCATTATAAATCATCATAATGCCTTTTGCTCGTGTCATAGGAGCAGTGTCCATAACTGGAAATTACGCTCCAGTGGACACGCTCATCTGAAATTAGCAGTATTTTCCCTCTAAAAATAGTAACGTATAAGGTTAACTTGGCTGTAATTTAACTCCTCCTTGCACAGGGGTGCGAGCAGTGCATGGAACAGGCTGAGGAGTTACACCGTGTGTACGGGCTGTAATATACAGCCTACACCCACCTGCTGCTGAGGGGGTCTGAACGGTTATGATGGCTTTGTCAAGGCTCCACACCTGCCATGTTAGGACCCCTATTACACCTTGCCTTTAGCGTGATAAAAACTGAAGGTTTAGGCCTCATGCACACGACCGTATGTGTTTTGCGGTCCGCAAACCGTGGATCCGCAAAACACAGAAGCTGCTCGGTGTTTCGTCCTGAACGCGGCCCATTGTAGAAATGCCTATTCTTGTCAGCAAAACGGACATGCTCTATTTTTTTTGCGGGGCCACGGATCAGAGCAACACTCCGTGTGCTGTCCGCATCTTTTGCGGCTCCATTGAAGTGAATGGGTTCGCGGCTTGGACGCGAACCAAACATACGGTCGTGTGCATGAGGCCTTACAAACATGTCTTAGCAACCATCAGTGACAAACGCATTGCATCTGCACTTACTCGCAGATACAATGAGTTTTTCACTGAAGCGCTATTCACTTCTATGGGGTCAGAGCTGCGTGAAAAATGCCGACTGTACACAGACCCATTGAAATAAATGGGTCAGGATTCAGTGCGGGTGCTATGCGTTCACAACATCACGCATTGCACCCGCGTGGAAAACTCGCTCATGTGAAAGGGGCGTAAGGGTACCTTTACACATGGCAGATTTCTCTGACTGAAATCAGTTTTATTCACCTGAATGTGGTTTACAGAAATCCATGTGCTTGCCGCTTTGCAACAAATTATTCTGGGTGTTAACGTACGCTTAAGGAACTAACAAAATGAATAATAAAAATAAAAAAAAAAAAAAAAGTAAGAACATGTTTAAGTATTAGAAAAATACAAAGACTATCACAAATATTAAAAAAAAACATCCCTTCTCCCTATAAATTATATTTAAAAATAAATAAATAAAAAAAACACTAGGTGTCCGAATATGACGGCAGCATCTTTAAAAAAAAAAAAAAAAACGTATAAACAAAGATTTTACATCTTTTAAAAGCAGTAATACCGAATTAAAATATATGTACTCGCAAAATAAGGTTGCCATGAAACACAAAGAATGAAGTAATTTTTCTTTTTTCATCCCACAAATAATTTTACAGTTTTACAACAAACATTAAGGCTCTTGGATGTTTAAAGAGGAAAAATAAAAAACATTTCCAAAAAGAACTGAAACTGTGACTGATCAATGGACACCATCAGTACTCGCCAGAGCCCAGTGACATGTAATGGGGGTCTGTTGGCGTTCTCCAGTGTATAAATAGAAAGGCATGCAGTGGTGTTTGACCGAAGCTCTTTACAGGGCCTTCCACACACAGCTTAGGCCATGTCTGCTTGCATTTTATAGACCTACACACCCTTCTGCACACAGATCTACACTATGGTGACAATGGACAATATAAGGGTACCTGCATGAGGGTGCAGGTCAACGTGCAGAACATCGCACAAACTTCCGTGCATTTCTGCTCCATATCTGCAACAATATCCACAATTTCTAACAGCAGTTTTCCGTGCGGTTTTGCTGCAGATTTCACCCTTCATTGGAAAAGGGCGAAACCTGCACAGAAAAAAAAAATCCGCAAAGAGTACACGGGATTGTGTAATCTCATACTTTGCTGGTACTACATTTTTTCCACACCTCCCTTGCTGGCTTGATTTTTTTTTCCCAATCACATTATACACTGGTCGTTTCCAGGGGTTACGGCGTTCCTACAATAAAGCAGCGGTGGTCGTGCTTGTACACTATAGAAAAAAGGCACCAGCCTCTCTGGTGGCACACTACTGCGGTCCCAGCCACCAGAGAGGAGGCAATATGGACAAATCACAATACATTACTAAGTGCCTCGTATTACCTTCCTCTACATAATAAATGCATTTTCAGAAGCGAGATGCAACTCCTATAAATCCGACTAAAACACTAAATATGGACATCTGGAGCTACCAAACAAGTCATGAAATGGAGAAGAACAAAGCTGGCTCCATGGCACATCCCCAATACTGCATGGTATACACAGTAACACATCATTGTTATTGCAAGACAAATCATAGAAGGGGTGGGGGGACGCCATTGGGAGGAGTGACGACTGGAAACAGAAACAGCAGGGATCTAAAAGGCTCATTCAGGAATTCACAACAGAGTTTCTAAAAAAGCACAGGACAAGAAAACACAAAAAGCAAAACAAAATCACAGACAAAAAAAAAAAAAAAAAAAGGTGCAACAGTGAAACTGCAGGCAACAACAAACACGAGTCTGGTGTGTGTACAAGTGAAACTGCAAACAATGGCTGGAGCAGCAGGATGGATACCACGCTCCCCCAGAGACATTTGATCAACACAGCCTCCCTGGACTGAAGTATCTGACGCAGGCGTTGCTTTAAGGTGGGATTTAGACGAACAAATGATTGTCCAGATTATCGCGAATGCTCGTTCCCGATAATCTGGCCATCAAAATGTGCCGCTGAACAAGCAAAACGCTTATTCATTGGGTGATCCTGTCGTTTGTGCAGGCACATTCGATGATCGTTTTTTGGCCAGTAGATCGTGCGGTCTAAACAGCGATCTGCTACCCAGAAACAATGATTCTGTATGGGGACGAGCCATGGCATTAGCGATCCCTCGTCCTCATACTGTGAAGGTGATCGCTGAACGTAAATGCGCAGTCTCCTTCACTGAGCGAGCAGTCGATTATCGGAAAGGAGTGCTTCCTTCCCAACAATTGGCCGCTCCATCGGCCTGTCTACACCTGCCTTTAATGAGGGCTTTTTACGCTGGTCCTTGATATACCCTGCAATGCTGAAATATGTACCCAATTTATGACAAGGTGCAGGCCTAATCATAAATTATAGGTGTACTTCCGGCAGCCCGTGCGCCTGGACTGAATTACACCAGCCCCTGACTGAAGTAGTTTTCACTCCTCTTTTATACCTGTTTCCAGGGGGTAAATGTCAGTAATCTGCTGGGGCTGATCGCCCGGTACCCATCTCTCCCAAGAGGCGAAGATGGCACAAAAACCCACTGACAAAATACTGCTGCACAGCGTCACATGAATGGGTCTTGTGACTTTTTTCTTTTACATGCTGGATTTTTTTCTCCCATCTAAAATTACAGATCTTTGACAGAAGTGACAAAAAGGAAAACCGATGCAAAATTAGCTTAACAGATGCTCAAAATAAAGGATCCATTTTTTTTTATTGTTTTTCTGATTTTATGACGGATCAGAAGAACGGGAAACAAAATGGTGACGTGAACCCAGCCTTAGGTCTCTTTCACACGGGCGTGTTGCGGGAAAATATGCGATTTTTCAGCGCGCAAATCGTTTTAATGCGTTTTTCACGCGTGTGTGAAAAATCGGCATGTTCGGTACCCAGACCCGAACTTCTTCACTGAAGTTCGGGTTTGGGTTGAGTATACTGTAGATTTTATTATTTTCCCTTATAACATGGTTATAAGGGAAAATAATAGCATTCTCAATACAGAATGCCAAGTAAAATGTGGATGGAGGGGTTAAAAAAAATAAAAATTAACTCACCTTATCCACTTGATCACGTAGTTGCGATCTCTTCTTTCATCATGTCGGCTAAAGGACCTGTGGTGACATCACTGCGCTCATCACATGGTCCAATCACCATGGTGATGTGACGTCACACCACAGGTCCTTTAGCCGTTAGCTCACATGATGGAAAAAAAAAAAAAAAACGCAACTACGCGATCAGGTGGATAAGGCGAGTAAAAAAATTTTTTAACCCCTCCATCCACATTTTACTAGCCATTCTGTATGGAGAATGCAATCATTTTCCCTTATAACCATGGTATAAGGGTAAATAATAAAGATCGGGTCCCGATCATCTCCTAGCAACCATGTGTGAAAAACCGCACCGCCTTCACACTTGCTTGCGATTTTCACGCAGCCCCATTCACTTCTATTTTTTACGTGAAAAATGCACAATATAGAGGTTGCTACGATTTTCACGCAACGCACAAGTGATGCGTGAAAATCACCGCTCATGTGCACAGCCCCATAGAAATGAATGGGTCCGGGTTCAGTGCGGGTGCAATGCGTCAATCTCATGTACTCAATTTTTTATTTTTTATTTTTTAAACGTGTGGAATCTGCAACAAAATCCGCACATAGCACAAGCAAATTTTTGCGCAGATTTGGTGTTGAAACGCAGTGAAAATCTGTTTGGAAAATCTGCATAAACTACACTGCTGTATGCCTATACCCTATACCCTTAAAGGTCATCCTGGAAAAGATAATGTTGACTTATCCTCAGGATCATCACTGTACACTCATCACTTGGCCTGTGACGAGGCTTCGGCGCTCAATGCCTCAGCTGATTGGCGGGGGTCCTGGGTGATCAGATCAGATACTGATGACGTATCCAGAGGATAAGTCAAATATCTTTTCTTGGATAACCCCTTCAAGTTGTATACACACTGGGGCACATTTATTAAGGGATTTGTGACCATTTTTAGACTAAAAATACTTACAAGTCCCCTTTTTAACCAGCCGTGCAACAATATTTAGTCGCATGTCCAGTTTAACGCCATGTTTGCCAGTTGAGCAGGACACGGGAGGGACTCCAGCCTCGGCAAATTTACTAACTTTTACGAGTGGGAACAGGCGTAAATGTTGGCAAAAAAACGACACCAGCACAAGGGCTGCAACAGATTCACCTAATTTATGACGAGGTGCGCACACGAATTCTGGGGCAGCGCAAAGGGGAAACTAAGACCAGTAAATATGTGCAGTGTGCATTATGGGTGGATTTTTGAGTGGACTACACCAACAGCTCAGGAGATGAGATTTTCAAAACCTCATATACATGGTGCGGAAATTTTCTGTACAGAAATCGACCTGCAGTTCAGATTTTGAAATTCACAGCGTTTGTGCAGAGTTTCAGAGCAAATTATACCCTTTGCAATGAACGCCGTGAGATCTGAGCTCAAATCAGTGTAAAAAACCACAGGAAACCCACGCGGATTTTGGTTCAGAAATGCAACAAAACCCGCAGGAAAATATTCATAAACTGCACTGCTGCATCCATGTACCCTTATTTTTCAGGTTTTCTTTCCATTTGCGTGAAAACTGATGCACTCATTTCTGTGCAGCTGTCAACAGAATTACAATAAAACACTGAAGCAAAACTGAGGGAAAACAATATTTTTGCAGATCCCTACCAAGAAAATTGCTTTACTTCTAGCTTAAAATTGGCATATTTGAGAATACCCCTAGATCACTTCTGAGAGGAGCTTCATAAACTATGACAGAATCCCAAATTAGGCAAAACTGGTGAAGATCTCCTAGAGTCATCCTTCATAATTACTGACACTGATGAACACTCCCTGAAAGGCATCTTGAGAGTCTTTATCCCCTTACGTATCACTCCCCTGGCTAGACTCCTTGCTTGCCTTGTGTTCCTCCCCTTCAGTAACCATCAGGATTAGCTCCCTTCCGGTTTACACATACACAATGGCTCAAAGCTATAAATACTCAATAGTCTGGTCAGACAGGGTGGGTGTGCGGTATCCAAATTCTCCTCCTCTCCAGGGGGTCTCTAGGGAAACTCGGCCTTCTAATTGTGGGAAACAGCTGGCAGGACATCAGGTTTCACCTTAAAGATAGCTGCAGGCCGGTCTATTGTGCAAATTAAATTTTACAAAGGCACCGGGTAACCTAGCCAGGATTAAATATTAAGCCCATCTATCCCCTCACAAGTATCACTGACAGGATTACTGAGACATGACACATAACCAACCAATTCAGTGTCATACTGTGTCATCACTGAAAAAGTTATAAATGATTGAAATCTTTAAAAGGGGGTTATCCAACCCCTAAAACGCCTCCCCATATGCCCAGACCCCTCACAGAGGTTGTACTTACCTGGCTCCCTGGCACCCGCGACGCTTCTGATGGCCGCCGCTGCATCTCCCCTACACACGGATGAAAACATCTGGCATTGGGGGTGCAGCCGATAACAGGCCACAACAGGGAAGAGCTGTGATGCTAGGGAGGTTCATCCCCGTCGCGGCCTACTAATGTTTTCATCTGTGCGAAGGGGAGATACAGCGGCGGCCATCAGAAGCGTCGCGGATGCCAGGTAAGTACAGCGGCAGCTGTGCAGGCATCAGAAGAGACAGGGGTGCCAGATAAGTACAACCGCTGCGAGGGGCCCCGGAGTATGAGTAGGCATTTTAGAGGTTGGATATCCCCCTGGTATTTACATACTGAGACCTATCCTCGGGAAAGATCATCAAAGGTCCGACTGCTAGGATCCCCACAGATCAGCTGTTCAAAGAGGTGACATCATGTCGCGAACGCTTAGGCCTCTTCCTAGGCCGCGTGATGTCACGTTCATCAGTCACAAGGCCCAGCTCAGCCCCATTCAAGTAAGCGGGGCTGAGCTGCAATTTCAAGCACAGCCACTATACAATATACAGGGCTAAGCTTGGTTAGCAGAGAGAAGGCCACAGAGCTCACTGGGACATTGAGGCCTCCTCAAACAACCGATAGGCAGGGGTGCCGGGAGTCAGACGTCTGCAAATCTTATATTGATCCGGAGGATAGAGCATCAATAAAATCCCAGAGAACCCTTTTAAGCAGATATGGAAGCCAAAATCAGGAGTGGAATCATAAAAGAAGAGAATGCATAAAGGGCAGATACGACTTCTTTTTGATTTAACTCCTGGTTTTGGATTCCAAAACTGTATCAAAAAACCTGACGGGTGACCATATCACATGGATGGTCACACACATTAATGTCTTTTGGAGCTGATGATTTTGGTGGGATTCTCATACAGTCATATGTATATGGTGGTCCTCCTGACTCTCCCTCGATCCCCCAGAGTGGAGCACTGCCTCCTCAAACAGCTGATTGGTGGGGGGGGGGGAATCTAGGCGTCGGACCGCCGCCGATCAGATATTCAGATATTGACGACCTATCCTGTGGATAGAACATCAATATAAATCACTGCACAACCCCTTTAAGCCTCTGCCAGACGGAGTCTGGAATCTCCTTCTCCCCTCTGCTGAGACAGGCGCGCATGTGTACGTGGGTATCGGGATAAATAGCTGTCAGCCGAATGTGCGACTCCGATAGGATCCATAAGGGTACAGCGGCTTTTCCACAGTAGAACTTGATGTACCATCTTGACGTGGTGAAGAAATCTGCATAGAAATAATCCACGGTCATATGGACGACAGCGCGCACAAAAATTGCCATGTGTACAAACCCTTTAGGTATGGCCGCATGTGGCATGGCTGCTGCAGATTTTCCACAATAGAAGATTCCCAACTTATCTGGTCGAAATCAGCACCAGCAAAATTGCTTTGATTTTGGTGCAGAAATGCCACAGTTTTGCCGCCGATTTCACCCTCTTCATTGCAAAGGCCGAAATCTGTAAAAATAGGAAATCCTCATTGTGGAAACTTTCTGCAGCAGGTGGATGAGCTGCAGAGAAAAAAAAAATAAAAATCTCATCCACATTGCTTCTACTGTAAATTCTGGAGATTTTCTGCATGGAATATGGCTCCAGAATATCTGTATTTATGCCACACGTGGCCGTATGTACTTTTATGCAAGATCAGACTGTCAATTTCACCTATATACCATATGTGTCGTGACAAACTGTGTTTAGTTCAGCGATACGATTTATTAACTAAACGTCTCAACTGGTACAAAATGCTCAGCTCCAGAAACTTCCAGTTTAGGTAAGAACGCAGTGCACGGTGATGAATTATTTCAGTAGTACCACGTATTTTCACACCTGGACATTCTTAGAAACTGAAATAGGCACCATATAAAGAGAAAAAGTCATTTAATCCCCTCCTCCACAGCCAGCAGCCTTCAAGGCCTCATTTTCATAGGTCATTAGAGGTGAACCTAATCACTGATTGCTTGCACCATACAGAACGGTTGTGCATTAATAAAACGAATTCCATCAGGTTATAAAGTATACAAAAAAAAAACTGACAGTAGGATAAGGAAGAGTTAAGGGGTGCACCTAGACGTCAGCAAATCCTGAGCAGGGGACAAGCGTCATCCTGATCCTATAATAAGGAGCAGCAGATGTCAGAAGAAGGGACCTTATGGACAGAGCAAACAGGTTACGGGTGCCCTAACAATTCCAACATAGAACGCATTATCTGGGTGTAATATATATATATATATATATATATATATATATATATATACACACATACATATATATTTTTTCCAATATGTATGCAAATATCAAGAAGTAGTCCTTCATTTAATTATAGCAATCGTCTGATCCGGTGGCTACATGCACCCTTTCTGCTCACTCTGTGATATCAGACAGCTCATTATCACTATCCAAGCTCTCCATATGCCTGTACGTTGCAGGAAGTGCAAATAAGGGTCCTTTCACACTTGCGTTCTGAGGATCCGGCAGGCACTTCCGTCCTGCCGGATCCGTCAGAACGCAAGTCACCTGAAGCATTAGAAGACTGATCAGGATCCTGATCAGTCTTGAGTGCTTTCAGGTTACTATGGCAGCCAGGGCTACTAGCGTCCTGGTTGCCATAGTAGGAGCGGGGAGGCGGCATGCTTACATTCCGTGCGGCTCCGGGCGCTCTGAATGACGTCAGAGCGCCCCATGCGCATGGATCACGTGATCCATGCGATCACGTGATCCATGCACTGGGCGCCCTGGCGTCATCCTGGGCGTCCGGGAGCCGCACGGAATGTAAGTATGCCGCTCCCCGCTCCCTGCTACATTTTACCATGGTAACCAGGACTTTAGCGTCCTGGCTGCCATAGTAACCAATCAGAAAAAGCTAAATGTCGGATCCGGCAATGCGCCGAAGCGGCGTTTAGCTTAAGGTCGGATCGGATTAATGCCTTTCAATGGGCATTAACTCCGGATCCGACCTGCGGCAAGTGTTCCGGATTTTTGGACGGAACAAAAAGCGCAGCATGCTGCGGTATTTGCTGCGTCCAAAAAACGTTCCGGTCCTGAACTGAAGTCATCCTGATGCATCCTGAACGGATTTCTCTCCATTCAGAATGCATGGGGATGATCCTGATCAGGATTTTTCCGGCATAGAGACCCGACGACGGATCTCTATGCCGGAAAAGAAGAACGCAGGTGTGAAAGGGGCCTTACATCACAGTAGGCACAATATAAGAATGGCCTTTTCGGTTACCTGCACACATTTAAAAACAGAATATCCACAGATTTCTCTGCGTTTCTGCAGCAATAACCACGTTACTTGTGGCACTTGTTGTGGATTGGATGCAGATTTGAAAATCCACAGGAAAAACAAACAAAACAAGAAATAAAAACACAATTGATACACTGCGATTTCTAAGCAGGTCAACTTCCACATGGAAAAAAAAATATATAAAATATCAAGGTGAATCTGAGATTTGTCTAATCTCACTCATTATGCTGGTACTGTATTAGGGCTCATGCACACAGCCGTTGCCTGACTGTGCCCGTAATGCGGCCCACAAACAGCAGATTGGCAATATTCGGGCACTGGTCATGTGCACTCCACATCCACTCTCACTTGAATGGGTCTGGAACGGAGGCACTGAACCCCACGGAAGCACAACAGAGTGCATCCGTGGGGTTTCTCTCCATGCCTCCGCACCACAAAATAAAAAAATTAGAACATGTTTTATTTTTTTGCAGTACAGACGGATCACGGATACATTCAAGCTGAATGGGTCTGGATCTGTCTGTGGAATCCGCACGAATGTTGGCCGTGCATTGGGGACAACAAATTGCAGTCCCCAATGCACGGAACGGCTGAACAACGGCCGTCTGCATGAGCCCTTACTCTGCAGTTGTTTCCATATACGAAAGACCTTGTGTAATGCCTAGTGGATGCCCTTACACTGTGATTGTATAGCATATAGATCACTGCCCACATTAAGAGCTCATGCATACAACCATATTTTGGGTACACATTCTATCAGTATTTTTAGCGGATAGTACATGGACCCATTAATTTCTACGGGGCCACTAAAAATGCCATCTGTGTGGCCATTACACAAATTATAGAACATGTCCTGTTCTCATTCATTTTGCGGACAAGAATAGTCAGTTCTATTAGGAAAATGTGGCATGCACGTGACCGGTATCCACGATTTATGGACTGTACAATACACACCATCACATACATACAGATCTGACATCTCAATCACCCATCATGATTATGTCAGTTTTTGCCCTTGGAGTGTCTTCTGTATTCCACTGCTATGCTGTAAAGGGATTTCAAGAGCTTCTCTTACCAATGGTCAGAGCTATCTGTGTTCTGTCAGTGGTTTTCACTGACCCATAGACTTCAATGGGTGAGTTTGGTCTGCCTCACTGACACGTCTTCGTTGTTTTAACACTGACCCATGGTCACTGGAGAAGAAGGAGGTGTGAATAAACACATGAAACTCAATGGAAATGTGTGAGGCCAGTGGACAATGGAAATGTGTGAGACATGTGAACGAGGCCTTATTCTGTAAGTAACGAACCAGTCTTGCCAAGTGCAAATAGTAATTCCCAACGTGATGGAACTGGAAGGTCTGATCTCAGTGGTGGTCAGAGGATGGTCCGATGCGTCACTGAATGTCAGACTGAACTGAACAACACAGGATACACTTTAAGGGGGTACAAGGGTACTCCAGGACCACAATATTGATAATCATGGCTTACCCAAAGTATCGGTTATCAAATTAGTGTGGGGGGGGGGGGGGGGAGAAATTAGCCAATTGACGGGGCCTCGATGCCCTACATGGAATACATTGATTACTAGAAGCAGCTCCATACATTTGGCACTAGCTGTGCAGGAGATTGCAGCTCCATCCCATTCAAGTAAATTAAAGGTATCAGGAAGAGAACAAGCAAAATAAAAACAAAAATAATTAAAATCCCGAAGCAAACACAAAATAGCGGCAAGAATTCCTAGAACAGTTTATGGATCACTGTGACGTGAACATTAATACGACATTGTACTGCAATAAAACTAATGCTTCTTAATGATGGCTTAACCTTTGAGGTGTACATTCAGTGCTTTTAGAGGCAGCTAGCGAAGGGCAGGCAGGAATCAGAAATGCCTGGCACAATGCAGGTTTACATCAATGAACGAGCCAAGAATATCTTTGAATAAACAATGGCAGTACTGAGGAACTGGATGGCTCATCCTGCGGCTGGTGGCTAGCCAGCAAGGCGAGTCCGTGCCAGACAGCAAGTGGTTAACTTGTTTAGGAAGCAGCAAGAGGATGGAGGATCTGAGAGGGCAGGGAAATCGGCCTTAATCCGCTCATCAAAAGAGAAAGCAGAGTTCCCGCACCCTCTCCCTCCCAGGATCCCGCACCGCCTGGACAAAATGACAACCAGTTCCAAGAACGACAACCAACGCGCCATCTCAGCTATAATAAATGAAGCATAATAATAAATGAGGCCACCAATAGAGGAGTGAAAGTTATTTAAAACTATGGCGAAAATAGGCGATTTATGCGAGGAAAAAAATGCTTCTCGGCCTAGATCTCGACTAAGATCAAGTGCAGTATTCATTCTCATCAGTGGTTTATCCAGGGCCACAGAGACTGAGCAGGTCTGCACACAGAGTGGAAGCTTTCAGGTGTACACAAGTTAGGCTACATCCACGGTAAACCTATCCAGCAGAGAACATCTGCCACAGTTCACCAGATCGGGCCTAACCTGGTACTGCTATTCCCCATAGACTAGAACGGAATCCGCCTGTTTTGCGGCAAAACAATGGCTTCAGATGGATAGGAATCACTGCATGCTGCGTTTTTTTGTCTGGCCATAAACCGCCGCTTATATCAGAAAGTGGCCGGATCCCACTATAGTCTATGGGGTCCGGCAGTATCTGGTAAAGTCCATAGCTTTACCCTCAGTTCACACTTGCGCGTTTTACAGCGCGTTCGAACGCACTGTAAAACGCTCAACAGGAGAAAACTCATGTTTCCCTATGGGCATGGTTCTCACCTGAGTGTTTAACAGCGCGTTTGAACGTGCTGTAAAACGCCCTACGCTCAAAGAAGTTCTTGAGCTTCTTTGGGGCGTTTTGTCGCGCGTTTGCACCCATAGACTTCAATGGGAACGCGCGTAAAATGCGCGTTTAACGCGTTAAAGTGTAGATATGCCTTTTTCAACTGGTCTCCAGAGTCACGAACGCGCGTATGACGCGCGTTTCCCATTTGCAAAAACGCGCTGTAATACGCGCGACTAAAACACGCGTCTCAGAAACGCTCAGGTGTGAACCCAGGGTTAAGGTGGATTTATACTGCCCGATAATCAGGCAGATTATCGAGAACAAACATTCTTCTGAACGCTCGTTCCTACCTATCATCGCCGGTGATGCTAGGGAGGCTTGTTCCCATCGCAGCCTGCTATTGGGTGTAATTAAGGGTTTGGATAACCCCTTTAATTCTAGTAGTCCATGCCAGCAGAGGAACAGACTACCAGAGTTTCTGTAACCGTCATAGCTGATGACCACTGCACACTGCCGGA
Organism: Bufotes viridis; assembly: GCA_033119425.1. Classification (NCBI taxonomy): domain Eukaryota; kingdom Metazoa; phylum Chordata; class Amphibia; order Anura; family Bufonidae; genus Bufotes; species Bufotes viridis. Next base: position 117,923,007 of record CM065595.1, on the reverse strand, counting down.
TCCCCATTAACTATAAAGGATCAGACAGGGATCTGGTGGTATAAGATTCTTCCACACAAGCGAGTTTTCCATCCGGTTATGACGTGTGTTGCGAACAGATAGCATCCGGACTGAATCCCGATTCCCGACCCATTCATTTCAATGGTGCTGTGTACCTAAGCGTTTTTCTTTATCACTGATCTTCTCTGCATTCGGCAAAAGGCGCTGCATGTTCTATATTGTGCGTTTTTCCCACAACCATGGCCCCATAGAAATAAATAGGACTTGCGTAAGAAACAGAAGACATCCGGATGTAATGCATTTTTTGGGTGCTATAAGTGTTCAGTGTAAGGGCCTATTCACACGACCGTATTTTTGGTCCGCATCCAATCCGAATTTTTTGTGGACAGGATGCAGGGCCAATTCATTGTAATTGCTGTCTGTGTGCTGTCTGCATCCGTATGTCCGTTCTATAGCCTGATAAAGCCTGATAGAACATGCCCTATCCTTGTCCATTTTGTGGACGTGGATCGGCATTGTTACAATGGGTCCAGAAAACATAAAATAAAATAATAAAATCACGGATGCAACACGGAAATCACGCTGTGTCATCCGTATTTTTTGTTGACTGCAAAATACACATGGCCATATGAATGTATCCTTAGGCTAGGGCTACACGGCGACATGTCACTGAAAAGTCACACGGCATTTTTGTAGTGATGCTGTCATCCATCGAAGCCGGATTTTTGAGCAACTGGTGGGTCGCAGTTGCAGTATGTTGCACTGCGATACCACAACTATCATTTCAAGTTGCGCGACTAGCTGTGCCTTTTTTGTCGCATGTAGCCCTAGCTTTTATCTTCCGTTTTTCCTTCATGCGCATGAAAAACGCATCAAAAACTAAATCACATCCACACGGAAAAAACACTGAACGCAATGAAACAAAACTAATTAAACTTGTGTGCGAAACCATCAGTTTTTTCTCTGCACAGTATGTATATGCATAGGGGAAGCGGAAGGGAGAGTTGTTGGCTGTATAATCGTTCGGTATGACCACCTATAGGGTTTGTATTCCTGTGATTTGATCTACATTACAGGTTGTTGTTGGACTCAAAGCACAAGGAGGGCAGCCAATGTTCCTTACCAATTATCCACTGTGGTCACTGAACGCTTCTCCCCGTCCAAAGTTCGGTCTGGATCCTAAAGTTCATCAGACATTTCTAAGGCCAGGAATGCTGCTGTGCGTCTTTACCCAGCAAGGTCGTGGCCCTGGCCATGATTTTTCTTGCTGAATACAACCAACTCTATAGATGGCCTTTATGATATGGGCTGACTGCAACCGCCCCCATCATTCAGAAACAATAAGCTAGTTGTGGGCTACATAAACAAACCAACGTGGCAGGCAAACAGCTCATGTCCCCACGGGTGGGAAATGTAAGGGTATGTCCACAGAACCATCAAGTATCTGAAGGGAAAGATTTATAGACAATTGCATGGATGTTTATTTGCATGGCTATCACCAGTAAAACGCTTGTTAGTTGCAGTAAATCCTGAAACGACAAATTGTGGTTAAGACCTGACATTTGCTTAATGAGAGGGGTCAAGGCATTCAAATAGGAGATCCACCGTTCTCCTTATTCCTATGCAAACTGCATGCCCTGAAACAAGACGTCACAAAAACATCTCACAAATATTCCTGCACCGAGTAAATAAATAAAAGGAAACATATTGAAAGAATGTAACAACTCAAGAAAGCACAAACCATATAAACTACCTGATGGAAATGTGATAACACACATTAAAGCAAACTAATGTGAAACAGGGCACTAACATTACCCTGACTGTATATCCACCACCGCATGGAGATTAAGTTTTTTTTTATTAAAGGCAGCCTTCTACAATTTTGACTGTAAACATATGTCTTTACCAGCTGCTTGATTTGGCGTGAAAGGCTGCCATCCACACAAGCAGACTGGCACGCACACGAGGCAGCCGAATGCTGGAGCATAATATTTGCTTCAGCCAGATGAGTGGAAAGCAAAATGAAAAAAAAAAAATAAAAAATATATGAAAATTAAAAAGCTTAAACACAATAGTCAAATGATGCATACATGTAAATATAAGCATAGCTTTGTTTATTTTAACCCGTCCCAAACCTTTAAAAGCAAATTTTTTTTTTTTTTTTTTTTCTTATTATTACAATTTTCATTAGGGGCTCAAGTTCCAGCATAGCCACAAGGACCATGTAGGGTTCATCCACATGTACCAGACATTTTAGCAGGAAAAATCCTCTCTGGTTTTTGCTGCGTTTCTGTAGCAGAAACCGTAATAAATACAGTATATATTGCATTGGTTTTTTTGCCACAGAAAAATCCAGCGGACTTCACCCTCTTCATAGCAAAGGGTGAAATCCACGGAGGAGATCGGCAGCATAAACGGACATTGCTACAGATTTCAAATCTGCAGCGCAGGTCAATTTACTCTGCGTTTTTGTAAACAGCGTGTGGATGAGATTTCTTAAACTGTCATCCACTTTGAAGGTACTGTACAATGCTGCGGATTTGCCGCATGAAAATCCGCGACTGCAAAGCCAGGGACGTTTGAGCCCGGCTTTAAAGAGAAACTGTCATCAACTTTATGCTGCCCATACTAACGGCAGAATAAAGTAGAGAGAGGTGAGTTGATTTCAGCGGTCTGTCATTTATTAGTTAATAGTAAGTGGTTGTCGAGAACCAACATCACAATCATTGCAGACTGGGCCTCGAAAAGAGTCCCGGCCACCTGAGAAGAGTCCTCGTTATTCATGGATTCCTGCTCTCCTGCCCACCTGCTGATGACTGACAGGCTTCTACCGAGTTTTCTCCCTTTCTCTCTAGGAGAGAACTGCCAATCATCAGCAGATGGGCGGTAAGAGAGCAGAAGAATAAAACCATGACTCTTCTCAGGTAGATTTGACTCTTTTCAAGGCCTGGGCTGCAATGATTTGATTATGGAAGTACCCCAGACATTATGAAGGGGTACACATGGCCATACTGACATTGGCCTCTCCTTTGTTTGACCTCTGTGGTTGGGTGAGGTATTTTTCTGCCCAAGGACAGACGTTGCTGATAGAAATGGCTTTGGGAGGGAATACGTTTCCCGCTCTTTATAAAAATCACCAAGGGAAGTTAAGTCTGCCCGGTGATTTGTCAGGGATTGGTCCAGGTGATTGTCCTATGAAGATCCCAGGGCCTCGGGTAAGGTTTGCCTGAGCCCTGGTGACAAACAGTGATTGGGCAGCTTTTAGTGGCGGGGGAATTATAAGGGTCCGAGCTCTGTGGGCTGGTCACCTTTGATCTGCACCTGCCTGTGGAGCCGGATTCTTCGTGCCCCTCCCACGCGCCCTATATAAGTGATGTCATAGTGATGAGTGGTTAATGGATAGTCATCCCGTGATGGGATGGACTTTCAGTTATATTTATGGTTAACTGAGCCTGAGTTTAGGACTGGGCTCACATGTGTTTTTAAATTATGAAGTAATGTTTAATAAAAGGCCTTTGGCCAGTTACCTCCTCTCTCTAGTACGCTTTAATTAAAGGTATGGTATGCAATTATATCTGATGTGTACCAGGCGGATGTGTCATGTATTGCCATGATGCTGGTTCTCAGCAACCACTTACTTTTAGCTCATGAGTGATACGCCGCTGAAATCAGCATTTCTGTCACTATTTCATGCTGCCCTCAGTAAGGTCAGCATAAAGTTGATGACTGGTTCCCTTTAGAGCATCTGTGTGCATGATCAACCCTATTAAAACCAGGAATGTTGCCTGGTAGGGTTGATCATGCGGATTAAAACAATACCTTTCTTTTGTCTGTATGTTGAATCGCTGCAGTTAGGACTGTCACACGAATGATACGGATTGGCTCAGGGTGAGTTCAGTGAAACTCGCACCATTTTGCAAGCAAGTTCAGTCAGCTTTGTCTGCAATTGCGTTCAGATATTAATTTTTTTCCTCCCGGGTGCAATCAGTCTTTATGCGTTTTTCACACGCGTAAAAATACAAAACAAAAAAAAAAAAAACCCTGAAGATTTACAAACAACATCACCTAGCAACCATCAATGAAAAACGCACTGCAACTGGATGCAATGCGTTTTTGACTGAAGCCCCATTCACTTCTATGGGGCCAGGGCTGTGTGAAAAAGCACGTCTATAGAACATGCTGCAATTCTCACGGAATGCAGAAATGATGCGTGAAAAACAACGTTCATGCGCACAGACCCATTGAAATGAATGGGTCAGGATTCGGGTGCCATGCGTTCACTTCAAGCATTGCACCCGTGCGGAAAAAAAAATCGCTCGTGTGAAAGGGGTCCTCCTTACCCCTTTTTTATTTATACATGAAGGAGAGAGTTCCAGCACTAAGATGGAATCAATAGTTAAAAATGTTAAAGAAAATTCAAGATTGCCATGGATGACAAATTGTCTAGTACCTTTGTCCCTGACATACACACGCCCGCAGGCGTCTGAACTCAGATGTCACTGCTGGAGACGTGGCGAAGGTGGTTTATTTACGAAGACAGGAGTAGTACACGGGAGGAGAACAGCTGGAGTAATACAAAGCAGAGTACTGGCAGCCGGCCCTCGTCACCATTATATAAATAAACCGCAACCTTAACCTTTCCAGATACAGGTAGATGGAAATTACGCTGCAATACACCTTGGCCGCAAGGAAAGCGTTAATCCAAGTACAGCTGCACGTCACGTACTGTACAGTCTGAGAGCAGCTGGGACCATGAACGTACATTTACCCTGATAAAAGCCTCCGGAGAGCCTGGGCCTTACACACATTACCATGGAGACTTCAGCTGCTGCCCTGACATCCGCTTGTTGTCTCCCCTTTCAAGCTTTGAGAGCCTCATTTACGTAAACACAGGGCGGCCGAGAGAAGACGCGAGGTAAAAAAGCTGCGGCCATCGAGCACAAATTCGCTTTACTATACCAGGCTGCAAGATTTCCCCATTATCCCAATCATTGTACTGGTAATTCCTTCATGGAAGAAAGAGGCAGGTGTGGTATCGAGGTTTACATGGCCAGGAGCGTCCATGTTTGTCAGGTCCCGCAGGTTTGGAAAATTAGCACAGAAAAATGAGGCAATTAATTTTATCAGCTTTACAGAAGCAGTAAATACGTAGTCACCGCTTTTACAGCCCAGATAGACAACTTTTATGGCCTATAAACCTACCATAAACCTCCCATCCTCCTCACCTTCTCCACACAGTACAAGAATAACGGCTCCTGCACATGGCGGTATTATAGCTCCATGTACATTTACATGTGCATCAGATCGGACAATTACAAAACTGTTTTAGGGCTCATGCACACGACCGTAGTTTTGCTCTGCATCTGAACTGCATTTTTTCCACATCGGATGCAGACCAATTTATTTAGAAAAAAAAAATATAGAACATGTCCTATTCTTGTCCATTTTGCAGACAAGAACAGCCAGTTGTTACAGAGGGCAGGATGTACCGATCGCAAAATGCCGAACGCACACATCCAGAATCCGTATTTTCTGGACCTGCAATTTGCAGATCACAAAAAAGGCTACACCAGTGTGCAGGGCTTTCTTGAGCTCCCAGGATGTGATCCAATCCCAGCGCTGGCTTTGGAAAAGTCTTACTTAAAAGGGGTTTAACTAACTTAAGTGTTGCTTACAGCCTGCGTCTGCTATGGACAGATTCATACGTACCTGCGCCCTGCACTGACTCACGTGTGTCCATCTCCTGTTCCCTGGCTTATTTACTTTCAGCCGGGCACGGTCACCTGCTCCACTACCACCAATAACTGGTTTTAGCAATGATATGTACACATGAGCCACCTCGCAGGACCGAAGCTGCTGGGACAGGCAAGTATGAATCGTTCAATAGCAGAAGTAGGCAATATCCGAAAAAGGACAATGATGACCTATCCTCATGAGTCTGAGTCCCGGCACCCCCGCTGATCAGCTGTTTCAGGGAGTCACGCTCATCGGAGCTCTGGTGAGTGCAGCCGACTCCTTCAGCTTCCCAAGCACAGAGCTGTACATTGTATAGTGGCTGTGCTTCGTACCGCAGCTCAGTCCCAATCACAAGTAGCAACTAGGCCATGTGACCGATGTACGGTGATGTCACATGGCCTAGGAAAAGGCCGCAACACTCATGGAGCGCCGGGCTCCAACAGCCGATTAGTGGGGATCTCGGGTGTTGGACCCCCGACAATCTGATGTTGATAACCAGGGTTGCACCACCAATGAGGCCAGGTAGGGGCAAGAGGGGGCAGCAGAAGGGTCCTGGGCAATGAGCCCTTTCATTGTGGAAAAGCTCATCTCTACATATTCAACTGCATTGCTGTACTCAGGACAGCAATACAGTTGAATGCTGCAACGGCAGTGATGTCTTCCTAGCCCACCGGTTCCTCTAATAGGCCTTAGTCCTAGCTCCTGTAGCCCATCAGAGGCCGATTCTATCATTATCACGCTGCCTGGGCCAGGCAAAAATGAACCTTTTGGGGATGGATTTTGACGTAAAAAAATGCTGATAATGTCAGACATTAGCTCTGAGGAAATAAGGAAATGTCCTTTTCTATTCACAATGAGGCCTTCATGCATAAAACCAGTGGAGCAGATTTATCCAAACTGGTGTAAAATAAAACTCAGATTCCACCTTTCATTTTTCAGGGCTTCTTTGGAAAATGAAAGCTAGAATATGATTGGCTGCTATGGACAACCAAGCTAGTTTTCCTTTAGACCAGTTTAGATAAATTTCCCCCCAAATGCTCCTAGTACTTCTTTCATGCTTAAACCAACTTTACAAAGTTGAGAACTATAATGCGACTACTATGCATAACATTTGTGTGCACATTTTTATGCAAAAGACCCATTGTGTGAACGAGTGATTAGGCTATTAGGCCTAATTCACACGTCCGTAGTGTTTTGCGGATCCGCAACACACCTTGCCACCAGCCCTATAGAGATGCCTATACTTGTCCGCAATTGCAAGCAAGAATAGGACATGCTCTATATTATTGCGGAGCCGGCGGCCGGAAGATCGGCGCCGCGCTCCGCAAATGCGGATGCAGAGAGCACAGTGTGTGCTCTCCGCATCCATCACATCCCCATTCAAAATGAATGGGACCGCACCTGTTTCGCAAATTTGCGGAACGGGTGCGGACGAACATTGCGGACGTGTGAATAGGGCCTTAGCCTGCCATCACTTAGGCCTCTGTATGATGGAAGACTGCTCCTGTTTTAGGACAGCTTGCGGGTGCTGCCCTGTGGCATGATACAGGTCGAGGCCAGACGGATATAGTGACGGATCTCAATACCGGAATTAACAACGCAAGTGTGAAAGTAGCTTTAGGTTTGCGTGAATTAGGCCAGATGTCTGTGTGGATTCTACTGATACTCTGTCAGGACAAGAGAACCCCTGCTGATCTATTAAAGGGGCGGTCACTGTGTATTAACTTTTACAAATAAGTTACACTGTGGATGGCATGAGTAACCAGCGCGTGTGCAGTACCATGAGCACCGTTAATAGGGGCCCCTAATGGACAGGTCTAGCCATGTGTTAGAACAGAAATAATCACGGATGAATCACTGAGCATCTGATCATGGATTTCATCACCGATGCATGAATGAGGCCTAATAGATGAAAATCCAATCCAGCTTTCCTTAAAAAACGATTTCTTTATTGGTTTCTTGTATACGTAAAATCCATGGACAGTGTCAAAGTACACACAAGGTGACGCGTTTCGGGCTTACAGAATCATGCCCTTCGTCAGACCTGATGAAGGGCATGATTCTGTAAGCCCGAAACGAGTCACCTTGTGTGTAGTTTGACACTGTCCATGGATTTTACGTATACAAGAAACCAATAAAGAAATCGTTTTTTAAGGAAAGCTGGATTGGATTTTCATCTATGAATATACTGCAAGGACCTGGTTCAGGTCTTTCATCCGTGCTTCCAAAGTTAAAGGGTGGAGGTGAGCGCTGCAGCAATTTGTTTGTATGAGTATGAATGAGGCCTAAGGATAGTTTCACTCTCGCGGCAGGACGAATCCGACAGGCTGTTCACCCCGTCGGATCTGTCCTGCCGCTATTTCGCCGTGCCGCTGGACTGCCGCTCCATTCCCATTGACTATAATAGGGGCGGAGTTCCGGCACAGCACGGAGAGAGGACGCTGGACTAAAACTACCACATGTCCGACTTTTTATTAGTCCAGCGGCCTCTGCTGTGCACTGCCGTGCTGTTCCGGAACTCCGCCCCCGCCCCCCTATTGTCAATGGGGATAGAGCGGCAGTCCGGCGGCACGGTGAAATAGCGGCAAGACGGATCCGACAGGGTGAACAGCCTGTCGGATCCGTCCTGCCGCAAGTGTGAAAGTACCCTAAGGTCTTGTCCACATTTCCGTTTTCACTAATGGATGCTGACCACGTTTTCCATGGACAGCCAATGTACCCACTGATTTGAATGTGTCTGTTCACACATAATTCTTTTTGTAAGGGGCATGCACACGAACGGCCATGCCCATATGGCGACCTGCAAACAGCGGGTCCGCAATATATGGGCACAGGCCGTGTGCCGTCATCCACTTGAATGGGTCCGCAATCAGCAAGATGCGGCGTGCAGGCACCACGAAGCGCTTCCGTGGGATTTGGTCCTGCAACATGTTTCACTTTTTTTGCGGTGCGGACTGAACCCAGACCTAGTTGTATAGTGGAGGTTCTTGTCCACGATGACTATGATTCACATGTACGTCTCAATTATAAAATGGCAATCTAAAAAGTAACAAAAAAACTGATATTTTTCTCGCAATTATTATTTTTTTGCCTATGGTTCCAAAACGATCATTACTAGAGCTTAGTACCGGTTGGCATCACACTCAGGAACCAGAAAGTGACCTACAGGCCAGGTAACCTGACACACCAGCTGCCGGCAGACATGTAATACAGCACACACACACACGCGTTATAAGCACATATAGCGCCTACTAAATAACACGGCTAATCCAAACGCATCCAGAATAATCCCGACCCAGCGGGAGAGCGGCATGAAGGCAAACAGTGGCTCCTAGACCCAGGAGAAGGCATTTCATGGAAGGAGAATGCAGGGAGGGTAAACATTTACAGCAAGGGAGCTAATTTTAGGGTCATTAGCATGATGGAGAGTCAGGACGGGTTACAAATGAGCGCAGGGAATACATCAGGAGCTATTTGGATAGCCGTGCAGTCATTTCCTTTGTGGAAGTGTCCAGCTGACATTCTGGAGATGTTAGGTAGCGCTCCAGAGAGACTACTGAAAAGTTCCAGAACGCCGTGTTTCGTGGACATCCGGCACCGGCAGGTTAACAGGCTCACGTAAGAACCGTGCACTTTCTGCCCCCAAGGTATCTACATAAGGGAGGAATCACAATTACATTCCTATGGCATGAGCTTGCCGGATACTTCCATCATGCAATGTGCCAAATCTTTAGCAAGCCTTAAAGGGATATTGAATCCCAAGTCCGAAATGTTATCAACTGTTGCTAAATTGCTAGGCAGCGGAGTGCAATCCCTTGTTCTAAGGGGTAAGGCCCGCTTAATTCCAAAAACAGCACCATAGCTGACCATGGGTTGTATCTGGTATTGGCACTCCGCTCCTTTGAAGGTAATGCGGCTGAGCTGTAGTACCATACACAACCTGTGGACAGGGATGGTGCTGTTTTTGGGAAGAAAAAAATAAAATAAAATCAAAAGCAGCAATGTTTTTATAGTTCCGGAGAACCCCTTTAAGGTCCTTCCATGGAATTACCGACAGGAAGTCCCAGACAAATGTCTGCCCACATGGCCACTGCTTCAACTTGCAGATGTCAAGTTGTAGGAACCTCCAGAAACTTTTGGGGGGGGTCAATGGGTCAGGTATGGATGTAGCAGAGATGTATGACAAATGACAAACTTAGCTCTGCTACACAGACCAACATCAGACACACACACACCATGCTCTAGAAACATCTTGCAAGGTAATACCCCAGAGAGGGTCAATTAGAATAGGCAACATGCACAACACAAGACAGCCTGGCAATGAAATGCACTGGTACAGCAAGCAGAGACGATGCCCATCCGCTACAGACGCACATGGAGCGTGCACACTGTGCAGTATACATACAAAGTAACGCATCACAACGAGAGCGGCGCAGTGGCGGCTCCCCGTGTTCTTACCTCCGTTATAACGGGGATCCTCCTAATCTCGGGTCACCGCAGCCCCATCCTCTCCGCTACTAGCTGCATTCAAGCCAAGGGAACAGACCCAGCTGCTTTGAGAGGGCGAGAGGGAGGAGCTACGCGTGGCCCCGCCCCCGGGGAGGAGCCGGAGTGGGGGGAAGTCTGGGATCCTTGTTAACTCCTGCAGAGCAGACACAGCCTGGACTGGTGAGAGGCAGACGTCACCAAAAATGTTAGAAAGTGAAATGTAGCAGTAAAAAACACAAATAAAGAAGCAAAACGATTCACATTAGTATTGTAATGCCATGTTTTATGTCTGTCCCATAATATCACATATCAATTATAAGGCTACGGCTACACGGAGACTTCTTGTCGCAGAAAAGTCCCACAACATTTTTTATAATGATAGTCAATGGGGTCGCACTGCCACATGCTGCAACACAAGAGTCTCAAAAAATCCACGTTGGACTTTTGCGCGACTGTCGCATCGCAGTCGCAGCCTGTTGCACGTCGCAGTTGCGACACCATTGACTATTAGGGTACGTTCACACGACGACATTAAGTCGCGAGACAAACAGGGCACAACTTCACTGCAACATTTGTCGCGCGACATTTTGTCACACCAATGTTGCGCGACAATTTTTAGAATGGGAGTCTATGGTGTCTCATTGCGACATGCTGCGACTGCGACGCGACAGTCGCAGAAAAATCCATCTTGAATGGATTTTTTGCAACTGTCGCGTCGCAGCATGTCGCAATGCAACACCATAGACTCCTATTATAAAAATTGTCGCACGACAATAGTGCGACTTATTGTCGCGCAACAAATGTCGTCATGTGAACATACCCTTATTATAAAAAATGTTGCGCAACATGACTGCCGTGCGACACATGACAGTGTAGTTGTATCCCGTTTGTTGTAAAGACCTTCTCTTCTAATACATGTCAGATGGGAATAACATTGGATTCCATTTTTTGGGGGCTGTCACAATTGTGACTCCTGGTGACTGTCACATCATAGACATGTTGGGTCACTAAGGCCTCGTTCACATTTCCGTGTCAGTATTACGTATATGTGAAAAAAGAGTCCTTATTCAATCCGTGAAGATGTTCGTGAAGGATCTGTGGTTTGTCTGTGAGTCCGTTTTTACCCATTGTGTCTCATTCGTAATCCACCGACGTTGCTCAGCTGAAAATTAATTTCAAGAGCATTTCCGTTAAAAAACGGATGCATCACGGATGCCATCCGTGTTGTGTATCTGTGATTTTCATGTACCCATAGACGTCAATGGGCGTGTTTGCTCCCACGGACCAAGTAGAGCATGCCTCCGTTATTTTTTTACTGACCCGGTCAGTAAGAAAATTCTGAAATGTGAACAGACACATTTAAATCAATGCGTACATGTGCGGTCTGTGAAAAATGGAAATGTGAACAAGGCATTAGGGTATGTTCACACTAAGGTTCTTTTTTCACGTGGATTTTGGCACAGATCCGTCATCCAAAAACCACATCTGAAATGCTTGTAATTCATCTGCATAGAATTAAAAGGGAAAACCGGTGGTTAATTCATTTCGTTACTTTTTTTGTTTTTTATCACTTGTGGTTTTATAAACCACGCTGCAGAAAAAAGAAATGATGTGTTCATTCTTGATGTGGATTTCACGTGAAATCAGTGTCCTGGATTAAACACCACCTCAAAACCATGTCAGATTAAAAACCGCATCCTAAAAAAATACAAGAGGAATCAGGAAGCGGATTCCGCATCAGTTTTTTTTCCCGCACAGTGTAAACATGCCCTAAATCTACAGCAGTTTAGAACATCATTTTTTTTTTTTTCTTTTTTTTCTGGACATCTTAGGGTGGGTTCACATCAGCGTTATGGATAACCATGTTATAACTGAAAATAACGGAATCCATAAGACGAAAGTCAAAACGGAAGCCTTTAAGAGGCATTCCGTTTTGATCCGTCATAATAGAAGTCTGTGAGAATCATAACGGATCCGTCTGGTTCCCTTTATGCAAGACGGAAAACAAAGTTCTGTCAACAGGACTTTTTATTCCGTTCTTCATAACGGAAACGGGACTGATCCGTTATGATCCCCATAGACTTCTATTATGACGGAAAAATTCCGTCATAATACAAGTCTATGGGTAGCATGACGGATCTGTCCTGTTTCCGTTATGCAGGACTGGACACCTGCATAATGGAAACCAGGACTGATTCGTTATGCTGCCCATAGACTTGCATTATGAAGGATCAAAACGGAATGCCTCTTAAAGGCTTCCGTTTTGACTTCTGTCTTATGGATTCCGTTATTTTCCGTAATAACGGAAAACCATAACAGAATCCATAACGCTGATGTGAACCCACCCTTATCCAAAAATCCCAGACCACAAACATTTCTATGGAAATATTGAAAAAAGATAAAGATTACAAGTAATATATGTCTATTAGGGTTTATGCATAGAGATGTCGCAAACATAAAATTTTCCGTTCGCAAACGGCGAACGCGAGTTTATGCAAATGTTCGCGAACGTGCGAACAGGGCGAACCGCCATAGACTTCAATAAACAGGCGAATTTTAAAACCCACAGGGACTCTTTCTGGCCACAATAGTGATGGAAAAATTGTTTCAAGGGGACTAACACCTGGACTGTGGCGTGCCGGAGGGGGATCCATGGCAAAACTCCCATGGAAAATTACGTAGTTGACGCAGAGTGTGGTAAGTTGAATTCGCAATGCGATTAATACAGGTTATAGTATTCGCATTGCGATTACAACTTAGATCTGAGTTCCTAATGGTTGTATTGCTAGAATTGACGAATATAACGAATATAGCGCTATATTCGTTATCTTCATTATATTCTAGCAATACAACCATTAGGAACACAGCTCTAAGTTAAATTCGCAATGCGATTAATACAGGTTATTTTAATTGCTTTGCGATTACAAATACTTCAGAATGAATCTAAGATGGATGCTGTCCTTACTTTTTGATAGGAGGTGGGAGGGTCTGGGAGGGAGGGTATGCTGCTGATTGGCTGGAATGTGTCTGCTGACTGTGAGGTACAGGGTCAAAGTTTGCTCAATGATAAAGTATAGGGGCGAACGCGAACATCGCATATGTTCGCCCGCCGCGGCGGACGCGAACAAGCTATGTTCGCCGGGAACCGTTCGCTGGCAAATAGTTCGGGACATCTCTATTTATGCACACAGTCCTTATTATGCAACGATTTTCCGCACAGATTTTCATATGGAAAATCCGCAGTGTGACACAGTACCAGCTAGGAGATTTTCAGCATGGCTATTCACCTGCCTTGTGGATATTAAAGTCCACAGTATGTCAATTGTTTGTGTGGATTTTTAATGCAAATTTCTCTTTTTGCAATGCAAAGTCTGCAACAAAATATGCAAGTAATAGTTGTAGATTTTGGTGCGGATTTAGTGAGGAAACACAGCAAAAAAAAAAAAAAACGCACGGAATGCACGGAAAATCCTCATAGACTTCACTGCTATGTGCATGTAGCCTAAGGTTCCCTACTAGTGTTAAGCGAACTTGTGTTTTCAAGTTCGACGTACAAGGTTCAGGTGATCTAAGAATTCTGTTAGGCCCCTTTCACACGGGCGTGATTTCCGCGCAGGTGCAATGTGTGATGTGAATGCATTGCACCCGCACTGAATCTGGACCCATTCATTTCTATGGGGCTGTGTACATGAGCGGTGATTTTCACGCATCACTTTAGCGTTGCGTGAAAATCGCAGCATGCTCTACTTTTTGCGTTTTTCAAGCAACGCAGGCCCCATAGAAGTGAATGGGGCTGCGGGAAAATCGCAAGCATCCGTAAGCAAGTGCGGAGGCGGTGCGATTTTCCCGCATGGTTGCTAGGAGACGATTGGGATGGAGACCTGATCTTTATAACCATGTTATAAGGGAAAATAATAAAGATCAGGTCTCCATCCCAATCGTCTCCTAGCAACCATGCGGGAAAATCGCACCGCCTCCGCACTTGCTTACGGATGCTTGCGATTTTCCTGTATTTTTCTGTATTTAGAATGCTATTATTTTACTTTATAACCATGTTATAAGGGAAAATAATAAAGTAAAATAATAGCATTCTAAATACAGAATGCTAAGTAAAAATGGCAATATAGGGTTAAAAAAATAAAATAAATGAACTGACCTCCTCTAATTGATCGTGTAGTTGCCGGTCTCCTGTTCTGTCTTCAGCTGGGGGGGGGTAAAGGACCTTCGGTGATGTCACTGGGTCACATGGTCCAATCACCTGTTTCCAAGATTGGACCATGTGACCCAGTGACATCACGGAAGGTCCTTACCACCCCCAGCTGAAGACAGAACAGGAGACCGGCAGCTACGCAATCAATTGAAGGAGGTGAGTTAATTTTTTTTATTATTTTTAACCCTCAATCGCTCTTTTTACTTAGCATTCTGTATTTAGAATGCTATTATGTTATAAGGGAAAATATACAGAATACTCAACCCGAAACCGGACTTCGGTGATGAAGTCCGGCTTCGGGTCTGGTTACCAAACATGCCGATTTTTCTCACGCGCGTGCAAAACGCATTACAACAGTTTGCACACGCGCAGAAAAATCGCGCATTTTCCCACAAAGCGCCCGCGTCTTATCCAGGCGTCAAACATGACGCCCATATGAAAGAGGCCTTATGGATTCCGCTACCATGGACCATGTGCACCAAAGTTCGCTCAACACTAATCCCTACAAATACATATGGGCTGGCTTTTTATCAGCTGAAAAAAAAGCCAGAACAGTCAGAACACAGTCTGTTACCACTATGGTGGCATTTTTTCCCTTATAGAGAAGGTAATTAATATGAAAGCACCAAAAATACTAAGACCTACAGCATGCTGCTTTTTTTTTTTAAAGAAGCAAAAAAGACAAAAAACACCACCTAATGTACGAAAAATTCAGGAGCAAAAACACACTTGTGTGTCCAGAGTTTCATGTATATTCTCTTAGACTTTCAGCTAACATATGGAACTGATGCAAAACATGCCACTAAAAATGCAAAAGTGCAGAAAAAGATAGTAAAAACCTATATGTGTTAAAGCCCCTTCATTCAGATCACAGCTCATGATTTCTGTTGTACTGCTTAGTCCTAGGAGCAGAATCAATAATCGGTGCCTGACGTGACTATAATAATCACAATAGGGACTTCTAATAGAGTCTGTGCCGTGGATGTAAACTTAGCCTTAGGGCCTTTTACACTAACTGAGAATCGGGCCAATTATCAAGAATAAACGTTCCTGGGGCTCCCATAGTGAAGGATAGCGCACGACACATGGGTGGTTTGGTCACCATTCACTGCTATAGACTTCTGAAAAGAATTAGGGATGCAAAGAGATGAAGGTAACGTGTAACTGACTGGATTCAGCTGTCTCAAAACCTAAAAAGGACCAATGGATCGGGGTGCCAACACGTACGGGCGAGGTATCTTGGGTTTGATGTTTTTGAGGAAGAGCTAGACATTGTCCTCTCTAGAAAATGTGCCAGAGTCCAATGCCTATCAGAAGACTTCTTCATGCAAGCAGAAGCTTGTAAGAGAGGAGCCTAAAGGGCCCTTTAAATTGCTTGAACATCAGGCATATAATCGCTATTATCATCATTTGCTGGCAGCAGATTCAGCTGCCGGAACTCCAGAAGAGGACTGATCCCCGCCGATGAGCTGTTTGAAATGGCACCGGCGCTCACATTAGCTCACCAAGAACAGCGCCATACATTGTATTCTGGTAATAGGAATAAATCCCAGCATAGATATGCTTGTTTATTCCAGTATGTCCCACATCAGGACGCGTTTTGGCAGTGTGCCTTTATTAACAGTGGACAATTTGTAAAAGTCCAAAGTGTTGTTAATGTGGCTGGAAAACCAGACGAAAAGGTGATGTGTGCCGTTGCCAAGGGCAACCATCGGGAAGAAAAGGAGGTAGAGAGCAGTGCGGCTCTCAAGAGTTCAAGTGTTTACGGCTCGGGTGTACAGAGTCCTAGAGAGGATGTGCGGAGTAGCTGTGATGCAGTTGCTAGGTGCAACCAACCACCACGGCAGGCAGCTGTCCTGCAACAAAGAGAGCGCTGCCGGAGATGCCTTTAAGTCACAAAGTGTGCACCTGGTTGTCCTATGGTCAGGAGTCCGGTAACCAGAAATCAAAGGTGGGAGGTTCCTAATGTCCAGGAAGGACAGTGACCTTGGGGAAGATGTTCCTGGCACTCCCTCATCGCCTGGGACTGCCGAACTAGTTGATCGGGCTGATGTGGATGCCGAAGCCCAAAGACCCGTGGTAGAGTGTATCTCGGGCCTGGAAGACATCCCCTCCGCCTACAAGGCCTTCCAAATAGCCAGCAGCCTGCTGGGGAAGAAGTACGAGGAGGTGAATGATCAGTTTTCGGATCCTGGCTGTTACGATGGGCTGGCTCTCCTGACTCCTCCCCGAAAGGAGAAGAGTGTCCTGGGTGAGCCTCTGAAGAAAATGCCAGAAGACGAGGAGTCTGCTGAAGACCCCGTGTCCCCAGTGCCTCCTGCCTCGATGAGAAAGAGGGGGAAGAGTTAAGAGGGCAAGTATATGATGCCATATCCAAGAAGGATGAGAAAGCTGTCAAAGAGATTGGAGACTCCAAGAAAGGACATGAGGAGCATGTGCGGGAGCCAGAGAATCTAAAAACAGAGCGAGATCAAAGAGTGCAAGAGCATATCATCATCACCCGTGAAAGAGTAAAAAGAGTATCTGGCCATGAGATGGGCACAGGAGGCCTTTAGGCAGTTTCTATTGGGCAAGATGTCAGTTTTGGTGATAAACCAAGCTCTGCTGGCATGGGTCTGAAAAAAATTAAGGGAAACAGGTGCGGCGGATGCCCTCTCACGAGCATCCGGGTATTATATGTGCTCACCCCCACAGGTGTGAACAAAGGGGGGATATGTGATAAGGTGGACAGTGCGGGAAGAGGTGTATATCCCAATCAGATGGATAGCTAAAGTTCAGGATGTAATAGTCTCAGCAGCATGTAGGTTGTTGAGACAAGGTTCTTGTTGGTGTAGTCTGGGACGGATTTTATTTCAATTGGCAGATAGGATTAGAAGTGGGATCTACCAATCCACACCCTTCCAGCACGAGTGTTCCCTTGAACCAGAGATGATCGCAGGTGAGGCCTGCGATAATCAGACTGGGATAAAGATCCTCCCAGGGTGTCAGTTAGAGAGAGCATTTTGTGAAGCAGAGGCTCTGTGTGTGGTCTCAGTCAGAAGTAGAGATGAGGGAACTTTAAAAAATAGTTCGGTGTTCGGGTTGTGGTAATCGCCGCATCCCGTTATGGATTCCACTACCACGGACTATCCCGGCATATGGAATCCATAAGGGGCGGCTTCCACGAACCCGAACTGTTGAAAAGCCGAAGGACCTGGGGTGACGTCACCGTCATGTGATCAATGCAGGGGCGTGGCTCAGCACGGGATCAAATCCAGTGCTGAGCCACGCCCCTGCACTGATCACATGACGGTGACGTCACCCCAGGTCCTTCGGCTTTTCAACAGTTCGGGTTCGTGGAAGCCGGCCCTTTATGGATTCCATATGCCGGGATAGTCCCCGGTAGTGGAATCCAAAACGGGATGCGGCGATTGCCACAACCCGAACGCCGAACTATTTTTTAAAGTTTGCTCATCTCTAGTCAGGAGGACTGAGGAGCCACAAGGCTTTGAATAGCCTGGAGTTTGGGGGACCACACGACGCCTGCAGTGAGAGGGTTGCACAGCCAGAGTCAGGCGGACTTCTGGGCCCTAGTTCCCCAGACATAATGTTTTGCTACAGCCGGGAGGCTGCTGAGCAACTGGCTGAGAAAGCCGCATCTGATTACAAGTGTGAACTGCGTTATGTAGGTGAGTCAGGGATATTATTCTGTTTAGACAGAGCCCAGACGGGTGAGGTATTTATTTTGTATAATTGTTTATGTTTACGCGGATGTGCCGCAATAAAGCACAGTGTTTGGACCTTAAACTTGGTGTCTGGCGAAGATATCTGTGAGTGTGACCCCCGAAAGCGAGCTTACCCCTTACAGGGAGTACACCGTGACACAACACTTCACCAGGGCTACTACCACTCCCATCCAATGCACCGTCTCCTCAGGGGCTCGCTGCACATGACCCACCAGACACTCGTAGCTCTACCCCTGTTGGATTGCTGTCCACAGCATGCTTATGGGCTCTGCTCTCTCATTCACTGAGGGATTTCGAGTGACAGCCCCTCTATTTACCCAAATGGTGAGGGATACCAGTTCGAAATAGAAGAAACACTGCCCCCAGCTCATTTACATATTAAGCTTGTGGTGCAAATTGTGCACCATAGCAATCTTTTTTAATGCTGAATGTTGGTACTGATTAATATCATTATAGATCTCTACAGGGCAGCTCTTTTTTCAGACTTGATAAATGATAAAATAACGACCACATGCAGTCTCCATTAGGGTGACCTTACTTCGTATCAGAGGTCGCAATAACGCCCGTACAAGCGTCATAGATGCCTGTTCAGGCCATTTTACTCCCTGGAAAAAGTCTAAGGCATTGGTATGCCTTCCCTGCTTTTCATCAGCGTATGGCGCGCTGTAAACGGTACAGGCAGCGCAGCAAAGTTTCTGTCTCTGGACAGCAAGGAGCTTTGCTATTGGTTAGTGTGGGTGGGCACAAGAGCGATACAGGTCCTGCATCAGGGGAAGCCGGCGGGAGCTGGAAGGAGGAGGGGCCGGCTCCTGGGGATGTTTGAATATGGAGTGCCGGAGCGCTGCACAAGGACCCTGGCGGCGGTGGAGCTAAAGACTGGGCCTGGACATGAAGATGGACGCAGAACAAGGTGACAGCAGCGTGTAACGTAACGATGTGTGTGATCATCACACACTGCACTACATGCATCACACATGTGTATACTTAACACGCTGCACTACATGCATCACACATAGGTATACTTAACACGCTGCACTAAATACATCACACAAATGTATACATCACACATAGGTATACTTAACACGCTGCACTACATACATCACACAAATGTATACATCACACACATGTATACATCACACGCTGCACTACATACATCACACAAATGTATACATCACACGTTGCCCCACATACATTACACGCATGTATACATCACACGCTGCACTATATACATCACATGCTGCACTTCATACATCACACACATGTATACATCACACATTGCACTATATACATCACACACATGTATACATTACACGCTGCACTACATAGATCACACACATGTATACATCACACGCTGCACTACAGGAATCACACACATGTATAGATCACACGCTGCACTACATACATCACACACATGTATACATCACACGCTGCACTACATGCATCACACACATGTATACATCACACGCTGCCCCACACACACACGCTGCACCACATACATCACACGCATGTATGTGGTGTAGTATGTAGTAAATGCAGACAGGCTATTATAGCCAAGTGGTAAAGTACAGGGAATATCTGCCATATTGGACTGGACTTTATAACTTCGCTATAATAGCTTGATGTTCTTGAAACCAGTAATGGTTCCCTGCATGGGCATAGCTATAGGGAGTGCAGAGGTAGCAGTCGCTACCGGACCCAGGAAGTCTGAAGGGGCCCAAAGACCCTGTGCCACATAAGAAGACACACAAAGAACTGAGGGAAGGGGGGCCCAAGCTGAACTCTTGCACCAGGGCCCATGAGCCGTTAGCTACGCCCCTGGTTCCCTGCATAAATCCCCACCACTATTTGTTTCTGTTGTTCTGCTCATCTAATGGAGCAGAACAACGAAAATAACAGAAGTGCTGGATCGGGCACGTAAGGCTGGGTTTTTGTCATACGATCAACATACACAAGAGATGCCATACTGTGACATCCATCACCATGGAGTTCCATAGTATAATATCTGAGGATTCTGCAGGATGGGAAAGTGTAGTGTACTATGTTTTCTCATCCTGCAAAGTCCAGCAAAAAAACATGTAGGCTAACGTATCTTACATACAAGGCTTTTTTGTCTGGTCTTTAGACAGAATCTGCAACAGAGGCTCCAAACGCAGCCTCCAACGCTGATGTGAGCAAGTGTAGGACGATATATTATGTATTTGAATTACTGCATATTTCGTACTCAGCCTTAGGTAAAAATACAACTCAAAAATGGTCGGAGCAGTATTTTTACGCTTCTGGAAAAAATGTCGTGTGACTTCTGCTTCGTATGGATTTAGACAACTAATATTGAACTCAATGGAAGTTGTATAAATCTGTATTCAGTGACATCTCCCTGGTGGCAGCTGTAGGTAGCTGCTATGGCAGCAGTAAGCAGTTCAGTGCCAGTTACCCTCCCAGCACAGGCTCCACAGCAATCACATGCCCTACCTCTATAACTGGTATGCCAATGGTATATGTACAACCTTTTTCAGCTCCAAGTCCATACCAGGTAAGCTAAACCTAGAAAAACCAACAGAATAAAGGAAAGAATATGTGGGAGAGTCATGTGAGTCATGTACATTATATAATCTTATTGGTGCGAGTAATGAGTAAGTTCTTGATTTTAAAATAAAGATAAATCAAAAATTTTTACAAAAATTCCTTATCTACCTTTAAAAAAATCTGTATTTTGGAGGTGACAGTCACTATCTTATCCTTTTTTCCAGGAACCATTAACATACTTCTCTACCAGTATGTGAAGCCTGGTGCTCAGTTCTTCAAGGTCAGTGTCTGTACAGAAAGTTTCTGTACCAGAAGCAGTGTTAGATAAGATAGAGGAAATAAGGAACAGATAATGTCTGGGCTGTCTGCAGGAAGAAGGTGCCTAGCTTCAGGACTGTCTCCAGGAAGAAAGTGACCTCATACAGAAGGAGCACAGAGTATTTCCAAGTCTTCTGTTTACAATGTGGTGTAGACTTCAGTTCACTAGATAATAAACTTTATTAAAATCTAATAAAAGCAGGATTCATTGCAGCCATGTTCTTAGCAATCACACCTCAATCAAACTTGTATGTAAATTGTTTTCAGCTCCTGGCACTTCAGTGGTATGTACACAGCAGTCTCTATCTGTATGGATACGTAATACCTATTGTTGACTCAATTCAACTTCTAACTAATATAAAAAAATGTAATAAAAAATTACAATTAGAGATGAGCGAACTTTAAAAAAAAGTTCGGCGTTCGGGTTGTGGTAATCGCCGCATCCCGTTATGGATTCCACTACCGCGGACTATCGCGGCATATGGAATCCATAAGGGGCTTCTTCCACGAACCCGAACTGTTGAACAGCCGAAGGACCTGGGGTGACGTCACCGTCATGTGATCAGTGCAGGGGGCGTGGCTCAGCACGGGATCAAATCGGGTGCTGAGTCATGCCCCCTGCACTGATCACATGACGGTGACGTCACCCCAGGTCCTTCGGCTGTTCAACAGTTCGGGTTCATGGAAGCCGCCCCTTATGGATTCCATATGCCGCGATAGTCCGCGGTAGTGGAATCCATAACGGGATGCGGCGATTACCACAACCCGAACGCCAAACTTTTTTGAAAGTTCGCTCATCTCTAATTACAATCAGACATCATATAGTACATGCCAATTGTAGTACCCCAGACCTGGGGGTACTACAATTGTAATTAGCATGTATTACAATGTTATGTAATTTATTACATGCTTCTGGCTCTTGAGAAAAGGTTGGCAAGGAATAGGGCTAACCACCCTCTTCCTCCCCTCTTGGTAGGAGTGGGCTGGTCCCGCTTCCTGCCAGGAGGGGTAGTTCCTGCTAAGACAGGGAAGAAGAGGAAGAACAAGCTTGAGCTCCTGCTCCAAAAGACGATTCTCCAGAAAGATAATTTAATTGTTTGCCTCAAGCGAAGTCTTGAGACGCTAGACAGCAGAGTGAACTGCTGCAACAAACATTAAAGGGGTTGTCTCACTTCAGCAAATGAACATTTATCATGTAGACCAGGTTAATAAAAAGCACTTACTAATGTATTGTTATTGTCCATATTGACTCCTTTTTCCCTCACATTATACACTGCTCTTATCCATTGTTATGACCACCCTGTAATCCATCAGCAGTGGCCGTGCCTGCACACTATAGAAGAAGGTGCTGGACTATTTGCACTCCTGTAGTCCCGGCCAGCAGAAAGGTAGATGCTTTTTCTTATAGTGTGCAAGCGGGATCACTGCTAATGGATTGCAGGGGGGTCATAACCCCTGAATATGAGCAGTGTATAATGTGATGGAAAATGGATCAAGCCAGCAAAGGAGACAATATGGACAATCACAATACATTAGTAAGTGGCTTTTGTTAACTTTATCTACATTATAAATGTCATTTGCTGAAGTGAAACAACCCCTTTAAAGACACTGCTGCTAGCTCAATGATTGCAGCCAAGGCATCCATCACCCAGAACGTTAGTAGGCCAATACCACCTGTAACGGACCGTTACGCACACAACTCCGTTAAGGCGATATTCCCTTTTCCGGATAGACCAGCAGCTACTGCAATCACCAACTTCCCGAACTGCAAACCACACGAATTCACCAACTTCCGAACAAGAGACACACAAACCCTGGAAGCAGCCGAACAGGAAAAGCAATATGAACAGCTTACACTCCTGGCAATCAGCATACAGTCAAATCCCCCCCAATAACGAGACGACACTTCGTTTGAGGGTCAAGCAGGCACTCTCACTTGGGGCATACAGCCTCTTTTATTTACACTCCACAAACATAGTATGGCCCACAGGGGTTTGAAATACAACCAATCAATCCGTACAATAAACACAGACACTCCCACACAAAATACAGCGACCAATCAACATACAGCCAGATATATCACAATCCCACATGGCTGGTCCATTGTGAATGTTGATTAGGTCACAGCAATGTCCATTGTGGATGCTGATTAGGTCACAGGCGATGTCCATTGTGCTTGCTGATTAGGTCACAGGTAATGTCCATTGTGAATGTTGATTAGGTCACAGCAATGTCCATTGTGAATGCCAACTGTCATTGGGGCCATAGTCGCAGGGTAAGAGGCTAGCAAGCATGCCTCTCCAATGCCCAGGGATACATGGCAGTTTGTCACATATCTCCCCTTTGGGGGAAGACTAACCAGGCACCTGACCTCCTGTCGGTCAGTGCCTACGTTAGTCGATCCACCAACCCACAATAGACAAATGCCAGAGTAGCCCACCCACAACAAACAGGTACAAGAGTGACCCACCCACAAGAAGCAGTTACTGCACCGGATATTCCTCTGGGGTGCTGGGGCAGCATGCTGTGGGGACTTGAGGAGGGCAGAGGCCGACTGCACTCTGCCCAGCTGCCAGCTCTCCTACTGGTATAACCTTCCGGACCTCAGGCTCTGGACAGGGGACAAAGGGAGGGCAGAGGCCGACTGCACTCTGCCCAGCTGCCAGCTCTTCTACTGAGTATAACCTGCAGGACCTCAGGCTCTGGACAGGGGACAAAGGGAGGGCAGAGGCCGACTGCACTCTGCCCAGCTGCCAGCTCTTCTGCTGGGGGCTGGGAACATAGTCGGCTTAGTAGCCAGGGAACATGGGCGCCAGTGGGGGTTAACATCGCCTCTGTTAACCCTGGGGCCAAGATTAGGTGTTAGCTGGGGAGGAGAGTTTGTACTTACCCCTCCTCCTGTTGTCCCGGTGCGGGTAGTTGGGGATCTGGACAGGCTGTCCAGCATCCCTGTAGGTCAGGCACAGAGACCACGGTCCCATCTGCGCCGTCTGGGAGATTGGTGTCTCCCTTGTTAGGGTAAGCTGCCGCTGGGGAGAGGGGTGCTGTGTTCCTCTCCCTGAAACACAGGCTGCTGCTGGAGTGGGAGACCGCCTGTCTCCACTCCCGTAACATTGTCCTGCTGCTGGAGAGAGAGACCAACTGTCTCTGCTCCCTGTAGGACACACTGCCGCTGGGGAAAGGACGACACCTTCGGCCCCCTGGACTTCACACTGCCGCTGGGAGGAGGACGACACCTTCGGCCCCTGTAACTCACACGGCCGCTGGGGAGGAAGGGCTGACACCTTCAGCTCCCTGGGGTACACACTGCCGCTGTGGAGGAAGGGCGGCACCTTCAGCTCTCCTGAGCGCACTCAGCCGCTGGGGAGGGCGGACGATACCATCTGCCATGAACTGCAGGTACTCTGCTGTTATCCTCCTCACGAACTGTACAGATTTCTCCGGGGTTGGGTCGAAGAAAATCAGCCGTGATCTCAGCTCTCTGTCAAATTCCTCCTGCGTGTAGCTGGGTGCCATGCTTGTTCTCCTGTGAGTCTGGATCCCAGCGCTGCCAACCAATGTAACGGATCGCCTGGCACCCCGACTGGGTACCTCCGTTGAAAGATGCTCCTAGCGTTTCCTGAGGACTCCAAGCGCTCTAGCCGACACCACAACCACCGAACCTGAGAAGCATACGAATCCTCTCAAGCCTCTGAATGCTGTAGACAGTTGAATAGGAACCATACGAATAGGTTTGCACTCCTAGCAGTCAGACTCAGACTGGAACAGCATCCAATAACTCCTCCCCCAATAATGAGACGACACTTCGTTTGAGGGTCAAGCAGGCACTCTCACTTGGGGCATACAGCCTCTTTTATTTACACTCCACAAACATAGTACGGCCCACAGGGGTTTGAAATACAACCAATCAATCCGTACAATAAACACAGACACTCCCACACAAAATACAGCGACCAATCAACATACAGCCAGATATATCACAATCCCACATGGCTGGTCCATTGTGAATGTTGATTAGGTCACAGCAATGTCCATTGTGGATGCTGATTAGGTCACAGGCGATGTCCATTGTGCTTGCTGATTAGGTCACAGGTAATGTCCATTGTGAATGTTGATTAGGTCACAGCAATGTCCATTGTGAATGCCAACTGTCATTGGGGCCATAGTCGCAGGGTAAGAGGCTAGCAAGCATGCCTCTCCAATGCCCAGGGATACATGGCAGTTTGTCACACCACCTAATTGCCAAACCGCAGCCATCTAATCAACCTCCATATTCCTTACTGATGCCAGAAAATTGCACTTGAAATTAGCTGCTATTCAATGTACCAGAAGTTCAATGTTGCACTTAATAAAAGAGACTTTTATACATTTATATATGGCCTCATTTTTCAATATTACATTTCCACTGCACCAATCCCCAGGAGCAACAACCGAAAGGAATACGTTGTGACACAACACTTCATTCGGGCCCCTACCACTCCCATTCTCTCCACTAGCTCCTCCAGGACTTGCTGCACAGTCTCTTTTTAGCAAAGCTAAAACCAGCCCTGTACCTCACATGGATCTAGAGATCTCCCCACTCATTTCTCCAGTTGTTCAGCTTAAATTTGCTCCAAGTTGGCAGCTCAGGGGACATATGCTTTCTAATGGGGTGTATCCTTTCTGCTGCAGCTCATGGTGTGTCCATTCTCGGGGAGTGTGTCCTTTCTCAGGAAGTGTGACCTTCCTGCTACAGCTCTTTCCCTGTAACAGCTTCTAATAGAAGATATAGCTGGTGGCAGTAGAAGGATTGAACTGAACATGTGTGTCCACCTCAGCAGGTGGACAGACAAAAATGGAAACTAACAAGCAGCAGGTGGCGCTATACAGATACATTCTATTGAATAACTCAGTGGCTATGCTAAATTTTTAATTACATGCAGTTGCAAAAGATCCAAAAGAATATTTTTTGTAGGACAGCCCTTTAACTGTATATAGTCCAAAGTGACAGTATACTTGTGCCAAAGTCTAATAATGCCCAAAACAACAACTCTTTGAGCACATTTATTTCCATTCTCAATTTTAGTCAAGGACTGGGAACTGTCTTCCTTAACTGCTTCTTGGTTCTCTGCCCTGTTCGCTCCTAGGCCCCTGAACTGGGAACTGACCTCACAAATTAGGTCAGATTCCATAGTTACCAAAATCGATAGTGATGTCATTTGACAGATGGATGATACTTTTTAGAGCAGAAGGGGCATCACCCAGGAAAATGAACTGAAATCGTCATTTAATGTGTCAGTGAAATAAAGGTACCCATATACACGTTAAAGAGGGCAATCTAACACCCCCAAATGACAGACATCAGGGGAAGGAAGAACCAGGCATGTTTGATTTCAACATGCCCTATCCTTTGTTCTCACAGGAGATAAGCCACTGTTAGATGTAGCTTATTCCCCTCTCCTATTAATAGCACATGCGCGCTTGGCTGAGCTGAGTTTGCATGTGTCTTGGGGGTTAGGAGAAATAGCAGTTGAACAAACAAGTACTTGTTCAAAGGCTATCAGCGGTGTATGGTGACCTTTAGTCTTGGATCAGTAACCTCTGAGGGGTCAGTAACCTCTGATAACTCCTGCTATTATGAAACTAGAAATCCCAGACTACAAACTTGCTCAGCTGATTTCAAACTCACATATAAATGAATAGAGCATGCTGGGATTTGTAGTTTTAAAACAGAGAATCTATACACACCCAATCCCGTCCAGTCCCCTTTGTGCAGAGACAGTTGAAAGCGGGTCATAGTTCAGACGTTCTACGGGACAGCTGCCGAAATCTGGGACTATCCCGCCGGATTTGGGCCGTTTGGGAGGTATGCGTCATGAAGAATTGGAACTTTTTTTTTTTTTCATTTATATAGGCCCACAATACCTGTTTTATTTGTTTGTGCTTTCTTTCATCCTGTCTGGGCATCAGACTATCCTGGCACGCCCACTACACCTCCTGTGCCCATGTTACTGCACCCATACATGAATCCTGCTAGTGTCTTGTCTCTTGCTGCATCACATCACTGACAGTCCACAGGCTCTTCCTTCACCTTCTATTCAGGAGTGCAATAAACTGCAAGCACATCAAAATAAATCTGTATATAATCCTATCATGTACGATACAGCCTGCTGTGGCTGTAATCAGGGGTGGATTGACCATAGACGATACAGGGAAATTTCCCAGGGGGTCACTCAAGCCCTATTGAAGGCTGCAGGCCAGGTACATAATGATCTGATGCTCAATGGCCGCAGGTGCCCTCATGAACTCAACTGTAATACTGTCCTCATGACGGTGATACAGTTAAAATCTGTGGCTGGGGCGGCAGTATGTTGTGCTGCACTGTGGTATTTGGTTCTGCTGGGTCAGTATTCTGTGCTCCACTAAGGTATTGCAGGCCCCGCCTATTTCAGTTGTCCTTGCCTACTTGTTTTGGCCTGTCTTCTGTCAAATTTGGACCCATCTACAACATGGGGCCATGTTTAGTTTTTTTTCCAGGGCCACTTTAAGTTCCCAATCTGCCCCTGGCTGTAACATTGCTTGTTATGTGTGATACTGCCTGCTGAACTGTGTATCTAATCCCCTCTTGTACAATACTGTCTGGTGTGGTGTGTATCTAAGCTTATCATGTCCAATGCTGTTCACGGTGCTTTTATCTCTAAGTCTATCATCTGTCCTGCAGTCTACTGTTCCCATATTAAAGATTTTCATGTGTGATACTCGCTGAGCTGTGTATCTAAAGCCTCATGCACATGACCGTATCTCTTTTGTGGTGTGCAAATCACAAATCTATAAAATAAGGATATCATCAATTAGTCCCCCGGGTCACATTTTGGGGACCAGAATAGGACACGTTGTATCTCTTGCAGAAAAGGCATAGGGATGTTAAAAGCACACAGATTGTAATAGGGCTCATGCACGGTCAGGTGCACGAGCCCTATTAGGAACCGTTCACATGGAAAGTTTTGCCTCTGCATTTTGGTGTGGACAGCCGCACCCAAATTTTGTGGAAAACCCACCGGCCGCCATGTTCTTTCTGTCTCCTATTCATTTCAATGGGAGGCAGTGGTGAGTATCCTCGCTCGGCATGGCTGCGGCTATAAGCTGCCGCTTCGCGATCCTCTCTACTGCCTCTCATTTAAATTAATGGGAGGCAGAAAGGATGCAGAAGCTGACAATATTTTGGCTGGAAAATCCATTGTGCTCCCATAACAGTGACATTTATAGTACGCCACGCAGTGCCATCCAGAGTGCCCCACAGTGCCATCCATATACACAGTGCCATACAGAGTGCCCCACAGTGCAATCCATAGTGTGCCAAATAGTGCCATACACAGTACGACCCACAATGCTATCCACAGTGTGTCCCACAGTGTCATCCACAGTGTGCCTCCCAGTGCCATCCAGATTGTCCCACAGTGCCATCCATACTTAGCCACACAGTGCCATCCATAGTGAGCCACACAGTGCCATCCAGAGTGCCCCACAGTGCCATCCGCAGTCTGCTTCCCAGTGCCATCCAGATTGTCCCACAGTGCCATCTATAGTGAGCCACACGGTGCCATCTATAGTAAGCCACACAGTGCCATCTATAGTGAGCCACACAGTGCCATCCATAGTGAGCCACACAGTGCCATCCAGAGTTCCCCACAGTGCCATCCGCAGTCTGCCTCCCAGTGCCATCCAGATTGTCCCACAGTGCTATCCATACTTAACCACACAGTGCCATCTATAGTGAGCCACACAGTGCCATCTATAGTGAGCCACACAGTGCCATCCAGAGTGCCCCACAGTGCCATCCACAGTCTGCCTCCCAGTGCCATCCAGATTGTCTCACAGTGCCATCCATACTAAGCCACACAGTGCCATCTATAGTGAGCCACACAGTGCCATCCATAGTGCCCCACAGTGCCATCCGCAGTCTGCCTCCCAGTGCCATCCAGATTGTCCCACAGTGCCATCCATACTTAGCCACACAGTGCTATCTATAGTGAGCCACACAGTGCCATCCATAGTGAGCCACACAGTGCCATCCAGAGTGCCCCACAGTGCCATCCACAGTGTGCCTCACAGTGCAATCTACAATCTGCCCCACAGCGCCCCACTGTGCCATGCATAGTGCCCCATCACCAGCATAGCGACAGCACAGAGTCTGATTGCTATGGTTTGACTCATGCACAGTACTTACATCATACTGTGCATGAGTCAGTAAAGAACAGGCTTCACACAGAAGCCTGTACACTGACAAGACGGCCAGCAGTCCTGGCGCATGCACAATAGCGTTATCCTGTTGTACAGGCATCAGGAACAAGGAAGGCTGGCAGAAGGCCGTGATGTCAGTGATTATGCACCATCTCCTGCCTCAGACAGGAAGAGAAGAACACAGGCTTGGACTGGAAGCCATGAAAACGCCGCAGTAGCAGTCACATGACCGTGAAGAGGCTCCTGGAAACGCCTCCGTTGGAGAAGTTAAGTATTCATGAACTTCTGTATTCTTCTCTCCACGGGTTACGTTCAAACTGGAGATTTCTACTTCGGCCGGATAACCCCTTTAACATAGCTTACACCGAAAAAAGGCGTAAATGACCCAAGAAATCTGTCCCAACTCCTAGCTGCCATAGATCTTAGCTTCTGGTGCAGGGACCATCCGAGATGTGCCAAAATTATCAAGAGACATACACATCTGAATAAGGGTCCATTCATATGTCCGCAACTGTGGATCCGCAAAACACGCATTTTGCGGACCGCATATGGCCGCCACTATGATAAAGAATGCCTTTGCTTGTCCATGGCTGCGGACAAGAATAAGACATGTTCTATTTTTTTGCCGGGCCGCAGAGCGGAAGTGCAGCCCCACTAAAAATGAATGGGTCCGCACCCGTTCCGCAAAATTGCAGAACGGATGTGGACCCATTTTGCGGATGTGTGACTGGACCCTAAATGTGGCACGTAAGACTGGCGTAAGAAGCATTTTTATTAATTTCACCCGTTGTGTCTAGGTTCTCAATTTTTTAGGTCCTTGATGCTTCCCTGAAGATAAAAAGGAGAAACATGTTAGTCTATCTATTGAGAAATGTTCTTTTATTAACCATCTTGATGATATTACATTAAAATGATGCTGTAAAAGCTGTATATTGTTACAAAACAAGGGACTCTTCAGTTATACAATGTACGTTTCCTAACTCAGTCCTGCTATAAAGTGCTTGGGAGGTGTTAATGTCACCTCCATGACTCACTTTCACACTTTTTCTTTTTTTGCAAAACTGGATCTACCTCTAACACTGTAGCAGCTGAATGACGTTAATACTTACAGATAACTTTTCATGAGTTTGTGGAATGCTGTTCTAAAGATAGCCCAGATATTTGCATTAGTCTTTGACTATATATGTTTACTTTGAGGGAATGGTAAGATTTAGAAATGGAAACATATATCATGCTAATAGCAAACATTATACCAAATACCAATACAAAACATTAGTAAATTACAGCAATTGTATTTGTTTTCCTATTGAAAACTTTCTAGAGCCTTTTTGTTGCAGGCAATAGAAAAACTCAACAGATCTGTCCTTTGACCTAAACGGTGGCCACGGACCTTAGACAGAAATTGATCAAAGTAAACGATTTCAACCAAAATAATTTGTTGTCGGGTGAATTTTAGCCGACCAACCAGATCATGGTCTGAAAAGAAGTATTTAAAATGTTCACCTGATAGTCAAAGGACTTTTCTTTGAAAGAACATTCCCAGTAAGATATTTAGTTCATCTTCCAGTTTCATTGAACATGTACAGTCAGTTTGAACAACTGTTAACGGTCAATATGGATTAAAACGCGTGTCACCGTGTTTGTGAAGTAATCATTTTCTAGGTTGCTTTTCAAACAACTTCTATCTGATGTGGGATTGTATCACCTGGAACATTGGTGGTATATCGCTAGTGCAATGTCCCACTATGTGTTATATGTGGGCACTTTAAACTTTTGAACTGTCATATTTAATGTGTTATGGTATCAAGCTGTAATTCCTATTACCAGGCTGTCAGAGTGTCATTACATTTATTCGCCCCTAGGTGGTGCTGGCACGACTTATATATATATATATAGTCTGGGGTATGATAATAGGTAGGAAGTGAATCCAGTGTAGAGAACAGAGAGGAACTTGATAGAGGAGCAGAACAGGCCTAGTCCACAATGTAGCTGCCATTTTAGCCCCTTGGCCCTGATCAAGCTAAGGGAGCATACGGAACAGTATTACCGCAGCACAGCACAGACCAGTGAGTCTATGTCTGGATATAGAGAAAGTCTAGTGGAGGTTGGAGCTAAATTAGCTAATGGACTTCATATGCACCAGTGACCAGGAGGAACCTAAAAGTACCTGGACACAGCCGGATGATTAATGCGCAAATTTATTCTTTACCACATGCCTCTATGGACATAGTGGACCGTAATTCTTCAGTGAGCATCTTTCCAAAGAATGGAGCAGAAGGCTCATGCCTGCCATTAGGGAGACCGCCCTGTGGATCGCTACTGACCAGTAAGAGTTATTATATTTAGAGATGGCCCGAACTATTCGCCGGCGAACAGTTCCCGGCGAACATAGCTTGTTCGCGTCCGCCGCGGCGGGCGAACATATTCGATGTTCGCGTTCGTCCGTATACTTTATCATTGAGCAAACTTTGACCCTGTACCTCACAGTCAGCAGACACATTCCAGCCAATCAGCATACCCTCCCTCCCAGACCCTCCCACCTCCTATCTAAACGCAAGGAAAGCATCCATCTTACATTCATTCTGAAGCTGCAGTGTTAGTAATTGTAAATCGCATTGCGATTACAACTTAGATCTGAGTTCCTAATGGTTGTATTGCTAGAATGTATTAACGAAGATAACGAATATAGCACTATATTCTCAATTTTCGTTATATTCTAGCAATACAACCATTAGGAACTCAAATCTAAGTTGAATTTGCAATGCGATTAAAATAACCTGCATTAATCGCATTGCAAATTCAACTTAAAGCTGAGTTCCTAATGGTTGTTGTATTGCTAGAATAGACGTTATATTCTAGCAATACAACCATTAGGAACTCAGCTCTAAGTTGTAATCGCAACGCGAATAATACTTACAATTATTAATCGCTTTGCGAATCTATTTGATGCCTCTATTTGATTGTATATGACAGTTGACTATGACTACCACCAACGTTCTGCTGCCTCCGAAGCAAGATATCTGAACCCCCCAGGGGCCATTTGGGCATTTTTGATAGAAAACGCATCAAAAACGCATGTGCGTTTTTATAATTTTTTCATTTATTTTTTTTTGCCACATTTGGTTGCATATTTACATTTGGTATAGGCAAATATGGTAGTCTAGATCATGTGTCTATACCAAAACCTAGGATCATTGTTTGACAGCATATTTTCAAAGCCATGTAGCTGAATATAGATTTGGGCACAGTAATGATCTAGACTACCATATTTGCCTATACCAAATGTAAATAAGCAACCAAATGTGGCAAAAAACTCAAAAAAATGAACTAAAAAATGAAAAAATTATAAAAACGCACATGCATTTTCTATCAAAAATGCCCAAATGGCCCCTGGGGGGTTCAGATATCTTGCTTTGGAGGCAGCAGAACGTTGGTGGTAGTCATAGTCAACCGTCATATACAATCAAATAGAGGCATCAAATGGATTCGCAAAATGATTAATAATTGTAAGTATTATTCGCATTGCGATTACAACTTAGAGCTGAGTTCCTAATGGTTGTATTGCTAGAATATAACGAAGATTGAGAATTCAATCTTCGTTATATTCTAGCAATACAACCATTAGGAACCCAGCTCTAAGTTGAATTCGCAATGCGATTAATGCAGGTTATATTAATCGCATTGCGAATTCAAATTACCACACTCCACGTCAACTACGTAATTTTCCATGGGAGTTTTGCCATGGATCCCCCTCCGGCACGCCACAGTCCAGGTGTTAGTCCCCTTGAAACAACTTTTCCATCACTATTGTGGCCAGAAGGAGTCCCTTTGGGTTTTAAAATTCGCCAGTCTATTGAAGTCTATGGCGGTTCGCAATGTTCGCATGTTCACGAACATTTGCGGAAATTCGCGTTCGCCGTTCGCGAACGGAAAATTTTATGTTCGCGACATCACTAATTATATTCAGTACCTGAGTGCTAGAGAGTAGACAAAGTATAGACAGATACAGAGCAAGAAGGAGAACTCCTCAAATTACAATTGCCAAGCCTGTTATAAGGAATATAGCTGAACCAATATTTGGATTATTGCTTTACCATATAAAGGAACTATACTGACTACCTGAAGACAAGTGATCTAGTAAAATTATTCTTGTGTACAAAAATGTACTCCTTATTCCTTCTACCAACTTCATTTGCACCTGACGGTGCTGGCGTCACGAACTACCGGAGTCCCAGCCACAAAAGCACCCTAAACACCTATACCATCAAGGGCACCTCAGCTACTATCTGGCTGGTGATCCCTGTACTAGAGAGTGCCCTGGACGATATAGTGCTTTCTTCCCCATCACTGCACGCCGGCCCAGGGAGGCTCTGCTAACTGTGAGTACCAAGCAACTACTACCCCCATCAGCCCACCGTAGCTAACGTGTTGCCCCTGCGGCCCGGTCGCTGCACTAGAATATGCCACCAATGTCAGAAAGGTGTGGGTCCCACCTCTGGGACCTGCACCTATCTCTAGAATGAAGCTCCCAAAGAGAATGACAGCGCACCGCATCTCCGTGGCCGCCTCCAATTCATTTTTACAGAATCGTCAAATATAGCCAAGTGGCACGCTATAGGCGAAAAGGTTATAGGAGAAAAAGTAAGTACTATGGAAGTAATGCTCTTTACGCCTCATGCACACGGACGTGTGCCAGCCGGGCCCGTGCTGCGGACTGCAATGCACGGGCACCAACAGGAGGGCCGCTGCATGCGGATGGGGTCCGTGATCTGCATCTGAAGGTCCGCACCGCAAAAAAGTAGTGCACGGACAGAAACCCCACAGAAGCACTCCATGGTGCTTCTGTGGCATTCCGTGCCTCCGTTCCACACCGACCTTCCTGGTTGCGGACCCATTCAAGTAAATGGGTGGGTGCCGTGTATTGCGGACCCGCTGTTTGGCATGAGACCTACTGTAAGCTGTTTAAATAATTGACTTCTTTGATAATAGAACTAGTACAGTTTTTCTGAAGATGTTCGCAACTTTCTGTCAACACACAAAAAAAAAATCACACTTTGAACAAGTTCAGATATAAATTTGCATAAATTATACCGTAATTTACAGCTATGAGTGATATGTAACAGTGTTTCTGCTGTACTGAACACTAAAGTCAAAGAGCTAGCGAAGATTTCTGTATACAATATTTTCATACTCTTTCATACATTTTTTTTTCTAATTTTTGATTGCTACAAGAGGTAAAAATAGACAAAGATGCCACCAGAATGTGTCATAATATCACTAGCTGACTTGACTTTTGTCCAGACCACCAAAATAAGAAAGGCAGGTCAATGTTTTTTGTTTTGTTTTGTTTTTCGTGCTTTACCAGTTTTTAGAAATTTACTTTTATAACAATTGGCTAATATACAGTTAGCTCCATATTTATTTGGACAGAAACAACATTTTTCTAATTTTTGTTCTTGTCACAGGGAGACGGCTACGCACCTCTTCCCTCCTAAGCCGCCGGCGCCTTGCTGTGCCTCGGCAGCACAGACGCACGCTTCTCTCTGTGCGCCAGCGTTCCCTGTTCCTGTGAAAACACGCGGGCCACGTCACATGACCTCTGCCCTGCAGTATTTAAACAGGCAACCTGCTGGCCACAGGTTGCCTGTGATCAATTGTCTAGGGCAGTGATGGGCAACGTGCGGCTCTCCAGCTGTTCCTAAACTACAACTCCCACCAGGCCCTGCAGTAGGCTGATAGCTATAGACAGGCTTTGCATGCTGGGAGTTGTAGTTCTGCAACAGCTGGAGAGCCGCACGTTGCCCATCACTGGTCTAGGGCTCTCTGAAACTGCTACTTCTGTGCTATTTGGATTTGGACCTGTGCTAGTTTTTGACCCGCTTCTTCTTGCTACTCCCTTGAACCTGACGCAACCTCTTGGATTGACCTTCGGCTTGTTACCTGACCTGACTTCGTATTTCCCCCATGTACTGATGTGACCTCCTGGTTTGACCCTTTGGCTCGCTTACGGACTCGTCTTGTCTCGCTTCTCTGTATTGACACGACCTCAGTGTACTCCGCTAGTGAGTTGCCATATAGCCTTGCTCAGTCTGCTACTATTGCCACTACAACGCCCGTCTATCTGTCTCTGTCCTCCTTCTCTCTCCTTAGCACTTACCGAGGTTAGGGACCGCCGCCCAGTTGTGCTCCATTATCTAGTAGGTGAGTGCAAGTAGGTAGGGACAGAGGCTTGGGTGGCAGACAGGGGGTGCACGAACTTTCTTCTCCTTGGGCGGCGTGACAGTTCTGTACAATACCACAATGGATTTTGAACAAAACAATTCCGATGTAGTTGAAGTTCAGACTTTCAGCTTTAATTCAGTGGGTTGAACAAAATGATTGCATAAAAATGTGAGCAACTAAAGCATTTTTAAACTCAATCCCTTCATTTCAGGGGCTCAAAAGTAATCGGACAAATTAAATAATTGTAAATAAAATGTTAATTTCTAATACTTGGTTGAAAACCCTTTGTTGGCAATGACTGCCTGAAGTCTTGAACTCATGGACATCACCAGACGCCGTGTTTCCTCCTTTTTAATGCTCGGCCCGGCCTTTACTGCAGCTGTTTTCAGTTGCTGTTTGTTTGTGGCCTTTCTGTCTGTAGTTTAGTCTTTAACAAGTGAAATGCTCTATTGGGTTCAGATCCAGTGACTGACTTGGCCATTCAAGAATATTCCACTTCTTTGCTTTAATAAACTCCTGGGTTGCTTTGGCTTTATGTTTTGGTTATTGTCCATCTGTATTATGAAACGCCGACCAATCAGTTTGGCTGCATTTGGCTGGATTTGAGCACACAGTCTCTGAAAACCCCAGAATTCATCTGGCTGCTTCTGTCCTGTGTCCCATCATCAATAAACACTAGGGACCCAGTGCCACTGGCAGCCATGCATGCCCAAGCCATCACACTGCCTCTGCCGTGTTTTACAGATGGTGTGGTATGCTTTGGATCATGAGCTGTATCATGCCTTCTCCATACTTTTTTCTTTCCATCATTCTGGTAGAGGTTGATCTTGGCTTCATCTGTCCAAAGAATGTTCTTCCAGAAGAGTGCAGGTTTTTAAAGATTTTTTTTTTAGAAAAGTCCAATCTAGCCTTCTTATTCTTGAGGCTTATGAGTGGCTTGCACCGTGCAGTGAACCCTCTGTATTTACTTTCATGCAGTCTTCTCTTTATGGTAGATTTGGATATTGATACGCCTATATCCTGGAGAGTGTTGTTCACTTGGTTGACTGTTGTGAAGGGGTTTCTCTTCTACATGGTAATTATTCTGTGATCATCCACCACTGTTGTCTTCCATGGGCGTCCAGGTTTTTTTTTGCATTCTTGAGGTCACCAGTGCTTTTTTTCTTTCTCAGGATGTACCAAACTGTAGATTTTGCCATTCCTAATAGTGTAGCAATTTCTCTGATGGTTTTTTTCTGTTTTCGCAGATGAAGGAGGGCTTGTTTCACCTGCATGGAGAGCACCTTTGACCGCACGTTTACTTCTCAGCAAAGTCTTCAAAATGCAAGCACCACACCTCAAATTAACTCCAGGCCTTTTATGTGTTTAATTGAGAATGAAATAATGAAGGAATTTCCCACACCTGGCCATGAAACAGCATTTGAGTCGATTGTCCAATTACTTTTGGTCCCCTTAAAAACAGGGTGCCACATGTAAAGGAGCTGAAACTCCTAAACCCCTTATCCAATTTTAATGTGGATACCCTCAAATGAAAGCTAAAAGTCTGGACTTTATGTCCATGCTCATTATATAACTATAACTTGAATATGATTTAGTAAACAGGTAATAACAAAAAACAAAATTTGTGTTCAAATATATATGGACCTAACTGTATTTGCAAAATGTTATACACTTATTTTGGAAAACTAAACATCTGAGTGTGCTGTACTCAGGTTCAGGCCTGCTTATCTCCTCCTAACTTCAGACTGCATCCTGTTGCTGAGCCTCTGAATACAGAATGCAGTTAAACTGGAAATGTATTCAAAGGTACCTTTACACGAAGCGATTATCGTGTAAATTATCATTAAATCGAGTGAATCTGCAAGATTATCCAGCAGTGTAAAAGCAATGAACGTTAGAGCGTTGACCGACAATCGTTAGATTTCTCATGGGTTCGATCATTTGCGTGGGCACAAAAATCATCGTTGGACGTTAACGATTTGATACGTGTAAACAGGATTCGTTTACTGTACCCACGATTACAGACGATTAATTTTTCTGCAACACAATGCAACGGCCTGCTTTACAAATGATGGAACATGTGATTAAAATTACGATTTTGTGAACGATAATCGGTGAGTCTAAAGGGTAATTTTTGAAACGTTCGTTCAATCGTACCGATTAGAGATGAGCGAATTTCATATTTTAAAATTCGTTCATACTTGGTTTGCTGGTAAAAGCAGAATTGCGTTATGGATTCCGTTACCACAGACCATAACGCAATTGTATGAAGGAATGCATAGCGGAATGCCTTTAGAGGCATTCCGTTATTTATTCCGTCATAATAGAAGTCTATGGGCTGCAAAACGGATCCGTCCCGTTTCCATTATGCAGGGGAGTCCTCTCCTGCATAACAGAAAGCGACGGATCCGTTATGCAGGCCATAGACTTCTATTATGACGAATTGAATAATGGAATGCCTCTAAAGGCTTTCCGTTATGCATTCCATCATAGAATTGCGTTATGGTCCGTGGTAATGGAATCCATAACGCAATTCTGCTTTTACCACCAAACAAAGCGTGAACGAATTTCATAACATGAATAGTCATGAGCGGCATAGGCAATATTATTTTTTTGCGATATTTTGCGAATTTTTTGCATGATATTTGCAATAAATTCGCAAATTCTAGAAGTCGCGATCTCTAGTCATTATTTTCGTGATTGCGCAAATCAGCACTAATGATGCACATTTTTTGGGCGCAATACATGCAACTTCACATTTTATCAGGTCTGAGTATATATTACTAATTGGTGCATCACAGCACAGTAATTCCTATCACACTACCTAACACCCTGCACTGGAACCTATCAGCTACACTATATTACTATCTATCTAACCTACACTGACTATCTCCCACTAACTATCTGTATTATATATATGAGCTAACTATCTAATGTAATTAAATAAGGATCCAGATGACTCAGCAAAGCACAGAGCACAGCAATGACACTGCTGTCTCCCAGAACGGCACAAAACTGTAGAAAATGGCTGCTGGGGAGGTTCTTATATACTAAGGGGAAGACAACTTTCCTATTGGTTGCTAGGGATGTTGCTAAGCTCTGACAAGATATTGCAGCTTTCTCATTGGCCCACAAGCAAGAAGCAGTGAGGGTACTGATGGAAAAAAAACTATAATTTTCGCGATTACGAATATATAGCACTATATTCTAGATTTTCACAAATTCTCAAAGTGCCGATATTCGCGATAAAAATTCGCTATTAGAATATTCGCGATCAACAATAAACATGAAATTCACTCATCTCTAGTACCAATCATCGCCTCGTGTAAAGGTACCTTTACAAATCAAGCACTATGGATTTAAAAAGCAAATTAATAATCTAACATATTGTATCTTAAAAAGCCTAATTGTTGAAAGCCAAATTTTAAAAATATATTTCAATGTCCACTAAATAAAAGGGAAGGAAACCTGTCATCAGTTTCATGTTGTTCGAACCACAGACAGTATGAAATTCCAACAGGGACTCTGATTACAGAGAACTATGTCGTACGATGAAACGTGAAGAGGAGAAAAATAAAAATGATTTCAGGGCGCTGATCACCAAAAAAGTAACTTAATGAAAACACAAGAAAAACTATAAAAAATTGGTATGACTGACCTGCAGAATGAAGTTAAAGGGGTTATCAAGACTATAAAATGCTCCCCCATATGTCGGGCCCCTCACAATAAATATACTTACCTGGCTTCTTGCTCCCTGCGCCTCCGGTGACAGGGAAAAGCCTCCCTAGCGTCACCTGCGATGCTAGGGAGGCTCGTCCCCGTCCTCGTCTGCCATTGGCTGCCCCCCCTCCCCCCGACACTGGATGTTTTCATCCGTGCACGGGGAAAAGCAGCAGCGGCGGTGCGGGCGTCAGAAGTGACACGGGGAGCCAGGTAAGTATATTCATTGTGAGGGGCACGGCATATGGGGGAGCATTTTATAGTTTTGGATAACCTCTATAACATGTCAGTTTTACCACATGTTATAAAAACAAATCCCATAAAACAGTGGCAGAATTTCATTTTTTTCCAGTTCCGCTTCATTTAGAATTTTTTTTCCAGCTTCCAACTACATCCTGTGTGCAATAATAAATGGTGGAATTAGAAAGTACAACTTGTCCCACAAAAAAACAGGCCAATCTGGCGACCACTGGATTTCAATATAACCAAATTCCCCTAATTTCCTTCAATAATAATAATAATAATAATAAAATCTCTTGGGTTATGTTTGTACATAGCGAAGTCCATAACTTTTCAGACATCGGGGACACATACTTAATTTTCTGTAATGGGTCTTTGCGTATGCTTTTTCCCTGTTTACTAGATGATCCCTCACTGGTTGCTATAAGAAATTTAGAAATAAAGTATATTGTGCTCTTTTCACAGATAGGAAAACTATAGCCAAACTTTGGTTATCGGGTACGATTCCTTCTTTGATGGTTTTGATGAAATAGTTGGAGGTATATATTTCCCAAGAAAGAAATGTTTATAACTCAAAAGATAAGGAACAGATGCTTGCAAACCGTGGCTAGATTTCAGGCACACCAAACAGAATTTTTTTTTTCCTTTTCTTTTTCACTCCTGAGAACTAGTGGGTGCTGGGAAGGCTAGGGATATATTTTTGCTATTGAAAATAATATCAAACAATGTAAATTGTTGGAAACAATGTTTCCCTTTTTATATATAAAATGTATTAATAAAGATGACTTATAAAAAAAAAAGGTGCAGCATTAGTCAGAATGGGGAGTCAACCACCAAGATGACAAAACCAAAAGGAATCTGCAAGAAGAATGTCAGGAAAAAAAACAAGGTCAAAACCAGGAGAAAAGCAGCAGAATAACAGGGAAACACAGGGAACACAAAAATGCTCAGGCTATGAATGCTGGAGGAGTTAAATATTCTGCTTAAAGGGGTTGTCTTATCACGGACAATCGGGGCATATCACTAGGATATGCCCCCATTGTCTTATAGGTATATCGAGAACGGAGCCACGCAAGTGAAGGAGGGCACACTGCTCGGCTATTTCCGTCGGCCCTATAGAAATCAATGGGAGTGGGGGCCGTGCATGCGAGGGACGCTCCCATCCACTTCTATGGGTAACCGGCTTGTTGGTGGGCGGACCGGAGTCCTCCAGCCACCACCTTGCGGGGCTCCGTTCTCGATATAGGTGCAGGTCCCAGCGGTGGGACCCGCACCTATAAGACAATGGGGGCATATCCTAGCGATATGCCCCCATTGTCCATGATGAGACAACCCCTTTAAGTAACATAATTGTAAAGCAAAATAATAAAAATTGTAACCAGTAGATCCCAACTGGGCAGGAACAAAGTAACAAGTGCAAGCGGGGACATAATCTGACTCAGCACCTAGGATGACAGCAGCTATACATACAGCCCGGCGTGACTTCCATAAGTAGGCTATAATAACTACCACTAACGTTACTTGGGAGAAAATACATTCAGGATCAAACAAATCCATTTAACATAATCCTTTATCAATAAAAATAAAGATAAAAACTAAAAAATACAAGAAGGCATTCTGAGTACCTTTTCACACAATGCCAACATTTTTCTTTTCACTTTTCCATTGTTGTAAGTTTTTGGGGTATTGTCTGTATGCATGGGTGTAGCTATAGGGGGTGCAGAGGAAGCAGTCGCGACTGGGCCCAGGAGCCTGAGGGGGCCCAAAGAGCCTTGTAAGAAGACACACAAAGCACTGAGGGAAAGGGGGCCCAAGCTGAACTCTTGCAACAGGGCCCATGAGTCGTTAGCTACGCCCCTGTCTGTATGCACCCTTATAGTAGGGTATAATCTATTGGTGGGTGCCCACCAGCTCCTTTAAATAACAGATCCCTTCATTAGGCTCCTGTCTGATCCAAAAATGTGTTGCTTTACGTACATAAATCCTGCAGTTGAGATCCCCTCAATCGATCCCATATTTGAGAAGGCACCAAGTAGTAACAAATGTGCCAGGCCCGCTATAGCCACCCTTGGACCACCCTGCTCCACCCTTTTTTTTGGGAGAAGAGACAGATGAGGCTCTAAATCTCTAAAAAGTTGAAAACTTCTGCACAAGCACAGCATGCGCCACGCTTTGTGACTTTTTGACGCCTGTTTTCTGATCCACCAATTTTGATAAATGGCCCCCACAATGTTCATATAAATTTCCCCTTAATTTATGCCCTAGAAACATCAATTATGCAGGTTTTTCAGGGTAAAGTTATGTGAAGTTTTACCGACTGTAAATCTGCAAGATTACCAGCTACGCAAGTTAAATTTGACATTTTATGTTGAAACTTTCTGACTCTTTGGCACAGGAGATGTCTCTGGGGCACTGCCAACATTCCAGGAGCGTTCTGAAATATCTTGTGCCTTGTATTTCAAGTCTTTTGGATGAACTTTTTTCATTTAATTATGTATGTAGCTTTTCTAGGTTACTTTTGAAGCATCTCTAATCCCCCACAAGCTTATCTGTTCTTCTGTAACATTCAGTGTTAGTGTAACTCTCAGATATTTCCTGGAGATGACTATGTTTTAGCGCTGGTTGATAAGGAATAAAACAGAATTTGGAAAAGGAGAGAAAAAAGGGCACGGCTGCAGTTTGTGTTGCCAAGGTTGTAAAGCAAGCCATCCAAAGAAGCTGTTTCCCTTACAGCAGTGGTCTGTGGCTACCCAGCAACGATAGGCTGTAGCTATCAGGACATGCTGGGAGTTGTAGTGTTGCAACAGCTGGAAAGCCACAAGTGGGAGACCATTGCCTTACAGAATGCACCTCAATATAGATCTCTCCTGTACAGTTGACACCATAGATTCCTCATGATCGGTGTCAGCAGTAAACCGGTTACAATTGATCTTTGGTTTTATTACAGATAGTCGGTCACCTCCTTGGAGTGCTATTAGTAACAATACTTCTCTCACTGTTTGCCCACAAATGGCGCTTTCTAAGCTGAGCTCACATAATGGAGAGAACACCTGAGTGCAAGCTCAGAAGTCCTCTCAGTGTATTACAGCGCTGGTATGTGGAGGAATAGGGGAGTAGACATAAAAATTAGCAATCTGGACTCATTAGGACTGAGCAATACTATTCAGGCAGTAATACTGCTAACAGAGCTACAGGCAGGTAACAGACTTCCTTTATAAGCTCTCACCAGCTCTGCTTGGCTGTCCAAGTGTGTGGAGTGCAGATCCATAGAAAGTATATGGGATCCATACTCCACGTGCGGGACAGCTGAACGGAGCAGATGAAAGCTGAAAGTGTGTAGCATTCAGAGCGACACTACTGACTCTTTGTGTGTTTTTTTAAAATAATGGTTTAGGTACCTTTTAAAGGGGTTTTCTGAGGGTTTTTATACTGATGACCTTGAATGGTGGGGTCCAAAACCTGTCAACCCTGCTGATCAGCTGTTTGAAGATGCTACAGCCTGGCTTACCAAGAACAACGGCTGTGCTTGGTATTGCAGCTCAACTGAGCTGCGCCTAGGCCATGTGACCGATAAACATGACGTCACTGGCCCAGGTGAGGGTGTTTCACTGCACGCTTTCACACTGTCCAATCAGTGCTCTCAGGGTCAGACTGTGGGGACACACCACTTCTGCAAGATAAATGTTAACACCCAGTTCACAATTTAACCATACGAAGAACAGCACAACATAAAGTTTTAAATGCTCCAGAATTGTTATTTTTACGGGGAATGTGCATATTTACTAAAACAGACAATGTCGAGATCTTCTTTAAAAGGCTTCTCTCAGAATAGGCCATCAATATGAGAATGGAGGAGTTCTGACTCCCGGCGCCCCTATCGATCAGCTGTTTGAAGAGGCTGCAGCGCTTAGGCCTCTTCCTAGAACAGTGATGTCATGTTCATCTGTTACATAGCCTAGGCGCAGTCAGTCCCATTCAAGTGAATGTGGCTGAGCTACAATACCAAGCACAGCAGATATCCAATGGATGCACCAGAGCTCCATTGAGTGCCACAGCTTCTCAAACAGCTGATCGGCAGGGGTGCTGGGAGTCAAACCCCTGCCAATCTCAAATTGATGACCTATCCTAAAGGTACCTTTACCTTTTTATCTTTATACTCACTTGCATTTTGATGCTCCCACAAACCAGCGGTGAAATGC
This sequence comes from Bufotes viridis, assembly GCA_033119425.1. Classification (NCBI taxonomy): domain Eukaryota; kingdom Metazoa; phylum Chordata; class Amphibia; order Anura; family Bufonidae; genus Bufotes; species Bufotes viridis. Next base: position 117,879,406 of record CM065595.1, on the reverse strand, counting down.
ATTCAGAGGACTACTCCTTGAGTCCTCTCCATTATGTGTGTGAGCTCTGGAGTCCTCTCAATGCATTTTACTGCTGGTTTGTTGGAGCAAAGCTTCAGAATGCAAGTGAGCATAAAGCTATAACTTACATAACCAGACTCTGCATCCTTTATATCAGGGATGGTCAACCTACGGCACTATACACCTCTTACTCTAGTTTGGGAAGGGGGTTGTTTCTAAGCTGATAGAGTGCCTTTAAAGTCCCTAAAAGTTATGTCGTTTTCTGATTCCTATTGTGCAGGATAGCACTGTCTTGGTGGATGCAACAACAATTTGCAATTGCATACAGCTACTAATAGAAACCGTATATACCTTCAAGGAGAAGGATTGTGTTTGGTACCTGGCTTCATTGACACAGAAATACACTACTTTCTTTTTTTTTTTTTTTTCCCTCGATGATGAGTGTAACAGCTCACATTGAAAAGAGCCATAGATGAAGAACAGAAACAATAGCCAAGGAGACAGCTCTACTCCACTGCTGGCCTGGGATTCAGGGCTGGGCTGTCTCCTCCGAAGTGAGGTCATCTCACATGTGAGACATTTTCCCTTGGGAAAACACACTACGATGAGCACATTGCCAGAGTTAGCGTTAGATAGGGTAAGCAATGTGAGCTGCCGGCTGCTGTCTCAGATATATGACAGCATTGGAGAATGGACAATATTTGCGCATACAGTTGGTGGATTTTCAGTTTTATGTTACTTTTTGAAACATGTTAAACTTTGCTACAGGGAACTGCAATTGAAAATGAGAACAAAGAAACCACAAACCCAAGTATTCTATAGCAGGAGATGGAGTATAGCTGAGCTTGCTTGCTAAAAAGCCTTTTACCTAGATCAGCTTTTACAGTTCAATAACAATGAATTACCTACAATCTCCTGCTCGTGTATCCTCTGCCTGATTTGCATTCTACCAAGCTTGCAAGATGTTCTTGTTAAAAATAATACATGGTGCAAGTGTTATAAAATGGGAAAAATACTATACAGGGGGTACAAGGAGGCTGATTTTCTTTCTTCTTGAAACCTGCTCTATCCTTAATTTTAAAGGGAGCCTATCACGTTGAACATGGTGCCTGATCTAAAAAATGTTCACAAAGTGGTGGGGGTGGCATTGCTCCTCTCTGTATAATGTCCTTGCATAAAGAATAAACGGTGACTGGGACAGTTGGTCAATCAGGTCAATATCGGTGGTGCTCAGCAAACGAAGAAGTGTGTATTGATATTATCCACGTAGGTGAAGAAAAAATAGATGGCGGCACTCACCATGACTTATCAAACGTGCTTGATGCTTTATTAGTTCATTTGCAAGAACAAGCATGGGCTGGAGCGGACAAACATCTTCACTGGCATGCACTGAAGGCGACGGCCGTTTCGCGCCGATTAGCGCTTCGTCTGGCCTATGACATCATGGTGGGTGCCGCCATCTATTTTTTCTTCACCTACGTGGATAATATGGTGCCTGATCTGTCAGCAAACTGTTATAGAGCAGGAGAAGCTGGGCAGATTGATGTATAGTTTTGTGGGAAAGAGGACAGCACATGTACCTATTGATTTTAATGTGTTTGTTCACGCACCTCAGTCAGTGGAAAAAAAACTCACAGGAGCATGCAATACTTTGTTCTGTGATGTAGACCAGAAATGCCCATTGAAGTCTACAGGTCAGTGAAAAAGCACTGACAAAACACTGATGGCATCCGGCCACATGATTTTTCATGGACCATTGGAAGGAGATGCTGTCGAAATTAGTTTTTAGCTGAGCTGTGTGTAGTGCCCTGGAGCATGGATACTTTGGACCACGGACATATGTGGACATTTGCCCTTATTTCTACTATGCAAAGCCATCAACTCCCTACTTTATTACACTTTAAAGAGCTGTGATTTATGCTGTTGTGTGCACTTATACTGTTTTATATTGTTGAATTGCACTTCTACCTATGCAAAGTTTCTGAGGGAAAAAAAACTGACACACTGACCTTCTGACTGTCTGGTTTAGCTATGTTGTTTATGTCTGAAGACTTGTGTCTGGAAAAAACTGTTTATTCACTCCCATAGACTTGCACTGAAGCTCTATACAACTCTATGATAGACAGAAATCACAACAGTATTTCTGTTTAGGATGCGTTCTCCATTCCAATCTTCCTACTAGAAGGTTCTAGAAACTGTATATAGGGAGAGCAGTCAGAGCCCTTAGTGGTCTGCAGATAGGGACTATTGTTTAGTAGGAGACTCTGCCAGTCTGCACATAGGGAACAGTGCTTAGTAAGAGCTACTGCAAGTCTGCAGATAGGGACCAGTGCTTAGTAGAAGAGACTCTGCCAGTCTGCAGATAGAGACCACTTCTTAGTAGGAGAGACTGCATAAGTGACCAGAAGAAGATGCTGAGATGGGGATACACTGCCACAGATCCGGGGGTCACCAGCCCTTTGCCCAGGAAGCCTGAGGGACGACTGAGCCACAGACCCTGAGCCCCCAGCCTTTGGCCAGGGAGCCGGCCTTCTGAGAGAGAGACAGCTACGTAACTCAGGCCTTTTTTCTGCCCGGGAGGAGACTGGAGAAGACAGATCAGTGCCTTGCCTGTATTATTTTGCACCTGAATATCTCCAGTAAAGAAGCACACTGGTTTACTGCAAACCCTGACTCTTTGAACTTATTTCCCATTTGGGTGCACCAGTGCCTTACCATCCCTTCTAGAGAGCTGCAACACACGGTAATACCAGGACTGTGTCCAGAGAATCCAGAGTAGCATTGGGGCCACCCCAAACCTGGTCACTGCCATTGTCCTTGTAGTACAGATGACACAGGGAGGGAAAAAAAACAGACACACGGACCAAACACGGATTCTTTACAGACTTCTTCATGGATGAAACACAGACAAAATTTTCATAGATGTCAAACAGACATGGACATGTGACCGAGGCCTAACTTGTAGTTTATTCAGTTAAGTATCTGCTCATTATATGCATGGAGTCCAGTGGGTGGACTTATTTACAGCTACATTTGTATGCATGCTCATACAAACAAGGTTGTCAACCACTAAGTAGGACCAGCCGCTAGATTCTTAGAGCCAGAATGATCAGGGATTTTGTATGATACTGAATTATTTTCCTCAGAACTATATATCAATTGGCTCCTGCTGTATAACATGCTGCCTGCAGATTGGACTGCATTCTCATGGTAACATGTTATAAAGGATGTTAAAGGGTTTCTCTGGGAATGAACTAAAATAGCCACCAGCAATCTGTCCTAGAATGTAAGCAGGAGGGCAGGGCCTCATCACATTGCAGTATAAAAGATGGTATACAGTAGATCATGCCTTAGATATGTCATCATGGCTGAGCAGCCTGACAGGAATGCTCACCAATATGTAGTATATGAACTTATATTTATTGGAGAACATTAGAAAAGTATAAGAGTTATATCTATACCATCACATTCCCTGAGAGATCCCATGATAGCTGTAAGCATGTAGAAGAAGATGTTTAAAAAGTGGTTTCTGGTTTCATGTAAGTACAACTTAGTATACATATAATGAAAAGTAAATGTACTGTATTTTTATGTGTTATTCTAAATGGTTTCTGTTATTTCTGCTGCACCCCTACAGAGGCATATGACTTTTGTCCAGGCTTGGCTTTTCTGTTTGCCGCCAATATGTAGGGTATGGACATAAAAGAGGCCTACATATCAGGACCCTTGCTTCACGGTGGTGTCACACACAGCTTTTATGGCAGTTTTCAATACAGTTTTTTGAGCCCAAGCCAGCACTGGTTTGGAAGAAAATGAGACATTTATTGGTGGGACTTGTACTTCTACTCCCTGCTGGGTCCACTTCTGGCTTTGGCTAACAAAAACTGCATCAAAAACTGACACAAAACACTGTGTGTGACACCACCCTTATTTCAGTTAGGCAACATACACACTGACTAAGCTACACCCAGAACACTGGCTAACAAGACATAGCAAGGCATAGCCAGCAACGTAACAGATTATTGCCCAGAATATATAACATATTTGCTATTCATTAAAAAAAGAACATGGAGTCGTCATATGTTTCATACCTACAGTTACTTATGGTTAAAATACTTGTTTTCTCTGTGTCACTAGAGCCCAATGGTAAGTGTAAAGGCAACTGAGAGGTTAAACCTTTGTTTATTCATTAGGTTGCTAGGGTGGTAGATCCAGGTACACCCCCTAAATAGTTAGAGAGTCTAGAGTTTGCAGAGAAGGAGGAAAGAAAACCTTTGCATACAAGGCCTTTAAATTCCAGAGAGCTGCTTGAAACTTCAACTTCTAAAGAACAATTTCTACACCAAAGTACTTCAGAGAGCATGACAACATCTTGAGAAGGTCTAAAACCTGCAAGGCCATAAAAGCAGGGTCAGTAAGATACAGACTGTTTATGGCATAGGACCTTACTGCTGTAGGAGGCAAATCTAGCTCAGGCACCTACGATGCTGGGATCTGGGTTGGCCACCCAAATCTTTATCTGCACCCCTCAGTTCAGAAACTGCAGAAGGAGAGTTATTAAGAACAGTACTGCACACATTTGGTTGCTGGAAAAGACTGTAAAATGTATATATGCAGAGAGAGAGACTTAAAGTACTACTACTACCAGCATTGTTGTTGCCTGTATGCTGCCACTGAGGGAACTGCTTCTCTGTAAGATATTTCTGCACTGTATTTTTTCTTCTACCTGTACTACTACCCTCATTATCAACTAAAGAGACTTTATTTATTTAACCAACGGAACTAATTATTGTATCTACTCCACCATCTCTGAACATGCACTCCTGCCTTGAATCCTGCAAAGCCCTCATCTAACACAATGTGCACCCCAACTATCACCAGTCAGGAGCCATAATACCAGGGTGTGCCCAGGGAGCATATGAGTAACTACTACCTCTATTATTGCTGCAACACTCCTATCCCCTTCGCTCTATCCTGCGGAGCACTGCACATTTCAGAGAAAACACAAAGAGCCAGGTACGGGAAATAAGTATCTGCCGTGTGGATTCCCTCAGCTCTGCTTGATTGACAGGTTTCTCCCTATGTGCAAATATTGAGTGACCTGTTCATTTAACAGGGCAGGATGAAGCTGGAGAGGAACAACCCAGCATGGACAACTCCCCATACCCATCTCTGGGGGGAATTTATCACATCCTGCACTCCAGAATTCTGGCTTCAAAAAGGTGCATAATAGGGTATTTGTGACTTTTTAAGTTAATTTGCGAAAAAACGTTGTGACTTTTTGCATTTTTACAGTTACTCCACTTTTGAAAATGGGTAGAAAATGGGTATGCCTAGCTGTGTTAGGCTACTTTTACACCTGTGGGGTGAATTCCGGCAGACTCTTCCAGCAGAGAACAGCCTGCCAGAATTCTCCGGATCCGTTACTGCTGTATGCAACCAGAATGCCCACCAGTCCCATAAAGTGTAATGGGGTCCGTTGGAGATTTGGCCACATTCCGGAAAAATGCTGAGAATTGGCTGGACACAAACCGCTGCATGCTGCGGTTTGTGTCTGGCCGATTCCTGGCATTGTCTGCCTGATCAGACGGCAGGATCGTAGTGCCGCCGGTGTGAAAGTAGCCTTAAAGGGTTTTTCCTGGATTTTAATACTGATGACCTATCCTAAGGATAGGTCATTAATATCAGATCAGCGGGAGTCTGACACCCGGCACCCCCACCGAACAGCTGGTTGAAGAGAAGACCGTGCAGCTTTCTTGTCAAACAGCTGATTGGTGGGGATGCCAGGGGCTGGAGCCCCGCTGATCTGATATTGATGACCTATCCTGATAGGATAAGTGATCAATATTAAAATGCTGGAAAAACCCTTTAATGAGTTTCACTCGAGATTTATCACTGACACTTTTAAAAATGTTGCAAAACAGTCAAAATATCACTCCAGAAGAAGGGAGGAGTAGGAAAACTGGAGTAACATTTCTAGACAGACGTGATAGGTTTAAACCAGGCATCCTCAAACTGCAGCCCTCCAGCTGTTGCAAAACTATCACTCTCAGCATGCCCAAACAGCCTACAGGTATCAGTCTACAGCAGGGCATTGTGGGAGTCGTAGTTTTACAACAGCTGGAGGGCCTCAGTTTGAGGATGCCTGGTTTAAACATTAGACATTTGATACATTTGGTGCAAAGTACTTCATCTCAGACTCAAGAAAAACTATATTACCCTCATGATAAATTCATCCCACTATATTTTCTCTGAAACACTCCAGCATTTCAGAATAAAACATAGTTCACTGTAATGAAGGAGTCTTTTGCATGCAGCCTGTGGTTAGGACAGCATAGAACTGATGACAGGTTCCCTCTAAAGCTACTTTTGCTTGTGATTGCACATTAAAAAAAGAAATAAATAAATATTTGCACTTGTTTTTTAAGTGTTGTACTCAAAATAACCCACGTAACTTTGGTTAACAACTCGTTTTTATCCGATGTCAGACGACGTCTGCATACCAATAGATGGTCTACAGATGTATGTGGTGACATAATCATAGGCTTCAATTGTGCAGACATATGCCAACAGAGATCCTCCTGACGAAGCCTGTGAGGGGTGAAACGCGCGTCGAGGTTTCTGGTGTCCACGCTCTTCCCGGATAGGACAATGGGTAATACATTATAGCACCTATATTGCACTGTTTGATTGTTTGGGTCAGGTTTGGTTATTATATCCCACCTTCTTTGGTTGGGGTTTTTCTGACCACTTGGTTGGATATTTATGTGAGTCTATCCGTGTGGGGACTACATCCCTGTATGTTTAAACTTGTATAGACCCATTGTGAGTATGTAGGATTATTATATTCCATATGTCTATAGATTCGGGCTGTGCGTGGACTCTGTCTTCCGGGTTGTGGCCTGCTGTGACAGGCACTTCGGTGTTATGCTTTTCCCATATGTTATGTGTTACTTTATAATAATAAAATTGAGAGATATTTTATCTTACATGGTGTAACTCCTTTTCTGCAAGGGTTTAGTTCTTTTGGGTATCAGTATATAATACTCCTTGCTTGATATTGCTGATGACGAGTTTGAGGAATTTCTTTTTGGTTTTGTACTAATATGCCAACAGAGTGCCTGTCCTTCCATGTTTGATTTATTTCCCATTGCTTAAAAAGCATAATTGGATTCCACAGTGCTGTCCATAGATTGTAATCACTCACATCAGTCCCTGTCTATAGGGGACTCATAATATTTCTCTATTTATGGCTAGTTTACACTTTGCATTTGTATACATTTTTTGCATGCAACATTTTGTGAAAAAAAGACCACTTTAAAGTACAAAACAAATGCAAATACCGATCAGACCCTGACACCTTCAGAATAAAACAGGATCACATGAAAGTGATTTTTGAAGATTAAAACTATTAAAACTAGTCCATGTTTTGAGTTCGGACCAACCTCCTCTGAGGGTTCATCCTGAGGAGGAGGTCAGACCAACTTTGAAACACATAGTAGTTGATTAATTAGTAGAAAGTTGACTTACAGTGTGTGAAACTATTCATTGGGATGGAGGCTGCATTATTTGTTGGAGGAAACATTTTCAGCTGCCATTTTGAAATCTGCCATATTGAATCCAGCTCAGGTTTTTCCTATGGGAAGGGGCCATGTGACATATCAGCCTTGGCTACATTTTATTCAGAAACACACTGGAAATGTCTGTTTTGACCTAACTTTACTGTTTAAGAGTTAAATAAGGTCACATTTTCCTAAAGTGCTTTACATGAGGTGTTCTATGTGTCCTCCATACAGTTGGAGTTCTTTATAACAATGAAGGGTTCGACAATTCTGGTGAGCCATATCACGTATGGAACAATATGGCTCACCAGAAATGGTAAATCTTACAGTGCACCTGCAGTTCTTCAATGTGTTCACAAAGACGGGATTAAAGGTTTGACCATGTGCATTCAACAGAATGGTGTACACATAGAACATGTCAGCACTTTACTCAAAGGGGTTGTCTCAATTCACACATTGGAAGTCAACTTTCTGATAAGTCACCCCAGTTAAAAGGCCATGCCCAGACTTTTGCCTTACCTTGTGGTTTATAAAAATCTTCAGCTATCGCTTTCCTGTGACCCTGTTTTTATCCTGGCGGCGGCAGAGCCCGATTGGGACTTGCACTTGTTTTGTACGTCTGAATGGTCTTTCGTGTTTTGTTCGGATGAGGAGCAGCAGCCACGTTCAGCTGAGGATTTTCCATCCATATTACACTTCTCAGATTTGTGCCTGTTGCTTGCATGACAAGTTCCGGTGAGCATACTATGATTATTGGGGCAGATTATACCCATGAAAACGGAGCCACAATTATTAAGCGTCTAAGGGCCCTTTCCAGTGCATGGAACCTGCTTGACTCAAAGCTGCCCTGTTTATTTTTTATTTTTCACTAGCCAAAGTTGAAAACAGTACCAGGTCCCTGGTACTTTTTTGGTACCAGATCCAAGGATGTTCCATGAAAGCCAAACTGATACCATGTGATCACATGACCACCCTGCTAGCTAGTGATTAGTCAGAGAGAATCGTCAGTGCATTGCTACCAGGTACCAGATCCACAGTGGTCGAGTAGAGTAGGGTAGAGCCTCTATCATGCAGTGGAAAAGTTGCTTTGGACACTTTTTCTATGGACATGGCTTAGCGTATTGTGCGTGGCTTTAATTGTTACACTGTGTGCCAAAATTGCACCAAATTTCTGGTGCAAATTAAACCTATTACTAGGTGGTATATAACGTTAGACCTAAGATACACTGAATTAGTCAATCAGAATCAGCCACTGTGATAAATTTGGTGCAGCTTTAGACTATCTAGTCTAACTATACACTGTCTAACTCTTAAAGGGCATCTGTCAGCAGATTTGTACCTGTGACACTGGCTGACCTGTTACATGTGCACTTGGCAGCTGAAGACATCTGTGTTGGTCCCATGTTATGCATATGTGCCAACATTACTGACAGGCTCGGACTGGCCCACAAGGGTACAGGGGAATCCCCCGGTGGGCCCCTGAGCAAGGTGGGCCCCTAGTCTCCCATCCCCTGCACAAGTGGCACATAACACAGTAGACTTACTGCACTACATACATATATTCAATGTACAGCAACTCAACCAACCTATGTTCATATAAAAAAAATTATTATATTTGAATGTATCCATACGGTGGGCCCCCAAAATAAATTTTACTGGAGGGCCCTAGGTACCCCAGTCCGACGCTGATTACTGAGAAAAAACATATTTTATTATATGCAATTTAACCTCTAAGAGCAACGGGGGTGTTGCCTTTACTCCTAGAAGCATTCCTCTCTGCAACTGCAGAGCCCTCTCCACTTTAATTGACAGGGCCGGGTGTGAAGAAGCTTTCACTGCCTGGCCCTTTCAATCAACGTAGAGATGGCTGGCAGTTGCAGAGAGAGCAGAGCCTCTAGGTGTAATGGCAACGCCCCTGTTGCTCCTAGAGGCTCATTTGCATATAGTAAGACATTATTTTTCTCAGCAATGCGGTCACATAGGAACATGGGACCAACACAGATACCTTCAGCTGCCAAGTGCACATGTAACAGGTCAGCGTCTTTCTTAGGTACAAATGACAGATGCCCTTTAAGGTCTTTACACAGGCTGATTATCGGGAATGAACTCTTGTTCATTGGACACCATGTGGACACCAAAAACATCATATCTGGACAGTCGATCGTCCTGTATAAACAGCACTCTGCTGCCCAGAAACAATGAATCTGTATGGGGATGGGCAATCGCATAAGTGATCGCTCATCCTCATACATAGGAAACAATTGCTGCCTGTACTTCTGGAACAAATGTTTTGTACTTGTTAATTGCCTGCACAGTCAGCCCTTGTGTATGCTTCATAAATCTACTACACTATGGAGACCTCTGGGGAAAAAAAAAAGTAGAATTAATTTCAAGTCAATTTCATAGAAGGCCAGTAAAGCTATATATATGCATTTGGGAGAAACCTGGTGAAGCTGAAACACCCATCCTGGTGGACACTATAAATATGCAATGGTGTATTTTGTTATTAACTGGTTAATACTTTATAGTTGACGCTACATTACAATTTCCCTAATTGAAAGTCTGATTTGTGCAGTAAAGCTGAAGATTAAAACTTTGCATGACCTGTTTGTCGAGGACTAATCTGATTTTTCCTCTATGGTGTTTCAGATTAACAGACTCGGGCTTTCTAAAAATGGCCTCTGCCTCTCCTGCAGCCTGTATAATCCACCGCAGATAATCCAGATCTTTTCAGCATTTTTGTCTGTGGTTTTATTTTGTTTAAGGACACAGAACAAATATAGAAAAAAGCAAAAACTAACTAGAGATGAGCGGATCGATTCTAAATTAATCGCATTTGTTACTAATTTCACGTGAATTATTTTGCCAGAGTTTTGGCGAATCGCTTCAGACAACTTGGACAAAAACTCGCCCAGTGCCATTTTGCTGTGAAAATTGGTGGGAAAACGTCAGGAAGGAAGAAGATGGAGGACCACCTGACCCTGGGAGGGCTTGCCCTGACTGGCTCAGAGGCTGATAGACAAGTTGATCGGCCAATCAGGGTCAGAATTCTATCTAGTCCTTCTGATGAGAATTACACACCATTCTGTTTTTTAGCATGGGTTGTGGCTGTTCTTACAAAAAGCAATTTTCAGAACAGAGACAAGCCAATAATCAATTATCATTAAAAGTTTAGCATACAGAGGGAGGGACTGCTGGTGGGGATGTGTGGTTTTATAGTTCATACAGCTTGCTAGCCAGTTCTTTCCTGCCGCATTTTTTCCTGTATATTGGTTGCAAGTCAGTTTTTTTTTTGTAGAAGTAAAAACCCCAAGTTTCTACAGTTCATAGGCTTATTGCCAACACCCCAGTAGCATTTTTGCTGCAAATGCTGAGCAATTTGTTACACAAAAAAAATACCTAATACAGCTCTGTCGAATGAAATATAAAAAAGTTATGGCTGTCAGAAAGAAAGTTTACATTTTCATCAAAGCTTTAAATTTTTTTAATAGTAGTAAAAAAAAAAAACTATACAAGTTTGGTATCGCCATATTGGTATTAAGGTCGCGGAATAAGGATGTCATCTCTATTTAGTGCACAGTGAACGCTGTGATGTCAAAACCACAAAAACCTTGGCGGAATATTTTTTTTTTTTTTCAATTTTGCCACACAAAGATTTTTTTCTCTGTTTTCCAATACAGATGGTAAATGAAATAGTGGCATTATAAAATGCATTGTGTCCCACAAAAGATAAGCCTCCATATAGCTATGTGAAAGGAAAAATAAAAAAGTTATGGTTATTGGAACGTGGAGAAGAAAAATCCAAAATGCAAAACTGAGAATAAGCCCTGACATTAAGAGGTTAATTTTCACTTAAAGGGGTTCTCTAGTACTTTTATACTGATGGCCTATCTTCAGGATTAGCCATCAATATTCTTGCCTCCGCTGATCAGCTGGAAGTCAGCACCAGAACTGCTCAGCTCTATCCATTGTGTAGAGCTGGACACTGGATTATTGATGCTCCTATTGATGGGAATGAGAGCAGAGTTGCAGTAACCAGCTCCATACTTTGGTACTACATCACCACATATTTTACATACCTTCTCTGTACTGCAGTGTCCTACCTATGAAGCCATCCTTTGTTTTCTTTTCAAGAACTATATAATGCTCCGTCACATTCCTCCATTATGTTGCAAGTGATGGGGCGTGCCATCATTTTTTTCTGTTGAATTCCATATTTTTGTAGGAATTTTCTGTATGAAATCAGAAATAGAGTACACAGCCATATGCACAAGGCCTTAAAAAACTACAAAAGTTCAAGAAGGTACAGTATGAAGCGGCTAGTTGTGCAATGTTTGTCAATGAGAATTTACGGTACTCCAGTTCCCACTTGTGTGATGTTAGCTTGCATACATTTAGGATCAGCCATTAGAGTGTCCATATTGTGTCCACCTTGACTTCATTAAGCAGCTATGTAAAAAATGCCTATAAAAAACTATTTCCTAGAACCATTTGTTTAAAACAAAGTCCCGTATCAGAGCACAAACCACACGGCAGTATTTTTTTTCCATTGTTAACTCGTAGAATAATAAAGTCAAAAGATATTAGATATTGCATAAATAGTTATCATCTACCACATACCTCCCAACTTTTGGACGGTCTTTAAGACAATAGTGTAAAAATTTCTGAATATAGAGATTTCTAAAAATCCAAATTTCATCAAATAATTAAATATATAAAACAGGCTCTAATATACAGATAGGAACCAGACAAAGACTTTCTGGATCAATATTGTAAATGTAATAATGCAAATCTATACTTCAGATCAAAAAGAGGGACATTTAAAGGGGTATTCCTATCACAGACAATGGGGGCATATCGCTAGGACCCCAAGGAACCTGTGGGCCACTGAACCAGGGTGAGCCCCCAGTCCCCCCACCTGTATAATTGGGGCATGGCACAGTTAACTGACTGCACTACATAAAGATAGGCAGAAGACAGCATCTCAACCAGGCTATGCATCCATATAAAAACTGGGTACACGAGTTAACAAATTATTATTATTATAGATGCATCTGGTGGCTTAGATTAGGCTTGAACGAATCGAGCTTCAGGTCATAGGTCCAAAGTTGATTCGTTCAAATACTTACATTTTAATGCTGTATCTATACTGCATTAAAATGTATTGGGTCCATGGAGCCAAAGTTCCTCTCGTCCAAAGTCACACTAGACTTTGGTTAACCACTTTCCTATCGCCGCATGACTTTCTACGTCGGGATGGGAGGCTCTAATGACATCGCGGTCACAAGGATCTGCGGCGCTTTTATATGTCAGGTTACATCGCGATCTTCTGGCGGCCCCTGCTGCGGTCATAGGGAGAAGTCCAGAAGCCAGCTGGAGTAGTCTGGCTGTAATACACGCTTGTAGCACTCTGCTACAAGCATGTTTTACATTGAAGAAGTTGAAAGCCGGCAGGGAGTGCTTTTTCTTATGTAAGAACGCCACCTGCTGGCTTTAAAATGAAATGTCAGCCTGCAGGCTGGGAATTAACTTCTTCCTGCCTCGACTGTGGCAGAAAAAGGTTAATTCACTTAAAAAAAAGTAAATAATAAATAAATAATTAATTTAAAAAAATACAAAAAAAAGTATATAAAAAAAATTAAAAGATATAGCAATCGTTACAAGTATTAGCAATAGTAATTAGACTGCGTACACACCCATACAAATATCCCGCCCATTTTTTGTTAATAAAAATAAAATAAAAATATATATATTTATTAGTTTTAGCAATAGTATAATGAAATTTGTATGTGTACCTGATCTAGGTATTTGTTTTATCTATATTTTGTATAGCAGGGTTTTTTCTCTGTGTAAAATATACAAACGCACGTAAAAATGTAAAACAAAACAAAAAAAACACAACAAACTTAAAATTTCCAAATTTCCCCAATATGAATACCGTAGGCCAGGAATGGGCAAACCATGGCTCTGCAGCTGTTGCAAAACTACAACTCCTAGCATGCAAAGACAGCTTACAGCTATCAGCCTACTGCAGGGCATGGTGGGAATTGTAGTTTTACAACAGCTGGAGAGCCGCAGTTTGCCCATTCCTGCCTTAGGCGAATAACATAAAAAAAGTCACTTTGAAGGGGCTTGTAGCGTTTTGGCACTGTACAAAATTTTTATGGCAGTATGGTGCTATAGAACCAGCAATAGAAAAATAGGCCGCCAAAATCCAAAATGCGCTCCAGTCTTTTGAAGTCTTGTGGCTGGCCCAGCCAGTTGATAAATTACATAAAAAGCGCTTATTTTCAGAGTACAATAGTACGGTAATGGTTTTAGAAATGTTTTGTCTTGAAACCATTTGTAATAGTTAGAAAAACAAATTGCTAAGAAAGGAAAAATATATATTTTTCATAATTTTCAGTTTTTTGTAAAAAAATTTTTTTTAAATATTATATCCATCATCTAATGGCACAAAAGAAAGATCTAAGGTGTCCCAAGAAAAATAATATCAAATACATGTAGGCTGGCTCAGAAATTAGTCAGTTATTTGCGGTTTGATAGATGCATTGCTACAACTGAAAAACTGGCCTGGTCAGGAAGGGGGATAAACACTTCGGTAATGAGGTGGTTAATTCCTATTGTATTCATATCTGCATATTGAAAAACTATTTAAAATAGCAATCCGAACTCGGCTTTGGTACTGAGGTACCAGCCAGTGGCAAAGCCCAGTTCAGATCGCTTCTTTTAAATAGTGTTTCAATACGGAGATATGCATACAGTAGAAATTAACTTCGGGTGAAAAAAGTCTCACACAACTTCGGGTGAAACGAAGTATTAAAATGTAAGGGGGTCATTTATTATGTAGAAATATGCCTATATTAGGCGTACTTTGTGGCGCAGGTTTAAAAAAGTGGGTGTGGGATGGGAACAGGCCGACAGGCCCGTCTCATTAATCATTTTCTATGCCTGTTTCAGACAACCCCTTTAAGGTAAATGTCTCTGGAAAATCATAGCAAGTGTTTTCCAGGACATTCCAATAAACAATACATGGTTTAATTGTCCACATCTGCACTTTTATTCCATTGTAAGAGGGGGATCAGCCTCTGCTGGACATCTTTGACAGTACTTAAAAGGGTATTCTCATTTTTAGATAGATGATACGTGTGGGTCCTACTGTACCTCTGGGACCCACATCTATCTCTAGAAGGGAGCTCCCCCACCACTGATTCTGCTAATGGTAGCGGAAGTGGTCAGGATTAGAGGAAACAGCCGAGCTTGTTGTGCTACGTTGTGTCCATGATTTCCATTCACTTCTATATACGTTATGATAACAGTATAGCACAGTTAGCTTGGCTGTTTGTAGCCTAGATGCAGTGACCAGGGGCCACCTGGACAGGGTAGAAGGACCTCTATTCTGGAGATAGGTGCTGGTCTCTGAGATGGAACTCTTAATTATCAGAAATTTATGGAATATCTGGTGGGTAAGATCGGAATGCCCTTTTAATTCTCAGGGGAACAAAGAATTGCGCATGATGAAATTCAATATGTCCAATACTTCTTTCGCCTGATAGCGGACATTAGAGGACAGTCTGGCTGGATCCATACCCATTAGACCCAATAATCTAGTATATACTGCCACATGGTTGTGTTATGCTAAGGATGGGATTGAATTCTATCTTGCTAGGTTTGTAGAACCTTTTTAAATGACTTCTTCATCCCCTAGACATATTCCAATCTGATGCTTAACTCCAACTACAGTTGAAACCAGAAGTGTACACACACTATAGAAAAAAACACATATGCATGTTTTTCTCAATATCTGACATGAAATCAGAATAAACCTTTCCTGTTTTTGGTCAATTAGGAATACCATAATTATTATTATTTTCCAAATGCCAGAATAATGAGAGATATAATGTTTTAAGGCATTTTTATTACTTTCCGCGTTGAGCATAGTTAAGATCGGATGTTATGGAGAGTTAGCCTATAACAGGGGTCAGTAATAGGGCGTTGTTTGGAGGTGGTAGCTAGGAAATATGTGAATGCTGGGTGTACGGCCAGGTCACGAGCATACCCACCGTATCCTCCTCTGACCTCAAAACCACCAGGATCAGTTATTGGATACCTATAGTACGTGTGGTACCCCTTGTCCTGTCTTTTTATTACACCTGTGCCCACACCAGTTTATGGCTACATAATTTTGCCATGTATGGTGTGGGTATATCGGTGTGTAGTGCATGCAACCACAGCTGTAATACGGTCAGGGTGTTGATTGAAGGTAACCTCCTCAGTTCCCTTTCAATAATAAAGAATGCTGATTGACCCACAGTTGTAGGTTGACGCGCTGGTTCTACAAACTTATCTGTAATCCCTGTATATTATTTTATTATCAGTGTAAATAAAAGTTAAGTTTTAGCCTCTATTTCCCTTCTGTGAACACTATTATCCCTAGACGCATGATCCGTTACAATATTGGTGGCAATCAGTGAATGTTACTTTCTGCAATGTCAAAAGTTTATATACACTAAGATTACTATGCCTTTAAACAATTCTGGACTGCCCATATGATGATGTCATGTGTTTGGAAGATTCTGTTAGATTTGTTGGCAACATCTGAGTTAATTAGAGACACCCCTGTGGATGTATTTAAATGCACACCTGAAACACACTGCTTCTTTGTGTAGCATCATGGGAAAGTCTAAAGAAATCAGCCAAGATATCAGGAAAAAAATTGTGGACTTGCACAAATCTGGCTCAACCTTGGGTGCAATTTCAAGATACCTGAAGGTGCTTCGTTCATCTGTACAAACAATTATATGCAAGTACACACATGATCGGAAGGTCCAGCCATCATACCGCTCAGGAAGGAGACGGGTTCTGTGTCTCAGTGATGAACGTTGTTTGGTCCGACATGGGCATATCAACCCAAGAACGAAAGCAAAAGACCGTGTGAAGATGATGGCGGAAGCTGGTAAGATTGTGTCAATACCCACAGTGAAACCAGTACTGTATCAACATGGGCTGAAAGGCCACTCTGTCAGGAAGAAGCCGTTACTCCAAAAGAAACATAAAAAAGCCAGAGTAATGTTTGTAAACGCACACAGGAACAAAGACCTACATTTAAGGACACATGTCCTGTGGTCTGACGAAACTAAAATTGAACTTTTTGGCCATGACATTTGGAGGAAAAAGGGAGAAACTTGGAAGCCTAAGAACACCGTCCCAACTGTGACACACGGGGGTGGCAGCATCATGTTTTGGTGAAGGAGGGACTGGTGCACTTCACAAAATAGATGGCATCATGTGGAAAGATTATGTGGAAATGCCGAAGCAACATCTTAAGGCATCAGCCAGGAAGTTAAAGCTTGGGTGGAAATGGGTCTTCTAAATGGACAATGACTCAAAGCATACTGCCAAACTGGTCACAAAGTGGCTTAAGGATGACAAAGTCAATGTTTTGGAGTGGCCATCACAAAACCCTGATCTCAATCCTATTGAAAATGTATGGGCAAAGCTGAAAAGGCAGGTGTGAGCAAGGCGACCAACAAACATGGCTCAGTTACAACAGTTTTGTCAGGAGGAATGGGCCCAAATTCCGACCAACTATTGTGAGAAGCTTGTGTAAGCATATCCAAAATGTTTGACCCAAGGAATACAGTTTAAGGGCAATGGTACCAAATATTAATGAAATGTATATAAACATTTGACTTTGCAGAAAGTAATAAAAATCCATTAAAACATTCTCTCTATCTCTCATTATTCTGGCACTTGGCAAATAAAAAATAATTATGGTAATGCTAATTGACCAAAAACAGATCTGATTTTCATTCAGATATTGAGAAAAACATGCATATGTGTCGTTTTATATAGTGTCTTCTAGTTTCAACTGTATATGATACATGCATGGAGTCCACAGATGCACAGATATACATGAGCCCTAAAGATGCCTAAGTAATCAGTTCATTTTGCAGAACTGAAACACTATATCCCAACAGTAGAAGCCATTGTAACACTGTAATCAAACACTTGTGGTCACAATGTTACCAAATAATATTTGCTTAGCTAATCTTTTATTTTATCTCGCATCTCTTAGTGTCCATTATCATGGGTCCCTGACCATTGTCCTCTTGTGTCAGCTGCATTTATACACAGCAATCATTCCCTCTGTATGGGGATGAATGATTGTTACAACAATTGTTTATTTCCATACAGCTCTACTGTTTGTTGGCAGCACAAGTTTACACAAGGAAATGAGCTGCCGTCTGACGAAGATTTTATGTGCTGCGTAAATCATAAGGTCCCCTGACAAAGAAGCAATTTGCTTGTTTGTCAAATGATCGGCAGCACGTTTATACAGGTCAATTATTGGGAACAAACGTGCATAGAAGCATTTGTCCCCAATAATTGGTTCCATAATCTGCCTGTGTAAATACGCCCTTAGGCTGGTTGTACTCATACGATGTGTATCTATCCCCAAAACCACCATAGTCATACATATTTAGAAAAATGGTCAATGGGCTACTGTGTATCTGCATCAATTATATGCTGATAGAAGAAAGCATTGAGAGGCAGGGGGAGCACACCCCTTGTGAACTATGACTCCACAGTATTCTTTGATTACTTCTATTAGATGAAGAACACAATATTTTTGTGCCATTTGGACTAACAGGAGAGCAGTCCTGTCCCTGTGATGTGCTGCCCTTACATAGTGAAGAATCAGGTGGAAGAGAATATAGCCAAGCCAGATATCCATCAGTCGACAGCTGTTTCGGGGCTTGCCCCTCATCAGTATGGAGTAGGATTCTGGCTAGCTGGATGCAATGCCTTGAATACGTCTTAGGCAAGGTGCTATATCTGGCTTGGCTATATTCCCTTGTTAAATCCAAAGACTTTTTGGAGAAGTCTGACTTTTACACATGGGAAGCCGTTTCCAAGGGGTGGCACTCGGGAGGTACCTCTTTGCATATTTGTTTCCCATGGAGCATTACCAATAAGTCTGCTTACCATATCCTTCATACCAGACTCGTGTCTTTAAGGAAATTCAGAACCTTGCCTAAGACTAATCTACCAGTACACAGCCTTATGCGACATGTAACTTAAGTGATATGAAGGTGAATAAAGGATTGACAAAGCTGTCCAATGTTTTATTGATTAGATACAAAAAAAATGGGCTATGAGTGAGCTGTCCACCATAGATAAAATGGCTGTTTGGTTACATTAAAACACAATTAAAACAAAATGAAGTAAAATAGGCAGATATGACGCGTTTCACGCCTCCTTCTTCACGACTCTGAAATGCGTCATACCAGCCTGCTATTGTATTTCATTTTGTTTTAATCGTGTTTTATTGTAATAAAAACGTTCTGGGCCGTGGTCACATGGTCATGTCCATGCAGCTTTCTTATTTCCTGTGATGTTATGTCCATGGGTGGGACAGTGATAGGGGAGTGTCTATGTAACTAGCTGGTGGGAGGAGCTATAAACTAGCTGGGCGGTGCTGGAGCTGTGGCAAAGAAAGAAGAAGTGCACCATGGGTTTGGTTGGATACGGGAACAGGAAGTGCTACCTACAGGATGGAAACCAACCAGAGTGATGTGTTTACATGATGATAGTGGATCAGGAGAGTCCAAACCAGAAAAAAACGGCATGAAGAAGATGTACATGAGGTAACCAATACATGAGCATACTGTATCTGATAGGGATCCTGGAAAGCCGCTTTCAAGGGGACACATCCACTCCTGAAAACTTGTATTCTGGAAATAACAATAGTGGAAAATCTTAAAACCCTGTATTGTGATATCCCACTGTTATTCCTCCTAGAAATGTCCTAATAAATTGACTGGATGTTATCAGTAGGGAGTGCATTACAGCACACTCTGACACTGACCAATTACATTATCTATTTAGTGCTGACAGTGTTGAACCATGTAGAGACATGCCTCTCTGAGAAAGGGATTTGGAGAGTACTCTCTCTTCTTGGGGAGAGAGCGCCTTAATCAGCGTGAGGAGACTTATAGGCCATACATGTTCCTCTGGAATTCTGAGAAGAAGGGAATGCAAATGAGCTCTTAGCAAGCTCTGCCTCTAATGCCACCAGATGTAAGGCAGCTATCCTATAAGTCAGGGTTCAGCAACCTTTGGCACTCCAGCTGTTGTGAAACTACAATTCCCAGCATGCTCCATTCATTTCTCTGAGAGTTCTGAGAAGAACAGGGGAAGTATGCATGCTGGGAGTCGTAGTTTCACAACAGCTGGAGTGACTGGGGTTGCCTACCCCTGCTATAAGTCAATGTTTGACCCTTTAACTAGGCCTTAAGACATGACTCGGATATTAAATAAGCCAGCACCACATCTACAGACAGCTGTTTTGGGGTGGATGCCCCTCATAAGTGCAGAGCAGAGAGCAGTACTCTCTGCTCAAGGCCTATATAAAGGGTTGAACATTGACTTATAGGATAGCTGACTTACATCTGGTGGCATCAGAGGCAGAGCTTAAGAGCTCATTTGCATCCCTCTTTGACAAAAGGAATGGTAAGGCTCAGCTGTATATGTATTGATACATTTCTAGGAAGAATAACAGAACAGCACAACACATAGTTATAAGAATAGATACTTCTGAATTGTTACTACATAGTGTTCCTCAACTTCATTCCCCAGGGCCCATCTGCAGGTCATGCTTTTAGGATTTCCTTAGTATTGTGCAGCTGATATACTGTAGTTTTTGTGACATCAGGACTTACCACAGGTCTGTCGGCCGGCAGGCCATTGTAAAACAGGATACTACATGTATGCCTGAGCCAGCCTCCAGCCTGTCTATGAACAGACATGAGTGCATAAAGTGAAGGGGTAACTGCTAAATAAAAAGATCAGGTTCTGAAGAACAGTTTAGATGGGGTAAACAGAGAAGAGTAAGAATAGTGAGGGGAGATGTAGGGGACTTAGAACAGGGAATGTAATAGACCTGTATATGGAGCACACTTAAATTCATGGATGTCCGTAATTAACCCGATTGTCCAGGTTACAGCATTCTGAAGAACTGGTGCAGCATGAGAAAAGGAATTTTGAAAATTTGGAAGTTAGACCGTGTTTTTGGTCCGCATTTTTTTTTTATCGTATGCAGACCTATTAATTTCTATGGGGCTGTGAAACATGTGGACAGCATATGGATGTCATCAATGGGCCGTTCTTGCACCATGCTGCAAATGATAGAACTTGTCCCATTGTTGTCTGTTTAAGAATAAGCATTTTTACAATGGGACCTGTGAAAAGTGCGGGATGCACACGGACCACATACGTATGTTGCGAATCCAGATTTTGTTGACCTCAAAATAGATACAGTCATGTGGATGTAGCCTTATGGAGGAGGTTAGTCTTAGATAATTGGGAGAATATAGAGCACATGTAAGGTGGAAAACAGACATACAAGAGAAGATATAGGATGTACAACTCCACTTTTGGACGAACTTTAACCCAAAAATTAGGGGGTGAATGATTGATCGCTGACAGCATCATATAGGTTCTGCATACTACATCTGTATCCTGTAAAAGAAGGGAGCAAAAGTGATAAAATATGTTTGCTAGTTTATAGTATATGTGTTTCTTGTAAATAAAGCTAAAGAGTCACTGTACTTTCACACAATTTAATTTGATAGAGAATGGTGTAATTAGCAAATTTCCAAATCACTTCAATTAAAAATCTGCCTGCATCCACCTGAAAAAAGCTGTAAAGTCATGGCCACTTGGGCTCTCACTTCTACCTAAGTTGCAGTCCACTGCCTGTTGTTAAAGAATAACTGTAATGTTTTCATTTAAAAAAAAAATCTATTTTAGCAGGATTATGCATAAAGCAATCTTTCATTTTCCTTAAGTTTTTCCCTTAGTTATGGCTGTTTAAACATTTACAATATAAGGACTTTCTCAAGATGGCTTCTCTGCCAGTTCTCTGAGGCCAAAACTGCTTTCCTTCACTTCACATACACACTTGCTGTAGCCAGCGGCTCCCTGCCAGCCAATCAGATTGGATTACTGAGAGACACGCCTCCTCACTCTGAAGCCTAATGCAGGCATGCAGCCCCTCTGTCTTCCTGTCTTCTTAGCCAGAGACAGACAAGCCATAGCAACTGTCTTTTAAGGGAGCAGTGGAAAGGGACAGAAAAAGAGCAGAAAATCGCCTGTGTGTCTGTAAGGCTGGGTTCACATCACGTTTTTGTCATATGTCTAAAGTATACCAAAAAAGTATATGTTAAAGGATGCCTCAGACAGATGCCATACAGCGGCATCTGTAATGTACAGTCCCCCAGAGCCGATTGTGTCCCAGGTATATAAAAATGCTGAGTGGTGTGGTGTTAAGGTGCTCAGGTGCTCCTACCTGGATACCTTCGCTCCGAAGCAATAAAGGGGGGTGGGGGTGTGGTAGGTGTGAATGGTGGTGGAAGAGAATGGTAGAGGTGGAGAATAAGTCAAGTCCAGACCTTTATAAAGTTCAACAGCTTGCATCCATACAATCCATATTGGTTCCAGCAGATTTTGGCATAAACTGGCAGGCAAACTTGAGTACTCTGCTTTCTCTCTCTGAGCTAAACTTGGCTGTATTCTAGGAGCTGGACTTTTGGTCTGTTCTCCATCCGTGGAGTGGGTGCCTCTGGCTGTTGACCCGCTTGTGACACTCTGTAGGTAAATGGTGCTCTATGAGAGTCAAGGTGCTCTATGTAGAGTCATGGTGCTCTTTGAGCTGCTTCCCTCTGGAGAGACTCCTGCTGCAGCAGGGGGCCTCCCCTAGCCGCTACATCATGGCACATCTGAACAGGCTTAGACTGATTAGACACTTCCTGCTGCCCCTCCCTTGGTAGGAAATGGTATTTGCCCACTTCTGCCCAAAAGGGGGAGAATGGAATGGGAAGTTCCATTCTATCTAAAGACCTCTCTGCCATATACCTGCTGGTAAACCAGGCACATTACATGAACATGACAGTAACAGAGCAATATAATCAATGCACAATGTGAAGAACCTGGAATAAATATAAGGATGACATTATTGTTAGCAATCAAAGACAGTAGCAGAGTGAAGAAATGTTAATACCACTCTGGGGTATAGTTCCATTGTAAAACTAAGGTATACGTTAAAGTATACTTTTTTTTTTTTGCAGGACTCACAGGATGAAAAAGCATAGTGTACCACGCTTTTTGATACTGCAAAGTCGAGCAAAAAAACGCATACGTTAACGTATACATTTTTTATTACAGTGGAACTCTATCGTGACGAATGCCGCTGTATGGCATCTGACTGAGGAATCCTTTAACTTATACTTTTTTGCATACTTTAGACGTATGACAAAAACGTGGACTCAGCCAAAACATAATCTCACCCTCCTTATCAGCTTTTTGAGCTCCCTAGACGAAAACAAACATAGTGAGAAGTGAGGTCACTGTATACAGTACTGGCAGATTCCATAGAAGGGAGACACTACCTGCTTGTGAGAGAAATGCATCTATCTATTGTACAAGTGAAACAGGGAATAATGTGTCTGAGGAAGACATTAGGGAATCCTAAAAAGACCTGCTCCGTCACAGTTCTACAATGAAGCACAGCCATTATGCAAAAAAAAAATTTTTTTTTACTCAGGTACGCTTTAATCATTGTATAATGAAACAGCACTGCTGTTATCCATGAGCTGTGCCCGGTATTATAGCTCAGCCCTATTCACAGTAGTAGACAGTCATATCCATGCATAAAACTAATAGTGGGCAGCATGGTGGCTCGAATCTGACCAAGGACAACATCTGAAACATAGAAACATAAAATGTGTCGGCAGATAAGAACCATTTGGCCCATCTAGTCTGCCCAATATACTGAATACTATGAATAGCCCCAGGTCCTATCTTATATGAAGGATGGGCTTATGCCTATCCCATGCATGCTTAAACTCCTTCACTGTATTTGCAGCTACCACTTCTGCAGGAAGGCTATTCCATGCATCCACTACTCTCTCAGTAAAGTAATTCTTCCTGATATTACTTTTAAACCTTTGCCCCTCTAATTTAAAACTATGTCCTCTTGTAGCAGTTTTTCTTCTTTTAAATATTCTCTCCTCTTTTACCGTGATGATTCCCTTTATGTATTTAAAAGTTTCTATCATATCCCCTCTGTCTCTTCTTACTTCCAAGCTATACATGTTAAGGTCCTTTAACCTTTCCTGGTAAGTTTTGTCCTGCAATCCATGTACTAGTTTAGTAGCTCTTCTCTGAACTCTCTCCAAAGTAGTAATATCCTTCTGCAGATATGGTCTCCAGTACTGCACACAATACTCTAAATGAGGTCTCACTAGTGCTCTGTAGAGCGGCACGAGCACCTCCCTCTTTCTACTGTTAATGCCTCTCCCTATACACCCAAGCATTCTGCTGGCATTACCTGCTGCTCTATGACATTGTCTGCCCACCTTTAGGTCGTCTGATATAAGGACCCCTAAATCCCTTTCCTCAGATACTGAGGTTAGTACTGTATCACTGATTTTATATTCTGCTCTTGGGTTTTTACGCCCCAGGTGCATTATCTTGCACTTATCGACATTAAATTTTAGTTGCCAGATTTTTGACCATTCCTCTAGTTTTCCTAAATCCTTTTCCATTTGGTGTATCCCTCCAGGAACATCAACCCTGTTACAAATCTTTGTGTCATCAGCAAAAGACACACCTTACCATTGAGGCCTTCTGCAATTTCGCTGATAAAGATATTAAACAATATGGGTCCCAGAACAGATCCCTGAGGTACCCCACTGGTAACAATACCATGGTCTGAATATACTCCATTGACTACAACCCTCTGTTTTCTGTCCTTCAGCCACTGCCTAATCCATTCAACAATATGTGAGCTCAAGCTCAAAGACTGCAGTTTATTGATAAGCCTTCTATGTGGGACAGTATCAAAAGCCTTACTAAAGTCCAGATAAGCAATGTCTTCTGCACCTCCGCCATCTATTATTTTAGTCACCCAATCAAAAAAGTCAATAAGATTAGTTTGACATGATCTCCCTGAAGTAAACCCATGCTGTTTTTTTATCAATCAACCCATAGGTTTTTAGATGTTCCACAATTCTCTCTTTGAGTATGGTTTCCATTAATTTCCCCACTATTGATGTCAGGCTTACTGGCCTATAGTTTCCCGATTCCTCTCTACTACCTTTCTTGTGAATTGGCACAACGTTTGCTAATTTCCAATCTTCTGGGACGACACCTGTTACCAGTGAGGGAGTTTGAGGCTAAAGGCACACGATCAGGATTGCATGCAGATTTTCCACACTGAAAATCTGCACTGTAGGTCATGCACATTATATTCTATGAGAATTTGAAATTCTCATGTACACGTTGCAGATTTTTTCCGTGCAGATTTTGACCTGCGGTGCGAATTTTAATATCCGCATCTTGTCAATTTATTTTATTTTTCCTGACCGGATTTTCTCCATTCACTTCAATGGGAGTGTAAAATGCGCATGCGTAAAATCCATAGCAAATCAGCGTGTAAATCCGCATGTAAATCCATACCAATTGATGCGGATCGTCCGAACGGATTTCCCTGCAGATTTCAGTGACGATCCTCTGCACATAAATCCTGAACGTATGCATTTACCCTGAATGTTCTTCCCATGTTTGCGTGGGTTTCCTCCAGGTAATCCGGTTTCCTCCCACGCTCCAAAGACAAACTGATAGGGAACTTATATTGTGAGCTCCACTGGGGACAGAGAGTGATGGTAATGCCTGTAAAGCACTGCGGAATATGTCAGCGCTATATCAGCGAGTAAACGAATAAACAGTAAAATACACTTCTTCAAATAACAGTAAAAGCAAACATCAGCCGCATACTAGAAAGAAGTAATCTGGATAGAAACAAAAAACAAACATAGGTGCTTTCGAGTACAACCATCCTGGGTTAGGAGATAAGCATTGGCAACAGATAAGAACTTGCTGACGTGGTTGGTATGGTTGTGCTGATACTAACACTGTGATAAGCAAAAAACAATAGAAGAAAGTCTGTCTGCTGTTCTTTCTTGTGGTCCAAGTCTTCTCCTATGGCTACCAACAGTACCACTGGCAGTACCCCATCGGCCTTGCTTTTTCTAGAAAACCGTGACACCGGGGCAGGCAAATGCTAAATCACATGATTGGATTCACCTCTAGAAATAAAGCTAATTGTCACTCCTTCTTTGATAAACCTTCAGTTTTGATTTCAGGGATTATCTTCAGTGGCCTTACCTAACACTGAACCCCCTTTTTTTTTGCAGTTGGTAAGGTAGAAGTTATTTGGCTGCCCTTATCATAAACTCCAGATATCCTAAGTCTGAGCTCAGGCACTCAGGGGGTATCCTCATTACTGGTGAAACAACTGGTGGTATCTCCATAGTCTTTGAAGTTCTGTACTTATAAACACTTCTTGTAAGTCCCTTTCCTGTTGGAATCCCTGCTGTAGCCCATGAAGTTCTGCCAAGATTTTAATATAGTTTAAAGGACACATGTTTCTTGACAATACAATCGATGGACATGGAAAGTTAATGAGAGCATTGTTATAGCTGTGTGAATGTGTAGCATCTATATTTAGGTCGATCCATACAGGGAATAATATTCTCTAGGTTAAAGGGGTTTTCCAAGATATTTTAACTGATGACTTCTAGTCTGGATAGGTCACAGTATCTGATCAGTAGGGGTATGACCACCAGGACTCCTGCTGTTCAGCTGTTTGAGAAGGCACCATCGCTCGCAGTATGACTGATTCAGATCATCTCCAACATGTGAGGTCTTGTGAGGGTGTTCCCAGGATGCAGTGCTTAGTACCTTCCAAAAATGGCCCAAGAAAGGACAAACAGGGAACCTGCAACTGGGTTATGGGAAGTGAAGGCTAGTGTATTTTTTCCAATCCAGAGAAGAGTCACTGTAGCACAATTTGCTGAAAAGGTTACTGTTGGCTATGATAGAAAGGCGTCAGAACACACAGCCTTGCATTTAATCTTTGCATTAAGCAGATGGCTGAATATACATGTACCTCACTGGCCTAGGGAACAGATGACACCAGGAAGCACTATGGGAAGAAGACAAGCTAGAGAAAGGCAGAGGGATGCCCTGGGCAATTTTTTACACTTGCAGTCATGTGGATATTACTTTATACATACCACCTACATAAGTCATAATTATCTTTATTTTTCATTTCTACTATACAGAGTGTAATCAGCACATAGTAAGAAACAAGATGGAGTTTCCCCCTGGGACCCACAGGTTGAATTAAATGCCCAAATAGTAGACAGGGCTCAGCATTTCCCAAGCCCAGAGGATGGGTTCGACCCTTGTTTGTTTGTTTGCAATCTAACGGCTTGCGGAAAGAAGCTCTTGTGTAGTCTGGTGGTGGAGGTCTGGATGGTCTGGATCCTCTTGCCGGACAGTAAGTGGTTGAAGAGATTGTTCGCAGGGTGGGTTTCGTCTGCCACGATGTTCAGAGCCTTCCTTGTACAGCACTTGACATAGAGGTCCTCAATGGATCTTTTCTGCTGTCTTCACCACTACATTAACATTGTTGCAGACCAAGTACACCTGTTTATGCAAAAGTATTCCCTAATTGCAGCTTATTTTATTAGCAGGAAAATGAGTCAGGTCACACTGCAAAAAATTGTTCATTAATGGTTTGAGTAAATGAAAAGTTCAAGGTGTTGACTTGGCCTCCAAATTCCTCAGATCTCAATTTATTTGAGCATCTGTGGCATGTGTTGGAAAAACGAGCCTGACCTATGGAGTCCTGCCTCGTAACTTACAAGACTTAAAGGAGTGTTCTCACTTCAGCAAACAGTATTTATCATGTACACAAAATTAATACTTAGCATTTACACATGTATTGTGATTGCCCATATTGCCTCCTTTGCTGGCTTGAACTATTTTTCAATCACATTATACACTGTTCATATCCATGGTTACGACCACCCTGCAATCTATTAGTGGTGGTCGTGCTTGCACACTACAGGAAAGCTTCGGCCTCTCTGGTGGCCAGGACCATGGGAGCATGTATATATATAAAGTATTTATGGCCATCTTTAGCCATATATGAGGGAGGCAGTGAGTGAGGTCTTCATTGTTCAGTTCTGCGTTGAACAGTGAAGACAGGCAGCTCACTGCCAAAAGATAACTTCAGGTCAGTTTTTTTTCATAAAAAAATGCAAAATCATCAAATAAAGTATATTGAAAAAATGTTCATTATCACCAGGGGTTGTCTGCTTTTTTCTATTGATGACCAATCCACAGGACGAGCTGCTTTCTCCTTAAACAGCTGATTGGCAGGGGAGCCCCCCGCTGATCTGATATTGATGACCTATGCTGAGGATAGGTCATCAATAGACAAAAGCGGACATCCCCTTTAGAGGCAGTTACACTTTAATGTTATGACTGATTGGTATAAGTGTAGTGCAAAATGAGAGCTTGAATCCTCCTTGTTTCATTTTACAAGTGATCCACATATTTCCTGCACTAGTTTTCATACATGAAAGTATTATGTATCAGCATTGTCCACAAGTTTATAAGTTTTGGAGGCTGCAGATTCTGTCCAAGCTGCCAGAAAAACAGCTCAATGTGCTGCACTATTTTGTCTGGTAAAGTGATGAACAGCATGATGGAAACTTGAAGGACCCTATTACAGTCAAGGAGGGTCTATCAGGAGCCATTGGTGTCCATCATGTGACAGAAACAGCACTGCCTCCATTATTAGAGCAAAACAACCGAAACGAAGAACGTAGACGTAAACCTAGCCTAGTGGGCATTAATAACGACAGTACTAATGATCACTGATGCATATAGAGGACGTTCCTAACTGGAAGATCCTTTGTGTCTGTAAAACTTTTAGTTTCCAGATACCGACCTTGATGGAAGGAACCTGACCCTAACCTGAACATGACTAGGAGCCCATGAATGCTTCACTCTCTGAATCCATCAGTTTCTGTTGAGAAAATGTTTCAGGAATTTCACCCCCACCCCCCCAGTGTGTGTGGTCTGTGCATATAAATCACCCAAATCTCAGCTCAACAGGACCAGATTAATGAATTAAAACTACTTTTCAAGATGCAATGACTAATGCCATGCATGGCTTGTGTCACTGATCACCATAAACGCTCATAGTACCTTTCTATGAGTTAATGCATGATTAATTATGTCAAGAGGAATCCTAGGAGCCTTAATCCATGTCCATGATCGGCTCTATGCAATTATCATAGCTCCAAAATGCACGTTTTGGGTTTAAATATGATAAAGAACGAGAAGTAAGGAATGGTGGAGCGACACTTCTGTGACATGAGGACATTTCTATTTCTTCCTCAGCAACCTGCATACTCTACTCTTTTGTATTGTTCAACGGGGTCATTTTGCACATGTCAAAAAAGAAAAGTCCATTATGGGCCCCCCCCCCCCCCCTGCATCTCAAAGCTCTGTCTCCATGGAAACATCAGAAGCACTCTACGCCTGAAACATCTGATTCAGAGAGAGTCTTTTGTCCAGATGAGATGGAGACTGTCAGCTTTCTCTACCACAAAATGTCACATCTACACACAGACATCATGCGTCTAGACTAGATATCAATATATTTGTGCAATGGGGAGATTTAAAAACCATGGGGGTCATTTACGAACTGTTGTTGAGTATATCTGGCGCAGATTCTGTCGCACGTCATGTTGCAGCGGAACTTCTTCCTGCCACTTCTTCCTCACTCATGCCAGGTCTATAAAAGTGGATGTGGGCATGGAAGGGGAGGCCCGTCTCATTCATCATTTTCTAGGCCTGGATTAGGCATAGAAAATGCTCTAAATGTAAGAAAGAAAGGAAGCTGTCTTACATTTAAAATTGGCAGTGGATACGCCAAAGTTATGTAGAATGCCTCAGGGGCTTATTAAGACCGGTCTTTATAAATGTGCCCCTATAGCTTTTTAAAAACACACAAAAAACATGCAGTAAACAAACGTGCATGTTTAACCACTTGCCGCCACGCTAACGCCGATGGGCGTCAGCGCGGCGGCTCTCTCAGGTCTCAGTCACGCCTATCGGCGTCATCTCGTGAGACCTAAGATTTCACATGAACGCGCGCGCGTCGTGCACGCACGTTCATGTGATCGGAGCCGGGACAACTGAAACTACAGCCTGCCAGCGCTGATCATGCGCTGGCAGGCTGTAGATGCGAAAAACGCATTTAAATCGCATATCAGACGCTGTTTTTAAACAGCGTCTGATATGCCTGCTGTCTGCTCGTCTGGTGGTCCCTTTGTTTGGGACCACCAGAGGAAACATAGGAAAAGTGCACCAATCACTACACACACCCCCCACCCCCCATCACTGATTAACCCCTGATCACCCATGTCACCCCCTGATCACCCCTGTCACCCCCCTGTCACTAATCACCCCCTACAGGCTCATTCAGACGTCCGTATGTGTTTTGCGGATCCATGGATCTGCGGATCCATGGATCTGCGGATCCGCAAAATACGGACACCGGCAATGCGCTTTCCGCATTTTGCAGATCCGCATGACAGAACTATATAGAAAATGCTTTTCTTGTCCGCAATTGCGGACAAGAATAGACATGTTCTATATTTTTGCGGAACGGAAGTGCAGACTCGAAGCGCGGATCCGTAATTCCGATCCGAGCGGGACAAAGTCTGTCCCCATAGAAATGAATGGGTCCGCAATTCGCTCCGCAAACAGAATTCTCGGACGTGTGAATGGGGCATAAGGGTCCCTTATCACCGCCAGTTAGCTAGCTACTTGTTAGGTAGTTAGCCGCCCACCGCACCGCAGTCACTGATTTGGCAGAGATTTTTTCATCCACATTGATCGATGCGAATGAAAAAATCTGTGCCGCTCATTTTTTTTTTTTTCAGCGCAGAGGCTGAACGGAAAAATCTCATTACCCGTATGGTCAATATAAGGAGAATCGCAGAAACTCCTAATGCTGGCCATACGTGTAATGATTGTGGAGACCTCAAATGCCAGGGCAGTACAAACACCTCACATGTGACCCCATTTTAGAAAGAAGACACCCCAAGGTATTCCGTGAGGGGTATGGGGAGTTCATGCAAAATTGTATTTTTGTCACAAGTTAGTGGAATATGAGACTGTAAAAAAAAAAAAAACAATTTCGCAATCAATTTTTTTCTGTGAACTCGCCATACCCCTCACAGAATACCTTGGGGTGTCTTCTTTCCACAATGGGGTCACATGTGGGGTATTTATACTGCCCTGGCATTTTAGGGGTCCTAAAGCGTGAGAATCCAAATGCGTAAAAATGCCCTGTGAAATCCTAAAGGTACTCATTGGTTTTAGGGCCCTTTAGCATCTTGGCTGCAAAAGTGTCACACATGTGGTATCGCCGTACTCAGGAGAAGTAGGGCAACGTGTTTTGGGGTGTATTTTTATATATACCCATACTTTGTGTGAGAAATATCACTGTAAACGACAACTTTTTAAATTTTTTATACAAAGTTGTCAATTTACAGAGATATTTCTCTCACCTAACATGGGTATATGTAAAAATACACCCCAAAACATATTGCCCTACTTCTCCTGAGTACGGCGATACCACATGAGTGACACTTTTTGCAGCCTGGGTCGCAAAGGGCCCTAATTCCAACGAGTACCTTTAGCTTTTACATGGCTGCTCACAATTTAGCCCCGCCAAAATGCCAGAACAGTATAAACACCCACAAATGACCCCATTTTGAAAGAAGACACCCCAAGGTATTCGCTGAGGGGTGTGGTGAGTCCATGAAAATTGAACTTTTTGTCAAAAGTTAGCGGAAAGGGAGACTTTGTGAGAAAAACAATAAAAATCAATTTCCGCTAACTTGTGCCAAAGAAAAATCTTCTATGAACTCGCCATGCCCCTCACGGAATACCTTGGGGTGTCTTCTTTCCAAAATGGGGTCACATGTGGGGTATTTCTACTGACCTGGCATTTTAGGGGCCCTAAAGCGTGAGAAGAAAAATGCGTAAAAATGCCCTCCTAAAAGGTACTCATTGGTTTAGGGCCCCTTTGCGCATCTTGGCTGCAAAAGTGTCACTCATGTGGTATCGCCGTACTCAGGAGAAGTAGGGCAATGTGTTTTGGGGTGTATTTTACATATACCCATGCTAGGTGAGAGAAATATCTCTGTAAATTGACAACTTTGTATAATTTTTTTAAAAGTTGTCATTTACAGAGATATTTCTCACACAAAGTATGGGTATATATAAAATACACCCCAAAACACGTTGCCCTACTTCTCCTGAGTACGGCGATACCACATGTGTGACACTTTTTGCAGCCTGGGTGCGCAAAGGGGCCTAAAACCAATGAGTACCTTTAGGATTTCACAGGGCATTTTTACGCATTTGGATTATCACGCTTTAGGGCCCCTAAAATGCCAGGTGAGTATAAATACCCCACAAGTGACCCCATTTTGGAAAGAAGACACCCCAAGGTATTCCGTGAGGGTCATGGCGAGTTCACAGAATGTTTTTTTGGCACAAGTTAGCGGAAATTGATATTTTATTTTTTTTATTTTTTACAAAGTCTCATATTCCACTAACTTGTGACAAAAATAAAATTTTACATGAACTCACCATACCCCTCACAGAATACCTTGGGGTGTCTTCTTTCAAAATGGGGTCACATGTGGGGTATTTATACTGTCCTGGCATTTTAGGGGCCCCTAATGCGTGAGAAGAAGTCTGGAATCCAAATGCGTAAAATGTCCTGTGAAATCCTAAAGGTACTCATTGGTTTTAGGGCCCTTTGCACCCAGGCTGCAAAAAGTGTCACACATGTGGTATCGCCGTACTCAGGAGAAGTAGGGCAATGTGTTTGGGGTGTATTTTATATATACCCATGCTGGGTGTGAGAAATATCTCTGTAAACGACAACTTTTAAATTTTTTTATACAAAGTTGTCAATTTACAGAGATATTTCTCACCCAGCATGGGTATATGTAAAATACACCCCAAACACATTGCCCTACTTCTCCTGAGTATGGCGATACCACGTGTGTGACACTTTTTGCTGCCTGAGTGCAGCAAGGGGTCCAAATTCCAACGAGTACCTTTAGGTTTTACAGGGCTGCTCACAATTTAGCCCCGCCCAAAATGCCAGAGCAGTAACACACCCCACAAATGACCCCATTTCGGAAGTAGACACCTCAAGGTATTCACTGAGGGGCATAGTGAGTCCGTCTGAGATTTTATATTTTTTTGCCAGAAGTTAGCAGAAATGGAAACTTTATTATTATTTTTTTTCCTCAGAAAGTGTCATTTTCCGCTAACTTGTGAAAAAATGAAATGATACATGAACTCACCATGCCCCTCCGTGAATACTTTGGGGTGTCTTCTTTCTAAAATGGTGTCATTTGGGAGTATTTATACTTTCTGGCATTCTAGCACCTGAAGAAACATGACAGGTGCTCAGAAAGTCAGAGCTGCTTCAAAATGTGGAAATTCACTTTTTTGCACCATAGTTTGTAAACGCTATAACTTTTACCCAAACCAATAAATATACACTTATTGAATTTTTTTTTATCAAAGACATGTAGAACAATAAATTTTGTGAAAAATTTATATAGAAATGTAGTTTTTTTAAAAAAAAATTTTACAACAGAAAGTGAAAAATGTCATTTTTTTGCAAAAATGTCGTTACAATTTTATTAATAGCAAAAAAAGTTAAAATGTCAGCAAGGATGAAATACCACCAAATGAAAGCTCTATTAGTGAGAAGAAAAGGAGGTAAAATTCATTTGGGTGGTAAGTTGTATGACCGAGCAATAAACGGTGAAAGTAGTGTAGTGCGGATTTGTAAAAAAGGGCCTGGTCACTAGGGGGGTATAAACCTGTGGTCTTCAAGTGGTTAAAGATCCTCCAAAATTTATCAAACACTGCTCGACATTTGATAAATCTGGCACGAATTATATCAACGCAGATCCAAACAATTGTCTTCAAAAATTCCTCTCATGGTAAACTCCTTTTTATGTGTTCAGTGTATTCTCTGATCTTTCCTACAAGTCAAGCTCCACGATATTTTTTTTGTGAAATTTTGGCTAATAGAAGGCTCTGGATGTCCCCATACTAGGCTGACCTTACATGGGGCGGCATAGTCTGATGACAGATCCGCTTCCAAATGTCTGTTTAAGCCAACTGTTTTCACAGTGGGAACTAGTGAGATGCTGAGCCATCCAACCACTGCACTATCTATTGCCATGATCTGTCCTAGTTGATGGCCCGCAACTGGTCAACAGTCCTTTCATTACCCTAAAAAATCTAAACTAAGTATACAGACATGGAGAGCGGCGCCCAGGTATCTCCCTGCACTTACTATTATCCCTGGGCGCCGCTCCGTTCTCCCAGTATAGGCTCTGGTAACTTCAGCTCTTCGGCTCTACTGGGAGTCTCCCCTTTTTGTCCTGGGCTTCTCCTTCTCCCTATCATGCCCTGCTCTGGTGAGGTGCGGAGGTCTGTCAGGTTGGCAGCACGTGTGTAGTTTTCTGTTTACATGGAGTGAGCTGTACCTTACTCCCTTCAGGTGCACTGGGTCGGGTCGTTTGTGTGAGTTTAAATCAAGCGCCTACCCAGTGTCTCTTGCGGGTTATAGCTTCTTTCTCACTCTGAGGAAAGTTGGATTGCTGTTTCTGCTCTGCTTCAAAGATAAGTGTGTTTTTGGCTTCTATTTGTGAACTGTCTAGGCTGTTAGTTAGACACCTGCCTCCCCCAGGATTTGAGGAGGCAGGCTGCCTTTTTTTCCCCTTGTCCACTATCTTAGGGGCTATAGGGTTATTACGTCTTAGGCACGGGGGCACGTTTATTCCCACTTTTGGGGTCTAAACGTGTGCACAGCAGTCTAGGGTCAGTTGATAGGATCTTGTCAGGAGGTGACCATTTTCCCTAGCTTTTTCCTAGACGCTTGTTTGTTGTTTCTTGTGTGTCTATTGTATCTTGTACCCTTCCCGGCGTGACACTCCCAGGCTGTAGTGCTGGCCAATCCTGGGAGACGCCCAGGACAAAAAGGGCAAACTCCTCCCAGTAGAGCCGAAGTTACCGGAGATCCCTGGGCGCCGCTCTCCATTTCTCTATACTTAGTATAGATTTATTAGGGTAATGAAAGGTCCTCTTTAAGTGCAGGGGCCCATTCGGAAAGATTATAATCTAGTGACAGATCGGCCAAGACCGAGTAAAGTCAAAGCAGAAATAGATGAGCTGGGTCAAACCAGGAGAGACAAACACGCACAGAGCCAAGAGACACAAATGAGTAACTTAATAATGCCAAAGTCAGTACTAGGAGACACTGATCAAAATCAGGGAACAATAACCAGAAACAATACCAAGGCAGGGGTCTGTACCAGGAAGTCACCCCAGGGTCGAAATCGTCAAGCAGAGGTTCATCAGGTGCATCAGAAACCAAAGCAAAGGTCCTACATACAATAATCCAGGGCGACTTGAAAAGGTTAGTGTGGTGATCCAAAGACAAACCAATCACAGGTAACCATGGCTAGCAGGTGCCTGTTTAAAATAGGCTGCGGTACTGGTCACATGACATGGCTGGAGTAACGTGACTCCATTACATCTACTACGCCAGATGTACCAGCATGATTACTGATTGGTCAGCTCTCCTGCTCATGAAGGCTGGCCTGTTAACCCAGCAACCGGATGTCGGCGGCGCTGAAATTGAAGGAGCGAGCACCCCAGCCCGGATATAACAACTGTGCGGACTCTGCATGCGGCAAATAAATAAATTACATAAATAAACCTATATTTGTAGGCACTTATATTGCCTAACTAGAATGGTCCATGTTTTATGGAAACAAAAATATAGTCTGATAGTCAGATGTCTAGTATATCATGCATCCTACTGTACTTTCACACATACACATATAGTAGTGCAGATGACCTACAGCAATTAGCATTTTACAAAGAAGTTGGATATCATAAAGCTAATTGGCTGCTGTCCCGCTGACTATGGCTACATCTACAATAGGACCATTGGTCCAGTTAATGTGTACTGCCGAGAAAAGGGGATACAGAGGAGGGGCATGGAAATGCAAACAAGTAGCAGTCTCTGCTCCCTGAATGTCCTCTCTATGTTGTCTGCATCCAGATACTTATTCCCCCCACTCCTCCCCTCTGCTCTCAGCAAGGCTTAGCACCATAATTGGACAGTACAATTAATATTCCTGCTGAGTGTGCAAAGTGGGGGCAAAGAGGAAGATGAATAAATATGCAGAAGCAGACCCGCAGGTGAGATGAGCAGGGCTGGAATGAAGCTACCATGTGTAAGTTTTTTATGCAGTTTTTGAAGCAAAAACCAGGAGCAGATTCAAAAAGGTGGAGAAGCAGTATCTTTTCTTAACACTCTCTCTTTTATGATTCATAGTTACCTGATGTTGGCTTCCAAAACTGGATCAAAAACCTATGTGGCAAAAAAAAAACACTTGGCAGCACCTGAAGTGAAGAAACTTGCAGATTAGTGTGCTTTACCCAATCATATCTGCTTTTCTTGAATGATATTTCTCAAAAAGAAAACACAAGACTGCAGTTCATAAATTTCTGCCATTATGTCTAGTACTCTAATGTAATTGTGCAGAGTTTTCCAAAACAGTTCATCTAATCTGCTTATTTAAAGGGATTTCCCAGGATTACAATACTGATGGCTTATTCTCAAGACAGGTCATTAATATCTGATTGGTGGGGCTCCAACTCCCAGCAGCCCTGTCGATCATCTGTTTGAAGAGGCTATGGCGTTTGGGTGAGTGCTGTGACCTCCTCTTTCGCTAGTGACGTCATGTCCATTGGTCACGTGGTCTATGTACAGAGAGCCCTGGAGGAGCTAGTGAAGAGGATGGACGTGGTAGCATACCTGATGAAGTGTTGTGTCACGGTGTACTCCCTCAGGCCATTGCTCCCTGGGGATTGGTGCTGTGGAAATGCAATACTGGACAATGAGGCCAGAATTAAACGTATAAAAGTCTCTTTTACTAAGTGCAATGTAAAACTTACTAAGTGCAATGTAGAACTTCAAATACTTTCAAAAGCAGCTGATTTCAAGTGCAATTTTCTGGCCCCAGTAAGGAATATGAGGCAGGTTGGATGGCTGCGGTTTAGCACTATTATAGTACTGGCCTGTAGTATTCTGGTAATGGTTGTCTTAGTCCCTCACCTCACAGCAGTGGCTTTAGTGCTGATATAGCTGTTCACTCTACTGGCTAGCATTTCAAGGATTCACTTGAGTTAGAATAATAATGGATCTCTCTGAAGAATCTTTTCCAGGAGCAGGAGCTCTGACTTGAGCTTTCTTTCCCCACTGGACATGAACTCCTCCTCCTGGCAGGAGGCTGGACCAGCCCACTCCTACCAAGAGGGGAGGAACAGGGTGGTTAGCCCTGTTACTGGTTAACCCTTGCCTTCCGTATGCCTTCTGGTAGATACGACCATAACATACAGAATAATATATGACAATACATAACAATCTAAAATGATACAAACTATATACAATATTGTAGGTTTGGGGGACAATCCTGGGTATATTTCTGTGAGGGGGAGTAATCCTGGGTATATTTATGTGAGGGAGCACAATCCTGGACATATTACTGGGAGAGGGCACACCTGGGCATATTACAGTGAGAGGGCACGATCCTCGGCATATTACTGTGAGGGCACAATACTGGGAATATTACTTTAAGGGGGCACAATCCTGGACATATTACTGTGAGGGGGCACAACTGGGCATGTTACTGTGAGGGGGCACATATCTGGGCATCGCTACTGTGAGGGGGCACATATCAGGGCATAACTACTTTGAGGTCACATATCTAGGCATCACTAATGTGAGGGGGCACATATCAGGGCATATTACTGTGAGAGGGCACATATCAGGGAATAACCACTGTGATGGGGCACATATCTGGACATAACTACTGTGAGGGGGCACATATCAGGGCAAAACTACTGTGAGGGAGCACATATCTGGACATAACTACTGTGAGTGGCACATATCTGGACATAACTACTGTGAGAGGGCACATATAAGGGCATAACCACTGTAAGGGGGCACATATATGGACATAACCACAGTGAGGGGGCACATATCAGGGCAAAACTACTGTGAGGGAGCACATATCTGGACATAACTACTGTGAGAGGGCACATATCAGGGCATAACCACTGTAAGGGGGCACATCTGGGCATCACTTCTGTGAGGGGACACATATCAGCGCATAACTACTGTGAGGGAGCACATATCTGGACATAACTACTGTGTGGGAGCACATATCTTGGCATCGCTACTGTGAAGGGGTGCATATGTGGGCATAATCTGTAAAGGGGGCACAATGTGGGCATAACTACTGTGTGGTGGCATAAAGGGGGAACAACTACTATGTGGGGCATTTAGGGGACTGGGTGGGATTAGATGTTTAGTTATGTTTTGGGTGGAATTACAGGCATGCCACACCGCACATAGTGTCCCTCTTCCTTCTTTTCAAAAGTTGGGAGGTATGTGATGTGGTCATCCTAATAACAGGCTATACAACCCATTATACTTTATTACCGCAAAACAGAAAAACCAAAGCCTTAGCAAATGACGGCAGTTCTGTAAACCTTCACGTACCCTGCACGTAAGCTGCAATGCGTGCTATGTTATGAATGCATCATGGCAATGTCTGGACCTTCTGGTATGCTCATACATAGACATAATTAGTTTGCAAAAAGAATTTCCAAAGCCCTTAGCTCAGTAATCTCTAGAAGTAATTATAAAGTATATTTACCAACTTTATTTCAGGTCATCATCAAGCAGTCCCATCTCTTCACAGAGTTTTAATTAGACAGTTTGCTTCTTCCCAGGTGTGACGCCACCTTATGCTGTAAGTGTTGTAATCTCGCACCTCACACCAGCCAGAAATATACTTCACTACATAACACTATGACATTTACTGCAAGAGTTCTACACCTTCAAATCGAAGTTAACACTTTCCATGGAAATCCATTTTTCAAAACACATGATGTATGAAATGACAATTATGTGTGGACGTACGGCTTTTTCTATGGGCATCAGTTTTTTTTTCACATTCACATTAAAAGTAAGTGAAACATGCAATGAAAACCCACAGTAAGGTAGCTAGATAATGTTAGCTACGTAGACAGATACAGACAGACACAAATAGATACAGTAAGTAGGTAGTTATACGTCATAGATGGATAGATACAAAGTAACTGATAGATAACTAGATAGATAAACAGATACAAACAAATGACAAATAGAAAGGAAGATAGAGCTATAAATATATATATATATATAGATCTATAAATATATATATATATATATATATATAATTAGATAGCTAGATAGATATATAGATAGATAGATAGATAGATAGATAGATAGATAGATAGATAGATAGATAATACAACAAACAAAGGATGGCAGCTGCATAGTCAGTGGTGAAGTTGGGTGCAATCCCTCCGGGACTTCAGGCAAAAATCCATAAACAATATCCAAAAGCAAATGATGAGGCAGCACTCCAATACCAGTGAAGGGTTTTAGACCTGTTTATTTCCCCAGTCGCAACGTTTCAGCCCAGCACAATGAGGCCTTTGTCAAGCAATAGGATAATGTCATTTGCAGCCACATATATACCCATAATGTGATCAAAAATCATAATTATATAATTGGCATAAATTTACATGATTAAGTACATGAGGCACATACAAGATTTATCACTGTGTATACAATACATGATTACAAATCAATATATTCATTGTGTCATGATTCTTCCAAAAATACAATAATCTGATAATAAAATATATGAAAATAAAGTGACCAGTGCATAAGGTGTTAATAGCATCACCTGAGGTGTGTAGAATCAGCTTACATGAAAACAGTAACAGCTGTGTATGTACATATTAATAACTAGCACGTAGTATACCATTGGTGGTTCCAGTGGAGAGTGTGGCGTCTGTTGCTGGTCCGTGTGTATGCACCCCACTCACCCCACTCTTGGTACACGTCATGACATTCGTCACTTTTTAACTTCTGACAGCACATGTGATTTATCTCCTACAGTGCCCTTGTAATCTACTGTACTCTATGTTGGAGAGACTAGTTGGGACCTAAAGACGAGATTAAATCAACACAGATACACAATACGACAAAAAAGAATGGACCTACCAGTCCCAAAACCTTTTGTAGAATTAGGACATAGAGAAAAGGATCTTAAATTCAGAATTTTGGATCATGTCCCCCCTTTAACCCCTTCAGCCCCCCTAGCTTAAACACCCTTAATGACCAGGCCACTTTTTACAATTCCGCACTACACTACTTTCACCGTTTATTGCTCCGTCATACAACTTACCACCCAAATGAATTTTACCTCCTTTTCTTCTCACTAATAGAGCTTTCATTTGGTGGTATTTCATTGTTGCTGACATTTTTACTTTTTTTGCCATTAATACAAATTTAACGAAATTTTTGCAAAAAAATGACATTTTTCACTTTCTGTTGTAAAATTTTTCAAAAAAAACTACATTTCTATATAAATTTTTCTCTAAATTTATTGTTCTACATGTCTTTGATAAAAAAGTCCAATAAGTGTATATTTATTGGTTTGGGTAAAAGTTATAGCGTTTACAAACTATGGTGCAAAAAGTGAATTTCTGCATTTTGAAGCAGCTCTGACTTTCTGAGCCCCTGTCATGTTTCTTCAGGTGCTAGAATGTCAGGATAGTATAAATACCCCCAAATCACACCATTTTAGAAAGAAGACACCCCAAAGTATTCGCGGAGGGGCATGGTGAGTTCATGTATCATTTCATTTTTTTCACAAGTTAGCGGAAAATGACACTTTCTGAGAAAAAAAAAAAAAAAAAAGTTTCAATTTCTGCTAACTTCTGGCAAAAAAAAAGAAATCTCAGACGGACTCACTATGCCCCTCAGTGAATACCTTGGGGTGTCTACTTTCCAAAATGGGGTCATTTGTGGGGTGTTTGTACTGTTCTGGCATTTTGGGCGGGGCTAAATTGTGAGCCGCCATGTAAAACCTAAAGGTACTCGTTGGAATTTGGGCCCCTTTGCGCCCAGGCTGCAAAAAGTGTCACTTATGTGGTATCGCCGTACTCAGGAGAAGTAGGGCAATGTGTTTTGGGGTGTATTTTTACATATACCCATGTTGGGTGAGAGAAATATCTCTGTAAACTGACAACTTTGTATAAAATTTTTTAAAAGTTGTCGTTTACAGAGATATTTTCACACACAGTATGGGTATATATAAAAATACACCCCAAAACTGCCTTACTTCTCCTGAGTACGAGGATACCACATGTGTGTTACTTTTGCAGGCTGAAGTGCAAAAGCCTAAAACCAATGAGTACCTTTAGAGATTTCACAGGGCATTTTTACGCATTTGGATTCCAGACTTCTTCTCACGCTTTAGGGGCCCCTAAAATGCCAGGACAGTATAAATACCCCACATGTGACCCCATTTTGGAAAGAAGACACCCCAAGGTATTCCGTGAGGGGCATGGCGAGTTCATGTAAAATTTTATTTTTTGTCACAAGTTAGTGGAATATGAGACTTTGTAAAAAAACAAAATAAAAAAAATATATATATCAATTTCCGCTAACTTGTGCCAAAAAATAAAAATTCTGTGAACTCGCCATGCTCCTCACGGAATACCTTGGGGTGTCTTCTTTCCAAAATGGGGTCACATGTGGGGTATTTATACTGCCCTGGCATTTTAGGGGCCCCTAAAGCGTGAGAATCCAAATGCGTAAAAAT
Organism: Bufotes viridis; assembly: GCA_033119425.1. Lineage (NCBI taxonomy): Eukaryota > Metazoa > Chordata > Amphibia > Anura > Bufonidae > Bufotes > Bufotes viridis. The sequence goes on along the minus strand of CM065595.1, from coordinate 117,838,065 downwards.
GGCCTGTGAAATCTAAAGGTACTCATTGGTTTTAGGGCCCCTTGTGCACCTTGGCTGCAAAAAGTGCCACTCATGTGGTATCGCCGAACTCAGGAGAAGTAGGGCAATGTGTTTTGGGGTGTATTTTTACATATACCCATGCTGCGTGTGAGAAATATTGCTGTAAACGACAACTTTTTACATTTTTTATTCAAAGTTGTCAATTTACAGAGATATTTCTCACACAAAGTATGGGTATATGCAAAATACACCCAAACATTGCCCTACTTCTCCTGAGTACTGGCGATACCACATGTGTGCCACTTTTGCAGCCAAGATGCGCAAAGGGCCTAAAACCAATGAGTACCTTTTAGGAGGAGCATTTTTACGCATTTTTCTTCTCACGCTTTAGGGCCCCTAAAATGCCAGGGCAGTATAAATACCCCACATGTGACCCCATTTTGGAAAGAAGACACCCCAAGGTATTCTGTGAGGGGCATGGCGAGTTCATAGAAGATTTTTTGGCACAAGTTAGCGGAAATTGATTTTTATTGTTTTTCTCATAAAGTCTACCTTTCTGCTAACTTTTGACAAAAAGTTAAATTGTTCATGGACTCACTATGCCCCTCAGCGAATACCTTGGGGTGTCTTCTTTCCAAAATGGGGTCACATGTGGGTATTTATACTGCCCTGGCATTTTAGGGGCCCTAAAGCGTGAGAAGAAAAATGCGTAAAATGCCCTCCTAAAAGTACTCATTGGTTTTAGGGCCTTTGCGCATCTTGGCTGCAAAAAGTGGCACACATGTGGTATCGCCGTACTCAGGAGAAGTAGGGCAATGTGTTTTGGGGTGTATTTTACATATACCCATACTTTGTGTGAGAAATATCTCTGTAAACTGACAACTTTGAATAAAAAATGTAAAAGTTGTCGTTTACAGAGATATTTCTCACACCCAGCATGGGTATATATAAAATACACCCCAAACACATTGCCCTACTTCTCCTGAGTGCGGCGACACCACATGTGTGACACTTTTGCAGCCAAGATGCGCAAAGGGCCCTAAAACCAATGAGTACCTTTAGGATTTCACAGGGCATTTTACGCATTTGGATTCTCATGCTTTAGGACCCCTAAAATGCCAGGGCAGTATAAATACCCCACATGTGACCCCATTGTGGAAAGAAGACACCCCAAGGTAATCCGTGAGGGGCATGGCGAGTTCACAGAAAAAAAAATTTGGCACAAGTTAGCGGAAATTGATTTTTTTTTTTTTTTTACAGTCTCATATTTCACTAACTTGTGACAAAAAATAAAATTTTGCATGAACTCGCCATACCCCTCACGGAATACCTTGGGGTGTCTTCTTTCTAAAATGGGGTCACATGTGAGGTGTTTGTACTGCCCTGGCATTTGAGGGTCTCCGCAATCATTACACGTATGGCCAGCATTAGGAGTTTCTGCGATTCTCCTTATATTGAGCAGACGAGTAATGAGATTTTTCCCGTTCAGCCTCTGCACTGAAAAGAAAAAAAAATGAACGGCACAGATTTCTTCATTCGCATCAATCAATGTGGATGAAAAAATCTCTGCCCAAAAATGTGCAAAAAAAAACAAAACGGCACAGATTTCCTCATTCACATCGATCAATGTGGATAAATAAATCTCTGCCAAAAAATGTGCAAAAAAAAAGTAGTAAGGCCCCATTCACACGTCCGCAAAAATGTCCGCATCTATTCCGCAATTCTGCGGAATAGATGCGGACCATCAGTGTGAATGGGGCTGGCGGTGATGCGGAGAGCACACTATGCGCTCGCCGCATCAGCATTTGCGGAGCTGCGGCCGCAAACTTCCGGGTTTCGGCCCCCAAGCATCCGGCCGCAGCTCCATAAAAGATAGAGCATGTCCTATTCTTGTCCGCAGTTGCGGACAAGAAAAGCATTTTCTATATAGTTCTGGCAATGTGCGGATCCGCAAAATGCGGAAAGCACATTGCTGGTGTCCGTGTTTTGCGGATCCGTGGATCCATGGATCCGCAAAACACATACGGACGTCTGAATGAACCTTACAGTGGGGTAATTAGTGTCAGGGGGTGACAGGGGGTGACATGGGGTGATCGGGGGTTAATCAGGGGTTAATCAGTGGGGGGTGGGGTGGATGGGTGGGGGGTCTGTGTGGTGTTTTGGTGCACTTATAAAAGTTTCTTTGGTGGTCCCAAGCAAATGGGACCACCAAAGGAACGATCAGCAAGCATATCAGGCGCTGTTAACAAAACAGCGTCTGATATGCCAGCCTTAACTTCTACAGCCTGCCAGCGCACGATCAGCGCTGGCAGGCTGTAGCTTACCTTCTCCCCGACGTGATCCTGTGAACGCGCGCACGTGCGCGCGCGCGTTCACAGGAAATCTCGCCTCTCGCGAGATGACGCGCGGGCGCGTCAAGGAGGAACAGACCGACCGCCCGCAGGACGCAATCCTGCGTGAGGCGGTCTGTAAGCGGTTAAAGAGAGGTGAGGGAGTTGGTGTTCAAGCAAAAAGAGCTCCAATGGATCTACTGTTTACAGACCCTTAGACCTAAGGTCCTTAACACTGAATTTAGATGGGGTATTTTTGGATAGGAAGGAATTTAACTCTACGGTCTCTAGTGGTAGACTCTTTTTTTTCATATTTGCGGTAGGTTATTATAGATGATCTTACGTACTCTAACTTATGTTTCTTTTATTAATTTATTCTTTTATTTTTCTAGAAAAGAATATCCTTTGCCTATTCTTCACAACTATACCATACGGGTTCCATTATGGGATTATTCTTCTTGAAAGTCATTTCTTTTACTTACATGAGGCCGGAATTGGAGTCCTTTCAGGACTATCCTCCATGTGCATATAATGGACAAGTATATGCTTGTATCATTAGGGACGAAGCCTGGTGGCGAAACGCGTTGGGTGGGTGAGTGATTGCCTATGACAACTGAATGTTATTTACAGTGATGAAATAGACTCTGGTTGCTCCTTTGTCTTGCCCCATACTATTTTATAGAATGTGGCAATGTATGTCCACACATTATGAAATTTGATTGTTATATAAATCAGACTCCGGTTGCTCCTTGTCTTGCTTTATACTATTGTAATGAACGTCGCAACATATATCCACACACTATGAAATTTGATTGTCATGTGTTATATATTATATCTATACTAGCCCCCTTCCTGGAACCCCTCTTTGGTGACTTTTAACCGATTGTTCCATAAGTGACTCCGATGTATGTTTTTTTTATTATTAAACTATATTTATTTATTATTAAATTATTTAATAAAGTTATTTTGCTGTTTACAAAATTGTGTACATCTATTTATTGTTAAATGTGGGCATTACACATGCTCTTTGTAGGTTTAGGTTTACATATATATACAGTTTCCATGGAGGACGCTTTTTGTTTACATGTTATATACTGTGAAGCGGGTGTGCAGGTCAGGTGCCCCCCTAGCGCCCCTCCCCTGATGATGTCACAACACCTCTTTGTGGATGACCTAGAGGCGCGTGGCTGACGTCTTAGGACGCGCTGTGTGGCGCCATCGCGTCGCCTAGGCATGCGCACTGACCAGCAACAGACGCCATTCTCTCCACTGGAACCACCAATGGTATACTACGTGCTAGTTATTAATATGTACATACATGGCTGTTGCTGTTCTCACTTAAGCTGACTGTACACAGGTGATGCTATTAACACTTTATGCACTGGTCACTTTATTTTCAGATATTTTATTATCAGATTATTGTATTTTTGGTAGAATCATGACACAATGAATATATTGATTTGTAATCATGTATTGTATACACAGTGATGAATCTTGTATGCGCCTCATGTACTTAATCATGTAAATTGATGGCAATTCTGTAATTATGATTTTTGATCACATTATGGGTATAGATGGCTGAACATGACAAGATAGATATATATATAGATATTAGATAAATAGATAGATAGATAATTAGATAGCTAGATATTAGATAGATAGATAGATAGATAGATACATGATTGATAGATAAATAGATAGATATTATAGAGATAATTAGATAGATATAAACAAGGAAAAAGATGCAGCGCATCCAATGTTCAGTAAAAAAGTAGTATCCTTAATTCACCTATATATAGTCCTCTTGCTAGGACTGTTCTCAAGCATAGATGGATAGATACAGAGTAACGGATAGATAAACAGATACAGACAGACAAATGGATAAATAGATCCATTTGTGTGTAATACAGCTCTTAGGGGAGGAAACATAAAAGGGAAATGTAATCCTTCTCTAGTGCAAGGGACAGCAGGTGGGTAGGAGAAGGGGCCATCCTGTCCTGGGGTGGTCGGGTGTAAGGGTTCTTTTACAGGGGGATGCAGGAATAGAACAATTATAGGGGACAAATGTTTGCACGATTGCTCGTTCCTGATAATTGTCATTCATCAAGCACCTAAAATCTGCCTACTTATGCAACTGTTCAGGGGTGGTGAGGAGGGCTCAGGCAGCCCTCTGTGCATCGGCCCAATGGTAAATTTCCTTGTAGGGTCTATGACCAGTCCACCCCTGGTCCTATGGCAGTAGTGTACATAGAGAAGTAAGGGCCACATAGCAAGGATCAAACCAGGCCCCCACATGGGACAGAAGGGTTTCTGCATAAACCCCTTTCAGTGACCCTTGGGCCATTTCTCCACTGCTTCATTTGCTAAAAGTTGTTCCTTTAGAGGGTAGAGTCCAGATTAAATGTTCACCTCCAGTAGAAGAGGAGAAAATCCCAACTAGAACTGGGCCCCCTCTTGTCCTGGGCCCGATAGTAGTCGCACGGTCTGCCGCTATGGTAATTACACCCCTGCCCTGTGGGTATGTTCACACCTAGTGGTTGAGATGCGGATAAGGCCTCATGCACACGGCTGAGGAACACGGCCGTGCGCTGACTGTGGTATCCCGGCCTGGAATCCAGTTGACAGCAGGAGCGCACGGCGTCATTGGTTGCTATGACGTCGTGCGCTTCATGTCGCCGCTGGACTACAGTAATACATCCGTATGATCTATACGAGTGTATTACTGTAGTCCAGCGGCGGCATGAAGCGCACGGAGTCATAGCAACCAATGACGCCGTGCGCTCCTGCTGTCAGCTGGATTCCAAGCCGGGATACCACGGTCCACGCACGGCCATGTGCATGAGGCCTTATTCGCATGATGTGGTTGATGATGCAGCTTGCAGTTTTGACAGGTGAAACACATTTATTTCAGATTGTAAACCACAGTTTTTATTAGATGCCGTTTTAAGCTCGACTAATTTTTAAGTTTTTTATTGGTCATTATGGGGTTAATTATACATGACTGCAGGGCAGTGCTAGATCTATGCTCTGTTCTCCTCTGTATTTGACAGATAGTCCTTTTCTTTGTGGTGTCCCAGCATGCAAAAATACATGTTGAGACTTGCCCAGTTCTGGGAAAGATGCAGTCAGTAAGCAGGAATTTGTACCAGGTCCAAGGAATGAATTCCCAGTTATCATACCATCCGCTCACATTATGATTTGTGGATTTTGTAGGATTTTGCTACATGGTTAAAATGTACAGGTGGTGACCGAAAGCAGAAACATCTGGGACACCAGCAGTGTTCAAAGGAAGAGTTTGTGCTGTAATTAAAGGGTTTTAGTCACCAGATTTAACCCTATTAAACTGGCTGACATTAGCGATGTGCTAATGTCAGCAGACCCCAACTCTCCTAATCTTATGCTTCTGAATGCTTCCATTACTGCACAATTTTTACTTTTATAATATGCTAATTTGCCTCTAGGAGAAGGGGGGGCGTTGCTCCTGCTCCTAGAGGCTCCGTTCGCCAACCTCAAGTCACGCCCTGCCGTCCTTGATTGACAGGGCCAGCGTTCGTCTTCTCCGGCTGACCCTGTATGCTGGATAAATCTCGCGCATGCGCAGTCCCAGCACACAGGGCCGGCAGGAGGAGACGAGCGCTGCCTGGCCCTTTCAATCAAGGACGGCAGGGCGTGACTTGAGGTGGTCGAACGGAGATTCTAGGAGCAGAAGCAACACCCCCCACCCTCTTTCCTAGAGGCTAATTAGCATATTATAAAAGTTTAAATTGTGCAGTAATGAAATCATTCAGAAGCATAAGATTAGGAGAGTTAGGGTCTGATGACATTAGCACATCGCTTATATCAGCCAGTTTAATAGGGTTAAATCTGGTGACAGAAACCCTTTAAATAGGTAACAGACCGACAACTCCAGCGAATCTATAAAATACGGACGGCTATAACTCTAGTCATTAGATGAGGCCCTAAAGAATAGGAAAGTAACAAATACAGTAATCTAAAGCTCCTGATGCAAAATCTTTAAGGGACCCATCCTATTATGCAATTTGGAACTATTATCCTCTTAATTGGCAGCAGCACCTCAAACACTAGTTCCCAGGTGCAGATAAAATCTTTCAACTGGGTTCCCAGAGGGAGGGTGGCCAGTGGTTGCAATAATTTGAAGGCAGTACCTCCATTAACCTGCAAATAAATGTGGCCATTGACCGCCATGCGTGGGCGAGGCTGTCACCACCGCACCACTGCTTCCTCATGGAGAGTTTTACACTTTATATACTTACACCCTGAAAATGAGTGATATCACAGAAATAATTTTTGCAGTAAACCACTGGGATAATTAACACAGTTACAGTACTGGAATAATTAATACTGCAATAAAAAAAAACACTGATATCTCTACATAGAGGAAATAAAGACTGTGATGTCACCAACAAGGGGTCGTAACCAAAGGGATGGAAGAGCAGTGATGTCACATGGTGGGAATGATGTACACAGTGATGTCACAGTTACACAGTTCACAGTGGATCAATATAGTATAGTTATCACTGTGATGTTACAGCACAGGGGCAATAAACGCAGCATCATAATACAGGCATAACGCACACAGTAATGTCACAGCGGCAGAAATCTATGGCAAACCCTTGACATATAAAGCATGCTGTAGATTTGAAAACTAAAATCTGCAACAAATCTGCAGTGTCTGTACAAACCCTTTGGTCTAAATTTCCCACCGCTTAGATGCGGACCGTTTAAGGTGCTTAGGGGCGTAGCTATAGTGGAAGCAAGGGAAGCGGCTGCTACGGGGCCAGGGGCCAGAACTCAGAAAGGGCCCACCCAGGAGGAGGACATGAAGATTTTATTGTCAGGGCCCCCTCAATAGTATTATACAATGACATTAAATACAGTGACACATATATGTGTAGGAAACAGACGGAGCGGCTGCTGGGCCTGGTCTAAGAGAGTGATCCTGACTAGCTGCAGGAGTGGGGATTGCATGGGAGGAAGGGGTGGCAAAGAAATTGCTGGGGAAGGGGCATTAAAAAAATTTGCTGTGAGTTCCAGTCATTTCTAGTTACACCACTGAAGGTGCCCACACATCTTAAATAGCTGCCAGACAAACTCGACACCTATCTCTCCTGACTCCCACATGTTGTACAAGCTCGGCTTAGCTGAGTGTGTATGTGTTTTTAGTAGGGAGAGAGGACATAACTGCCGCCAAAGAACAAACGGCTCTTGGGGTCATTTATTAATCTGAAATACACCTAAGGCTACTTTCACACTCGCATTTTGGCTTTCAGTTTCTGAGATCTGTTCAGGGCTCTCACAAGCGGTCCAAAACGGATCAGTTTTGCCCTAATGCATTCTGAATGGAAAAGGATCCGCTCAGAATGCATCAGTTTGCCTCTGTTCAGTCACCATTCTGCTCTGGAGGCGGACACCAAAACACTGCCTGCAGCGTTTTCCGTCCGTCCTGGGATGCGGAGTGAGACGGATAGATATGGAGTTCATGACGGATCTGTCTTGGCTATGTAAGACATAATACATCTGTTCATGATGGATGCATGCGATTGTATTATTCTAACGGAAGCGTTTTTGTAGATCCATGACGGATCCGCAAAAAACGCTAGTGTGAAAGTAGACCAAATTAGGCATATTTCAGGCACAGATGGCGGTGCAATGGTTAGTTGCGCTGCTACCTGTGACTTTTCCACCCTCAAAAATTGTGGATGACTCAATGCACATTAGACTGTTGACATAGGTTTGTCCAATACAATTTTAATGTGTATAGGGCCTGTAGAGTTCCTTCAATTCGGACAGACTTATAGATCTGGAGATTATTCTTTATTGCTAAGAAAGTAAATACAGGTTACTGACCAATTTAGAATATAAATCCTGGTCTGACCTTCCAACATAAACTGTACCTAGGTATTCATTACAGGGGTTTAATCTGAAGGCAATGTTCTTCTTAATGAATCTTAATGATACAATTACTACTACATTATTCTAGGTACTTTAGAAACCTTAGAAGTGGATTTTAGAGCTGACCTATTATAAAGTATTATATACCTGTGTGTGGATTTTAGGTGGATTTCAGAGCTTACGTATTATGTAGCATTAGATGTCTTTGTGATACTTTTACCAGCTGACTGCCATACTGACATAGTCCAGGTTCATTACTAGTGTACAGCTCTCACTTTGATGTTCAGTTCTTCCTTTGTTGTATGCTGATTTATTAATATGCTTTTGTATGTCTCAAAACAAATAAAGGTTGAGCCCCGAGCAAGTTAAGAAGGTGCATTCCTTCCAAATTCCAGATAGTGAATCGTCACTGTGGAGGCGTTCCACCTAAAGTCCCCGAACACATGTACGTCTATGTAATCTCTGAGATTGTGCAAGAATTCAAGTTATGACAATTACAAAAATTCTTTCTTTTATACTTTTGTCTTATGTGCATGGGGGTAAATAGATATTTGTCATTGTTTTATACGGAAAGAAAGAAAGAAAGAAAGAAAGAAAGAAAGAAAATGTAGAGATAGATAGATAGATAGATAGATAGATAGATAGATAGATAGATATCCATAAAGACAAATGATGAGGCAGCACTCCAATTCAGTGAAGGGTGTTAGACCCGTTTATTTCCCCAGTCGCAACGTTTCAGCCCATATAGATAGATAGATAGATAGATAGATAGATAGATAGATAGTCATTTAGATACTTTTTTCATGTGAGAAAATGTCTCAGTCATACACATGGCAGAACTTCATCACAGCAGGACAGCAAAAGAGAGAATTGCAAAACCACAGGAGCAGCAGTGATGGAGCAGTAGCAGATTTTCAAGGTTGGATTTTTTTTTGTCCTGGACAACCTTTTTAAAGAGGACCTGTCACCACAAAATTCAGCACAATCTACAGGCAGCATGTTCTAGAGCAGGAGGAGCTGAGCAGATTGATATATATTTTGTGGGAAAAGATTCAGTAAAACTTGTATTTTATATTCCTATCTCTGCTTTTTCTGAGCTCAGTTGTACACTGAAGCATTGTCAGTGATACATAGTAACATAGTATATAAGACCGAAAAAATACATTTGCCCATCCAGTTCGGCCTGTTTCCTACAAGTTGATCCAGAGGAAGGCAAAAAACCCCTGTGAGGCAGAAGCCAATTTTCCTCACTTAAGGGGAAAAAAATTCCTTCCCGACTCCAATCAGGCAATCAGAATAACTCCCTGGATCAACGACCCCTCTCTAGTAGCTATAGCCTGTAATATTATTACACTCCAGAAATACATCCAGGCCCCTCTTGAATTCCTTTATTGTACTCACCATCACCACCTCCTCAGGCAGAGAGTTCCATAGCCTCACTGCTCTTACAGTGAAGAATCCTCTTCTATGTTTGTGTACAAACCTTCTTTCCTCCAGACGCAGAGGATGTCCCCTTGTCACAGTCACAGTCCTGGTGATAAATAGATGATGGGAGAGATCTTTGTACTGACCCCTGATATATTTATACATAGTTATTAGATCTCCCCTCAGTCGTCTTTTTTCTAAAGTGAATAACCCTAATTTTGATAACCTTTCAGGGTACTGTAGATCCCTCATTCCAGTTATTACTTTAGTTGCCCTCCTCTGAACCCTCTCCAGCTCTGCTATGTCTGCCTTGTTCACATGAGCCCAGAACTGTACACAGTACTCCATGTGTGGTCTGACTAGTGATTTATAAAGTGGTAGGACTATGTTCTCATCACGGCGTCTATGCCCCTTTTGATGCAACCCATTATCTTATTGGCCTTGGCAGTAGCTGCCTGACACTGGTTTTTGCAGCTTAATTTGCTGTTTATTAAAATTCCTAGATCCTTTTCCATGTCAGTGTTACCGAGTGTTTTACCATTTAATATGTACGGGTGACTTGCATTATTCCTTCCCATGTGCATAACTTTACATTTGTCGGTGTTAAACCTCATCTGCCATTTTTCTGCCCAAGCCTCCAATCTATCCAGATCCCTCTGTAGCAGAAAACTGTCCTCTTCAGTGTTAATTACTTTACACAGCTTAGTGTCATCTGCAAAAATAGATATTTTACTGCGCAAGCCTTCTACAAGATCATTTATAAATATATTGAAGAGAATAGGGCCCAATACTGACCCCTGAGGTACCCCACTAGTGACCGTGACCCAATCTGAGTGTGTACCGTTAATAACCACCCTCTGTTTTCTGTCACTCAGCCAGTTACTTACCCACATACAGACATTTTCTCCCAGTCCGAGCATCCTCATTTTATGTACTAACCTTTTATGAGGTACGGTGTCAAATGCTTTGGAGAAGTCCAGATATACGACATCCATTGATTCGCCGCTGTCAAGTCTAGAACTTACCTCCTCATAGAAGCTGATTAAATTTGTTTGGCATGACCGATCCCTCATGAAGCCATGATAGTATTCTCTGTGTAAAGTGTTTAATTATAGAGATAGCTGTCAGTCAGTCAAGCTTCTGCAGCATGATCAACCCTCTTAATCCAAGCATACTGCCTGGTAGGGTTGATCAGACTGATTAAAATGATACCTTTCTTTTGTCTGTATATTAAACAGCTGCAGGGACATGTGTTTTTATTCGTATGCAAATGAGCACATTGGAGCACCATGGCGCCTAGCTGAATCATTGGAGCTTTTGTAACACCCCCTATGCTTTGCACACTCCTCCCTCCCCTTGATTGACAGGGCTAGACATCAGCATGCTGAGGGCAGTGTTGTGTCCTAGAGCTATGTCCTAGCATGTACATATACAATCAGTGTCGGACTGGGGTGCCTAAGGCCCACCAGTAAAATGCATTTTGGGGGCCCACCGTACGGATACATTCAAATGTTCCCTGATCACACAGCAGTAAGATGCTACTAGAGAATTGAATATGGGGGTCCCTGCAGCAAATTTGAAAAGGTAGGTCCTGGAGAAAAGAGGACACTGGCAGCTTTCCTCTATTCCTAGAAGTCATCTCAGCTCTGATCATGTCTATAATAATAAACTGTGTGGTTTCTTTAATAATCAAGTTTTTCTATGAACATACTGTAGGCTGGTGAAGGTGCTGTACATTGAATATATATATGTAGTGCAGTAAGTCTAATGTGTTATGTGCCACTTGTGCAGGGGGTGGGAGACTAGGGGCCCACCGGGGGATTTACCTGTACCCCTGTGGGCCAGTCCGAGCCTGTATACAATACTTTCTATAGCCTTACCACATTGAGATCTGCTTAGAAAGCTAATATACATATTACTGCTTTATTCACAGGCAGAATGTATGATTATAAAGACACCAGTAATATGTGTTAGCTTATAAGTATAGAAAAACACTCTTCTCAGTATGATAAGGCTGTAGCCTAGAGCTATGGTCAACCTTTCATGTAGATATCCTAGATTCAAATCGCAGGAGAGGCTTCTAGATTTTTTTCTTTAGTTGCTTTTTCTTCCTCATTTCACCCATAATAAAATGCTATAGCGAGTCAGCCAATTTCATAGGTAAAAATCTGGTGACAGATACCCTGTGTTACTGAATCTTGTACTGACTCTTTTCCCACAAAACTATATCTCAATCTGCCTTGCTCCTCCTGCTCTATAGCATGCTGCCTGCAGATTGCTCAGCATTTTGTGGTGACAGGTTCCCTTGTAAGCTTCCCTTAGTAGGCAGAAGAGAGAAGAGTCCTGGTAGTTTCAATCTTCTTTCATTTAGGATTTATGGAGGCCACTGATCTCTTGGCAAATTTCAGTGCAGCAGACATTTTGAACCCTTCTCCAGATATGTGCCTGTACACATTCCTGTCTCTGAGCTCTACAGGCAGTTCTTTGCCCTCCTTATGGCTTGGTTTTTGCTCTGATATGCAGTGTGAGCTGTGAGATCTTATACAGACAGAGGCGCTTCTTTCCAAGTCATGTCGAATTAACTGAATTTACCATAGATGGACTCCAATGAAGGTGTAGGAACATCTCAAAGATGATCAAGAAAAACGGGAGGCCCCCAGAGTTAAATTTCAAATTTCATGGCAAAGGGTCTGAATACTTGTGTCCATGCAATATTTTACGTTTCCTTTTAAATAAATTTGCAAACATTTATTAAATTTTGTTTTCATTTCTTTATAAAGGGGATTAAGCGCAGATTGAGCTCTTGCAAGAGCATAATCCAGCAGAATAAAACAAATTCCCACTACTCCTGATGAGAGAAATGTATGTTTCCCCAGCCCTCATCTAGTGCTGTCAGCAGTTTACCGTGGTCAAAAGTGTCGACAGTCTCCCTTTGAAACCTTCCTCCAGGTGACAGAGGCAGCAGGAGGAGTAGGGTGGACAAAGGTCTGGTTTTAGGCCGGACAGTCCGTTTTCAGACTCCTGGTCCTCAGTCTGGCACAAGGCCAGAACGAACGGCCAGGAGTCTTCCTTTTTAGGACGGGTCCTCAGGCATAGTCACTTTAAGGAGGCAGGGCCACATTTGGATCACACTGTGACTGGCTGCGCACTTACGTGACGTCAAGCTGCACCGGCCAATTAAATCTGGTTTGTGCTGGAGCCTGGCGGGAACTAGTCAGGAATAAAGGAGCGTGAATCATGATGGGACAGGACCGTCACGGGTGTGCAGCTGCGGACTGCTGCGGCGGTGCTGCCAGTCACAATGACAGCACTTCTCTGCCACTGCCCAGCTCTAACTGTGCCACTCACCCCATCCCATCATCGGCTGCCACTCTCTCTCTCTGCCAGGCGCCGGGATCTTTGGTGGTTGGATATAGCCTGCCCTGCACAGACACGGTAAGAGCTGCACAGGTGGAGCAGGGTTTAGTGCACCTGTGGGGGACTGCGAAGAGGGGACTGAAAGGGGTTAACAAATACTGTGAATGGGGGACTGCTGAAAGGGGTTAATAACTACTGTGAAGAGCCTTCACAGTAGTTATTAACCCCTTTCAGCAGTCCCCCATTCACAGTATTTATTAACCCTGGCAGGCTGGCTCCAGTACACCCCCCACCCCTCCAGGACACCCCAGCCCCTCCAGAACACCCCTGGCCCCTCCACAACTTCTTCCCTCTCCCCCGCCCCGTTCCCCCAGGCCGGTGTTCTATCAAAAAACCTTACCTCGTTAAAAAACCTTACCCCTCGTGACTTACGGTGACGCGGCCGCACCGGACATGGCTTTGAGGAGGGGGTTTGCGCCTTAGCGCAAGTACACTACCACGAGGGGGGCTTAAGGAAAAATTACAGTGAGAATCGGCCACCAGCTGAGCATGACAGCGCGAGCAAGCGCGGCAATGTAAGCCAGCACAGCCTGACTCGCGGACACCGTGCGTGCGCCCTTAGGGGTAAGGAGATCTGATGCTCTTTTATCTTGTGAAATCTCCTTACCCTCACACTGCGCATGCACGGACACAGCCAGCATTGTCACGAGGGGTAAGGTTTTATAACGAGGTAAGGTTTTTTGATAGAACACTGGTTATGGGTGCGGAGGTGGGCACGGTTTCTCGGGTTTGGGGCGTGGCCGGTGAGGTCCCGCTTTCTGGGGTGAAGCCAGTGGCCACCCCAAGGAAAAGGGACATTCAAGTGAGTGCAGTCTTGAATATAATCATTTCAAATGATCTGGTTCTTCCAGACAGAAATGAGCAGGAACGTGTTAAATCATCTAGACAACAATCCAAAATAAGTGTAGAATTAAATACATGTTTTAATATAACTGGTCTATTGTTGGCATTGAATATCATTTCTATTGTTAGTGGCTATATTAACACAATGTGGTATTTGTCAGATGTTATCTATTCCAGAAAATAATGTCAGTCCATGGGAGTGACCAAGCGTTGCAGAAGGTGAAACTTGATAGCTGAGGCCATCTAGTGGAAATTTGGAAGAACTTTTCCATGCACATCCTCTAGAATGTAATGGGGTACAATATAACACTGGCAACAATACACTTGATTAAAGGGTTATGGCATCATGAAAATATATTTGCTTAATTAAGAAACCAGACTGGTCGTCATTTAAAATATCTGGGTCCTATACAGTAAAATGGTCAGGACTTGCATCTGGTAACCCCTTATGTACTTATAATGGACAAATCACATGGATGTTTTAGTGAGGCGATCAGATGAGCATTAGGAAGCGTAAAGATTCTGGCAGGAATAGAACAAGGAATATCATTATCTTTAGGCATCTTTTCAGACCAGTAATATACTGTACCTCTAGTGCATGCTTTGGAAGAGGTCAGCAGTCTAATTGGAGCCTGTCAAAGAACAGTCCCTATGTCTGCATGTTATTACCGATGAGGTTGTTCATTTAGTGTACATGTGGCCTACAGATGAGGGGATAAAGTATGTTTGGGATGATTCTGGTTAAGTTATTGTTATTTTATTATTTTTTGTAGTTTTTTCTCTTCAGTTTTCTCTTCAGTTTTCCCAATCCCCCATAACATTGTCATAATAACTCTCTATAAAAGTCAGTTTCTGAATGTGAAAAAGTTTTCTACAGTGTAAAAACATCTCCCATTTATTCTTAAAATACAGTCTTTTGCTGTGTCCTTCCCAGCGACATGATTTTTATTAATCGGCTATCAAAAAGTCAATAAAAGGCGACTGCGTTATCCATTATTGCAAAATACATGTCTTTACAGCCAACAGAAAGAATTGTATTGGTGACCTCTCTCCTATCTCTCAATGAAAGGTTTCATATTTACTCGTCTAGTGAAATGACTAATACTAATAACTAGCTTCCAAAATCCACTTAGGGTAGGTTCACAACAAACTCTGGTAGTCTGGTCCAGCAGAGTTTACCGTATCTAGCACAGCCGGATACTGCCACACACCGCCGGATCCCCATTGACTATACTTTTGCTGGAATTGCATTATAGTCAATGAGGATCCAGCACTGTGTGGCAGTATTCGGCTATGCCAGATACGGTAACCTTCAGTGGTCTCTGTTCCTCTGCTAGAACAGACTACCAGAGTTTCGTTGCTGCAGATGTGAACCTACCCTAACTTAGTCACCTTCCCACATACCGTAAAAAAAGTCATGTCGTTTTTGAATATTTTATCTATTTCTCAGTATAATATTTAAATAGTAAGCTAGAAGTGAAAATTGGTTTATTTTCATAGAAACTTTACTAGCAAATTACCATTTAAGATTGCTGGGGCTTATCAAAAAGAAGAATTAGGAAGGTAAGGGACATTGTCATTTTGCTGAAGGCTCATGGGCCCTGGTGCAAGAGTTGAGCTTGGGGCCCCCCTTCCCTCAGTGCTTTGTGGCCAGGGGCAGGGAGCACATTGCCATCATGCTGCCCGAGGCAAAAATTTAAACGGCACCCCGCCTCCATGCCAAATTCTTGATTTAACCCCCTTCCCTTGAGCCAGGGGTTTAACTTGACCAGCATGCACTTTCTAAAATACCCCTTTAGGCTCCTGGTAGCGACTGCTACTTTTGCACCCCCTAAAGCTATGCCCCTGCCCCCCCCCCCTTAGCATTTTGGCATTTTGGCATTTTGGGACACGTCATGGCTGTGCTGTGTTTTTGGTACAGAAAAAAAATGCATTAGACTACTTTCACGTCTGCGTTTTTGCCTGATTCAGCAGGGGATCAGCAAATACACTTCCGTTATTATAATACAACCGGCTGCATATGTTATGAACGGATCCGGTTGCATTATTTTTAAAATGTCCATGATGAATCCAGCACTAAAACTGTAAGTCAATGGGAACCGGATCCGTTTTCTTTTGTGTCTGAGAAACCATTGACTTACATTGTGTTTTATACCAGATCTCTTAAACGCAGATGTGAAAATAGCCTTAAAAAAAACGCATGCGATTTTTGCAACAACATACCTGCGGTTATGATGTGTTTTCTAACAACATGGGAAAACACATATTAGACTTAAATTGCCTTAATGTAACTCTGTTTTATAATCAAGGTATACAGTTTTGTTGTGTGTTCTGTCTTTGCTGGAAGAAAACGCAGCATAATGAATGTTGTTGCAAAAACCGCAAGCGATTTTTGGTGATTTTGACGCCACTAACACACTCAGAGCACAGGATTGATTGCCTCTGTGGAGCTACCGTATTTTTCACCCTATAAGACGCACCAGCCCATAATACTCACCTAGGTTTTAGAGGAGGACAATAAGAAAAAAATATTTTTCATTACACCTCAGATCAGACGACAGCTAACAGCCCAATCAGACCCCCAATGTTAATACCCCAACAAGACCTCAGATCAGACCCACAACCAGACCCCAATGTGAATAACCCCCAATCAGACCTCATTTCAGCCCCCAGCAGCCCCACTGCCTCTCATATTAGCCCCCAGCAGCCCCCATTGCCTCATATCAGCCCTCAGTAGCCCTCATTGCCTCTAATATTGCCCCCCAGCAGCTCCCATCGCCTCATATCAGCCCCCCAGTAGCCCCTATTGCCTCATGTTTATTGAAAAAAATAAACCACTTATCTCTCAGGATCCTGATCAGTCTTCGAAATGCTTTCAGGTTACCATGGCAGCCAGGATTTTTCTCCAGCCAAAAAACGTTTGGGTACTGAACAGAAGACATCCTGATGCATCCTGAACGTATTTCTCTCCATTCAGAATGCATTAGGATAATCCTGATCAGTAGTTTACCGGCATAGAGTTCCATCGTCGGGGAGTCTATGCCGGAAAACAAAACCGCTAGTGTGAAAGGGCCCTTAGGCTAAAAACACCAGCTAAATTTTTTGCAAAGTCTAGGGAAAATATTAAACCAGGACGAGAGGCTTTCGTTGATTTTTTTACACTTAGGCCTCATGCACACGAATGTTTTTTTTTATCCGTTTACATTCCGTTTTTTGCTATCCATAAACGGATCGTATATGAAACCATTCATTTCAATGGGTCCGCAAAAAAAACGGAAGGTACTCTGTATACCTTCCATTTCCGTATTTCCGTTTTTCCATTCCGTTCAAAGATAGAACATGTCCTATTATTGTCCGCATAACGGACAAGGATAGTCCTGTTCTATCAGGGGACAGCTGTTCCGCTCCCCAAATAATGGAATGCACACAGACGTCATCCGTATTTTTGCGGATCCCTTTTTTGCGGACCGCAAAATATTGAAAAAGCCATACGGTTGTGTGCATGAGACCTTTAGGTGGGTTAAAAACTGCTGTGCCCACCCCTCTCTGATGCCCTCAATAGAAATTTGCGTCCCAACGCCAGCAGAACAGCACTGGCAGAGAGTGAGACCGGCGGCATGGTGGGGTTCTGTGTGCTGCATACAGTAGGGTACTGGATACTGTGGGATATTACCGTGTTATACTGTATACTGTAGCAGTGTCGAACTCGGGTGCCTAGGGCCCACCAGTAAAATTTATTTGGGGGGCCCACAGTATGGATACTTTGAAATATTACCTGCTCACACAGCAGCAAGATGCAACCAGATTGAATATGGGGGTCTCTGCAGCAACTTTGAGAAGGTAGGTCCTGGGAAGAAGAGGACACTGGTTGCTTTCCTCTATACCTAGAAGTCACCTCAGCTCTGATCATGTCTATAATAATAAACTGGGGAGTTTCTATAATAATCTATCAGTTTTTTTTATATGAACATAGGCTGGTTGAGGTGCTGTACAATGAATATGTGTAGGTACTGCAGTAAGTCTACTGTGTTATGTGCCACTTGTGCATGGGGTGGGAGACTAGAGGCCCACCTTGCTCAGGGGCCCACTGGGGGGATTCACCTGTCTCCCTGTGGGCCAGTCCGTGCCTGTGCTGTAGGGTACTATATACTGTAGGGTCGTATACTGTACACTAAATACTGGTGGGTACTATATACTCTGGGAAGGTACTGTATAATGCGGGGTACTCTATACTATGGGGTTGTATACTGCATACTGTGGGGCACTATATACTGTGGGGTAGATAAAGGAGAAAAGTAGACGAAACCCATAAGTCGGCGCTGCCAGCAGCACAGATGCAGAAACAGTGTTCTTAGGAAGTTCTTCTTTATTGTAATTAGAGATGAGTGAATTTCTCAAATTCGATTCGGCCGGTTTGCCGAATTTTCTGAAAAAATTTGGTTCGATCCGAATTTATTTGTGGTGAATCGCGTTAAAGAACTGCTATTTCCACACTGCAGAGAGCCTTTATAGTGGTGTACAACAATGTGCCTTGCAGTAACACGCATAGGGAGTCTGCTATGGTAGTGAAACAATACTGTGAATCAGTATGACATGTGGATGACAGGCTTCGCTCTTAGAATCACTGCACACTTCACTTATTTGGGCAGTTACGGGGCCAAAACTGACCAAATAACTCAAGTGTGAACTCAGCCTTACAGGTTAATGTTAGTGCCAGGTATAAAGAACCGTGTAGAGGTGGCAGCAGCATCAGGAGATCACAGAGTGGGAAGGTGACATAGTGTGGAGGTGGCAGCAGCATCAGGATACCACAGAGTGGCAAGGTGACATAGTGTGGTTATGGTGGCAGCATCAGGAGACCACAGAGTGGCAAGGTGACATAGTGTGGAGGTGGCAGTAGCATGAGGAGACCACAGAGTGGCCCAATGACAGAGTCTGGAGGTGGCAGCAGCATCAGGAGGCAGCCACAGAGTGGCACAATGACAGTGTGGAGGTGGCAGCAGCATCAGGAGGCCACAGAGTGGCACAATGACAAAGTGGATTTGGCAGCAGCATAAGGAGACCACAGAGTGGCACAATGACAGAGCGTGGAGGTAGCGGCAGCATCAGCATCAGGAGGAGGCCACAGAGTGGCACAATCACAGTGTAGAGGTGGCAGCAGCATCAGGAGGAGGCCACAGGGTGGCACAATGACAAAGTGGATTTGGCAGCAGCATCAGGAGGCCACAGAGAGGCACAATGACATAGTGTTGAGGTGGGGGCAGCAGCAGCATCAGGAGGAGGCCACAAGGTGGCACAATGACAGTGTGGAGGTGGCAGCAGCAGCTGCATAAGGAGACCACAGAGTGGCACAATGACAGAGTGTGGAGGTGGCAGCAGCATCAGAAGACCACAGAGTGGAAAGGTGACATAGTGTGGAGGTGGCAGCAGCATCAGGAGACCACAGACTGGCAAGGTGACGTAGTGTGGAGGTGGCAGCAGCATCAGGAGATCACAGAGTGGCAATGTGACATAGTGTAGAGGTGGCAGCAGCATCAGGAGACCACAGAGTGGCAAGGTGACATAGTGTGGAGGTGGCAGCAGCATCAGGAGACCACAGAGTGTCCTGATGACAGAGTGGGGAGGTGGGTGGCAATACCAGTACCAGCTGAAGATGGTGGCTGAAATAAGGAGCACTTGGCATCAGATGTGTGGCATCAGGTGGGTGGCAGCATCAGAATAGTAGCTGAGGCAGGTAGCCAAAAGAAACCAGTCTATTTTGTCAAAGTGTTGGTGTGGCACCATGGATGATCTAGTCTGATGCATCAGGCATTAGTGGGTGGAAATCCTGGCTGATCCACGCCTGATTCATCTTGACAAAAGTCAGTCTCGCCACATTTTGGGTGTACAGGCGAGTTCTTCTTGGGGTAACTATGGCAACTGCCGCACTAAACACCCGCTCTGATGCCACACTACTGGCTGGGCAGGACAGCTTTTTCAGGGCAAACTCTGCCAGTTGCGGCCACAAATCCAATGTGGGGTGGCAGGGTGCTGTCCAAGTATGCCACCACCTGCTGGTTCAGGTCCTGCTCCAGGTCTACCTGCTGCTGCTGGTGAGTAGTTTCTTCATTAGGCGGGTGAAGAAAGCTGCTCATCAGCGACTCTAGACTAGAGATGAGCGAACTTTAAAAAAAAGTCCGGTGTTCGGCGTTCGGGTTGTAGTAAGTCGCGCATCCCGTTATGGATTCCACTATAGCGGCATATGGAATCCATAAGGGGCGGCTGCCAGCAACCCGAACTGTTGAACAGCCGAAGGACCTGGGGTGACGTCACCGTCATGTGATCAGTGCAGCGGGCGTGGCTCAGCACTGGATTTGATCCCGTGCTGAGCCACGCCCCTGCACTGATCACATGACAGTGACGTCACCCCAGGTCCTTCGGCTGTTCAACAGTTCGGGTTGGTGGCAGCCGCCCCTTATGGATTCCATATGCCCCTATAGTGGAAACCATAACGGGATGCGCGACTTACCACAACCCGAACGCCGAACACCGGACTTTTTTTAAAGTTCGCTCATCTCTACTCTAGACTCAAATTGCTGCTGATGGAGCTTGGTTACCATAGACACCATAGATGTAAGCCACCAGTCTGCTATAAATCAGGGCCATCACCTTTAATTATACGCACTGGAAAAATACAAAAAACCCAAGAAGTTGTTACATTGATCTCATTTTAGGCAGCATCAGTCGTAAACCATTGTTTTGTGCAGATATAAAAAAATGTTTTATGTGGCCCCACAAAGAATAAAAACATTTCTGTGGATGTGACTAAAACTGATGTTTCTTTTGTGATAGTAGTGAATTAGGTGACCACACATGGATATTAGCAAAATCTAATGTGTATTGAGGAGTACAAACTCATCCCCAATGGCAGATGTCGGGGGCAAAAAGGGTCAAGATTACATTTCAACATGGTCAATCATTTTGTTCTCAAGGAAGATACGCTGCTGCCAGAAGTGTCTCCTCTCCCCATGGAAAACGCATGCATGCTTGGCTGAACCAAGCATACATGTGTAAAGGGAGGTGGGAGAAATAGCTGTCTCAAGAATAAACTTTAAGCAGTTGTAGGTGCATAAAAAATTAGTAATTTTTCAGTGAACCACCACCAGAGGGAGCCATAATGCCAATAAATAAAGGCTGCTCTTAGTTGTCTAGAAGTGATAAACTGCATGGAAGAACATGGTTATCACAGCAGATAAGCATTTCATCACCATCATCACATTTATAATATATAATGTATAGTGCAATATAATGCAGTAATGTACTTGGTATATCTGAATGAAATACAGGCATCAACGAAATAGATGCAGAAACATGTTACATGAAGAAAAAACATCGTCCAACTGATCATATGATCTATGGGGTAGCTGAAAAAACACTGGATACAGTAGTTGAGAGGAACATCTGTACTTCTGTAACAGTTACTAGACTCAGACACTCTGATTATATTTAGGGCTCATTCAGACGGCCGTATGCTGTCCGCAAAAAATGCAGATCAGTTTTTTTATGGATTAGATGCTGTCCTATTCACTTCTATGGGGCCCTTTCTTCCATTGCATGGCTCAGAAAAACAAATGAAACATGTCCTATACTTGTCAGTAAAAATCAGGACATGGCCCCATCGAAGTCTATAGGTCAGCAAAAAAACTGAATGCAATCCGTTTTTTTGTGGACATGCTATACTGCCCGCAAAAAAAGGATCCGCGTTTTTGCGGACAGCATACGGCCGTCTGAATGAGCCCTTAATGTTATATCAGCTACATACTAAATGACTAAGTTTCCCTCCATCCATTTATGTATCTATATTTATTAGGTACAAGAATAAATACTAAAATGTTGCATAAACCTGGCCAGTGGCTGCAGGTGCCCTTGCAAATTCAATGATATTGCCGTCCTCAGGACGATGATACAGCTTCATACTGTGGGGCAGGTGGCAGTATTTTGTGCTGCATTGTAGCATTTGGTTCTGCTGGGGCGGTATTTTGTTTTGCACTGTGGTGTTGCTGGCCCTGCCTACTTCTGTTGTCCCGCCTCCAGTGAATTTGGACCCGCTTACAACATGAGGCCACTTTTAGTTTTGTTTTTTTCCAGGGCCACTTTAAGTTGCCAGTCCACTCTTATAAATCTTTAACACAGCACCAATATACACTGGCTTAGGCCTCTTTACACTTGCGTTGTGAAGATCCGGCGTGCACTTCCGTCGCCGGAAGTGCACACCGGATCCGGCACAACGCAAGTGAACTGAAAGCATTTGAAGACTAATCAGTCTTCAAAATGCTTTCAGTGTTACTATGGCAGCCAGGATGCTACTAGCGTCCTGGTTGCCATAGTAGCAGTGGGGAGCGGCATACTTACATTCCGTGCACTCCCGGGGTGCTCCTGAATGACGTCAGAGCGCCCCGCGCGCATGGATCACGTGATCCATGTGATCACGTGATCTATGCACTGGGGCGCCCTGACGTCATCCTGGAGCGTCCCGGGAGCCGCACGGAATGTAAGTATGCCACTCCCCCGCTCCCCCGCTCCCCCTACTCTTTACTATGGACTTTAGCGTCCTGGCTGCCATAGTAACCATTGACGAAAAGCTAAACGTCGGATCCGGCGATGCGCGGAAACGACGTTTAGCTAAAGGCCGGATCCGGACTAATGCCTTTCAATAGGACGGATCTCTAGGACGGAAAGCTAAAACGCTAGTGTGAAAGAGGCCTAACATTTACTAAGAGCATGCCTCCCAGGTGCCCTTCTTTTGGAGGGACAGTTCTTTTTGAGCAATGTCCCTCTGTCCTTCTTTGCTCCTTAAAGGGGTTGTTTCATCTGAGACAATGTGGGCATATTTCTAGGATATGCCCCAATTGTCTGATAGATGCGGGTCCCAGAGGTCCCAAGAACGCAGTGGGCCAAAGTGGTGGCTGGAGGACTCCGGTCCGGCCACCTCCAAGCGTTCTCTCCATAGAAGTAAATGGGAGCGCATGACCAGCCACCGCTCCCATTCACTTCTATGGGCCTGACGGAAATGGCTGAGCCAGTGCTTAGCTATTTTCGGCGGCCTCCACCACATTCTGGGCTCCATTTAGGAGATGGGTGCAGGTCCTAGTGGTGGGACCCGCACCTATCAGACAATGGATGCATATCCAAGTGATATGCCCCCATTGTCTCAGGGAAGAGAAAGAAAAAAAAACTGTCCCAAGCACACGCTGGAAAAAAACCTTTAAAAAGAACTTATGTTCACCTCACCTCACCGATCCCCAGCCGCTGCAGTTCTGACGGCGTCAGGTTCCCACTGCAACTCACTCCCTGCTACTATCTTGAAATGGCTGTGAATGCTGCTCAGTAAATCCCTGGCTACAGCAATGACCTGCCTTAGGGCTCCTGCACATGACCGTGGCCGGGCCAGTGCTGCGGTCTGCAAATTGCGGTCCACAATGCACAGCTGCCACCCGTGGGGCCGCCACATGCGGATTGCGGACCCATTCACTTAAATGGGGTCCGCGATCCACTACCGACTGTCCGCACTGCAAAAAAGTAGTGCATTCGCTAGTTTTTTGCGGTGCGAAGGCATGGACAGAAAACCGGCTTCTGATCCGTGCCTCCGTTTCACACCGCACTGCATCTCCCGGATTGTGGACCCATTCAAGTCAATGGGTCCTCATCCATGATGTGGGGTGCAC
Organism: Bufotes viridis; assembly: GCA_033119425.1. Taxonomy (NCBI): domain Eukaryota; kingdom Metazoa; phylum Chordata; class Amphibia; order Anura; family Bufonidae; genus Bufotes; species Bufotes viridis. The sequence continues at coordinate 117,814,433 of CM065595.1, read as the reverse complement.
ATGGGGTCCACAAGCCGGTGCCCGTGTATTGCGGACCGTCTGTATGCGGGCCGCAATACGGCAATGGCCGAGCAACGTCCGTGTGCATGAGGCTTAGCCAGTGATTGGATCTTTCACAAAAATAACTGCAAGTATCCCTCTTTGACCATCCAAAAAGTTGGGTGGTATGACTAAGACTAAGGCCCCTTTCACACGGGCGTGATTTCCAGGCAGGTGCAATGCGTGAGGTGGACGCATTGCACCCGCACTGAATCCGGACCCATTCATTTCTATGAGCGGTGATTTTCACGCATCACTTCTGCGTTGCGTGAAAATCGCAGAATGTTCTATATTCTGCGTTTTTCATGCAACGCAGGCCCCATAGAAGTGAATGGGGCTGCGGGAAAATCGCAAGCATCCAAAAGCAAGTGCGGATGCGGTGCGATTTTCCCGCATGGTTGCTAAGCGTCGGGACCCGTTCTTCAATATTTTCTCTTATAACGGACCATGTGATTGGACCATGTGATGTGAAGTCATCACAGGTCCTTTAGACTGCAGCTAAAGCTTGAAGAGAGAAGAGAGATCGCCAACTACGCGATCAAGTGGCTAAGGTAAGTTACGTTTTTTATTTTTAACCACTTAATCAACATTCTACAAAGCATTCTTTATTGAGAATGCTATTATTTCCCCTTATAACCATGTTATAAGGGAAAATAATACAATCTCCAGAATACTCAACCCGAAACCGGACTTCAGCAATAAAGTCCGGCTTCGGGTCTGGGTACCAAACATGCCGATTTTTCCCACGCGCGTGCAAAACGCATTACAAAAGTTTGCACATGCGCGGAAAAATCGCGCATATTCCCGCAACGCACCCGCATCTCCAGAATACTCAACCCGAAACCGGACTTCAGCAATAAAGTCCGGCTTCGGGTCTGGGTACCAAACATGCCGATTTTTCCCACGCGCGTGCAAAACGCATTACAAAAGTTTGCACACGCGCGGAAAAATCGCGCATATTCCCGCAACGCACCCGCATCCTATCCGGGCGTCAAACGTGACGCCCGTGTGAAGGGGTCCTAAGTAGAGATGAGCGAACTTTAAAAAAAAGTTCGGCGTTCGGGTTGTGGTAATCGCCGCATCCCGTTATGGATTCCACTACCGCAGACTATCGCGGCATATGGAATCCATAAGGGACGGCTTCCACCAACCCGAACTGTTGAACAGCCGAAGGACCTGGGGTGACGTCACCGTCATGTGATCAGTGCAGGGGGCGTGGCTCAGCACTGGATTTGGTAATTTTTATGGGCTGTGCTATATTGATTTTCTGGAGGCTGCCACTTTTATTTGCAGTTGGACGGACCTGTTAATCCAAGGAATTAGTGATGTTCTGAAAGGTTTGTATTGCAGCAGTGGAAGTCAGTGGAAGTAGGAAACCTCTGTACGCAACTGCTTGCAGCTGCACTACAGTGCTGGGATGGATCCTGCTTTTCGGATACCTGGATCCGGTAGTGCAGGTGCAGAGGTGCTGGGGATGTTTGGTACCAGCACAGAAAATTGATTGGACAGGGAGGCGCGTTCTCAATCTCCCTGGTCCAAAAATCCATAAAAGGTATCCCGCAGGAAGAGGGGAATGCATTTATGCGACAGTGGGTGCTCAAAGGTACTCTCCAAGTTCAGAGGGTCATCCCATCAGAAACAGGTAAGGTGACTTGTTTGTTCTTTGCTTGCCAAAATATGCTGCAAACAGTATTCCAGTCTGCTCAAAAGCCCCTTTCTGGGCCATACACCTCCACCTGTAAGTAGGCACCCTTGGCCGTCACCTCTTGATGTGCACGGTTCCACACCTGACTGACAAATGAAGCGTCATGGTTGTTGCCAGGGAGGAAAATGGCAAGGGCCCATTGTGATGTCATCTTCCATGGATGCTGAAGGGCCCCACTGTGACATGCTCAGTTTTCAATCTATAGAAGTTTTCATGAAGGCAGCCATGCAGTTAGACCTGTTAATCCAACAAAATATCTCAGTCATGAAAGGTTTGCAATGGCTGGATGAAGGAAAGCCAGTCCCTAAGGACGACTGCTTGCCCCTACACTGGAGCGCTGACCTGGATCCTTCTTTCAGATTTCAGGATCAGGTAGGGCTGGAGCAGAGATGCCGGGATGTTCCGTACCAGCACAGAACATTGATCAGACATATAGGCCTATTCTCGAACTCCCTGGTCCAAAAATCCATAAAATGTATGGTATCCCACAAAAGGTCTGCAGTGCTGATCTGAACCTGCAATGTAGCATTCAAGCAGCAACAACCAGCAGTACAGAGCACCGTTCCAGTCACAGACAACTGCACCACGGTCCTCAGGACCGTCCTAAGGAACCGTTGGGACTGTGCTGTAATTGGATGTACTACAGCTCCCATTTTGCATTTAAGTAAAGAGAGAAATGTTTAGGCTACACTCGCGACCTTGGCTGACTTTTTTTTACCGATGCCTTTTTGAGAAGCGGATGTTAAAAATAGTCCCTTTTAATTGAATGCGGGCTGTCAGCCTGTGAAAACCGAGAAAATAGAACATGTCATCTGTCATTCACCACCCATCAAATGTCCATTTGGGGCCAGCGTTGTGTGAAAATCGCTAAATATAAAACATGCTGAGATTTTCGCGCAACACACAAGTGATGCGTGAAAACCAACGCTCATGTACACAGACCCATTGAAATGAATGGGTCCGGTTTCTGTGTGGGCGCAAATACTCGCTCGTGTGAAAGAGGCCTAAAAGTGTGACCTCCTCTAGGCAGAATCTGGACTGGTGCTTATCAGAATATCCTATTTGACGCTGCTTATTTGGAAGACTTCAAAGCTATGGTTCTATGGAAGCTGACTGCTTCTATACATAAATACAGTAAGGGAGTAGCACTGTGCTTCACGTCAGAGGCGTTACGGAATATCTATGCTGGGTTTCTTTGGATGGGGCATGTAGCAAAAAGCTTCCAGTGGGAATCCAGTGGTCAATACTTAATCATGAAAGCAACAATGTGCTGTTTCATTAAAATCTATCAATAAGTACAAGCAGCTTAGGCCCAGGATCAATGGAAAATGCCACCCTGGATTTACTTGTCCAACAGATGCTACCCCCAGGCAAATCAAGGGTGCTCTCTGAGGTGTAAGGCCTTATTCACATGCTTGTGACCATTTTAGGTCTGTAAAAAAGGGCAATTGTTTCATTCATAAAGATGTTGTGAAGGGTCCGTTGTTGGTCCATGTGCATTGTTAGGCAGAAAAAGAGATTTTCAGAGCGTTTCCTACTAATTGTCGGTGACAACCACTGAGAGAACATGATAGATGCCATCAGCATTCTGTCGGTGGTTTTTTCACAAAGCCGTAGACTTCAATTGATGTCTGGTTTGGACCAAAGTAGAGCATGTCTGATGAAGAACAAGGACAGCACACGTCTGTGATTCACTTACATGTAAATAAGCGCTAAGGCCCCTTTCACACGAGCGTGTCCGGATTAGGTCCGGATTGCGTTGCGGATGCGTTCAGTGAAAACTATGCGATTTCACAGGCAAAGCCATTCAGTTTTGCCTGCGATTGCGTTCAGTTGTTCAGTTTTTTCCGCGCGGGTGCAATGCGTTTTGATGCGTTTTTCACGCGCGTGATAAAAAACTGAAGGTTTACAAACAACATCTCCTAGCAACCATCAGTGAAAAAAGCAACGCACCCGCACTTGCTTGCGGATGCAATGCGTTTTTCATGCAGCCCCATTCACTTCTATGAGGCTAGGGCTGCGTGAAAAACGCAGAATATAGAGCATGCTGCGATTTTCACGCTACGCAGAAGTGATGCGTGAAAAAAAACGCTCATGTACACAGACCCATTGAAATGAATGGGTCAGGATTCAGTGCGGATACTATGCGTTCACGTCACGCATTGCACCCGCGCGGAAAACTCGCTCGTGTGAAAGGGGCCTAAGGCTTCCTTCACACAGATTTTTTGTGGCTTGTAAAGACCACCATGCCTTTTTATGCATTTTTACAAGTAATGTTATGCATAGTTTTTCAGTTGTATTTTTAATTCTGAAAACTTCTATCCTGTGTTATAAAAGGTCTATGGTGATTAGCTGGAAATAAAACGCCATTCAGCAAAAGTGTAGAACAATGCCATAAACATACAAGTGTATCATAGTTCACTGCTGCGTTTTGGAATAAAACACTGGAAAAAAAACACCAAGAAAAACCTCACAAAAATGCTACATTTCTTAAGTCAGAAAATGGCATTTATCATGTAGACGGAGTTAATACAAGACAGTTGCTAATGTATTGTGATTGTCCATATTGCTTCCTTTGCTGGCTGGATTCATTTCTCCATCACATTATACTTTGCTTGTTTACAGGGGTGACAGTCACCGCTGCAGCGCAGATATGAGGGAGATGAAGGGTTGGACCCTCTAGTGCACACAAGGCACCATAGTCCGACATTGGCTTTGGTCTGCTGGTAGAATCTGGAGGCAGTTGTGTGTTTTAGGGTAAATCATCTCATCGTGTATCTTCCTTCTGAAGTCGGGGGACACATTGTTAACTTACTCCTGTGGAGCCCAGTATCTCCTTATTCCTCCAGGGATTACTTAGTTTGTCCTTGTGTCACACTTGGACATATACTGCTGGAACCACAAAGAGGTGAAGATATTGCTGTGCAAGAAATTGGACTTTCGTTACAACAGTGTAAATTATATGTTACCTGAACTGCGGTGGAAAGTAAATGTCATACAGATAAAGACATTATCATGTATTGTGTACTGAATATTCTGTTCTCCGGCTGAAATCTACCGAATATATCCTTCAACCCTCTTTGATTCTCAGCTTCAGAGTGCACAATCATTCTCACTATCTCTCCTTCCTTCCTTGTAAGAGGTTTCCCTACTCACAGCTTCAAATAAATACACACTTTCCTCTTAAAGGAGCAACACCACTATGGAAGTGAGGGTGGTGGCCCACCATACACAGACGGATTTGTGCTTTCTTAGGCACTTTTACATACTGTATGTATGGGGTCCAGATAAACGTTGTATGCCTAAAAGGATATTTCAGTAGGCAAAAGTTATCGCTTATCTACAGGACAGAAGATAACTATCAGAGCAGTGGGGGTCCTATCGCTGGAATACCCACCAATCATGAGAATGGGGCTCTGTACCCCCTGAAGCTCCTCTGCGGCCAGTCGCACATGTGTGCTCAGCTATCTCCATAACTCTCATAGAAATGAATAGAGTGGCCGTGCGCATGTTCGATCCGCCACTCCAGTCATTTCAGGGGAGCAGCAGGGGGCCTGCAGAGGGTACGGCCCCCGTTCTCGTGATCAGTGGGGGTCCCAGTGGTAGGCCCCCCGATGATCTGATTGTTATTCCCTATCCTAACTTTTACCTACTGGAATACTCCTTTAATGTAAAGTGCTGCAGAATCTTTTGTAGCTATATGAATATAGATTATTACTAATGTACTGTATGTCTATTACAGTTTTTATAAATAAAATGTGGTTAGATTAGCCTTTGGATACATTAGACTTTGGGCATTTGCAGAAAGGTATCATAGATTTATTTTTTGTTACGTGAAAAATCATTTTTAGGAATTTTTCGGACCCCAATGCTGTATACATGCAGCATTCGAATATAGAAACAAAATGTTTTTGGAAATTCATTTTAGATCCATGTAGAATTGAAATATAGAAAAAAAACATGTTTTGAAATTTATTTTGGACCCTAATGCTATAAGTATACAGCATTTAAATATCGATCGAACACTACTTCATACTTCATAGGGAGAAGGGATGTATACAGGAGCTTATAAAAAACACAAATGTGAAATTCTTTGTAAAGAAGAATATTGGGTATTTTCAAATTTAACAAGAATCTGTCCTCTGGTCATATACATCGCCGTTAGTATATCCTGTATATCCTGAGCTGTGTTGGCACGGCATGTTCTCAGGAAACAAGTGACTGGAGAAGTTTGAATGAATACACAGAGAAGCCAATGAGGAAACTCTGTACTCTGCTGAACCATGCCCTACATTCATTCCCCAGGGTGTTGATCCATGGAGAATGGACAGATCAGCAGCTTTTCAAAAACTAAATGCACTGGAGATCCTCCTGCAGTATATGATGCGTTGGGAGGAGGACATATCCAAAATGAAAGGTCAAGTGGTGCACCTAGTGGTCAAAATGCAAGTAAATAATCGCAAAAATTACTAAATAAATAGTAATAGAGAACACTAACATATTTTTACAAAAGCGGATCACAGAGTTAGATACAATAGATTTTTTATTTTTATTGATTTAACACGGCATAAATGATCAATCAGAGCCAGGACATCTAAGACCCCGACCAATTTCATAAAGCATGGACTCCTGTTCCCAGCTGAGAAGTGGCTGGTCCCCATAACAGCATATAAGGAACGTAATAGGAATGATTAGGAATGTCTTGGAATTAGGAATACTGATTCCATTGAATCCAATCAGCCATACCATGTAAGCAAATGATAGATAAATAACATTGATTATTTTAATCTGATGGCATCTGTCAAGGGATAGGATATATTATGCACCAAGAGAACAGTCAGTTCTCGAAGTTGATATGTTGAAAACAGTAAAAATCGGCAAGTGTAAGGATCTGGGTAAGGCCAAATTATGATTGCTACGTGACTGGGTCCAAGTATCTGCAAACTGGCAGGTCTTGTGGGAGGTTCCCTGTATGCAGTGGATAGTACCTACTAACAATGGACCAAGGAAGCACAACTGGTGATCCTGAGACAGGGTCATGGGTGCCCAAGACTCACTGATGCACGTGGGCACATGGGTTATCTTATCTGATCTGATTCCACAATTAAGTCACTGCTGGTTATAATAGAAAGGTAACAGAATGCACTGCATCGCAGCTTGCAATACATGGGGCTGTGTTCCAGTCAGGGAGCCCATGCTCACCCCTCTCCACCTCCAGAAGTGCCTGCAGTAGACACGTAAGCATCAGAACTGGACCACTGAGCAATGGAAACAGTGGCCTGGTCTGATAAATCATATTATCTTTATCTTTCATCATGTGGATGGCTAACCTGGTGAAAAGATGGCACCAGGACGGGAAAACGGCAAGGCAGTGGAGGCTGTGGGCAGGCTGGGACTGGCCCACAGGGGAATCCACCAGTGGGCCCCTGAGTTCAGAGGGCTCCCAGTCCAACACATCCAGCATAAGTGGCACATGGCACAACAGACTGACTGCACTACATACAGAGAGGTAGCATACAGCTCAACCTGCCTAGGCTTCCATATAAAAAAAACTGGGTAGATTAGTTAATAAACTAACCAGCTTATTAACATAGACACATCAGGTAGCTGTGATGACTTGTAGGTACAGAGGTAGGCCACAAAGTACCCTCAGTACCCCCAGGGACCGCTATAATCAATCATCTTGAGTGGCTTGCTACTGTCTGCCTCTGTGCAGGTAGCATTTGCATGTAGTTATGCAGGGGGCACCTACAGGGAATTTTACTGGTGGGCCTTAGGCATCCCAGTCTGGCTGTGGGTAATATGCTGCTGGGATCCTGGCATTCATGTAAATATTACTTTAAGGGTACTTTCACACTTGCGGCGTGTGGATCTGGCAGGCAGTTCCGTCCCGCCGGATGTGGCATACCGGCATCTTAATGCCGGATCAGGCACTAATGTAAGTCAATGGGACTTAATGCCGGATCCGGCATTCCATCATGTGTTCCGGCATTTCAGGAGGGAGATAAAACCGCAGCATGCTGCGATTTTGTCAACGTCCAAAAAACGTTCACATACTGAACTGAAGACATCCTGATGCATCCTGAACGGATTTCTCTCCATTCAGAATGCATGGGGATGATCCTGATCAGTTAATTTCCTCTGTGGCTCTACCTCAGGGGACATGAAGCATTACCTGGTGACCACTGAAATCAATGGGCTCTCCTCATAATGAATGTACATGCCAAGTCCTGCAGAAGAAGACGGTTTTTGGAGCCCTTGTCTACCTCAGCTAATTGAAAGAACTTACGAATGAAAGGATTCCTGTACACACTCAAAATGATATGCCATGATTCGAACACTTTTTGATTTGGTAGTGAAAATGGGTTAAGGTTACTTACACACTAGCGTATTGACATCCGTCATGGGGTCTCAATACCGGAAAAAAAACGCATCTGTAACTGAACAGAAGGGAATGCTCCAAAATGCATTCCGTTCCATTTGGCTCTGTTCTAATACCGGAGAGCAAACCTTAGCATGATGCGGTTTTCTTTCTGTCATGGGATGCAGAGCAAGACGGACCCACAATGCAAGTCAATGGGGACGGATCCATTTTCTCTGACTCAATAGAAAACGGATCCGTCATGAACAACATTGAAAGTCAATAGGGGACGGATCCGTTCATAATGGATGCAGATGGTTCTATTATCAGTAAAGGAAGCGTTTTTGCTGAACCCTGCCAGATCCAGCAAGAACGCTAGTGTGAAAGTAGCCTTAGCTAGTACAGAGGAATCTCCTGTCTGGTTAGGTTCACACTTCAGTTATTCGGTCAGTTATTTCCATCCATTAGGGCTCACGTGCACGACTGTATGTATTTTACGAACCACAACACACGGATCCGGATTACGTCTGTGTGCATTCCGTATTTTGCGGAACGGAACAGCTACCCCTAATAGAACAGTACTATCCTTGTCCATAATGCAAACAAAAATAGAACATGTTCTATTTTTTTTGCGAAACGGACATATGGACATACAGAAACATACGGAGTAACTTCCGCTTTTCTTAGTTTTTTTGCGAACCCATTAAAGTGAATGGTTCCGCATACGATCTGTAAAAAAATTGAACAGACACAAAAAGATAATATATTTGTGTACATGAGCCCTTATTGTAAGCCAAAACCAGGAGTGACGCCGATTTGGAGATAAGGTATAATGGTAAGTTTTGCACCTGTTCTGTATATTGGACCCGCACATGGTTTGGGCTCACAATAACTGATGGAAATAACTGACCAAATAGCGGACGTGTGAACTCAGTCTTATTCTCCAGAGATAATCTATAATGACCATAAGCATACAGCAAACTTTCCAGACTGGGACAGACCATATAGGACAACTTGCTGCTTGTCATCACATTAAATGTCACATCTGGCTAGTGTGTTTCTTTTATTGGCAATATTAGATTGCAGTGTATCACTTGCATTGCCTTCCTGACAATTGTTCTACAGGTAAGTGCACAATCACAGCAATGACAATATGTTAAGCTTTGGACTCTGCATTCACCATTAGCCTCACTGGCAGGCAGTAGAACAGTTGCCCTTTTAAGACTACCCCTCCCTTCTTGCTTTAGGGGTGTGAGTTGGGAGGAGATTGATGGCCAGGGATGCAGATTCATTATCATGTGAAGGGCTGGAGGAGGGAGAGAGAGAGATAGGAGGTAAAGAGGAGAAAGAGCAGAGAAGGAGGAGGAGGAGGGTGCTTTTCTGGATGTGGATGACAACCCCTCCACCTACCCCGGGGATCCCGCAGACCGCACTCACCCTGGATGACCAGTCTGCAGCCCTGGCATAGTGCTGCCACCAGACATGCACCTTGGGTGAGGCTGCTGGGGCCAGGAGGACAGGGGACTCGTCTGCCGAGGAGAGATCCCAGTGTCTCTGGCCACATTGCAGACTAGCAGGGCATGCATGGGCTGAGGATCCTCAGAGGGCACCACAGGCAGGTCACCACCGTCTTCTGCTGCCTCTAGACATGGGGAACATCTCCTCCAACATCTCCTCCTTCCAGTCCCTCCACATTGTCATGCTCGGCCTGGACTCTGCCGGGAAGACCACCGTGTTGTATCGGCTGAAGTTCAATGAGTTTGTCAACACGGTGCCCACCATCGGCTTCAACACTGAGAGGATACGGCTGAGCAACGGGGCAGCCAAGGGAATCAGCTGCCACTTCTGGGATGTGGGGGGTCAGGAGAAGTTGCGCCCCCTCTGGAAGTCCTACAGCCGATGTACAGACGGGATCATCTACGTGGTGGACTCTGTGGACTCAGATCGTCTGGAGGAGGCCAAGACCGAGCTGCACAAGGTGACCAAGTTTGCAGAGAACCAGGGAACTCCTCTCCTGGTCATCGCCAACAAGCAGGATTTACCCAAGTCCCTGGCAGTGGCTGAGATTGAGAGGCAGCTGGCACTGCAGGAACTGAGCCCATCTACCCCCTACCACATCCAGCCGGCCTGTGCCATCATCGGAGAGGGGCTCACAGAAGGCATGGACAAACTCTATGAGATGATCCTCAAGAGAAGGAAGACCCTCAAGCAGAAAAAGAAGCAGCGGTAACCCTGGGTTATTGACAGGATGGCCAACCAAAGATGTGCCCACCAGGATTATGGCTGCTGTTGGCTTGGCATTTCTAGATACCTACAGACTCCTTGCACTGTGTGACAAGGGGACCCAATTTACCCAAGAGGCAGGGCAGGACCCTGCTGCCATTTAACCCCTTGTGTCATTGCTGAGCAATATGTGCCACCCTCCAGAGGCTGAAAGGGAGTGTAATAAAATGGTGTACTGAAGTGACCTGGTGACAAGTGTCTGCTGTGCCAGTGGACCACATATGTTGAGTGATAGACCTTATTCCAATCTCTATAATTTATCTATCCTCCCACCAAAAAAAAAAAAGAAATGAAACTTGAAGTTTTTAAGTGTCCAGTGTTGACATTATTATCTGTGGACATGTCCTGGTGTCACCGCCTCCTGTGGGGCGAGGGGTCTGCAGGGGGCTGGTGTCTTTCCTGTCTGGTCTGACAAGCTGTGCCTGGTGTTCATTTTTTCCTTCCTCCACTGTTTTCTCTCATTCATAGCCACAGGTGACAAATGTAACATGAATTTTGTGCTACATTTCTGTGATTCAGTCTCACGATGAATGGGGGGGGGGAGGGGTTGCTTTTTCAGGGTTTGGGTTGGGATCCATGACTGGTATCATCTGGTGCCCATTTCTACTGCATGAGCTTAATATGTGAGATTGCTAGAATCGCCTGTTCTCTTTTGTCTTTTCTAGCCTCCATATTATTTGCACTCTTACTAAAAATGATTGTTGAATTTTAATGGCTCCCTCGTTTGTCTGTTATTTGTTGGTCTCTATGGCGTCTTTGCATTCGTGATGGGTGACCCTCCTCTTGTTATAACGGGGAAAGGGGCGCAAGCAGGAAATAATGAACTTGTCTGTGTGCAACAGATTTTCCGATATAATGTATTTAATACAAGATCTCCATACTTACCTATAAGGGTAGAGAGGGTGGTATATTGACAGATTATTTGTGGGGGGGTTTCCATTTCCATGAATATCATGAGTAGAGATGGGAGAATCTATTTGACATGTTTTTAGATGTCACCAAAGAGTGAATTTTGAAAGCTTTTTTTCCTCTCTAATCATGAGCTATTCATGGCTGATCTGTATGAAGATCAGCCACAACAGGGCAGGGATCCTCCTCGCCATGGTGAGCCATGTTTGACTATGCTCCACCTGCACTAATATCAATATTTCTCGGCACATTCTACAAATATCTACACAAGAATGGGTTATATGTATGTACAAAAAGTGCAATATCAATCACACGTAACAAGAAACAAGGCCTAGCATAGAGACCATCTGTGGTTTCTTGAGTCATCGTCTACTATGTGATGGATGCTGTGTGTTACTTATGTCTAGATGTAGCTTGGTGGTCTGTCTTCAGCAGCCAGACTTGGCTTGGTCAAACTGTCTCTGTCATAGCCGCTGTGTCTTCTTCATATGTCGAGACTCTGTCCAGAAAGGCGTTGTCAGTGGTCTCCCTGTAGTGTCCGCAGCCATATGTCCAGCTGTTTTTAGACTTTCAAGTGGTAAAGAATATGTTTTATTTAGCAGGCTGAGGAGAGTCACTGTGTAAGCAGCTGCTGCTGTTTCTACTAATCCTATGAGGAGTTGGTTTTTTAGAATGTGCATTTTCATTTTTGATACATTTTTTTTCTAAATTATATTAAACCACGGTTAAGAATTTTCTGTGAAGAATTACTAATCGGATTATGGCTAGAATAATGAATAGTGAATGATGGTTTTTAATGCATCTTATGATAGGATGTGATTTTCCAAGGTTCCCAACAGTCAGAGGAACTATTATCATTACTAATATCCATGAGCTTCTCAAACACGTGGTGCGTTTTATGTGTCTTGTCAAGCATCACAATGGCAGTATTTCCATCATACAAATTATTAAAGAAAAGCAAATACTGGGCCATGGAATAGTGTGAGTTCTATATACTCACACTATTGTTTTTATGCTTCCAGTACTGGGGCAGCGTCTGCGCCTGCGCTTGAACAGTCGCTGCCCCACTAGCTCTTCTATTTGGAGTCACGGAATTGTCAGGACCGGCCGAGATGTCCAGCCCCAGAGAGAGTCCTCAGCTTTGGGGACACCCCATGGCTGGTGCAGAACTCCACTTGATGACATTATGAATCAATTCTCTCATCTCTAGTTGCAGCTTATTTAGTTCTAGATATTGAGGAGCTATTCTCAGAATAGGTCATCAATATCAGATTGTTGGGAGCCCGACACCTGGAGCCTCCGCCGATCAGCTGTTTTCAGCAGCTGGAAATAACACAGTAGATGGAGCCAGATGTAGACAGCTCCATCCACTGTGTAGTGACTTACATTCTAGTGAGGGGCCGCCCACTCAGCTCCCACTGACTCAAAACTGCTGACAGCCTCCCTTTAAATTTCTCTATGTCAAAAGTACTGTCATGAATTTTCCGCATGGCTTGAGCTAGAAAGTGGACCTGACCAACAGTTTCTGCCAGTGGCGTAACTAGAAATGACTGGGCCCCACAGCAAATTTTTGAATGGGGCCCCTCCCCCAGTAACTTTTTCACAACCCCTTCCTTTCATGCCGCCCCCTTTCCTGTGGCTAGTAAAGATCGCTCTCTCAGACCAGGCCCGGCAGCTGTTCCATCCGTTTTCTGCACTGTCTATACTGCCACTGTATATAATTTCATTGTGTAATAATATTGAAGGGCCCTGACAAAATCTTTTAGTACTTCTCCTCCTCCTCTTGGATGGGCCCCTTCTGGGTCAGGGCCCCAAAGCAGCCGCTTCCCCTGCTTTCCCTATAGTTACGCCCCTGGTTTCTGCTCACATCTGCATTCTGGAGTTTTGTCAAGCTTTCCAGTATTTTAGATGGCAAAGGTTCTTAGCGCTATTGTTTCTATAAGAATACCAAAACCTCAACAGAACTCAAGACAGACCCCGTTAAAGTGAATAGGGTAAAGAAGTGTCCATTTGGATCTTGCCAAAATAACTCCATCAAAATGTCATGGTTTGTGTTAGGGGCTTGCACTGACACGGCTAACGGTGCGAGTGAAAACTGTGGTGGCACGCGGTTACTATGTTTTTCAAATTCATTTTTTCAGTGGTTTAATTTGTAAAACTGCACAACCTTTACAATCGGTCGCATCACTGGTGCATGGTGGCTGCTCCATCTGCCCATATCCTGAGAAAGAAGGCAACTAATGTGCATAAGGGAATGATATGTATATACAGTAAATCCTTCATACCGCTGTGCACCTCCCAGAATATATGCAGACAGTATGTACATCCCAGCGTCCTAACAGTGTGTCAGTGTTGGCCATAGAACCAGCCCGTCTCTCATTTTGCAAGTGTTGGTAGAGGAATCAAAGCATACATGTTATCTTTGAATATACTTTGTTAGACCAGTTTTTACACATAAGGGCCCACGTGTTTGTCAGTATCAGGATGTATTTACATGTCTGCTAACCCTTCTTTATAGGGGTTGTCTCACAAACAGCATTTATCACCTCTCTGGAGGATAAGTGATACATGTAGGATCTCTGGGGGTTTGACAGCTGGGACTCCCAATGTGCATGGGCAATTGGCATCACTGCTCCATTCACGGCTCAGCAGTCTGTGGGACCGCTGAGTACAGTGCCCCGCTATCTCTGTTATCGCCATAGAAGTGAATGGAGCAGTGATCACAGATCCACACCACCCACCTCTCCGTTCACAACTTGGAAGTCCCTTAGGGCTCATGAACACGACCGTATGTATTCTGCGATCCGTGTGCATTCCGTATTTTGCAGAACAGAGCAGCTGGCCCCTAATAGAATAGTCCTATCCTTGTTCATAATGCGGACAATTAGGGTCTATTTACACGTCCGCAAAATGGGTCCGGATCCATTCCGCAATTTTGCAGAATGAGAGTGGACCCATTCATTTTCAATAGGGGCGCAAAAGATGCGGACAGCACACAGTGTGCTGTCCGCATCCGCACTTCCGTTCCGCAAAAAAATAGGAACGGACACAGACATAAAATACGTTTGTGTGCATGAGCCCTTACACAGTGAATGCAGCTGTGCACCCTGTGTGGATGTGCAAAATTCCATTCACACAGGGGACGTGGTCAGTGGGCGTCCCAGCGGTCGGACCCATAAAGATCATGCTTTTATCACCTATCTTGTGGGTACGGTAACTGTTTTAAACCTGATGAATTCTAAGAACTGCATATGAAACACAACTTGCCTACAATTTACTAATAAGTGATCTTTCCTTTCTCAGACCACAGCCCGAACAGGGATCTGATTCTTATTTTTGGGCCTCATGGGCGCAGCAGGCGACGCACAGAGTTTTCATACTGATCCAACAGGGAAAAAAAACTGCAGTATGACTCTGTTGATATGAATGACATACAGAAGTCCAGTAAGGCCCCATGCAAGTCTACAGATGCCCTATTACAGCTCCGTATAAAACATAGATGTAAAATGGCCATGTGAGACCTTACTGTGAGACGTAGGATTAGTCAGCTGGAAAATCATCTGGTTTTCAGATGTACTGTCTGTACAATACCCAATTATCAGCCCAGCCACTGTGCTTACCTTCAGGGCTCATTCATGCAAGTGATTTTCACATCCGTTTTGTGTCCCAAGTGTAGAAAGTACAGCACACGGACTGAGAACTGACACATTAAAGGGGTGGTACAAGAGTTTTATACTTATTACCTATCCCTAGGAAAGGCCATCAATATCAGATCAGTGCAGGTTGGACCTCCGCCCTCCACCGATCGGTTGTTTGAAGAGACTGTAGCGTTCCAGTGAGCACCGCGGCCTCTTTCTAGTGCAGTCAAGTCACGTCCATCGGTCACAGGGCCTAGGCGCAGATCAGTCCCATTCATGTGAATAGGGCTGAGCAGCAGTACCACGCACAGCCACTATACAATGTACAGGGCTGAGCTCAGTAAGCTGCAAGGAGGCTGCAGTCCTCATGGAAGTGTCGCGGCCTCCTCAAACAGCTGATTGGTGAGGGTCCCGAATATTTTTGAATAAGTGACAGAATTATGGTGGTTTCACACACAGCGGGGGATATTTATCAAAACTGGGGTAAAGGAAAACTGTCCTAGTTACCCATAGCAACCAATCAGGTTCCACCTTTCATTTTTCAGAGCTCCTTTTGATAATGAAAGGTGCATTCTGATTGGTTTCTATGGGCATCTAAGCCAGTTTTCCTTTAGGCCTCTTCCACACAAACAATACGGATTAGCTCAGGATGCGTTCAGTGAAACTCGCACCATTTTGCAAGCAAGTTCAGTCAGTTTTGTCTGCAATTGCGTTCAGTTGTTCAGTATTTTCCGCTCGGGTACAGCTAGTTTTAATGCGTTTATCACGCGTGTGAACAAAAAAACTGAAGCAACATCTCCTAGCAACCATCAGTGAAAAACGCATTGCATCGGGATGCAATGCGTTTTTCTCTGATGCCCCATTCACTTCTATGGGCCCAGGTCTGTGTAAAAAACGCAGAATATAGAATATGTTTCGATTCATACGCAACGCAGAAACGATGCGGCAAAAAAACTATTTTGTGCACAGACCCATTGAAATGAATGGGTCAGGATTCAGTGCGGGGGCTGTGTTCACGCGGGGCCGTAGATTTGATAAATTTTACCCAACGTGCTTTTTTTTGTTTGTTTTTTAACGCTACTGGAGATGTTGCATGGAAGTCTATGGTAAATATTAAATGCT
Organism: Bufotes viridis; assembly: GCA_033119425.1. Classification (NCBI taxonomy): domain Eukaryota; kingdom Metazoa; phylum Chordata; class Amphibia; order Anura; family Bufonidae; genus Bufotes; species Bufotes viridis. The sequence goes on along the minus strand of CM065595.1, from coordinate 117,798,376 downwards.
GAACAAACAGTTTTTCTTTTGTAGTGGTGTTTTTTCAACCTTGAGTGTGTGTTTTTCTCGGTTAATTAGGTTTTGTTTAATTCACAGCATGCTCTGGGTGTGCTGTTTTCTAGGAATTTTTCCCATAGACTTCTCGATAGAAAAAAAAACTAAAAAAAAAAATGCTATGAAAACACTGTGCGTGGCAGCAGCCTTAACTAGTTTTCTCAGGCGCATTTCATGTCACATTTGACATATACTGTTGTGCCATATGTTTAGGATTTTTACCAAAATATTGTAAAAAAAGAATTTAAAAAATGCAGCCGATGTAAGCATTAGGCTACGTGCACACAACAGGTTTTTTTTTGGAGGATCCGTTTTTTTTCCACAGATCCCTTGTAATAAATGCCTATCCTTGTCCGCAAATGTGAAAAAAGTAGGACATGCACTATTTTTTTTTCTGAAGGGAAACACGGACAACAGGCGCGGAACACAAACAGATGAACTATCAGCATTTTTTTGCTGACCCATTGAAATGAATGGGTCCGCATCCTATCAGCCAAAAAACCGAACTGACAAGGAAACAAAATACGGTCGTGTGCATGAGCCCTAAGTCATACATTGACGTTTCTTCTCTGTTTAGCACCTTAATGCTACCTGCACATGGGTGCGTATTTAAACAGAACTTTTTGGGGCAGATTTCTCTGTCTGTACACCAAATCCGCACCAAAATCCACATGATGCTTGCATATTTTGTTGTTGATTTTGATGCAATTTTTCACTGATCTTACCCTATGCAATTAAAAGGGTTAAATCGACACACAAAAAAAAGAAAAATGTACATGCTGCAGATTTCCTTACAGAAAGTATTTGCAAAATGTATATGACATTGGTCATACTGCATTTTTTCCACATTTGTGTGCAGGGCTCATGCCCACGAACATAAGGGCTCCGTGCCCGTGCTGCGGACTGTAAATAGCGGTCCACAATGCATCGGTACTGGCCGCGTGCACTCCGCGCTGCAGATTGCGGATCCATTCAAGTCCTATCTTTTGCTGTGCGAAGACACGGACCTTAAAGCCCATAGAAGCGCATCGTAATGTTTCTGTGGGCTTTCCATCCGTGCATCCTCTCCGCAAAATATAGAAGCCGCCGTATCTTGCGGACCCATTTAAGTTAATGGGTGCCGCATCCGCAGCACGGAGTGCACACGGCCCGGGCCCGTATATTGCGGACCCGTCCCTTGTGGTCCACAATATGGGCATGGAGCCCTTACGTTTGTGGGCATGAGAGCCTTTAAGGAGCTATTGAGCTTTCAAACTCCTTTGGGCAGCTCCCCGTACCCGCTGGACCTGTGGACGAAAGCATACCTACCTGCTGCTGGGTTCCAGCACCTTTGGTTTACTGACTTCAGTTCCTCGCTTATGAACTTCTGGAACAGAAGAGGGTCCCATTTGCCACTGCTGCCAATGACATGTAAACCAGTGACGTGCCGCTCGGGGGACACATGGCTGCTGCTGCCAGTCATTACCTGTAGTGGCACTCGTGACGCCCACCCGCTTTGAAAGTTAGCAAGCAGGGAACTGAAGCCCAGCGAACCGAAGCTGACACTGAGCAGGGGGGAGCAGGTAAGTATGCTTCCCTCCAAAGGTCCAACAGGAAAGGGCTGCCCAAAAGGGATTTAAAGCTGGACAACCCCTTTAAAAGCATTTATGAACTGTGTAAAAGGAAAGTCGTCTTTGTTGCCCATAGCAACCAATTACAGCACAGTTTAATTTTTAAAGAACGGACTATGAAATGAAAGCTGTACTGTGATTGGTTGCTATGGGCAACAAACTGTTTTTCTTGTTTCATAAATCCCCCTGTATCCACACATACACCTGACAGAAATACATTGGGGGGAGATTTACCAAACAGGTTTAAAGGAAAACTGGCTCAGTTGCCCATAGCAACCAATCAGATTCCACCTTTCATTTCTCACAGCTCTTTTGGAAAATGAAAGATGGAATCTGATTGGTTTCTATAGGCAACTAAGCCAGTTCTACTTCACACCCGTTTTGATAAATGTAGCACATTCGTTTCCATGTTCTGGGTCATTGGCCACACAGAAACCCCCCTGCACAATACAGTATATGCTTGTATAGACCATTTTATTGTAATACATATGTATACATCACACATATAGGTCAGATGTGGTGCGAATATAGTCCAGATGTCTATGCTCATCACTACAGAGGTTCAGAGATAAGGATTCATGACCATGTCCCTAAATTAGTGGCAGGCATGACATACTCAGCATAAATGTTTAATGCACTGAGGCAGTGAATCGCGTTAGCCAATGCCCTTTGTGGGTGAATAGCATGTGTCTTTGTCCTTTATAAATAAAGGGTTAAAATCTGGGTGGAGATTAAATGAACTAAGCAGTGTTTGCAGGGGGATGGTGCAAAGAGCCTGGAGACAAGGTCAATTAAGCGCTGGAGTGGAAGCCCCCCTACAACTAGTTCCTGGAAATTATGAAATACAATGGAGGCGGGAGGCAATAGCCACTTGAAAGTCCTAGATTTGTAGAGCAGTTTCAGGATCCCTAATGAGTAGTGCTCTTTCCCGGAGGGAGGTTCTCCAGGTGCGCACACATTAAACATGTTCTGTTTACATACATTAGACCGTAGGAAGTGACAGGGAGGTTCAATTGTGCAATATCAAGGGCCTCAATCAGATTTTTATTACCTTCTTTCAGTCTTCCATTGTTGCTCAAAATGCAGGTAGCACCTACACTCCTTTATTTAATTAAAAAGAAAAAAGTGCTGGACATCATGGCCATCCTTCCAATTGTGAAGGAATGTAGAGGCAGAACTTGCAATGCAGGAAATATTTTATGAGGTCACTGAGTTTTCAGAAAACTTTTGATATGTCATAGAGACATATCAAAAGTTTTGATCGGTGGAGGTCGAAGCGCTAAGAACCCCACCGAGAGAAGCGCTCGCATAGCACGCTCTTTCTCCTCACTGCATGAGGCGGCATTGAGACAAAATCATAGACTCTCTCTCAAGTCCATCGAGAGATCTGCAATCGGTTCTCTCACCTTGTTCTAGTGATCGGTGGGGATCTCAGAGCTTAGACCCCAGGATCAAAGCTTTTGATGTGTCTATGACATGTGAAAAGTTTTCTGAAAACTAAGTGTTAAGTCAGGCCTCTAACCCACACCCATTCCGTGTCCATATCCCAATCCCGCCGTGTCCCACAATCAGTAATAATGTGCCCCCTGACAGTAATGATACCCCCCTTAGTGCTTCCTCACAGTTAAGATTGCCCCCAAGTCCCCACTCACAGTAGTCTCCTCAAAAACAGTAAATTAGTAATATTCCCTAATTGTCCTCCTACAATTATGATGTCCCTTTAGTGCCTCCCCACACAGTATAATACCCCATTATGTGCCCCCCCTCCCCCCACACATACACACACAGTATAGTGCTCCTGATTTGCTACCTAATATGCCGTCAAACAATATGAAGCCCCCTGTGTGCTCACACAATAAGGTTCCCCCTAGACAGTATTCTGCCCCTGATGTGTCCTTACACAGTATGATGCCCCTTATGGCCCCCAACACAATACAGTACCCCCTTATGTGACCTCCTTGACACAGTACAATACCCCTTTAGTGCCTTCAAAATAAATACTTATCTAGCCTACGTTTCCATTACCAACGGAGTAGATCTCTCAGTGTATCTGCTCTTAACTGTCAGGTGCCAAGGGAGGGTGGGTATGATAATGTAACTGCATCACGCCTTCCTGTGCCAAACCAGCAATTGCAGGGTGAATGGTGGAGCGGATGGTCCTGCCATTCGTGCACACTTCACCACTGAGGCCATTGTTTGCCCCGCAGTGGTCATGTGCATGTAGACGGCACTGCGCGCTTCTGGTCAGGTGTGACAGGAGTCATGGCACTGGAACCGAGACACTCAGACCAGGTGATTGTTTTTTGTTTTTTTAATTGTTACACGCAGTCCACCCCCTGCCAAATTTATTCCAGTCTAAGACAATTCCTTTTGTAATAAATGCCACAGCAACTGGAGAAAACCCCCCAGTTTAGATGGACATTTTCCTTAAGACAAATTAAACAGATGGCTTTGAAGCAAACCTGTCACAATGAAAATGCCATCTACAGGCACTGTGTTATAGAGCAGGAGGAGCTGAGCAGACTGATATATGGGTTTATGGGAAATGGTTCAGAATAACTTGTATGTCATTATTTAAATACCTGTTCTTGCTAGGCTGATAACTCCAGTGGCCCTACTCAGCCTTCCCTGTGTGACTGTGCATACAGCTATAGCTGTCAATCACTGATTAGGACCGCCCACTGGACTCCTAAGAGTGGAAAGAGCAGGGAAATAAATAAATTAATTAATAATGTTATTCTGAATCTCTTCCCATAAAACTACCATATTTTAAGTGTTTTTGTGTGTTGGTTGGGAATGATGGTGCGTCTTATACAGCAATTACTTATGAGCGCTTCCATTATTGAAATGCTCATTAGTACACAGTAGGTGCGGGGAGTGTACGCTGGAGATGCGGGTAATGTTATTACAGCGTACAGCATCAGGACGTAGTGCAACGTCAGGTCACAGTGCAGTGCTACAGGAAGAGCATGCTGGATCTCCTGAGTGGCGGTACCATCCGGAGCAGGAGAGGTAACTGCTTTTATTTCATTTTTGTCTGATCTTAGATATGATGAAGATTGGGTATTTAATCCTAGGTTTGATGAAGATTGGGGGTATAATCTGAGGTCTGATAAAGATTGAGGGGTTAATCTGAGGATTGATGAAGATTGAGGGGTCTGATCTGAGGTCTGCTAAAAATGTGGGGTTTAATCTATGGTCTGATTAAGATTGGGGGCCTGATCTTAGATATGATGAAGATTGGGGATTTAATCTGAGGTTTGATGGAGATTGGGGGTATAATCTGAGGTCTGATAAAGATTGAGGGGTTAATTTTAGGATTGATGAAGATTGAGGGGTCTGATCTGAGGTCTGCTGAAAATGTGTGGTTGAATCTATGGTCTGATGAAGATTGGGGGTCTGATGAAGAGACGGGGCCTGATTTGAAGGTCCGATGAAGATTGGGGGTATGATATGAGGTCTGATGAAAACTGTGTGCCTGATCTGGGGTCTGATGAAGATTGGGGGCCTGATTTGGGGATCTGATGAAGATTGGGGATATGATCTGAGGTATGATGAAGATTAAGGGTCTGATCTGAGGTCTGATAAAGATTGTAGGTCTGATTAAAGTTATTTTTTCCTATTTTCCTTCTTCAAAACTAGGTGTGTCTTGTGGTCAGGTGCGTCTTATAGAGTGAAACATATAGGGGGAGATTTATCAAGACTGGTTCAAAAGAAAACTAGCCTAGTTGCCCATAGCAACCAATCAGATTGATCCTTTCATTTTCCAAAGAAGCGCTGAAAAATGAAAGGTGGAATCTTATTGGTTGCTATGGGTGACTAAGCCAGTTTTCCTTTGCACCAGCCTTGATTTTTCTCCCCCATAGTATATAGCAATCTGCTCAGCTCCTCCTAGAACACCCTGCCTGCATTTTCATGATGACAGAGTCTTTTCAAATGCTTGTTAAGCAATAATGTCTGTCTACTAATATTCCCTGGGTATGTAACAGTATTGGTGAAAATAAAGTGTATGTCTGGTGGTCACGCTTCATAATGTACCCTATTTAATTTAACCCCCAAGTGCAGAATGTGAGGTACAGGACGTGATCCATGTCCCTTATCCCTTTTGTAGGTATCCCCTCTCCATCGGACAGTTCACCTCCAACAGCCACGGAATTATGGAAATCAATGTAGGAGGACAGATGCTTATATTGTACTCTTCTATGTTACCCTTACCAATATTTTTATAGTCATAAGGAAGTCGCTTTAATGGGGTTCTGTGGCTCTAGTTCAGATCGTGGTCCCCCATTCAAAGTCCAGCTGATCACAGGGGGTCTTAGTGCTGAAATTGCTTTGTGATCATTTGTTATTGCAGTGGAGCCAGGTGAATATAAATGCTAGTAATTATTACTGCAGTGCTACAAAGGGCAGTTATTACAGGTCTTATGGGGGAGGGCTTTCTTGATCTAAAGCAGCTAACCCCTTTAATTATGCATTCTTTATCCTGAGGACAAGTTAACGGTACAGCTGTTGTTCTGTATGGGAATGCTGCCTTTATTTGGAACGATTTCAATACCACCATGGTCGTCCATGAGCGTAGAATATATTGGACATGCTGGGTGCATCATGTATATGTTGGTTTTGTGTGAGTGGCTGCAGCAGGTATGTGCTGGATGAGGAGCTCCAAGCTGCTGACTTCCTTTTGTGTGGAAGGGAGTTCCCTGCTCTGCGCTGACTACAAATCACTCTGCAGCAAGAAGAAAGTCCAGGCAGAGGAGACAGCCGCAGAATGAGAATGAGGAGGGTAGAGAGCCCAGCTCCTCAGAGCTCTCCCACGCACATAGGGCACCTCTTCACTGCTGGTGATCTGACTCTCCAGAAAGCACGGCTCTATGTTCTTCATGTTTGGTGTAAAATACATATGGTTGTTTATTTTTCTTGGAGAACAGTGTGACTACTATTTGCTTATCCCAGCAAAGTGAGAATTGAAATTATACGAGTTCCCTGGACAGAGTTTCCCGCTGACAAATCTCACTGCGTATTAAGATTTTGTATTTTTCTAAGGGTAGGGCTACACTGCGGTCTTGGTTGGGCGAAAGCTGTCGCACCGTAGTGTCACAGGGCAGCCAAAGAAATGAATAGGATTGCAACACAACTCGTACGTTTGCCATGACCATGACACCAGAATTGCAAGGAAAATCCAACCCTGCGGGATTTTTTGCTATTTTGGGGTTGCAATCGCAGCAAACATTCGTGTCATGCTGCAACCCCATTAATTTCTATAGCTACCCTGCTACTCTGCAATAGTTGGACATGACAACTGATGTGCAACCAACAGCACCGTGTAAGCCCTAGCCTTAGGCCACATGCACATGACCGTTGGTGTTTTGCGGTCCACAAACCGCGGATCTGCAAAACATGGAAGCTGCTCCGCGTTCCGTTCCGCAATTTGCGGAACGTAACGCGGCCCATTATAGAAATGCCTATTCTTGTCCGCAAAATGGACAAGAATAGGACATGCTCTATTTTTTTTGCGGGGGCACGGAACGGAGCAACAAATGCGGACAGCACACGGAGTGCTGTTCGCATCTTTTGCGGCCCCATTGAAGTGAATGGGTCCGCGGCCGAGCCGCAAAATATGCGGCTCGGACGTGGACCAGAACAACGGCCGTGTGCATGAGGCCTTAGGGTTTGTGTATACTGCAATGGAGTGTGCAGGGACTGTACAGCTTCACACAAACTTCCTACAGCAGGGATGCTCAGCCTGCGGCCATCCAACTGTTGCAAAACTACAACTTCCAGCCTGCCTGCACAGCCTACATCTATTAGGGCATGCTTGGAGTTGTAGTGTTGCAACAGCTGGAGGGCTGCAGGTTGGGCATCCCTGCCCTACAGGATACACACGCTGAGGCAGATTTACTAATCCTAAACTGACGCCCATTTCCCCACAAAGTCACGCCCCTTCTCACTAAGACCCACTCCCTTTTCGAGCGAGACAAAAAATTTAAGAAACCCTAGTTGCACCATATTGCACCCAAATTGGCCAATTTGTGCCACTTTTTAGACAGGTTCCAGCCTATACACTTTAGTAAATGTGCACTGCAGCTCTTGCTGCATTTTTTGTTAGCATTTTATACTTCAATACCCTTACAACCACCCACTGTCCAATGAAGATAGGCAGTGCAGGTGCTGAGTCTCCACTAACATCTTTTGGTGTCACTGAAGTAATGTCCCTACAATTTTGCTAGAGCAGGTTGGGTCCCCATCTTTCAGACACAGTGGGGGCATTGAGGTGTATAAGCGTACTTTCATACTAGCGGCATAGCTATCCTGCAGGCTGTTCTGGCGGGTGAACAGCCTGCCAGATCCGCCATGCTGCAAGTACCCGTGCACTGCCATGCTGCCGCTCCGTCCCCATTGACTATAATGGGGCGGGGGGGGGGGGCTACGGTGCAGCACGGCAGTGCACAGCCGGAGATCGCCAGACTAAAAGTACAGCAGGTCCGACTTATTAGTCTGCCGATCTCTGCCATGCACTGCCGTGCTGCGCCATAGCTCCGCCCCCCGCCCCATTATAGTCAATGGGGACGGAGCGGCAGCACGGCAGTGCACGGGTACTTGCAGCATGGCGGATCCGGCAGGTTGTTCACCCGCCGGAACAGCCTGCCGGATAGCTTTGCCACTAGTTTGAAAGTACCCTTACTCTGTATTCTGTATTCTCTTGTGAAATCTACATAGCAGTCAATAAACGCCAGGTACCTCTTATCATAGCAGGGATGCTGGGACTTCGGCTACGCTCACATCTCCAGAGACAACATTTCCGGATACTGCCATTCACCACTGGACCCCATAAACTATAATGTGATCTGGCAGGAATATGGCCACTTTCTGGCATGAGTGCTGGGTTTCGACTGGACAAAAACCATACCAAAGGCTCAGAAATAAATAATGTCCCCCTCAGAGGGTTTTTATGCCCTCTTTGGGAAGAATAACATTTAATTAAAAAATACGCTTATTATGGAAATGGCTAAAGGTTCACACAGGTATATTTCATCTATTTAATTTGATGTTTGTGTGTGTCGTTAAAAAGATAGACAGTATCCACTATCAACAGTGACATCTACAGTACCCAGTTCCCTTAACAGTGACCTGCACAGCCCCCCACCCCTTAACACTGACCCCCCTACAGTGCTGTGTCTCCTTAAAATGGGACATCCACAGCAGCCCACACCCTTAACTTTGACCTTCACAGCAGCCTGCCCCTTTAACAGTGAGTTCCACAGCACCCCACCACCTTGACAGTGACCTCCACAGGGGCCCGCCCCCTTAACAGGGACCTCTACAGCACCCACCCCTTAACACTGACCATAGGTTACAGTCGCGTTAACTGTGACCTCCACCATTCCCGGCCCCCTTAACAGAGACCTCCACAGCGACTGCCCCTTTAACAGTGACTGCCACAGTACCCCGCTCGCTTAACAGTGACCTCACAGTACCCTGCTGCCTTAACAGTGACCTCACAGTACCCTGCTTCCCCTTTAATAGTGGCCTCCACAGTTCCCTCATCCCTTAACAGTGACCTCCACAGTACCCCGTCTCCTTAACAGGGATTTACACAATACCCCCGCCCCTTAACAGTGACCTCCACAGATCTCCGTTTCCTTAAAACGTGACCTCCACAACACCCCTCTCCCTTAACAGTGACCTCTACAGCACCCCGCCCCTTAACACTGACCTCCATAGCGGACCAACCCCTTAACTGTGACCTCCACCGTTCCCTGCCCCCTTGACAGAGACCTCCACAGCGCCCATCCCTTTAACAGTGACCTCCACACTACCCCGTCTCCTTAACAGTGATTTACACAATAACCCGCCTTCTTAACAGTGACCTCCACAGATTTCCGTTCCATTAAAATGTGACCTCCACAACACCCAGCCCCCTTAACAGTGACCTCTACAGCACCCCGCCCCTTAACACTGACCTCCGTAGCGAATTGTCCCCTTAACTGTGACCTCAGCCGTTCCCTGCCTCCTTAACAGAGAACTCCACAGCACCCGCCCCTTTAACAGTGTCCTCTACAGTATCCTTTCCCCTTAACAGTGACCTCCACAGCGACCTGCCTCTTTAACAATGACCTTCACAGCGACCACCCATTTATTAGTGATCTCCAAAGTACCCTGTTTTCTTAACAGTGTTTTCCACAGCACTCGCCCCCTTAACAGTGGCCTCTACATCAATCTGCCCCTTAACACTGACCTTCATAGCGGATCGTCCCCTTAATTGTGACCTTCATAGCAGCCTGCCCTTAGGGTGGCCAGAGGTCCGGTTTTAGGCAGGACAGTCTGGCTTTCAGACTCCCTGTGCTCCATCCTGCGCAGGACCTGGACGGACACAGGGATGTCCTTTTGAACAGCTCACTCTCAGACAGCAGCACTATGCTGTCTGAGCGTGAGCTGCAGGCAGTGTTGGACTGGGGTGTCTAGGGCCAACCAGTAAAATTTATTTTGGGGGCCCACTGTACAGATACATTCAAATATTACCTGCTCACACAGCAGCAAGATGCTACTGGATGATGGAATATGGGGGTCCGTGCAGCAGCTTTAAGAAGGTAGGTCCTGGCAAAAAGAGGACACTGGTAGCTTTCCTCTACACCTAGAAGTCATATCAGCTCTGATCGTGTTTGTAATAATAATAATAAAGTGTGTGGTTTCTTTAATAATCTATCATTTTATATGAACATAGGCTGGTGGAGGTGCTGTACATTGAATACATGTATGTAGTGCAGTAAGTCTACTGTGTTATGCACCACTTGTGCAGGGGGTGGGAGACTAGGGGCCCATCTTGCTCAGGGGCCCACTGGGGAATTCACCTGTACCCCTGTGGGCCAGTCCAAACCTGGCTGCAGGGAGCGTCACCCTTCCTCCCACGCCTGCAGCTGACAGAAGTTGATTTTTACCTTCAGTTTTTCAATCACGGTCGAGTGTGAGGGGTGTGTGGCCTAACAGGGTCGGGGCGGGGTTTAGCAGGACCTGGGGGCGGGGTTTTTAAGTGCATCTTTTGAGGGTGGCCTAAATGGCCACCCTACCTGTCCCCTGAACAATGACCTCCACAGCACCCCGCTCCCTTAATATTGTCATCCACAGCACCCTGCCCCTTTAAAAGAAAACCTGTCACCAGCATAATTGCTATTAAAGTAAAGCCATGGCCTAATAGCACTTAGTACCTTAGTTCTAGACGTGCCTTTGTTCCAGCATTAGATGTTTTTTATCCTCGTAAAATCCAGTTTATTTGGTATGCAAATGAGCCAGTAAGTGGCCCCGTGGGGCTTCACTCTGGCAGGAAGGAGCCCAGGTACGCCTCCTTCTAGTGTTCAAGTCCACCCTTATGCTGGGAGCAGAGAAAAGGGGGGCAGAGTTATGGCTTGAATATGATGTAGGAGGGGTGGGTAGACACATTGTGGCAGGAGGCATGCCTGGGCTCCTTCCTGCAAACATGACGCCCCTCTGGGCACCTTAGTGGCTCATTTGCATACAAATAAACTAGATTTTCTGGAAATAAGGTACTAAGTGCTATTAGACTATGGCTTTACTTAAACAGCGATTATCCTGATGACAGATTTCCTTTAAAGCTGACCTACAGCAGTGAAGAAAAATGGTTGGGTTGTTATGGAAACCTTGGTTGTTATGGAAAGGGCCTGCGAGCTTCTATTGGCTGATAAGGGTCATGTGACCATGCTTTTATTGGCTAATGCATTTTTATTGTAATATCTCAAAAACGGTAGGTGCTAGAGAGATAAGACCCGGTTTAAAACCTTCCCAGACACCTGATATACATATGTGTCAAATTTTGTGATTGTAAATGTAACAGTGTGGATTTCTTTAGTAGACATACATACACACACATACATACACTCAGCTTTATATATTAGATTTGCACGACCTGAACAACCTGAATAATTAATTCAACAGGTTGTTTAGTTAATGGCATTTTTTTTTTTAAATGTAGCATGTTCTGAGTTTTTAGTATCTGGTCAGTATTTGTAAGCCAAAACCAAAAGTGAGACCTACAGAGAAAAGGTATAATAGAAATGTTTGTGCATCTTCTGTGTTTTGGACCCACTTCTGGTTTTGGCTTACAAATACTGACCGTGTGAAAGAGGCCAAAAACTTCTCTATAGCACTTCAAAAAACATAAAAAGTGTTAAAAATATGAAATGCCATGAAAACCACTTGCTTGTATACAAGACTTTAAAACACTGAAAAATAGTGCGAAGAAACACCTACTTCCAGGTTTTCATATAGTATACAGTATCTGGCCATTGGCTGTAGTCAGTGTTGAGCTGGCACACCAGCGTACCAGTGGTCACAGTCTTTGAAACCACAGTGCGCCCCAAAGGTGCCGGGGAATCCCATTTGGAGCTGACTTTGGGGCTAACCATTTGCCACTGGGGTCTATTTCTTTGATTCAAAACTTATTGACCATTACTGATGATATAGGAGTTGGGCTGCATGGTGGGCCCAATAAACTCCAACACTGGCTGTAGTTTCCCTACAGTGTTGTACAGAAACACAGGGAGGGAAACTGATGCCAGAACTGATCCCACAGTTTGCTATGGGATCGTTCCTGGCATCCAGCTCATCAGTTTTGACACCAGAAGTCTCCTAGCTACAAACAGAAAAACGTATAATATAATATAACAAGAGACCAAGAACACTCAGAGATGGTGGGTGTTTTTTTTTTTTGCCTCAGTGTTCATGCACATTTTCACTTTTCAGAGAAATACAATACGTTATGCCTCTTGGATTTGATTGCAGGACCCACAAAACTCCTTATACATTGAAGCTTTCATCTGTCTTGGGTACAGAAATGTCAACATGTTGAAATGTCAACATTCATAGAATAAAATGCAAGTATGAGTGGTGCAATTATCCAGGATTTTTTTTTTTAAGCATCGAGTTAGGCCTCTTTCACACTTGCGTTCTGAGGATCCGGCGGGCACTTCCGTCCTGCCGGATCCGTCAGAACGCAAGTGGACTGACAGCAGGGGCGTAGCTAACGGGTCATGGGCCCTGGTGCAAGAGTTCAGCTTGGGCCCCCCTTCCCTCAGTGCTTTGTGTGTCTTCCTATGCAGCACAAGGGTCTTTGGGCCCCCTTAGGCTCCTGGGCCCGGTAGCGACTGCTACCTCTGCACCCCCTATAGCTACGCCCATGACTGACAGCATTTGAAGACTGATCAGTATCCTGATCAGTCTTCAATATGCTTTCACTGTTACCATGGCAGCCAGGACTCTACTGGAGTCCTGGCTGCCATGGCATCAGCAGCAGTGCTCACTGCTGCGCGGCGGCCGGGCGCTCCTTAATGACGTCACAGGTCCGGGTGGCGCATAGTTCAATGCACCGCCCGGACCTGTGATGTCATAATGGAGCTCCCGGCGGCCGCAGCGCAGGTAAGTACACTGCTGGGTTGTACTTACCATCGCAGCTAGGACTCCAGTAGCGTCCTGGCTGCCATGGTAACCGATCGGAGCCCCAGCTTACACTGGGGCCTCGATCGGAACGGCTGCTGCGCATGCGCAGTGCTAAACGTTGGATCCGGCAATGCGCTGAATCGACATTTAGCTTAATGCCGGATCCGGAATAATGCTCTTCAATGGGCATTCATTCCGGATCCGGCATTGAGGCATGTCTTCCGGCTTTTTGGACGGAGACAAATCCGCAGCATGCTACGGTTTTGTCAACGTCCAAAAAACGTTGACATACTGAACGGATGACATCCTGATGCATCCTGAACAGATTTCTTTCCATTCAGGATGCATTAGGATTATCCTGATCAGTTTCTTTCCGTCCTAGAGCCCCGACGACGGAACTCTAGTACGGAAAGAAACAACGCTAGTGTGAAAGAACCCTTAAGAGAAATGCAGTTTTGCATTCAGTTACTTGTGCTAATAAACCCTGCTCTGGATAAAAATAAAAAAAAAAGTACATATGTGGCCTAATAATGACTGACGATGCAGAAATGTGGCAGCTTTGATTGCTGGATCAGTATTTCAATTCTGTGTAATAGAAATGCTAATTACAGTCACAGTCATCAATATACAGTACTATGGCCTGAAAAACCTTTATAGTCATTAATGTAGAAATGTAGAATATCTGATACTAATTAGTTGGGAAAATAGCAAAACCATCTTAGTTATTGCAAAGTATAGAATGGCTCCATGAAGCTCCTAGAAACTCAATTGCATATGTTAAAACATCATTTTTCTCAGTAATGCGGACACATATGAACATGGGACTAACTAGGGCTGCCACCCGGTCGGTATCTCACTGGCAAGGCTGGTATTTTAATGGCCCTGCCGATGACAGTAATTTTTTTCTAGTCCTAACAAGACTGCTACTAATGAGCGCTTCCATTGCGGAGCGCTCATTAGTGCAGCCTTCCCCCGTGTTAATAAAAAAAATCACTTACCTCCTCCATTTGCTCGCGCTGCTGACTGGAGGACAGGACCTGTGAGACGTCATCACCCTGGAGCGCAGGTCCTGTTCTGAGCTTCCAGTCAGCAGCAAACAGAGGAGAGGCACTAATGGGGGCATTATTCCAACTGGGGGAATTATGCTAATGGAGGCATTATTCAAACTGGGGGGCATTATACCAATAGGGGCATTATTCTAACTGGTGGCACTAATGGGGGGCATTATTCTAACTGGGGGCACTAATGGGGGCATTATTCTAACAGGGGCACTAATGGGGGCATTATTCTAACTAGGGGGGTTATGGGGGGCATTAATGGGCCCATTACTTTAATGGGGGCATTCATATTGGGGTGCACTGATGGGGGCATTACTATTACTGGGGGGGCACTAATAGGGGCATTACTATTACTGGAGGCACTAATGGGGGTATTATTAATTCTGGGCGGCACTAATTGGGGCATGAATATTGTTGGGAGCCACAGTATAATAGCGACTTAACACCCTGTGTTAAGCCACGTCCCTACAAGCACACCCTCTTGGGGTGTGGCTTAAATTGGCTGGTATTTTTTGTTGGGAAAGGTGGCAACTAGAGATGAGCGAATTCCATTCGCCGGTTCGCCAAATTTTTTGGGAAAAATTACATTCGATCCGAATATATTAAATGTTAAAAAACTGCTATTTCCTGGCTGCTGGGAGCCTCTATAGTGGTATAGAACACTGTGCCTTGCAGTCACACGCATAGGGAGTCTGCTTTGGTAATGAAATAATACTGTGAGTCAGTATGACATACAGGTGACAGGCGTCGCTCTTAGAATCACTGCGCACCTCACCTATTTGGGTAGTCACGGGGCCGAAACTGACCAAATAACTCAAGTATCAACTCAGCCTTACAGGTAGATGTTAAACGCTTATACAAATAGAGCCCCCTGACAGAGTGGAGAGCGTGTCAGCAGTAAGTTTGTGTTGACGTCACTGATTATTTTGCCCTTCCTCTGATCCGTCAGAACAATTACCCAGAAAAGACGGAGCGTACACCTTCACTCGGTCAGCATTTGCTCAAAAATTCATCAGTATTGCTAAAGGCAAGTCTGAAGGTGGCAGCAGTATGAGTAGACCACAGAGCGGCACAATGACAAAGTCTGGAGGTGGCAGCAGCACGAGGAGACCACAGAGCGACACAATGACAGAGTCTGGAGGTGGCAGCAGCATGAGGAGACCACAGAGCGGCACAATGACCGAGTCTGGAGGTGGCAGCAGCATGCGGAGACCACAGAGTGGCACAATGACAGAGTCTGGAGGTGGCAGCAGCATGAGGAGACCACAGAGCGGCACAATGACAGAGTCTGGAGGTGGCAGCAGCAAAGAGATTTTACTGCATATAAGTGCAACGTTTAATGCTGAATACAGGTTTTTTCTCCACCGAAATAATTCAAAAAAGATTTTACAGCATATAAGTGCAGAGCTTAATGCAGAATGCAGAATACAAGATTTTTTTCCACCGAAATAATTAAAAAAAGATTTTACCGCATATAAGTGCAGCGCTGAACGCCGAATCTCTTTTTTTTTTTTCTACTGATGTACGCCACTAAAGGCTTTTCAACATAAGGTTATAGGCTGTTTCAAAAAAACAACGTCGCCTGAGGCGTAGTGATCTGAAGTGAACAGGACGTAGTGGAGGAAGTAGGTCCGCGCTGCAAGAGCAAGATGCGGTCCTTGTGCAGTTTCTGTGCTGCAGAAAAGTTTCCGTAGTGTCCAGTAAGCAATACCACAGATAGATGCGGGCTGGTGTGAATTAGTTAGCATTTTTGTTCAGGGTTAGTGCATAGTGTATTGACCTGTATTGGTGCGCCGCTCTTAAGCACGCAGTGTCTGAAATGTAAATACAAAATTTCACTACAACATAATTCGGTCCATACCGCAAAAAGGACTTTTCCACATATAACTGCAGCCTGAACGCTGAATATATCTTGATTTTTCTACAGAAATACGCCACTAAAGACTTTACCACATATAACTGCAACAGTCAACGCTGAATATATTTTTATTTTTCTACTGATATACGTCAATAAAGTTTTTTCAAGATATAAGTGCAGCAGCGAATGGCGAATGTATATTTCTTTTTCTACTGATATATGTCCATAAAGGTTTTCTACATATAAGTGCACCAGCAAATAGCGAATGTATATTTCTTTTTCTACTGCAATACGCCAGTAAAGGCTTTACCAGATTTAACTGCAACAGTTAACTGAGAATATATTTTTCTTGTAGTACTGAAATACGTCCCTTTACGCTTTCACCAGAAATAATTGCAACAGTGCAGAGCGTATATATATATTTCACTTTTTACTATAATACGCCCCTATATGTTTTCACCAGAAATAACTGCAACAGTGCAGTGCATATATATATTTTTCTTTTTTTTTCTGTAATACGCCCCTATACGCTTTCAACAGAAATAACTGCAAAAGTAAACTGAGAATATATTTTTCTTGTAGTATTGAATAAGATACTAAGATATAAGCCACTAAAGGCTTTTCAACATAACACTTGCAGCTCAATAACAAAAAGCTGGAATGCCAGAGCTGTCTAATGACTATTTGGATCCCCATAATCTTTCCCTGCACTTGTTAATCACTTTCCTATCAATGTCCCTAGCGCCTCCTGACGTCTCTCCCTGCACTAAGATGATGTGAAATGATTCCTCCCTTTCATTTTCCTGCACTTATAAATCATTTTTTCTGTCTTTTTTTTCCACAATTGTTTTTCCACTTGCTGTCCCTAGCGCCTTCACACATCTGTCCCTGCACTCTTAACACTGAAAAATGTCTGACTGTGAGATGGCCGCCGTGTTTATAGGGCTGTGACATCACAGGGCTGGCTGGCTGCTGATTGGCTGCATGCAGGCATGTCAATCTGGGTGATTCCGCCATCCCAGATTTCCTTGCCCCATGTCCTCAGTCCACACATGTAGTCTCCATTTTAGGAAAATTGCAATTCGTTACCACGAAGCGCGAGGAAATTCGCATTCGTTGTGAATCAAATTTTTCCTGAAATTTTAAACGAATTCCACTTCGTCAGCTTCGATTCGCTCATCTCTAGTGGCAACCCTAGGACCAATACAGATGCCTTCAGGTACCAAACGCACATGTAACAGGTCAGCCAGTTTCAGAGGTACAAATCTGCTGACAGATGCCCTTTAAGTCCAGGTTCACACTTTGGTGCAGTTTTGGATGAGTTTTGGTCAATAGCCAAAGCCAGAATTGAAAGCATGAAGGTCAATCTGTATTCTATTCTTTTTCAGTTCAACCCATATTATAACCTACTCTAAAACTGCTGTGATAGAGAAATTGACAACACTGTGACTTGTCACTCCGAAGGTGCAACTACTGTCGACTGGTTTCTAAGATGCCTATTTTTCCATGATGTTAACACAGAGAGTCAAACTCCTCCTGACATGCAGGGTGTCCTTACCCTACAAGTGTCAAGACGTTCACATTGGAGCTACAGTTAGAATTTCAGGCAGTCTAATATTAAAAAGCCGTTATGAAATAAAGGAAGGTTCATTCTAAATAAATGTTCCTTAATGCTTTTGGTTTTTAGGATATTTTTTAATGGTTACCAAAACTCCTAGGAGTGTTACATTTCTATCTGATCACACAACTCTACTGAGTTGCATTAATTATTTATTCCACAGTCCAAAAGTCAAGACAGGCCAAAAGGTTTGTCAGCACCTAGCAAATCTAGGCAGATATTGGGACCCACTGCGTTCTAGGGGGCCCAATACTGCCTGCCTTGTTATACAGCCTCTCCACAAGTATCAACAGAAGCATCAGACTGGCAGGACCCATAAAAATCCTATCTCTCCCTGCTGCTACAATGTTGCAACAGCCGAACTTCTTGATGGCTGTTGTAACATGATACAGAGACTGCTCTATGACTGCAATCAACACTAGAGGAGAGGGAGAGGAGTCTGCAGAGTGGCACAGTGCAGTACAGGGAAAACATAAAAGATTCTCCCAATTTCTCTCCTGCCCTCCGCCTCTGCTTTGCCTCTTTATCTGCTTTCTCCTGCTCTCTGCCCCCTCTAAGGTACCCTCTGCCTCCTTTAGCTGCTCTGTCCTGTCCCCTCCCAAAAGTTGCTCTCTCCTGTCTTCTGCCCTCCTCTCTACCTGCTCTCCTGTCCCTTCCAGTGTCGGACTGGGGTGCCTAGGGCCCACCCTACAGCTACCAAAAAGAAATATTACTTGTTTATTTTTTGGGCTCATGCACATGAATATTTGCAGTCTAGCGCACAATACAGTGTGCAAAACAGAACAGCATTGTGCACTGCTTTATATCAAATTGTTTCTCATTAACCGCTTACCGACCGCCTCACGCAGGATTGCGTCCTGCGGGCGGTCGGTCTGTTCCTCCTTGACGCGCCCGCGCGTCATCTCGCGAGAGGCGAGATTTCCTGTGAACGCGCGCGCGCACGTGCGCGCGTTCACAGGATCACGTCGGGGACAAGGTAAGCTACAGCCTGCCAGCGCTGATCGTGCGCTGGCAGGCTGTAGAAGTTAAAAATGGCATATCAGACGCTGTTTTGTTAACAGCGTCTGATATGCTTGCTGATCGTTCCTTTGGTGGTCCCATTTGCTTGGGACCACCAAAGAAACTTTTATAAGTGCACCAAAACACCACACAGACCCCCCACCCATCCACCCCACCCCCACTGATTAACCCCTGATTAACCCCGATCACCCCATGTCACCCCCTGTCACCCCCTGACACTAATTACCCCACTGTAAGGTTCATTCAGACGTCCGTATGTGTTTTATGGATCCATGGATCCACGGATCCGCAAAACACGGACACCAGCAATGTGCTTTCCGCATTTTGCGGATCCGCACATTGCCAGAACTATATAGAAAATGCCTTTTCTTGTCCGCAATTGCGGACAAGAATAGGACATGCTCTATCTTTTGCGGAGCTGCGGCCGGATGCTTGGGGGCCGAAACCCGGAAGTTTGCGGCCGCAGCTCACAGAATGCTGATGCGGCGAGCGCATAGTGTGCTCTCCGCATCACCGCCAGCCCCATTCACACTGATGGGTCCGCGATCTATTCCGCAGAATTGCGGAATAGATGCGGACATTTTTGCGGACGTGTGAATGGGGCCTTACTACTTTTTTTTTTGCACATTTTTTGGCAGAGATTTATTCATCCACATTGATCGATGTGAATGAGGAAATCTGTGCCGCTTTTGTTTTTTTTGCACATTTTTGGGCAGAGATTTTTTCATCCACATTGATTGATGCGAATGAAGAAATCTGTGCCGCTTCATTTTTTTTTCTTTTCAGTGCAGAGGCTGAACGGGAAAAATCTCATTACCCGTCTGCTCAATATAAGGAGAATCGCAGAAACTCCTAATGCTGGCCATACGTGTAATGATTATGGAGACCCTCAAATGCCAGGGCAGTACAAACACCTCACATGTGACCCCATTTTAGAGAGAAGACACCCCAAGGTATTCCGTGAGGGGTATGGCGAGTTCATGCAAAATTTTATTTTTGTCACAAGTTAGTGAAATATGAGACTGTAAAAAAAAAAAAAAATCAATTTCCGCTAACTTGTGCCAAATTTTTTTTTCTGTGAACTCGCCATGCCCCTCACGGATTACCTTGGGTGTCTTCTTTCCACAATGGGGTCACATGTGGGGTATTTCTACTGCCCTGGCATTTTAGGGGTCCTAAAGCATGAGAATCCAAATGCGTAAAAATGCCCTGTGAAATTCTAAAGGTACTCATTGGTTTTAGGGCCCTTTGCGCATCTTGGCTGCAAAAAGTGTCACACATGTGGTGTCGCCGCACTCAGGAGAAGTAGGGCACATGCTTTGGGGTGTATTTTTATATATACCCATGCTGGGTGTGAGAAATATCTCTGTAAACGACAACTTTTTACATTTTTTTATTCAAAGTTGTCAGTTTACAGAGATATTTCTCACACAAAGTATGGGTATATGTAAAATACACCTCAAAACACATTGCCCTACTTCTCCTGAGTACGGCGATACCACATGTGTGCCACTTTTTGCAGCCAAGATGCAAAGGGGCCCTAAACCAATGAGTACTTTTAGAGGGCATTTTTACGCATTTTCTTCTCACGCTTTAGGGCCCCTAAATGCCAGGGCAGTATAAATACCCCACATGTGACCCATTTTGGAAAGAAGACACCCCAAGGTATTCGCTGAGGGGCATAGTGAGTCCATGAACAATTTAACTTTTGTCAAAAGTTAGCAGAAAGGTAGACTTTATGAGAAAAACAATAAAAATCAATTTCCGCTAACTTGTGCCAAAAAAATCTTCTATGAACTCGCCATGCCCCTCACAGAATACCTTGGGGTGTCTTCTTTCCAAAATGGGGTCACATGTGGGGTATTTATACTGCCCTGGCATTTTAGGGGCCCTAAAGCGTGAGAAGAAAAATGCGTAAAAATGCCCTCCTAAAAGGTACTCATTGGTTTTAGGGCCCCTTTGCGCATCTTGGCTGCAAAAAGTGGCACACATGTGGTATCGCCGTACTCAGGAGAAGTAGGGCAATGTGTTTTGGGGTGTATTTTGCATATACCCATACTTTGTGTGAGAAATATCTCTGTAAATTGACAACTTTGAATAAAAAATGTAAAAAGTTGTCGTTTACAGCAATATTTCTCACACGCAGCATGGGTATATGTAAAAATACACCCCAAAACACATTGCCCTACTTCTCCTGAGTTCGGCGATACCACATGAGTGGCACTTTTTGCAGCCAAGGTGCACAAAGGGGCCCTAAAACCAATGAGTACCTTTAGGATTTCACAGGCCATTTTTACGCATTTGGATTCTCACGCTTTAGGGGCCCCTAAATGCCAGGGCAGTATAAATACCCCACATGTGACCCCATTTTGGAAAGAAGACACCCCAAGGTATTCCGTGAGGAGCATGGCGAGTTCACAGAATTTTTATTTTTTGGCACAAGTTAGCGGAAATTGATATATATATTTTTTTATTTTGTTTTTTTACAAAGTCTCATATTCCACTAACTTGTGACAAAAATAAAATTTTACATGAACTCGCCATGCCCCTCACGGAATACCTTGGGGTGTCTTCTTTCCAAAATGGGGTCACATGTGGGGTATTTATACTGTCCTGGCATTTTAGGGGCCCCTAAAGCGTGAGAAGAAGTCTGGAATCCAAATGCGTAAAAATGCCCTGTGAAATTCTAAAGGTACTCATTGGTTTTAGGGCCTTTGCACTCCAGCCTGCAAAAGTGTCACACATGTGGTATCCCGTACTCAGGAGAGTAGGGCAATGTGTTTGGGGTGTATTTTTATATATACCCATACTGTGTGTGAAAATATCTCTGTAAACGACAACTTTTAAAAAATTTTATACAAAGTTGTCAGTTTACAGAGATATTTCTCTCACCCAACATGGGTATATGTAAAAATACACCCCAAAACACATTGCCCTACTTCTCCTGAGTACGGCGATACCACATAAGTGACACTTTTTGCAGCCTGGTGCGCAAAGGGCCCAAATTCCAATGAGTACCTTTAGGTTTTACATGGCGGCTCACAATTTAGCCCCGCCCAAAATGCCAGAACAGTACAAACACCCCACAAATGACCCCATTTTGGAAAGTAGACACCCCAAGGTATTCACTGAGGGGCATAGTGAGTCCGTCTGAGATTTCTTTTTTTTGCCAGAAGTTAGCAGAAATTGAAACTTTTTTTTTTTTTTTTTTTCTCAGAAAGTGTCATTTTCCGCTAACTTGTGAAAAAAATGAAATGATACATGAACTCACCATGCCCCTCCGCGAATACTTTGGGGTGTCTTCTTTCTAAAATGGTGTGATTTGGGGGTATTTATACTATCCTGACATTCTAGCACCTGAAGAAACATGACAGGGGCTCAGAAAGTCAGAGCTGCTTCAAAATGCAGAAATTCACTTTTTGCACCATAGTTTGTAAACGCTATAACTTTTACCCAAACCAATAAATATACACTTATTGGACTTTTTTTATCAAAGACATGTAGAACAATAAATTTAGAGAAAAATTTATATAGAAATGTAGTTTTTTTTGAAAAATTTTACAACAGAAAGTGAAAAATGTCATTTTTTTGCAAAAATTTCGTTAAATTTGTATTAATGGCAAAAAAAGTAAAAATGTCAGCAACAATGAAATACCACCAAATGAAAGCTCTATTAGTGAGAAGAAAAGGAGGTAAAATTCATTTGGGTGGTAAGTTGCATGACGGAGCAATAAACGGTGAAAGTAGTGTAGTGCGGAATTGTAAAAAGTGGCCTGGTCATTAAGGGTGTTTAAGCTAGGGGGGCTGAAGTGGTTAAGCAGCTCATTGTAGTTGATAACCTAATCTCTTAAGGTCCCTTTACACAGGGCGACAGAGCAGGAGATTGTTGGGAAGGAAGCGTTCCTTACCGACAATTGCCTGCTCTTTAACGGAGGAGAACGTTGTATTTACATGCAGTGATCTCCATTGTATGGGGAGCAGTGATCACTACGGTCAATGTTCTTCCCTATACTGACTAGTTGTATGCCGGCAGCAGATCGTGATTACACAGCACAATCTACTTCCAGTATATGATAATTTTTATGTGCGCACAAACTATCGAATTACTGTCCTGGATGAATAAAAGTTTTGTTCGTTCACCAGGTAATCAGCCTACACGGCATCCACCGCAGCCATTACGCCTAAGAGCTACTAAAGCGAGCAACATGGTAACTTGTGTCACAGTGAACTACACTGTGACAATATGTCTATCTTTAGGCCTCTTTCACACGGGCAAGTTTTCCGCACGGGTGCTATGCGTGAGGTGGACGCATTGTACCCGCACTGAATCCGGACCCATTCTTTTCTATGGGGCTGTGCACATGAGCGGTGATTTTCACGCATCACTTCTGCGTTGCGTGAAAATCGCAGCATGCTCTATATTGTGCGTTTTTCACGCAACGCAAGCCCCATAGAAGTGAATGGGCTGCGGGAAAATCGCAAGCATCCGCAAGCAAGGGTGGTTGCAGTGCGATTTTCCCGCATGGTTGCTTAGCAACGTGACCAGATCTTTATTATTTTCCCTTATAACATGGTTATAAGGGAAAATAATAGCATTCTTAATAAAGAATGCTGTGTAAAATGAGGATGAAGAGGTTAAAAATAAAAAAACGTAACTTACCTTAGCCACTTGATCGCGTAGTTGCGATCTGCCATCTCTCTTCATGCTTTAACTAACAGCTTAAGGACCTGTGATGACGTCACATCACATGGTCCAATCACATGGTCCATCTTACCATGGTGATGGACCATGTGATTGGACCATGTGATGTGACGTCATCACAGGTCCTTTAGCCGGTAGCTGAAGCTTGAAGAGAGAGGACAGATCGCAACTACGCGATCAAGTGGCTAAGGTAAGTTAAGTTTTATTATTTTTAACCCCTTCCTTTTCATTTTACTAAGCATTCTTTATTAAGAATGCTATTATTTCCCCTTATAACCATGTTATAAGGGAAAATAATCAATTCTCCAGAATACTCTACCCGAAACTGGACTTCAGTGAGGAAGTCCGGCTTCGGGTCTGGGTACCAAACATGACGATTTTTCACACGCGCGTGCAAAACGCATTACAAACGTTTGCACACACGCGGAAAAATCGCGCATATTCCCGCAACGCACCGCATCCTATCCGGGCGTCAAACATGACGCCTGTGTGAAAGAGGCCTTATTTTT
Source organism: Bufotes viridis (assembly GCA_033119425.1). Taxonomy (NCBI): domain Eukaryota; kingdom Metazoa; phylum Chordata; class Amphibia; order Anura; family Bufonidae; genus Bufotes; species Bufotes viridis. The sequence goes on along the minus strand of CM065595.1, from coordinate 117,774,508 downwards.
TTTTACATAATAACACATTTTTTTTTTTATCATGTTTCCATTTCTGAAAGCCATATATTTGTTATTTTTCTGCCAATGATCTTGTGTAGGGGCTCCTTTTTTGCAGGAAAAGTTGACATATTTAGGCCCCTTTCACACGGGCGAGTTTTCCGCGCGGGTGCAATGCGTGAGGAGGACGCATTGCACCCGCACTGAATCCGGACCCATTCATTTCTATGGGGCTGTGCACATGAGCGGTGATTTTCACGCATCACTTCTGCGTTGCGTGAAAATCGCAGCATGTTCTATATTCTGCGTTTTTCACGCAACGCAGGCCCCATAGAAGTGAATGGGGATGCGGGAAAATCGCAAGCATCCGCATCCAAGTGCGGATGCGTTGCATTTTCCCGCATTGTTGCTTAGCAACGGGACCCAATCTCTATTATTTCCCCTTATAACATGGTTATAAGGGAAATAATAGCATTCTTAATAAAGAATGCATTATTAAATGATGAGGAAGGGTTAAAAATAATAAAAGTTAACTTACCTTAGCCACTTGATCGCGTAGTCGCGATCTGTCCTCTCTTTCCTGCAGCATCGATGATCTAAAGGACCTGTGATGACGTCACATCACATGGCCCAATCACCTGCTCCATCACTATGGTGATGGAGCATGTGATTGGTCCATGTGACCATGTGACATCATCCAAGGTCCTTAATCACTATCCTCAGGCTGTGGATAGTGCTTAGGACCTTGGATGATGTCACGTGGTCACATGGACCAATCACATGCTCCATCACCATAGTGATGGAGCAGGTGATTGGGCCATGTGATGCTGTGACATCATTACAGGTCCTTTACATCTTTCAAGCTAACGGAGAGGAGGCCGGGCTTTGCGATCAAATGGAACAGGTAAGTAATTATTAGTTTATTATTTTTAACCCATTCTGCACCGGGTTCAACATTAGGGAGATGGCCAAGGGTATTATTTTACATTATAACTATGTTATAATGTGAAATAATACCAGCGGGACAATTTCTGACCCAAACATGCACTTCTGTGAAGAAGTGCAGGTTCGGGTCTGGGTACCAAAAGTGCCGATTTTTCTCCCGCGCGTGCAAAACGCATGACAGCGCTTTGCACTCGCAGGGAAAAATCGCGGCAATTCCCGCAACGCACCCGCACTGTTTGACGGAGTGCACCCGCAACGCCCGTCTGAAAGAGGCCTTACTGTTGCATTTTTTGGGTGCATATGATTTTTTGCTCGTTCTATTTTACTTTTTTTTGGGCAAGGGTTCCAAAAGATAGCTGTTTTTTTTTCTTTTTGCTTTTTTTTTTATGGTATTCACCTGAGGTGATAGGTCATATCATTTTTATGGAGCATTTATTTTCTATGGGGCCACCACAAATAGCCGTGCGCTGGCTCGGCTATTTCCGTCGGGCCCATAGAGGTGAATGGGAGTGGTAGCTGGACATGCGCGGTGTGCTCCCAGCGGTGCACTATGGGGAGACCGCTTGGTGGTGGCCAGACCGGAGTCCTCCAGCCACCACCTTGCGGGGCTCCGTTACTAATACAGGTGGGACCCATATCTATAAGACAAGCCATATGCCCCTATTGTCTGAGATAAGACAATCCCTTTAAGTTTTACACAGTGAAAAATATCTTTTTGTGTTACCACTGTTTTTATTTAGTTTTTTTTATGGCATTCACCTGAGGAAGATAGATCTTGTCATATTTTTATAGTGCAGGTCGTTACAGACTCAGCAATACCTAATATATGTCTGTTTTTCTTCTTTTTTTTAAACCTAGTTATCCTACAGGTTAATACTAAGAAAACAAACAACTAAAGCACACAAAATGAAACAAAAAATACTGTATTTTTTTACATTTACGTCTACGGAGCTGTGGAGGACTCATTTTTAGAGGGGCCGATCTGTACTATATAGATACCGTATGTTGGAGTGTATGACTTTTTTAGCATTGCTTACTCAAATTTTTGTTGCATGCAATCATAATTGTGATATAAAATTACAGCATGTTGCAGGAAAACTACAACTCCCAGCAGGTCCTGAAGGTTTGCATTTTACAGGGCATGCTAGGAGTTGTAATTTCCAGAAGGGATTGCAGTAAAATGTGAAATTATATTTTGGGGGACTAGCGGCAGCCTGTGATGTCCACCACTGAGTCACAGGCAGCTTCTGTTTCATAGGGGACACAGCAGCATCACCAGCACGTCTGCACACTCAGGAGCACAGTAAAAGCCCGCGCCGCGCTCTGCAGACTCTAGAATATGGGCGGGCGGCAAGGCTTTGTGAGGGCGCAACATGTATCAAGAGGCGGGTCCGCAAGCCGCCAGCATCACTGCAGGGCAAGTTAAGTGGTAAGATGATCAAGATCATCTCGCCACCTTCTATACAGTATGTCTGTGTAGCTCTGCTCTTCCTATTGAAGCGGCAGGCAGCGGCGCTTTCCAGCAGAAAGCAGAGGCTGCCTGCCGCTGCTGATTAATATGTAGACCAGAGGCGCACTACATTTTTTCCAGAAGAGTAAAAATACTCCTCTTAACAATTTTGAGGAGTATTTTTAGCCGAGGTGGAGTACGAATTTTGCAGAAATGCGCCCACATAACGTTATGACTTGAGGCTTATATTTCTGCAGGGAAACCATTGCTAGTCTCCCGTGCAGAAATAAATGTAGACAATTTTACATTTATCCAACATCATACACTAAACATAAGACCACTGCTGCCATACGCTGCACCCACCTAATGCTGCCATACACTGCGCCACTTGACGCTGCCATACACTGCACCCACTTGACGCTGCCATACACAGTGCCCACCTTACACTGCCATACACTGCGCCCACCTGACGCTGCCATACACTGTGCCCACCTGATACTGCCATACACTGCGCCCACCTGACGCTGCCATACACTGCGCCCACCTTATGCTGCCATACACTGCGCTTACCTGACGCTGCCATACACAGGGCCCACCTGACACTACTATATACATATTACATACACAGCTCTACCACATGCCCATTACACAGATAGAACTACTGTGTGCACATTACACACAGAAAACTATACAATAGACCGGTTACACTGACATAGCTCTGCTTTATACACATCTTCCATACATAAAGTACCTCTGCATTCTCCACCAGCAAAGCCTGTGTTCCCCTAACTCCTCCCACACACATGGCTGATCACCTGACTGTGACATCACCACAGGTCCTGTAACCACAATGTAGTGTTTAGTCCAGTCTCTGGAGCTGCTCCTGGTGAGAGAGATGTCCGTGAGGGGAGGGACTTCTCGGGAGAGGGGCGGAGAATTATATGTAACGGACCTGGCAGCTTCTGATACAGCGCTCCTGACTAGAAAAAGACCATGCGTAAAAATACACATGAGTCTTTTTCCAGGGAGTAAAATGGTCTGAACAGGCATCTATGACGCTTGTACAGGTGTTATTGCGACCTCTATAGACTGTAACTAGGCAGGGGTCCACTGAGGATTTCCCCGGCTCCCAGGTGGGCCAGTCCGAGTCTGCTCCCTTCTGTCCTCTACTTCCTCCTTTTCTAGTTGTTTTCCCTTGCCCTTTGACTGCTGTGTTCCAGCGCTCCCTACCCATACCCGTTAGTGGGGGTTCATTTTCGCCTTTAGGTGTAAGGGCATTTGTACCCTGGTACTAACAGAGTGTTCTGGCCATGGCAATGCAGACTCCTTGTTCTTTGCTGGCTCAGGAACTGTGCTCCCCTTCCACAGAGCCTGCCTGTGCTCTCTCTTTGGTGGCAGCCACAGCTTAAGATCCAGAAGAGCAGAGGAGTCACCAACAGGAGAGCACAGGGCAAACATGTAGATGAACGGGCACAGTACAGGACCACAGGTACATGTGGTAAATGCAACAAGGGAAGGACAGACAGGCAACGGGAGAGGAACTCTGAATTTTAAGGGGGTCCACAAAACTCCACAGAGACCTGGAGCTGACCCTGCCTACAGATATTGCAATGATTTGGAGCAAGAGAGATCAGAGATATATAGTGATATTTATGATAATATTAAATTATGTGCAACCTGTGGAGGTAAGGGTGCACAATGGCACCATAACAACAGCCTCTAGCTTTGCATTATAGATTGCATTTAAGTGACTGAGTTAATGAATTTCATAAATCACAATTAGTAATGGATTGATAGAAAGGTATAATGAGAGTGCTTTATGAAGAACTATTGCAGAGCAAGGGAGCATGCGCTGTTCTCGCCCTGGGGCCCTGTAGCTGTAGGCATAGATGTGTGGAGGATGTCCCTCCATACAATGACGGGCAACACCATTCTACCTATTGCAATGTCACCCACAGTATGCTCCAATACAGTACCACCGCCAGGCATGTCTCCTATACAGTCCCTGCCGTACGATACACACAATACAGTGGCAGCCAGCATGTCCCTCAGTGTTAGGCGCAACGCCCAAAGTGCTGGCCACAATGGGCCCCCTTGCCAGTTACAATGCCCATCAGCCCAGTGTCATCACAAGTGTCTCCATTCCCTTCCACAGAAAAAAAAAACTTTGCATATTAAGCCTTTTTTTCCTAGCACCATGAAAAATCCATGTAAATCAGTCTGGGGGGAAAAAAAACTCCTTGACTATTTTTGAATGCTAAGGTCCTTCAACTTGGAAATGATACTTTCTCTGGCACAAAAAAAAGAACTTCTTGCTTCAGCCAGAAGAGATGAGCAGCACTGATTTACTTCAGACTGTCATTTTCTGATATTCTCTAATTATTGATATGTCAATAACATAAATTCCCTTGCCATGTCCTATACAATATAGAAAATATACTATATAGAGAATATGTATTTAACTATAAACAGAAACCATTCTGTACTTGACCCATATTCAGTCTCATGACGCTGACAGATAAGAAATCTTCCTTTGTACTCACACTGGCATTACTTCTTACTGCTGTGTAATTGGGATATAATGGAACTCCCTATCCTTTCTTTATTAACAGGACACATCTTATTTTAGATACTTTGGGGGTAATTTATTATCAGATATACACCAGATATAATTATCAGATAACATTTTTGGCGTATATCTGGCACAGATTGTGGCGCAAAGGTTAATTGTATCACAATCTGTGACTTTTCTCTGCTCCAGCCAGGTCTAAACAGGGGGCAGGAAGGGGGTGGACTGGCAGGCCTGTCTCACTTATCATTTTCTACGCCTGTTTTAGGCGTAGAAAATTATCTAAATCTATAAATTATCTAAATCTATAATTTAGCTCAGGGGCCCACCGGGGGATTCACCTGTACTCCTGTGGGCCAGTCCGAGCCTGACCATAGTAGTACTGTACTGCTATTTTCTTATGACGGCAACAAAAATATTGCTACATTGTCAGTTTTAAAGTAAGCAAATATATTCCAAGTGTAGTCACATATTCATACATACATATAAATAAATACATTAAAATCAACTGCCTAATCTTCCGTAGTCCCCCTCCTGCCAGCGACACGGTACTGACACCTCAAGAGAGGTGTGGAATTTAAAGTGGCCCTGGAAAAGAATCTAAAAGTGGTCCCATGTTGTAGGCGAGCCCAAACTGACAGGAGGCAGGGCTAACACAAGTTGGCAGAGAAAACACAAGCCACAACAGATATAGATGCAACCAGCAATACCTTAGTGCAGCACAATATATTGCCCAAGCAAAACCAAACACCACAGTGCAGCATAAAATACTGCCATATCACCATCCTGAGGATGCCAATACAGTTGCATTCAGGAGGGCACCTGCGGCTGCTGGCCAAGTACGTAAGTACTTGATGCTCCTAACATTAATGCTGAAAGCATCAGATTGTTATCTACCTGACCAGAGGCTGTGAGGAGGGCTCTGGTGTCGGCCCACCGGGAAAATTTCCCTGTAGGGTATATGTTTAATCCACCCCTGCCTCAAGGCATGGACTCCATAAGATCTCTGAAGGTGTTCTGTGAGATCTGGCACCAAGACATTAGCAGCAGAGCCTTTCTTCTCCTTTATAGGTCCTGTAAGTTGTGAGTTGGGGCTTCCACAGATCACACTTGTTTTACCAGCGCTTCCCATAGAAGTTCAATAGGATTATGATCTGGAATTTGGAGGCCAAGTCGAAACCTTTGTCATGTTCCTGAAACCATTCCTGAACAATATTTGCAGTGTGGCACTGCACATCTTGCTGAAAAGGTCACTGCTAGAGATGAGCGAACTTTAAAAAAAAGTCCGGTGTTCGGCGTTCGGGTTGTGGTAGGTCGCGCATCCCGTTATGGATTCCACTATAGCGGCATATGGAATCTATAAGGGGCGGCTGCCACCAACCCGAACTGTTGAACAGCCGAAGGACCTGGGGTGACGTTACTGTCATGTGATCAGTGCAGGGGGCGTGGCTCAGCACTGGATTTGATCCCGTGCTGAGCCACGCCCCCTGCACTGATCACATGACAGTGACGTCACCCCAGTTCCTTTGGCTGTGCAACAGTTCGGGTTGGTGGCAGCCGCCCCTTATGGATTCCATATGCCGCTATAGTGGAATCCATAACGGGATGCGCGACTTACCACAACCCGAACGCCGAACACCGGACTTTTTTTTAAAGTTCGCTCATCTCTAGTCACTGCCATTAAGGAATACCGCTGCCATGAAGGTTGTAGGTGTAAGTAGGAGGTAAATGTCAAAGCAACATCGACTTTTCTCCAGGACCCAAGGTTCCCCAGCATAGCATTGCCCAAAGCATCACACTGCCTCTGCCAGCATGTCTTCTTAACATAGTGCATTGGGGTCCATCTCTCGCTCAAGTAAGCACTGCACATGCACCCACCCATCCACCTGATGAGATCAGGCTATCTTCTTTCATTACTCCATGTCCCTGTTTTTAGTCACTTTCTGTGGTGCATAGTGGTCAGCATTGTCTTCCTGCCTGATCCATGGCTACAAAGCCTGTACACACAAATTGTGCTGCACTGTGTTCCAACACCTTTCTCTCATAGCCAGTAGTACATTTTCAGCAATTTGTGCCACAAGACTTCTTATGTACGTTCATCCTCTTGAGCATCTAGGAGCCTTGAGCATCCATGACCCTGTTGCCATTCATTGGTTTTCCTTCTATGCACCATGTTTGGTAGCTAGTAACCAGTGCACTCTCTGAGCTGTAATATGGCACCTATAGCTGTCTAGAAGTCTTCACAAGGCCCCAGGCTGCCATTACAACCATGATTTTGCCAGTGGGAAGAGAGAGTGACATGATCTGAGCCCTCTCACTCTGTCTAGCTGCTCATATTCCATGGTATCTGAACGGAATAGGAGTTATCTCTCATACTGGTCACTATAGGAGGGCACACTGATGGCATCCACCATGTATGAAGTGGGCTTAGCTCCTGAGCCGTCCCCATATGGCTATGATGTACAGGTACAGTATGTCATATGTCATATTAAAGCGTTTAAGGCGCCAGCAGAATATGTGTTTGATTCTGATCAATAAGCAATTATTCCAAAAATGATCTACTATTGGACTAAACATGAAAACTAAATCAATCATTGCGCCTTGCATATGTTTTCATATAGATTCCTTCCATTGAAGTTGTAGCCTTGTTGGTGATCCCATCAGCCGTGCAGTCAATCTAAAGCACCATCCCCCTCTCCACCACCCTCTCACTCCCCCACACATTCCTCAGGGAGCTGCCAATACCCTCCACTGTAGTGTACAAATTGTGCTGCACCTTACAATAACCTCTTCAGCAGTCACAAGATAAATAGCTTTGTCGGCTGTAAGAAAAGTTTCAGTAGCAAAAATTCTGAAAATTAGCAGAAGATCGCTGAATTAAATTAAAGAGATTGCTGGTCAATTGCACTATTTTCTTACACTTGCAGCAACTTTGGACCAAATAGTATCCAGTTTTATATTGACACAGTGTAGAAAAGCAAAGCTAATGGGGATATGCCATGGTGATATGGTCTATAGCAGGCATGCTCAACCTGCGGCCCTCCAGCTGTTGCAAAACTACAACTTCCTGCCTGAACAGCCTACACCTATCAGCCTACAGCAGGGCATGGTGGGAGTTGTAGTTTTACAACAGCTGGAGGGCCGCAGGTTGAGCATCCCTGGTCTATAGCACTGGCTTAAAGGAAATGTCCCCGGAAATATTCTTACGTTTTCATTTATTATATGATTATATACATTTGCAAACATCTTGTTCTCTTGTTTCTATATACAAGATTATTATTGATATTAAGGGTACGGTCGCACCGTCCCGTTTCCTGCTGCAGTTTTGGAAGCAGTTATCAGAAGTGGATCAGAAAAGGAGACAAAGTATAAAGAAAAGATACAATTTCTCCTCTTTTTTCTATTTCAATCCTGGTTTTGGCTTCCAAAACTGCTTCAGAAAGCCTGACCGTGTGGTCGTACCCTAATAGGCTGTTTTAATAGATTGATGTCCAAACGCCATGCGTATATCCCATGTTCCCTTTCTGTTTGGTCATTTTCCACCTTCCTGAGATCTCTGTTCTTCAGTGAAGACAGCAGCCACCCTTCCCCCAACGTAATAGTAGATAAACATACCAGGACAGGGAGAGTCACGGGTTATCAGGCTTAGAGGCCTGGTGTGCAAGTGAATAAATTAAATGAATGGGACACAAAACCCCCACAGAAGAAAAAAAGGGTTCCCATGCACACTTCAATAGTTTAATAAGCTCCTACTAAGCAACTTTATTTTATTGTTACAAGACGTGTCTTTTCCCACTGCAGCATTTAGACTTGCTCAAAGGCAATACGAAGAATCTCATTATAACCGCCTGCTTCTTTCGAGGCTGCATTGTGGTTACTTGTCCAAATAGAATTTCTGAGCCCCTCTCTTTATTCTCATGTAGTTCCTCTCCTGGAACCGGTTTAGCTCCTGTAGGATCAGTCTCAGTTACACCCTATGGCTGTCAGCCAGGTTACCTGCAGGTGCTGACAAGGAAAGCTTTGTGTACCTAAGGGCCCTTTTTAGGGGTAGATGACACTCTATATTAAAACAAGTCACTAACAATGCATTTTAAAAGAAGCTGCAAAATATCTTTGCAATAACACAAGCTACGGTCGGGTTCACACCACCGCTATTCTTTCCCGTTGTTCCACTCCGTTACAGAAGCAGAACAATGGAAATAACGGATGTGCCGGATATGGCACATAACTGACCCGAACGGAGCTGAATAGACTCTATTGACTATAATGAAGTCCATTCAGTTTCCTTTTGGAATCCTGTATTTTTTTACCGAATGTCCTAGGTGCCCTGTCTTTTTTAATGGAATCTGTGACTGATGTTCAGAACGAAGCCTCCAAAGCAGATGCGAACTTACACAGCAGGGACCTAGAAAAGTAATTATTGGGAACCATAGATTTGGAATGGTGCCCTACTTCACCATGACGACAATCCATGCTAAATTGAGAAAATTAATAACCTATGATTCTTTTAAGACCAGTGAGGCACAGGGATAACGCACACAGTAATGTCACACTAGTGGAGTTGTGGCACAGGGATCAGGGATGCACGGCCAATTAGGTGAGGTGATGCGATCGCCTCAGGCAGCGTGGCCCTGGTGGCAAGTGGGGGGGCGGCAGGACAGCAGGAGTGGAGATGAGCACTTCAAATGGGGAAGCGCTCATCTCTATATTCATCTGTATCGCCATCCTCGGGACAGCGATACAGATGAATGGTCCAGCGGGGCAGGGGAGAGGTGTCTCCCTTCCCCGTTCCTGTGATAGGCCGCAGGCCTAGTGCCTCTAGCCTATCAGAGGCCAGTGCAGGCCCTCTGTATATATATATATATATATATATATACAGTAAATGAGGAATGGTGCTGTACATTTCCGCTATATAAGAGAAGATGTTAACAGACACTTATACACATAGACTGACACTTATTTACTTACAGGCTGCTGCAGGTTCTTCTTCTCCCAGGAGTCTTTTGGAGGGTTAAGGACCTTTGAGATGATTGGTCATGTGACATGCACATATGATATCAAGAGTACTTTACCCTCTCTTACACACATCTATATGCCATGTGTGCAGGAGTACAGGGCTGGAGGCTAAATTTCCGTCCCCTGCCATGCTAGCACAGCGCTGCCTGAGGCAAGAGGATCAGTTTGCCTCATAAATGATGCGCCCCCGCATAAGACATGATTATTATGAGTGATGATTTCATCTGCATATAGTAGTGAATTTTCTGCTGTGTCACCATCTTACATTTATGTGTTTAATATATCTCTTGCTACATCCCCAGAGTTGTTTAGGACGACCATAGTCATCAGATAAATAATAAAACAACCAATTTCAACATTATTTTTTGGTTGCCCATTAATTTGTGCATTTTTTTTTATGGAAGTGATCATTAGGTCGAAATTTTGAGCTGTGTTGGATATTTTTTAGGTAATAAGCAACCAAAGTTGGAATTTTACAATTATCTAACAGTCAAATGGTCATTATAGAGAGTTAACATTTTTTTACCGTCCTACTGCATCTAGTACTTTTAATTGTGTTGTAATGTTATCAGCCAAAGATACAGACGGATTATTGACAGGTCATGCACCTGACAGCTGGTTTAAATCTCATGTCAAATTCCAGCTTTAGTGCTCTGAACATATTTTGACTCAGTCTGTCCTTCTCCAGCAGTTTCAGCCTTTCACCCTTTGCCTCCCTTCTCCATTCTGCCATCTTCTAGCATCATTTCACAGCCCTTCACCTCCACTGCTACTTGAAGAGCATAGGTGGGCTAACTTACCTAGTGGGCCTAGCACACGGTCCCTTCAAAGAGCTAATCAGTGGCGGTACCAAGAGTTGAACCCTCACTGTTCTGATATTGATGGCCTATCCAACAACATGGGATGGTTGAAAAATGGCATATGTCCATCAAGTTCAACAAAGGGATGAGATAGAATGGGGATGAATGGGAAGGATTATGTTTAACCTTTAGAAAGTTAAGCCAAATCCTTCTCTTCCCCCAAAAGTTGGGGGGAGAGTTAGGTGCTCCCCTCACACATCAGATTGTTGAAAATGGCAAGTTCAGCTGTCAATAGTCTAATGTGTAATTGGGCCTGTATTGCTGGGACCAGCTCCTGAGTTAAGTTGGCCATACATTTGAGATAATGATCGACTGCATTGCAGCCGATCAGTCGTCCATGGGATCGTTCGTATGAATGATCCTACCAATGAAACTGCATGAATAGGGACTCCCTGGTGCTTGAGCACAATGGCAAGTGATCGGCTGAATTCAGCCAATCATGCCATTAACATGCAGTTTTGGCTGATGAATGGCTGAAGTTTTCCAAGAGTCTGTAGTTGGCGATCGCTGACTCTAGTTTTTCAAACGATAGTTAGCCAGAAAGGCCGAAATCTGCCATTCCATCCGACTTTCATCTTATGTGTATGGCCTCTGGAGAGTGAACTTTTTTTCTCCATAAATATTCTAAATTCATAAAATACCTTTAATCTAGCCACACACTTTAGAGATGTAACCCCTGCAGAGAAAGCAGTGGGTCTAGTGTAGGGATGCTCAACCTGCGGCCCTCCAGCTGTTGTAAAACTAAAAATCCCACCTTGCCCTGCTGTAGGCTGATAGCTGTAGACTGTCTGGACATGCTGGGAATTGTAGTTTTGCAACAGCTGGAGGGCCGCAGGTTGAGCATCTCTGGTCTAGTGGATGCTGCTGCTGCCAATTACCAACACGGACTCATAGCAGCGGGCATTAGTGCTGATTCTTATGAGATGAAGTGGACTACAAATCCCATGAGCGCTTGCTCCTCCATATTGCCAGTAGCAGGGGGACCAAGGGTAAAGGCTAAGGAAGGAAGAGAAACATCAGCCATCTCAGAGACAGCAGAATGAGCAGGAGATCGAGAGACTAAGAGATCTCCGCAGATAGAACTGTTCCCTGTTTCTGTGCAGACATTACAGCAGAGTCCTGACAGCTCCTGTATGAGAAGGGAAAGCTCAGCTGCTGCATTAACCCTACAGTTCAGCCCAGACAGCCCCAGTGTTTCCAGTGTGAGAAGGGAAAGCTCAGCTGCTGCATTAACCCTACAGCCAGAGAGGATCTTGCCCCCGATTCCATTGCCATCCAAGCTTCTGAATGCTGCAGCCCCCAGCTGGTCCTGGGCAGGACATTCGTAAGTGCACCAACATTAGCGCACCAACGTTTTCTGCAACCGGGCCCCAACGTTCGGACTGGGTTAGCTGCTAGGAGTAGATAGCTGGGAAGTGCATACTGTCTTTATCTTCCAAAGTAGTGTGTGTGTGACCACCATCACTGCTTACTGTTACATCACTGCTTACTGTTACAGATACCCTTCCCTTTCACCCTTCCTTGTATTGCATTATCTTAATGTTCTTAAACATTTTTTTTTTTTTTTTTTTAAAGACGAAAGACAAAGACACTAATCCCTATCACAGCACAGTAATTGATATCACACTACCTAACACCCTGCACTGGAACCTATCAGCTACACTATTTCACTATCTATCTAACCTACACTGACTATCTCCCACTAACTAGCTGTATTATATATATGAGCTAACTAACTATCTAATGTAATTGAATAAGGATCCAGATGAGTCAGCAAAGCACAGAGCACAGCAATGACACTGCTGTCTCTCCCAGAACTGCAAAAACTGCAGAAAATGGCTGCTGGGGAGGTTCTTATATAGTAAGGGTAGGCAACTTTCCTATTGGTTGCTAGGGATGTTGCTAAGCTCAGACAAAGATATTGCAGCCTTCTCATTGGCCCACAAGCAAGAAGCAGTGAGGGTACTGATTAAAAAAAAGATAGAATATTTGCACTATATTGTAGATCTTCACGAATTCTCGAAGTGCCGATATTCGCAATAAAAATTTGCGATACAAATTTGCGATCAACACTATTCCCAAGTTGGCCCCTGGCAGAAGAGGAAGACCCTCCTGTTATCCTATAGGCCTCTTTCACACGGGCCTGACGTTTGACGCCCGAATAAGAGGCGGGTGCGTTGCAGGAAAATGCACGATTTTTCCGCGCGAGTGTAAAGCGTTTTAATGCGTTTTGCACGTGCGTGGGAAAAATCGGCATGTTTGGTACTGTAAGAGGGCGCAAGGTTCCGTCGTTGACGGAAGGTACGTGTCACCGAGGTTCCTGGCCTCGGTGAGATAAGAGCCGGATTTTTGTGTGTGTGTCAGCAGCAGCTAGTGCTGTTTGACACATTGATATTTAGTATGGCTACAAAGCCGATCCGGGCCGGCTCTTATTGGGAATAGTCAAGTGCTGGGTGGGAGACTATTCCCCACGGTCCAGGCCGGACTTTATCTGGGCCTTTAAAAGGCAGCCACCTCAGCAGGTGGGAGGTGATTATCCTGGATGATGTTACTGTGGAGCTCTCAGGGCTGAGAGCAAGAGTCTGCAAACAGGCGTGCAGTCTACCTGGAAGCCGCTGGTGGAAACTTTGTGTGACCGAGCCAACTGTCAGGTGTGAACTAACGCCGACCACTTAGGTGACCTTGCTGTGGGACTTATATTTTTGCCTTGAGTTTTGCCTCGTGTGAACAAGCACTAAGACTGTTTCTGTTTTGCCCCATGTGAACAAGCACTAAGACTGTTTCTGTGTTGCTGAGTGTGAATAAAACACTTCTGCTTTACCCAGAGAACTGTGTACCTTGCCTCTATACTGCGTCCGCAAGCCTGTCTACCAGAGCAATTCCCCACAGTACCCAGACCTGAACCCGGACTTCATCACTGAAGTCCGGTTTCGGGTTAAGTATTCTGAAGATTTTATTATTTTCCCTTATAACATGGTTATAAGGGAAAATAATAGCATTCTCAATACAGAATGCTTAGTAAAATGTGGATTAAGGGGTTAAAAATAAAAAAATTAACTCACCATATCCACTTGATCGCGTAGTTGCCGATCTCTCCTCTCTTCTTCGCTCATTAGCTGTCGGCTAAAGGACGTGTGATGAGGTCACTGAGCTCATCACATGGTCCAATCACATGGCCCATCACCAAGGTGATGGACCATGTGATTGGACCATGTGATGTGACGTCATCACAGGTCCTTTAGCTGGTAGCTAATGCTTGAAGAAGAGAGGAGAGATTGGCAACTACGCGATCTGGTGGATAAGGTGAGGTGTTTTTTTTAACCCCTTAATCCACATTTTACTAAGCATTCTGTGTTGAGAATGTGTTGGTAAAATGTATATACATAAGACACATTCCCCTTAAACATGCTCAGATCTGCAAACTTTGCCTGAGCAACAAGGTTCCTTCCTTGGTTCATCTTAATTTAAGATGTTTCTTGTTTGCTATTTTGGATTTGGCCCAGACTTTTTCCTGACTCTGCCTTGTAATTATTGCCTGTCCGGACCTGTATCCATCTCTTTATATTGCATCAACTCTGCCAGCCCTGACCTTGAATTTTAACAATCACACGTGTTTATCGATTCTGGGCACCATCTGCACGGTGTCAATGATTACTGCCCAAGACTGCTGTAGGGGCATAACATGGGAGTTGTATGCTCAAAGTCCCTATTACAACATTTTAGGGAAAAATCCCTTAAATCCCTTAGATTCTTCCCCTGATTCTGCCCTAAACCAAATCCAGTAGGGACATAGTGGGACTGCGCTCTGTCACAGCTCTGTGCTGTCCACACGCATACAGTTCATTCGGAAAGTCTTTAGACCCTTTCAGTTTTTTGTGCCTTGTGCTTAAATTTCAAAAAGTTCAATTATTTCCCCATCATTCTGCACTCAATACCCCATTAAAAGGGTTGTCCAAGTTATATTTAATGATGACTTATCCTTAGGATAGGTCATCAATATCAGATCGACGGAGGTCCGACACCCGGCACCCCTGCCGATCAGCTGTTTGAAGAGAAGGCATGCGCCGTGCCAGCGCTGCCTCCTCTTCATTGTTTACCTGCTCGCCGTTGCATCTGCAGCGGTGAGCAGGTGTAATTACAACCAAGCCGTCTAGAAATGAGCCGTTCTACCGTAGAGGAACGATCCGTCCCACTGTATAGGAACGAGCCGTCCAATTAAAATAATTGGGCTTGGGTGTAATTACACCTGCAGATGCAACGGTGAGCAGGTAAACAATGTAGAGGAGGCAGTGCTGCCACAGCGCATGCCTTCTGTTCAAACAGCTGATCGGCGGGGTGCCGGGTGTCGGACTACCGTCGATCTGATATTGATGACCTATCCTCAGGATAGGTCTTCAATAAATATAACTTGGACAACCCCTTTAATGATAATGTGAAAACAGAATGTTCAAAATCTTTACAAATTTTAGAAAAAAAGAAAATCTTGCATTGGTTCCTAGTGCTCAATTTACGATAGGGCCCCCAATCACCCCAAACATGGATACTAGCCGTGTGCATTCTGCATTTTGTGGAGCGGAACGTCCAGCCCATAAAAGAACTGTCTTATTCTTATCTGTAATACGGACAATAATAGGACATGTTCTATTTTTTGTGCACACGGAGTAAATTCTATTTTTTATGCAGACCCATCGAAGTGTGGATCCGCATATGAGCTGCAAAAGAAAAAACTGCACGGAAGCGGAAAAAAAAAAAAGTTTGTATATATGACCCCTTATCCTGTGCTTGGTGCATAGTACTCAATGAACGCTATGCAGTGAATAGAGGGAGCAGCAATTCTGCCTCCTCCATTGGACCCCGTGATCATGTGATTGCCTGGGGTCTAGGGGCAGAGCAGAGCTACAGGGTCTTATCAGACCCTGATCAGCCCTTCCTTGTACAAAGTAACCGGGGATCTTTTGGATGCTCCAGGTACAGTGGAAAAGTGCAAAATTAAAAAAAATATGTATCGAAAATAAAAGTAAAAAAATAAATAAATACAAATAATCTTTTTAAAACAATGCCCACACCAACCAAACCTATCTCCATAGTCGCCCTCCTCACAAAAATACATGTTATATATCAAAATGACTGACACAAAATAGGTAATCTATTTTAATTATTTATTTTGGTGTCAGTTCGCATATTTAAAAAATGTAAAGCAAACAAAATGATTTTTTATTTTTTTTGCAGTCTTCCCAAAATGAAATTGAAAAAACGAAAAAAAATCTCTAAAAAAAATATTAAATAAAAGCCCTAGATGTCATGTAAATATTTTACATTGTTTTTTTTACAGTCCGACAAATAAAAAAGTTAGGACGGTTAAACCGCCACCTCTGCTAGATCATGAATAAAGGTGTCTGGTCATTAAGGCCTCTTCAGGCCCAGTCATTAAAGGGTTAAAATTAGACAGTAACACATATCCTTTTTAGAATATATTTTTTCCCCATATTTTATCCCCATTGTCACCCAGGCAGCCCCCGTAATTTCATGCTCTGATGCTCTCCCTTGCCCTCTGCTCTATTGCGCAGGGCAACCGCTGTTTGTTTATATTTTTTACACTGCTAGGCGGAGGCTTCCGCCTAGCAGTGCTGCTAATGATATCACTGGCACTGATGGGCGGGCTTTAGCGCTCTCCTAGCCGTTTTACAGGCAGCACTAAAGCCCGCCCATTAGTGGCGGTGACGTCTCCAGGCTCACTGCTAGGCGGAAGCCTCCGCCTAGCATTCCCTATGGACAGCATGGTCACCGGATCTCCAAAAAAAGCCTTCGCGCAGGGCAAAGGAGAGCATCGGAGCATGAAATGTTCCGATGCTCATCTCAGATGGGCTGCCTGGGTAAAGAATGGGATATGTCCGGATTCACCTCTGAACCCGGAAAACCCCTTTAAAAATAACATCATCAAAAATTCTTTATTAACTATAATGCTCCAAACATTTCATTAAAACAATAGCTCATTTTCTGATGACACATTCCCTTTAAGAGTCCTTCTTGTGATACGCTCTCATGTTTAGTCTAACATCTTTGTGCAAAATGTGTCATACCAGCTCCAGTCTCCAGAACCCCCCTCTGTTTGCTTAAACACCTCACTGCGCTAGACGCTTTTACAAACAATTTTATTTTTATCGATGGCTTCATAGAAACAGGAAAGAAGTGATTTGCATGAAATCAAAACTATGTAATGCAGACTTTACCCAGCATGTAATGACTTCACTTCACATGCTGGACTCAGTAGGCCTTACAGATAGGTAATTCATATATAGTGCAGAGGGGGATGGTGGCTGCGGTTCTCTCCCGACTGATCTCAGACCTGAGCCTTTCATTCTTTTCCTCCTGACTCAGCTGGTAACTGGATCCCAGTGACATAGATAATGGGAAGTAAAACACCAACATTAACCCCTCACTGCAATGACCTCATCTTAGGCCATTAGTCAACCCTAGTGTCAGATTGCATGGCTAAAGTAAGAAATTATGGATGTCCTTTTTTCCAATGATCCTTTCACTAAAGCATTCAGATTTGGAAAGTATCACCCTTTCCAGGATTTAAGCTTCATGCACATGGCCATGTCCGCATTTCGGTCCACAAACAGTAGATTTTTTTTTCTCACTCCCATCAATTAAAGGGCTATTCTTGTCCGCAAAACGGGCCAGAATAGGACCTGCTCCGTATTTTGCAGAATTTGCCACATGGATTCTCCAAAAGATATGGACGTGGGCATGGTCCCATAGAAATGAATGGGTGGGTCCATGTGATATCCACAAAAAATGTGGCTATCACACTGATGAAAAAAATGGCCATGTGTACGAAGACTTAGGCTGGGTGTACAGTTTAGCGGTTGATGCTTTTTTGGGATGCAATAATTGCCTGAACGTTTTTTACAGGTGAAAGACATGTATTTGACATGTTTGACCGTTTGACCTCAAAAAAATTTGTGAAATTACTGCGCTGCAAAACTCTGGCAATTGCATTGAAACACATGCAGTTTTCGGCTTAAAGCATAGATGTCATCTTACCTACACATTGGACACAAGCAAACAGAAAGTGACCAACCCCTTTAACCCCTTCCCCACACATGACGTACTATTATGTCATGGAAACCACTGCGTTCCCGCAATTTGACGTAATAGTACCTCATGGTGATCAGGTGGGAACTGGAGCGGTGCACACCCGATCACTGCAGGGGTCCGGCAGTCCGTGGTAGCCTGGCCCCTGTTGTATCCGCCGGCGGATTAACCCCTTCTATGCCACAGTCCGCGCTGACTGCGACATAGAAGGGGTTTGTGACGGGTGCGGGAGCGCATCGAGTCCCCGCGCTGCTGTGGCCGGGAATCGATGTGAGAGAAGGCAGCCTGATGCTGTGCAGAGGCTGCCCAATGCCTTGCATGGCATCGTGACCTGCCTTCTATGGGTGCCCAAGAGATCCAGCCTCAGGCCCGTCTCCTAGGCAACCTGTTAGTGTACTGCTCAGACGTACTGCTGAGACGTATTCTAAAGCATTGCAGAGGGGATCAGACCCCCAAAAGTAAATGTCTAAAATAAAGTAAAGAACAAAAAGTAGAAAAAAAGTGTTTTTAATAAAATTAATAAAGTTTTTATTTAAATAAAGTTCCACCCTGTCCCATAAACACCATAAAAATAAAAACGTGTAAAAAAAAAAAGCAATTTTTGTCACCTTTCATCACAAGAAGTGCAACACCAATCGATCAAAAAGGCGTATGTCCCACAAAATGGTATCAATAAAACCGTCTCCTCATCCCGCAAAAAATGAGCCCCTACCTAAGACAATAGCCCAAAAAATTAAAAAACCATAGCTCTCAGAACATGGAGACACTAAAACATGATTTTTTTGTTTCAAAACTGCTATTATTGTGCTAAAGTGAAATACATAAAAAAAATACACATATTAAAGTTTCTACTGTAAGGGTGCATCAGGGGGGCTTCACGGGACATGGCATCTAAAAACCAGTTTAGCTAAATCTGCCTTCCAAAAACCATATGGCGTTCCTTTCCTTCTGCGCCCTGCCGTGTGGCCATACAGCAGTTTACGACCACTTGTGGGGTGTCTCTGTAAACCGCAGAATCAGGGTAATAAATATTGAGTTTTGTTTGGCTTTTAACCCTTGCTTTGTTACTGGAAAAAATTGATTAAAATGTAAAATCTGCCCAAAAAGTAAAATTCTGAAATTTCATCTCAATTTTCCATTCTTGTGGAACACCTAAAGGGTTAACAAAGTTTGTAAAATCAGTTTGAATACCTTGAAGGGTGTAGTTTCTAAAATTAGGTAATTTTTGGGTGTTTTTTATTATGTAAGCCCCACAAAGTGACTTCAGACCTGAACTGGTCCTTAGTAGAGATGAGCGAACTTCTATTTTTAGTTCGGCGTCCAAAGTTCGGGTTCGGGTTATCGTAGCATCCCGTTATGGATTCCGCTACCACCTCTTATCCAATCCAGTGCTGAGCCACGCCCCCTGCACTGATCACATGACGGTGACGTCACCCCAGGTCCTTAGGGTTGTCCAAGGTTCAGGTTCAATGAAGCAGCCCCTTATGGATTCCAAATGCCATTATGGTCCGCGGTAGCGGAATCCATAACGGGATGCTACGATAACCCGAACCCGAACTTTGGACGCCGAACTAAAAATAGAAGTTCGCTCATCTCTAGTCCTTAGGGCTCTTTCACACTTGCGTTGTTCCTTTCCGTCCTAGAGTTCCGTCCTCAGGATTATCCCAATGCATTCTGAATGGAAAGAAATCCGTTCAGGATGCATCAGGATGTCTTCAGTTCAGTATTAAAACTTTTTTTTGCCGTTGAAAAATCCGCAGCATGCCGCAAGGATGGATCCGGAATTAATGCCCATTGAAAAGCATTAATCCGGATCCGACTTTAAGCTAAACGTCGTTTCGGCGCATTGCCAGATCCGATGTTTAGCTTTCTTATTGGTAACCATGGCACCCAGGACTCTACTAAAGTTCCGGCTGCCATGAAAAAGTAGTGGGCAGCGGTGGAGAAGCTACTTACCGTCCGTGCGGCTCCCGGGGCGCTCCACAATGACGTCACAGCGGATGCGGACCCATTCACTTCAATGGGTCCGCAAATCTGGAGATGTTGAACGGGCGCACGGAAAGGAACACTACGGAGTGTTTCCGTGGAGTTTCGTCCCATACTTCCGTTCCGCAAAAAGATAGAACATGTCCTATATTTTTGATGAACCGGCAGATCGCGGACCCATACAAGTGAATGGGTCCGCAATCTGCTGCGGCTGCCCCACAGTCGGTGTTCATCCACGGCCACAGGGCGCACACGTTCGTGTGCAATAGGCCTAAGAAGGAGAAGACCTGGCCATACACATTACATAGAAGTTGGTTGATGATTTAACATCAGTTGAACAATCGTCAGTCAGCGAAAATGATTGTTCATGGTTAACCATAGTTTTTTGATCAAGTTTAGGCTGCAATCACACAACTATATTTTGGGTCCGTGTCCAAGTCGCATTGTTTGCAGATCGCAAGCAGCCCTATTAATTTACACTGGGCTGCAAAAAATGTGGACAGCACGCGTATTTCTTCCGCGTGATGTGGACATCCATTTTGCAGACAAGAATAGACATTTCAACAATGAGAGCCCTGTCTCCGTATAGACAATGCTATGTGGAGAGGGGTCTGCGTATAGCATTCAAACAAAGTTTTGAATGAAGTGACTTCGGATCTATGATCCGAAGCGCGTTTTGCTCAACACTAATGGCCAACTAAAGAATCTCAGGAGATACTACAACATGCAGGACTGCAGTCAGGTTCAGGGATCTAGATAACAAATGTTTGTTCTGGGAATTCCTCATGGATTACACACCAGTTCACCCTCCCCCACTCCACAAATGGACACACTGCCAATGAGTGAGTGGTATTTGTTAATTTTTTCTAAGAGGGTTGCCTATTAGTTTATAAGCCCTTTTGTTTTTACTTGCTCTGCAGACTATGACATGGCTAGCTAAACCTGAAGCATGAACAGATCAGCGAAAAGCAGACAATTGCTTTAAGCCTTTTCTGATTTTAGGTTAAAAATCTCACATTGAGACCTCATGCAGATGACGGTGTCCGTTTTGCAGTCCGCAAAACACAGATTCGCAAAGCAGATACCTTCTGTATGAGCTGCGCACTGTTCCGTTCTGCAGGTCCCGCACTATTGTAGAAATGCCTATTCTTGTCCCACCAAAATATTCTATATTTTTCAAACCAGCTCCTAGATCTGAATACTTTTTAAATGGCATATAATTAAAAGTTCAATAGCAACTGAGTTATTCAATAAAATCTGTTTCGCGCCATGTGCTGTATGTTTGAGGTGGTCACACGAGCTCAGCTTAAATCTTCAACTGTCACCAGACATATCTTTTATTAGAAGCTGTGGCAGTTATAAGAAAAGAGCTGCAGAAATGACACACCCCTGAAAAAGGACACATCCCCTGAGAAAGGACACGTCCCCTGAGCTGCTAGCCTGAAATAAATCTAGCAGAACAATTAGAGCAATGAACTGGGAGAGTTTTCTATCAATCATGGCATAACCTTTTGTCCTGTGGCCTGAGTTCCCATGTCCCGGCGCAGGCGGTCGCAATGACATCACCTTAACCTTCTGCACTGAGTTTAAGGAGGCCCTGGAGGTCGAGGTGATGTCATTGCGATCTGTGCTTTTCTACTTCTTCATAGGCTTCAGGCCTAGTGGCCTACGGCTTATGTAGATGAACAGCGGGCACAGAAGCCATAGCCTTCTGTACCCCAACGGTCGCCACCTGAGGTGAGATGCTCATCTAGCCTCATGGCAGATACGGTCATGCCGCCCACACTTTGCCCCGTTTTTTGGAAACCAGCAAGGGCAGCGTGAAAATCTCCCTCTTAGTTCTTATATTTATAAGGAAATTCTGTTCCTGATTTACATATAAGGAGAAGCTGACATCAACTTCAAGATATTGATAAGTGTAACTATGAGGCTAGGTTCAAGGCTGCAAGGCTTAGGGTGGTGTGATCTGTGCTGTTGCACTGGGCAGGGGCGTAACTATAGGGGAAGCGGCTGCTTTGGGGCCTTGACCCAGAAGGGGCCCATCCAAGAGAAGGAGAAATACTAAAAGATTTTGTCAGGGCCCCTCAACATTATTACACAATGAAATTATATACAGTAGCAGTATAGACAGTGTAGAAAACGTATGGAACAGCTGCCGGGCCTGGTCTGAGAGAGCGATCTTTACTAGCTACAAGAAAGGGGGTGGCATGAAAGGAAGAGGCTATGAAAAAATTACTGGAGGGGGCCCCATTCAAAAATTTTCTGTGGGGCCCAGTCATTTCTAGTTACGCCACTGGCACTGGGTTTATTATCTGTTTATTACCTGAAGAGGGTGCCACTGATGACCTGGCACTCATGGCTTGTGACAACTATAAATCCTAAAATTAATTGTATTGCAGTGTTGTTTAGACATTGTCTTTTTCGCTTACTTATGGATTTCATACAGAAGCATACCAAAGTGTTTTTTTCTGTGGGATTCCATTACTAAAGGCTTTGGATCAAACAACTCAATCAAAAACTGCACCAAAAACTCTGTGTGAGTCCAGCCTTATAATGCTTATTATGCAGGAAAATACTTTGAAGTAGAAGGCAACAGGATTCTGCTCACCAGGGCTTGAAATTAAAACATACCAAAACCTTGACGCATATGTTTCTTAATATTAGCCAGTCTCCGTTATGGATGCTCTATGATCTCATCTCATAGTGTCGTGAATCAGTCAGGTTTGAGGGTTGAGTAATTTCTGATTAAATACAAAATGTTAATAACTAACTAGATTTTTTGGAAATCTATTTAAAGGGTTATCCGGCAAAAGGAAATTATTCATCAAGGACTTTATGACTTGAAAACAGAGCACTTACTAGTTTAAGGTCTGTTTTGCTCTCTGGAACCAGCATTGCTTGACGTCACCGGAATGCCCGTTGGCCCCATTGACCATGCATCAGTATTTGTCCTCAGGAATCCTGGAATATGTGTTGGGCAGTGGATGGATCTCTGCCGGGCCCCGTTATAGTCAATGGGGCCGATGGGCATTCTGGTGATGTCTGGCAATGCTGGATCCCGAGAGCTCTGGCAGGCTGTTCTGGATCCTGCCACAGATGCGGAACTTGGGCTAGCAAAGAGGTCCACTCCACAGTCACGTGCTGTAGTTTCGTCTTGGGTTGGGATGTAATAGCACAGCGTCATGTTACTGAGGACTCAATACCAATAGACACAACCAAAAGTGAGGATTGTACGGTTCGAGAAAATAGAAATGGCCTAGAAAACTGTAATAATATGCATATCTAAAGTATAAAATCAATCAAGTAATTTTATTAGACAACATTTCATTAGATCATGTGCTGGTACAGGTAGATCTAGACACAAAAATACTGCCTACCAAAGTCCACCAATAGGGATAAAGCATATATAATACGGAATAATTTAGAATACAATACAATATCACAAAAAAATGATAATATAGCATCAAGAAATATGAAACAATACCTAGTAAGAAAAACCACTGAGGAAACCAGACTTCATCAGCGATACGTGTGGGGAGATTTTTTTCTGACACAGGCCCACTCATATAGCCCGGACCTTACACTATTGCTTTTTTCTTCCTAGGTATTGTTATATTATTATTTTTTTGTGATATGTCTGTTTATGTCTGGAAAAACTGCTTAGTCATTACCATAGACTTATATTGAAATGCTATACTAGTTTATGAAATTGCAACAATGTTTCTGTTTAGGCTGTGTTTCTCTACTTCAACCCTCCCACTAGAAGATTCTAGTTCAGCAAGAAACTATATATATCAGGAGAGTAGTTAGAGTCGTCAATGTTTAGTAGAAGAAACTCTGCCAGTCTGCATGAGTGTCCAGAAGAGACGGGGATACTCTTCCACAGACTCTGGGTCATCAGCCCTTTGACCAGAGGGCCAGATGGACGACTGAGCCACAGACCCTGTGCAACCAGACCTTTGGCCAGGGTACCAGCCTTCTGAGAGTGAGTGAGAGAGAGAGACAGCTAGCACAGGCCTTTCCTCAGGACAGAACCTTCTTCTGCAAGGGAAGAGACTGGAGAAGCAAGCCCAGTGCCTTGCCTGTATCTTTTTGCACTTGAGTTCTTCCAGTAAAGAAGCACACTGGCTTACTGCAGACCCTGACCCTCTGGATTTAATTCCCAAATGGGGTGCACCATGGCCTACTATCTCCTCTAGAGAGCAGCAACATATAGTGACACCTCAATGGTGTTCAGGGGTCACTGCGTAGCGTTCGAAGCTACCTCAAACCCGGCCATTGCATGGGAGGTGTGAGTTCATGAGTCAGCACTCTGTTAGTCATTTGGCTTTGTTGGGAGACACACCTCTGCCCTGTGGGATTGTGGGAGTGGTAGTGGGCGCTAAGCAAGTTAATTGTCCTCGTAATTTGTAAGCATTTGTAGCTTAGCCTGGAAAGAAACATTACAATTAAAATCACCGGATGTCAGGTGAACACCTCAATAAGAACAAGTCTTTTGTTTCTTCAGTTTTAGAATGCATGGTCAGTTATGTGGCTTTCTAATTTAAACTGGTCTGTGAGTGAAAATAGGAATTTACCTGGAATATTGAATAATGATGATGGAAAGGAGAGGGTGCAGATGGTATCTGTCAGCAGACATGGAGTCAGAAGGTCGAGCCCAGCATGGTCCTGTGTTTGCATTCTTGAAGTGCTTGAAAGTCTTTTGTGCATTTAAAGTATGGATAAAGACTGTATGGTAGAGCTGATGTCTAATACTGTGCAACCTGTGCCATGCTGTAACCTGTGCCATGCTGTAACCTGTGCCATGCTGTAACCTGTGCCATGCTGCAACCCTTGCCATACTGGAGTTTGTAGAATATTGTTGCAGGCTACATTGTTTTATAATTGCTTTGTGTAGTCACAGATCTGCAATTATTATAGTAGCCCTTGCATTAAACAGTAATGAATCATGCCACAGAATAGTTAAAGTGTCACTGAACTTTGAGAAAACTTTTTTGATAAGTCATAGCGATATATCAAAGGTTTTGATTGGTGGGGATCTGAGTGGAGAGACCCTCGCTGATAGCTACAGTGACGGACTAGAAACTTAAAGGAAACCTATCGTCACTTTCTAAGCCTCTTTATCCACTCACTTTTCTATAAATACTTTTTATTCATTAATAATGATATTAAAATCAATTCTGAATGAACTATCAGTTTAGAGAAAAACCTCAAATAAATGTTCCCGCCATATATGTAAATGAACCTTAGATGAGTCCTGTCTCCTCCATGCTTCAGAGATGAGTCCAGCGTTCTCTGACTCTTGGAGTGCAGCCACACCCACAAACAAATAAGACACACCCTCTACGATTGCTCATCTCCACCCCTTCTCTTCCAAGTCTCGCAGTTGTGCAGTACACATTATATGATCAGTATGAGATGATTCGCAAATATTGGCACGTTGAGAATTTGCAAAGATCTAGAATACAGTGCTATATCTTCGTATTTTCTAGATTTTTTTTCATCAGTGAGTGAGGTGACTGGTTCTGCACATGCGCGGGATTTGGGACGTGAGTTCGGGAGGAGGTTAGGATCTTTAGATTATGTCACTAT
This sequence comes from Bufotes viridis, assembly GCA_033119425.1. Taxonomy (NCBI): domain Eukaryota; kingdom Metazoa; phylum Chordata; class Amphibia; order Anura; family Bufonidae; genus Bufotes; species Bufotes viridis. The sequence goes on along the minus strand of CM065595.1, from coordinate 117,749,001 downwards.
AATAACAGGAGGTGGGGTTAGGAATGGGAAGTGATAAGGTAAGCATTTAATTTACATAACTTGAAAAAAGCGTAAGTGGACGGTAAAAGAAGTACTTGGAGGTGTTAAAAAAAAAAAAAAAAAACCTAGGATGATTAGGGTGGGGAAGAACTATCTCAGGATGCCGATGATTTTTATGGTTAAAAACCGGGGACCGGTTCCCTTTAAAGTGGCCCTGGAAAAAAAATTAAAAGTGACCCCAAGTTGTAGTCCGAATTGACAGAAGGTGGGGCAGCACAAATAGGCAGGGTCAACAGAAGGAGAAAGGGCCGGCAATACTGTAGTGCAGCACAAAATACCGCCCCTGCAGAACCAAATAACACAGTGCAGCATAAAATACTGCCATATCAACATACTGAGGACAGTAATATAGTTGAATTCAGGAGGACATCTGCAGCTTCTGGCCAGGTGCATAAGTACCTGATGCTTCTATGTTAATTAAAGCTGAGAGCATCAGATTGTTATGTACCTGGCCAGCAGCCGAGAGAAGGGCTCGGGCAGCCCCATGGCCATCGGCCCAACTGGAAATTTCCCTGTAGAATCTATGGCCAGCCTGCCCCTGCAATTAGGAGAGAGAAAGATTCAAATTGCTAGAACGAGGATAGAGAAGCACTCACATAGTGCATTCTCTTTCCTCGCCATAAGAGACGGAATTGGGACAGGCCCATAGACTTTCTATTGAGTCCATCTCGCTTCTGTCTCCTGCAGCGATGAGAGAGAGAGCATTATGTGAGCGCTTCTCTCTCCTCGCTCTAAGGCCAAATTCACACGTCCGTAGTGTGTTTTGCAGAAACACAGAAACACGGATCCGCAAAACACGGACGGCTGCAATGTGCATTCCACATTTTGCGGACCGCACATTGCTGGCACTATATAGAGAATGCCTTTTCTTGTCCGCAATTGCGGACAAGAATTGGACATGTTCTATTTTTTTGCAGAAGCGGAAACGCGGGTGCGGAAACACGGATGCGGACATCACATAGTGTGCTGTCCACATCCATTCCTGCCCCTTTGAAATGAATGGGTCTGCAACCCTTCCGCAAAATTGCGGATGGGATGTGGATCCATTTTGAGGACGTGTAAATTAGGCCTAACAGTGTGATATGTGAGCACTTCTGTCTCCTCAGTGTAAGGGCTCATACACATGGCCGTTGCCCAGGCCGTGGCCGTGATGCGGCCCACATACACTTGAATGTCCGCAATCCGGGAGATCCGGTGCGGTGCAGATAGGAGGCATGAATTGGAACCCCAAGGAAGCACTACAGAGTGCTTCCGTGGGTTTTCTGTCCGTGCCTCCACAATGCAAAAAAGTGGTTCATGCACTACTTTTTTGCGGTGCGGATTCTTGGATGCGGATCGCGTACGACACGTCGTAGTTTTATACCTCCGCTGGTCCCCATTACAGGGAATAGGGCCGGACGGACTTCTGGCAGCACACGGCTGCACATGCTAGTTACAGATCTTGCAGGCTGTTCCCCTTCCGAAACCATTAACGCCAGTGTAAAACGGGCCTTAGGATCTTTTCAGCTCATTTGCATATTTGAATAAAGATCTTTTTCAGGGGAAACAAAGCTCAATATATCAACAAAAAGGTATGGCTAGGATACGGTAAATGTGATCTACAGGGCAGGGGCAGTTTATAATGAAAAAAGGCGGTGACAGACTCCCTTTACAGGGAAAATGAAGAAGAAGCAATGGATTTGGAACTAAGAAATATATGCCTACAATACACCGTCTGATTGTTGTAGTTTATGATTATTATTTACTCAAGAAAAAGGTGTACAGCTTGTGATCACAGTTGGTGTTTGTCTTCATCGCTTGTCGGATTCCTCCCAGAATTCTAGGAAGTGGTGATTATTAATATTATGAGAGGGGAGCAGTTGATGTGCATTTGTTAACTAGTCATGTAATAAAAGATATAAAGCTTCCTTGTTTACCTGAACATCAATCATCTAAAGGTGAAAACATAACTACAGACCTCTACTCACTAATCAGCCATTTAGGCTGCGTTCACACAGTCGGTGTTTGGTCAGTGTTAGATCAGTGATTTCCATCAGTGGCTGTGAGCCAAGACCAGGAGTGGAGGCTACACTGAGATAAGGTATAATGGAAATATCTGTACCTCTTCTGTGTTTGACCCACACCTGGTTTTGGATCACAATCACTGATGGAAATCACTGATTAAACACTGACCAAAGACTTTCTTTTTCACACAATTTACTGCCCAGAAAGTAGCAGCCCTTAGGCCTCTTTCACACAACACAAGCCAGTTTTCCACGCGGGTGCAATGCGTAAGGTGAATGAATAGCACCCGCACTGAATCCTGGCCTATTCATTTCAATAGGTCTGTGCACATGAGCGTTGTTTTTTACACATCATTTCTGCGTTGCTCGAGAATCGCTGCATTTTCTATAGTCTGCGTTTTTCATGCAGCCCTGACCCCATAGAAATGAATGGGGCTTCTGTGAAAAAACGCATTGCATCTGAATGTAAACTGTTTTTCACTGATGGTTGCTAGGAGATGTAGATTGCAATTCTTCAGTTTTTTTCAAGCGCGTGAAAAACACATCAAAACTGATTGCATTCACATGAAGAAAAAAAAAAAAACGGAAACATTGAACGCAATTGCAGACAAAACTGACTGAACTTTCTTGTGCATTGCACTGAACGCATCCTGAGAGAATCCATGACACTTGTGTGAAAGAGACCTTAGGCTGCCTTCACACACGGCAGATTTTTTGGCTGAAAATTCTGCGACTGAAAATCAGTTCCATTCACCTTAATCGAGCATGCATAAATCCACGCCTGCTGCCCCATTCAAATGAATGCAACTGATTTTCAGTCACAGAATGTTCTGCCACAAAATCTGCTGCATGTGAAGACACCCTAAAAGCTCAAGTACTTGTTTATGCGTCGGGCTGTAAAACGCTCAAGTGAGAACCAGGGCCATAGGAAAGCATTGGTTTTCATGTGTTGAGCGTTTTACAGCGCGTTTGAACGCGCTGTAAAACGCTCAGGTGTGAACTTAGGGTCAGGTCTCATTCACACATCAGTGTTTGGCCTTTCAGGGGTTAAAATAAAAAAGTACATACTCACTATATCCATTTGAGTGGGGAGAGGCTGTTGTGGCCATCTTTATTGAAGAAAACGTGCCAAATCTCGCACACGCTGACATGATCAAGAATCAAGATGGTCATGTAATCAAATGAATGAGGTGAGTATATATTTTTTTTCTTTTACTGCTATTTCAGGCAGCTATATACCATAGAATGCTATTCGTAAAGAAGTACCTTGTAACTAATCGAATTTCTTGTTGAAGTTCCGCAAAGCAGCCAAATTGATTTTGACTAAATAACTGAAATGTGAACTAGGCCTTAGCACATGGCCTGCAAATTGCAGATCCGCAAAATATGGATCGGCGGTGGGCATTACGCATTTTGTGAAATAGAAAATCTGTCCCTCTATAGAAATGTCCTACCCTTGTCCGTAATACTGACAAGATTAATTGCGCTGAAACACAAGGAAATTCGCCTTCGTGATGAAACAAATTTTTCCTAAAATTTGGATCGAAGTTAACTTTGATTCGCTCAACACTAATTGTGAGCCAAGGTGCGGTTCAATAACACAGAACAACCAGGGGTGCACCTATCCTTTATGCTGCCTGAGGCGAAAATTGAAACAGCCCCCCACCGAACCAAATTCTCAACTTATTTTTCAGCCATCGAACCAACTTTTCCATCAGCCTCCCATCTTCTAGACAAATCAGCCTACCACACCCAATACTGTGCTGCTGTGCTGCCCAATATTATACTGCAGAAACAGATAAACCCCCTGATAATACTAGTACCATGCACATAGCGCCCCTCAATAAATATTGGCACACAGAAAATACTAATAATTCTCTGATACCAATAGTGTAAACATAATGCTCCCCAAAAATTGCTGTGCTAAGCTGATAATGTGCTCCCAAAGGTCCCACCAATAGTAATCATTTTCTGCTAGAGTACACTAGGTAGTAATAGTGCTTCTACAGTGCCCCCAACATGTCCCCCATTGTGCCCCAGAAGTAATAATGCTCTCATAGTGTCCATATTAGTAATCATGTTCCCCAGTAGTAATAAAGCCCACCACAATGCCCCCCAGTAGTAATAATTCTCCTTATAATGTGAGAGTAAAAAATGCACAGTAATGTGTGGCAGTAATAAAATGCCCCCTAAAGTGTTCCAGTACAAAAAATGCCCCCTTTTAATGCCCCCAGTTGAGCTAATGTCCCCATAGTGGTCCCATATAAAATACCCCTTCTTTGTGGCCTCAGTAGATGCCCCCATAGTGTTCCTCCTCCCCTTCCCCATAATGCCCCCCATATAAAAAATACCCCTTCTTTGTGCCCCCAATAGATGCCCATCAATAATGTGCCAGTAAGAGGTACCCCTATAGATGCCCCCATAGTGCCACTCAATAATGTGCCAGTAAGAAGTGCTCCCATAGTGCCCCCAATAATGTGCCAGTTAGAAATGCCCCCCAATAATGTGCCAGTAAGAAGTGTCCCTATGGCGCTCCTTTCCTGCATTGTGCTATATAAAAATAAAAAAATAAACACTTATACTTACCTCCATGAGGATGGCAGAGATGCAATGCAGGCCTCTTCCAGCCTGTGTCCGACACTGTACCGGAAGCGTTCATCTCCACTCCTACTGCCCTGCTGCTCCCCACTTGTCACCAGGGCCGCAGCGCCTGAGGCGTTCGCCTCACCTCGCCTAATTGGAGAACAACTGCAAATACTTCCATAATACCTTATGAATGCTTCTGGTTTGAGCTCATAGTCACTGATGGAAACCACTGATCAAACACGGACAGTATAAAAGGGGCCTGGCAGGGGAAGATAAAGGAAAATAGCACTTTTAAAGCTCATGCACACGACCGTGTCTGTTTTGCGGTCAGAAAAATACGGATGTGGTCCGTGTGCATCCTACAATTTTTGCGGGGCCTACTGTAAAAAAAACCTATTCTTGTCTGCAAAACGGACGAGAATAAGGCAGGTTCTATAATACATTAATTTCCATTGAAATGTATTAGTGCCGGATCCGGCATTAAAATTACCGCATTGACAAAATGTGAAAAAAATAAATACTGGATCCATTTTGCCGGATGACACTGGAAAAATGGATCTGGTATTGCAATGCATTTTTCTGACTGATCAGGCATTTTTTAGACTGATCAGGATTCTAATCAATTCAAAAGAAATGGACGGCACTGTGCATTTATCGAGGTCCGGGTGCACGGTCAGCAAGTTGGGGCCCCATACAAATATAATGAATGGACCGGCTCTCCGCAATCTTGTATAGAAAATTTCTCTTTTCGTCACCCATATGTGACGCGCGTTTCGGCACAGGCATGTGCCTTTTTTTTGTTTGTTTGCCGAAACGCGCATCACATATGGGTGACGAATAAAGAAATTCTCTATACAAGATTGCGGAGTTCCGGTCTATTCATTATATTAGGATTCTGATCAGTCTGAAAAATGCCTCATCAGTCAGAAAAAATAACATGCGTTTGCATACAGTTTGCCTGATCAGGCAGGCAGTTCAGGCAATGGAACTGCCTGCCGGAATCTAACAACGCAAGTGTGAAAGTACCCTAATAAAGGCTATTTGCAAAGTTACTAGATACACTGAAGCAATAAAAGAAAAAAAAAAAGCTTTAGTTTTATTATCTTCTTGGGGTTTTCAATATCTCCACAATGGTCATGAGTTTCACTAAAACTTTCCAAACAGGTCAGCAATAAAATATTCTAGCTCTGCAGACAAATATCGCTAAGTCTCCCCTTACCTCCTCCTCCTCTCTTATGAATCACAGTCATCCTTCAACATCCCGTATGACTCAGTTCCTGCTCCCTTTGCTTCATGAAATTTTAGAAGGGGAGATTATTTCTTGTGAAATAAGTGGGTACAGATTAGAAACTAGCAGGAAAAATTTGGAAGAACAAAATCATGAGCAACAACATGGCTTAGAGCCCATTCAGACAGCAAAATTGACGACCGGGTGGGAACCCATTCATTTCAATGGGGCCGCAAAAGATGCGGACAGCAATCGCGGACAAGAATAGGCATTTTCTATTATGGTTGCAGCTATGTGCGGCCCGCAAATTGCATAATGCACGCGCCCGTATCCATGTTTTGCGAACTCTACGGCCATCTAAATGAGGCCTTAGGGTACGTTAAGGCAGCATATTCAGGAGGCTGCTCTAGCAGAGAACAGCCTGCTGGATTTTGCCGGATCTGGCATTGCCAGATTCTACAGTTCAATGCCAGATCCCTATTGACTATAATGGGGTCCGGTGGTGATCCGGTCACTTTCCGGCATCTATGCCAGGTTTCGGCCAGACAAAATCTGTTGCATGCAACGTTTTTGTCCGGCTGATAGCTGGCATTTGTGCCAGATCAGGTTGCCAGATCAAGCATGCCACGGATGCGAATGTACCCTAAGGCCTCACGCACACGTACGTGTGCACCCCGTGCCCGTATTGCGGACCGCATTTGCGGATCCGCAATACACGGGCACCATTCCTTGGCCATTCCGCATCACGGATGCGGACCCATTCATTTCAATGGGTCCGCAAATCCGGAGATGCGGAACGGTGCGGAATGGAATGACGGAACGGAACACTACGGAAGCACTACGGAGTGCTTCCGCGGGGTTCCGTTCTGTACAAGTGAATGGGTCCGCGATCCGCTGCGGCTGCTCCACGGCCAGTGCCCAAGCATTGCGGGCCGCAATTTGCGGCCCGCAATACGGGCACGGGGTGCACACGTTCGTGTGCATGAGGCCTAAGCCAATGACTCAATCTCGGTTGATGCAACTGAAACCACTATACACAACTAGGGAACCTAATAAAGGACAATTAATATACTAGAGAGCATATGTGCTGGTTCCCTCCTCAGCGTCTGTTCACACGACCATATCCTTTTTACAGTCCGCAGATTGCAAATCCGCAAAACACAGATACCGTGTGCATCCCACATTGTTCGGTCCCAGACATTCCACCCTAAGGCTTTATGCACACGACCGTATGTATTTTGCAGTCCACAAAAAACGGATCTGCAAAAAATATGGATGACATCCGTGTGCATTCCTTATTTTGCAGAACGGAACAACTAGCCCCTAATAGAACAGTACTATCCTTGTCCGTTATACAGACAATAATAGGACTTGTTCTATATTTTTTTGCGGAGCGGACATATGGAAACGGAATGGTTCTGCATACGGTAAGCAAAAAAAAACTGGCACAAAAAACTGGCACATAAGGAGGGACGGCTACCGGCACATAAGGAGGGACGGCTACTGGCACATAAGGAGGGACGGCTACTGGCACATATGAGGGGGGACTACTGGCACATATGGGGGGGGGCTACTGGCACATAATAAGGGAGGGCTACTGGCACATGGGGGGAAGCACAAGAGAGGCACTTATTACTGGCACATGTGGTGGCATGGAGAGGCACGTGTTACTGGCACATTATTATGGGGCACTATGGGGGCTTCTACTGAGGCCACAAAGAATGGGTATTTTATATGGGGGGCTCTGTGTGGTACTAGTATTACCAGGGGTATTATCTGTTTCTGCAGTGTAGTATTGGGGAGCACAGCGGCACAGTATTGGGGGTAGTAGGATGATTTGTCCAGAAGATGGGAGGATGATGGAAAAGTAGTAAACTAAGATTTTTTTTTTGTTAAACTGCAAAGGTGGAAAATGGCGACAACATGGCGGTCTGGTCTGAAGGTCTGAAAGGAGAAGACGAGGACAGAAAACATCTACATCAAAGGAGACGTCACTGGACGTAATAGGTAAGTGCCCTGTACTTCTGTAATGATGGGATCAGAGGCATAACGATGGCGGTGTGACCAGGTAGTGGAGGCGGGCTATAAGTGTGGCTGGAGGTATAACATGAGCGTGGCTGGAGGTAGGGCATGGGTGGGGCCTGGAAAGGGGGCCCTTGATTTATTTTGCCCGGGGGCCCTGAGGGTTCTCAGTCCGCCCCTGCACATGTGGCACACCCAAAGATCGCAGTATAGTCCTGCCTACATTGCAAGTAATTGTAACTCATGTAAGTGAATTTTGTGACCCTCAAATTCTATTCTATTTCACACGATGGTCTTAGTAAATACTGGCCTGGAGGAAGATCCATCCAATTTATTATGGGACACACGCATGGGACACACACTTCATAAATTTGATGCATCTTCTGCTGTGAGTGTACCAGAACTAAAGTTTTCTGCAGCCAGGAGCCAGAGTATATTTCTGGTGTAATGTGCACCAGTTTTTTGACGTCCATGTTCTTAATTCAGTCAGGCTGTGAAGGTTCTTCCCATGGCCGTCTCCTCTTCTCACTTTTTGGAAACTAAACGAATGTACACCAGAAAACTGGTGTAAAGCTGTTAGGGAAGTGACCCCCTTCAGTCTTAAAGAGGGTTTCCAGGAATAATTACTTTTTGGGTAATGCCCACAGCCTGCCATACTTGCCTGTTCCCTGCCGCTCCAGTCCTCCGCGCCGCTTATGCTGCGTCCATGTTCCGGTCCCTGGAGTGTTTACATCCAGTGCTGCATGGGCATGATCACATGCTCTGCTGCAGACAATGATTGGCTTCAGCAGTGATGTGCTGCTTGTGGTCATTATGGAGTAAGTATGAATTTTCTTTTTCAGGAGGCAGACTGTGGGCATTACGTAACAAGTAATTATTACTGAAAAACCCCTTTAAGCCGCTTTAAAGAGGACCTTTCACTAAGATTTAGGTAGTGAAGTACTTACACTACCTTTCTGGGCGGCCCCTGCTGACGTCCAGGCAACATTTCTTTTTTCAAAATAACCTCCCGTTCGTGCTCTCCGGTCCCCGTTAGTTTTCACATACGGGGATTTCTTGTATGAGGCGGGGACTTGACTTTTGCCTGGGGAGTGGTTTTCCTCTCCCTGGCTGCGAGCGCAACCAATCATAGCGCTCGACTCGCAGCCAGGGAGAGGAAAACCACTCCCCAAAGACAAGTCCCCGCCTAGTACAAGGAGTTCCCACATGTGAAAACTAATAGGGACCGGAGCGCACGAACGGGGGGTTATTTTGAAAAAAGAAATGTTGGCTGGACTTCAGCGGGGTAGTGTAAGTATTTCACTACCTAAATCTTAGTGAAAGGTCCTCTTTAAATCACATTAACTGGAGAAGGAACAGAACGGTTACAAGATGGCTGCTATCCACAACTTAGACTACCTGGTGCATACTGTGCATTTGGTAATCCAAGACACTTCCTGCTGCCCTCAGATTGGCCAGCACTGGTCATGTGAGGCTTGGCGGCCAATCCAAGAGCAGGGCTTGACAAGCAGGAAGTGTCTTAGACTACCAATGCACAGTATTCTTTAGGTAGTCAGAGAAGCATGTGGGGTCATCTTGTATGGGGAATCAAGATTTCTCCAGCTGAAAAGATTTAAAGGAGGGCACTGTGTAAGTGTTCTGTTCTGATTTTTTTTAAACTGGGGTGACCATGTACTGAAGAAGTTGGTCAGGCACTATGTTCCTTTTGACATCAGGCAAATAATTTGGATTGAACTTGGTGGCAGAGTGCGTTTTTTCATTTTTTTGGACAAATTAGTTTGATTTCTCGCTTCCTTTAGCTGTGCAGTCTTGTTCCATCCTAAGGGCAGACGCTTCTCTGGGATTTTATCCCAGGTGGATTTATGCCTTTTACCATAATCTTCCCATTCATACTGCAGACTAAAGGAATTTTACAAGTTTACTTGCCAGAACACATGTACATTAAGGAAAATGACTTTATTGCACGTGGAAATGGAATGTAATTTTTTTTTATGGCTGATGAAGCCTGACTAGTTTTTTTTAATGAAAGATAGAAAATTTCCTAAATAGCCATTCATATGGAGACTTCCATTTTTGATAATTTTTAATCCTGTTGTGGTCTGAAGAAAAATTTAAATAAATCCTGTAATCTTCTTATAGGAATCAAGTGGGAATCCAAACTGGAGTACTGATGGAAGCAGATGTCAAAATCTGACCTTGAATCAACACTCTAATATTGTATAGACTAGAGTGTGCTTCCTATGGCCTCATGCACACGACCGTTGTTTGATTCCGTGTCCGTTGCTCCGTTTTTCGTGATTTTCTGCGGACCCATTGGTTTTCAATGGGTCCGTGGAAACCTCGGCAAATGCACCGTTTGTCCTCCGCGTCCGTGGTCCGTGATTCCAGTCCGTCAAAAAAATATAACCTGTCCTATTCTTGTCCGTGAAAAACGGTTCACGGACCCATTCAAGTCAATTCTGGCCAGTTCGGTCCAGTTTTGAGGCGGGAAGAATCTGTAATTTTGATTGGTTCAGATGGTCAATGGCGGGAAGATTTCCCTTTATAATGGAGTGCTCTGCTGGGGTTCGTTCCTGTGAGAAGAAAGAAGACCTGGGGGTCAGCGCCCCACCCGCCGTCCCTTATCTTATCCGTAGCGATATTTGTTAGTGGGAGTTTCTCACCCAGCTAATGCTGGGTGGACTGGTGGATATGTGTTCTGAAGTTTAATAGTTTATTTAATAATAGATTAATTTTAATTAATTTGTGCAAATTTATATATTATGCTATTTAATGTATTTATTATAGGTTATCCTTAATAAACATTGCAGCCTTATATTTCCACAAATAAAAGTGTATTTTTATTCATTTATTTATTGTTAATGACTATGTGACTTGGGCCACCATGTCTTATCTGATTTCTACATTAATATTCCAACTGTTACGTCAGCGGCCCACGGCCACCCCACTCATGCAGGCACTACTCCACTTACCGGTCTAGACCCGCTGGCTCTCCTCTGCTCTCCAGCAGCGGGCCCCGCTTCTGGAGTCTGGCAAGCTTCGGCCTGCTTCTTCACGGTAAAGTGCTCCTTTTCCTGTATGTAGGGGGCGTGCGGGCTCCATTTGGCTCTTAGAGCGCCAGCAGTGCACACAGACTCGAATTCTTCCCCATCCCATGGCTGGCCACAAGATGTGCTGTTTCATTTGTCTGCCTGTGGTCGACTTCTGCCCGATTCCTGACTGCCTGACCAGACCTATGCCTGATTACCGTTTTGACCCTTGACTTTGGACTGTTCTTCGGATTGCCTGTACTTTGTCTGCCTTCAGTCTGTCCATGACTTAGCCTGATTCCTCTGTGCTCTGGTGTCTCTGACCCCGATAGGTCAGTTGCCAGCCACACAGAGACTGCTCCATTAAGTAGTGAAACCAGAAAATACCAACACTGAAGCTCAAAGTGTGCCCATATAAAAATATATTTTATTCAAATTCAGATAACATGATAAATACATAATTACCGTTAAAAAGAGGAAGGTGGCAGAAAACAACACCATCCTGGCATACAGCAATATTATGATGCACAAGATACATGAACGATAATGTCCAAACCCATATAACAAGTAGTAGTAATATAAAAGAACAAAAATAGCAGATCCCCACTGAATAAGTACTTATAATAGTTAAAGTTGCAGCTCACAATGGTGCAGAACATCACAAGGGATCATACTCACAGGGAAATTACAACTGCGTATACCAGGATGGCGTTACCCCATCCTGGTATTGTCAGGACCCTTGGTGAGGTCGTGACTCGGTTGCTTGGCATGCTGTTGCCAGCGGCAAGGTTCCGCGGTTGCCACATGTGTGGACGGTGACATGGTGGCCTCACGTGCGGTTGCCGCTGGCAGCATGGAGGTTTTTCATGTGAGTCACTTTCCCTTTTATTTGGTGGTTTCCCCTTTATGGTTTGCACGGGGTTAACGGTGTGTGTGCTAGGTAAGCTGGGTGTGGCCTCAGGGCTCTTTATATTCTGGTGTGGTTGGGCCTGAGGTCAGTTTGTATGTTATTCGGCTAGGTGTAGGAGCGCTGCTCCTTGGCTGTGTGTCCCCCCCTATCTGTGTGAGCCACCCTTGGTTGGCATCGAGGTCTTTAGGCAAGTCCTGCGTGGTGTCTTGGTGTGTTCCTCCCTATTCCCTTCCCCCACCTTGTGTGTTGGTTCTAGTGTGGGTTTGTGTGGAGGTATGTCTGGTGGTTGTTCCGTGTAGGTGTGCTCTTGCCTGCATGGAACATTTACGTTTACACATGTGGTTGTCTCCTCCGGAAGGGATTTAAACAAAACTAGTCAGTGTGTTTCCTGCCCGGAGCCTCCGTGCATTTGGTGTCCGCATGGAGGTCTGGGTAGATCTTGGCGTCTCCACTCCATCTTGGCGGAGGTAAGTAAGTGTTGGTATCTTTTGGTGTTTGTTGCTATGTTATACTTACCTGCCGTTCAGGTGTATACTACGTCTATTAATTGGTTAGCTGCTGGGCCTCTGGAGACATCTTTCATCTGTGGTGTAGGATAAATAGGTGGTCTCTGCCCTGTCACCATCCTTCAGGGCAATGCAGGGATGCCAGGGCTCCAGGTTTGAGGGTATGCACCTCCTTACCATTAAAGGCGGCTCATACAGTCAGGAGTCTAGGGGCAGCTATAGGGACGCAATAGGAGGTGACCAGCTCCCTGTTCCCTGCATCCTGGCCTAGTAGCCGTGGACATAGTACGGTGGGGGGTTTCCCCCACTCCCCACCGTGACAGGTATATGCATTGTTGCTATTGTTGGGAGCTTGTCCTTTGCAACATTGCATTATAAGTTTCCACAATGGCGATGCGCCGAAACGACGTTTAGCCTAATGCCGGATCCGGATTAATGCTTTTCAATGGGCATTAATTCCAGATCCTGCGTTACGGCATGTCTTCTGGATTTTTGGATGGAGACAAATCCGCAGCATGCTACGGTTTTGTCAACGTCCAAAAAACATCCCACATACTGAACGGAAGACATCCTGATGCGTCCTGAATGGAATGCTCTCCATTCAGAATGCATTAGGATTATCCTGATCAGTATCTTTCCGTCCTAGAGCCCCGAGGACGGAACTCTAGGACGGAAAGGAAAAACGCCATAGTGAAAGAGCCCTAACTTTATCTACTTTGTGTGAAAATGGGATGTACATTTAGGTCAACTGACGCAAAAATATAGAAAATTCTGAAGGGTTCACAGACTTTCAATCATAGTATTATAGTGGCACATTTTCACTATTGCAGTTTATATGGCTAGAAAAAAAGTTAATTTATATAATTGGCATGTATGTAAACTTGGTTAAATTAAAATGGCATGCGGTAACTCCTGGCAGTGCATGCAGTTAGCTTTCTGGCATATTTATGGGCCCCTCTGATCCTTTTAATGATGCAGCTGCTTAGCCCGGGGGCCCTTATTGTTTTACAATATGGTAAAATGTGACAAGTCATTCAAAGTCAGGGGAAAAGGTTTTGTTAAAGTATTATTCACATGGTATACATTCCCTAGTTATAACCACGAATTATACACTATTACGCTGATGGTTCTGATGTGTGAAAGGCTTGGTGAGTGTATAAAACCATCAGTAAACATTCTTTCATGCTCCACTGGTGTGAAGCAATGAAGATTTGAATGATACTGTCATTAGTCACATTATTAAGAGTCACAAGAAAAAGAAAATTTGTTAATCTGTCAAAATAATTGTGAGCAGAGGTTTCCTGACTCATCATTGTGGAGCCATAAAGGTTTAAAGAGAATCTGTCACGGCAGACAGACTTCTCTCAATGTGGATGTCTGCCATCTGAGTTCTTATTCAGGAGAGAAATGGGCAGGATGGGCCTCACCTAACAATCACTTTTACACAGGGCTCTGTAATTACTTTGCAGAATACATGAGCTTTTACTGCCGCAGGTTATTTCGTGACACCCTACAGTCATTCCAGATGTAAGGCTAGCCTCACATTTGCGGCACAGCATTCTGGCAGGCTGTTCCGTCAGAGAACATCCTGCTGAAGGTCCCTGCATCCGCCGTTGCCAGACACTGCCTGAATGCCCTCCGACCCCATTAACTACAATGTGGACTGGTGGAGATCCAGCCTCTATGCCAGGATTCGCATTGGTTTTTGTGCTCAGATTCTTGGCATTCTATGCCGGAACAGCCTGCCGGAAGGCTGTACCGCATATGTGAAAATATCCATAGAATATAGAATGCTAAGAATCAGCTGGTAAGGATCTGAATACATATGTAATTGCATGTAACTGAAAATTTTGTATAGCCACTGAGCTATTCAATAAAATGTAACCTGCTGTTTGTTCTTTTATTTATTTCTCTGCCCACCTCGCAGAGGTGGCAGCACATCCTCGGTTCCTCAGTCCCTGCCTCCTCAGCTGTAATAAGAAGAGAGCTGCAGCAGAAATTATATGCCCTTTGAGTTGCAGCAGAAAGGACATGCACACTGAGCTACCAGCTTGAAATAAATGTAGCAGAGCAATTGGAACAATGAATGAGGAGATCTCTGGATGTATGTGTGGTACAGGGCTGGTTGTAGCTTTGTTAGGAAGAGATCGCCATGTCTGAGGTCAAATTTTCATATTTTAAATTAATGGTGGGAAAAACCCTTTAATGGATTTCTAAAGCTAGCCATAAACATGAAGATGCCCCCCCAGTCACATGAACTTTACAATAGAGTTTGTTTTGCAATGGGCATAAACACATTGATTTTACACAAAATGGTCGTTCAGATCATTAAACTTGGCTGCTTTCATCCAAAAACAGTGCCACACCTGCCCACAGGTTATGTGTGGTATTGAAATCCACCCGATTCATGTCAAAGAAGCGGAGCTGCAATACCACACAGAACCTGTGGACAGGTGTGGCACTGTTTGAGCCAATACGTTTTGCCTTTATTTATTTTAAAAGATCCAATATTTACAGAAAATTTTGAAAAAAATCGCTATTTTCTAAATTTGCATTTCACTGATTTTAAGACATACAGCGATGTCTCATAAAATAGTCATTAATTAACATTCACCATATGTCTACTTCTTGGCATCAGTATTGAAATGTAATTCTGTTTTTTAGGACATTAGAAGTTTTAGAATTTTACAAGCAATTTTTCAAACTTTCAAGAGACCTTCCAAAACCAACTTTTGCAAGGATTGAGGCAGACTTGAAGTGACTTTGAAGGGGTTATCAGAGATAGAAAACACCCATAGGCAACCTCATTGTAGAAACTATACCCTTCAAATTATTTAATTAACTTATTTTAGAAATGTTGTTAACAGGAATTAAAGTAACATTTTTTTTTTTGCAGATTCTCCATTTTAATCAATTTTTCCTGTAACACAGCAAGAATTAACAGCACAACAAACCTCAATATTTATTACCCTTCTGCAGTTTACATAAGCAATATGTGGTCATAAACTGCTGCAGGGGCACACAGCTGCGCTCAGAAGGGAAGGAACACAATCTGTCTTTTGGAGGGCAGATTTTGCTGGAATGGTTTTTGGGCATCATATTGCATTTGAAGAGACCCTGAGGCACCCCTACAGTATAAATCCCTAAAAGTAGGTGTTTGGAAACTACACCTCTCAAGGAATTTATCAAAGGGTATAGTGATTGCTTTTACACCACAGGCTTTTCTTTGAATTTACAAACAATTGAAAGTTTACATTTTTTCCAATAAAATATTGCTTTAACCCTAGATTTTTCATTTTCACAAGGGGTAACACCCCAAATTTTGTTGCCTATTTTTTTCCAGAGTACATCAAATTTCCCTATGTGGCCATAAACTGCGTTTGGGCACACTAAAGGGTTTACCATGTGCAACTGACGTCTAGTTTGGTAATTTATACAACACTGGTTAACAAATGCAGAGGCTCTGAGGTTAAATAAAAAACAAAAAAACAAAAAAAAAACACAAAGAATTTACCAAGGGGTATAGTAAGCATTTTGACCCCACAGGTGTTTTGCAAAAAATAATTCATAGCAGACGGTGCAAAATAAAAATTGAAATTTTATGTTGTGCCCATCGTGTACTAGTACATCCAAAAAATAATCTGACTCATAAATATAACCTGACTCATAAATATGATGCAGTGCCCAGAATTTTCCGCTTATGCTGACGAATGTAGAGGCTCTTGGGTATAACAGTAAATGGAACACCCGAAAAAGTGACCCCATTATGGAAACTCCGCACCTCGGGTAATTTACATAAATTAATGTGCAGTAGACTGAGCAAAGTGCACATGGCAAGTTTTTCACAGATATTGCATTTTAGTGCCCAATATGTTGTGCCTAGCTGGTGCCATCTGAGACTCACACCATACACAGTATTAGGTGTAGAAATACCATATATTGGTAGTTGAACTGCTGTTTATGGAAAATAAAGCGATCCAGCACTCTAGCTCCTAGAAAAAATCCACAGGCTTTATTGAGGAGACAAAATGACACCATGTAGCACAACTGGGCAACATGTTTAAAGGGGTTGTCCCATCTGACGTTTATGGCATATTGATGGGACGCGCTATAAATGTCCAATAGGTGCAGGTCCTGCCCCTCAGGCCCACTTTTATCTCAAAAACAGTGCCCCACTGTGAATGTAAAGGATTCCGCTCATGCATGGCTCTCAAAAACAGCTAAGCGCTCACAGAAGAGCGTTGCATTGATTGATATGTGTTGCCCTAATTATGCTGTTCATCTCCCTTCTCTCTCTGGTCACAGTGGTGGTATGAGTGCAAAAAATATGACAAGCCGGTTACTGTGCTAAAAGCCAAAACGAGGAGGAAGTTGATGAGCCAGGACAGGAAGTAGAATACATGGAGTGATTCCCTGTAAAAAAAACAGTGCTGAAAAAGTACGTTGTCGTTTGAAACGCGTAGACTGACAAGGGCATCACTAGTTATGAATCATTCTGTACCTCTGTACCTGATATATCGCATTACCAAATAAAGGAACCTAGGACTTCGTCAATTTTGAGTGCCCGATTTCCTTCCTTTCAACAATTGATTTGGTGTCACATAGTAGCAACTGAGTACACACCAGTTAAAGAGCGCTACTGTATACCGGTCATTTGAAACACTTTACAGTTTGCTACAGTGTATACGGCACATGATCATCAATTGTAGGAAGTTTATCACCCCAACTGGGGTTGATTTTAGAGCTGTGGATGTGTATGAGCTTTTATACACCCCAGTGATATGAAGTACCTCCGGTGACACCCCAGTGGCTGTCGGGATTTTTTTTTTTTTACACATTTTTTATTCGTTAAGGGTTAATCCTTCCTGTCCTTTAGTTTCTTTTAGTTGGATATCAAATAAAGATTCAGTATTTTATTCTTCAACGTTCCTTTTTGCCAGTGATACAAAAATTATAAATTATATCTAGAAAACTATCTACCTGTTTTTAATGCATATAATATCCACATATAGGCTGTTAATATTTCATAGAAAAATATCTGATGGAGGCATCTCTTTAATTTTCACCTCAGCACCCATATCTTGCTGCTATTTGGCTTAAAGGGCTATTCCAGTTATCCTATCAGATCAGTGGAGGTCCTACTGCTGCCCCCCATGATCCTAAGAAGCTCTGTCCATTTCAGGGGGGCTCCACTGGGCAAGGTGCTCCGTTCTCTTGGGGATCCTACCGCTGACAGTTAGGCCTCTTTCACACGGGCGTCATGTTTGACGCCAGTATTGGGTGCGTTGCGGGAATATGCGCGATTTTTCAGCGCGTGTGCAAACTTTTGTAATGCGTTTTGCATGCGCGTTGGAAAAATCGCCATGTTTGGTACCCAGACCCGAAGCCGGACTTCATCGCTGAAGTCCGGTTTCGGGTTGAGTATTCTGGAGATTTTATTATTTTCCCTTAGAACATGGTTATAAGGGAAAATAATAGCATTCTCAATACAGAATGCTTTGTATAATGTTGATTACGGGGTTAAAAATAAAAAACTTAACTTACCTTAGCCACTTGATCGCGTAGTTGGCGATCTGTCTTCTCTCTTCAAGCTTTAGCTACCAGCTAAAGGACCTGTGATGACGTCACATCACATGATCCAATCACATGGTCCACACGGGGCCTTATCCCCTAAATAGTTATCCATAAGACAATGGTCGGTCAAACCTGCAATTTTCAACAAGGCTGTCTGACAATCTTTTTTTGAATCAGATAATTTTTATTGAAAAGTTTTTCTGACATTTTATCACAAAACAAACAAAAGCAATGCCTCCCCCCAACCCTCTCCCACCCCATAGCCATTATATCCCAAAGTCCAGCAGACAGTTTCCTCGGTCCACCGACGACATTTCTTGTCCTATACGTTTCTAGCATGCGTAGGAACCAATTAAATAAGCGAGAATACAGTGCTGGTGACGTAACATAGCTGTCTGACAATCTAATGTGTATGGAGAACTCCCGACTATCCTCCTACAGATGATATCAATTTTGACTTTCACTGCACTATCCTTTTGTTCTCCTGGGAGGTAAGATGTGTTTTTGTTCAAGTATCTCTTTATTGTAGAAGTTTTAGCTTTGAATATCTTTTCATATTTTACAATACTTTTACTTGCAGATTCTTTGACTTTCCTCATGCTCCAGGAACCAGAAATGTGAGCGCAGCCTGGATGAAATGCAATAGGGTTTAAGTGTTATGACTGATGTGCATTCAGGTGAGAACAGTGTACTAACAATATAGAAACTGTATGAAAACAAAAACATTAAACGGCAATAGGCAATACATGGAAGAATTCAACTATGTTTCTGTAAGGACGAAATACATGACACAGAAATAGATTGTGTTAACAAACTAGTTCTTAACTTGCTGTGTACATATTTTCATCTCTGGCTCTGGAATGATCCTGGGGGCAGAGAACAGGATTGTAGGAGAGACAGAGGTGTTACGAGCTGGTTTTGTTTGAACAAGTGAGATTTCAGAGCAATTATGTACTTAGCGCTACAGGAAGTCACGAGATAAAAATGCAGCCATTTCGTTTGCTCTATCTTTTCTGCTTTATCAATACTGCTCTAGGAGGAGATCTTCATTTGTAATTTACATGCTGAGCTGCAATTCATTTCAAAACCCTGTAGAATAGTCATATAAATAGTGGTAGAAGACAAAAGATAACCACCATCAGGTAGACAGGAAGGAGACTTCTGCATATCCACATTCCCCAGCTCATAAAAGAACCGATTAGTGTTGTTTGTACAAGATACGATAGAGGACATTTATATACCACTGGACTGTGTAGAAATGGTCAAGTCTATCGGAATGAAAATGTGCCAACTCAGGGGCAGATCGGCCATAGACCCTACAGGGAAACTTCCTAATGGGCCGCCTGAGCTGTCCTCAAGGCCGTTGGCCAGGTACATAGCAATCTGACGCTTCTAGTGTTAATTACTGTTGGGAAAATCCAGTACTTATGTACCCGTTCGGTAGCCGCAGGGGTCCTCAAATAGCTTGGGATAACATGGGACCACTTTTATTTTTTCTAGAAGCACTTTAAATTTAAGTTCGCCCCTGCCCATACTCCTACAATAGCCATTGTGCTATACAATACACCATATAATACGCCCACTTGGATCGGCTGACAACTGTCTCTCCTGACTCCCCAATATACTGTACATACATGCTGTGCCAAGCTTTTATGTGTTTTCAGTGAGGAGTAAGATACTACCTGACACCTCTGGTGTCAGCTTATCAGCCAAGAGAAAATTGCGAGCTTCCAATACACATTAGATATAGATAAATGGTGGTCTTGGACTATAATAGTTGACTGTGTATTGGGGCCTTAAAGGGGTGTGGCAGTGGAGCTGCCAGAGGGCCATATGAGAACAAGAAACTTGAGGAAATAGTGTTTTTTTTTCCTCTGTGTGGATCAGCCAGGCTGTTAATGAGAGGTAATTAGCAGCCAGCTGAGGAGCTCGGGTAAAGGTGGGCCGGGCTCCTCAATCAGGCCTGCGCCAAGGCCTATGGGAGCCAGGACCCTGTAATCCTTTGTAGGGTAAGCACTGTGTGTTTTGGGGAGCTGTGTGGTAGACCCAGATCCCGATGGAGAGGGAGAACTACTGCGTAGTAAGTGGCCAGACGGCCTAGGATTTGTGTTTATGATTTATTTTTGGACTGCTGTAAAAGTGACAATAAAGCTGGTCGTGGCCAGTTTGCACCCAAATCTGCAGTGTTGGAGTGGCTCCTTGAGGTGTGCCAACCGTCTTAGCTGAGAACCTGGCAATCCTGGAGAGCTAAGTGACCCCAAGTTATATAGGGAAGTACCAGGTGTGGGGAATCAAGGGTGATGAGCAAGGCTTGGCAAGACTGAGGTTAAATAATAGGCTTCAGGGAGGAATGTCCTGAAAGGATGGTAGCCTACTAAGCAGGGCTACCACCTGGGATGTGGCTGGTCACGGGTTTGAATCCCGACAGCCCAATTTATGCCTCAGCGGCCCCCATTATGCCTCTCTGCCCAATATATGCCTCAGCCCCCCCATTATACCTCAGCCCAATTTATGCCTCAGCCCCCCATTATGCCTCTCAGCCCAATTTATGCCTCAGCCCCCCCATATTATGCCTCTCAGCCCATATTATGCCTCTCAGCCCCCCCCATTATCCCTTTCAGCCCAAAATATGTATCAGCCCCCCCATTATGCCTCTCAGCCCAATTTATGCCTCTCAGCCCAATTTATGCCTCAGCCCCCACATTATGCCTCTCAGCTCAATTTATGCCTCAGCCCCCCATATTATGCCTCTCAGCCCAAATTATGCCTCTCAGCCCCCCCACATTATTCCTCTCAGCCCAATATATGCCTCAGCCCCCCCACATTATGCCTCAGCCCCCCCATTATGCCTCTCAGCCCAATTTATGCCTCAGCCCTCCCATTATGCCTCTCAGCCCAATTTATGCCTCAGCCCCCCCATATTATGCCTCTCAGCCCATATTATGCCTCAGCCCCCCTCCCATTATGCCTCTCAGCCCAATTTATGCCTCAGCCCCCCCCCCCCATTATGCCTCTCAGCCCATATTATGCCTCTCAGCCCCCAGCAGCCTGGCCATTATGCCCTGATTGCCCCCAGCAGCCTCAGATAAAATAAATAAAACACTTACCTCTCCAGCTCCTGGACGCTGCTCCTCACCGGTACCTCCCGAGATCTTCTTTCTCCTGCTGTCCGCTGGCGCGCACAGAGTGACGTCACAGAGTGACTCACGCTGTGCGCAGCCCTGCACAGCAAACAGCCGAGAACCAGGAAGCGGTGAGTACAGATCCTTCACCGCTTCCTGGTCCTCCGATACTAATCAGCGCTTCCAAAATGGTGCTTGGGGCCACTTACTTTTAATGTGAGGTACATGAGAGGTACTAATGTAATAGCACCATGTACCTCAGATTAATAATAGGTGACCCCATCTTCTCAAATTATAGCTACTGGCAACATTGCGGTTAATGAGTCACATTAACCCCAAATGTTGGATCCAGAGCTATGCGAACCCCTAGACTAATGACATCTCCAAGAGCAAAACCAACAATCAGCTGTTTCCTGCAGCCTATAGTTCTGGAACTAGCACTGTGAATGGAACACGAAGCAGAGAGCTCTGTTCAAAGCGTAGTGTCCCTGCTGGGTTACTGCAGCTCAGTTCCTATTTACTTCAGTGCTGTGCTTCCTGTTGCATTCACAGTGATAGTTCTAGCTCCAGAGGCTGCAAGGAACAGCTGATCGGTGGGGGTGCGGGGTATCAGACCCTCACCGATTGGATATTAATGACTTATGAGGTTAGGTTGTCAATATTGTAACCCTTTTAAAGGGGTTTTTCCATGTGGGACATTTATGGCATATTGCTGGGATATGCCGTATATATCTGATTGATGTGGGACCTATGTGCTCCAATTTCCAGAGCAGGACCCATAAGTTGAGAGACAGCAAGCTGTGCATGTGCGGCCATCCTCCATCCACCACCATGGCAGTTCTGAACATAGCCAAGCACTGGCTCGATATTTTGTGAAGTCCCATAATGGAGAGGATGCTGCACATGCGTGGTATGCTCTCTGTTTACTTTATGGACCCAGTTCTGGAGATAAGAGAGGTTCCAAAACATAGGACCCACACCTTTCATGGCATATCCTCAGGGGCAGATTAGCCATAGACTGGCCATAGACCTTACAGGGAAATTTCCTGGTGGGCCAATGCCCAGGGGGCCGCCTGAGCCCTCCTCACGGCCCGCCAGTGGAAGTTTTTGGGGATGTATTTTGTTATGGGCTGGGGTATTTGGCTCTGTTGGGGTGGTATAATGTGAAAAATATGGTATTGCTGGTCCTGCCTTCCATCAATTTGAACCTGACTACAAAATGGGACCACTTTTTGTATTTTTTCCAGGGCCACTTTAAGTTCCCAGTCTAACCCTGCATATCCTAGTGATATGCTATAAATGTTTTAGATGGGGAAACCCCTTTATAGCTCTAGTTCATACTAGCACTAAAGCGTCATGCAATAGTTTACCCATAACTGACACCCTCCATAGAAGAGTAGGTCTAACCAAACCTGCTAGCTTGCACAATTTTAAAGGGAACCTGCCATCAGGATTTGGGATAATGCAGATAAAGAAGGCTGATTGTTGTATTACAGCGCATGTATAGGGCTGAAGCTACTCTATCTAAGAGGCATGCTGGCCGATTCCCCTCCAAGCTCGATTGGCATCCTGCAGGCCGGGTATGTCATAACAAGCCACCATGCACAGCTGGAACCCACACCTATATTGAGATCAGGGCCCCGTCTCACAGCTACTGTCAGTGGAGAAGAGTGACCCACAACTATTGGATGTTTATGTCATATATCAATGTGTCAAAAATATCCAGATGTGAAAACCCATTTACTCTAACTTATAAGTGACCGACTGCTGGGATCTGACAGGTTCCCTTTAACTGGTGAAAGTATAATTAGAACAGAAGACATGGAGGATGTTTGGCATGACCTTTATAGAGATCAATAGGTCAAATGACTTTCCTACGCTCTCTGCTAACACATTTTTATTAAGTTATCATCATTGATATTTTTTGTAATTAGTTGGATATTTTAAAAAATGTCACCGTCCTCTATTTTCATAAATGGGTATGTATGGTTGGTACTGCTGCCCTATCTGTTATGACAGAGGTTACAAAAAATTGTAATTGTAATAGTTGGCACAGGAATTCACAGTCTGGAACATCCCCCTCCTTCCAGTGTCTCAGGATTCTCATGGAGGGCAGCACTAGGATTACCACTGGAAGCATTTACCCATTGGACATAGGTCATGCAGTGCTTTACAGACATTAGCATTAAGCTATCCCCAATGGGGCTCACAATCTAAGTTTACTATCAGTATGTTTTTGGAGTGTGGGAGAAAACCCACGCAAACAAGGGTAGAACCAGTGGCGTACCTACCATAGCAGCAGACTATGCAACTTCCATGGGGCTCAGGACAAGAGGGGCCCAGTCTTAGTTGGTATTATCTCCTTTTCTATTGGAGGTGAAAACGTAGTCAGGACTGCAAACTTTTAGCAAATGAAGCAGTGGGAAAATGGCCCAAGGGTCATTGAAAAGGGTTTAGGTAGAAACCCTTCTGTCCTGTGTGGGGGGCCTGGTTTGATCCTTGCTATGGGGCCCTTACTTCTCTATATTCGACACTGGGAAGAACATACAAACTCCATGCAGATGTTGTCCTTAGTCGGATTCGAACCTAGGACCCCAGTGCTAACCACTGAGCTAGTGGTGTACATAGAGAAGTAAAGGCCCCATAGCAAGGATCAAACCAGGCCCCCCACACAGGACAGAAGAATGACCCTTTAGTGACCCTTGGGCCTTTTTTTGCACTGCTTCATTGGCTAAAAGTTGTTACTTTAGAGGATAGAGTCCTGACCAAGTTTTCACCCCTAGTAGAAGAGGATCCCAACTGGGCCCCCTCTTGCGCCCTGCAGTCACATGGTCTACCACAATGGTAGTGCACTAAGCCACCACGCTGCCCTAGTGTATGTTATTCAATTTAATTCTAAATATTCTAGATATTCTAGAAGGTATTCTATTCTAGAATTTCAGAATCTTAAATCTGAACATTGATTTCTTGGGTAATTTTGGCAATTGTTTGTCTTCACATTTTGAGGAAAAGCAAGGTTAACCAGTGAAGCAAATGACAGGAATTAGTTCTAGACATAAATCGTGTGCGAAGAGTTCAGTGACTTACGGCAACCAGTAAAGTTTGTCAAGTTGATAACTTTGTCATTTGTAAAGTTCCTGATAATGTGTTCATATTGAGTTTATCCTCTAATTGTGTCT
Source organism: Bufotes viridis (assembly GCA_033119425.1). NCBI lineage: Eukaryota > Metazoa > Chordata > Amphibia > Anura > Bufonidae > Bufotes > Bufotes viridis. The sequence continues at coordinate 117,724,782 of CM065595.1, read as the reverse complement.
TTGGGGCCTTTGGGGTCCCATGAGATGTGTCCTCTTTAACGTAATGATTCGGCTCCTGCAGCTCGCTGAGATGAAAAAGATGGAAATGAGAAGACTCCCCTCCCTCTACCTCTTTCTTGCAGCATAATCAGGCTAAAAAATAGAGTGTGGGCTAGAGGTTGCGCTACTCTCATTTGGGAAGTAATGACTATTAGTTTTAGTATCGTCCATTTGGTTTACAGTTTATGATGGGATCTCCTTATGGCTCTAGCTGAACAAATCCTATTCGAGCAATAATAAAAAAAATATCTATCACTGATACTGTAACATCTATGGTACCCTTGACAAATGATCAGACCTGGGGTCCTGTTTTAAAAGATGACCTCCATTAGCATTATGTCAAAGGAATAATAAGCGTCCTAACTTCTTCGTGCTTTCTGCTTTAATTAAATGCTAGATTTATGTTGAATTTACAGTAAGTAAAGGAATATATGAAACACTTCTTTCAGAAATATTTAAGAAGTGTACTCCTTTAGGAATCTCTAGTGGCATAGCTATACACCAGCCATAGCATTAAAACCACAGATAGGTGACGTGAATAACATCGATTATTTCATTACAATGACATCTGTCAAGGGGTGGAATATATTAGGCAGCAGCTGGTATGTAGGAATCAAGGAAAATGGGCAAGTTTATGAATCTTAGAGAATATTAAAAGGGTCAAATTGTGATGGCTAGATGACTGGGTCAAATCATTTCCAAGTGCCAGAACACACAACGCATCACAGCTTTTTTCGTGTAGGGTGATGCCCATACTGAACCATGTCCACCGTTATTGTGAGCCAAAACCAGTAGTAAAGCCTAGATATAAGGTGTAATGGACAGATCTGCACCTGTTCTGTGCTTTTGACCTGGACCTGGTTTTGGCTCCCTATCACTGATGGAAATAACTGACCAAATAACGGAAGTTTAAACTTGGCCTGAGCCTGTGGGTGAGGTGACATCACTCTTTTGTGAAGTCTTTTTTTTACACTGGTCAACAATTGGGAATGAATGATCATGAAAACATATGTTTGGCCAGTCATATCCCCATCTAAACACCCCAGCAATCAGCTAACAAGTGAGCAAATGTTCATTAGGGCTGGATAGGACCTGCAGAGGGTCAGCCAGATCATCTCTAACAAGCCTTCTTAGAAACGCTCATTAGTGATGATCTGCCTGTGTAAAAGTGGTGCCGATTACCCGATGAACGTTCGTTCGGTCATTGGGTAATCACATTTTTTATGCAGGCTAAAAATTTATTGTTTGCTGGCAGCAGATCGTGCTGTTTAATTTCTGTATGGGGACGACCGATGGTATTAGTAATGGCTCCTCCCCATAATGTAATAGCTGCAGCCTCCTTCACTGAAGAGCAGGCGATTGTTGGGAAGGAACGCTTTCTTTACGCCAATCACATTGCTCATCTGCAAGTGTAATACAGCACTTAGTCGGCTGATCAGATCTTTTATAGAGTTGCAAAAACTATATTTGTTGGCAACATATCTTCAGATGTAAATGCTAATTGACCATGTAATTAGACTCACAGTTCACCTCTTCTCTGCTTTTGTTTCCTTTGTCCATCTTTTGCATCTGGCCCAGGGTAGCATGAAGGCGTCTTCCAACTGCAGTCTGCAACCCAAACTCTGGGCATAAGGAGGCATGGACTCCACTGAAGCTAGGCAAAAGGCCTGGTGCCTTGGCCTAGCAATATCACTGCATATTATTATGGTTAGTTCCTGAATATTAGATTCTGAAGTATGCCCTAAAAGTAGGGTTGCCACCTTTTCTTCAAGCCAAACCCGAACAGGTGGGAGGGGCGGCCTCATTTGAGGCCCCACCTATGTCCTGCCTCCCGCCACGCCCATGCCCCGCCTCCAGCAACACCCATATCCTGCCTCGATGTCGCACCGCGATGGATACGCCCCTGATCCCATCAATACAGAAATGCAGCCCCACTTACCTCTTACATCCAGTGACGTCTCCTGTGATGTAGATGTTCTCTGTCCTCGTCTTCTCCTTTCAGACCTTCAGACCAGACCAACATTTTGTCGCCATTTTCTGTCTCTGCAGTTTGACAACAACAACAAAAAATAAATCTTAGTTTACTACTTTTTCATCATCCTCTCATCTTCTGGACAAATCATTCTACTACCCCCAATACTGTGCCCGCTGTGCTCCACAATACTACACTGCAGAAACAGATAATACCCCTGGTAATACTAGTACCACACAGAGCCCCCCATATAAAATACCCCTTCTCTGTGGCCTTAGTAGATACCCCCATAGTGCCCCCCAATAGTGTGCCAGTACAAGGTGCCTCTTTCCTCCCCTTCCCCAACATGTGCCAGAATAAGTGCCTTTGCCCCTTCATATGTTCCAGAAAATGCCTCTGCCCCCTTCATATGCCTCTGCCCCCTTCATATGTGCCAGAAAATTCCTCTGCCCCCTTCATATGCCTCTGCTGCCTCCTTTTTATGCCGCTGCCCCCTTTATATGCCTCTGCTGCCCCCTTTATATGCCTCTACTGCCCCTTCATATGCCTCTCTCTGCTGCCCCCTTTATATGCCTCTGCTGCCCCCTTTATATGCCTCTGCTGCCCCTTCATCATATGCCTCTGCCCCCTTCTCCCATATGTGCCACTGCTGCCAATTCTTAAAAAAAAAAAAAAACACAAAAAACAGACACTTATACTTACCTCCAGCAATGTGATGCAGGCCTCTTCCCGGCCTGTGTCTCATGCTGTACGGCTCAGGCGGCGCGATGACGTCATCGTGCCTCCTGCACCGGCCACTGATAGGCTGCGGGCCTTGTGCCGGCAGCCTATCAGAGGAACAGGGGAGGGAAACGCCTCTCCCTCCCCCGCCGCAGCACAGAAATCTGTATCGCTGTCCTGAGGACGGCGATACAGATAACTATGGAGATGAACGCAATGGTAGCGCTCATCTCCTGCTGTGCCCTGCCGCTGCCCGCTCTGATCCTGTGCCTGGGTCTGTGAAAGGCTCATTCCCGGGCACAGGATTGAAATCCCGGACTGTCCGGGTGAATCCCGGACGGGTGGCAACCCTACCTGAAAGGAACACTTTGGGAAAAACTAATATACTGTGTAGGGCCTGATGTGTGAAGCAAAACATACAAAGAACATCATCTAAGCACTGATACAGTATGTTAATAATTCTTTTTATTACTCATGAATCTTTCAGACCCCTAAAATATCAGAGCACAGACAAGACCCCTAAATTATCGAACTCTTGAGGGGTAATTTATTAAGGTGTTTAAACTGCCGGTCTTAATAACCCTTATATCTGTCAGTGGATCTGCCGAAGTTATGAAGAGGCGTCAGACTCTAAATAACTTCGGCGCATCCAGCACCAATCTAAATGTAAGACAGCTTCTTTGCTGGCTTACATTTAGACCATTTTCTATGCCTAAAACAGCCTGGAGTGGTGTTACTATTCTTTCACTTCACTTCTGTGTTTTATTGCTAACACTGATGTCATCTGTGTATTTATTTCCAGGTCCTTCACAAGTGTGCATTGATATTACTGTTATGCAACTGTTTTCTTCATGTAATTTGCCTGGTTTACCAGCAGGTGTCAGTGTATATCGCAGAGCTATCCTTAGACAGAATGGAACTCTCTATTCCATTCTCACCCCTTTTGGGCAGAAGTGGTCCACTACTGCTTCCTACCAGAAGGAAGAGTTCTAGTTAATTCCAGTTTAGACTTCATATCAGAGTTGAGCAGACCTCAAAGAAGTAGCAGCCAGAGGAAATTGTTCTTTGGTTGGAGCAGGAGCCACAAAAGGGAAGTAGCTTGTAGAGCACCAGGACTCTATACTAATTTACTTTACTGAGTGTCAGGAGGGGGATAACATCCCAAGGCACCCCAATCCAAGGATACCAGAACTGACCAAAAGTTTAGTAACCAGACCCAAGCAGAGTTTAGCACAGCAGTGAGAAAGAAAACAGAGTTATTAAGCCAGCCTGTTAGCCCAGCAGAGAAAGAGAGAAAGCAGAGTTATCAAGTTTGCCTGCCAGTTTATGCAAAAGCCTGCTGGAACCAAGAGAGAGCCTGAATATTGTCTGGAATCAAGTTACCCAAGTAAAGCTGCTGTTAAAGTTTACCAAGGTCCGGACTCAAGTTATTTTTCATCCCCTAACTCAACTATTTTCCTTTATTTGCTTTGGAGCCTAAGCCTGGGGTCCCGGTGTATCCAGGTAGGAGCACCGTAACACATATAGGTCGCACTACGCCACTCAGCATTCCACTAAACCTGGGACACGATACCACACCCACTTTTGTAGACCTGGTGTGAGCAGTGAAAAGTAGAAATCTGCACCTGAAAAATGCCTAATATTGCTGTATTTCAGGATAATCAATGACCCCCTTGATTCTAAAATTATTAGACCTCAGAACAGACCTCTATATTATTAGACCAGACCCTTAAATTATCAGATCTCAGACCAGACAAAAAAAATTCAGACCCCAGACTAGACTCCAATATACTTATCAGTCTCACTCTCAGAAGGTCTAAAGCCTGTATCAGACTGGCCAACTGTAAGCCAGGTTATTAATGATCTAAGGGCTCATGCACATGACCGTGTGCTGGCGTGCCCATGCTGCAGACCACAAATTGAGGTCCACAATGCACGGCACCGACCATGGGGCAGCCGAATACAGATCACTGACCCATCCGACGGTCTGCACCACAAGAAAGTAGTGCATGCACTGCTTTTTTGCGGTGCGGAGGCATGGACAGAAAACCCCCGTTCCTATCCGTGCCTCCACTCCGCACCTCATCTCCTGGATTGCGGACCCATTCAAGTGAATGGTTCAACATCCGTGATGCAAGGTACACAAGGCCGGTGCCTATTTATTGCGGACCTGCTGTGTGCAGGCCGCAATATGGCCATGGCCGGGCAACGGCTGTGTTCATGAGCCCTAATACTGCTGCCGATTACCCGCTCATCGGGCAATCGGAAATCTTTTAGCAGGCTTACAAATGATCGTTTGCCGGCAGCAGATTGTGCTGCCTAACCACGATCTGCTGCTGGCAAACAACTAAACAGCATAGGGACGAGCGATGGCACAGCAATCGCTTTTCCCCATGCTGTGGAGGAGATCCCTGCATGTAATAGCAGGGGTCTCCTTCGCTGATGAGCAGCTGAAGGTATGCTGGTCTAATACAGCCCTAAAGGTGACATACACATTAGTTTAAAGTTGATCAAAACGAACGAATAATCTTTTTAGTTGATCAACGATGACTGTTATCATCAGACAAAAGATTTTTCGTTTTAAAGAGAGATCGTTCACAAACAATTTTTTTTTTCAAAAATGTTCCCAGAAAGATCTTTCATCTATCGCCTGCTTTTTTTGAAAGTGTATGGGCAATATGGACTAAAATGTGTATGGCCGTGTCTGTGAAAGGAAAGATCACCAGATGATGTTGTTGTTTGTTCAACTGGTGTTTAACCATTTTATATCTAATGTGTATGGTCACAGTCCTCTTGACTTCCAGGCAGCACCTTACCGAAACTCCTGATAATGGCCATACTCAATCTCTTGACACTGCTCAAATTCAGGACCTTGTGTGCTTGGCCAAAGCCACGGTTAGGAACTTCCTTACGCAGCTGGACATAAAGTCCTGACACTGACTAGCATCAGAACATTGTGTGCTGGTCCAGGAGTCCTCGGTCGAAGGTCCCCCTGAGACTGTCCCCTAGCAGTCAATGGCCTTGATGGTGGTGGTTATGGATAAACTGAAACATAGGAAAGGCTGTAATTAAATTATTTCCAGTCCAATACTCCCACGTGAACATCATTGACAGAATGTAATGAATTACTGTCTGCTGCTTATGTGGGTGTATTGGTGTGAAAATATTGTTACAGTAAACAGCATTAGAAGATTTTTATGCTGCATGTTCAGAATCCAGTCAAAGCGCTGTGGGCAATCTATGGGTAATAACAGAGCTTGCCACAACATGCCTGCCAAGAAGAGAGTTACTGAATGGCAGATAATAATCATTATATAGAACCTGCTGCATGTGTCACAGTGTAGCGGCTGCACTGGCATCTATAACGCAAGGAGGACACATCCAAGGGTCTTTTTTGCATGGGCAATTTGTGCCCATTCACAGGATGGTATTTTTCTTTCCACATCTGCTCCGAATTTTGTGTATCAGATGTGGATCCGTTCATTTCAATAGGGCTGCAAAAGATGTGGACAGCACACGTCCATTCTGCGGCCCTGCAAAAAAGATAGAGCATGTCCTATTCTTGTCCGTTTTGCAGGGAATAATAGACATTCCTATCATAGAGCAGGACAGTCCGATCCACAAAATGTGTATGCACGCGACCGGTATCCGTGTTTTGCGGATGCACAATTCGAGGTCCACAAAAACGAATACGGTCGTGTGAATGAACCCTTATGCCCATAACGAGCACCGATAGACGATATAGCCAGTTGATTGGTGCCTGTGTAAGGACCTTTTAGGGTTTATACCTGGCAACTACCACATGCTGTAAAAGGCTGCCTACCTGGGATAGCCAATGCACACATGATCTTGAAGCTAAGACCTTGGCATTACGAGCAAAATCGTGTCAACATAGACTACCGCGAATGAGCTGAACTTCATCCGCATGTGGCAGCTGGCAGATAATTGCCTGAATGAATGGGAACAGGAACAATTGTTCATACTTAGGATGGCTCATGCAGCCATCTATTTACATTGTTGTCATGATTTTCGGGAGTTCAATATTGATGGCCTACAATATCAGCTGTTTCAGGCAGCCATTTTATTTTAAGGGCATTGGATTTCTCCTATAAGGTACAAACACACAATAAATGAGAAGTCCTACTCATTATGTGGTCAGCTAAAAGTTCTCTGGTTTCTCAATTTGCAACGACTGCAAGAGTGATTTGTGGGTTTAGATTTTCCCTAAACAGTTGTTTATAAAATCAGTATGTCGGGATTCGAACATGACCAGCCATGTCCCAGGCGGTAGCTCTAGCCACTAGACTACCAGCCCTTCTGGACTTTTCTTTCTGCTGAACTCTTTGATCTACCTTGTTCCAGCCTTGCCTTGTTAATCTCTGTGATTCCTTGCACCTGCTACTTCCTCTTTATAAGCCCAGCCTCTTGCACCTGACCCCCGCTGGTTATTGTGCCTTCAAGCCTGTAGCAAGCTTCCTCTCTGCTCCTCCACCACTACTGCTGATTTACCATCGTTGCCAACCCGGACCGTTTGGCCTCGCTGATTCGCCGCCTGCATTGACACACTGCTTACCACCGACCACTCCTCCGTCTACTCCTGCTGTTACCTCGCTGCCATCTCTGCTGCTGACCCGGACTGATCGACCACGCCTGCCTCCTGTTTCTGTGGGCCTTTGCCACTGGATTCCATACTTCCAGCTCGGGTGTCCCCTGACTCAGGTGAGCCTCGTTTGACACTACCAGCCATAACACAGTATCAATATCAATCAATATCAGATCAGTGGGGGTCCGACTCCCAGCAATCCCGCCAATCAGCTGTTTGAAGAGGCCATGGTGGTCTGGTGAGTGCTGCAGCCTCCTCAAAGCATATCAAGCACAGCGACGAACATTGTAAAGTAGCTGTGCTTGGTATTGCAGCCCAAGCCCATTCATTTGAATGGGACCGAGCTGCACATAGGACATATGACCTACGAACGTGACGTCACTGGCCTAAAAAAAGACCACAGCTCTGCGGTCTCTTCAAACAGCTGATCATGTGTGAGATGGGGAAACTGCTCTCATTATCCGAACAATGTTTGTATAGATTAAATTAATTGATCTGGACTGACTTTCTGCGTTTGGCCACAAGATGCCACTGTTTCCTAAACACAGCTAACCTGCTGCATATTTTCCATATTCATGAGAGGTGGGGTTTCAGAGCCTGGAGAAGAAAAAGAAGCAGCTATCTTAGAGGAAGCTGAGACTGAGGAACTGTGTGAGCAGAAGATACGACAGCATCCAGGTGTGGGAGCATAACTCAGTGAACAGACCTGCAGCTAAGTGCAGCTGATTGTGTCTAAGACCACTATCCCGAGGAACAAATATCTCTTCCAGGAACGCTGATGAGAGCTGAGGAGCGAAGTAACATGCACTGCGGGATCGCATGCTTGTTGGAGAGGCATTTGTTCGGTTCAGAGTCACCAGCGAATGCAGAGCAGACCTGGGTCGGTAAGATTGTGGCGCCTAGAGACTGAGACCAGGCCTGTACTTAGTTAGGCTATTTTTAAACTAGTGGCAGCCTTCTCTGGCATGCCGCCGGAGGTCCATTCCGGCCCGATTGACTATAATGATGGGGGGGGGGGCGGAGTTCCGGCAGCAGCACGGCAAACATGCCGAGAGGCCGCCGGAATAAAACTAGGACGTACAGAACTATGACATGTACAAAACTTCTCCAGCAGGAACAGCCTGCAGGAGAAGGCTGCCGCTAGTGTGAAACTAGCCTTAGTTAGGGTCTCTGTTTGTGTCAGGCCACAAGTGTTGCTACTGTTCATTGCAAGGACTCCATAACTTAACGTGACATTTCACATTGGAGAGCTGATAAACTTCCCACAAACTCAAGCCAGACTGGCGTTTTGCTCAGGAGGAATACTCAGGCACGTGCTACAAGACCAGTTATGGGAGGGGGAATACTGTAGAGAACTTTAAGATTGTAAGCTGTTGTGCTGCACCGCAGGCTAACCCGCACCACACACCCAAACAATTGTTCTTGTTTTTTTAGGGTAATAACAGGTAAGGTGTGGCTGTTTAGTTGTGCCCGCCAGTAGGTAAATTATCGCACTTATCTCCTGAATCTATCGGAGAGCGCCGTGCTGTGCAGCACAAGGGTGTCAGCCTACAGTCTGGGTGTATATAAAGTTATTGAATGTTCCCAGCATTTGTGGTTGTGTTCATTGCCACGTTTAAGTAAAATTCTGTTTTGGCAAAAGCTGGTGTTGGGGTTGCTTTCCTCGTTTGTGACTTCACTGTATCCTGAGGAGTCCACCACGGTACACTGCTTATACATGGGGGGTTGCTGGAGTCGGACCCCTTATGCATACATGTGAGATTAAGAAACAGCTCCCATTGTTTGAACACTGTTTGTGTGTGGATTAAATTAAATGTTCTGGACTGATGTTCTGCTGTTTAGCCACAAGATGCTGCTGTTTTCTAGGTACAGCTACTGACTGCATATATATTTCCATACTCATAGGTGTGGTTTTTTCAGAGCATGGAAAACAAGTAACCATCTTAGAATCGAGCTAAGCGCTGAGGAACTGTGTGTGAGCAGACTAACTGATGGATCCAAAGTGAGAAGACCCCTCAGTGACACAGCTGAGTGAAGCTGATCATTGTTCAAGACACAGATCCTGTCCTGGGAAAGGAGGGTTGTTTCCAGGAAGGCTGTCAAGAGCTAAAGAAAAAAGCTGCATATTCTGCAGGACCTCACGTTTGCTGAAGAGACTGGTTGTTCGGTTCAGAGTCACCAGTGAATAAAGAGCGGACCCGGGTTGGTACAATTGTGCACGCAACTTACTGCAGTATTGCCGCCCAGAGTTTTAGCAGGCCAGCACGTACTAAGCACCCAATCAATTGTTCATGTTAGTTTCAGGGTAATAATAGATACGGCAAGGCAGTTTTAGTTGTGCCCGCCAGTAGGTAAATTACTGCAAAACTTCCACTGGCACCCATCAGGGGGCGCCGTGCTGTGCAACACAGCGGTCTCAGCCTTTGGGCTGGGTGTATGTAAATCTATTTTATGTTCTCAGCTTTTGTGGTTGTGTTTATTATCACGTGTTAGTTAAATTCGATTTTTGAAAAAGCTGGTGTCAGAGTTGCTTTCCTCGTTCGTGACTTCACTGTGGAGCCCACCATGGGCGTAGCTATAGGGGGTGCAGAGGTAGCAGTCGCTACCAGGCCCAGGAGCCTGAGGGGGCCCAAAGACCCTTGTGCCACATAAGAAGACACACAAAGCACTGAGGGAAGGGGGCCCAAGCTGAACTCTTGCACCAGGGCCCATGAGCCACTAGCTACGCTCCTGGAGCCCACCCTGGTACACAGCTTACATACATACCTCCCAACTGTCCCGGATCCGGCGGGACAGTCCCACATTGCAGTGGCTGTCCCGCTGCCCGATATGGGGGAGGTATGTCCCGCTCTCTGGCAGCTGTCCCTGCTTCCATAGGAAGCAGAGACAGCTGCCTATAATTATGAAGTAAGAGCCGTCCGTCGGCTCCCTGCTTCATTATTCCTGCCCCCTGTCCGCGCTCTGCACTGCAGGTCTGGAAAGGGGTGGGGCCAGCTGGGAGCTCTGTGTGTGGACTGGTGTTGGTGTTGCTTCTGAAGAACGAGGTAAGTATGTGGAGTTTATATTATATTTTTTTTAACTGCCTGTGAAGGGGTCACAGCACTGGGCATATCACTGTGAGGGGTACAGCACTGGGCATATCACTGTGATGGGGCACAGCACTGGGCATATCACTGTGAGGGGTACAGCACTGGGCATATCACTGTGATGGGGCACAGCACTGGGCATATCAGTGTGAAGGGGCACAGCACTGGGCATATCAGTGTGAGGGGGCACAGCACGGCATATCACTTTTAAGGGGCACATATCTGCTATAACTATTGTGAGGGGCACATATCTGGGTATAAATAATGTCAGGGGCACATATCTGGACATAATCTGTGAAGGGGGCACAATGTGGGCACAAATACTGTACAGTGGCATAAAGGGGGAATAATTACTATATAGGGGCATTTAGGGGATTAGGTGTATAGTTATGTTTTGGGGCGATTTAGAGGCATGGCCTAGGGAGGAAAAAATTTGCCTTTGTGCACCACACATGGGGTCCCTTTTTTCAAAAGGTGGGAGGTATGCAGATATGATACTGATGACCTATCCTGAGGACCCCCTTTAAGACTCAGCATGTCGCATATTAGCTTTATAGATGCTCCTTTCACCATGCGGACCAATATTCTATCAAGCTGCAATGTGTGGCTCTCCAGTTGCTGTGATTTGAGCTAATGTGAGTGATGATAATTTGTGTGCAGCGCTGTAGAAGATACTCTTGCTTTATATTGGTAATAGAGAAATAAATGAATAGACTCGTACGTATAAGAACACTGTTCTAATCTGACAACTGAAGTTGTTGCATCTACATAAGAGAGGGCCACATTATAGTACTTGAGGGGGTTGCAATACAATTGAAACGTGTATATTACACCCGTACATCGCATTTAGCGGTGGCTTAGATTAATATAAATTGTTGTCATTTTGCATCTACATAGTGACATGGATGATTGTCGTTACATAGCAGCATCGTTCTGAGGTAGCCAAAGCATTGCATCACGACTGTCTGTGAACAAGTGAGATGCAATGTGGCTGCAACATAATGGGACCCTGCAGCCCTGCTTCGTGGCCTACAGTTTCTTCTGCAGCAAAAACTCATTGTCCAATTGTTGCCACCAAGTAATGCATCACTATAGCCATAGCCCAAATGCTACTAGGCAGACCTACTTAGCTTTAACAGACAATATGGAAGAGATATGATGTACAATCTGGAAAGATATCATTGACCACAGGGGAGGAAATAGACATCTCCTGTGCAAGAACTTTATGTGGCCCCATGTTCTCCAGTAGTTAATCATAGAAGACTCTCTTATGTCTCTCTGTCGGCCCACTAGTAATTGTGAACCATGAAATTCATTAGTTCAGACTCTTACAAGCAATTTACTTAACAGGTGTCACGGACGTTCCCGCAACAGGTGGCAGAAGATCGGTGAGACTGGCAACACGTGGTTTAATCTGACACGTTTTCCGTTTGGATCAAAGGACGTCTGTGTTGTTTCTGGTGCTTACGGCACCTTCTTTCCCTAGGTGTGGCCATTATGGTCATTTAACCTTCTCTATTTATTGTTGTTTCTCCCACTATGCTATGCGGTTTAAAGCTTCAGTTTGAGTTGTGGATAGCTGGTGTGTGGATCTCGGCTATGTTCCTGGTGCTGCCATAGCCACTTGAAGTTAAGTGTTTTCTTTCCCTTTTGTATTTTGTTTGGGTTATTTTGTGTGTTGCATTTCCCTGTCATTTGTATTAAGGCCTAAGGGAGACTCCTGTTCATCCTTCCTTTTGGAGGAACAGGTTGTCTCAGTCCTGACATTAGTACCAGCGTCCTATAGGGTGAGTTAAGACATTAGGACTTTCCCTCCTATGTTTGGTGTGGTGTTTCCCTCCCACACCTGAACGTGACAACAGGTGACAGTGGGCCCCTACCTATTGGGCCCCTGTATAAAGCCTAATGTAAATGGCATGTGATTTCACAATAATGGCATAATGTGTACAGTAAAGTTACAGCACAGGGATAATGCACAGGGTGACGTCACAATAATGGGATAATGTACACAGTAAAGTTACAGCACAGGGATAATGCACAGGGTGACATCACAATAATGGGATAATTTTCACAGTAAAGTTACAGCACAGGAATAATGCACACAGTGATGTCACAATAATGGGATAATGTGCACAGTAAACTTACAGCACAGGGATAATGCACACAGTGACGTCATAATGATGGAATAATGTGCACAGTAAAGTTACAGCGCAGGGATAATGCACAAAGTGACGTCATAATGATGGAATAATGTGCACAGTAAAGTTACAGCACAGAAATAATGCACAGGGTGACATCACAATAATGAGATAATGTGCACAGTAAAGTTACAGCACAGGGATAATGCACACAGTGACGTCATAATGATGGAATAATATGCACAGTAAAGTTACAGCAGAGGAATAATGCACAAAGTGACGTCATAATGATGGAATAATGTGCACAGTAAAGTTACAGCACAGAAATAATGCACAGAGTGACATCACAATAATGAGATAATGTGCACAGTAAAGTTACAGCACAGGGATAATGCACACAGTGACGTCATAATGATGGAATAATGTGCACAGTAAAGTTACAGCAGAGGAATAATGCACAGGGTGATGTCACAATAATGGGATAATGTGCACAGTAAAGTTACAGCACAGGGATAATGCACACAGTGACGTCATAATGATGGAATAATGTGCACAGTAAAGTTACAGCACAGGGATTAATGCCCAGGGTGATGTGACAATAATGGGATAATGTGCACAGTAAAGTTACAGCACAGGGATAATGCATACAGTGACGTCATAATAATGGGATAATGTGCACAGTAAAGTTACAGCACAGGGATAATGCACAGTTATGCACGGGAATTATACAAATGATGATGTCCCTGGAATAATGCAAGCTGTAACACAATAGCACAGTAATAATGCACACAACAGGTGTTATCATGGGAGTTTAGCAGAAAACTTTTGAGTCCACATTTAATTTTTCACGCTGCCCTTCCATGGTTGAACCTTTTGTAAAAGTGGAAATCACCCCCCCCCCCCCCTTAGGAACTGCTATACGTGCTTTCTTGATAGTTACACACATTAATATGTTGATGTGCTACCAACTTATAATTTTGAAATAAATAAAAATTGCAAAGCTTCCCAGAATTTAGGACGGAGCAGGTGCATCTAGCTGCCACTATAGGATAATTATAGAACCCTGTGTATAAAAAGCTTCTGCTGAAATCAGCCAGTTTAAGTTTTTTTTTCCTGCCAGGGACTCCGTTTCCTTGTCACTCAGGGTAACAGATCCCGATGCTATTCATGCGCCTCTCTCCCAATGCGTGGTCATCGTCAGGCCTCGCTACCCCTTTCTCAGCAGCGCCATGCCTCTTCTCTTCACTGTCACCAAGGAAACAGCGGTGATTAGCATGCACTAGGAGCATCCAGACAACCGAGGCAAGGGATGGGGGCTGCTAACCTTCTCCATGCAGCCCCCCCCCCAGTAAGTGCCACATGGATTTCAGCAGATATAGGCGTTAGATGGAAGCAAGAGCGGTTTTGTGAGAACAGAGCTTAGCTGCGTGCAGTGATTTTACACCGTACTCAGCTAGCAATTCAACGCTGCATATTAACCTGCCATATATTCTGCATGTGTTGTCTCCTATTAGGAGACAAAGAAGACTCTATCTCGAAGTGTCTGGGAAGCCTCGCTCAGAAACGCTATCTCCTCTCCTGGAATATTGTCTGAAGCGCGGTGAAAATAAATTCTCACCTTGTCACGTTTGAGATTGTAAACTCAGATGTGCAAACAGATGCATAAGAAAATCTGCTGTCCTATCATCCTGAACAATTCTCTACATTTCTGAGGCCATGACACTCATTTCATGAAGACGCTTATTAGAGTTTTAGCGTTCCATTATCTACCTGTCACTCATGAGGTATGATTGTGATTATTATACTGAAGCGTCAGGAGGCCGCAGAAAGCTGAGGCAAATCTGAGAAAGAACACTCGTGTAAGTAGAAATCCTGGAAATCCCAAACTCACCGGCGGACTGGGAACTTTAAGCGACCCTGGAAAAAATAAATAAAAGTTGCCCCATGTTGTAGGTGGGTCCAAATTGACAGAAGGTGAGCCAACACATGTAGGCAGGGCCAACACAAGTAGGCGGGGCCTACAATACCATAGTGCAGCACAATATACTGCCTCAGCAGAACCAACTGTCATAGCGCAGCACAAAATACTGCCTCAGCATAACCAAATATCATAGAGCAGCACAAAATACTGCCCTAACAGAACCAAATACCATAGTGCAGTACAATACACTGCCTCAGTAGAACCAAATATCATAGTGCAGCACAATATACTGCCCTAACAGAACCAAATACCATAGTGCAGTACAATACACTGCCTCAGTAGAACCAAATACCATAGTGCAGTACAATACACTGCCTCAGTAGAACCAAATATTATAGTGCAGCACAATATACTGCCCTAACAGAACCAAATACCATAGTGCAGTACAATACACTGCCACAGTAGAACCAAATGCCATAGTGCAGTACGATATACTGCCTCAGCACAACCAAATATCATAGTGCAGCACAAAATACTGCCCTAACAGAACCAAATACCATAGTTCAGCACAATATACTGCCTCAGCAGAACCAAACATCATAGTGCAGCAGAAAATACTGCCCTAACAGAACCAAATACCATAGTGCAGTACAATACACTGCCTCAGTAGAACCAAATACCATAGTGCAGTACAAAATACTGCCTCAGCAGAACCAAACACCATAGTGCAGTACAAAATACTGCCTCAGCAGAACCAAATACCATAGTGCAGTAAAAAATAATGCCCAAGCAGAACCAAATACCATAGTGCAGTACAAAATACTGCCCTAGCAGAACCAAATACCATAGTGCAGTACAATACACTGCCTCAGTAGAACCAAATACCATAGTGCAGTACAAAATACTGCCTCAGCAGAACCAAATACCATAGTGCAGTACAAAATACTGCCCTAGCAGAACCAAATACCATAGTGCAGTACAATACACTGCCTCAGTAGAACCAAATACCATAGTGCAGTACAAAATACTGCCTCAGCAGTGCAGCACAGAATACTACCGCACCCGCTGCAGAATTCAGCTGTATCCCGTCCTGAGGACTTGAGTTCAGCACGACACCTGCAGCCAAAGGCAAGTTGCAAAAGTATGTGATGCTCCTAGCATTAATTAATGCTGAGAGCATCAGATCATTATGTACCTGGCCGGCTGCTTGGGAAGCCCCCTGGACATCGGCCCACCAAGAACTTTTCCTGTAGGGTCTATGGCCAGTCTGCCCCTGCTCAAACCATACCGTATTCTGCTGTTTCAGTTTTGTCCCACAAATTTAGATGTAGGGAGCAGCATCCAATTTCTCCTCACCATGGCCATTCTGGTTAGATGGGAAGGGAGGGCCACAGTGGTCAGACCTAACATTTATTAACCATCTTATAGATAGATGACAAATGTTATTGCTGTGAAGACTCCATCGGCGCACATTAGCTGGGGAATGGAGAGTACCCTTATCTGGTGCCCTTCCTTTTACCTAATTAGTCATTCGCTGGAGGAATTTAGTATGTCATCTTTTAACACCTTTAAAGGGCTTCTGTCACTCCCCATTTAGCAATTTTCAGTAGCGGACATTAGCTATTTGCTAATGTCAGCTGAGTGAGCCAACTCCTAATATAAATATACTCTCATGAACCCACATGGTAGACCAAACTATAACACCAACCAAATACCACGGGTAAAGTTTAGGGCTCTTTCACACTTGCGTATTTCTTTTCCGGCATAGAGATCCGTCGTCGGGGCTCTATGCCGGAAAAATCCTGATCAGGATTATCCCAATGCATTCTGAATAGAGAGAAATCCATTCAGGATGCATCAGGATGTCTTCAGTTCAGGACCGGAACGTTTTTTTGACCGGAGAAAATACCGCAGCATGCTGTGCTTTTTGCTCCAGCCAAAAATCCTGAACACTTGCCGCAAGGCCGGATCCGGAATTAATGCCCATTGAAAGGCATTAATCCGGATCCGGCCTTAAGCTAAACGTCGTTTCGGCACATCACCGGATCCGAAGTTTAGCTTTTTCTGAATGTTTACCATGCCAGCCAGGAAGCTAAAGTCCTGGTTGCCATGGTAAAGTGTAGTGGGGAGCAGTATACTTACCGCCCGTGCGGCTCCCGGGGCGCTCCAGAGTGACGTCAGGGTGCCCCATGCGCATGGATCATGTGATCGCATGGATCACGTGATCCATGCGCATGGGGCGCTCTGACGTCATTCTGGAGCGCCTCGGGAGCCGCACGGGCGGTCAGTATACCGCTCCCCCGCTCCCCACTACTACTATGGCAACCAGGACTTTAATAGCGTCCTGGCTGCCATAGTAAAGCTGAAAGCATTTTGAAGACTGATCAGTCTTCAAATGCTTTCAGTTCACGCCGCCGGATCCTAACAACGCAAGTGTGAAAGAGGCCTTAATTATCACAAATTTATTACATACAAATTACATAAAAAAATATAACATAATAAGTCATAAAAATGGCAAGATAATGGATCCAACATGGACTGGGGACGCCCACCAAAAACTCCCGATCAATTGTCCATATAGAAAAAGAAACTGTAATATAAGTAGGTTCACAATCATAGATGTTGTGGAGCAAGTCAATAATAAGCAAAGGGCCAGCAGTGTAAAATATCAAAGATGCAATCTATTAGCAAAAATGCTCGTAAGTATAAATTCCAGTGTAGGAATACTGACAGCCAGAATAACACTCATGGCACTGCGGACTAAATCCCCATCAACATTATAAAATATAAATACAGGTCATATACCTCCTACAAAGAACAGTGTAGCAAAAATAAACAATGCATAGATTAGGCCAAATAGCAGCGTCCTCACCTCCAATTCCCCAACGTACGTTTCGCCCGATGGGCAGACAGGGCCAACGGGAGGAGGAGAGGGCTCGCTGGCCCTGTCTGCCCATGAAATCCCGAGCCTGCGCCGCAACGTTCCTCATTCGGCGCAGGCGTTCTAAGTGAAGGATGCGCGCTTACGAGCTCCTTCCTCAGTGTGCTTGCGCCGATGACGTCAGACTACACCCGATGCCTGCAGTCTTCTTTACGGTTTTACTCTGACGTCATTGGCACAGGCTCACTGAGGAAGGAGATGAATGCAGTTGCCACCAAAATCTAAATTATTCTGGTTGAATCCTGCTTATTATATGCTTTCTTTTCAGAAAAATGGAAAACCAATATAATAGGGACAATAAAAATAAAAGCGTCCATATTTCATGTCCATGTTTAGCTTTGCATCTTCATCATACTTCAGTATTCTCGTGTGACAGAAGTACAGACGAAATTATTGTTATTTCACAGAATGTTGTCCTAAAACTACATCTGGGAATTCATGGTCATTAGGAGAACATGGGGAATGTTATACTTGCAGGACACGGCAGCAGCGATTGCTGAAAGCCAAAAAAATGGAGCTGGAAAATAGACAAACTGATTCTAATGAGGATTTTTGAATGTTTGCATTTGTGCTTACAGGGTGTGACCCAACGTACTGCTGGCCGCATGCAGCCATTCCCTGACCTCGTCTGCAGATGCCTGGGTCCTAGTGTAGGAGGTTGTGATGATGTCATTGCGCTGCCTGAGACCCGGTGTGGGTGGTTGAAATGATGTCATAGCTTTGCCTGTGCCATTTTACTGCCCCTTAGGCTTTAAGCCTAGTAGCCTAGTAGCTCGGGCACGGACCCATTCACTTCAATGGGGCCGCAAAAGATGCGGACAGCACTCCGTGTGCTCTCCGCATCCGTTGCTCTGTTCCGTGGCCCCTCAAAGAAAATAGAGCATGTCCTATTCTTGTCCGTTTTGCGGACAAGAATAGGCATCTCTATAATGGGCCGCCTGTTCCGTTCCGCAAATTGCGGAAGGCACACGGAGCAGCTTCCGTGTTTTGTGGATCAGCGGTTTGCCGATCCGCAAAACACACACGGTCGTGTGCATGAGGCCTTAGGCCTATGAGTGTAACGCCCCAGAGTGGTATTATCACCTTCTGCACCCTGCCACTATCTCCTATGGTTAACCTAATGTCATATATGTAATATGTATTAATTTCCAGGTCCTGCACAATGTGTGTTCATAATTCTGTTATGTAACTGTTTAAGTGTAATATGCCTGGTTCACCAGTAAGTGGCAGCAAGCTTGGCAGAGCTATCTTGCATAGAATGGAACCCTTCTTTCCATTCTATTTTCTCCCTCTAGGGAGGAGTTTAGCTAGTTAGAAGTCAGAATAGTGTACCCCCTGCAATGGGAAGGCAGCAGGAGCCCATCCCTGTTGGACGAGCCCTGTCTAGGCCAGCTGGAGCACCTTCAGCTCACCTGGATCTGGAAGCCACAGCAAAAGCCTCTGAACCCAGGAAAAAGTTCCCTAGACCTAGCGACAGACCAGACTACCAAGTTAAGTACAGCAGAAAGGAAAGGAAAAGATTCCTATTTAATCCTGTCAGCACAGCAGAGCCAGAGAGCAACAGAAGTAGCAGAAATAAGTTTGCCTGCCACAGTTAAATGCTAAAGCCTACTGGAAACCAAGACAAAGCCTGTAAACTGTTTGAAGAAAAGTTTCTGTTCCACTATATACAGGGTCTGGACTCAATCATTTCTTCAAATTCCTCAACTACTCCCCCTATTTGCTCTGCTTCGGACGACAACGCTCTGAGCATTTTGAAAGCCTCATCCACACTCTGAAGGAAAATGACTGCAACAAATCTACACACCAATTCGCTGCCAAATCTGTGGAAAAATCCTCATGCAACTTACACAGATTTTGCCTTGGATTTCCACTATAAAAGCCGTTCCTTGTGGACATACCCGCATACAGAGTTATCTACAATTACATGCTTTCTACGCAATCATCTGTTAGTGAAACGCTAAGGACTCCAGGCTGACACATTTTAATATATTCATTCATTCTAACAAGGATGAAATTTGTGTTCCTGATATAGTTCACCCATAAACTGTGTACCATTGTAGCAAACCCTCAACTCTGAGAAGTATTTAAATGGGTTCTCCAGCTTTTTAACACTTTTTGGCTCCCACCTCCTCACTAGACTTGTGGATGGAAGCATATTCACTGCTGCACTCCGGTCCCCACTCGTTTACTTCCAGCATGGACGGGGGTCTCATGTGCGGCTGCAGCCAATGAATGTCCGCACTGGGGACATCTCCCCCTAGTGGCATGTTACCCAGAGTGCACCAAACACAGGAGCAAAGGGTTGGGGAGCAGCTAAGTATGTCTCCCTCCACAGGTCCGGTGGGGAGCCAAAAGTAGTGAAAAGTCTGGAGAACACCTTTAAGTATATGAAGGTTTTCAGACATTAGATTTATAAAATAATGTTTCCATTCACACAAACCAATCAGTCATCATAAAAGTTGACATACAAAGTATACTGGAAAGTCACATAGCTTTTTATTATACAATTGTTACACTTTATTTGCATAAAATTGGTAAACCCCTTTAAGCTCCACTTTGATGCAAGTTTTCTTATCCATATTTTCTTTTATATTTCAAACACTAATACAGTCCTGATAAAATGGGATCCATGTTATGAATCCAAATGTTCACACTCCATTGTCATAATGCACCCTCTAACAGAGCATGTTACATATTTTGCAGTGTGAATTAAAGTTGTTACCTGGCCTCTTAAATTTAAAGTTTTTTTTTTTTCAGGCTTTTAATATTGATGACCTATCCTCAGGATAGGTCATCAATATCAGATCAGCGGGGGTTCAACACCTGGTACCCCCGCTGATCATCTGTATCGCTGTGTGCGTGTGCCACCTCCTGTCTCTCTTCCTGCACGCCGCTGCTATGTCTATGGCAAGCAGGAAGAGAAACAGGAGAAGGCGCGTGTACACAGCGCCTGCCTTCTCTTCATACAGTTGGGTGTTGGACCGCCTGCCGATCTGATATTGATGACCTATCCTTAGGATAGGTCATCAATATGAAAAGCCTAGAAAACCCCTTAAAAAAAGGAGAAGTAATGCTGGTCTCCCACCACTCCTGGGTCCCCTGCTGGTCTCTTTACCTTCTGGTACCAGGACGTGTCACCATAGAGCCGATCAATGATAGCAGTGGACACCCACCAGGATCAGACTGGCCCACAGAGTACAGGTGAATCCCCTGGTGGGCCCCTGAGCAAGGTGGACCCCTAGTCTCCCACCCCCTGCACAAGTGGCACATAACACAGTAAACTTACTGCACTACATACACATATTCAATGTACAGCACCTCAACCAGCTTATGTTCATGTAAAAATCTTGATAGATTATTAAAGAAACTCCCCAGTTTATTATTATAGACCCGATCAGAGCTGATATGACTTCTAGGTATAGAGGGAAGCTGCCAGTGTCCTCTTCTCCCAGGACCTACCTTCTCAGAGATGCTGCAGGGACTCCCATATTCTATCACCTCGTAGCATCTTGCTGCTGTGTGAGCAGGTAATATTTGAATGTATCCGTATGGTGGGCCCCCAAAATAATTTTTACTGGTGGGTCCTAGGCACCCCAGTCCGACGCTGTCACTAACTACAGACACTGATTGAATGAGTCATCACATTTCCATGTTGACAGGATCCAGACAATAGCAGGAGATCGGCAGGGACGTGAAATATGTTGGAATGGTGTGAATTGTTGAATATTACTTCTTTTATCATCTTAAAGGAACCTGAACATTTAATTGAAAAGAAAGTTGTGTCCTGACTTCAGCAGATCATGTGACACTAACCGCACCCCTTGTTCTTACTAATGACTCTTCCTACGTCCTACATTACAAGGCTCCTGTCACAGACATACCGAGACATACGGACGTCCCGGCGACAGTGAGTGGCAGGAGATCTGTGAGACTGGCAACACGTGGTTTGATCTGACAGGTTTTTCTTGTGGATCGATAGATGTTTGTGTTGTTTCTGGTAATGGCCACACCCCTTGCTTCCAGATGTTGCTTATGTGGTCATTTAACCTTTCTTATTTATAGTTGCTTCTCCCACTGTGCTGTGCTATATCTAGCTTCTGTGCCTGTGGACTGTTTGGATCTGGGCTGAGTTCCTGGTGCTTCCATAGCCTAGTTGAAGTTAAGTCTTTCCTTTCCCTTTTGTATTTTGTTTGGGTTCTGTGTGTTGCATTTCCCTATTGTTTGTATTAGGCCTGAAGTAGACTTCTGTCCGTCCTTCCTTTGGCAGGAACAGGTATTCTTGTCCCTGCCATTAGTACCAGGGTCCTATAGGGCTAGATAGGACTCTAGGTATTCCTGGGTATGAACTCACCTACCTTTGGGGTCTGTTCATACTGGTAGTCAGTCTGGATTTTGGTTAGGGTTTTCACTAGGAGGTGTCCATAGAAGTAGATTTCCCACCTCTAGGATGAATCTTGTAGGCCTTAACTCAGGCCTGATTTCCTGTTTCCCCCTTCCCTCCTATGCTCAGTGTGGTGTTTCCCTCCCACACCGAAGCGTGACAGCTCCAAAGCAGGACATTACCTACAGCAACTCAATATCAAAACTGATTTGCCACAGGGCACAATGAGGGGCTAATAAGTAACTTTAGAATAAGGCAGTTTTGATAAATCTTGGTATTTGGGGAAAGTGATAGAACAGCGATATCTGCTGACCGGGATACTGTTATATTAGTGGCATAATACCTTTAAGTTGAAAGGGTAGATAGGATATAACATGTTTGAGGTCCACAGCAACTCCACGTGATGGTTTTTATCTCGGAGAATCAATGGAGAAAATAATTTTTCAATATCTGATCACAGTGAACTGATTTTGTTTCTCGAGGTTTTATTTGCTATAATAAGAAGCAGCCACGCAGTTCTGCCGACACAATTATCACTTATTATCATCCCTGCTAGACAAATAATAATTACATAGTAACATAGTTCTGTAAGGCTGAAAAAAGATATACGTCCATTCCATTCAGCCTGTTATCCTGCAAAGTCGATCCAGAACTGCTGATTTGTAACCCCAGATATACTCATGTTAACCACTTGCTAACTGGCCACCTGCCTGACCGCGTATATTTTCAAGTTTTAGCCATGTGCCAATTATATAGCAAACTGTTGTTCTGTTCCCCTGCTGTCCTTGACACATGTGGACTTGTTTTTCATTGTGTAATAAAATAATTGATATATTTTACTTTTTTTCTATAATTATAGAAGGAAAAATAGCAAAACAATAAAAAAATGAAAACCTATTTTCCTCATAATTTCCACAAATTTTCACAATTTTGGAATGTTGGTTTATGACGGTGTGGCTTTTGCACACAAGACTACTGTTTAGGGTCCACTCACATGTCCGTAGTTCTGGGTCCGCTACTGTTCTGCTAACCCATTCATTTCAACGGGGCAGTAAAAGAAGTGGACAGCACACCGTGTGCTGTACGCATCCGTAGTTCCGTTCCCCAGGCGCGTGAAAAAAAAGATAGAGCAATTTCGGAGAAGAATAGGCATTTCTATCCTAGGGCTAGCAATGTGCGGTCTGCAAAATGCAGAATGCACACGGCTGGTATCCATGTTTTGCAGATCCGCAATACACTTGTGGACGTGTGAATGGACCCTTAACCTGTAAAAACTGATATAATCCAAAATTCCTAAACTACTGTGATTTGAAGCATACAAAAACACAATTTCAACCACATCACAGAAGCACTTAGGCCGCTGTATGTGGCCTTAACCATGGGCATAACTATAACCATAGCAGCCATAGCGCTTGAGGTCAAGGTTGACATTGACCTTTTTGTAGGGAATGATAATATGGTGGCTTTTTGCTATAATGTGGGTTTTCTGATAAATTGAGCTATTATGCATACCTTTAATTACTGCTATTTATACTGCCATTTTAAATTTTTATACACTAGCTGGTAGGGGCCCCATCCTATTTTGCTATGGAGTCCTATGAATCATAGTCATGCCCCTGGCTTTACCCAAAGGGTACGGCCACACTTTCTGGTTTCATGATAATGTCTATGCTTAGGCCTGTTTCACAGTTGCGTTGTTGTTTTCCGGTATTGAGATCCAGCAAAGAATCTCAATATCCGAAAAAAAAAACATTTCCGTTCAGTCCTCATGCATTCTGAATGGAAAGAGATCCGTTCAGGATGTCTTCCGTTCCAGCAGCATTCCGCTTTGTGACCGGACACAAAACCGCTGCAAGCTCTAATAACAATGTGAGTCAATAGTGACGGATATGTTTTTTAGGAGCCTAAAAAACGGATCCGTCACCCATTAATTTTCAATGTATTTAGGATACTTTTTTTCCGTTTTGATTTCACACAACCGCATTCTAACGGAACGGATCCATTTAATTCCGGTATTGAGATCCTCTGCCGGATCTCAATACTGGAAGTAACAGCGTAAGTGTGAAACAGGCCTTAGGCAGGGTGTATACATGGAGTACTTCCAGTAAGTCTCAATACAGGACTGGAGATTCGGCACCCTGCCTAAGCCATATTCAAGGCATTACAGCCACCCAGCCAGAATCCTACTCCATACTGACGAGGGTCAAGTACCTGGAAACAGTGATCTATGGATGGATATCTGGCTTGGTTATATTCCTTTGTCAAATTCTAAGGAAAGTCAGATTTTGACATGATGGGGGGTAACTTCCAAGAGGTGGTGCTGGCGAGATGGTTCTCTTTCTTGGGAGATACCTGAAGTTTTGGAAGCAAAATCAAGAATGGATCATAAAAGGAGAGGAAGTATTAAAGTGTACCTAAACCTTCACATACACTTTATTAAAAGCAGTTTTAAATGTGACGGAAATGATTTTTGTAATGTATTTTATTTCTCACCCTAGAGAAAAAGACAAGTATGGATTCAATAGCACCTGAACTTCAGGCCCGTATTTTGCTAGGAAAAGTAAACAAAAAATAATAAAGTACTTTATAAAAATAATTTCCATCATATTTAGAACATGGTTTAATAAAGTACGCGTGAAGATTTAGGGACACTTTAGGAACAGCTTTAAGTTCTCCTTTTCGAATTCGCTCCTGGTTTTCGCTTCCAAAACTGCATGAGGAAACCTGAACGTACCCTAAAGAGACGGAAGAAGGGACAGAAAGTCAGAATTATCTTTATATAATGCAAAAAAAAAAAAAAAATCTGCTTTTGTGTATAGTGGGGAATTCTGTAGGGCAATTTAAAATCTTGCATCTAAGATCACTTAGTGTTTATGGTGTATGGATAGTTGGCAGCTATAATCAAATAAAAAATTAAATACGGTAATCATATTAAAAGAGGATATTATTGCTGTGCTTTTACAATAAGGTGCTTTATGTTTGATGTAATGTCACCCAAATCTCAGTCTGTAAAATGAACAGAGTTAGGCAGCATGTTAAATAACACTAGAAAGTGTTCAGTGCCCTGGCCTGCGATCCCCACAGAACATCTAAAGAAATGAATCTTCAGCAGCTTACAAGCGTTGGGTTTCAGGTCATAAATTATGTAAAACTGATTGTGCAAAGATGAGGTTCATACAGAGTTCTCCTGGAGAGAATATTTACTGTGTCACTCTGCCACCTGCTGGTGAAATAGGAGAACACTTTGTTCAGACAGGCAGATACATTTAGCTCTAGGCAGGGGTGTACATAGGAATCATGGGGCACCATACCAAAACTTAGAATTGCCCCCCCCATAAAAAGTACATGTACATGTTGTCATTGGTAGTATATATGTGTGCAATATATATATATATATATATATATATATATATACATACAAACATAATACCTAGGGATGAGCTAACTTGTGTTTTTAATTTCGGCGTACAAGGTTCAGGTTATCTAAGAAGTCCGTTATGGATTCCACTAGCGGCATCCATAACGGAATTCTTAGATAACCCGAACCCCAACCTTGTACACCGAACTTAAAAACACAAGTTCACTCAAAACTAATAATGATACATAGACATACACTTTAAATTCTGAGGGGAATTCAGTCCCTGCCCCTCATTGCCCTATTAGAAATAGTAATAAGGCAATAAGGGGCATGGACTGAACCCCCCTTCAGAATTTCAAGCATATGTCTATGGGGGATTTGAAGTCTATGGGAAGCTGCTGTGAGGTTAATAAGCTGTGAACAGGTCTGTATGTGTGTGTGTGTGTGTGTGTGTATATATATATATTTATATATATATATACACACACCAGCATAACCACTAACTCCCTGCTTCCCTGCTACACTTAACCAGCCATCCAGCACACTAGTGTGTCCCCCTCCCCCTCTGCAGCTCACAATGTGAGCGACTACATAACGGCCATATAGAATGTGCTGTTTGTGTCGCTGTGGGATGAGGGAGCTTACACACTACATTGCAGGCCAGGACTCTCCGGGCCGCTCTCTCGCACACTGCTCTGCTGCTGTAATGAAGCAGCAGAGCACAGCAGATAAGAGGATTTGGCAGGTGGCTGCAGGAGCAAGGGAGACGTTCGATTGGAAAGGGGGTGGGGCCAATCAGCCTGCCCGGGCCCTCAACCTCCCAGGCCCCATAGCAACTGCGTGGTCTGCCGCTACGGGCGGTGCGCCAGTGGCTCTAGGCCAATACTGTTTGTGAAATCTAACACTTCATTCACACATTTCCCTGCTTTTGCTGTCCTTATTCATGAAACTAACACACAATGGCAGCTTTTCTCACATCTCTATGCATTTTTGTTTACAAGGCACCTAGTGTAATTATTATGGATTTAAGGTTTCTTTGTGTTTCTTATATTGAAAATAAAATTACTGACCTGTAGGAAAAAAATCAGTATCTGACAAACTGGTATTCTGTCTGGAGGTGGCTCAACCTGTTAGCAGAAGGTCCTATTACACGAACTGATGATCAGGGCAATTACCAGGCTTTCCTAGGAACGCTTGTTCCCGATAAATGTCCTGTGTACAGGTGCCGATGATCTCTCCATGAAGGGCGAAATGCTTCTTCATGCAGTGATTTTATCATGCTATGTAAACTGGGATCTGCTCCCAGAAACAATGAATCTGTATGGGGATGATTGATCGCAGTAGTGATCACTCATCCCCATACAGAGGAGATGATTACAGCAGTGATGAAAAAGAGGGGAGATTTATCATATTTGTGCCTGAAAAGTGGTGTGGTTAAAAAGTGGTAAACTATGGAGGTCATTTACGAACTGATGTATGGCAGTTTTCTGGCGTTTATCTGTCATGGTCTGCGACTTTTACTCGTTTACTCCAGGGCTAAAAAGGAGGTTGTGGTGTGGGCAAGGAAGGTGGAGAGCCGTCAGGCCGGTCTCATTTATTATTTTCTACTCCTGTCTAAGGCGTAGAAAATGTTCTAAATCTACGCCAGCAAGGAATCTGGCGTAGATTTAGACCAGTGATGGATGCGCTGAAGTTATGTAACCCTGGGTTCAGACCTGAGCGTTCCAAAAACGCGCGTTTTACGCGCGTTTTTGACGCGCGGTTTTTTGCGCGTTTTTGCAAATAGGAACGCAGCGCGTTACGTGCAGCGTTCTTGTGATTGACTACTGTGGTGTCAATCACAAAGCGCGTCAAACGCCCCAAAAGAAGCTCAAGTACTTGTTTATGCGTTGGGCGTTTTACAGCGCGTTCAAACGCGCTGTAAAACGCTCAAGTGTGAACCACTCCCATAGGGATGCATTGGTTTTAATCTGTTGAGCGTTTTACAGCGCGTTTGAACGCGCTGTAAAACGCTCAGGTGTGAACCCAGGGTAAAGGTCCGCGCCTCTTCATAACTTTGGCGGATCCACCACCAGCGCATGAGGTTATTAGGACCGGTATCTAAAACTATGGTGTTAATAAATGACCCATATTTGTTTACCACTTTTTAACTGCAAATTTTAAAAAAATGGTCGCATCTCCTGGCCTTTGCGCCACCCTCACTATTTTCCCACACAGATTTTGATGCAGATTTCGGCGCGTTTCTGCAAAGAATCTACAGAAAAATCCATACGTGTGCAGTGTCCCACTCGTGATCGTGGGCACAGCAAGCTGGTTTTATTATGTTTTATTGCCATATATTATGTCTGAATGTCATACTTCATCTCATGTCATATTCTCTTCTATGTAAGAGCCTTTCATTCAGGCCAGTTAGATTGCACTGCACTAGTCTTACCACTAGATGGGGGCAGTGTGACAGTGTATAAATAGCTTAGCTCGGATCTAGTAGGCAGAGTAAGGCTACATTCACACGACCGTAGTGTATTGCGGATCCGCAATACACCCAGCCGCACCCCCCATAGAAATGCCTATTCTTGTCCGCAGGCTGCGGACAAGAATAGGACATGTTCTATCTTTTGCGGAGCCGCGGACCGGAAGTTCGGGGCCGCGCTCCGCAAATGCGGAAGCGGAGAGCACCTAGTGTGCTCTCCGCACCTTGTCCGGCCCCATAGACAGTGAATGGGTCCGCACCCGTTCCGCAGAATTGCGGAACGGACGCGGACACATTCACGGTCGTGTGAATGTACCCTTAGAGAAAGGAAGTTTAGTCAGTGTGCAGTCATGTAGCTGCTAGCTGGAGGGAGGCCTGCTGCCCCTCTACTCTCTCCCTGATGGCTCCACAGTCCAGGGTTAAAGCCTACAAGATTCAGCCTAGAGGTGAGAAATCTACTTCTATAGCTTGCCCCTCGGGGGTGACCAGTGACAAAGCTGCAAACAGCAAGTTTCAAGGGGATTAATATATATTTGCAAGTATTCAAGTCAAAGAATAGCATAACGGCCATACTCAAAGGCTTCCCAGGCACCTTCGCAATTAGGTGTAGGACTTAGCTTCTGGCATCCACACCTCCAGTTTAGGACAGTCAGGCCAGCTGTCAGAAAAGCACTGGAAATACAGGTTCAAGGATTCTGAAAACCACCTTTAATCAAGGTTAGAAAAAGGCGAGAGTTAATACCAGCCTAAGACTTTTTATACTTCAAAAGCCTAGTCTGAAGCAGTAGTTTAGTAGTTTATATATATATAGAGTAAGAGCCTGCTTCCCCTGAGGACTTTTCCCTAACTTTGTATGCATGAGAGGCTGTATTTCATATCTGGATGTACTAGAGACTGTTTTATACCAGGAGCAACGTTCAGTAAAAGTCATAAGTTGGATTAACTGAGGTGGACAAGAAATAGGGAAAAGCGCAAACAGCAGGTGGCGCTATACAGATGCATTGTATTGAATAACTCAGTGACCATACTACGTTTTTTAATTCCCTGCAATTACAAAAGTATTCAGATCCAAGCTCTGGTTTGAAAAATGTAGCATGTGTTTTGTGGTTCAACCCTTTTAAAGGGAATGTCTGGTACTTTAACAAACTCATTTAACAGTGGGGAATATGCTAGGAACCCCACCAACAGGAGTGCTGCTGTCACTCTGCTACATCTTTTGGAGACGTTCACATCTATTAAACCCGCACCCATTAGAGTTTTTCCTTGATAGCTAAATAATGGGCCATTGACATTCATAGTACCACTGTGAGAGATAAGTTTTATTTATGTGTGTATATATATATATATATATATATATATATATCTATATATAAGGAAGATTGTGGCAGCACCGTATCAAGTTCAAAAGGCGGGTGCACGCCTCACAGAGACCAGCCAGTCTCAAAATAAGTATACCAGGGAAAAAATGGCAGCACTCCAAAAATATAAAAAGCAAACAAACCGAGTTTTATTCACCCATGTGGGCAGTGCGACGTTTCGGCTCAGACTGAGCCTTTCTCAAGCAATGTGTAAGACAAAGTACCGCATATTTATGCGTGCAACAATCAAAACATAATTACAAATCCCACAGCTGAGTATATTCACCAGAGTTTTTGCACTATGCACTTTATCACTTTAGATCCGGTGTTTGGAATAACTAGCAATTACGTACTTGATGATTATTTATATTTTTACTGTATTTGGTATCTATTTATAAAGTCACGTTGTTGAATACAGCTATGCACATTTGATGGGTACATGTATAATGAATTTGGTACAACAATTTTATGCACAATATTGTAATTCACATGTTTATATTCTAATTGATTTGTAATTTATTTGTAATTATGTTTTGATTGTTGCACGCATAAATATGCGGTACTTTGTCTTACACATTGCTTGAGAAAGGCTCAGTCTGAGCCGAAACGTCGCACTGCCCACATGGGTGAATAAAACTCGGTTTGTTTGCTTTTTATATTTTTGGAGTGCTGCCTTTTTTTCCCTGGTATACTTATTTTGAGACTGGCTGGTCTCTGTGTGGCGTGCACCCGCCTTTTGAACTTGATACGGTGCTGCCACAATCTTCCTTATATACATATTTACAGCTGTGGCATAGCACGTCTTTAACCATACAAGTATTTTTTCTTTTTTCTATTGTTAATTTTTCATTATGGCTACTGAAGGAATGGATTCACCCTGTGGTGTTACCTATACACAAGAAGAAGTGGAGCGGATTTTGGGAGGAGCAAATGGGGACGCAGGCTTTCTCAATACACCATCTATTAAAGAGCTTAAAAGGAAACGTGAGTTTTTATCTAAGAGAATCATTACTCTTCGTCTGCACATGACCACTTTGAAGGAGTATTATATGACCCAGCGTATACCGAGAGGGATGCGATCGCATTTGCGCCCTAACCTCTTTTCAAGTAATCCTATTTTTTGCAAAAGGTTTGAGACATTATCCAACAATTATGCGATGGACTTTATATTATTGAATCTTAAATATTTACAGATTGAGCTTACTAATGTGTCCACTGAGATGGCGGTTGTGGAGGCACAACTGGAACAAATGGTGCCGCAGGAGGACTATGTCCAATATCAGGAGGTTTTCCAGGAGGGATCACAACGTTTTCAAACAGAAATGGAAGAAGGCTAGCGGATTAAATGGAACCGTGATTTGGAGGACTATAAGAAAGGGAAGGTCTATGTCTGGCAGACAGAGGATCGATATTTGCAGAACACTAAGGATATTAGAAAGAAAAGGAAAATGACTGTTACAGAAAATTCTTTTTTAGTACAGAAGGGACTCTCAATAAAGGAACCAGGAATCATACAGACGTGAAGGCCGTAGACACAGGAGAGGACAAAAGGCTGCGCAACAACAAAACTCGGTTCCAGAGCAACAAAACTCAACCACCCAAGAAAAAATGACCGTCATCAATCTGTCTTCAAAGGTATTAACTGAACATCAAATAAGTGTATTATCTAAGGGACTTTCTTTTTGTCCTGATACTTTTATTGATTGGCTTGATATAGAGACTGATCTTTTTTCTTTTTTTCGTACCATCAAGCTTAAAGTTATGTTTGCTAATAATGTACATGTGAATGTGCCTGCGCATAGTGAATTGACCCTGAGGCAGCATGGTCTGCATTTGAAGAGCAACTTTTGCCCCAATGTAAATGATTCAGCTATAGAAGCTTATATGACCGCGGTAAAAAAGGAGGTCTCTGCACTCAAAGCTGCCTACACAGGTCAATCACTTAGGTATCCCAATGTAACTAGCAATGAGATTACTGCATTGAATGAGTTAAAACGCGACAGCAGCCTTACAGTGAAGCCGGCCGATAAGGGTGGGGCTGTTGTCGTGTTAGACACTGAGAAATATATTCAGGAGATTCTGAGACAACTTAGTGACGATCACGTTTATGAATGTATTGACCATGACACCCGATTCCATATAGCAGATGTTATCAAACATGAGTTGATGGATGCGGTTGCAGCTGGAGTCATTGATGATGAACTGAGGGAGTTTCTTACGGTTGCACATCCCATAACTCCTGTTATATATGTACTGCCCAAAATCCACAAGACAATGGTGGACCCTCCTGGTAGGCCTATTGTCTCAGGGTCTGACTCCATCTTCAGCCGCATCTCCATCTTCTTGGATAAAATATTACGCACTTTTGCGACTGGAAGTAAATCATATGTGATTGATACATCTGACTTCTTGAGGAAGCTCGGGGGTGTTAAATTGGTAAACTCACAAAGTGTCATTTTGGCATCATTTGACGTGGTGTCACTATACACCTCTATTGAGCACAAACGGGGAATTCAGACTGTCACACATATGCTTGATATGTCTACTCTCACTACGGCAGCCAGTAAATTTATATTAACAATGCTCAGAATAATACTTGATCATAGTTATTTTCTTTTTAGAGATAACTATTATATAAAAAGACAGGGTGTGGCCATGGGGTCCCATGTGGCCCCAACTTATGCCAATATTTACATGCGTGTGTTTGAGGAGGACGTCGTCTAAGTTTCACACAACTTCAGCCATGTGCTGGAGTGGTGGCGTTACATCGACGACGTCTTCCTCATATGGACAGGAACCGTTGAACAACTGCTTGAGTTTCAGGTATATCTCAATGGTATTGATGACAGATTACAGTTCACATTGGTATACTCAGGGACTGAACTCCAGTTTCTGGATACCAATGTGACACTCAAAGATGGTAAATTCGGCACAGGGGTATTCACAAAACCCACGGATAGGAATACCATATTAACGTATAGCAGTAGCCACCCTAGGTCTATGATAAAAAGTCTCCCATATTCACAATATATGAGGGCCAAACGGATCACAACCGACCCTGTGCTGTTGAATGACACTCTGGATGAGTTCACGAATAGGGTTCTGCAAAGAGGTTTCCCCAGGAAACTTCTGAAAACTCAGATGGATAGGGTATCCAAGATTGATAGAGATACGCTACTAGAGGTTACTAGTGTAACAGAAAGAAAACCTAGAGTGGCATTTATATCAACATATACCGATTTGAGTTCAGAAATTGCACAAATAGCCAGACGACACTGGAAAATATTAAAAAGTTGTCACAATGCAATTCCTGAATTCCAAATGCCACCACTAATGTCTTACCGGAGGTCCAAAAGTCTGCGTGACAGGTTGGTCAGGGCTGATGTTGGACCTGCCACTGCTTGTAGACATTCTACCATAATGGGCACGGGGGTGGGATGCTACCCCTGTCTTCATTGTGTAAACTGTCGATATGTTATCAAAGGGAGATCCTTTATTCATCCAGAAACAGGGATTGCCTTCCCAATAAGGTTCCATTTGACCTGTGATAGCAATTATGTTATCTATGTACTTGTCTGTCCATGTCGCAAATTGTATGTAGGTGAGACCTCTACGGATTTTAAGACACGACTCAATAATCATCGCTTTACAATCAGACAAAAGAGAATGGATTTACCAGTCTCCAGGCACTTCACTGAATTCAAACATTCAGAGAAGGAGTTGAAATTCTGCATAATTGATCATGTCCCTATGCCCAGAAGAAGGGGGGATAGATCAATTTTGTTGAAAAAGAGGGAGATTATGTGGATTCATACATTGGGGTCTCTTAAACCAGGTGGTTTAAATGTAGACTATAATCTGGGTGTGAGAATGTAACTTAATACGGACTCCTCTTGGACTAACGCGCTCCACTGACGATTGTGTATATGGTAGAAACTATTAGACAATGATTTTAAAATCTCCTTTTTTTCTTTATTTCTTGCAGATGGTGGGATACCAGAGGTGGGAGGTGTCAGCCCGGAGAAGATTTGGTGACTTGGAGGTTGTCCTGAACATAATGAAGCTCCTGTACATTGGTGTTGACAAATATTGGGTATAATACTTGAAACTATATGGCTCAAATAACGGCTAATTTTGGGACATTGCCACTGATATGACATATGGGAGGAGATCCCTCCCTCGACGTTTGCTGTGGGTTTTGTTGGAGTTGGGGTTTGACAATTGGTCCTCAATAATATGATGGCCATATGTGATCCCACTTCACGTCGATCCCGGGTTGCCTGCCCTATCCGGACAGGGTCTCGGATTTCGGAACCCGTCACAGCGGTTGTCGCTTGGAGTCATAGTGACGTGTCTCTGTAATATCCTTCCCCTACAGAGATATATGATATTCTCTCTATCTAGAGAGGAACTAGTAATATCTTTTAAGTTAGAGTGGTATTCAATACAGATAGAAAACTGGCAGATTGCCCTTAGACAAAATGGCGATTTAAGCTACTAATGACATGCGTGCCCGGAAGTCCAGGTCAGTGACGCTATCCAGGTTCCGGACATGCGCGCAGTGATGTACAGGACGCGATCTGATGCAGCGGGACGCCATTCCTCCAATACAGCATGTCACCTATCGTTCTCATGGAGCTCCTCCTCCCACAGCTGAGTATATTCACCAGAGTTTTTGCACTATGCACTTTATCACTTTAGATCAGGTGTTTGGAATAACTAGCAATTACGTACTTGATGATTATTTATATTTTTACTGTATTTGGTATCTATTTATAAAGTCACGTTGTTGAATACAGCTATGCACATTTGATGGGTACATGTATAATGAATTTGGTACAACAATTTTATGCACAATATTGTAATTCACATGTTTATATTCTAATTGATTTGTAATTTATTTGTAATTATGTTTTGATTGTTGCACGCATAAATATGCGGTACTTTGTCTTACACATTGCTTGAGAAAGGCTCAGTCTGAGCCGAAACGTCGCACTGCCCACATGGGTGAATAAAACTCGGTTTGTTTGCTTTTTATATTTTTGGAGTGCTGCCTTTTTTTCCCTGGTATATATATATATATATATATATTAGTGAAAATCGTAGTACACATTTTTGCCCACAAGATGGCCGCTATCCAGATGTGTGAGCATGTGTGTAAGGTCACTGTGAAGGGGGAGGGGGAATTAGGTTGCAGTTTTCAAATCTACCTATGAACTCAGAGTTGATGTTGCTGAAACCACTCCTATGAAGTTAAGGAGCCAATTACCTTTCCTTAAGGAACATGCCTTTTGTGATGTCATGTCTACTATTTAAGTGAACATAGTTTTAAATAAAGCTTCTCTTGGCTTGGGGGATGAGAAGTGCTTTGAATGGAACCAACTTGTGTCTGGTCTCATTATGAAAGCAGTATGGTGTACACATACTTATAACTTCTATTTATTTGGCCCCACACAAAGAAGATGAGAAGAGCATGAATTGCGATAACACCACTGACACTAGTGACCAACCTTTAATAATTGTGCCGACTTAAAGGGTTTCTGTCATCACGTTTTGACATTATAAGCTGTCTGACATTAGCTATGTGCTAATGTCAGAGCAGCTTGATAATGTCTTTTTTATAAAAATCCGATTTATATTCAGGCTAAAAAACATACTTTTATAATATGTAAATTAGCCTCTAGGAGCAGGGAGGGCGTTGCCCTGCTCCTAGAAGCTCCGTGCGGCAACCTGCTGGCACCCCCCTTCTTACTTTGAGTGACAGTGCCGGGCAGCGATCCTCCGGCACTGTCTCCTTGTGAAATCCCGTGCCTGCACGGCCGTTCTGTATTCGGCGCAGGCGCGGTGAGCAGAGGACCCTGGTGCCTGCTGTCCTCTGCTCACCGCGCCTGCGCCGAATACAGAGCGGCCGCAAGCAGGGTCTCTCTATCTGTGGCTGTCCCTGTTATGGGGGGTCTGTCTGTCTGTGGCTGTCCCTGTTATGGGGGGTCTGTCTGTCTGTTCAACCCTATTATACCCGGCATACTGTTTTAATAGATTTGATCATGGTGACTACTATGAACGCTTACCCATGTGGAGAAATTATGATTTGTAGTTATATGTAAATGAGGTGCTCAGAGCACTGCTTCACCTCTACCTCTCTCTCTTGCCACTTCCCTTTGGCATTGATTAACAGGGCCAGGCATCTTTACTGCTACCATTGGCGCATGTGCAATGAAGATCCCAGAGCAAGGATAACTGCTCTGAAATCCTCACAGTGCTGGTTCATGAGCAAGATTTCAATGGGCTAAAGAAGGAGGTGAAGCAGTGCCCGGATGGGTTAAGCCAGCCTCTTGGTGCTCCAAACACCTCAGTTACATATAACTAAAAATAAGAATGTCTCTACATCAATAACACCCTATGTTTGGGGTATACATGTATTATCAATTTTACATCACTCGGTAATATATGCTGTACACTTGGCCCGCACCAAGAGAATTTGACCTCTTCTTACATACTGGTATTTGCAACCATATTCCTCTTTAGAGAGGTTTTAACTTGTTTTTTTTGTCACTATGGCTGACTCTTTGATGATTTTGGATATAAAAATGGGTACATTTATGGTAAGTACAGTTGAAAAAAGACATGTCCATTAAGTTCAACCAAGAGATCTGGAGAGGATGCGGACGAAGGAAAGGAGAGTGTGAACCAAGGGTTTTATATATTTCTATAAGCATTAGGCTACATTCACACGACCGTAGTGTATTACGGATCCGCAAATTGCGGATCCGCAATACACCCAGCCGCACCCCCCATAGAAATGCCTATTCTTGTCCGCAGGCTGCGGACAAGAATAGGACATGTTCTATCTTTTGCGGAGCCGCGGACCGGAAGTTCGGGGCCGCGCTCCGCAAATGCGGAAGCGGAGAGCACCTAGTGTGCTCTCCGCACCTCGTCCGGCCCCATAGACAGTGAATGGGTCCGCACCCGTTCCGCAGAATTGCGGAACGGACGCGGACACATTCACGGTCATGTGAATGTAGCCTTAATGTTATTTAGTTCTAAGAATTCATCTCAGCCTATTTTAAAGCCTTCACTGCTCTGTTTCTACATTCTGAGGTAGACTATTCCACAGATTCACAGTCCTTTCGATGAAGAAGCCATGTCACCTCTGGAGACTGAACTTTTTCTTCTCTAGATAGAGGGAGTTTTGTCTTTTGAGTGGATTTTACATGGGACAACGTTTGACCATATTTTAACATTTCTACAGATACATTTTCTACAGACTTAGAGGATTACTTTTTCTCTGTCAATCAAGAATGGAAACACATTCCAGGACAGGTGAGAAAAATGTTCCATTTCTTTGGGCTGATATCCGCTTGCATTTTTTAGCAGTGGTGGACAAAAGAACAGATCTCCTGAACGTCAGTATAATTGCAGATACGTATTTACATCAGTGATATAGTTGATAATTTCTTTTCCTTAACAATAATGGACTATATTTACTATTGGGATTACACAGGAATTCTCAAAGTGAGACAAATTTCTAGTGAACCACATTATTTGGCCAAATTAGTGGTAGAAAACGATTATGGCTTATCTTAGCAGCAGAGGGATGTGGCTTGAGTTGCACGATTCTGGCACAAAATAAGCCCCTGAATAAGTGGTAAAAACTTAGATGAGACAGTCTAAGACCCATTCACATGGAGCCTTTTGCTGGAAGAATTCTGTACCAAAAGGCCACCTGCAACCCTGCTGAATCTGCCTCCTATTGTTTTCAGTGGGAGGGCATGCTGCAGTTCATGGCTGTGGAATACACGCCGGTTTTTGCCTTTTCGCAAAATCTGCTATGTGAGCTAGCCCTGAAGTTGTGCCAGATTTATCATACTGCAGCCACTGTAATAAATCTGGCACAATTTTAGACTAAGTCCTAATAAAACATGTATCTGGTAAGTTATTGTGTCATCCTAAATACAGTGTTTAATAAAGTTTAGGAGTACTCCACTTTCCACAAAAAAAGATATATTTCTAGCGTGATGAAATACAATTGCCGATTAGGTGCACATTATAAGGTTTATTGTTCAGAAATTTCTAAAATGTTCCCAGTATGGCACAAAGGTTGGTATAAACCATAGGGAAATTTACTTAGTATAAGGGGTTGACTAGATTGTTCTATCATTATAAATTTGGTCAGCATGCTTTTGGGTATAGTCAACGATCTGCTGGACATTGTTTCATACAATTGAATGTAGACCCTCACCCACTTTAAGAAAAGTGACTGTCATTTAGATTTTAGTATTTTATTTATCTATTTCAAAATGCACTTGAGCACAGAGCTCATAACATGTCATTCAAGTAATGTTCAGAATATAAGTAGTGATCTAATATCTGACATCATCAGCACCGGATTTGAATGTAAATTCCATGTATCTATTCCATTTGGAAATGGTCTCGGATTCTTTCTTCTTCCTCTTCCCAACGAGGGTTCAAATTTTGATACCTAAAGGCAAACATGACATCAAACATTCAGATGTAACTGGGATAGATGTAGGTTAAAGGGGCTTTCCAGGATTTCCAGGATCAACATTCAGTCATGGGAGCCAACTCCTGGTACCCTCACCCATTGGGGAAATAAGGGGGCTGTGGTATTGTGCACATCCAACCAATGAATGGCCACGCCCATGGGCAATCAGCTGATCACCAGGGGTGCCAGAAGTTAAACCCTCCTCAAATAATTATTGATCATCATCCGTGTTGAAGTCCTGGAAAATGATAATAGGCCATAGATATTCTATGTTGGTCAGTTCACAATAGCTATATTTTATAATAAATGCAATATCATAATTAAATTATAGTTCTGCAATGCAGTTGCTGCATCATGACATAAGCATTATATAACATGACTTGTCAGTGATCGAAGTCTGAGGCAATCGCCACATACCTGATTTGATCCTTGTATTTCCTCGAGTTGCGAGTTCTCTTGAACATCTTATGTTGTAGCAAAATAAAAATAATATTAGATTTGCAAACCTGGTCAAAATCTTTCAGAAGTTTTATTATAGGAAAAGTGAAACATTATCAGACAACAGGATGTGCAGAATATTCCACAATCTGCTCCTACAGCGCTTCTTCTCCTGTGTACATCTCTAGTATCTTTTACTTCACTTGGTTACACATTATATGTGCTACCACCAAATCACAGCAGTCGTTCCTTTGTCATAGCTTACCAATACGTCTCTATAAGCTAACGCTATAGAATAATGGTCAGCCTCAGGGGCAGATAAAGTACATTGCCATATCCCCTGATACCCACCATGCTCCATTCAGGAGATTATCCGCCAGTTAGATTGCTATATGGCGCTTCATCCCTATGGCGTGCCTATCACTGTTCAGATTAAGTATGGCAGGGCATTTCCACTGGATCAGCACCAGAAGTGCTCAAGCTGTCCAGAGTAAAAATAGCACAATGCCAGGATGGGATATAAAGCAAGATAGACGATAATGATTAACACGCTCCTACTTATACCATTATATTACCTATTTGGGGTCTCCAACCATTGGAATTCAGAACATCGCCACAGTATAAGTTAAAGTGTCACTGAGCTTTAAAAAAAAAAAACGTTTGATATGGCATAGCGATTGAAACCTGACATAGCAAAAGTTTTTTGAAAACTTAGTAATGCTTTAAAGTGTTTCCCTTATGATATAACCTGATTACAATGCCCCTTCAGGGAGGCCTGGTGGATAATGATCTGATGCTGAATGGCCGCAGGTGCTCTCCTGAACTCAACTGTATTACTGTATTCATGATGGTGATACAGTTGAATACTGTGGCGAGGGCAGCAGTATTTTGTGCTGTCCTGTGGTATTTGGTTCTGCTGGGGCGGTATTCTGCACTGCACTACAGTATTGCAGGCCCCGCCTACTGAGGTTGTCCACGTCTACTTGTTTTGGCCTGTCTTCTGTGAGTTTGAACCCAGCTACAACATGGGGCCACTTTAAGGTTTTTTCCAGGTCCACTTTAAGTTCCCAATCCGCCCCTGATATGCCCCCATAATGTACAACATACAGGTTTTCCTGCCAATTACCTATTACCACCATTTCAAAAATGGATGTCTCCCTCAATATGTCTATAGGAGAGCAGAGCTTAGCACACATCTTGTTTCTTACCTCTTCACTGCTGTCAGATTCAGACGAGCTGGACAGGTTGCACTCGGCTTTTATGACTATAGCTTTCCCTTTTGATATTAAAACTTTACTTTCACAGGGTGTTGCCTTCAACATAAAAGAAAGGGACCATTAGAGATCTTTAAAAAATACCCCTCCATACCTCTTACCTTAAAGGGGTGGATAGGTCATCAATGTCAGTTCTGTGGGGAACAACACCCAGCATACCGACCAATCAACTGTTTTTCGGCAGCTGTTGACGCCAGAAGGCTCCATCCACTATGTCAGGCATGTCCAAACTGCGGCTCTCCAGCTGTTGCCAAACTACACCTCCCAGCATGCCCTAATAGCTGTAGGCTATCCAGGCATGCCGGGAGTTGTAGTTTTGCCACCGCTGGAGGGCTGCAGTTTGGACATGCCTGCACTATGTAATGGTTGTGCTGGTGTACTGCAGCACGGCTTACATTCAAGTAGGGGGACAGTCAGATAAAGTTCTTCAACAACTCTGCTGTGTGCAAACTTACCCTTGAGGGAGTCCCACGATGAATATTTATCACCTACCCACTGGATAGGGGATAAATGTCAACTGCTGTGACCCCCCAGAAATCTCGAAAACAGAGGGCCCCCAAGTATCTGAGCAGTAGTGTCAGTCCAACTCTCTCCTATGGGACTGACACAGACAGCATGCTGTCAGTCCCATAGACAGAGGTGCAACTACCCTTTCGGCTGCCTGAGGCAAAAATTTAACCCATCCCTCATGCCAAATTCTCAACCTAATCCCTTCCCTCCTAACATTACGTACAGCATTACAAAACCTACAGGGTAATACACTGCCATATACCTCTTACATCCAATGAGTCTCCTCTGATGTTCTCACCTTCTCTATTCGAACCATACCACCATGATGATTTCTTTCAGCCATCCCTGCAGAGTTTGACAAACATACTTAGTTTCCTACTTTTCCATCCTCCTCCCTACCTTCTCAACATCCCACCCCGCCACCCCAAATACTGTGTCTGGTGTGCTCCCCAATACTATACTGCAGAAACAGTCCACCTGAAAATACTAGTACTACACAGATGGTGCCCCGCCATTAATTATTGGCACCCATTGCCCTAAAAAATAACTGCACCCAGCAAACAGTGTCCCTGACGCAAATACTGTCGTAAACATAGTGTTCCTTAAAAATATTTCTGCTAAGCAGATGCTGTTCTAGCGTTCCACCACCAGTAATAGTGCTCCCAAAAGTCCCACCAATAGTAATAATTCTCTGCCAGAGTGCACATAGTAGTAATAGTGCCACCAACAATAATAATGTCCTCACTGTGCCCATAATAATAACCATCTTGTCCATAATGCCCCCCAGTAGTAATAATTTTCTTTATAATGAGTGACAGTAGAAAAATGCACATAATGTGCGCCAGTACAAAAATGCCCCCTTATAATGTGAGCCAGTACAAAAATGCCCTTTAAAATGTGAGCCAGTACAAAAATGTCCCCTTATAATGTAAGCCAGTACAAAAAATGCCCCCTTATAATGTGCGCCAGTACAAAACATGGCCCCTTTAATGTGTGATAGTACAAAAAATGCG
Source organism: Bufotes viridis (assembly GCA_033119425.1). Lineage (NCBI taxonomy): Eukaryota > Metazoa > Chordata > Amphibia > Anura > Bufonidae > Bufotes > Bufotes viridis. The sequence continues at coordinate 117,684,054 of CM065595.1, read as the reverse complement.
CCCTTATGTGTGCCAGTACAAAATTGCCCCCTTATAATGTGATCCAATGCAAAAAATACCCCCTTTTAATGTTTGCCAGTGCAAGAAATACCTTCTTAAAATGTGTTCCAGTACAAAAAATACCTCCTCTTAGTAGCCCAGTAGAGCCCATGTCCCCATAGTTCCCCCATAATGTGTGCCAATGCCCCCTACTGTGTGCCAGTACAAAAATACCCCCTCCTCGCGCCCCCAGTAAAGCCAAGGCCCCCATAGTGCCCTCATAATGTGTGCCTGCGCAAAAATGCCCCCCTTCTGTGTGTCACTATGAGAAAAAAAAACTTAGTGCCCCCAGTAGAGCCAATGTTCCCATAGTGTCCCCATAATGTGTGCTTAGTGACCCCTTGTGCTTGCCAATAAAAAAAAAAAATACATCTTCTTAGTGCCCCCAGTTGAGCTAATGTCCCCATAGTGCTTCCCATAATGTGTGCCAGTAGAAACTGCCCCTATTTAGTGCTCCCATAGTGCTCCTCTCCCCCCTTCCCATCATAGCTCAACCACATGGTGCCAAATAAAAATAAAAAAATAAAATATTTACCTCCATGCAGCTGTCAGTGATGCAGTGCAGGCCTGTGTCCCATGCTGTATGCTGCCCCGCTCAGGCGGCACAATGATGATGACGTCATTGCGCCTCCTGCAACGGCCTCTGATATGCTACAGACACTAGACCTGAAGCCTATCAGAGGAAATGGGTAAGAGACGGACAGACCTGCTGCCACCTCCAATAGTTTTCGGGGTCATGTCACCTGAGGTTATTGCCTCACCTCGCCTAATAAGTGGTGCGGCCCTGCCCATAGAAGTGAATAGAGTGGTAGATGGATATGTACACAACCAGTTCAGGCAAAGAGTAGACCAGGGACTCTCCATTTTTAGGATCTTTCAATGGTTCAATTAATTTTGAGGTATATCTAGGGGGCAGAAGAAGTAGAAGGGGACTCAAAGTCCTGTCTGCCTCATAACAACACAGGAGACATGGCTCCTGTTACAGATTTTGTTATGGGGCCCAGTAGCGTTAATTGGTCACTAATCTTTCATACAACTTTGCATAAATCAATATAACAAGTGACCAAAAGAAACTTTGTAATATGTCTTATTAGTGAAAAAGTCCAGTTCTAATGTTATCATACATCATGTTATCATACTCCCTCTGTAACTGCTTACATGCCAAGGGTGCCATTGCCGTAGCATGTATGGGGTTAAACAGCTTGGAACGGTGCTCCTGCTGGTTCTAGGCTGTTCGTGCAGGAGTGCGGCTCACATGTTACAGCCATGCCCCCACTCTCACGGAAACTGGTGCAGCCCTTAGACTTGGCTGTTGTAAAAAGGTGAAGGCCCAGTCAAAGGCCCCTTAGTGACCACCATTAAAAGATGTCTTTGGCCAGCAGGTGGAGCCATGATCTTTGGGGCCCCAAGCATTTGCTTGGTTTGCATGGTGGTAAAGTCCTCCCCTGTCGCGTCTCAAATGAAAAGCCTATTGAGATTTTGCATCTCTGCAGCCATATCGGTAATACCTCGGCACTGGCTTACGACACATGTCCCTACCATGTTGGAATGGTACCAGGAAATGCTGCATATTGCTCGGATGGGAGAGGTCTCGTTGGTGAGTCCTCCAAATACATAAAGATTTGGTCAAATTGGATCGATTTCCAAAAATCCCCTGATTTTCAGTCCTTAATTGCTGCTTCAATATGTAGTGGCTCGTCCATCATTTGCAGAGTTTAGCTTCACCTAGGGGAGAACCACATCCCACAACCGCCCCCCTCGTCCGTGTTTTTTCTTTCTCCTCTCTCTGCTTTGCTCTTTCCTTTCTTCAACCTATTTTGTTCTGTATATGCTTAGTCACATTTGTTGATAAATACAAGCAGTCAATCATTTATTATATGTGTCCTGTGTAATCTGCATCTGCAATTAAGTGCTTGACTACCTAATACCTCCTAGGCCTATTGCACACGACCGTATGGCTTTTTCAGTATTTTGCGGTCCGCAAAAAATACGGATGACGTCCGTGTGCATTCCATTTTTTGTGGAACAGCTGGCCTTCCGTTCCACAAAAAACAATAATGCGGACAATAATAGGACATGTTCTATCTTTGAACGGAACGGAAAAACAGAAATACGGAAACGGAAGGCATACGGACTACCTTCCGTTTTTTTTGCAGATCCATTGAAATAAATGGTTCCGTATACGGACTGTATACGGAACGCAAAAAACGGCCCGTAAACTGATAAAATAAATGTCCGTGTGCAAGAAGCCTTATGAGGATTCTTTTTTTTTTTTTTTTTGTATGGTAAAATAATGTTAAAATGTTCAATAAAAAACGTTTAAACATAATGTGATCCAGTACAAAAATGCCACTTATAATGGGAGCCAAGATTTTAAGCAACAATATCCTTTTTATACAACCCGCTAATCTTTATGATAAACTTTAATTTGTACTTACCATGTATGGTCCTTCTTGGAATTCACAATCTGAGAGATCGGTAGCTGTATTCTTGTTGCACGTGGTTTCTCTTACTGTGAATCGTAGGGATATTTCAAATAAATCAGATTCCCTTCTATCTCCATCCTACAGCAGAAACAAATAGGGGTGAACTGCTTTTAGGCATCTGTATATTAGTTATCTCGGTGCAGCAGACAACAAAATCCTGGCCATACACATGAGATATCTGCACACTCAGCTCAGCTGCATGTTTATTTCAATTACCCTAAGTTCACACCTGAGCGTTTTACAGCGCGTTCAAACGCGCTGTAAAACGCTCAACACATGAAAACAATGCTTTCCTATGGCCCTGGTTCTCACTTGAGCGTTTTACAGCGCGTTTGAACGCGCTGTAAAACGCCCGACGCATAAACAAGTACTTGAGCTTTTTTGGGGGCGTTTGTCGCGCGTTTTGTGATTGACACCACAATAGTCAATCACAAGAACGCGCGTTACCTATTTGCAAAAACGCGCTGAAATACGCGTGACAAGGGTAAGGAGAGAGGAATAAGCAGCTACCAGAACTTGAAACCACTAAAGGATCTTTTTTACATGTACAGATATTCAGCCCATTACTGAGTGCTGAACAGCATGTTGATTTACACGCAAGAATCATTGTACTGCGTATTATTATTGTGCCTGATTATTGGCTTGTCTAAAAAGGAATTAAAGGGGTTATCCCACAAAAATATTCTACATTTTGCAAAGAAGCACCTGGATCTGTATACCCTTTGTTCTTGCATGTAATTAAAAAACTAGTATAGCGACAGGGAAAAAATGTATTGGGACAGCGCTACCTGCTGTTTATTCTTTCCCTTATTTCTGTGCCTACCTCGCTAAGGTGGTTGCACATGCTCAGTTCCATTCTTCAGCTGCCACAAGCGCTATATGCTGTGACAGTTAGGACCCTTTCACACGAGCGAGTTTTCTGCGCGGGTGCAATGCGTGATGTGAACGCATTGTGCCTGCACTGAATCCGGACCTATTCATTTGAATGGGTCTGTGTACATAAGCATTGTTTTTCACGCATCACTTGTGCGTTGTGTGAAAATCGCAGCTTGTTCTAGATTCTGCGTGAATGGGGCTGCGTGAAAATCTCATCGCATCCGCAAGCAAGTGCGGATACAATGCGTTTTTCACGGATGGTTGCTAAGAGATGTTGTTTGTAAACCTTCAGTTTTTGATGAATGAACTTACTTGCGAAATCCCACATTTTTCACTGAACGCATCCGGACCTAATCTGTCATGCTCGTCTGCAAGGGCCCTTACATGGAGAGAACAGCAGCAGCAGAAAGGACATGCCCCTTGAGAAAAGACATGCCCCCTGAGCTGCCAGCTTGAAATAAATCTAGTAGAAGAATTGTAGCAAGGAATTTGGGGAAGGGGAGGAATCCTATGGATCCTTTTGAGGTACAGGGATAGCAATAGCTTTGTTAGAAAGAGACTGTCTTGTACTATATGATGACAGATTTTGATTTTCTACATGAATTATTGAATAATCCCTTTAAGATATTACATTTCTTTCTCCCACAGTCCTGAAAATGAAGGGACCTGCAGCATTGCTGTAGCACTGTTTTAGCATTGTATCACCTTCAATGCTTTCTGTGCCTCCTGCTATGTAGAGAACTGCAGTATGGCTTCAGATTTTCATCATTTGCCATTGTTTTATGAAATGGGGAAACCTATTTATTTGTGCAAAAAATCAGTACCTGTGTGACTATATTATTACTATATGGTTCCTGCATTACATCCTGTATTATAAGCCACAGCTGCATTCACAATTCTGTAGACTCCAGAGATGAAACCTCTCAAAATTATCTGAAACCTAAAGAGTGTCATCACTACACCAAGTATAGCATTACAAGACCTCTATTCAGGCTCGGACTGGCCCACAGGGGTACAAGGAAATACCCCGGTGGGCCCCTGAGCAAGGTGAGCCCCTAGTCTCCCACCCCCTGCACAAGTGGCACATAACACATTAGATTTAGTGCACTACATAAATATGTTCAATGTACAGCACCTCAACTAGCCTATGTTCATTAAAAAAAAAACTTGTTAGATTATTTATTACACGTACTGACTGATGGGTCTCCCCATTTAACTTCTGGTTCTCCAAATTGGGCACATGGCCTGAGCTTGCCCTTTACGCCTTGGAGGTGCTGGCCTGCCCTGCAGCAAGTATATTGACCGAACGTGTGTTTAGCACGGCAGGGGGGGTAATCACAGACAAGCGCAGCCGCCTGTCCACAGCCAACGTGGACAAGCTCACGTTTATTAAAAAGAACCAGGCATGGAGCCCACAGGACTTGTCCGTACCTTGTGCAGAATAGACAAGTATATCGGCCGCACCCAGCCATTGTTATACACCAACGCACTTTCTCTTTGCATTCTCTCTTCTATTTGCCAATGTTTTGGGGTCTTCCCAAAAACAACAAAAACAGTGTTGGCACCTCCTCCTCCTCCACCACCGCCTGCTCAACCTCCTACTCCTCCTATGTCACCCACCTAACTAACAGACGGATTAACTGTATTAATTTCCCTAACACATATGCAGTGCATGTGTATGTCACACCAAAAATGGGTATATGTCACCAGCCAAACTAACAGTCGGATTAACTATATTAGTTTCCCTGTCACGTATAAAGTGCACGTGTATCTCACACCAAAAATGGTTATATGTAACCCACCGGACTAACAGACGGATTAACTATATTCATTTCCCCGTCACGTATGCAGTGCAAGTGTATCTCACACAAAAAATTAGTATATGTTATCCATCGAACTAACAGACGGATTAACTATTATATTTTTGTGTTAGGGGTACAAAAATGGGGCATTGCACCCTCAAAAAATCGCTATAGGTCACCCACAGAATTAACAGCCAGATTTATTATTATATTTCTGTCAGGGGTGCAAAGTTGGTGTATTGCACCCACAAAAAATCATTATAGGTCACCCACAAAACAAATAGCCAGATTCCTAACACTCTCCCTGGCTTCAGCTGCCTTCTTCCTGTCCCTGCACTACTTAGAGCTGATGGGCGGTGCTACACGTGATCCAGCTTGTATAGAGGCTGGGTCACATGATGCACTGGCCAATCACAGCCATGCCATTACTAGGCATGGCTATGATGGCTTCTAAGTGTCCACAGCTTAAACACTTGTTGATTGGCTGCCCTGCAACCTTTCAAAAGCTTTATTAAATGCCCGAACACCCAACTCGAACCCAAACTTTTCTGGCAAAGTTCGGGTTTGGGTCCAGGTACACGAACTCGCAAAGTTTGGTACGGACCCGAACTTTACAGATCGGGTTCGCTGAACACTAGATATGAGATGGAATCTGCACCAAGAATGAACATGTCACTTCTTTTTTTCCACTCTGTTTTTAAAACTGCAAGTAGAGAAAGCTAGCGCCGTGTAAATTAACAAGCCATTTTCACATTGAATCCTATGGAGAGGATTTCAACGCATTTTCAGCACGGTTTTTGGGTGCCAAATCTGGACAAAAAATCCACTTAAAAAAACTCCATGTGAACATATCCTTAGGGTACGGCCACAGGTATCTCTGGATGGAGTTTTGTAAGCCAAAAACCTGGAGTAAATCATGTAAGGACAGAAAGTACTAAAGAGAGATACGACTCTTTTTTTTTTTAATCCACTCCTGGTTTTAGCTTCTAAGGCTACTTTCATACTTGCGTTGTTGGATTCCGGCAGGCAGTTCCGTCGCTCCGGTGTCATCCGGAAAAACAGATCCAGTATTTATTTTTTTCACATTTTTAAAGGTCTGAGCATGCGCAGATTGGGAAGCTGGATCCAGTTTTCCGGAACACTTGGTACCGGATCCGGCATTAATACATTTCAATAGAAATTAATGCCGGATCCAGCAATCCGAGAAGTGTTCTGGAATTTTCTCCGGCCAAATACAGTAAAGGGACTGAACTGAAGACATCCTGATGCATACTGAACATAATGCTTTCCATTCAGAATGCATTAGGATAAAACTGAAGCGTTTTTTCCTGATATTTAGCCCCTGTGACGGAACTCAATACTGGAAAACTTAAACGCAAGTTTGAAAGTACCCTAAAACTGCATCCAGAAACCTGAAAGTGGCTGTACCCTCAGGGATCTATTTGCTGACAAGCTTTCTGACTGTTTAAAAAAAACAAAAAAACATTGAATTAACAGTTGTAAGTCAGGGCCAGTATAAGTTTAAAGGAACCTTTTGTTTCTCTAGATGTAGCTGCTTTAGTTACAGTAAGGGTCCATTCACATGTCCGTGTGTGTTTTGCGGATCCGCGGTTCTGCAAAACACGGACATCGGCAATGTGCGTTCCACAATTTGTGGACCGCACATTGCCGGCACTACATAGAAAATGCCTTTTCTTGTCCGCAATTGCGGACAAGAATAGGACTTGTTCTATTTTTTTCGGGAACGCGATTGCGGACCCGGAAATTAATGGGTCCGCAATTCCATTCCGCAAAATGCGGAACAGAATTGCGGACGTGTGAATGGACACTATTACTGGTATTTTACAACTAGATATGGCAGTGTCAGAAATGCCCCATTGACAAGGTGAATTACAGAGGACATCATTGTATAATATACAATATGGACAGATCGAAAAAAAGATTAATTTTACCTGGAACAATGGTTTTATTCTCATTTCTCCTGTCCTTGACAACTTTAGTAGGTTTCTTCCCCAGGATTGGCTGTTCAGCTGATCAATAGAAGCATCTAATGCACTGGTGATTGCGTCTTGTCTACTTCTAGCATTATAGGTAGGTAGGCCTGGGAGAGTTAAAAGAATGATCCCCTTAATTACTGTGTATTTGGAGAAAATGTTTGTGTTTGTAAACAGAACTCTGTCTCCTGGCTACATATTATCTATATGGTAATAACATGCACAATTGTTTTCTTACACAACATAGGCCAACCAAATATCAGCATAACATCCAATACACTTCAAATGTTTGGTTGGTCCCAAGTTGCCACCTTGAAACTATATTCTGAGAGTTACAAGAGAAAGATGCTTGTATCTTAGCCGAGCCACCATTAGGGCAATACTGCAGTCATGGTCTGGAGCAACAGCCACTTCAGGTCTCTGACATCCTCAGCCTCATTCGTGTACACTTCAGTGCAATGAATTTAATTGAAACTGTTCCATTTTCCAGCATGCAGACATTTACTAAATAAATAATTTGACAGATCTCTGTTGGGAATTGAACCCCAGGTCTGCCGCAGGCAGCAAGTTTACAACTACACTATAGAAGCTCACTAGGACTTTCTGTGCCTAAAAAAACTACTAAACACATTTCTAGAAAACTACTAAAGAGTATTACTATTAATACTAATATACTATTAATACTTAAAGGGATTCTGCCACTTCAGCAAATAGCATTTATTATGCAGAGAAAGTTTCCATGGTTACGACCACCTTGCCGTCCAGCAGTGGTGGCCGTGCTTGTACACTATAGAAAAAAGTACCAGCCTATGTGAGCTCCCACGGTCCCGGCCAACAGAGAGGCTGCCATTTTTTCTTATAGTGTGAAAGCACAACCACCACTGCTGGATTACAGGGTGGTTGTAACCATGGAAACAAGCAGTGTATAATGTGATGGAAAAATGAATCCAGCAAGGAAAGGAAGCAATATGGACAATTGCAATACATTAGTAAGTGCCTTGTATTAACTAAGCTGAAGTGAGACAGACCTTTAGGATTGTCCCCGGTCAACTATCAGTGACTAAGAGCTATGTACATATGTATACACACTTAGGCCTCATGCACACAAACGTATTTTCAATTTGCATTTTTATGGATCAATTGCGGAACCATTTATTTCTATGGGGGGAGGGGGGCATCCATTTATCATGTAGAGAAAGTTAATACAAGGCTCTTACTAATGTATTGTCATTATCCATATTGCTTCCTTTGCTGGCTCGGTTCATTTTTCTACCACATTATACACTGCTCGTTTCCATGGTTACATCCACCCTGCAATCCAGCAGCGGTGGTCGTGCTTGCACACTATAAGAAAAAATGCCAGCCTCTCTGTTGGCCCGGACTGTGGGAGCTCAAATAGACTGGTGCTTTTTTCTATAGTGTACAAGCACGGCCATGCTGCTGGACTGCAGGGTCGTCGTAACCATGGAAACATAAATGCTATTTGCTAAAGTGGCAAAACCCCTTTAAATATATTTAGTATAGTTTAAGGCAGTTTTACTTTACACCGCCTTTTTGTTTAGGGTTAAAGAAAAGTTGGAAGTTAAAAGTTCAATTTTTCTACCATAACCTTTAATAAAAAAAGTTATTTTACTGAATCGCAGACCTACTGCAAGGAAGGCAGTACATTTACCACTACACTGTAAAACCATCTTGTAATAAGGATAGGGTTTTCTGTGCCTAGAAATCTAGTGAACAGTATTACTGTTTTTTTCACAGGCATAATATTAAACAATCAGAACTATTTAATAGCTTTTCAAGCACAGAAAAACCTATTTTTATTACAGCGAAGTTCTCTAGTGTAGTGGAAAACGCGATGCCTGCCATTTGGAAGGTCTAGTGGTCAATTCCTAATAGAGAACTGTGGAATCATTTCTTTAGTAAAGTTAATAGGAGAAAATGGAATTTTGGGTTGTGACAGAAAAATGTAGCTTTTACTTTCCAGATTTTTTTTTACCGTAAAAGAAAGCTGGAAAGTAAAAATTACATTTTTCATTAAAAGTTAATGTGACTAAAGAAATAACTGAGTAAAAACCATTACAATAAATGTGCTTTTCTTACATAGTTACTAGAGATGAGCGAATTTCATATTTTGAAATTCGTTCACACTTTGTTTGTCGGTAAAAGGTGAATTGCCGTTATGGATTCCGTTACTACGGACCATAACGCAATTCTATAGCGGTATGTATAACATAATGCCTTTAGAGGCATTCCGTTATTCATTCCGTCATAATAGAAGTCTATGGGCTGCAAAATTGATCCGTCCGTTTCAGTTATGCAGGGGAGTCCGTTTTGCAGTTATAGAATTGTGTTACGATCCGTGGTAACGGAATCCATAACGCAATTCACCTTTTACCAACAAACGAAGTGTGAACGAATTTCATAAGCGGAAATTCGCTCATCTCTACATCTCACAAAACAGTTTTTTCCATCCCTGTAAGCATAATAATCTATACAATATAGTGAACATGTTATTTATGGTGGTCAGTAGTTTTTTTTTCCTTTAGTTAACCCATAATGAAAGTAAAAATTAAAATCTTACTTTTTGGGTATTGCAAACTGGTCAGACACACAGACAAAAAGTTCTGACTGCTATGGCTATGAATGTGAGAAGGGCAGGTGGGGGGCCCACACAGTTTGCCTGTATGTGGCCCTGAAATTCCTGATAGCAGCTCTGTACCTTAGAGAACAATAGAAGGTTTATTTTGACCAGTGATAAATTATGAGTTTAGTGAATGTAATTACCAGCAGAACTGGTCAGAGAAAAATTTCTAAAGGCAGTTGGCTTACATGTAGATAATCTTGAGTTCAGCAGAGACAATGATATATTTTTGGATCAGAAAAGGAACAAACATATATTCTCACTGTAAAGCGGAAATAATATTCTTCAAATAGTTCTAGTTCTTTACCAATTTACCTGAGCAACAGGAGAACATTGCCAGCAGAAGTATGTTGAGAAGCATCATTTCCATCTTTGCAGGACGAGTCAAGTGAGATTGTTGAACTATACAGATGCCTATGTCTATACTGCAGGTAAATTATTAACATATTTGGGAGATTTGGGCCTTTGACCTTATGATTTCTGTGAAATGTAGAATTTAACCAGACATTGCATAAGTTTGCTGTTATATTTTAATAATACAGGCATGTGTGACTGTGGAAAAATATATAGTTCTCTAATACATATAATATAATAATATAAAAAATATATATTCTTTTTGCAGCCGTAATATCTAAATCCTTAACAGCTCATAAACACTCTAAATTCTCATCAGTTCGCTAAAGAGGTCCTTACACTGCCGAAACAGTGTTTCGGCAGATTATCGTTAATTAGCATTCGTACGGATGTTTGTTAGTGATAACCTGCCTGTGTAAAGGTGCCACCAATTACCCAATGAACGAGCAAATAGAATCGATCATGCGGTCATCTAAATCATTATTTGCTGACAGCAGATTTTGCTGTATTAGAAGCTAAATGTATTGGAAGCTACCCTAAAACCAAATCCTCATGCATATGACTGTATATGTTTTGCGGTCTGCAAACTGCAGACAAGCAAAATGCAGATTGTGGACACAGAATTTTTTGTGGACCCATTGACTTTAATGGATCTCCGGTTTGCACTTTGTGGACATATTCTATTTTTTTGAAGAACGACATACAGATGCAGAAACATGTGCTATCCGCATCCAAATGTCCCTTCCGCAAAAAGATAGGACATATCCTATACTTGGCCGCAAAATATGGCCCATTGACCTATTGGAGACTTTAGTGGGCCTTCAAAAAATGAGGATGCAATATGGACGGTATCTATATTTAGTGGATCCACAATTTGTGGATCATAAAATACATACAGTCGTGTGCATGAGGCCTAAATATGACTTTACCACATGGTAGTTATAAGACTATGGGGTCATTTATTAAACAGAAATATGACTATATTAGGTCCTTTGCACCGCAATCTGTGACTTTTCCACGCTCACACCAGGTCTAAAAAAGTTGGTGTGGCACGGGTGGAGAAGGGGACTTCATAATTTTCTATGCCTGGTTTAGGCCTAGATGGTCTACATTTAGACCAGCGCTGGATACACTGAAGTTATGTACAGGCCTGCTCCTCTTTATAACTGAGGCAGATTCACCGCCAGTGCAGGGCTTTATTAAGACCGCTCTTAATAAATATGCCTCCATGTCTTTGATGATTTTTCATAGGGTGTATATCACACCTTTGTGAAAATCCAAGATGTCCCCCTCTGGAAACTCTAGAAACTATTATTGAAATGTGCGGTCATTCACCTTAAAATGCTATTACTCTCTACTAGATGGGTGCTATTTCACTACTTTCAATACACTGAATGGTACTTGAATGAACAATTAGTAGTAAAAACTTATGATATGGTACTCATATATCTGGAGAATCTATTTTGTATAAAATGTCAATTTATTAGTTCATGTCTCAATAATGAATAACTACTAAAATTCCCAGCTCTTTAGAGCTGTATTATTCCTTTACCTCCGTATCAATGAGCGACTTAATTTTTCTGGCTCCCGCTGTCTCGGCGTCCCTCGTGCTCCAGCTTCGGTTCACTCTGAATACGTGGGTATGAATCCACTGGGCTATATGGATTTACTTTCGATCGTCTGCTGAATTTACTTTTTGGAGTTTGGAGCTTACACCTTTTTGATATTGAGCACCATCTCAACCTACTGGAAAGTAGAGCCACCCCATTCAATTATTGAACGAACAATTAGCTGGTCGAACACCGATCAGGACAACTATATATGGACATTATGTTAGTTAAAGGGGTTATCCTGGAAAAGATAATGTTGACTTATCCTTAGAATAGATGAAGAACGAATGGCCTATCCTTAGGATAGGTGATCATGACATCAGCATTAGTCCAAGTCCTGGCATCCCCGCCGATCAGCAGTTTAGGGCGCCGCTGTGCTCACCGGAGCTCTGGTCAGCAATGCAGGCTCCCAGCAGCTTTCCAAGGACAGCACCGGACATTATGTAGTGGCAGTGCTTGGTATTGCGGTGCAGCCTCTTTGACTTGAATAGGACTGAGATGCAACTAAGCCATGTGACTGATGTAAAGTGATGTTACTGACCTAGGAAGAAGCTATGGCGCTCAAGGCCTCTCTAGGTGTGACGCCCTTGCAGATTTTGATACTGATGACCTATCCTGAGGATAAGTCAAATATAACTCTTTTCCTGGATAAACTCTTTAACAATCTCATTATGTTCTTTATTTATTGATGTCAATTCTGGATAGCTGGGAGCAAGGTCATGGTTTTCTACTGGGTATGTATATGACCATTCATTAATATTTTAAGATCTATAATGTCATGTACAACTCCCATTTTAAAGTTGAATGTATCTTAATTGACCCAATAAATAAAAGAAGAAGAAAGAACAGAAATAAATTTTATATCAAAGACAATAGGATAAAGAATTGATGTGCACTAATAAAAAATGCCCCCAGAAGTGTTCATAACCTTTGAACAGAATCTGACTTCTCACTGAACCCTATCAGATGTCATTGGTGAGGGTCTGTGATCTGTGACTCCCTGCAATCCCCAAAATGAAGAAGCTTTGGAACTCATCTGAGTATTGTGTTCTTTCTTCTTCCACTTTAGAGATTGAAGGTCTTTGGATCTCCAAGTCTTTAGTCAAAATTTTATTGAGATTTGAGAATAATCTTCAACAACAAAACCAACACCTGTGTGTCGTAATATAAGTCATCATCTATGCAATTTTGTGCAAAATGGAGTCAGATTTTTTAGATATAAGTGCATTCTTTTGACATGTTAGGCCAGGGGTGGAATGGGAATATAAAGTGGCCGAAGAAGCTTTGGAACTCCTCTGAGTATTGTGTTCTTTCTTCTTCCACTTTAGAGATTGAAGGTCTTTGGATCTCCAAGTCTTTAGTCAAAATTTTATTGAGATTTGAGAATAATCTTCAACAACAAAACCAACACCTGTGTGTCGTAATATAAGTCATCATCTATGCAATTTTGTGCAAAATGGAGTCAGATTTTTTAGATATAAGTGCATTCTTTTGACATGTTAGGCCAGGGGTGGAATGGGAATATAAAGTGGCCCTGGAAAAACCAAACAAAAGTGGCCCCATTTTGTGTGCAGGTCCAAATCAACAGATAGCAGGCAATACAAGTAGGCTGGGTCAACAATACTATAGTGCAAAATACCATCCCAGCAGAACCAAATAACACAGTGTAGCATAATGTATTGCCCCAAAAGCTGTTACTCTGTGGTGGCCATCAATAGCTACCATCTTCTGTCCTCCTCCTCCAGTTGTCTATGGACCAGGGGGCTTAGGAGGCGAGGTGCGGTCCACAGCAGTTAAATTCAGCAGGGCATGTGCGGTTGCTGGCCGGGTACATGAGTACCTGATTCTCACAGCTTTATTACTTTTGAGAGAGCTCAGTAAATAAATGGGCAGCAGCAAAGAGCAGGGCTTGTGTGGTCCCCTAGGGCATCGGCCCCCGGGAAATGTTCCTGTAGGGTCTATGGCCATTACAATATCTTTTTTGAACTTTACCTGAGATTACCTGAGATTTATCAGACAAACTGAGAGTTGCCTTTGAGCCATAATAGCGTACATCAAGACGTTACATTACATGGTACTGTCTTGCAGCTCAGCAGACAGACATGTCCATTAGATAGAAAATGTATTAGTTCAATGACCCAGGACATGAGCTGTCCATTAACTATAACATTAGGAATGCCAACTATCAAGGCCATTCTATGGGTTCAGTGAACTGTCATATTTTGTGATAAAGCCAAAGGTATGTAAGTAGTCAGAACATGATGTACTTCAATGAGATGTTTTAATGAAGAATGTAACATGAAACAAACGTTAAAAACAGAATATGTACCAGCTCTTCTTAAAAATGGTGAAGCACTACTGTAATGTATATATTCTTGACTTCATGTTCAAAAACATAACCATGTATATGGCCTGCAGTAGCAACAATGGACAATAGGCTATATATTAGAATGATAGGAACTAAAAAAGTAATTTAATAACAAGAGCAACACAAAAAATTCAAACCACAGGAAAAAGTATAACCAGAGCAAAATGTAACCTTGTTATTTAATATTTGAAAGGGTTTGTCCACTTTATTTACTTTGATGACCTATCCTCAGGCTAGGTCATCAATATGGCCCATTTCACACGGGCGAATTTTCCGCGCGGGTGCATTGCGTGACGTGGACGCATTGCACCCGCACTGAATCCGGACCCATTTTTTTCTATGGGGCTGTGCACATGAGCGGTGATTTTCACGCATCACTTCTGCGTTGCGTGAAAATCGCAGCATGCTCTATATTGTGCGTTTTTCACGCAATGCAGGCCCCATAGAAGTGAATGGGGCTGCGGGAAAATCGCAAGCATCCGCAAGCAAGTGCGGATGCAGTGCGATTTTCCCGCATGGTTGCTTAGAAACGTGACCAGATCTTTATTATTTTCCCTTATAACATGGTTATAAGGGAAAATAATAGCATTCTTAATAAAGAATGCTGTGTAAAATGAGGATGAAGGGGTTAAACATAATAAAACTTAACTTACCTTAGCCACTTGATCGCGTAGTTGCGATCTGTCTTCTCTCTTCAAGCTTCAGCTACCAGCTAAAGGACCTGTGATGACGTCACATCATATTGTCCAATCACATGGTCCATCTTACCATGGTGATGGACCATGTGATTGGACCATGTGATGTGACGTCATCACAGGTCCTTTAGCTGGTAGCTGAAGCTTGAAGAGAGAAGACAGATCGCAACTACGCGATCAAGTAGCTAAGGTAAGTTAAGTTTTATTATTTTTAACCCCTTCATCCTCATTTTGCACAGCATTTTTATTAAGAATGCTATTATTTTCCCTTATCTGGTCTGGGTACCAAACATGGCGATTTTTCTCACGCGCGTGCAAAACGCATTACAAACGTTTGCACACTCGCGGAAAAATCGCGCATATTCCCGCAACGCACCCGCATCCTATCCGGGCGTCAAACATGACGCCCGTGTGAAAGAGGCCTATCATATCGGCTGACTTCTGGCACAATCTGCTGTGTGAAGAGAAGGCAACGCTCGTGAGCAAGTGTAATTACATCTCAGCCATCCCATTCACTTCTGTGGGATGGTTCCTTCCCCTTGAAGTGAACAAGGAGGAATCTATGGGAAGGAACCATCCCATAGCAGTGAATGGGACAGCTGAGATGTAATTACACCTGCTTATCGCTGCGGTTGCGATAGTGAGCAGGTAAAAAATGAAGAGAATGCAGCGCCCATACGAGCACTGTTGTCTCTTCAAACAGCTGATCGCTGAAGGTGCTGGGAGTTGGATTCCATCGACCTGATATTGATGACCTAGCCCCTTTAATATATTGATCATAATATGCATCCCACAAATATTCAGTATAGTGCAAAACAGGCAACAAATACAAATTATTCATTTATTCATGTCAGAAAAAAGCAGAAAACAGTTAGGGTTAGAAGCTGGCAAAGTTTTTGTCCAAAAACTAAGACTGTGACAAAACAGGAAAAATAGGAGTATATAAAAAGTTGGTACAAATGTGTCTAAAAAAACGTATGCCTAGCATATCGCACATGAAACTAAATTGTGGTGCATGCACTTCATATATTTGGCATAGCAAACGTGCATCACAAATTTTGACTCAAATCAGGATACTTTTCCATCGAGGTAACATCGATATTCATATTCCCCTATTGCACTTAAGGCTGTTTACACCTTTGGGGGGCTTTTTATGACTGTATATTACTAATTTTGGGCTAAAAATACTTTATTCGATTGGTGTTTATTAAAAATGTTCAGCCATTTCTGAGATACAAGAGGTAAGAATCGGTCTGTTTGGAAGCTTCGAATCCTGTCATCCGAGAGCTCATATGTAGCTCTTATCTCTGATATCCTGACCACATAAACACTCATTATAGCTCAATTCTTATCAAACTGCCCCTATCTACTATAGCCATTTTTTTATTGTGCAAATGTATGGGTAGGCAACCTTAGAGAGGTAGAGATCTACCATTGCAGCTTAGAAGCGCCTAGAGATTCCCTTGGTTTTGAGCTGTGACAGAACCCTTGAGGGAATGGTATATACAGTAAGTTATCACACGCTTAAAACCACCAGTCAAGCATAATACAGGATCACTGCAAGTTTTAAGGGGCATTCCCATCTCAGTCATTCATGGGCGTGAATTGGAGTTAATGAACCAGCTTTGCAAAGTCCACCCAGCTGTTTCTGTACCCTGTACTATTCTACAAATAGATGTACAAGAATGATCCTGCCAGCAAAACATACATGAACATCGTATATATATTTACTGGATGACTTACATTGGGTATTTATACAGTAGTATATAAAACAGTGTCTACTTTAAAGGCTATGTACACCATTGGAAGCAATTTTTTTTCATTATTGCATTGTACTAATTTTTAACTAAAAATCATTTTTTTAATTGATCTTTATTAAAAATGTTGATCCTCTTTCTCTGTACAGCCTTGAGATTCTCTAATAGCATGGTCTGTGGTTTTATTGTGCTCCGTCAGGCAGCTCAGCTGATGGCTCCTTATCGCTGATCTTACTGATAAGAATGTGGCTTAAATAAGTGTTTATGACCGTTTAGTAATTTAGAGATAAGGTTTATTAGATGACCGGCAGAAAGAGAAAGTAGGAGAGCAAAATGAGTAAAATGCAATCATAAAAAAACTGCCCATGATTGCATTTACATTTTTTCAATTGGTCTTTATTAACCCTTTAAGGACATAGGGCATATGGGCACGCCCTAATGTCCGAGTCCTTAAGGAAACGGGCCTACCCATATGTCCTGAATAAAATCGGATGTCCAGCCCCCCCCCGCTCAATTGTTATAGCAGCGGAGGGGGGTAACCATGGCAACAGGGCACCTTCAAAGGTGTCCTGCTTGCCATGGTAACAGAACTCTTATCAGACTTCTGCTAAAAGCAGAAAAAAATACAGTACATTATATAATGTACTGTACTGTATTATACAGACACCAGATCCACCAAGTGGGTCTGGGTAAAAAAAAAATGTAAAAAAAAGTGAAAAAAGTTAAAAATAAAAAAAAAACATTTATCACTAATAAAAATAAAATACACTACACATGTTATATATCACCGTGTCTGTAACGACCTGATCTATAAAATGGGTTTATTACTTTCCCCGCACGGTCATAAAAACAAAACAAAAAAAACTATGATAAAATTGATATTTTGCCCACCTCACTTCCCAAAAAAGTTAATAAAAGTGATGAAAGAACCTGAAATATAAAAATAACACATAAACTAACCCCTCAGGGGGACACCGCAAAAGCTAAATAAAAAAATACTGTAAAAAGCAGTTTTTTTGTCACCTAACATCACAAAAAGTGTAACAGCAAGCGATCAAAAAGTCATATGCACCCCAAAATAGTGCCATTAAAACCGCCATCTCATCCCACAAAAAATTAGCCCCTACCTAAGACAATTGGACAAAAAAAAACTGACTCTCAGACTCTCAGAGATACTAAAATGGTTTTTTGTTTGTTTAACAAAGGATATTATAGTGTAAAACCTAAATACAGTTAAAAGAGTAGACATATTATGTATTGCCACGTCCGTAAGAATCTGCTCTATAAAAATAACACATGACCTAACCCCTCAGGTGAACACAGTCACAAAAATAAAATAAAAACGGTCACAAAACAGCAATTTTTTCCAAATTTTCCATTTTAATAATTTTTTTCCGGTAACAAAGCAAGGGTTAACAGGCAAACAAAACTCTATATTTATTGCCCTGATTCTGTAGTTTACAGAAACACCCCATATGTGGTCGTAAACTGCTGTATCGCCAAACAACAGGGCATAGAATGAAGGGAACTCCATATGGTTTTTAGAAGGCAGATTTTGCCCAACTGTTTTTTTGACACCATGTCCCATTTGAAGCCCCCCTGATGCTCCCCTAGAGAAGAAACTCCATAAAAGTAACCCCATATAAGAAACTACACCCCTCAAGGTGTTTAAAACTGATTTTACAAACTTTGTTAACCCTTTAGGTGTTCCTCAAGAGTTTATGGCAAATGGAGATGAAATTTCAGAATTTTAATTTTTTATTACCTTGCCTCACAAAAATGTATTATAGAGCAACTAAAAATCATATGTACCCTAAAAATAATACCACCAAAACTGCCACCTTATCCAGTAGTTTCCAAAATAGGGTCACTTTTTTGGAGTTTCTACTCTAGGGGTGCATCGGAGGCTTGAAATGGGCCATGGTGTAAATAAACCACTCCATCAAAATTTGCCTTCCAAAAACCATATGCCTTCATTCTACACCCTGCCGTTTAGCGATACAGCAGTTTACAACCACATATGGGGTGTTTCTGCAAACTACAGAATCAGGGCAATAAATATTGGGTTATGTTTGGCTGTTAACCCTTGCTTTGTTCCTGGAAAAAATAGATTCAAATGGAAAATTTGCCCAAAAATCGAAATTCTGAAATTTTATGCCCATTTGCCATAAACTCTTGTGTAACACCTAAAGGGTTAACAAGGTTTGTAAAATCAGTTTTAAATACCTTGAGGGGTTTAGTTTCTAAAATGGGGTAATTTTTGGGTGGTTTCTTCTATGTAAGCCTCACAAAGTGACTTCAGACCTGAACTGGTCCTTAAAAAGTGGGTTTTTGAAATTTTCTGAAAATTTTCAAGATTTGCTTCTAAACTTCTAAGCCTTGTAACATCTCCAAAAAATAAAATGGCATTCCCAAAATGATCCAGACATCAAGTGGACATATGGGGTATGTAAAGTAATAACTATTTTTAGAGTTATTACTATGTATTATAGAAGTGGAGAAATTGAAACTTGAAAATTTGCACATTTTTAAAATTTTTGGTAAATTTAGTATTTTTTTTATACAAAAAAAAATGAACTTTTTTGACAAAATGTTACCAGTGTCATGAAGTACAATATGTGACGAAAAAACAATCTCAGAATGGCCTGGATAAGTAAAAGAGTTTTAAAGTTATACCACATAAAGTGACACTGGTCAGATTTGCAAAAAAATGGCCTGGTCCTTAAAGAGGACCTTTCACTGGTCCACAGTTTATTAGGCAAAGCTATGTACATTGAGAGCGGCACCCAGGGATATCCCTGCACTTACTTGTATCCCTGGGTGCCGCTCCGTTCGCCTGCTGTAGCCCCCGGTACCGCCCCTCGTGCTTCTCCAATTTTGCCTGGGGCGGAGACTTCTTCTTTTGCCCTGGGCGTCTCCTTCTCCCAGGGCTGAAGCGCTGGCCAATGGCAGTGCTCAGCTCATATTCAGGATATGAGCTGAGCGCTGCGATTGGCCAGCGCTTCAGCCCTGGGAGAAGGTGTACATAGCCTTTAAGTGTGTAGGTCTCTGGGTTATAGTTGATTGCTAGGAGTCTTTATACGCATTCAATAGATAGGAACTTATGGATGTGAAGTTACTGAAACAACAAAACTGCTCTTTTTGAAGTTTAATTGTAGGTAGATATTAGTGCTGATATATTGATATAGTGTGGGATTTATATATTTATGCTATATAGTTTTATCCATAGATATCATTTGGAGGATAACAAAAGCTTGATCATCATCTTTAATAGAGGCAATTAAATAACATGTTTAGATTTTCCTTTCAAAAATTCTTATATGACTGTTTTATGCATTACAATCATTCATCATGTCTACTAGTGGTCAATTCATTTGTTGTCAGGACTTAGTGAGAATTTGACATTTTCATGAGAATCGATTTGATAATTTAACAAGATATATATGCATTTTGGATTTGGATACTAACTGTATTTAATCGTCTATACCATTTTGTATTTCTAAGTATTCAGGCAATTTAGGAAATGCAGCAAGAACATCCAAAGATGGTGTCACACTGTAAAAATACGCTGCTCATATGTTCTGAAGAAGCTGTTACCTGTGCAGAAAAGAGAAAGAAAATTCAGGAGAATACTAACCAATTAAGCTACACACATTTATAGTTTTGATTTTGGTCATGGTTCCATTGGTGCATCTGACAATCAATGGATTGGTTTCTCATTTTCAGCACTGCTGCATTTCATTTAAGCATCTTGCTCTACCCTATAAGTAACTTTATTTGATTAAAGCCCTTACTATGCATGTAATGTGGTTGGTTCTGCCAAAAGCGGTTGTCCAGGATTTTGATATTGATAACAATCAATATCGGATCAGTGTAGGGTTCCAAACACTATAAGGCCTCTTTCACACGGGCGTCACGTTTGACGCCCGGATCAGAGGCGGGTGCATTGCGGGAAAATGCGCAATTTTTTTTGCGTAAGTGCAAAGCGTTTTAATGCGTTTTTCACGCGCGTGTGAAAATCTGCATGTTTGGCACCCAGACCCGAAGCCGGACTTCATCACATAAATTTAGCATAAATACAGAATGCTATGTTAACAGGGCAATAAAGGGTTAAAAAAATAAAAAATCAAACTCACCTCCTGCCATTGATCACGTAGGTGCAAGGAACATCCTCTATCTTCATATCTGTTGGTTGAAGGACCTTCGGTGACGTCACTGGGTCACATGGTCCAATCATGGAAGCTTTTGATTGGACCATGTGACCCATGTGACCCAGTGACGTCACAGAAGGTCCTTTACCCAGCAGAATGAAGAAAGAAGAATGATCCCGGCACCTACATGATCAAGAGGAGGAGGTGAGTTAAAGTTTTTTTTTTTTTTTAACCCTCTCTTCCCCTTTTTACATAACATTCTGTAATTAGAATGCTACTATTTTTCCTTACAACCATGTTATAAGGGAAAATAATAAAGATCGGGTCCCCATCCTGATCGTCTCCTAGCAACCATGCGGGAAAAATCGCACCGCATCCGCACTTGCTTGTGGATGCTTGCGATTTTCCCGTAGCCCCATTCCCTTCTATGGGGCCTGCGTTGCGTGAAAAACGCAGAATATAGAACATGCTGCGATTTTCACGCAACGCAAAAGTGATGCGGGAAAATCACCGCTCATGTGCACAGCCCCATAGAAATGAATGGGTCCGGATTCAGTGCGGGTGAAATCACGCCCGTGTGAAAGGGGCCTAATTCTTGATAATGAGATCCCATACATTATGTTGCACAACTAGCAGTGCCATATTTTAGCCAAATAACACTTCTAAACAGTAGCCTAAAAACAGTGCTGGGCATTGTCAGACTGGGGTATCTAAGGCCCACCATTAAAATTAATTCTGGGAGCCCACTATATAGCTATGTGAAAGTATTACCTGCCAACACAGTGGCAGACAGCAGCAATAAGATACAAGATAATTGATTATTGGGGTCCCTGCAGTGACCTCAAGAAAGCAGGTCCCTAGAGTTGGAGAGAGAAGTCAACTAAGTAGTTTGTTAAATAATATACAGAATTTTTTATATGGACATAGGCTTTGAGATGCTTTGAGCTGCCTATCTATATGTAGTGGAGTCAATCTATTGTGCCAATCGTGCAGGTGGTAGGGGTACCACCTTGCTCAGGAACCTGCTGGGGGATTCTCCTGTACCCTATACACCTCAAACACTGTGTGCATAGCCTAAATAACACTACCACTCGCTATACAGTGCTGATAGTCTCAAGCCTTTTTGCCAGGTCATCTGTGGCACCACCATCAGTGGGAGCAGCTACCGCTATACAGATTGTGCACCTCTAACCCCTAAAGGTGGCAGCTTCAATAGCTGTCGACTGATCATTCCTTCCATTCTTCCCATGTACCTGCAAGCTCTGTTTGGCCTCTGGCAGAGGCTTATGCCATGAGAACAAAGGATCAGACATGTTGAAATTCACCATGATCAATCTTTCTTTTCTTTCACCATATGGCAACAAACAGCGGCTGAATAATGCATATATGATGGTCTGCCGGTCCCGCTGAGATCAGTGACTTACCATATTCTATTCCCACAATATCACAATATCACTTTATCTTGTTTCTAAGTTCTTTCATTAATGCTTTCAAGTCGTTTAACTGCAGAGATACAATGGTAGGTTGAGTTAGCGGATGATATACAGGAAGTTACAGTATATTGCACTTAATGACCCAGTGTGACTAGTAGCGTGAAAAGCAAATTAGATTTACCTTTATTTCCAATTGTTTAAATCTGTTCTCCGTCCTGCAAATAAAAAAATCTAGTCATATCCACTCGTTGTGCAGATTTTTTAAAGTGAACTTGTCATATTAACAAGCTATTTTGCTAGAAAACTAAATATATGCATTGAAGAACAAACAAATTAGACGCTTTGTTGCACTAGTGGCAGTCATTTGGTGCAATTAAGAAGTACAAACTGGAGTTTCTCCTTGTAATTATTTGTTCCTGAGTCTCTTAAACTCCCTAATGAATATTCTTTTAGCTGCACTGCTTGCTAAACAGCTCGACTATGTTCTGGGAGTTGCTTGGAAACAAAGAACATGAATAGGGTTGAGCAAATTGAACTCAACAAACTGGAATTTGATTCGAATTTCAGGGAAAATTCGATCAGCTGCAAAGCCGAATTTCCTTGTTCTTCGTGGTAACAAATCGATTTTACCTGAAATGGGGTAAAAACAAAAAAAAATCATATTTACCTCATTGATTTGAGCACGAAGAGCCAGCCGCCATTATCCTGATTGAAGATCCCACGCAAAATCCTGTGCGCAGGGACGTATGACATCACCACGCCAGATGTGCGGCTTTTATCTCGGTATTCTTTTCTCTTTTTGGTGCGATTGCATACTTAATACCGTGCACCGGCACTCTTGTTTCATTTTGGTGTGCCCCGTTCATATTTTTTAGATGTGCGGCTTTTATCTCGGTATTCTTTTTCGCTTTTTGGTGCGATTGCATACTAAATACCATGCGCCGGCACTCTTGTTTCATTTTGGTGTGCCCCCGTTCCTTAGGTTATTTGGCCAACGTGATGACGTCATCATGGGCCACACGAGATTTTGAGCTAGATCTTCAATCAAGATGGCGGTGGACAGCTCTTCGCAATCAAATAGATTGAGGTAAGTATGATTTTATTAAAAAAAAATATTTTACATTTGATGCTGCAATCAGCTATGAATGCGGCTCCTGAGGGGTACACTGACGGGGGTCGGCTCAATCGCCACTCCCTGTCATTGCACCCACTACTTACAAAGAAATCCGCTTTGTGACAAAGTAATTAGTCACAAAGCAAATTTTTTTGTAAAATTCGGTGAAGCTACCGAATCAAATTTTTTAAGAACTTCGCTCATCACTAGTCATAAGTGACAATAGCAGATTACCACGTTCTTATTGTTTGACACGCTGAATATAAGTGCAGGTAGTTTCCACTTTCATCTTCCCATCATATTTCATCTTTAAACACAGTCTTTGGAGTGCAGAACCAGAAACACACTGGGGCCGAATTACTAATCCGATAGATCTGCACCAGTGGCTCAAGCTGGATGGTAAATCTGGTGCAGGGACAGCCACTTGTCTTTGACTCTATACTAATTATTGGTTGGCTTAGTTTGAGACATAATTGTACACCCGAATTGTGGCATAATTTGGCACTAAATGTTGCATATTAGGCCAAACCCCTTTTCCCACAAAGCTATGCCCATTTTCCATTGAGGGACATTCCTTTTGGGCCAGGCACAGATACTTTCTTCCTTAAAGCTTGTAAAAAAGCGGGATCTTGACATAGGGGCCACTTAATATGGTGGATTTGGTGATCTCTGTAATGGAGACACCCCTTTGCTCGGTTTTCCTTCCTTTGAGAGATATCTGGCTTTCATTGTGTTGTAGACCCATAACTGGGGCTCCACATTTATTTTGCATATTCCTGTTTCCCAGGGAGCTTTGCACTTCGGATTGCTGTGTTGAGACTCTTAGGTGAGGCTCCGTGGTGTTTTTTGTAGCTGGTCTCCCTGAGATCAGTTATTGTTGTGTTTGAGTAGTCTCCGAGGCATTGCTCCCGGTTAGCCAGAATCCTACTCCGCACTGATGATGGGCAACACCCCGAAAATCAGCTATTGTTGTGTTTGTTTCTTCTAAGCCTAGATGCGCCCAATTGCTCCAAATTCTTATAATAGTAGCTAACTCCTGTGCATGCCCCATTTTGTGGAACTATAAATCTAGACACAGCTTAGCGGAGGTATATGCGTATTTTAGTAACTTGCTTGCTGTATATTTCATCCTGCATAATCATCACTTTCTTATAGTATATGCATCTTTTAGTAATTCTCCGTGCTGTACATCTCAACCTGCATAATCATCTCTTATAGTGTTAAAGGAAGCCTCCAATTTGGTCCAAAGTTTAGGAAAAGTTTGATTCTAAACTAATCTGAATTTCCTTGCGTCTTAAAATAGCAGCAGCACGTGTTAGAAAGTGAAAGTAAGTGTAGAGGAGACAAGCCTGGGAAAGTAAGATGACCCATAATGCCATGCAGCCAGACAATTCACAGTTAGCCATCCCCCTGTGATGTGACAGCTAGGCAGAGCCGCATAAAACCCTGATCCTGAGTGGTCGCCGCCATTTTCCTATGAGCTGAGCATAGGGAGGGACATAACAAGACATTCATGCACTAGGGACAGTGTTGCTGAAAACAGTTAACAGAAAGTGTAGGACAATATTGGAGACAGTGATGAGCGGCAGGGACAATATTCGAATTTGTGATATTTTGCAAAAATTTGGGCGAATATTCGTCATATATTCGCGAATTCGAGAATTCATGACTCTTCAGTCATCATTTTGTTGATTGCGAAAATCAGCAATCTGAAAATTCACGATCAACACTACTCCTAAAGTCAAAGATATTGCAGCCTTCTCATTGGCCCACAATCAAGAAGCAGTGAGGGATCATGGGTACTGATGAAAAAAATCTAGAATATTCGCGATTCCAAAGATATAGCACTATATTCTAGATATTCACGATAAAAATTTGCAATTAGAATATTCGCGATCAACACTAATTGGAGAGGGGAGTGCAGGCATACTGCAGGGTGAGTGGAGGGAGAACAAAAGAGACTAATGAACTAAGATACAATTTAATGCCATGTAACGCCATGTAGCTAGTTCATTCTGTTAGCTGTAGAGTTACTGTGCCATCAGTATTACAGGCAGGTCTAATTTTTCACCGTGTACATAAGTGTGGAGTGCACAAATATTCATAGATAATCTGTTATGTTAGCTGTAGAGTTGCTGTGTGTCAGTATTACAGGCCACTGTTACTTTTAGGCCTCATGCACACGACCGTATGTTTGGTCCGCGTCCGAGCCGCATATTTTGCGGCTCAGGCGCGGACCCATTCACTTCAATGGGGCCGCGAAAGATGCGGACAGCACACAGAGTTCCGTGGCCCAGCAAAAAAAATAGAGCATGTCCTATTTTTGTCCGTTTTGTGCACAAGAATAGGCAAATCTATAATGGGCCTCCCGTTCCATTCCGCAAATTGCGTAAGGCACATGGAGCGGCTTACGGTTGTGTGCATGTAGCCTTAAGCAGATTGGCCTGGATATAGCTGATTTTTAGCGATTCATGAAAAATGTATTTGTCACGAATCCAATTTCTTGTCAAACTTTGGTGAAGCTGCCAAAGAGAATTTTTCAAAAATTCACTCATCTCTAATCACTTACTTATGGTACATATGACTGTCAATGTTCCTCGGTGCAGATAGTATCTGTTTACCTGTGTTTAAAAGTTTTGATCTTTAGGTCTGTATTCAGTGGTGCACCACCAATGAGGCCAGGTGACGCGATCGCCTCAGGCTGCACCAGGTAGTGGCAAGAGAGGGGCAGCCGTAGGACGATGGGCTAAAGGGAAGGGGTTGGGTTAAGAAATTGCCACTGGGGAAGGAGGGGCGCTGTTTCAGTTTTCGTCTCAGGCAGTAGAAAGGCTAGTTGCACCCCTGGCTGTATTACACCTGCAGATGAGCATGACGACTTTCAGGAAGGAAGCGCTCCTTCCCGACAATCGCCTTATCGTCAGTGAAGGAGGCCGCTGCTATTACATACAGAACCATTGTTTGCCGACAGCAGACCATGACTAGACAATACGATCTGCCGCTGGCAAATGATGATTTTTTGGCCTACATAAAAAATGCAATTGCCAGATGAACGAGTGTTTGCTCATTCATCAAGTAATCGGCAGCACTTTTTCACGGGCAGATCATTGCTAACGAGCATTCCCACAAAGGCTTGTTAGCGATGATCTGGCCGACCATCTGCAGGTCTAGTACAGCTCTTGTGTAGCCTGAGACAGCCAGGGCAATATATTTGTTTGTTGTTTATCTTTGATTAGCTATTCCTGCTCTAGTGTTGTGATCACCTTATTAACCCCTTAAGGACCCTCGCAGTACATGTCACTGACAGCTGGGCCCCAGCTGCCCAAGGCGTATGCCCCCAAAATAGTACCAATCAAACGGTCACCTCATCCCGCAAAAATGAGACCCTCAGAAAAAGAAAAACTATGGCTCTCAGAATATGGCACTAAAACATGACTTTTTTGGTTTCAAAAATGGATTTATTGTGTAAAACTTAAATAAATAAAAAAGTATACATATTATGTATTGCCGCATCCGTAACAACCTGCTGTAGAAAAATATCACATGACCTAACCTCTCAGAAGAACACCGTAAAAAAAAGGATAAAATAAAAACTAAATAAAAGCAATTTTTTGTCACCTTACATCACAAAAAGTGTAATACCAAGCGATCAAAAAGTCATATGCACCCTAAAATAGTACCAATCAAACCGTCATCTTATACTGAAAAAAATGAGTGCCTACATAAGACACTCACCCAAAAAAAAAAAAAAAAACTAGCAAAAATGCTTTACTATGTCAAACTGAAACAAACAATCAAAAAAAGTAGTCATATTTTGTATTGTCGCGTCCGTAACAACCTGCTCTATAAAAATAGTACATGATCAAACCTGTCAGATGAACATTGTATATAACAAAAAATAAAAACAGTTGCAAAACAGATATTTTTGGTCACATTGCCTCTCAAAAAGTGTAATATAGAGCAACAAAAAATCATATGTACCCTAAAATAGTACCAACAGAACTGCCACCTTATCCCGTAGTTTCCAAAATGGGGTCACTTTTTTAGAGTTTCTACTCTAGGGGTGCATCAGGGGGTCTTCAAATGTGACATGGCAACTTAAAATTATCCCAGTGAAATCTGCCTTCTAAAAACCATATGGTGCTCCTTTCCTTCTGCGCCCTGTCATGTGCCCATACAGCAGTTTACGATCACAAATGGAGTGTTTCTGGAAACGACAGAATCAGGGTAATAAATATTGAGTTTTGTTTAACCGTTGAGGCTGTTAACCCTTGCTTTGTTAGCAGGAAAAAATTGATTAAAATGGAAAATCTGCCAAAAAAAGTGAAATTCTGAAATTTCCTCTACATTTTCCTTTAATTCTTGTGGAACACCTAAAGGGTTAACAAAGTTTATAAAATCAGTTTTGAATACCTTGAGGGGTGTAGTTTCTAAACTGGGGCCATTTATGTGTGATTTCTATTATGTAAGCCACACAAAGTGACTTCAGACCTGAACTAGTCCTTAAAAATTGGATTTTGGAATATTTCTTAAAAATTTTAAGATTTGCATCTAAACTTCTAAGCCTTCTAACGTCCCAAAAAAATTAAAATGTAATTTACAAAATGATCCATACATGTAGTAGACATATAAGGAATTTTGAATATTGCGAATTGGTAAATTTGGAATTTTTTTTATAAATTAAAATGACATATTTTGACTCAAATTTACCACTCTCATGAACTGTCATGTGACAAGAAAACAATCTCAGAATGGCTTGGATAAGTAAAAGCGTTTTAAAGTTATCACCACATAAAGTGACACATGTCAGATGTTCAAAAAAGGCCTAGTCCTTAGGGTGAAAAATGGCAGGGACCTGAAGCGGTTAATTAGCTTAACCAAGCTTAAATACTCATAGATCCCTGCATACAGTACCTTATTAGTTTAGACACAGCTTAGAGGAGGCACGTGAGGTGGGGTGTCCTCTTTCGACAAGTGTCAGGCAGTTAAACATGGGAGTTAGACAAGGCAGGAGACAGGTACGTAAGGCAAAACATCATTACACACATTAATTATTTTCTACAGTTATGTTCATTTTTTCTCTGTCTATTTTATTATGCTCTGTTACATCTCCATGTAACTTCCTCCACATCAGCCCCTCTCTCCTTCCCCCTCCCAGGTACAGCTCACATGCTTTATTCACCTTACAGATTTGTCTCAACCCAACATATCCCAAGGTGCAGCACAATAAGCTATCTTATAAATCACACAACCATTTGCTCTTTCTCTTCATACTTTTGTTCCTACCTTCAGAGGATATCTCTAACCTGGCTAACCATTTTCACATTTCAACCCCTTCCCCATCTCCCATAGAAACCTTGCTTATCTCATAAACATCTGTTGTGTGTCCTCTCTTCCCTATTAACTGTGCTCTCTGGAATTCATGGTCAGTGTGTAACAAGCTCCCATACATTCACAATTTCGTTCTTACTAATTGTCTTAACCTGCTGGCCCTCATCGAAACCTGGTTTCAGCAATCTGATGCTGCCTCTCCTGCTGCTCTCTCCTACAGTGACCTACATTTTTCACGTACCTCGAGACCTGACAACAGACATGGTGGTGATGTACGTGTACTTCTTTCCCCACAATGCACTTTCCAGGTCATTTCCTAGTAACATCACTCTCATTCCCATCTTTTGAGGCCCACACCCTCATACTATTTCATCCTTTCTCCCTCAGAGTGGCAGTTATTTACTGACCCCTTGGCTCCCCCACCCAGTTCCTGGATCACTTTGCTGCATGGCTGCCACACTTATTGTCCTCAGAACTACCAACTCTCATTTTGGGGGACTTTAACATCCTCATTGACAGCGGATCTCCCTGTCTGCCTCCCAGCTTCTATCTCTTACCTCATCTCTTGGACTTTCTATCAGACGCATAAAGACGGTAACATACTTGACCTGGTCTTTTTACAGCTCTGCTCAGTTTTTAACTTTAATAAATCTCCTCTCCCGCTCCCTCACCACAACCACAATCTCCCTCACTGTCACAAGTCCTCATCCATCTTAGCCAGTGGCGTAACTAGAAATGACTGGGCCCCACAGCAAATATTTGAATGACCTCCGACGCTCGGTCCATTTCCTACAGTGTCACCGTATATAATGTCATATAAATACTGTTGAGGGGGCCCTGACAATAACATTTTTTAGTCCTCATACTAGGTGGGCCCCTTCTGAGTTTGGGCCCCAAAGAAGCCGCTTCCCCTATAGCTACACCCTTTATCTTCGCACACTGATACTTATGCCTGGGACTTTTGTCAGCTGATTCCGCCATTTTCAGGAGCACCAGCTGACAATCTAATGTGTATCAGGAATTCTCCAAATTCTGCTGAGCAGACGCAGAATTATGCAAGAGTTTATGTGGAATTAGTGTAGTGGCGATTGGGAGTTATTGGGGCTTGTGGTAGGGGTGCTGGAAGCTTTATGAGCTAGAAACAATAGCACTCCCCAAATGAAATATTCTGCAATAGCTCCCCACGATTTATATGTTATCCATGCCATAAGAGGAGAGAGATACACAGTGTGGTGATACATAGAATCCAACACACTGATGGTAATACAATATATATATTGGATAACAGCGTTTGTGTGTGACAGAAGGGTGGCTATGTGATGAATACTTAAAAACGACAGTAGCCGCTCTCCTGCACTCAGCCTGATTTAGGTATTTTGGCGGATAGCCATGTTTTTAATGATAACAAATAGAGTTGAGCGAACTTCTGTTTTAAGTTCGGCGTCCAAAGTTCGGGTTCGGGTTATCCAAGCATCCCGTTATGGAATCCGCTACCACAGACCATAACGGCATTTGGAATCCGGGGTGAAGGACCTGGGGTGACGTCACCGTCATCTAATCTAGTACTGAGCCACGCCCCCTGCACTGATTACATAAGAGGTGGTAGCCTACGACCTTTTATCCAATCCAGTACTGAGCCACGCCCCCTGCACTGATCACATGACGGTGACGTCACCCCAGGTCCTTCACCCCAGATTCCAAATGCCGTTATGGTCCGTGGTAGCAGAATCCATAACGGGATGCTTGGATAACCCGAACCCGAACTTTGGACGCCGAACTTAAAACAGAAGTTCGCTCAACTCTAATAACAAAAATAAAATTGTTCTTAAGCGTTGTTCTTCAGGCAGTAAGTCCTAAACCTGTTATAGTTAATTGATTATCTTCTACTAGTGTTAATATTTGTTAATATTTTTCTCTTACAATCCCACATCAAAACCCACACAGATATTTATGTAGAGGGCACTTACTCCATTTTGTTGTGTGTCTGGCTGATCAGTTTCACCAAATAATTCTCCTTCATCACAGCCTCCCAAGCCAATGTCTCAAGATCATCCTTCTTATGGCCTAGAAACACAACCAATATATAACACGTAGGGACACCTGATTAAACAGTTATGCCCCTTTCACACGAGCGAGTTTTCCGTGCTGGTGCGATGCGTGATATGAACGCATAGCACCCGCACTGAATCCTGACCCATTCATTTTAATGGGTCTGTGTACATGAGCGGTTTTTTTACGCATTAGTTGTGCGTTGCGTGGAAAACGCAGCATGTTCTATACTCTGCCTTTTTTTCAGTGAAAAACGCATTGTATCCGCAAGCAAGTGCGAATGCGTTTTTCGCTGATGGTTGTTAAGAGATGTTGTTTATAAACCTTCAGTTTTTTATCACGGGTGTGAAAAACGCATCAAAACACATTGCACCCGCGAGGAAAAAACTGAACAACTGAATGCAATCGCAGACAAAACTGACTAAACTTGCTTGCAAAATGGTGCGAGTTTCCCTGAATGCATCCGGACCTAATCTGTCATGCTCGTGTGAAAGAGGCCTTACTAGAAGGAACATTGAGGGGAATCTATCAAGTCCTGAACTCCTGATTTCTAGCTTTAAAAAGGCACCCTATAACTCTTCGTGACTTTTTGGGATGATTTACACACACAAAAAAGGCAATCTTTTTCATTTTTACACCACTCACTCAAGTTTAGAAAAGTGGGTGGAAAAGTGGCAGTGGTTAATCTGTCCAAGGCCGAATTAACATTGGTGCACTTGGCTCTGCTATGTACCTGTACTGGGGGGATGGGGGGGCCTTAGTCACCGGAACGATATACCAAGGTTTTGTGACCCCTGCACTCAATTGCAGTCGTGCATCTGGCAGCATTGGCAGGGCCAGGGAACAAATTCTTCCCTTGTCCTGCCAACGCTGCCAGATGCTCAACTGTATCTGTAACCATTCTGGCGCTTTTCTGTGATATAGGGAATGAGGTGACATCATTGCACTGACTGAGATTTTCAACAGAGGCAGACCCACTAGAAGAAGTCAGGCCTGCATTGCTGCAGTTTGTGAGTAGGTATCTACGTAGAAGTTTTTATATCTATAGTACAAACTTGCCATGTCTTCTGGAACCTCCAAGACCTCCGGAGCTCCCTGAGGAGGTGATAAATCCCCCACTCAGGGCATGGAGGACACATCATGAAAGGGATGGGGGCATACATAAAACGGGGTGGGTTCTCAGAAGAAGGGGCATGTCTACACCTGTAGAAATTTGATGGAGCACTTAACATGTTGCACTCTCCTCCCATTGACAAGCTGACTTGTTAATTTTAGCATATATGCTACAGTGTAGTGCACACTGCACTGAAAAGTCCTCATGGTTTACTCCAAAGCAGTGTACGAGTCTTACTAAATGTCCTCCAGTATGTAGTGAAGGAGGGCTTCATCTTATTTGGAGCCCCCAATGAATGGAATGCCACATACTCCGGGAACCCTTAATTTGGCCCAGAGCCTGTCAATCTGATTTAAGCCAGATTTATCCACTGGAAGTTTGTAAAAAGTTGCAAAAAATTTTGCAATTTTTATTCCGGTAAAAGGATGGGATAGAAAGTGGAGTAACAGCTCAAAACAGAAGTGTTAGGACTCATGCACATGGCCCTTAGTGTTTTGAGGTCCGCAAATTGCCGATCTGCAAAATCCGGTCCCCGACTGTGAGCATGCTGCTTTTTTTCCTCTGTCTATAGAACAGCCCTATTGTCCGCAAAATGGACAAGAATAGGACATGTTTAATTTTTTTATGGTGCCGCGGAACAGACTTTTTGAGATTAGTGGGTTCACATCCGATCCACAACATCTGATATATTTGGCCCAAATTATTGCAACACAGGCTTCTAAAAAACTGACTTAACAAATAACTTGCCTTGCTAGAATATTGTTTGGACATTGCTACCCATACAATATTCTCGTGTGGAAGGTAAGGCTACTTTCACACTAGCGTTTTTGCTAGATCCGGCAGGGTTCAGCAAAGCTACTTCCGTTACTGATCCGGTTTTATAATCTTTAACATAGCCAAGACGGATCCGTCATGAACTCCATTGAAAGTCAATAGGGGACGGATCAGTTTTCTATTGTGTCAGAGACAACGGATTGACTTGCTTTGTGGGTCATGACGGATCCATCTTGCTCCGCATTAGGACGGAAAGCAAACCGCAGCAAGTATGAGAACAGAATTGAATGCATTCTGTTCTGTTCAGTTACATTTTGTCCCCCATTGATTTTTTTTTTTTTTTTTATAAAAGTCCCAGTAGTCATTGTTTTTAACACATATGAATGCACAATATACTTAAATGTACAATGCACATAAAATAATTATTTATTATTTAAGTGTGAATGTATTGTAGGTATACTGACAGAAAGACACACAAAGGTTTGATGTAGAACAAAACCTTCATGCAGCAGGAGAAATTAGGCTACCGTATGTTCACATCTGCATGTATTACAAAAACTGTAACCTGTACCGGATACGTCATGTAATTGGCGGTGACATCTCAGTGTACTGCGTATCATGTCTTGGGTAGGTTGCTTTAGCCTTACTGGGCCGTTTTTCTCTCACTAGACGGTTATCTCTCTCTACATATCGATATGCTGTGTGGAACATATGACTGTTACTATTCAGTTGTTTCATTTTTTGTATCTGGTAACAGAATCCCGTTAAACTGGTATGCCCTTTTTTTAAGTGATATGCAATAACCTAGAGGCTTAATAACCAACGCTTGTGGAAATAGTCCTGGATGCTGTGCAGCGTTTACTGACTTACAGCAAGGTGCAGGCTCTGCTTCTTGTTGTTTGCAACAACAACTCAACATCTTCCTCAGTATCATGAAGAAATAAGCAAAGATCACAAAGGGAAAGGGAATGGTCAATCTGTTACAATATTCCTGAATCAGGAAATATCGCTGGAACTTCCAGACTTGGTCATTGTTTTCTTGAACGGATCCCACTGTGTACCTGGCATGGAAAAAATGTATTACTACCAATGCTAGTAGTCACAAAAACACTACATGTAAAGATGATTTCCACCCACAACATAAACATGGCCATTTCTCAGTAAATCAGGACACACACCGGTAATGGAATTGATACTTACAGAGGTATCTAATTTCTTCAGGTGGCTATCAAGTGACAAATGAGGTACATACATAATCGTTGTCACCTTTCAATTATTTTATTTGAAACTGAAGTCAAGACATTGCCATGCCGGTAATGATAACTTGTCATTTCTGAGACGCTCATGTAAAGATGACAACCAATACGGCTGCACCTCCTGTAAAGATCTTTTAGTAAAACAAAGGTAATAGAGGTGAAGATCCTCTTTGTGCCACAGGCTCAGGAGGAACAGAGCAGAGGATGGGAGTGCTCGTAGCTCTGGCTGTAATAATTATTCACAATGGCAGTCCTCACACCAATGCTCCCTAGGACCAGGACAGTGACCAGAGGGCACTGAGCCAAGATGCAGGCACTATACATAGGAGACGCCGCCTATCTATAGTGCCTGCATCTTGGCTCAGCGTTTTTTGTACTCTACATCTTAGAAAGGGTATGCTGACAACTGTTTATTCCCATATCGGGTCTGTCCCATGATGAATCAACCTTTTGATGGGGAAACACAAGCTTCGGGACTTTTGATTGGGACAACTATTGTATTTGAAATCAGGAAACACACAGGATCCAGTAAACGCTTAGCCACTGAGAGGTGGGGCTCGCCCTTTTCAGGGAGGGTGCTCTGCCTGTAGACAGGGATAGTTTGAGGAACATCCTAGGCAGGGGTTGACTGGGAACTTAAAGTGGCCCTGGAAAAAATACTAAAAGTGGCCCCACTTTGTAGTTGGGTCCAAACTGATGGAAGGCAGGGTCAACAATACCATATTGTGGCACATTATACCACCCCAACATTGCCAAATACCACAGTCCATCACAAAATACATCCCCCAAAACTTCCACTGGCTGGCTGTGAGGAGGGCCCAGGCGGCCTCCTGGGCTTCGGCCCACTGGGAAATTTCCCTGTAAGGTCTATGGAGAATCTGCCCCTGATCCTAGGGACAGGAGAGGATGGTCCCGATTATCAAAGACAATCTTGTATCTATCACCTGTATTTCTTTATACTATATGTTACAAGGGTTTAGTTTTTAAGGTATAGCATTAAAAGTTGAATATTAATTTATTACAATAGGGAGGTTTTTTCTTTTTGTTTTTATGATTTTCCGCTCCCATAGGTACATCTTCTCATTACAGTGAATTGTATATATTATACCATAATATCTCAGAAGACCCACATTATCGCAAAAATCCACCATATTGTTATTTTCCTGACTGGGCCTCCCCCAACCTCTGGACTCCATAGCAAATGCTATGGCTATAATTATGCCCCT
The DNA here is from genome assembly GCA_033119425.1 of Bufotes viridis. NCBI lineage: Eukaryota > Metazoa > Chordata > Amphibia > Anura > Bufonidae > Bufotes > Bufotes viridis. Next base: position 117,648,987 of record CM065595.1, on the reverse strand, counting down.
GACTTTAGAGGGAACCCGTTATCAACTTTATGCTGACTGCACTGAGGGACAGAAATTCTGATTTCAGGGGTGTGTCACTCATGAGCTAAAAGTAAGTGGTTGCCGAGAACCAGCATCATAATCATTGCAGCTCAGGCCTTGAAAAGAGTCAAATCTGCCTGAGAAGAGTCATGGTTTTCCTTCTTCTGCTCTCTCACCCATCTGCTGATGATTGGCAGTTCTCTCCTAGACAGAAAGGGAGAAAACTAGCGAGAAGCCTGTCAGTCATCAGCAGGTGGGCAGAGAGAGCAGGAATTCATGAATAACCATGACTCTTCTCAGGTGGCCGTGACTCTTTTCCAGGCCCAGTCTGCAATGATTGTGAAGTTGGTTCTTGGCAACCACTTACTTGTAACTTATAAATGACAGACCGCTGAAATCAACTCACCTGTCTGTACGTCATTCTGCCGTTAATATGGGCAGCACAAAGTTGATGACAGGTTCCCTTTAAGGGGTATTAAAGTAAGACAAGGTCCATCAATATGAAAAGTTGGAAAATGCTTTCAATAAGCCAACTTGTTTCTTGGAAAGACCCCCTCCCCCCTCCCCCCCCCCCAAAAAAAAAAGGATAAGTACTGTATGTTTTTCTTTACTCACCCAAACATAGCAATGAGCAGATTAACAAGTAAGATATTGGTAGACAGCATGTAGATACAGACTAGAGGAATTGTGATCCACTCTGGAAATCTTGGATGGTTTTCACTGTCCAGTTCTACACACAGAGGTTTAGATTCATTCCCATTAATCGTGCAGTGATCAAAATCAATAGTGGTGCCTAGATGCAAAGATGGCATTATTAACAGCAACGATAATTACTTTTTTTCTATACTGCATACATACAAAGGTAGGAAACTGAGGTATCTACAATAGTTACCATCTACATCCGCAATGTACTGTCCAAACACGGCGAGGTATGGCTCATAAATAACAGAACGGAAAATCCATTCCCAGCGATGCTCATTCAATCTCAAGATTCCTTGCCGAGCAACCCCAAATGCAATCACCCAAACAGCAAAAAGGAAGAGGAAAAAGAACACGTCGATAAGCTGAAAAACAATTGAGAAGAAAATATAAGGTACAGCAATTAAAATAGAAACAAAAAAAACTGGTTCACCCACAGTCTAAGGCAGTGGTCCTCCACCTTTCATACCCCAAAAACCACATTCGGCACTGAGAGATGATTGTGAGCCACATTCAACATGACCATGGCACTCGTGTCCTATTCTAATTAATAGGACTTATGCACAATGCTTGCAAGATATTATATAAGCAGCTATCCCACCTAGCGTGCAGTAGAGTATCTCTGTACTCTAATTTCACATTTCAAATTTCTACCGAATTTTGGGGTGTTCGGGAAACGGACCCGGACGCGAACATTTTCAAAAAAGTTCGGGTTCGTTGTTCGGCGATTTCTTCCCGCTTTCTGAAGGGCTGCACAGCAGCCAATCAGCTAGTGTTTTACTTCTTGCCCTAAGAAGCCATCACAGCCATGCCTACTAATGGCATGGCTGTGATTGGCCAAGTGCAGCATGTGACCCAGCCTCTAAGCTGGAGTCACGTAGCGCCGCACGTCACTCTGCTCTGATTAGTGTAGGGAGCGGATGCAGCTGCTGTGTTAGGGCGAGATTAGAAAGGGATTAACTCAGCCAAAACACCTAATGAAGTGATCGATCTACAGCTGAGAATCATTCAACTTCTGCTAGTTAATTGCTCACTGTTTTTAGGCTGGCCAGAGCGTTTTTCTGTCACTTTTTACTGGGGTGATCGGCGGCCATTTTGTGTCTTGTGGTGCACCAGCACAAGCTGCCACCAAGTCCATCAATACTATTTTTTTTTTTTTTTGCTATATCCTACATCAGGGGCTTGGTTGTGCTTATTGTCACCCCTAGAAACTCAGGATAGAAATTTCTATATTTTATTAAGGGGTTAAATTCAATTGCCAAAATAGCAATCCCCTAAATCTGGTGTTCCAGCTGTGGCTAGCCAAGTGTAATACTGTCTGCTGTCCGGCAAAGGATAGATTTTTTTCTGTGGTGAAATTCAATTGCCAAAATAGCAATCCCCTAAATCTAGTGTCCCAGCAGTGGCTGGCAAAATTTAATAGTGTCCGGCAAAGGATATATTTTGTTCTGGGGTGAAATTCAATAGCCAAAATAGCAATACCGTAAATCTGGTGTCCCAGCAGTGGCTGGCCAAGTTTAATAGCGTCCGGCAAAGGATAGATAATTTTTTGGGGTGAAATTCAATTTCCAAAATAGCAATACCGTAAATCTGGTGTCCCAGCAGTGGCTGGCCAAGTTTAATAGTGTCCAGCAAAGGATAGATAATTTTCTGGGGTGAAATTCAATTGCCAAAATAGCAATACCGTAAATCTGGTGTTCCAGCTGTGACTTGACAAGTTTTATAGGGTCCGTCATAGGATATATTATTTTCTGCTGTGAAATTCAGTTGCAAACATAGAAATACCGTAAATCTGGTGTTCCAGCTGTGACTGGACAAGTTTCATAGTGTCCGTCATAGAATATATTTTTTTCTGCGGTGGAATTCAGTTGCAAAAATAGAAATACCGTAAATCTGGTGTTCCAGCTGTGACTGGACAAGTTTAATAGTGTGCGGCAAAGGATTTATTATTTTCTGGGGTGAAATTCAGTTGCCAAAATAGAAATACAGTAAATCTGGTGTTCCAGCTGTGACTGAACAAGTTTAATAGTGTCCGGCAAAGGATATATTTTTTTCTGGGGTGAAATTCAATTGCCAAAATAGCAATACCATAAATCAGTGGTTTCAGCTGTGGCTGGCCAAGTTTAATAGTGTCCGTCACAGGATATATTTTCTGGGGTGAAATTTAATTGCCAAAATAGCAATACCCTGAATCTGGTGTTCCAGCTGTGGCTAGCTAAGTGTAATACTGTCTGCTTTCTGGCAAAGGATAGATTTTTTTCTGTGGTGAAATTCAATTGCCAAAATAGCAATCCCCTAAATCTAGTGTCCCAGCGGTGGCTGGCAAAGTTTAATAGTGTCCGGCAAAGGATATATTTTGTTCTATGGTGAAATTCAATAGCCAAAATAGTATCCCAGCAATGGCTGGCCAAGTTTAATAGTGACCGGCAAAGGATAGATAATTTTCTGGGGTGAAATTCAATTGCCAAAATAGCAATACCGAAAATCTGATGTCCCAGCAGTGCCTGGCCAAGTTGATTAGTGTCCGGCAAAGGATAGATAATTTTCTGGGGTGAAATTCAATTGCCAAAATAGCAATACCGTAAATCTGGTGTCCCAGCAGTGGCTGGCCAAGTTTAATAGTGTCCGGCAAAGGATAGATAATTTTCTGGGGTGAAATTCAATTGCCAAAATAGCAATACCGAAAATCTGATGTCCCAGCAGTGCCTGGCCAAGTTGATTAGTGTCCGGCAAAGGATAGATAATTTTCTGGGGTGAAATTCAATTGCCAAAATAGCAATACCGTAAATCTGGTGTCCCAGCAGTGGCTGGCCAAGTTTAATAGTGTCCGGCAAAGGATAGATAATTTTCTGGGGTGAAATTCAATTGCCAAAATAGCAATACCGAAAATCTGATGTCCCAGCAGTGCCTGGCCAAGTTGATTAGTGTCCGGCAAAGGATAGATAATTTTCTGGGGTGAAATTCAATTGCCAAAATAGCAATACCGTAAATCTGGTGTCCCAGCAGTGGCTGGCCAAGTTTAATAGTGTCCGGCAAAGGATAGATAATTTTCTGGGGTGAAATTCAATTGCCAAAATAGCAATACCGTAAATCTGGTGTTCCAGCTGTGACTGGACAAGTTTCATAGTGTCCGGCAAAGGATAGATAATTTTCTGGGGTGAAATTCAATTGCCAAAATAGCAATACCGAAAATCTGATGTCCCAGCAGTGCCTGGCCAAGTTGATTAGTGTCCGGCAAAGGATAGAGAATTTTCTGGGGTGAAATTTAATTGCCAAAATAGCAATACCCTGAATCTGGTGTTCCAGCTGTGGCTAGCCAAGTGTAATACTGTCTGCTTTCTGGCAATGGATAGATTTTTTTCTGTGGTGAAATTCAATTGCCAAAATAGCAATCCCCTAAATCTAGTGTCCCAGCGGTGGCTGGCAAAGTTTAATAGTGTCCGGCAAAGGATATATTTTGTTCTGTGGTGAAATTCAATAGCCAAAATAGTATCCCAGCAATGGCTGGCCAAGTTTAATAGTGACCGGCAAAGGATAGATAATTTTCTGGGGTGAAATTCAATTGCCAAAATAGCAATACCGAAAATCTGATGTCCCAGCAGTGCCTGGCCAAGTTGATTAGTGTCCGGCAAAGGATAGATAATTTTCTGGGGTGAAATTCAATTGCCAAAATAGCAATACCAGTAAATCTGGTGTCCCAGCAGTGGCTGGCCAAGTTTAATAGTGTCCGGCAAAGGATAGATAATTTTCTGGGGTGAAATTCAATTGCCAAAATAGCAATACCGAAAATCTGATGTCCCAGCAGTGCCTGGCCAAGTTGATTAGTGTCCGGCAAAGGATAGATAATTTTCTGGGGTGAAATTCAATTGCCAAAATAGCAATACCGTAAATCTGGTGTCCCAGCAGTGGCTGGCCAAGTTTAATAGTGTCCGGCAAAGGATAGATAATTTTCTGGGGTGAAATTCAATTGCCAAAATAGCAATACCGTAAATCTGGTGTTCCAGCTGTGACTGGACAAGTTTCATAGTGTCCGTCATAGAATATATTATTTTCTGCGGTGAAATTCGGTTGCAAAAATAGAAATACCGTAAATCTGGTGTTCCAGTTGTGACTGGACGAGTTTAATAGTGTCCGGCAAAGGATTTATTATTTTCTGGGGTGAAATTCAGTTGCCAAAATAGAAATACCGTAAATCTGGTGTCCCAGCAGTGGCTGGCAAAGTTTAATAGTGTCCAGCAAAGGATATATTTTTTTCTGGGGTGAAATTCAATTGCCAAAATAGCAATACCGTAAATCTGGTGTCCCAGCAGTGGCTGGCAAAGTTTAATAGTGTCTGCCAAAGGATATATTTTGTTCTGGGGTGAAATTCAATTGCCAAAATAGCAATACCATAAATCAGTGGTTTCAGCTGTGGCTGGCCAAGTTTTATAGTGTCCGTCACAGGATAGATTTTGTTCTGGGGTGAAATTTAATTGCCAAAATAGCAATACCCTGAATCTGGTATTCCAGCTGTGACTGGACAATTTCCCTAGTGTCAGTCAAAGGATATCTTATTTTCTGGGGTGAAAGTCAGTAGCAAAAATAGAAATACAGTAAATCTGGTGTTCCAGCTGTGGCTGGACAAGTTTAATAGTGTCCGGCAAAAGATATATTTTTTTCTGGGGTGAAATTCAAGTGCCAAAATAGCAATACCATAAATCAGTGGTTTCAGCTGTAGCTGGCCAAGTTTAATAGTGTACGGCAAAGGATATATTTTTTTCTGGGGTGAAATTCAATTGCCAAAATAGCAACACCGTAAATCTGGTTTCCCAGCAGTGACTGGCCAAGTTTAATAGTGTGCGGCAAAGGATTTATTATTTTCTGGGGTGAAATTCAGTTGCCAAAATAGAAATACAGTAAATCTGGTGTTCCAGCTGTGACTGAACAAGTTTAATAGTGTCCGGCAAAGGATATATTTTTTTCTGGGGTGAAATTCAATTGCCAAAATAGCAATACCATAAATCAGTGGTTTCAGCTGTGGCTGGCCAAGTTTAATAGTGTCTGTCACAGGATATATTATTTTCTGGGGTGAAATTTAATTGCCTAAATAGCAATACCCTGAATCTGGTGTTCCAGCTGTGGCTAGCCAAGTGTAATACTGTCTGCTGTCTGGCAAAGGATAGATTTTTTTCTGTGGTTAAATTCAATTGCCAAAATAGCAATCCCCTAAATCTAGTGTCCCAGCAGTGGCTGGCAAAGTTTAATAGTGTCCGGCAAAGGATATATTTTGTTCTGGGGTGAAATTCAATAGCCAAAATAGCAATACAGTAAATCTGGTGTCCCAGCAGTGGCTGGCCAAGTTTAATAGTGTCTGGCAAAGGATAGATAATTTCCTGGGGTGAAATTCAATTGCCAAAATAGCAATACCGTAAATCTGGTGTCCCAGCAGTGGCTGGCCAACTTTAATAGTGTCTGGCAAAGGATAGATAATTTTCTCGGGTGAAATTCATTTGCCAAAATAGCAATACCGTAAATCTGGTGTCCCAGCAGTGGCTGGCCAAGTTTAATAGTGTCCGTCAAAGGATTTATTATTTTCTGCGGTGAAATTCAGTTGCCAAAATAGAAATACAGTAAATCTGATGTTCCAGCTGTGACTGGACAAGTTTAATAGTATCCATCAAAGGATAGATTTTGTTCTGGGGTGAAACTCACTTGCCAATATAGTAATACCCTGAATCTGGTGTTCCAGCTGTTGCACGCCAAGTGTTAATCTGTCCGTAAAAGGGTATATTACACTCAAGGTGTATATACAAGTGCTGAGAGGGTCATCGTCAATAACTTCACACGCTACCGTGCATCTCCCATTGTATTTCTGTCCGTTAAAGGGTATATTACACAAAGTGTTAAAATACAATTGCTGAAGGCATAATCCTACATATTTTTTCACACGCTACTGTGCATCTCCAAGTGTAAATCTGTCCATAAAAGGATACCTTTCATCCAGGGCCTAAACACTAGGCCTACAATTGATATTCCCCTAAATCAGTGGTTACTGCTGTGCCTGGATTAGTGTAATACGGTACATAAATAAATAGGCAGATAGTGTTAGGTGCCTGTAAAAAAAGGCCTGAATTTGAAATCAATACATTGGGCCAAATATTTTTATTCTTATTGTGGTGCTTGGCGAACGGTAACAATGAGGAAAACATATAGTAAGGGACGCGGACGCGGTCGTGGTGGTGTTAGTGGACCCTCTGGTGCTGGAAGAAGACGTGGCCATTCTGCCACAGCCACACGTCCTAGTGAACCAATTTCCTCAGGTTCCAGTACCCGCCAGAATTTACAGCGATATTTGGTGTGGCCCAATGCCGTTCTAAGGATGGTAAGGCCTGAGCAGGTACAGGCGCTAGTCAATTGGGTGGCCGACAGTGGATACAGCACGTTCACAACATTATTTCCCACCCAGTCTTCTGCAGAAAGCGCACAGGTGGCGCCTGAAAACCAAGCCCATCAGTCTGTCACATCACCCCCATGCATATCAGGGAAACTGTCAGAGACTCAAGTTATGCAGCAGTCTCTTATGCTGTTTGAAGACTCTGCTGGCAGGGTTTCCCAAGGGAATCCACCTAGCCCTTCCCGAGTGGTGGAAGACATAGAATGCACTGATGCACAACCACTTATGTTTCCTGATGATGAGGACATGGGAATACAACCTCATCGGAGTCCGTACGTCTCTGATAATGACGAAACACAGGTGCCAACTGCTGCGTCTTTTTGCAGTGTGCAGACCGAACAGTAGGTCAGGGAGGAAGACTGTGTGGAAGACGATGCAGGGGACGATGACGTCCTAGACCCCACATGGAATGAGGGTCGTGCCACTGACTTTCATAGTTCAGAGGAAGAGGCAGGGGTGAGACCGAGCCAACAGCGTAGCAAAAGAGGGAGCAGGGTGTAAAAGCAGAACAGCCGCCGCCAAGAGAGTTTGCCTGCTACTTGAAACCACCAGAAGGGACTGAGCACCCCAAAGGCAGCTTCAAGGAGTTCCCTGGCATGGCACTTCTTTAAACAATGTGCTGACGACAAGACCCGAGTGGTTTGCACGCTGTGCCATCAGAGCCTGAAGCGAGGCATTAACATTCTGAACCTTAGCACAACCTGCATGACCAGGCATCTACATGCAAAGCATGAACTGCAGTGGAGTAAGCACCTTAATAACAAGGAACTCACTCAGGCTCCCCCTGCTCCCTCTTCTGCTGCTGCCTCGGCCTCTTCCTCCGCCTCGGGAGGAATGTTGGCACCTGCCACCCACCAAACAGAGGATGTGCCACCGACACCACCACCTGCGTCACCAAGCATCTCCACCATGTCACACGGCAGCATTCAGCTCTCCATCTCACAAACCTTGGAGAGAAAGCGTAAATTCCTACCTAGCCACCCTCGAGCCCTGGGCCTGAATGCCAGCATTTCTAAACTACTGGCCTTTGAAATGCTGTCATTCAGGCTGGTGGACACAGACAGCTTCAAACAGCTGATGGCGATGGCTGTCCCACAGTATGTTGTTCCCAGCCGCCACTACTACTCCAAGACAGCCGTGCCTTCCCTGCACAACCAAGTACTTGATAAAATCAAGTGTGCACTGCGCAACGCCATCTGTGGCAAGGTCCACCTAATCACAGATACGTGGACCAGTAAGCACGGCCAGGGACGCTATATCTCCCTAACTGCACACTGGGTAAATGTAGTGGCGGCTGGACCCCAGGCGGAGAGTTCTTTGGCGCATTTCCTTCCGCCGCCAAGGATCGCAGGGCATCATTCTTTGCCTCCTGTAGCCTCCTCCTCCTACTCGGCTTCCTCCTCCTCTGCTTCCACCTGCTCATCCAGTCAGCCACACACCTTCACCACCAACTTCAGCACAGCCCAGGGTAAACGTCAGCAGGCCGTTCTGAAACTCATATGTTTGGGGGACAGGCCCCACACCGTGCAGGAGTTGTGGCGGGGTATTGAACAACAGACCGACCAGCGGTTGCTGCCAGTGGGCCTCAAGCCCGGCCTGGTGGTGTGCGATAATGGGCGAAATCTTGTTGCAGCTCTGGAACTAGCCGGTTTGACGCACATCCCTTGCCTGGCGCATGTGCTGAATTTGGTGGTGCAGAAGTTCATTCACAACTACCCCGACATGTCAGAGCTGCTGCATAAATTGCGGGCCATCTGTGCGTGCTTCCGGCGTTCACATCCTGCCACTGCTTGCCTGTCTGCGATACAGCGTAACTTCGGCCTTCCCGCTCACCGCCTCATATGCGACGTGCCCACCAGGTGTAACTCCACCTTGCACATGCTGGAGAGACTGTGCGAGCAGCAGCAGGCCATAGTGGAGTTTCAGCTGCAGCACGCACAGGTCAGTCGCACTGCGGAACAGCACCACTTCACCACCAATGACTGGACCTCCATGCGAGACCTGTGTGCCCTGTTGTGCTGTTTCGAGTACTCCACCAACATGGCCAGTGGCGATGACGCCGTTATCAGCATTACAATACCACTTCTATGACTTTTTGAGAAAACACTTAGGGTGATTATGGAAGAGGAGGTGGCCCAGGAGGAGGAGGAGGATGAGGGGTCATTTTTATCACTTTCAGGCCAGTCTGTTAGAAGTGCCTCAGAGGGAGGTTTTTTGCAACAGCAGAGGCCAGGTACAAATGTGGCCAGCCAGGGCCCACTACTGGAGAACGAGGAGGTGGAGGAGGATGAGGATGAAGCAGGTTCACAGCGGGGTGGCACCCAACACAGCTCAGGCCCATCACTGGTGCGTGGCTGGGGGGATACAGAGGACAGCTTGTTCTTACCTCTGGGCAGCCTGGCACACATGAGCGACTACATGCTGCAGTGCCTGCGCACCGACAGCAGAGTTGCCCACATTTTAACGTGTGCGGACTACTGGGTTGCCACCCTGACGGATCCCCGGTACGAAGACAATGTGCCCACCTTACTTTCTGCACTGGAGCGTGATAGGAAGATGCGCGAGTACAAGCGCACGCTGGTAGACGCACTCCTGAGAGCATTCCTGAATCACAGAGGAGCAAGTGGAAGGCGAAGGCAGAGGAGGAGAAAGAGGTCACCAACGCAGCTGTGTCACGGCCAGCTCCTCTGAGGGCAGGGTTAGCATGGCAGAAATGTAGAAAAGTTTTGTCTCCACGCCACAGCTAACTGCACCACCACCTGATATGGAACGTGTAAGCAGGAGGCAGCATTTCACTAACCCCACACCCCTCCACGTACTGACTTATGGTTCGGCCCCATTCAACTTCTGGGTCTCCAAATTGTCCACGTGGCCAGAGCTAACCTTTTATGCCTTGGAGGTGCTGGCCTGCCAGCGTTTTGTCTGAACGTGTATTCAGCACGGCAGGTGGCGTCATTACTGACAAACGCAGCCGCCTGTCCACAGCCAACGTGGACAAGCTGACGTTTATAAAAATGAACCAGGCATGGATCCCACAGGACCTGTCCATCCCTTGTGCAGAATAGACATTTATAACTGCCTCCCCCTCAACCATATATTCTTGTACTCCGGGGCACTGCTTTATTGAAACCTCTTTTTTTAATTTTACCATTATATTGCGGTGCAACCAAAAGTTGAATGAACCTCTCCTCCGTCTAGGTGCCAGGGGCCTAATTATCTAAAAGTGGCCTTCTCCATTGGTGGGTGACATGACGCCTGATTCTTTGCTATGCGACCTCTGTCCTCTGTCTGGGTGCTGGGGCCTAAATAAATGAAAGTGGCCTTCTCCATTGGTGGGTGACTTGAAGCCTGATTCTCTGCTATGGGACCTCTCTCCAATTGATATTGTTTATTTTTTATTTATTTTATTTTATTTTAATTAATTTCCCTATCCACATTTGTTTGCAGGGGATTTACCTACATTTTGCTGCCTTTTGCAGCCCTCTAGCCCTTTCCTGGACCATTTTACAGCCTTTTTAGTGCCCAAAAGTTCGGGTCCCCATTGACTTCAATGGGGTTCGGGTTCGGGATGAAGTTCGGGTTGAGTTCGGATCCCGAACCCGAACATTTTCGGGAAGTTCGGCCGAACTTCTCAAACCTGAACATCCAGGTGTTCGCTCAACTCTAGTCACATCTAGCTTTTATCTGCGATTCTGCAGCTTATGAATGTGAAGGAAACTAGCGTGGATGCTGTACATTTCAATAGAAGGCTCTGATGAATGGGCTGCGTCCTATGCTCCTCCATCGGTTGCGATTTATTAAAACATAGTAGACAAAAGGACTGAATGACTGATAGTCCCCCTCCACTACAACGCCACATATATTTATTAACGAGTACTCCACATCACTAAACTGATTGAGGGCTCTGGCTTCTCTAAACTGACTGAGGGGACTCAGGGAGGGCCCCCTCACCCGCACAATTATTGACAGCGTGGGAGTGTATGGGCGATAGTGGAGGAGGACGTACCTTAAGTCCCCTTAGGCTAATTTCACACTTGCGTTGTTAAGTCCGGTATTGAGATCTGGCAGAGGATCTCAATACCAGAATTAAACAGGCCTGTTTTGATTTTGCAAATCCGGATGCATCCGTTCCCATTAGGATGCGGTTGTGTGAAATCAAAACAGAAAAAAAGATCCATCACTAAATATCTTGAAAGTCAATGGGTGACTAGGAATAGGCTCCAAAAAAAGTATCTGTCACCATTGACTTACATAGTTTTCAGTGCCGGATCCATTTTTATGACCGGACACAAAACTGCAGCTTGCAGCGGTTTTGTGTCCGCTCACTAAACGGAATGCTTACGGAATGGAAGTTTTCCTGATGCATCCTAAACAGATCTCTTTTCATTCAGAATGCATGAGGACTAAAGGGAAATGTTTTCTCCGGTATTGAGATCCTCTGCCGGATTTCAATACCGGAAGACAACAACGTGTAAAAGTAGCCTTAGTTAATTTAGGAGGGCCAGAGCCCTCAGTTAGTTTGGTGATATGGAGAGCTTGCTAATTTTATACCTAATCCCGGTTTACTTTTCATTTAATTTTTAGTACATTTTACCTGAGTCCCATTGTCACACACACATCTTTGCGCCTCCCTCACACTCATTCACTCTGCGCTGGCTCCTCTCACTCATAAAAGACGGGTTGGCGTCAGAGCAAACCACACAGCAGGGTCTCACAAAAGCTACGGCTTGGGGACCACTAGTTTAAGGGGTAATGTTATTTGGAATCACTTAGGCCCTAACCTCTTTTGTGCTACAATAATCTAGTCATGTTGCCAACCAATTCGTAGAAACCATGAGTGTACTCACAGCAGCAGCTATGTCCCTTTCCTCTACTTTTCTTGGCAGGCTGCACCATGTTTGCTAACTAGCAGGGGGGATAATGAGCCAAGAAAAACTGAATTTTAAATCTGTGGTCCATCCTAAAACATAATCGGACTGAAACAAAACCCTTTCATGCACCTAAAAGTAACTCTATGTCCCAGGTGTGAATTTATGGAACAGTTTCACAAGTAGAGATATCTCCATTCCCAGCATTTCAGATGCCACAGTCAATAGTGACTGCACACATGAGGGGGCTGCTCTTCTGATCGCCACCTCAGTCATTGAAATCACAAGGTATCAATCAACTGTCATGGCAGCCAGGTTCTTTCTGAAGGATGTAATAGAATACTGGCAAAATTCCAATTCACACCAATACAGAGGTCCCCTAAAGGGACTTAAGGGGACTAAAAAAAAAGTAAAAAAAATCAGTTGAATAAAGTTTTGAAAATATTTTTAAAAATATATAATTGATATCGCTGCCTCAAAAAAAGGCCAATTTACTAAAATGTTATGGTATTTATCCTGCATTGTAAACTCCATAAAACAAAACTCAATTTGCATGGGGGGGGTCACCTTGCCTCCCCTAAAAATTTAAAAAAAAATGGTCAAAAAGTAGCATGATCCTCAAAATTATACCATTAAAAACAACAGCTCATCCCGCAAAAAAGAGCCCTCGCACACCTCCATTGGTGGACAGATTTTTTAAATTGGGTTGTCAATGGCAGAATTGTGTGTTTTTTTCCACCAAACAAAAATGATTTGTTTTGCTATTAAAAAGTGCGACTGATGCAAAAGTGCAAAAACATGCCCTGATATGAGTATATCAACAGAAAAATGAACAAAATTATGACCCTTGGAAGTCGAGGAAAAATCTAAAACATCATTTTCACATTGTATCTGGAAGGGGTTAAAATAAATGAGCATGTTTTTTTTAGCTAATGCTTCCGATTTATGTGAAATGTATATTAAATTGCTCTTTAAAATTATGTATAAACCTTCATTAATAATTCTGACAACCCCTTTTGAAATTAAGCCAATATGGCAATCAAGGGGTCCAACCTCCAGAAACTCCAGGCTGGATCACATGCTTCTTGAAGCCTCTTTAAAGCATACCTACACTTTCTAGTGACTTAGAAATAAGCCAATGGGAAAATAAATGTGTGTACATAAGGAGTACTATTATTTTTGGTTATTAGATGACTTGCATCTACCATCTTTAGTTGTTCTGACCTCTGCAGGTTCCATCTATAATTCTTAGTCCCCCCTGAGCTAATGGACAGAGACTGGCTGCTAAGATGTCTCCCATACACAACACAAAGATAGGGAAAGATTAAGCTCCATGACTCTCACTCAGAGGAATTATTAAAGTCGTTATAGACAAGTTCCCTTATGGACAGTACTGATGTGAATAAAACACTTGGGGTCAGATATAACACCTCATATTAGCTGCTGAAGCATGTCAGTGTCTCTCTACCTCAGTCTCTGTCACTACAGGTCATTCCTCCACCTCCCTCCCCTTCTCCGTAGGCTTCTATGGGCAGCAGCAGTAATCTGATTCTTGAGTAAGGCTGCAGTCTCTCCTGGTCTCTGAAGACCGATTTAGCAGTGAATATTAGTTTAGAAGAAACAAACATTTAGGGGGTTCATTTACTATCCAGAAATATGCCTAAATTAGGCGTATTTCTGGTGCAGATTGCAGTACAAAGGTTATATGTGGCGCAATCTAAGACTTTTCCCTGCTCACGGCAAGTCCAAAAAAGTCGGCGCGGTGTAGGTGTTACTAAAGCACCCGTATCGATAAATGACTCCATTAATATCTATACACGTTTTATTCTGACATTTTCCTCTTACCATTCTTTGCAGCATAATAATCTTTGGTCCAAGGTTTCGACTGACAGTGAAGATGTGGATGAGACGGACAGTGAAAATAATATAATCCAGGCAAAAAATGACCCTTCCAGTATACAGAGAGCTGGGGCTATTGCTGCGCATTCTGGTGGGAGAGAATATAACATCAGACAGAAGAAAAGTTATGCTAAGGAACCTCTGATCCCAGCTGGTCTCACCTGTATCCAGACTTCCAAGTGACATGATCAGGGACCCCAGTGGAGTCAGCACTTGGGGCCTAGAAAGGACCCCACAGCTATATTTACACACAGCCTGTTTTTTGGGTACGTCTAGTATTTGGTTTACTTATGATCGCAATTACCTTAAGAGTTGGTTTAACAAGTGATTTAGTGCTCAGCATGAATGCCATTGGCAAAAATAAAAAAAATAATAAAAAAGTGGCAAAACTTTTTTTTCTGTATCGACTCCTCAAAAACTAAATTGAGCTTAGTCTTACAAGATCATCTCTGGAAAACAAATGATATTAACAGAGTGTATCTATGGATGGAAATACATGAATGTAAAGCAATAATAGTTCCAATAGTATACCACAACTCTAGGGCCCACTACATTCTCCAGAATGGGCCCCCTCCCTCCCAAAGCAAAGGAGAGCACACCGTGCAAGTGTGGCCACGCTCCATTCACCACTATGGCAGTTCAGAAAATAGCTCAGCATTGGCTCAGTTATTTCCAGGAGTCCTATAGCGGTGAATGGCGAGGCGGTCGTGTGTACGAGGTGCGTTCTCCACTCACTTAGGCTTCTTTTACATTAGCTTTAGGCTTGTCCAGCAGGCTGTTCCTGCAGGGGAACTGCCTGCCGTATCTGTACTAACGCTTGCACACGTGTGCTGCCGGAAGTCCGGCCCCATTAACTATAATGGGGACGGGCGGGAGATGCATGTGGCCGCAGCACGACAAACATGCCGAGAGCCAGCCGGACAAAAAAGCGCAGTGTGCTGCAAGAACAGCCTGCCGGTCAAGCCTGACGCTAATGTGAAAGAAGCCTTATATGGGACTTTTGAAAATAGCTGACCACAGTCGCTCTGCTATTTTCAGAACTCCCAAAGTTCACAGGTCTAAAATACAGCTTCAGTGGATTGTTTTTCACTCATGCCGACTGTTCATTTCTATTTATTAATCTGTTTAGTGATAGGGGGAATGTGACTGTAACCAGCTGGGTGGCAGAGCTATAAACTACCTAGCTGTTGTTAGGTGCAGTGCTGGAGCTGGTGCTGCAGAAAAAAAAAGAAGTGCATCATGGGTTTGGTTGGATACAGCAACAGGAAGTTCTACCTACAGGATGGAAACCAACCAGAGTGATGTGTTTACATGGTGAAAACAGGTCACGGGAATCCAAATTGAAAAGAAAAAGCATGAGGAATATGTACATGAGGTAAGCAACTACATGAGTATATCGGTTAAAAACCATAGTAATCCCATAAAACCCCTTTTTGGGGTTTGAGGAGAATGGGAAAATAAGCAATTCCAGAAATACGTATTGGGTTATGGAATTCACTGTGCGGTATAAATACATTGAGGGAAATTTATTATGGGGGGAATATATGAAGTCAGTTTTGCTTGATTCTACATTGATGTACTTTATACCACTTTTATGAAATGTTGCAGGTTGTTTGATAAATCTATTTTATCCTAACACTTTTGTCTAGAAAAGCTCCTCCAGTTTTCCTACTCCACCCTCCCACTGAGATTGCAACTTTTTTTGCGGCTTTTTAAAAAGTCTCAGTGATTAGGGTTAGGCCTCATGCACACGGCCGTTGTTGTGGTCCACTCCGTGTGCTGTCCACATCCGTTGCTCCGTTCCGTGCCCCCGCAAAAAAAATAGAGCATGTCCTATTCTTGTCCGTTTTGCGGACAAGAATAGGCATTTCTATAATGGGCCGCATTCCGTTCCGCAAATTGCTGAACGGAACGCAGAGCAGCTTCCGTGTTTTGCGGATCCGCGGTTTGCGGACCGCAAAACACCAACGGTCATGTGGATGTAGCCTTATGGTTATAATTTATGGTCCGCGGCAGCGGAATCCATAACAGAATTCTTAGATAACCGGAACCTTGTATGCTGAACTTGAAAACACAAGAACACAGCTCTAAGGACACAGCTCCGCCTCAGCCTGATATCTTGCCCTGTCAATCCAGAGGAGGGGGGAATGTATAAAGCAAAGTGGGTGTTACAAAGCAGTGCTCAGACAATTCAGCCCCACCTCCTGGTGCTTCAATTGCTAATTTGCATATGAATAAAAACACTGATTTCTCTGTAGCTGTTTATCATACAGAAAAAAGAAAGGTTTCCTTTTTAATCAGCATGATCAGCCCTACCAAGCAGTATGTCTGGTTTAATAAGGTTGATTCTGGTAACAGAGCCTCTTTAAAATCATCAACTGTTTCTGCAAAATATTTCCTGTGATGGATGACTCCATCGTTCATACGGGAAGCAACCACTTTCCACCTCCAGTGCATCCTTTCAGTAAATTTTTGCCTGAAATCCAGTGCATTTTCAAGTTGATGTTTTGCTAATGGATCCAAGTGGTAAATTGATGCATCTATCTGAGTGTTCTGCCTTAACAATACAAGAAAGCATCCAGCTGGCCTATGATCCTAATCTGCTAATGTTCCTCCATCTCAAAACTTGAAGAGTTCTACTACTTAGCTGTATAACTTTATATAGGTCTACATTGGCTATAGGTGACAACTCCAGCCAATACTGAGACATTGTAACTTTTTACCTACGCAAATTTTTGAAGGAACAAAAAACACACTGACCTTCTGACTGTCTGGTTTAGCTCTGTTCTTTTTGTCTGAAGACTTGTTTATGTCTGGAAAAACTGCTTATTTATACATTAAGTCTGTGTATGAGTCTAGGATAGACAGAAACTGTAAAAATGTTTCTGTTTAGGCTGTGCTTCTCCACTCCACATCTCCCATTAGAAGGTTCTATTTCAGCTAGAAACTGTATATAAAGAGAACAGTTAGAGACATTTGTTGTGTACAGATATGGATTACTGCTTAGTAGGAAAGACTGTCAGGCTCCATGAGTGACCAAAGTAGATGCTGAGATGGGGATGCTCAGCCACAAACCCTGGGTTACCAGCTGTTGATCAGGGAGCCAGCTGGACAACTGTGCCACAGATCCTGTTTAATCAGCCTTTGGCCAGGGTACTAGCCTTCCAAGAGAGAGACAGCTAGCTCAGGCCTTTCTTCAGCATCAAACCTTCTGCCAGAAAGAAGCCAGCCTTACCTGTTTTGCACTTGAGTCCCTCCAGTAAAAAACCACACTGCTTTACTGCAGACTCTGACTTTCTAGACCTAATTCCCATTGAGGTTGACCATGCCTTACCACATCTTCCAGAGAACAGGGACACATGGTGACACCTCGACAGTGTCTAGGGGACCCAGTGTAGCGTTGGTGTCAACCCAATCCCGGTCACTGCACTAACAGTGTCGTACTTTACACTGTCTAACAATACAAATCACAGTCTTAATATTAGACGAATTTACTATTCTGGTGCATGGACCATTATAAATTTTAAGTATCCTGCACCAGATTTACACTTGAATTCTGTCTTGTGCAGCAAATTTTTTTGCCTGTGCTCCAAAAAACTGCCTAGTTTAAGATTGCACTACTAATAAATTGGCATAGTTTTATTACAAATATGCACCATAATTTGGGCATTTTAGGCCATGCCCCTGTCCTGATAAACCACACCCCTTTTCAATTATGCCATGCCTCTTTTTTGAGTGATATACGTAAAAATCCCAGCAGCCGTGTCTTCTTTTCGATGTCTGCTTTATTCCATCAAAATCATATGATTTTGATGGAATAAAGCAGACATAGAAAAGAAGACACGGCTGCTGGGATTTCTACGTATAGTACAAGTGGGGTTTGCTCCTTCCCTTGGCAGCGTGCACAGGGCACGACGGGCGAGTGCCGACCAGCTTTGCTATTTATCTTTTTTGAGTGAGGCATAAAATACTTAGCAAACTGTAAAACAGTTGGTAATTGTGATGCAAAGCATGTACACCAGTGTTTTTGCTGCAAAATGCAACAAAAATGGGCACATTTTCAATAGTAAATCTGCCCAGGTTGTCTTCAAACAGCTTATTGAAAGTTTCTTTGATTCTGGTTACTGGCGATGGAATGCTATATCATTAGATGTGGTGGTTAAAGTGTCCCTGTACTCTTATATAAAAAGTTTGACATGTCACAGTAACATATTAAAGGTTTTGACTGGTGAGGGTCTGAGTGCTGAGATCCCTACCATTCACTAGAACTTTATTAATGCTTTAACCCCACATTTGTGGTGTTAAAAAGTAGAACATTATGAGGCAGACCATATGTTCTGTTCCCAGCACAGGGAGATTCATTTCAGTATCATTACAGATCACATCTGCTGTATTTCTGTAGTTATTAGTTTGGTAACAGCACCATCTAGTGGTGGTAAAAATGTATTGCACCTTGTTTTCTTGTTAATAAAGTTTATCGTATTGTGGGGGAATGTGCTGTGCATTCTGGGAAGGAGAAGCCCAGTCTAAATACAGACTACAGGACTTCAGCAGAGCTGTTCCATGCAGTTCTCCTTCTTAAACTCCATCATCCTTGTACATGCATATCTTGTGAAAATTCTATCTTTGGTTCAGGGACATTATATTATGCAGGGCTGTTTAGTTAGTAATTGTCTCATGGAACAAAGTATAGCTATTAGATATTAGATAAGTAATCCTATGTATAGACAGCCATTTTGGACATGTGCTCAGAGTTAATGAGTAATACATAATGTTGTAATACATGCTGTTCTATGCTTTCTGCTGATACATGCTATGCTATATACTTATACATGTTATTTCTGTTCTTATAGTTTTACCTCAAATACTCCTGTTTTGCCAATAAACAAGTTAGACTACAGAAAACAGTCCTCTTATTTGGAAGACAGGAATGGTTTATGCTTAATGTCAGACTGCACACTGTGTGAACGTGTATGAAGACAGAACACCATATTTGGGCCAATAATTTCAGACTGAGGCCTCATGCACACGACCGTTTTTTTATGCTGTCCGCAAAAAGGGGTTCCGTTGTTCAGTGATCCGTGTCCGTTTTTGCCTTCCGTTGTGTTTCCGTGTTTCTTCCGTTTTTTTTAGCGGACATGACCCAAAAGATTTTACCAAAAGACAGGCTGAAAATTTTTGCCAAGTGCCTGCCAAGGGATCCACAAAAAAACGGACGTGGAACGCGGATGACACACGGATGACCATCCGCATTTTTTTCACGGTCCCATTGACTTGAATGGATCCGTGAACCGTTTTTCACGGACAAGAATAGGACAGGTTATATTTTTTTGACGGACTGGAATCATGGACCACGGACGCGGAGGACAAACGGTGCATTTTCCGAGTTTTCCACGGACCCATTGAAAACCAATGGGTCCGCAGAAAATCACGAAAAATGGAGCAACGGACACGGAATCAAACAACGGTCGTGTGCATGAGGCCTAAAGTGGAGAAAAAAGAGGTGAGACTTAGCAAAGGGGCAGAGCCTCTGGGTTCCACTTTATGTAATATAATTTACACCAGAAATTGTCAGACATTTACAACAGAAGTTGTAGCTCAAGTCTATAAAAGTCCCTAGCCAAAGATGTGGCACTCCAATGCAGATGAGATCAAGACTGCAGGAAACGACTGTCTTGATAAATCTCTGTTTAAGCACTTATTTTTCCTTGTTCTAGAAATCGGCGGGAGTCTCAGCACTTGGACATTATGACATATCAAAAGTTATTTCTAAAATACAGGCACACTTTAACTTTATAATTTGGCTTTCGATACATTTTAAAAAATATAATGGGGGAGATTTACTAACCAAAATGCACTAGAGTTCTGGAGCAAAGCTAGCCAATTAATATGGGAAGGTTCACGTCACCATTTAGTTTTCCGTTCTTCTGGTCTGCCAGAAGAACAGAAAAAAAAACATTTATTTTGGGCATCCATAATGCCTATTTTGCATCCGTTTTTGTCCATTCCATCAGAGATCCGCTATTTTGGATAGGAGAAAAACTACTAGTCACAGGACTTTTTCTCCTGTCTAAAATAACAGATCTCAGATGAAACTGACAAAAACAGATGCATAATGATGCTTTCTAGAGATGAGCGAATCGAAGCTGACGAAGTGGAATTCGATCCAAATTTCAGGAATTATTCAATTTGCACCGAATCCGAATTTCCTAAAATGGCTGCTGCATGTGTGAGAACATGGAGCAAGGAACTCTGGGAATACGGGATCACCCATAATGCCATGCAAGCAGCCAATCAGCAGCCAGCCCTTTGATGACACAGCCCTAGAAATAGCCTCAGCCATCTTGGAGTCTGCCATTTTCCAGTATACTTAGGGCAGGTAGAGATGTCAGCAGGCGCTAGGGACAGTGCTAGGAAAAACTTAATTGTGCTAAAAAAAAACGATTTACAAGTTCAGGTAAAGATTATTCAAGGTGTAGGGAAAGGATAGGGAGGAATCATTCCACAGCATTTATGTAGAACAGAGTTCAGTAGAGGAGGTTACGGCCTGGGTAATAGAACCAATACTATTACACCTTGCTGCAATGACTGGGGACCTAAATTGCCATTATACAGCTCTGTAATTCCAGCAAACCGTTCTTGTTATTGCGGTGCAAGTCCTGTTTGATAAATCCATTAACAAAGGTTTATTACAAGGAAATATTTCTATGTCTTATTTGCCCTTGTGCATTGCAGTTATATGTTCTAAAGCATTTTTTGGCTTGTATTATTGGGGAAAAAAGGGCTTATTAGCTTAGAAAATAACAGCCCTTTTTGTTGTGTATTAGTGGCAAAAGAAAAATATATTTGCCGTTCAGCGGTGCAGTTATATGTTCTAAAGCCCTTTTTGTCATGTATTAGTGGCAAAAGTAAAATATATTTGCCGTTCAGGGTGCAGTTATATGTTCTAAAGCCTTTTGTGTCGTGTAAAAGTGGAAAAAAATAAGGGCCTATTTGCCGTTCAGCGGTACAATTATATGTTCTAAAGCCCTTTTTGTTGTGTATTAGTGCAAAAGAAATATATATTTGCCGTTCAGCGGTGCAATTATATGTTCTAAAGCCTTTTGTGGAGTGTATAAGAGGAAAAAAGAAAAATATAATTGCCGTTCAGCGGTGCAGTTATATGTTCTAAAGCCTTTTGTGTCGTGTATAAGTGGAAAAAATAAGGGCCTATTTGCCGTTTAGTGGTGCAGTTATATGTTCTAAAGCCTTTTGTGTCGTGTATAAGTGGAAAAAATAAGGGCCTATTTGCCGTTCAGCGGTGCAGTTATATGTTCTAAAGCCCTTTTTGTCGTGTATTAGTGGCAAAGGAAAATATATGTGCCGTTCAGCGATGCAGTTATATGTTCTAAAGCCCTTTTTTGCGTGTATTAGTGGCACAAAAAAAGTATTTGCCTTTGCGTGGTGAAGTGAGAAAATTACAGACTTTTTGGGGGTGTTTTAATTTCCTTTTTATTTATTTATTTGATTTAACAGTGTGTCGGACACAGAAGTGCCAGACCCTGCATAGGGAAGTGGCAGAGGTCTGAATGTTTCTGGCGCAGGCACAGGTCGCAGCAGAGTAAGGGGGAGTGGCAGCAGGAGTCGCAGGGAGAGGCCTGAGCTCCCGATGTCATCTAGCAGTCGTGTTTTGAACAGCAACCCAGCGGTCCTTGAATGGTTGACTCTGTTTTGGATCCACTCCTGTTCTTTTTTGGCATTAGCAATACTGATGGATTATTGACCAAATGCTGACCGAGTGACGGCAGATGCTCAACAGACAGGATCCATTTTTTGTTCTGACGGATCAGAGGAAGGACAAAATAATCTGTGACGTCAACACAAACTCACTGCTGACACCCTCTCCACTCTGTAGGGGGGCTCTAGTTGTATAAGAGTTTAATAGAACAGGTTCTGTAGACATCTATGTGGAATCAGCTGACGACGGTGTAAAAGGAGTGAGCTTCTTCTTGGCACTAACATCGTCCTGTAAGGCTGAGTTCATACTTGGTCAGTTATTTGGTCAGTTTTGGCCCCGTGACTGCCCAAATAAGTGAAGTGTGCAGTGATTCTAAGAGCGACGCCTGTTATCTGCAGGTCATACTGACTCACAGTATTATTTCACTACCACAGCAGACTCCCTATGGGTGTTACTGCAAGGCACAGTGTTCTACACCACTGTAAAGGCTCTCAGCAGCCAGGAAATATATTTTTTTAACGCGATTCGCCGCAAACAAATTCAGATCGAACCAAATTTTTTCAAATATTCCATGAACCGGCCGTATCGAATTTTTGAAAAATTCGCTCATCTCTAATGCTTTCCTTTGGATGAACACTACATGATAATTGTACTAGATGGATTTGTGTCCCTTTTCAATATTTGTAACTACCTAAAGCCATAACTAAATACAAACCTTAGGCAAGTAATTACCTGAACACAATCCCAGCAATAAAATACAAGATGGCCAGGATATCCATAATGTTCCACAGGTCAGTAAAATACTTCACTCCACTCATGTACATCTGTAGATAGAGAAGTGTTTAGCTGCCTTGGGACAATGATGCAGGTGCCCTGATAACAATATATTAGTAAGCTGAATGCAGTGCTGCCTCCAGCACATGTTTAAATGTTAAGAGAAAGTGGCCAACCCCTTTAGAGTGGTGTCACCCTCAGCTTTTTTGATGCAGTTATATTAACCAAAGTCACATGTGAAATGGAATGGAATGAGAGGTATAATGGAAGGACTTATACTTCTCCTTCCTGCTGGATCCACTTCTGGCTTTGGCTAAAAAAACTGCACCAAAAACTGCCACAAAAAAGCTGTGTGTGACACCACCCTTACTCAATATTTTTTTAAAGAAATGTTTTCTTATTTTGCTATCATGGCATCCCTTGCCTTATTTGGAAAAAAAAAAAATATTCAAAAAATGAAGTAACAAATAATCATGAGATAAATAACTAAAAAATGGTGACACCTATTCTAGAAAATATACAATTAAACCCTTAGACCAACACATCAGAGTATTGTACCTGTCTGATCTCATCACAAAACAAGATAAAAACCAGCACATAGACTGCAATCTCAAGACAATTAGGGGATCGTTGGAAATCCATCAGCAGGACGTATGCAAACAGCAGCAGGAATCCAATATAGAAGATTACCGTCCAGGAGAAGACCACAAAAGGAGAGGTGAAAAAGTCAAAGTACTTTAACAGAATGGTTCTTTTGTCATCTTGTGGTTTTTTCCTGAGTTCAAAAGCAAAAACATTGATAAGTAACCGATCTATTATACCTTTTACAGTATGCAATAGTGTACATTTCACTAAAAGTTATAGAAAGTATACATACCTGAATGATATGAACCCACAGCAGATGAGAGGAAAGAAGATAAGGGACAGGAGGATCTTCCAGTTCTTAGTATCTCTGGATATTTCCCCATACCATTGCTTGGAGAGAAAATTCTGATGAGAGATGGGGAGCAGGTTGAAAATCAGATGAAAGCTATGATATAAACTGTCACAGGGACAGCAGCGGTTCGCATTCATTAAGGTGTAAAACCAAAGTGGATTAGCAAGCTTGGAAAACTACAAGATTTAAAAGCAGTAGGCTAAAAAAAAGTATTAAGCAGCCATACACAAAATGTCAACCAAACCCACTTTTTGGTTGGACTGGCCAAGGATCTAATGTGTATGGCGGCCTCCACCAACGTCTGATGGATGTCAACTGCCTGATCGATTTGTTCTCTAGGACAGAAGCCACCACCAGAAGTGTCTGGTTGTAAAAATAGCCATACACTTGAGATATCTGTCAGCTGAAAGTTAATTTAGCCGACAACTATCTCAGATGCTCCCAATTTCTTCATACACGCTGAGCTCTGAGTTTGGACGACACATATCTGATGTGTATGACCTTCTTTACTCCACTGTCACCATTCAGAATCTCTGCATGCTCGGCCAAATCAAGAGGTGTAAGAAGGGGTTGAGAGGTTTAGATGATGGCCAAACAGTTGTTCAACCAACAAATGAATGGCCAGCCTTAGACTGTGCTATGTGCTAGATCATAGTACTAGATATAGTTTCCCAATCGGTACAATACATACAATTTCAGGAAAGTGTAAAGTATAATGTACCTTTTACACGGGCCAATCACTGGGGGAATTGATCGGGAAGGAAAGGTCCTAGGAATGCTCGTTCCTGATAATTGTCCTATACAAAGGTGGTGCCGATGACCCAATGAACAGGCAAAAACTCATTCATCGGCTGATGCAGACACCTAAATCATCATTTATGGGCAGCAGATTGTGCAGTCTAAACAGTGATCTTCTGCCAAAAACAATAATTCTCTGTAGGGACAACTGATCGCAGCAGTGAATTTTTGGTCCTCTACAGAGGAGGTGATTGAAGCATTTAAATGCAACTCTCACCTTCTTTGACAAGCAGGCAGTTATCAGAAATGTAATAGATTGTTCCCGATAATTGCTTGCTGTGTCGGCCCGTGTCTCCAGGCATTTCATCTAATGAGCTCTTGGTGATAACCTGTGGAGAGATGATGTTTTACATAGTACTTATCCTCTCGCTCTGCCGATGCTGTTGTCACCTTAGCACCTGCACAGGCTGTGGGTTCTTTCATCCAGGTCCCGACCGGATGTTGGCCCATCTTTTCCTGTTCATGTGAATAAGAGTAAATGCAGCTGAAGAGGAATAGAAGGAGCTACATCTAGTCGGGACGAGGAAAGGTAGGGTAATTACTGTGTAAAACATCTTCCCTCCGCAGGTTATTACAAGGCGATCAGTAGATGAAATGTCTGGGAGAACCTCTATAAGACAACTAATGAAATAGCAGATTAGGCAAAATCAAGACTGTTCTTACGAAAAGTAGGAAAACTAGTTATTTCAAAAAAATTTAATGTGCACAATATTAGAACACAAACCAGAATAGCTGACATGTAACTTGATATACTAACAATAACAAGTCATTGTCACTTTAAGATTATTATGTCTTACCTGTACCCCAGGCTGTGCTATGAATTGCTGGTCTTTTGCTTCCACTGCCATCTCAAGACAGCTACTCTTACCCCAGGCTTCACAGGAATAAACGAGCAGACTCTCTGCCAATTCCTCATCATTACTGTAACACTCTGTAAACAGTTCTAAGCCAATAACAGAATAAGTCAGATATAATATATAGACTCTATGTATTGGGCATTTTTAAAGGCTATGTACACCTATGTACTCATTTTGAGCTAAAAAAAAAAAATCATTTTTTTCAATTGGTCTTAATAATAAAAATGTGAAGCCCCTTTCTCTGTACAGTTTTTAAATTTTCTTGTAGCAGGCTCTGAATTTTTTACTCTCTTCCATCAGGCAGCTCAGCTGACAGCTCCTTATCTTGGATCTCTGACCTTATAAACACTCATTATCAGTGGCGTAACTACAGGGGAAGCAGGGGAAGCGGCTGCTTCGGGGCCCGGGCTGACAAGGGGCCCGGCGCCCAGCAGCCTGACACTGTCCAAGCAAGGAGTTAATTAACTTATCTAATAAAGTGTTTCAGGCCAGGCCTGGCCTCTTTAAATACACCATCATGTGGAAGAATCCACCTCCCCCAGGCCCCCACCCACCGGAGTCAGTCCGTCTCCAGTCCGTCTCCTGACCTGAGCAGCAGGCGGGAGAATAAGAGTGTGACAGGCAGGAGAGGAGCACAGCAAGGCAGCGGCAGAGCAGAGAGCACCTTAACCATTTCAGTCCCTGTGCAGGGCTTCAGGTATGTGATGTGTGTGTCTGTCTGCTGGATGCACTGCTTGCTTGCCCCTTCAGCTCCTGCTGCCACTGTTCTGTGTCCTGGCTGGCTCCCAGTCTGTGCTGCTTAGCTCTGGTTCTTTAATAGATTTACTAATAAAGTTTGCCTGGATGCCAACTCCCCCCTCTCATTGAAGGACCCACTAGCTAGCACTTCCCAGCATGGACACACAAGCTAGCACTTCCCAGCATGGACCCACAAGCTAGCTCACCCCAGCATGGACCCACAAGCTAGCTCACCCCAGCATGGACCCACAAGCTAGCTCACCCCAGCATGGACCCACAAGCTAGCTCACCCCATCATGGACCCACAAGCTAGCTCACCCCAGCATGGACCCACCAGCTAGCTCTCCCCAGCATGGACCCACCAGCTAGCTCTCCTACCAGGGGCTAGGAAAGATGGTGGGTCCATTGCCGTGCTAGCTGGTGGGTCCATGGGGAGTCCCGATGGACCCACCAGCCAGCATGGCAATGGACCCACCATCTTTTCCCAGCCCCTAGAAGTTCCTATGTGGGAAACTGGGAATGTAAAAGAAAAAGATAGATTAGGTCAGGACAGGTAATTAAAGCAATGCTCCTCTTGCCCTTGTCAGCCAGCCCCTGGCCCTTTCAGCACAGCTCCTGACCCAACTGTGCCCTTCTGGGCATTGCCTGTGCCCACCCTGGCCTGTTGTCCCCAGGCCCCTGTCTGCACCCCTTGGCCCTTATATGTGCCCTCCCCGGTCTTTGTATGTGCCCCTGGCCCTTGTCTCTGCCCCCTTGACCCCTCTGTGCGCCACCCTGGCCATTATCTGTGACCCCTCCCTCACTCTTGTCTGCTCCCTTCGCCCTTATCTGTGCCCCCCCCTGGCCCTTGTCTGTGCCCCCTGGCCCCTGTGTACAGGGGGGCCCATACTAAAATTTGCTGTGGGGCCAAGTCATTTCTAGTTACGCCCCTGCTCATTATAGCTCAGTTCTTAGCTTACTGATAAGAATGTGGCTTTGATAAGTGTTTATGACCTTTTAGTAGTTTAGAAATGAGGGTTATTAGATGACCAAAAGTCAAGGTACAATTTACAAGCTAGACAAACAGTTAACCCTTTGTGACAGAACAGCTGAATATTTTTTTAATAAAGACCAATTGAATAAATGATATTAAGGCCAACATTAGTAAAATGCAATCATAAAAAATTGCCCCTGAAGGTGTGCATAGCCTTTAAATAGTGAAATGTCAAATTACTTGTACTCAGCCTTCTTGTGTGCTTGTAATTGTACCTTCCTGACTCATGTGCTTTGCGTGGCCTGCCAACTAAGGTTATGGAGGTCCATGGAGGATTCTAACTAAAACATCTGATATTTGCTCCTCATTTGTTTTACGGTAGTAGCTAAAAAGGTAATTGCTTAGAGGCTACCGTTAAAATGTACAATTTTGCACAGCTACGCTGCCTTAAAGAGTTACTAAAAGGTTTACACAATTAAAGGATAACTGTCACATTTAGACCCTAATTTCAGTTTTCATATATGTAGTTACTAATATGATAATATTCCTGAATCAATAACTATTAGACTCACTTACCCCATATTTAATAAGATTCAGCCCTTAGCAACCAGTCTGCATAAAACTGCAATTTCACTATTCTGTTAAGATGGCCGCCCTCAGCCCTGAGGCTAATCCATAGGACACCTGCAGTGAAGTTAGTGAAGACCAGCTCTGTATAGGGAGGTCTTGCAGTGAAGTTCCCAGGTCTGGCTGAAGCCTGTAGTCCTTCTACAAGCTCTCCTCTTATCAGATAGGGCTTTCATTTATACACTGAGCAGCCACATTGTCCTGCACTGCTAAGGGAGTGTCTGTCAAGCACAGGCATGTGGAGAAGTTCACACACACAGCCCAGCACTGTTATCTCCTGTCAGGAAGAACCTGGCTTTTTATACATTCCCTTACAATGTTGACTCACTATCAGTTCCCAGTGCACGCAGCGTGCTCCGTCCTCTCATCTGGTAGACGGAAGGAGCATAGCAACCTGATTTTATCTCAGGTAACAATAGCCAATACTGGGGATTTTTAGGTGGCTTTTAGGGGTTATTTATTAAATAATCAGAAATTAAAACAGGGCCAACAAGGTGATATTAATCACCAAAATCCAATAGTAAAAAAATAATAATTTGACAGTTATACTTTAAAGCACTGTTTTTCTTGATCCAAGGTCCCATTCCCAAATTATGACACTTTTTCTTAATATGCAAATTAGGCCTTTGGTGCATTGAGGATGTCGTTATTGCTCTTGTTCCACCCATGCTTTGCACCTTTCTGTGTCCAGCACCTCCCTTGCTGCTTTGCCTCCGCCTGGTCCTGTCAAACAAAGCAGTAACGGAGGAATTGGCCACAGAAATAAATGGAGCTTAGGTGCAACAGGAGCAATGGTGACACTTTTATTGCACTAAATAACCAGCAAAATGTAATAAAAAAAGAAGGGGGGTGGGATAGTCTGTCTTTTACATTTATTTATTTATTTTAATAGCACAACATGCAACTAAAACATTTTTATTATGTCCCCTTTTTGATTTTTATTCTTTTTTTTAATTATCTTTTTATTTATTTTATTTTGACCTTTTTTACACTCATACAAGAACTTTGGGGGACATTTAACTTTACTTTTTTTTTACATTTATTGCTGATTTCCCCTTTAACTAGAGCTGACATAGTAGCCCCAGTTAGCGATATTAAGGAGGCATGTACCACACCTTACAGTGTGTATTGAGAAGTTGCTGGTCATTTCTCAGAAGTGAAGAGGGAACCGCACCAGACAGGCTAAAAAGGAGGGCGCCAGGCATCTTAGCTATGATATATTCTTTGCAACCCAGAGGGTCCTTTTACTAAATTTTAAGCTCAATACAGAAAACTACATTTTAGAATGATTTAATGTACCAACCTAACTGGATAGCAATTTCACAGTATAAGTGCTGTGTATACCTCCGGGACATTCTCTAAGTCCTTGCTTCGCATATACAGAAAGGCTGTCATGAAATATTAATACTGTGCTGCTCTCTCTGCGCATTTCATTAGACTGCACTGTACGTCAATACTCTGTCTTGCCAAAGAACAATTGCATAAAGTCCATATAAAACGAGCTAAAAATGGCCCCATGGGTACAGGTATGTTACCACTGATTAAATGCATATTTCTAATGAGATCATTTATACAAGACATTGTTTTAACTACACAATCATCCGAGCTCTTAATCGATGCTATACAGCAGGAATGCTCAACCTGTGGCCCTCCAGCTGTTGCAAAACTACAACTCCCAGCATGCCCTAAATGCTTTAGCCTGTCTAGGCATGCTGGGAGTGGTAGTTTTGCAACAGCTGGAGGGCCACAGGTTGAGCACCCCTGCTATACAGTAATGCATTCATTCCTATTTTAAAATATGTCATCCAGACTTTACCCACGGCTCTGGTTTCATACTCATTCGCAATCTCTTCTGATTCCCCAGCAGCATTGATATCATTTTTTACTTTGGCCAAGCTTTTCAGTAGTTTGCTTGCTCCCAATGCAGCCAGAGTGCATCCCCTCGTCTAGAAGAAAACAGTAAGAATGCATTCTAGTGCCACCGCCAACAGACGCTTCAGCACTAAACAATGTTGACATAAATATAGGAAAAACACCAATGACTTAGGGGGACGTTCACAAGACCTTATTTGTTCGAGGGCCTACAGAACATGGATACCAGCCGTGTGCATTCCACAGTTTCCCCTTACACGGGTCCCACAGTATGTAAAAAATGCCTCTTTTTGTCTGCAAAATGGTCTAGAATAGGACATTTTCAATTTTTTTTTTTTTTGCAGGGCCACGGTATGGACAGACGACAATAAAATGAATGGGTCCACATCCGGTACGCAAAAAAATACAGATCTAATGTGGATCAAAAATATGGTCGTGTGAATAGACCCTTACATACAGTACATTAATGGAAATGTAATTTTATTAACCAATAATGCTATTATAATGATATCCAGTACGTTATTCTGTCTGCTTTATATAACGTAAATCTAAATGTCTGAAAAGAAACAAATTAATGAGAGAAAATACTATGGTTAAATATGTAGCCAAAGCTAAAGGGGGTGTCTCCTTTAGACTGTAACCAGTGCACCTGCAGATCCCTCTCCTGGCACCTCTGGCAAACAATTGATTTTGCTGCAGGCAACCATGCAGCATTTTCCCTAAAGTAATCTCATCAGGGAAAATTTAGTATCACACAGCGACCATTCAATTGAATGGCCGTCCATGTAATACAAGGCAGCGCAAGTCCACCTGAATGGGAGACACTCCTATTGAGTAGCTCTCTGTTCTGGCTTATAGAGGGGATGTCTATATGCCCTAATACAACATAAAAACAAAAGGTGTCTATATGGGTTGATTCCTTTTCACCTAGTGGAGGCAGGTACCCTATAGTCAATGTCCAATCCTTGGACTGGGGTGCCTAGGGCCCACCACCAGTAAAGTTTATTCTGTGGGTCCACTGTAAAGCTACGTACAAATATTATCAGCTCACACACGACCTTGGAATTGTGACCTGGATTACGTTAGTACTCAGCCTGCCCTGACCTTGGAATCGCTATTTGGAATATGCAAATACACAGCCTGCCCAAACTATTGGGCATAGTTCAGACTACACTTTTTGACTGAGTCCTTTGTGATTGACACCGGTGTCTCTTACCCCTGTGGGTCAGCAGCCAACTATACCAGGACTACTCCAGGAGGTAGCAACCTGGTTGGTTCTTTGCGGCAAAGTCCTTATCCCTGTACAGGGGAATACCAGGGAACCACCAGGACAACGCCCTTAGCTTTAGCCAAAAGACTGTGAGAGACGTGAGAGACGTGAGAAGATCGTATAGACTTGCTACACGTGAGGCTATCTGACAGACTCTGTTTTCCTCTTTGTATGCTGTTGTTTGACAGGATCTCACCTCTCCTCAGGTGCCACTCGTTATCAGTGATGAGGCTCTATTTAGGTCCGCCTCACACTACCAACAATGCGGCTGGAGTTGCTAGAGCTTGGTTATATTGGATCTCCTGCTTCTCCATACTCCTCTAAGCTAAGTACTTGTTGGCTTCACTAGTTGTTATTCTCTGGTGTGTGTTATTTCTAGGCCTCAGGGAGACGCGGGTTCCTTCATCTGGGGAGGAACCAGCAGTCTCGTCTCCTGCTCCCTATTCTAGGGCTTGTCAGTTTATGAAAGGCTTTAGGTATCTGGCGTATGAGTATTTCCCCCTTCAGGATCTGCTTATACTGGCAGAAGTTAGGGAGAGGCCTATGGATTGCTAGGAGGTCACCATCCCTCTTCCTTAGTTTTAGAGGCCTGGATTGTTTTCCTTACGTTGTTGTGTGTATTTGGTGTTTTCCCCTCCCCATTACCCGTGACAGTTTCCCAGCGATCGTGCCAAGGTTGCCTTTATGATGTCCCCCTCTTTGGTGAGACCCTGGTCTGGATCAACCCACTGTAGGAGAGGAATGATTCCCTTACTAACAACTTAAAAGACTTCATCAAGGTTATTCAATGTGCCCAGACACACCACTTCTGCGGCTTCCTGTCTGTTACGTCTTTGCCAGGGCAGTTTATCTGTGAGTCAATTTGCTATCAAGTTCAGAACATTGGCCTCGGAGCTGGGATGGAATAATGAAGCTCTGGTGGCAGCTTTTGGGAAGGATTGCCAGGTCAGATCAAAGACAAACTGGGTGGGTGTGTCATATCGATTTCATTGGATGCGTTGCTATCTCTAGCCTCACAAATTGATCTACGTTTCCAGGAAAGTGCTATGGATGTCTCATACGAGAGAAAACCCTTTTGTAGAGCATCCTAAACCCATGCATGTGGACCTGCTAAGGTTTTCTGCTTAGGCACCGACTATCCAACAACTTTTGCTTGTACTGTAGAGAAAAAGGATATTACCTTCTTGCTTGCCTCAATAAGGCTGGTAAATTCTCAAACCTAGGTTCCATAGGGGAGATGGCCCTAGGTGAAGACGCCATCTCTCCAAGACTAACTATTTCTGTAGAATCATCAATAAAATGTACCCAATTCACCATGATGGCCCTCCTAGACTGTGGTTCGGCAGAAAACTTTCTGCATTAGGCCTTGTTGGACCAGTATCGCCTTCCAGTGCAACATCTGGAAAGGCCCTTAACTGTAACTTCAGTGGACAGGAAGTCTGTTACTGAAACAATATAGTATATTACTGAACCTTCGTGTAGGTGCACTCTATACAGAAAGAGTGGTCTTCTATGTTCTGTCTGTTTCTGCTAGTTCTTTGCTTCTGGTTCTCCCCTGGCTCCGTCATCACTGTCCGGTGCTTGACTGGAATTCTGGGCAGGTGTTACGCTGGGGAGAGGCTTGTCACACCCAGTGTTTATCCAAGGTGCTTCTAGCTCAGTCGGCTACTATTCTGCCAAGCTTGCACAGTCTGCAGACGCATGCCATAGTTACGCTTATCTTTTCGACAAAAAGGAGGCTGAAACATTACCAACCCGTCGACCCTATGATTGCCCTATTGATCTTATTCAAGGAACTACTCCTCTTAGAGGTTGTGTTTATTCCTTGTCAGTACCTGACACCCAAGCCATGTCTGAATACTGTCACGTTAGTGATGTGGGACAGAACACCACACTGACAACAGGAGGGAAGGGAAAAGGAACTAGGTCTCAAAGCTAGGGAAAGGGAAACGGACACCACCCATAGAAACCCTAATCCTAGCCCTGACTCCTATCCGTATGAACGGACCTTGAGGGTAGGAATGTTCATACACTGGAACCTAAGACCCTGGTAACCCTGAATTGCCCTGGAATAGTGTCTGGGCTTGAGACAACCTGTTCCTTCCAATATGAAAGAACTGATGTCTCCCTGAGGCCTAGTAACAAAGGACAGAGGGGAAATAACAAAATATAAAAAGAAAGAAACACTTAACTTCTGAAGTAAATGAACGAGCAGGAACTCAGAAGAGGACCACACAGCAGCACTTTCAATACCAAACTGAAACTATCCACCGCATAGCATGATGGGTGACGCCAGACTAAATAGGGGAGTTGGAATGACCACAAAGCTACACCTGAGACAAGAGTTGTGGTCATTACCAGCAGCAACACTGAAACAAGTGAAACCAAAGATGCTGTCAGATCACATCACGTGCAGCCAGTCTTTTAGATCTTCTGACACCTGTCATGTTAGAGGCCGTGACAAATACATAAAAGAGAACCTGGAGAGAGGTTTCATCCGGAAGTCCGTATCTCCGGCTGGAGCTCGGTTTTTCTTTGTAAGAAAAAAGATGGATCCCTCTGACTCTGCATTGATTATCAGGGATTGAACAAGATTACTTTCAAAAATCGATATGCCTTGCCTCTAATCTTTGATCTATTTGATCAGCTACAGGGAGCCAGACTGTTCTCCAAGGTGCATTTGCAAGGTGCCTACAATTTGATATGGATCCAGGAGGATGATGAGTTGAAGATGGACTTTAATATGAGGGATGGCCATTATGAGTACTTAGTCATGCCCTTTGGACTGCCCCAGCAGCCTTCCAGGAGTTTTTGATTGACATCTTCCGAGACCTCCTGTAAACCTGTGTAATTGTTTATCTGGATGACATCCTGATTTATTCCCCAAACATATATAGCCATTGCAGGCACGTACGCATGGTGCTCCAGTGGTTAAGAGAGAATCGATTGTATGCCAAATTTGAGAAGTGTGTGTTTGAGAAGACCTCCCTTCCATTTTTAGGCTACATCATATCCGATGGATCCAGAAAAACCATACGCCATCTTGAATTGGCCTCAACCCACAGGTTTGCGGGCCATACAGCGCTTTCCGGGATTTGCAAACTATTACAGGCAATTCATTCCTTATTTCTCCACTCTGACTGCACCTATCATTGCCCTGACCAGGAAAGTAATGAATCACAAAATATGGACTGCCAAGGCCGAATCCACTTTTTAAACCCTAAGGGTCCTTTCACACTTGCGTTCTGAGGATCCGGCAGGCACTTCCGTCCTGCCGGATCCGTCAGAACGCAAGATGCCTGAAAGCATTAGAAGACTGATCAGGATCCTGATCAGTCTTCGAATTGCTTTCAGGTTACTATGGCAGCCAGGACGCTACTAGCGTCCTGGTTGCCATAGTAGGAGCGGGGAGTGGGGGAGCGGCATACTTACATTCCGTGCGGCTCCCGGGGCGCTCCTGAATGACGTCAGAGCGCCCCATGCGCATGGATCACGTGATCCATGCGATCACGTGATCCATGCACTGGGGCGCCCTGGCGTCATCCTGGAGCGTCCCGGGAGCCGCACGGAATGTAAGTATGCCGCTCCCCGCTCCCTGCTACATTTTACCATGGTAACCAGGACTTTAGCGTCCTGGCTGCCATAGTAACCAGTCAGAAAAAGCTAAATGTCGGATCCGGCAATGCGCGAAGCGGCGTTTAGCTTAAGGTCGGATCGGATTAATGCCTTTCAATGGGCATTAATTCCGGATCCGGCCTTGCGGCAAGTGTTCCGGATTTTTGGACGGAACAAAAAGCGCAGCATGCTGCGGTATTTGCTGCGTCCAAAAAACGTTCCGGTCCTGAACTGAAGTCATCCTGATGCATCCTGAACGGATTTCTCTCCATTCAGAATGCATGGGGATGATCCTGATCAGGATTTTTCCGGCATAGAGACCCGACGACGGATCTCTATGCCGGAAAAGAAGAACGCAGGTGTGAAAGGGGCCTAAAACAGGCATTTGCAAAAGCTCCAGCACTCCATTGGCCTGACATGTCTAAACAGTTCCTCCTGGAGGCGGACACTTCCTCAGTTGGAGCTGGAGCTATTCTTGGACAGAAAAACTCAACAGCTACATAGGTCACTTGTGAAGGCCTTCTTGAATGCTGAATGCAACTACTCCATTGGAGACAGGGAGTTGCTTGCCATCAAGCTAGCTTTGGAAGAGGGGCATCATTTGTTGAGGAGTGCTATTCATCCCATCATTATTTATACAGATCATAAAAAAATTTACATATCTGCAATCAGCCCAGACACTTAATCCTCATCCGGTATGTTGTTCCTTGTTTTTTGCTCGTTTTACTTTTCTGTTGCATTTCCGCCCTGCAGACAAGAACGTGAAAGCAGATGCCTTATCAAGATCCTTTGACTCCTCTAAACAGGAGGAACCTCCACAATATAGTATAGACCTGACTTGCATCTCCATTGCTCCAGTACTAATTATAGATATTCCTTAGAGAAAAGACAAAGCATTCCTCATCTGTCTGCACCGTGATCTGGGTAGTGGTTGATTGCTTCTCTAGGATGGCACACTTTGTTCCATTACCTGGATAACCCACTTATTTATTAAGCACATTTTCCATCTACAAGGCCTTCCTAAACATATTGGTCTTAATAAGCCCTGCGCTGGCGACGGATCCGAAAAGGTTTCGAAAAGGTGTCGGCCTCTACATAACTTTGGCGCATCCACCTCTGGTCTAAATGTAAGACCGCTTTCTAGCTGGCTTAAATTTAGACCATTTTCTACACCTAAAACAGGTGTAGAAAATGGTAAATAAGACGGGCCTGCTGGCTCGCCCACGTCACGCCCCCTTTTTCAAAACCTGGGGTGCGGTAAAAAGTCACAGATTGTGGCCCATATAAACTTTGCACCGCAATCTGCAACAGATACAGTATACACCAGAAAACTCTGCAGATCTCTCTGCAAGTTGTTACAAGTAAAATTAGATTTATTCTTCTGCATATCATCCACAGGCTAACAGGCAGGTAGAAAGAATTAACTAAGTTCTTGCGAACTATCTACGCTTCTTTGTTTCCACCAAGCAAGATGACTGGGTATCTCTGCTCCCGTAAGCTGAATTCTGCCATAACAATCACTCCAGTGAATCTATTGACAAGTCTCCTTTATTATTGTTAATGGTCTGGTGCCTGAACCTCATGAGTTATCCACTGATGGCGCAGCCAGGGACTTTTTCCAGATCTGGCAGGAGACCAAGGCTTCTTTTTCTCGGTCCTCGATGTCTACGAAGAGAAAGGTGCATAAGGGACAAAGAGATGCCCACAATTCTCGCCCGGTGACAAGGTCTGGTTGCCTTCAAAAAATATTCGCTTCAAGGTGCCATCCTGCAAATTTTCTCCTGGATTTCTGGGACTTTTCGAGAATATATCTCAAGACAACCCTGTCTATTACAAGCTCTGTCTGCCGCCATCTCTCTGCGTTCCCAATTCCTTTTAAGTGTCTCTTCTCAGGCCTCTGGTATTAAACACCATGATTAGATTTAACACTGGGGCCCAGAATCATAAAGCTAAGCCTCTGCTACCACCACTGACTTTGTTTCTCTAGGAAGAGAGATAATCTGCATATGCTTTTCCCAGGGAGCACTGCCTGGCCTATAAGCCTCTATGCACCAGGTCTGGCACTCTGCACAAAGTTAAATAGTACCATCCAAGACTCTTGTTTCTCCTAGAAATAGCAACATTTTTGTCCATTGGCTATGTATGATAGCAATTCAAGTGACTGCAGGATGAAGGTTTGGGGATCCTCGTTTCGTGAATATGCCATAAATATCTCCACAATGTATATATAAAAAAGTTGGCACTACCTGGTTGACATTCGATAGTGTTGTGATCCCAGACAATAGGGGCCGTATATAAGCAGTGCGGTGGTGCTCAGCAGAGTAACGTCTAGTCTATTGATCCAACAATAGAAGTAATAACTAACACAATAAAAAGGTTATTCCCACTGTAATCTATTTATTAATCTATTAAAATCGGGTAAATAAAGATACAAGAGATGCGGTACGCCTGCATCTTTTGTATCTTCATTTACCCGATTTTACTGAATTAATAAAGAAGTGGAAATTTTCACAGTGGTGAGTGCAGCAGTTTTTTCTATTGTTGGAATATATCTTCTGTGAGAGTAACCTTTTTATCGTGTTTGTTATGTTTAGGGGACTTTCAAACAGCAATTTAGTTGCTATGAATATTTTAATTTACATGTATGTATCATTAAATTAAAAACAATGGGATTTTCCTTTCAAGTAAAATAAATAGACAGATTAGATAGATAGATAGATAGATAGATATTAGATAGATATATAGATGCACACATATGCACCCAACAATGCCCTTACCTGCTCCCATATGACTTTAGATAGCTCTCTTTTGTTCTGCAATATAGCCCATATAAATAGAACCTGGATCGGATGTTTTATTATGGGAGACATATCCTGATCAATGGAAAAAACAGATGTTGATTACAACCTTATATTTGCATTGTTGTATTCAACAAACACATTGGTATAATTGCTGTAAAGACAATCAAACCAGAGCTTCATGGTCAATCTTCAAGTTTTCATAAGCATCCAGCTCACAATCACCTTTAAACTAAAGACAGCTGTCAGCCAAACGCTCAGTTATCACTCCCGATGCCATGCACATGCATTCTCAGCCATGCAGGCATGTGTCCTCAGTAGGGAAAAGTGAATAAGCTAGTGCCTTATCCCTATTGAGAATAAATGATTGGACATGGAGAAATTCAACATGCTAGAGTATTGTTTCCCATAACATCTGCTGTTGGGGGAAAGTCAGGAACACTCCCTTACACATTAGAGGGTCAGCCAGATCCACCAAAATCACTGGGTTGGATCAACGTTTGCCTAATGTGTTATCTAGTGTGTTACCTTTATGCATTTTGTAGATATAAGATAAGTAGGTAAGGAGGTGGTACCAGCGATCAAGACCTTAGCCCGCGGTCCAAGTAGATAAAAGAGAAATCACAGCACTCCATAGAGAAAAATAGATAGATAGATAGATAGATAGATAGATAGATAGATAGATAGATTTACATTATAAAGAGTTGTACCTGTTTATCCAGTTACAACTTAAAGAATACCTGTCACCTCTCCTGACATGTCTATTTTAGTAACTGCTTGTACTCCCCATGTAATACCAATTCTGGAGCATCTATTCTTATGACTCTATTTGGTGCAGTTCCCTTATTATTTCTACTAGATGTTTATGAATAGAGATGAGCGAATCGATTTTGGATGAAACATCCGAAGTTGATTCGCATAAAACTTTGTTCTAATACTGTACGGAGCAGGAGCTCCGTACAGTATTAGAATGTATTGGCTCCGATGAGCCGAAGTTATTGGTTCACGAAGTCTCGTGAGACTTTGTGAAATAACTTCATAAATTAATTTGTAATGTAAAAAACCATTTCCCGAATAGTATTAGAACGAAGTTTTATGTGAATCAACTTCGGATGTTTTATACGAAGTCGATTCACGCATCCCTATTTATGAATAAATTGCTAGTAGGCTAAAGGTCCAACTGGGTGTTAGCAGTTGGGGATGTGTCACTGCACAGTCTTCCAGTGGCACCGCTGATTGCATAGAGTCAGACTGTGCAGAGGTACACCATCAACTGGTAAAACCCATCGTGACCTTTATAGCAGACTGCTGACAATTCATTCATAAACTTCTCGTAGGAATAATAGGAGAATGGCACAACACCAACTCATAAGAATAAATGGTCCAGAATTGTCATTTCAAGTGGAATGCAATTAGTTAATTAAACAGACCTGTGAGGAGAAGTGACAGCTCCTCTTTAAGTTAGGCTACTTTCACATGTACGTTTTTGCTGGATCTGGCGTGGATCAGCAAAAAAGCTTCCGTCTAGATCAGTGATGCCCAACCTGCAGTCCTCCAGCTGTTGCCAAATCCGGTTTTCTTTTGTGTCCGAGAAAATGGATCCAGTACCATTGAGTTACATTGTGTTTCATGCCGGATCTATCTTGCTCTGCATCCCATGCTGGTTTTCCGTTATATTTCCCTACTTGTGAAATTTCCCTACCCTCATCACTTCCTGTTGTGACGCAGCAGCACCGGACATGATGTTCCCAGGTTTGGAAGGAGGTGTGTCTCGCCGCGCAGGCGCACACGACGGGGTAGGTTAATTTCACACCAGAGTTGTTGAGAACAGGCCACCTAATGCGCTTGCACCTTACCTCTCAGCTGGACACCAGCCGACAGGGTAGGGAAAAATTATGGGCCAGTTCGCATGCGCCAAGTGTAGGGAAAAATTACGAGCCAGTGCGCAAGCGCGCTCCCCGACCGTGAGCCTTTGCTGGAGCTAGTCTTATCTGCGCTTGTTCTGGCCCATAATTTTTCCCTACCCTCGGCGCATGCGCAGTGACGGCTGGTGTAAAATTTTCCTACCCCGTCGTGTGCGCCTGCGCGGCGAGACACACCTCTTTCCAAACCTAGGAACTCCATGTCCGGTGCTGCTGCGTCACAAC
The DNA here is from genome assembly GCA_033119425.1 of Bufotes viridis. Taxonomy (NCBI): domain Eukaryota; kingdom Metazoa; phylum Chordata; class Amphibia; order Anura; family Bufonidae; genus Bufotes; species Bufotes viridis. The sequence goes on along the minus strand of CM065595.1, from coordinate 117,609,944 downwards.
AGGAAGTGACGAGGGTAGGGAAATTTCACGGGTAGGGAAATATCACGGAACACCGGCCATATAAACGCTGAAATGTATTGCAGTCATTCACCTGAATTTCTGATTCATCGCAGCTATTTCTTTCCTCTTTTCGATTCTGTTGGTAACTCAAAACCATCTTCCAGATAAAGGTGAGTAAAGAGTCATTGTAAGAATTTTTGGCAATCTGCAAGTTACGAAATACTAGGGTACTAAAATGTTGAGAAAAAAGTTCACCAAGGATTTCACTGGTAAGAAATTTGCGTAGATTCAAACCATTCTCTAGGAGAAGACGCACAAATCTTGGCCTATCCTTTACCAGTGCTGCAAACATTGCATCTTCCAAGTCAGCTGACTGTGAAAAACGGAAAAAGAGAAGAGCATAGAAAAGAATGTGGAAAACAAATGACAAGATATTATTGCAGAAGAAAAGACGAATAACAAAGAACAAGAAAAAGAGGAGGAAAATGGAGACAGCCTAACATTCTATGCCAGTTATTTGCAAGAAAAGTCACAAATTTTGTGTTAAAATTTGTGACTTTTTAGCTTTTTACGACACTATCACCACTTTTCCAAAAAGTGGGCAGAAGGAGGTGGGCCACAGTTGGGAACTCTGCGGTCCAATTCATTTAACAATATGTGCACCAGAAAATTGGCCAGAAATGCCAGAAATTTACTCCAGGTCCTGGCTGGAGTAGATTTAATTTCTGGTGCATGGACAGCAACACATTAAACAAATATATTAAGTGGTGTGCCTCTTAATAAATTGGTCCGATCTTTCACCAGCTGAGTTTTTTTTTTAACTAGGAGCGGCATGTGAAGCGTCAGTCTTTAGTAAATGACCCCCAGTGGCTCCCCTGAGGCATGACTTTAAGGACTTTGGCTCCCTGAACCTGTGATGTGTGGGCTGGATTGCTAATATATACAGAACTACAATGCATAATGCAATAATATCCTTGTATGTGTTTTACACCTCATGCTCGCAACAGTATTTTCAGTCTGCATCCAATCTGCATTTTTTGGGGACCTATTCATCTCAATGCGGGCCGCAAAAGAGGTGAACAGCACACTGTGTGCTGTCATCAACCATATGTCTATTTCCCAGCACAGCAAAAAAGAAAGAACATGTCCTATTCTTATCCGTTTTGCAAACAAGGATAGGACATTTTTAAGAGATTTTGAAAAAAAATGGCAGCTAGGATCTTTTGCAGATCCGTGATTTGTAGACCCCAAAACACATATGGTTGTGCACATGGGGTCTTAATCATAATTCCATAACTGCTGATAATAAAATACATGGAGGATTATACATATAACAACAAATTATTAAATGAAAAAGGGTTTCTAAATTCTCTTTTGCACTCTACTTTGCTTAAATCATGTCCATCAATTTTTGGACAGTACATCTACTTGTCTAATTTATTTTATAAATTGTCAAGAACAGTAGAGTAAGCCAAAGAAAACAAGTGCCCCAAACACATTTTTGGCACAGAAAAGATATTGCCATATCTCATAGTCGGGCTTACGCCATATTTGCCATTATCTTTGCTAATGCTCATTTCAGAAGTCCTAACATAAACAACTCTAGGACTATGCCTCTGACTCACATTGTGACATACACTACATGGATGAAAGTATTGGGATACAGCAACTAATCACTGAATTCAGATATTTCATTCAGTTCCATAGAATGGCTCATTCTAAAGAGCTCACTGAAATCCAGCATGATATTGTAGTAGGATGCCACCATTGCAACAAGTCAGTTCGTAAATTTTCTTCCCTCCTAGATATTCAACCATCAACTGTGAGTGATATAATTGCAAAGTGGAAGCATTCAAAAACCACAGCAACTCAGCCACAATGTGGCAGACCATGTAAAGTTACAGGGAGGGGGTGGCAAGTGCTGAGGTGTACAGTGTTAAAACGTTGCTATGCTCTGTTGACGCCATAACTGCTGAGTTTCAAACCTCGTCCGACAATAGCATCAGCACCAAAACTGTGCACCGGAAGCTTCATGGCATGGGTTTCCATGGCCGAGCAGCTGCATGGCAGCCTTACTCCACCAAGAACAATGCCAAATGTTGGATGCAGTGGTGTAAAGCACACCACCACTGGATTCTGCAGCAGTGGAAATGTGTTCTGTGGAGTGATGAATCACAGTCTGGGTTTGGTGAATTCTACGAGAACGTTACTCTATTGACAGCACACCAAAACTGTTAATAAACAGAGGCGAGGAAGAAATACAGAGGCCACTATCTGGAACCACGACCAGCAAACTCTCAATCTTCTACCTATCTTCCTTCACCATTCGAGTTAGTGGATTTAAGGCTACCACTAAGTGTTCCCCACAAGCCCCCTGTAAGGTGGGTTGGATTTGGCTGCTAGAGACCCAATTCTATAGTCTAAGGTAGCAGAAAACTTGTGCAAGCTTGCTAGAAGCAGACCTACCAGAATCACATTTAAAAGTCAGGATAGTCAAGAGAAGTCAAATCAGTAGACAAGGTTTAATCCTGAAACAAGCCACAGAGTCAAAGCCTGGAGATTCAGTACAAACCAAAACAATTGGCGAGTGGTTAATCCAGGAACAAGCCGAGGTCAATTCACAGGAAGAACTAAAGTGGAATGCAATGCAGACTGACAGAAGAACACACTGAGCCAGATTTAAACAAATAGAAATAATAGGCAGTAAATGCCAGTCTTCAATTCTCTGCCTAAATTTGGGATTGGACACCAAGCCAGGAATCTGACTGGCTTGGTGTCCAGACTTACTGACAGGTCAACCAGCCAGGATTTGACTGGTTGACATGGTAACCCTTGTGAAACAGCCATGCACTAAATGGTGGCTGGTTAAGTTCCTGACAAAGACATTTTGGTCAATTGTATGCTTCCAACTTTGTGGGAACAGATTGGGGAGCCCAAAGTCCATAAAGACATGTTTGGGTGAGTTTTGTGTAGAATAACTTAACAGGCCCACACAGAACAAAAGACACAGACACAGTCAAAGATCTTGTAGAAAGCCTTCCCACAAGAGTGGAACTTGTCTAGCTGCAGAGGGACCGACTCATATTAATGCCTATGGATTTAGAATGGAATGTCATGAAAGCTTCTGTAAGTGTCATTGACAGGTGTCACTTTTGTCCATATAGTGTACCCATGTGGGGTACAATATGGGGCGTACGTTTCTTTTGCATACAGTTAATGTATATTGTAAAGTGTGGTTGGCTACATTTTTAAATACAGTTGATGATTTTGCCTTCAGAATACACCATAAAGTCTTCCCAACCTACCTCTTCTCTAAACTGTGTTTAAATATCATGATAAATGTATCTGACACCTGAAGGTACTACAGTATATCTTGTCATAAAAAAATGTGGCATGCAAATGTAATTAGTGCAAGCACAAACAGGGATCGATAGTCTGACATAATACCCATTGGCACCAATCATCCCTCCAATATTAGAGGTCGATATAGAGCTGCAGTGGCTGGAGCTAAGAACTTATGTGCTTTAATCAAGGCGCAACCACAGAACTGGGTCACACCAACTTGCGAGTTGTGCTCTGATCCCATTCACTTTTGAAGCTGCAGAGCTACAAAGCATTCTTCGGTTGTGCAACTCTTAGCGTAGAATTGTAGAAAAATAAATAATTTAAGTACTTGTTTTCATTCATACCTGCTCTAATTTTCCACTCCTGTGGTCAATGCACAGTTACATACTGTATATCACATTAAGGATCCTTTTTATAAGTTACAAGTCTGACAAGTCAGATGTATTGATGTTGAGATATTACCCACCTCCCATCTCCGGTCATTAGTGAAGATCTCCTCGCTGGCCAAATCCAGCTGATTCCATTCCAGAAGAAGTTTTAGCTGAGCATTCCAGTTATCCTTATCCTGCTCATTGGTACTAAAAGCTATGATAATAAACTGAATTAGAAAAATGCAGGAATCGGTTCAGGTCAAAGAACAGGTTTCTCTATAGTTTTATACAGCTGATTATTTATCTCATGGACAGATGATCATAGGTGCTGTTGGAGCTCCTGCTCTCCATCCTATTCCAGTGAATGGGACAAGCAGTTGTAATTACATGGCGCTGTCATTACAAAGGAGATGGTGCACTGGTAAACTTTGAAGAGGAAGCAGAACTTGCACAAGCGCTGTGATCTCTTCAAACAACTGATCAGCAGGCGTGCCAGAAGTTGGACCCATGCTGATCTGATATTGATGACGAATCCTAAGGATAGGTGAATATTATGCCATTACACAACCCTTCTAAATATTCTAAAAAAAAACTCTTTATTCACTCTTGTATGAGTTTTAATAAAATAAATTAATGATATCACTGTGGTGATGATGTCATGAGGGGCAAAGTCAGCGATGCGGCCTAACGTGTCTCCATTAAGTAAACAGAAACAAGTGGACTGATAACATCAGAGCTGCGGGCTTGGTGGGTGGTGACATCACAAACCTATAAATTGAGTACCTGAAGTTGTCAGCAGTACAGGCACAGCGACTTCACCTAGAAGCATGGGTGGCCAATGCCAAAGACTTGACTCTCTCTCTTGACTTCCACTCTCCTCAGTCTGTGATGATGCTTTAGGTGTGGTGTCAGAGTCATAAAGATGGCGGGGACATGTTATAGAGGGTGACAAGAGGTATCAGCCCTTTACAGGGGTCTGTCCTGCCAACACTATAAGCTGACAGCCTAGCCAAAAATACAGTATATAGATAGTGTTGTCTCTAGACTTTCTGTAGTTTATGTGACTCTAATTGTTTATATATCTAGATTGTATACGAGATGCTACTACCGGTATATTCTCACTTTACCTTTATAAAGAGCAAAACAGATGGCATTACTGACAATCTCATCTCCAGCTTGCTCCATCTTTATTATAGTCAAAAGATGCAAGTGCTCCATTATTTCTTTAATCTGCAAAAATAGAATCCAAGTTATCCAGTGACTTTACTCAAAATATTTAATATATGAAAATGAAGTTTTTTACATAGGCCAATTATTGGGCGAAAAAATGTTCTTAACAGAGTCCATTCCCAATCATAGCCTGTGTAAATATCTCTGCTGGCATAAAAATGTAATTTGTTAGCAGCACATCTTCGCATGTAAACAGGGAATGTACTGCCAATAAATGCAACCTGAATTGATCGTCCCCGTACGGTAGGATGACTAGTACATTTAAATCATCACAGTCTGCCTTATGTAATTAATTATATGGACCTGTACATCATATCACAGTAAAATAATTACCGTCTCTTTCAAAACTCTTTGGACTTCCTCTGGTGTCATGCAGCTGTAGGGGTCAGCCCCTACAATACTGTTCATTGCACAGATATCTGCAATATTGTGTTACCTAGACTGTGATGACTTCTTCTAACCACCAGATGTCGCTGTGGCTTTGGGTAAAGCAGTGAAGTTGTTGTTGGTTCTCAGAGGAGAGCAGGGGACAGGAAGTTCCAGTGTCTGGGCTGGTGTGTGTGCGCCCTGGTAGCTGTGAGTCTGGCTGCCATGTCAAGAGCCAAGCTGAGAGACTAATGATGAGACATGGGCTGCATCACAGACCTCTACTCAGATAACTCCAGAACTGTGCGTGTGCATCGGTGCTAATCCACGGTAGGACATAGAGCAGGCCGGATCCGTCAGAACGCAAATTGCCTGAAAGCTTTTGAAGACTGATCAGGATCCTGATCAGTCTTCGAAATGCTTTCAGGTTACCATGGCAGCCCGGACGCTTCTGAAGTCCTGGCTGCCATGGTAAGTACTCTGCAGCAGCGGACATCAAGAAAGGTGCAGAGGTGACGTCATCGGCGCAGGCGCACTGAGGAAGGAGCGGCCGAGTGAGCGTCCTCCTCTCAGTGCGCCTGCGCCAACTGAAGACCGGTACGGCGCAGGCGGGAGATTTTGAATGGCGACAGGGCCAGCCGGAGGAGGAGAGCGCTCGCTGGCTCTGTCACTCAACAGGAGGAGGGGGCGTTTTTTCGAAAGGAGGATGCGGCGGCTACCAGCAAGTAACAGCCCTACTTGCTGGTAGCGAGGTAATTAACATATTATAAAATTGCGTTTTTTTTAGCGAAATTAACCTACAGAAAAGTGGCGCTGTAAACAGGATACGGTCACAGAGATGGAGGCGGCTGAAGGCAATGTGCATGATGTTAATGTGAGAACCTCAGGTAATGGTGGAACCCCTGCAAGGGCCCTCCCTATCGGCACTTTGTTTGACTTACTACCCAAATTCGATGGCCAGAACATGTCACTGTCGGACTGGGTGACAAGGTTACGGAGTGCTGCTAGGATTTACAATGTCGGCCCAGAACTACTGGTGGAAATCGCGTTGGCTGCCTTAGAGGGTGAGGCACGGAGGAATGTCTACTTACAACCAGAAGCCAGACATAAGAAGTTGAAAGAGATCGTGCAATTTCTAGAAGAAATATACGGTGAAACAGCTAGTGCAGGGCACCTCCGGGCGACGTTCTTCTACTGGATTCAGCGGGAAGACGCAGGGGTCTCAGAATATGCAATGGCACTACAGGAATTAATAGCCGAGATACAAAGAAAAGAGGCAGACGGAACAACCGGTATGGGACCCGTAGACCGGATACTGCGGGAACAACTTATTCTGGGACTCCACAGAATTTCCCTGAGACAGGCCCTGCGGGAACGACCCGACTCTAAATTTTAGGCAAATATTCACAGAGGCTGTGGCACAAAGCAAGGTGGAAAGTTATGCCACTGGAGCGATACGGACCCAGATTGCTACACCTGTAGGGGCTGCAAGGAATGAAGAGGTCCTGTTCATAGCGGTACAAGACCTGCAAAGCTCCCTGAGTGCCATGCACGAGAAGTTGACACAAATGGAAAGGTGGATGGGGTCATGCTATACCCCTGAGGCTGCTTGTCTGTCTCAACAACTACCCTATCAGGCGGCACTGCTGGCTCCTGTACCAGAGCATCCTTGCCCTAGTTTTCCGCATCGCCAAGCCCCCAATATCCTCCACTGAGGCCAGGCAGTCAAGCTGCATCCCTTGCACGCAGACAAAGAGAAGGCTGCCAAAAGGCACAGTGTTGGCGGTGTGGAAATATAGGACATTTCACCAGAGAGTGTTGGAGTAATCCGTCTGGACACCTAGAACCGCCGGATTATGGAAAACAAGCCACTCCACACAAACCTACCCAGAGAGCATTCCAACGGCGGATCCGATTCTGTGGGACACGGAAGAGAGTCCCAGCAGGTTCCACACTCTCTAAATTTTATGTGGCCGTCATGCCGCATAATAGGTAGGATTTAGTGTTAGGAACCCATCTAATCGAGATCACCTTGACGTTTGGCAGACGGGCTCAAATAATTTTGTACAAAATAATTTGCCAAGCATCTCATTTTCAAAGCTAGTGTAGCATTAGCACCAGAATGTTTACTATGGTAGTGTTGTACATTATTTGTGTTTACAGAGTGCTGCTGCATAACCCCCCTTTTTTTCCCTGTTGTGCAAATTTGTTCATACTATTCTTGCCATTTACCGATTGCACCCCTGGCATATCGGTACAGTACTGTTAATCTTAAGTGCCGGCCGTTATATTTTGTTGTTCAATAAAAACAGGCATTTGTTCAGCCTCCTCGTCTGCTGTACTGTATTTGAATCCTGCTTTGCGGTCTCTCTCCCATCTGACTGCTACCAGTAGAGGGAGATCAGTGAAAACAGATGATTATAACTTCCATTGCAGACAATGGTAACTGTATAAACTACTATCCACTGAGCTCCCTCTAGTGGTGGCAGCAGACAGACAGCTTTGTAAAATGTGAAGTGAAGCAGGAGGTTTATCGGTGTATTTATGCCAGTTGTCTGGTGTAAAAACATTGACAAATACGGTGTTCAGAATTCTCATCATATTTTTGAACCATCAGTTCCACTGTTTCCAACATAGAAGTCTGATAAAGTGGGTGAGGCCGAGGGTGCCTTTTTTAATAACATTTTTTGTTTAGTTAAAATGTATTCTGCATAATTTAAAATAAAAGATTGTAAATTTGTCAGAAATCCAGGGTATGTACTGTACTGAGAAATTGCTGGTGTAGAGGGGCCCTATGAAAGTTGTGTATGCCTCTGTACGCTGGAATTTGGGGCAATCAGGAAGATGTCAGTCATGGTGAGATGGGTGGGCTTGCAGCAGTGACTCTGTGTCTTGAACTGTGTAAAAAGACCCGTCCCCCCTTTACATATAGAAAGGTGCAATTTCAAAATGTAATTACAGCTAAACACCAAGGCTGAGAGTTTTTTAAAGAAACAGCAAACTAGCCTGTTTGGGCCTTTATAACCAAACGTTTTTCTTCCTTTTTTCATCGTCTCGTTCCAAGAGCTACAACTTTTTTATTTTTCCATTTATATAGCTTTATGATGGCTTGTTTTTTGCAGGACAAGTTGTAGTTTTTAATGCTGCCATTTTGGGGTACACATAACTTTCTGATTAACTTTTATTAACTCTTTCTGAAAGGGAGATGGGGAAAAATAGCAATACTGCCACTTTGTTTTTACATTATAAATTTTACGGCGTTCATTTTTCGGTACAAATAACATAATATCATTATTCTCTGGGTCAGTACGATTACAGTGATACTAAATACATATAGTTTTTTTTTACGTTTTACAATTTTTTTGGCAATAAAATCCCTTTTTTTAACAAAAAAGAAAAGATTTTGCATTGCCACTTCTCAAGACCCATAACTTTTTTATTTTTTTTCCATGGAGTTGTGTGAGGGCTTAATTTTTGCGGGACTACTTGTATTTTTCATTGGTATCATTTTGGAGTAAATGGCGCTTTTTGATCGCTTGTTATTAATTTTTTTTCGGTGGAAACTAAGAATAAGTTAAGAAATTCTGTCTTTTTTTTTTTTTTTTTACAGCATTCACCATAGGGGATAATTTATGTGATATTTATGTAGTCTGGGTCGTTACGGACACGTCAATACCAAACTTATGTGGGATATTTGTTTTGCAATTTTTTTCATTGAAAAGCGTATGTTCAATAAGAAAAAGCATATTTTTTTATTTTATGGAATTTTTTTATTTAATAAATGTGTATTTTTTTCTATTTTTTTTACTACCTAATAGTCCCACAAGGGGACCATCACATACAGTATTTTGATTGCTTTTAAAATGTAATGCATTATCTCTATAATCCATTACATTTCAATAGCAATGCTATTCTAACATTGACCAGCAGAGAGGCGCAGCCTGCTGGAAATCACTAAAGACAGGCTCGGAGCCCTGACCGGAAGCAAGGTAAGCTTCCCAACACATCAGCACCCCGCGATCGCATTTGCGGGGTGCTGATGGGAGACAGAGGGAGTCCGCTCCCTCTGTCACCACTTTACATGCAGCGGGCGCCATTGCCTGCGGCATGTAAAGGGTTAAACAGTACGAATCGGCACTTCTGCTGGTCCGGGCTGTTAGAGCAGGGCCCAGCCTCTCCGGTGCAGCGCTTAGACTGGGCCGCCGTAAAAAAGCGGCGGCCCAGCCTACGGCCCCTTAGTGACCGCCGTAAAAAGGCGTATGGGTGGTCACTAAGGGGTTAAATGTACTAAGCAAGTGCCAATCAACAAGTTATGCCATCAACTGGCTCTCACTTCAAAGCCTCCAAAGCCAGAAATAACACAGTGGTTGGAGCTAGAAGCATAAAGCTCAGTCCAAGGTGTAGTGGCCATTCCTGCTGCTCAGCTCTTATTCAAGTGAATGGGAACAGAGCTACATTTAGACAACTTTCACACTTGCGTTTTACTTTTCCAGTATTGAGATCCGGCAGAGGATCTTAATACCGGAGAAAACGCTTCCATTTTGTCTCTATTCATTGTCAATGGGGACAAAACTGAACTGAACGGAATGCTCCAAAAAGCATTCCGTTCCATTTGGTCGCGTTCCCATACCGGAGCGCAAACCACAGCAAGTTGCGGTTTTCTTTATTTCATGAGATGCAGAGCAAAACGGATTCGGCATGAACTGGATCTGTTCATAACGGATGCAGATGATTGTTTTATCAGTAACGGAAGCGTTTTTGCTGATCCCTGCCGGATCGGAAAAAAAAGGAAGGGTGAAAGTAGCCTAACCCGTAACGGCCACTACACAGTGGATTACGTTTTTCACTTCCGGCTCCATCCACTCCATTCTGGCTCCTGCTGAGAACAGGTGATCAGTGGGGGTGCAGGTTGTCAGAAATGACTGATCTGTTATTAATGACCTATCGTGAGAATAAGTAATCAATATCTGGAACCCAGACATCACTTTTAGGACTATCACACATCCTTTTTGGGCATTTTTTTATCATTGCATTGTACTCATTTTGAGCTAAAAATCATTTTTAAAATGTATTACAAATATGGAGCCCTTTTTTCTGTACAGTGCTGATATGCTCTAATAGAGAGTTCTGAATTTTCTCTCTGCTCCATCAGCCAGGTCAGGGCCGGGCCGACTCAGAGGCTGGGGAGGCTCCAGCCTCAGGGCGCAGGAAGGGGCCGGCCAGAGGGAGAGGGACTGACAGGGGTGAACCGCTCAGCGCTCCCTCCTGTCATTCCCTGAATGTAGCGTGACCGAGCTCTGTCCGGTCCGCAGGTACAGAGAGCATCAGTCTCCTGTACCCGGCCGGACTGACAGGAAGTGTGCACACAGTTTGCACTTCAAGTCAGTCGGCTCGGTACGGGAGACAAAAACTCCTCCTCCTGTACCCGCGGAGGCGCAGACCATGCAGAGCTCGGCCACGCTACAGCAGAGGTAGGAGGAGAGGAGGGGGAGAAGAAGGAGCATGACAACATGGGGGGAGAAGAAAGAGCATGACAACATGGGGGCAGAAAGAGCATGACAACATGGGGGCAGAAAGCATGACATGGGGGAGAAGAAAGAGCATGACAACATGGGGGCAGAAAGAGCATGACAACATGGGGGGCAGAAAGAGCATGACAACATGGGGGGTATAAAGAGCATGAAAAGATGGGGGAGAATGACAGGGGGCAGAAAGAGCATGACAAGAAGAGGGGATTATGACAAGAGAGGGAGAGCATGACAAATTACTATGTGGGGGCACTGCTGTGTGGTTGAGGGGGTGTGGGGGACATTACTGTGTGGGGGGCAGTGTGGCGAACATTACTGTGTGGGGGGCAGTGTGGCAGACATTACTGTGTGGGGGGCAGTGTGGCGAACATTACTGTGTGGGGGGCAGTGTGGGGGGCAGTGTGGCGGACATTACTGTGTGGGGGGCAGTGTGGCGGACATTACTGTGTGGGGGGCAGTGTGGCGGATACTACTGTGTGGGGGGCAGTGTGGTGTACATTACTGTTTGGGGGGCAGTGTGGCGGACATTACTGTGTGGGGGGCAGTGTGGCGGATATCTATTTGTCATCCACAGATTCCCCAATAACAGTGTCATCCGTCACAGATCCCCCATAGCAGTGTCATCCACAAGTTGGAGGAGGAGGAGGAGGAGGAGGGGGGGCGCACTTGGGCAGTTCAGCCTCTGTTGGTGGTGGACCTTGTCCCAGCCCTGAGCCAGGTAATCTGGTGGGGTCCTCATCTTTGCTCTGACATTATAATACACTCATTATAGCTCAGTTCCTATCTTATTAATAAATAGCACGGCTTAAATAAGTGTTTATGGCCTCTTATGACCTCTTACTTCTTAGGCTACTTTCACATTAGCAATTTTTTGCGGATCCGTCATGGATCTACAAAAAAGGCTTCCATTACCATAATACAACCGCATGCATCCGTCATGAACTGATTCAGTTGCATTATGTCTTATATAGCCATGACATGATGATGGATAACTGATACAAAGTGAAAGGGAAAAGTACAATACACACAGCTAGACAGTTAACCTTTTGTGACTAAATGTCTCAATATTTTTAATTAGGACCAACTGCAGAAATGATTTTTAGCTCAAAATGAGTAAAATCATAAAAAAAGTTTTTGCCTCCGAATGTGTACATAGACTTTAAGTAAAACTGATATAACACAAATTTAAAAATGTCTACTTCAGGCACATAGCGTAAAATGAAATATTGAAAAAACAAATGAATTATTTCTCCTTCTGATAAAGAATGTGCAAATCCCATTACCCCATAAGTAGAACTTTGCAGGAGGTTAATCACCCTTGTGCTTCTAAATATATCCAATAAATAATGTCTCTGAAAAAATATATTACCGTTAATAGCTTTTCATTTTTTCCAGTATGATAGGTATGGTTGGAACATACTGTGTGGCTAATGTAGATATTGGGAAATGTTCTAGAGCACTGTGGAAGTAAAATGCCATTTGGTACACCGATCAGAAGCACAAAATGTTACATCTGATTCTGCCCTTTAAAAGCATCGTACACCCAGCTAATGAAAGAGCGCTAATGTCCTATTTCAAGAACAGCAGCGGATTCTGTCTGGATGCTAAAACCGTCATTAGAAATTCATCCCTTTTATAGAAATGATTATTAGAAGCACACAGTCTGCATGGCTGTTATTGGGATCTGTGATAGTACTTTCAACTAGCACAGCCTTTGGCCAAAAAAACATCTGAGGATATAGGGAAATAAAAGCGAGTCTACATTTGACCTACAACATATTTCTTCAAAATCACTTTTCTTTTTTCCATGATGTAATGTTTTCCAAGAATGATATGTGCAGAACACTAAAATGAAAAAGCCAAATTCTGGAAAAGGAGCTAAACTATATTTGCAAGAGCCAGACAAATGCAGGGATGACATTCTAAGACGCTGGACCATTTTAAAGGGAAAGGATCATCAGAAATTGAGCTGTTGTTTAAATCAAGTATTTAAGTTAAACATATTTTTTCACAATTTGCATATTCTTAATTTATTTCTAAAATCCTGCCATTTTCTCAAAGACCACTAAGGAACACAAGAGCACATGTAACAAGTCATCCGGTTTTATAGGTACAAATCTGCTGACAGATGCCCTGTAAGGATACTCTACCCATCGTATCCAGGTCTCCATCTCATCTTCCGCCAATCTAGAAATAGTGCGGGGCATGTATCGAACGAGCTTTTCCTTAATGGCTGAAGAAGCAAGAGAAGTGCCCTCAGCATCCACAAGGCTGGCGATCACATCGGCTGTCTGGCCCGATCCCTCCACTACAACGCATGGAATCTTACTCTTAATGGCAGTGTTGATAGCCTGCAGAATACGGACAAATGGATGAAACTTTAAAGAACACCGTTTTATAAATAAGAACCTTTTTACATACAGTGCAATGATTGCTGCATGTAAATGCATTGACCCGCCTTCCACAACAAATATTTAAAAAAGAGTAAATTTTATGAGAAATCACACTTCGTGGTGCCCTTGCTAAGTTTTGTATGCGGTCCCATGGTATCTGTTTATGGCTCTGCCAGAGAGTATTTAGGAGATTTGGAGTTGGGAAGGATTTTTTTCTACTTCGTGGGATTTTTGCCTTCTTCTCAATTTTGCAGGATAATGGATGGATGGTCTTTTTCAGCCTTGATTAAATATGTGATTATCCTATGTTACTATGTAAGTGGACTGTAGTGTGGACTAATAGCAATTGATTCTGTTTTTATGTGAGACTGGACACGCAATACCTATCTTGAGTATTTTTAAGAGAGACTAAAGACCTAAACATTGGGGGTCAAAACCATCTCTAAGGGTACTTTCACACTTGCGTTGGTGCGGATCCGTCTGTTTATTTTCACAGACAGATCCGTACCTCTAATGCAAACGTTTGTATCCGTTCAGAACGGATCCGTTTGCATTAGGTTTAAAGAAAAATGACAAAGTCCAAAACGGATCAGTTTTGGATTACATTGAAAGTCAATGGGGAACGGATCCGTTTTCAAATGCACCATATTGTGTCACTGACAACGGATCCGTCCCCATTGACTTACATTGTAAAAAAAAACGGATCCGTTAGGCTCCGCCTCTTCAGACGGACACCAAAATGCTGCATGCTGCGTTTTGGTGTCCGCCTCCAAAACGTAATAGAGGCGGAACGGAGCCGAACTGATGCATTCTGAACGGATCCTTATCCATTCAGAATGCATTGGGGCTTAACTGATCCGTTTTGGAACGTTTGTGAGAGCCCTGAAACGGATCTCACAAACGGAATCCAAAACGCAAGTGTGAAAGTACCCTAAGGCATTTAATATATTGTATAAAGCACAAAAATAGGGGGCATGTTATCAGAATTTTATTACTGCACATTGAAATAACCCTGCTTTACCTAATGTCACTATAGACAATCATGCAAAATATTTTCCCAATTTAATTACAAACAAGACTTTTTAAATTCTTATATTTTAAATATTCTGTTGTATCTCACCTTTAATGTCTCCTTCCCACCTCCCTGAGCAAAGCATACAATGGGAATTTTTCCACCATAATTGGAATCTGCAGAAAAAAAGGTAATATTAATTGTATCTATGATAGATATTGTAATGATTAAAAAACTCTATCTCTGATTTATCAAGGCTGGCGCGTGCTACGCCTGCGCTGCCGGAGAAGGCATGTAATGCGCCTTGTTATAAATTACATGACTCCTCTGGCAGTTTGTGCGCCCGCCTGATATCTACTCCTGCTTGTAGCAGGAGTGGCATAGATTTCAGTCTTTATTTATGCCAGTTTTTGGCGTAAATAATGATGACTGGGTCCCACCCCCACACCCTGCCAAGGTCCTCTGTTCAGAAACTGGGTGGCAAAAAAAGCTAGTTTTTTAACTAAAAAAGTCGATGGCATATAAGAAGCTGCATAACTGTGGTGTTTCGACTAATTAACGCAAAAAAAAAAAGGGTACGGGAATGTTAAATGGTGCAAGGAGGGTGTCACCTTTGCTCTCATTCTACTCAAACTCCCTTCTGTGGTGAGCCCCTCCCTTATTAATTTGGTTGACAGGGCAAAGCACAAGGTAGGGGCTGGACACAGGAATGAGTGGGGCTTCGGTGCAGCAAGAGCAATGGTGACACCCTCGTTGCACCAAAGGCTTAATTTGCATATTTAGAAAATGTATCATAACTCAGGAATAGAGCCTCTAACCAGCAAAAGAAAAAAAGCATTTTAATCAGGTGAGCCACAGCTATGTGTCTATGCTAACGCCATTGGTCACTGGTGACAGACTCCCTTTAAAGGGGTTGTTCAGCTTTATAACCCCTTTTAAATTCGGGTATTAGTGCACCATAAAAATAAATAAACACTAACCTGATCTGTGCATCTCCATTCCAGTGCTGAGGGCCCAATTCATGTTCCTTCAAGTCTCTGGCTTGTAGACTTCCAGATGGGGTCATGTGTGCTGCTGTGGTCAATCACTGGCCTCAGCAGCAATGCGTTCCCAGGAGGCACATAATCCAGCTTGGAACAAGCCCTCAGTGCTGGAATGGAATTGTTACAGTGCCCTACTGGCCAAATTTAAAAGGAGTTATAAAGCTGCAAACCCCTTTAAGCATCTGTATCTTGTATTAACATTTTATTTGACAATGATCGTTAGCAAATTAAACAATTTTACTTACATTTTCAGGGGTGTAGCTGGGTGGGGCTAGTGCAGCACATGCCAGGGATGGTGGGTCCAGGAGTGTTGTGCCAACAAACCACTTCACCTTGGCATATTTACTTACAGATCTAGGGCACCAAGTTCAATTGTTTCCACAGATGAAGAAAGTGTACATATGGCTGTACATTTGGAGAGTAATTGTTGCTCAAATTGGCATATAATGATCTCAGTAGTTTGCTCCCCATAAAAATGAAAAGGAATGGGGTTGTATACATTTGCGCGGTCACTGTCCATGAAAATAATACAATCACAGTCTAGAGTACAAAGGGATGCAAATGAGCTCTTAACAAGCTCTGCCTCTGATGCCACCAGATGTAAGGCAGGTATCCTGTAAGTGAATGTTCAACCCTTTAAAGAGGCCTTGTGACATGACTCGGATATTAAATAAGCCAGCACCTCATCTGCAGACAGCTGTTTCGGGGTGATTTCCCCTCATTAGTGCAGACCAGAGAGTACTACTGGCTTAACTAGGTGAGAGGCCTAAGTCAGGATTTGGGGGGTACTATCTCTCCTTAGTCTTAAGTATAAATGTCAAGTGTATGACATTGCAGACCATTTTGTCTTTTACTATTACCATACAATTTGAACAGAAAAAAAAGTGATTTAGTCCTCTAAAAAATTATATACCATACCTGGAATCTTTTACATCATACCTGGAACATTGAGTTCTGAGATGTATTTCTCCAGAGACGCTCGGAGATCGGCTTCTGTTGTTGGGTGGCCAGTAGATCCATTGTCCACCAGTATTAAATGGGTGTGGTTGTTGTCAAGACAGTAGAGAGGGTCACGCTTCTGTTCGTCCATGACGTAATGAGCCACATGATTTCCCTGTCACGTAGAATAGGATATAAGAGATCACTTTACTGTCTCATAAGCCAGTCTTAGTAAAAATGTATTTCCCCGGTGGTCCAAGAAACCAGCATAAGAAAAAACAGGAAAAAGCCAGCAGTGGCCGTTATCAGGTGCTTGTGCAGCTTTATTCTTGATCCATGTGAGGAAAAAAATATCCAAGTAAAATCTGCTTATGTGTTTTGATCAAACCGTGCAGTATAAGGGTCCATTGAGACATCTGTAAGTGTTTTGCGGTCCACAAATTGCAGATTCGCAAAACATGGATACCAGCCATGTGCCTATTGTTGTCCTCGATTACGGGCAAGAATAGGACAAGCTCTATCTTTTTTGTGGGGTCTTCAAGACAGAACTACGGATGCGTACAGCACACAGTGTGGTGTCCGCATCTTTTGCAGACCCATTTAAATGAATGGGTCCGCATCCGTTCCACAAAATTGCGGAACTGATGCAGACCCAGAACTACGGATCTCTGATTGAACCCTAATACAAATCAGAAAGTTCAGCAATAAATACTGTCTTGCTGAGCCAACAGCCAATGACCAAACAAATAAAATAAAAAATAAAATAAAAAAATAATAGGAAGAAAACCATACATAATAAAGCTCATTTATGATGATATATCAAATCATGTTGATGATTGAAACATGCAGGATGTCTCGTATTTAAGGCAAAAATCCAAAAGGTAGCAATAACAAATGACAAAAGGAGTATAACTGAGGAGTCTGCTGCGAGTCGGCCTAATACATTCCTGTAATTTTGCCCACTGGCCCCTGGTTTTGCCCATATGGCACAGGTAGGTAAGTGTTAGGTCCCAAGCTACTTGAGAAACCTTGGCGTGGTGCTCGGGTTTAAGACATGTCCTCCACTACAGGACATGTTGACTAATCTCTCAATTTTAACATCAGTTTGAGGGCTTAGTAAGACCGCAGTGTGCACCTGTTTTGTCATTTGTTATTGCTATATTGTTATATTACTTATTACATCCACAAAATTGCCATCTTGTGTAGGATGTCTATTGTGGTACTTGTGGTCCGCTGCGGGCATCCTCCACCGTATGCATTTTTGCTGGGGATCGCCATTAGCAACGGGCCACAAGTGCAGGATCTGCTCCCCTGTATATATATGCACAACTGCATTTTTGGGTTGAGCACATCCTGCTTCATGCCACCTTTCAGTTGGTTTGTGTAAAAATCCAAAAGGTCAAGAAGCACTCTGCTAAGATCAAGTTAATTTATTGAGAGGTGCAAGTCTCTTAATAAATGTGTTGCATCTTGTGCGGTCCATGAGCCACAAACCAAAATCTATGACATCTAGGAGCAGTTTTTTAGTGTAAATGATTGTAAATATATCAGGCCAAGGTGGCCATAACACCCTCTGCTAAATTTTCTTCAGAAGTGGCTATCACATCCCAATTTCCAAATGTATAAGGATAATAAGCTTTGCTGCAGGACAAATTGAATGCTTTGTATTCTTAGGGAAAACAATGTGGGACCAACCAAAACCTTACCATAAAAAGCCTCTATTTTTCTGAAAGCAACTGGTCAGCGGGGGGCCAGCACTCCCTAAAAATGTGATTTTTACCTCTATTTTTGTAGTCAGGACCACAACTATAAGGGGATTACAGGTAACAGTTGTACCTGGGCCTGGAACCTGAAGAACCCTCTGCCACTTTGGGGCGAAGGAGATTCAAGTTAAACTGCTTAGGCTATGCAAGCATTCAATAGGCTTTTTTTTTTCTAAATGTCACTCCAATGAGTTCACAAAATGTTAAAGCTTTAGAAAAAAAAATTATTATTAAGTATTTACACTAACAAGTATAACAACTAACTGAATGTGATTAAATAGAAAATGATTGGATTCTTATGTGTTAGAAAGGGTATTTTTCTTAATTTAGTACTGACTGGTTCGTTCCCCTTTAATTATTACATTACCTTGTATTGTAATGATATTCTTTGGAATGTAGTGAGTTAGGGATAGTTAAATATGTACACTGGACATCCTGAGGAGGGGGCTAAGAGTTACGAAGACAAATGAGAACATCATCCAGGTAGGATGCTGTAGGTGACTACTGACTACCTCTCTCATATTACCATGGGCGTCAGCCATGTGCTACGGTAGCATGGCGATGGGAGCTCCCTCATTGTATTGCAGGCTAGGTGATTGGTTGATATTTACCTTTACTACTCTGTATGTAATTTGTTTTATTTGTTTACAAGTATAACAACTAACTAAATAATATTAAATAGAAAATGACTGGATGCTTGGTCAAGTATGGCTGAATGAACTTTAAGTATGAAAAATAAAAAATGCAAACAATATTCCTATGTAATCCTTCATTTTCGAATAATACATTTTGGTGTCCAAACCTCAGTTGGCGAAGTCCTGATCAGTGTATCACGACTGGAGATCATACCCCAGGCGGCAATGCCTATGGCAGCCACTTTCTCTTCTGAGCTCCGGCTGATGGTATTATCTCTGACCACCTCTCCAATGTACTTCATAAGACCATAGTGAGTGCCTCCTGAGAAGATCCAGGCACCTGGAAGTAGGTAAAAGAAAAGCACTTCAACGGATTCTCTCTTTGAGTTAAAAAAGAAAAATGGTGAAAGGCAAGGAAGGTGTTGAAACCCTAAAATAATTTATACTCACTGGTTCAAAACCCTCCGCTCCAGAATCACTGATCTGATCCTTCCAGTAACTGCAACCATGATGTCATGTATTGGGCTGCAGTAGTGATGTGCCTACGTGACGACTGCAACCAATCACTGCCCTGAATGATAGATGGCATGAGACAACTAAGGCCAGCGGTTGGCTGCAGTGGTCATGAGCAGTATACGGCATGTCACAGCTACAGTCATGTAAACCCCTGAATTGTAGAGTGCTGCAGAATACGTTGGCTCTATATAAATAAAGATTATTAATATTATTATTATAAAGCCTGTGGGGAGGATCAGATCAGCAGCACTTAAGAGGTTTGAACCAGTGAGTATAACGTCTTTTATAGTTGTAATCCCTTCTCTGCTTTTTATAACTTTTTGTTAACTCAGATAACCCCTTTAACTGAAATAAGAAAAAGTCATTGACATTTGTATAATCAAACTGCACACATAAAGAGAAGTTCAACAAAGCTCACATATAATGTACATATGGAGTATATGTGACAGCTGGGTACTAGATGTTAGGGGCATACTATTTGTGTCAGACAGAAGAGGGACTCACCCCCATCTGGAACACTTAGTTGTCAAAATATTGTTACATTTCTAGGAGTAATAACAGAGGAACAGCACAACACAGAGTTAAGAGAAAAGATGTTCCAGAATTGTTATTTCGTGGGACTACAAGAATTTACCAAAACAGACATGTCAGGAAGGGTGACCGGTCTTCTTTATTATGATTCCATACGTCAGAGTGCTGTTTATGCTGCAGACCAATTAAAGGTTGTCAACTTGCCCCGTTTTAGCCTTTGCAGACACAAAAAAGTCCCACTTCCTCAAGCTTCTACAGGCTCCATTACCTTTGCTTTGTGCAATGTAAATAAGGCGACTGAAGATCTTGCGCATCCGTGGCTTGAGGGAAAAGTTTTTAGCACCTCCAGTCACAGAGATGATGAGGTTTGGAGTTTTAAGCTGCCAGTACTTGGTCATGAGCTCATACAGTGTCTCTGGGGTTGTGTCTCGGGACAAGCGAATGTACTAAAAGAAGAGAGAGATCTGTTAGATAGCTTTGATTTCTCTGTTTTCCTTTAATAATTGAAACATATAAGTAGCAATCTTTTATATAAAAGTTATAATACCCCTGGCTGTAATTTGACCAGTGCCCATTGTGGAACAATAAGAAAGAAGAAATGCTTGTTCTTACTTTGCTAATCAAATGGATGACCAAATTGTGCAGCCAGTTTAACGGTACCCTTCAGAAAGGGGTATTTTTTAAAACCCAATATTGATGGAAACAGTTTTTTAGAATTTTTGGCAGTTTTTTCTTTTTATTTTGGCAGTACTATACCATTGAAAATAAAATACAGAATATTGCCCTTCTGTAGCAGTCAACACAAATGATAAGACCCTCCTATGTAAATTGGTAATCTATTTTCAGAAAATTGCTGTGAAGCAAAGATTTTATCTGAAGGGTAATCATAATTATTAATAGTAGATATAGAATTAGGATACCAGTATGACAGCTCTATTTTTCTCTTGGCCCAGATAAAGATGCCCACAGAAGAGCACTGCATTGATTAGTGTAATGTGTGATGCTGTCATTGAGTCTCTACAGGGGGGCTCTCTCTGGTGGCAGTGATGAACTGACTGAGAGCGTTAGAGGGAAAGTGTCATCAGAAAATGGCCTATTATTTAAATCACGTTTTTGTATAAAACATATTTTTTTTTTTTTGGCGTCTTTTTCGTTTTTAATTTTCCATATCATATCTATATTTAAAAAAATGTATATAATCTTCACGCTGACCATTAATAACAGGTCATTATTTCCTGTGCTATACAGTTAACATTTCAGTAGCTATTATCATTGTCACCACAGGAAGAACTTCAGTGACAAGTAACACCTCTGTATACATAACACAGGATTCACCATTCACAATAGATGATATCACAGCTTATCTGCTCCCCCCTGACCTCTACACAGGTCACAGAGCGTGCCCAGAAAACTCTCCAACAGAAGTCAATGGGGCCCCTCCTGTCCATTCTGTATATGACCACTTTGTCGTGAGATATTTTAGCTCTAGTGGCCAGTGTGAACGTGATGTCACATTCCCTTTAGGCAAGACTGCTTTCCGTAATAAAAATATAAATTTTTGTGTAAAAAACACACAGAATATTAACATATAGGTTGTTAATATGTGAAAAAAAACTTTTTGATGGAAGTGCCTGCAGGTCCTTTGCCCCAAGGTGAAGTGTCTCAGACTACTGAAGGACATTCTGCATAGGACACTCTGAGAATCTGGCAACTATTTTACATACAAGAAGAGGGGACTCAAAATGGAGTGAACCACAGCAGCAACATTGAAAGAAGGAAACCAGGTATGTTAACTATACATTATGCATGTATAGTGAGATTTTTACTGTGATCTGGAGGGTCACTTTAAAACTTCACATAAAACGTGTACTGGAGAGGAGGGGGATCCCAACTTTCTGGGATATTCCTCTCACTCAGGTTTACAACCTGGGTCAGATATACACCCCTCCAGTACTTTTTCTGCTTACACACTAGACCAGTGATACTGGAACATTGGTCAAACTGAGGGCAGTGTTCTCCTAAATGAAGCTTCTAAGGGATGGACATTTACTTTGCTCTATTATTTTAGAAGAATTTAACATTAACTTACCTTTCCTCTTCTTCCAAATGCATCAAACTGAATATCTCCATATGCATCAGTGGGGAGCTCTTTTGTATGCTTTTTGTAATTCCATTTATCACTTGTGTTGACCTGAGTTCCTTCGATATGCTGCATCTTGGTGTAGCCACACTTGCATAAACTATCCCTGCAATGAGTGGACTGGGTTAGTTATTTGATATCTTTATTTGCAAAAGTAACTTTCCAGGCTTTGTAAGCCTGTTCTAAAATGTTCAATTCAACAGTGTATTACTGTTTCAAATACTATAAGGGAATTCATTTTATCAACTCAAGAAATACGTTTGGATGAATTTTGTTTTCTATATAATTTTTTTCATTAGTAACTTAAAGACCACCCTTTTGCATCCCTCAACATTTGAGCCCCTGCTATTTATTGGGTGCTCTTCTACTACTTATTATGATTTGGTTTTCTGAGTTATGGTCTCAAGTTACAAAATTTTCAACTTACAATGGCCATTCTGAACATTTTGATTAACACACTATACATGTTAAAGGAACTTCAGGATAAAAAATCCTTTTTGACCATGCCCCTCTTTGCTTAACTTCAACCAATAAATATTTCAAAAGCTTTCCGAACCTAGAATGAGACAACAGGTTTCTATGGGTTTTTGGACTGCCTATCAGCTCCAGGAGTTAAAGTTCAATTCTGTGACACTTTTTAATAACTCTTTAGACTACAGAACAACTTTGATGTCTCAGATTTTCTTAACATACTAGAACAGGCTATATTTACATATGCAATGTGAACTCCAGCAGTCTGTTCCTCTGCCGGATCATGCTGTCTGAGTTCACTTGAATATGTGAACGTAGCCTTACTCATAAAAAATGTTGCTCTCTACTAGATATATGGAGATGACCTTAGAGTGTTCCACAGGTCTTATATTTAACCTATAAGGGGTTAATAAATGGGTAAATTTCCTATAGATGCTTGCTTTAAATGTGATGATCCTCAAGCAGACATACTGCCTTTGGTCATGCGGGATAGTCCAGAATTTTACAACATTCAATTTGACTAACTTTGTGCCCCTTGATTCCCAGTGGGGACTTTTTAGTTGAGTAGACCCTAAGCTATATAGATATGACTGGGGATCTAAAAGACTGATTTACATGATCTCGGCTGCAACTGTTTCTGGATAAACTTTTTTCTTTAGGATGGATTGGGCTGAGGCATCTGTATTGAAGGAGGCCTGAGTTAAGAAATTCTTTAAAGTTTAATCTGTGTCCTACCTACATATATTTAAACAAACATCAAAGATACTTTCTGCTACACAACATGGTTTTCGGATAGAGACACCAGAGTGATGCTACCATTTGAAAAAAGGGGACCTTCAGTGTCATTTTGGAGCATGTGAAGACCCACGGGCAACCCCTCTTCACCTTTCCTTATTTAGTCTTGTTTTGTTTCACACAAATCCACAAGCTTTTGGTCTGGGAAATTCATCCATTGTACTATGAAATGTTTGATTAGATGTGTGGTTATCTCCCCTTCCTTTCCTATGTTCTTTTCTGAACTTCTCTAACCACTAATGACACAGATATTGTCATTAACACTTGGAGGGGATGAGTAGTGAAAGAACTAAACTGGGGTTTGAACACGGTTATAGTGTTGTAATTGTTCGTTTATTGTGTGATGCTTATGTTGGATATTGAGACTGTAGTGTCATACTTGTAGAATGTTTTAATATTTTTTTCATTCTCAAGAGAAATTTATCTTTGTACATGCATAACTTGATTGACTATTTCTGGTATGTGCATATACTATTGGTCAAAAGACTAATTAAAACAAAGGGGGGGCATTTATTAAGACAGCAGTTTTAGACGCAGGTCTTAATCCCTCTGTGCTTCTGGTGGATGCGCTAAAATTACATAGAGGCTCAGGCCTCTATTTAACTTTGGCGCTTCCTGCCACCGGACGTGTGACATGCTTTAATCTATGCCACCAAACTTGCTGACGTAGTTTAAGGCCCATTTCCACACCATAAACTGGCATGGAAAATGAATGAGATGGGCCCTCTTCTCCACCCATGCACCCTTTTTCTGACACTTCGCAAAAGTGGTGTGAGCACAGGTAAGGTCACAGATTTTGTTGCAAAACACCTTTGCGACAAAATATGCAACCTAAATATGCCAAAAAGTGGCCTATGAACCATAATAAATGATTGCCACATTTTTAAAAACATAATAGTCCTCCCCGAACCAATTAATAGTGTAACTCGATGGATCCCTGTATTATCTTGGACTAACAGATTATGGATTCAAAAAGTGGCAATAACCAAGGGCAGCTAGTATTATGTCCATAGTAATTATGACCTAACTCTCTTCAGACCATGAAGAACATATTAATCCAAGTTTATAGGCTAGGGCGTTGATGGTGAACCTTTTAGAAACAGAGTGCCCAAACTACAACCCAAAACTCACTTATTTATCACAAAGTGCCAACATGGCAATTTAACCTGAATACCAATGTAGTGTATCTTCCATGTACTTTATCGTTTAGCCCTGCCTACATTCAATGCACTGTCTGTGCTGTTCATAGTGAGCCCTGCACTGATGAATAGCAGGAAAAGCCTAAGGCATATTGGTACACCATAGACTTTTTTCAGGGTGCGGGTGCCCACAGAGAGGTTTCTGAGTGCCGCCTCTGGCTAACCCGTGCTATAGGTTCACCACCACTGCCCTAAGGGCTCATGCACACGGCTGTCAGTCTACACCGCAAAAATAGAATATGTTCTATCTTTTTGTGGTGCAGAGGCACAGAGAGAACCCCTACAGAAGCACTCAGTAGTGCTTCCCTGGGGTTCCATGCCTCCATTCCCCACCAGACCTTCCAGGGTGCCCACTTTGTGGGCCGTAATACGGGCAAGGCCGGGCAACGGCCGCGTGCAAGAGCCCTAACTCAGATCAAGAGTGCATATATATATAGAAGGTGAGTGTATACAGCGATTAGCTGCAGTTTTATAAACGTCTTGACTTCTACTGCCTCTCTATACTATTTGTGTCTGTTTACTCTCCAGTGTAGTTCTATGGGTTGCAGCTTTTCACTGGTCTCCCTGCCTCATGCATGTAAGAGCTGACAGGGAAGAGAGATGGCAGGGCAGAGGACAGGCAGACCCAAGCTGTATTTCATAGGAAAACATGGAGACCCTGCAGTGTGAGGGCAAACCAGTTCTGTGTTACTAATCTGTCATGGCTGCCCTTACACAGAGCAGTGAGGTGTGGTGAGACTCCACTCCTTCTGTCTCTGTAAAGTCATGCATGATGGGAAATATAGGATTCATTAGGAAAACCATATCTGAAGGGAAGAAGGAATGGTAGACAACCCACAAATTACACATCAAATAAAATGGGTATATGCAAGGCATACACAAAAACCTCTATCTTAAGTCACTAATAGCTTTTTAACATTGTTACAGGAGTAACATTGTTACAGGAGTAACGTCAGGGTTTGAAGTTTGATAGCGGGTTCAGTCCAGGCCTCAAAGTACAAATAGACAATTTATGAGGGAAGACAATTCACGGTGCCATCTTTATTGTGCTAAGGGGATGTCAATCTATTTGTTGGAGAGGGTTAAAGTAGTAAAAATAATTAAAACATGTATATGTAACATTCTATTGCTTACTGTGATTTTGAATCCTTGGTATATGCCACACATTCCCGCTTCTTAAAGTTCTCTTGAATAAACTTGACGGCATCCTGATGAAGGAGAGCATAATATTCAAGGTTAAACATAAAAAATGCATTTGACAGCAGGGGAAAAAACACAAAGAAGAAAACGTACTAATTCATCTAGAGACAACTCAATACTTCGAGACATGCTTGAGTAGAGCGTCCGGGAGCTTCCCAGCATCCTCGAATTCTTCATTCTGACTAAATCTGTAGAATTTTCTAATAATCTGAGGAGAGAAGAAATGTAACGGCTAAATGATTGTATATAAACTGATCTTTTTAGTTATGATAATATGTTAATATCTTATCATTCAGCTATTTGCATCTGTATGTGCCTCAAAAGTGAGAATGTTTAAGAGAATGACACAATTCAGATACTCATCATTCTAAAGATCTAAAAACTGACAGACCATGTCCATGCACTGTATTTTACCAATCTGACTCTCAAGGTGATCAACAAAGGGCTGCCAAGTCTACAGTAGCCTCTTTTTTGTGATCGTGCATTCCAATAGACTTGGCTGGGGAAATTGATTATCAGACAAGGCAGATATTTAAGAATATTACCAGCATGATAAACCGTGTACAAGTATTCATACCCCTTGAACTTTTCCATATTTTTTCACATTACACCCCCAAACTTCCAACACAAAACTTCCCCCAAAGTCCAACACAAGGTAGCAAGTATGTGTAAAGTCATAATACATGATTTTCAAAATTGTTAATAATTAAAAATCTGGAAAGTGTGGCATGCATTTGTATTCAGCCCCCTGTACTCTGATACCCTTAAATAATTGCCTTCAGAAGTCCCCTAAGTAGTAAAAAAAAGTCCACCTGTGTGTAATTTATTCTCAGTATGACCACAGCTGTTCTGCGAAGACCTAAAAAGGTTTGTTAATGAAAAACTGTAATCAAACAGCATCATGAACACCAAGGAACACACCAGACAGGACAGGGGTAAAATTATGGAGAAGTGTAAAGCAGAGTTAGGTTATAAAAAAAAAATCCCAAGCTCTGAACATCACACAGAACACTGTTCAATTCATCATCCAAAAATGGAAGGAGTATGGCACAAGTACAAGCATATCAAGACATGGGCGTCAACCTAAACTGACAGCCCAGGCAAGGAGAGCACTAATTAGAGAAGCAGACAAGAGGCACATGGTCACTCTGGAGGAGTTGCAGAGTTCCACAGCTCAGTCGGGAGAACCTGTCTACAGGACAAAAATTAGTTGTGTATTCCACAAATCTGAAAGAGTGGCAAAAAGAAAGCCATTTTTGAAAGCAAGCCATTAGAAGTACAGTTTACAGTTTGCCACAAGTCATGTAGGGGAAACAGCAAACATGTGGAAGAAGGTGTTCTAGTCAGATGAGACCAAAGTTGAACTTTTCAGACTTAATGCAAAATGCTATGTGTAGCAGAAAAACTAACACTGCACATCACACTGAACACCCCATCCCTACCATAAAACATGGGGGTGACAGCATCAACTATGGGGATGGTTTTCTTCAGCAGGGACAGGGAAGCTGGTCAGAATTGATGGGAAGATGGATGGATCTAAATACAGAGCAATCCTGGAGGAAAACTTGTTAGAGGCTGTAAAAGACTTGAGACTGGGTTGGAGGTCCACCTTCTAGCAGGACAATGACCCTAAGCATACAGCCAGTGCTACGATGTAGTGGTTTTGATCAAAGCATATTCATGTGTTAGAATGCCCCGTCAAAAGCCAGACATAAATTCCATTGAGAATCTGTGACAAGACTTGATCCAATCTAACAGAGCTTGAGCAATTTTACAAAGAAGACTGGGCAAAAATGTCAGCCTCTAGATGTGCAAAGCTGATAGAAACATACTTAAAAAACTTGCAGCTGTATTTGCACTGAAAGGTGGTCCTACAAAGTATTGAGTCAGGGGGCCTGAATACAAATGCACGCCACACTTTCCATATTTTTATTAATTCAAATTTTTGAAAACCATGTATAATTTTCTTTTCACTTTTCACACAACATGAAAAAATGTGGAAAAGTTTAAGGGACCGTAAAGCTACATGAATGTGAGAAGTAAGAGATGTAGAAGCACGCCTCCACAAGGCAATAATAGCTATAATTTTCACTCAGCTTCTGTATGCTGCAAAAAAAGTTACTGTATTCCAGTGCAATAGCAATAAGCTTGTGTTACAACTTTCCTGTTTTTCCTCACCTGATAAGTCTTCATCATTGTCAGTGTAATTTTAAAATGTGCCTTTAACTATGCACATAATAAAATTTTAGGTCCAGTTAGTTTTAATTTTATAACATATCCTCATAGGGGTTGAGTTCGGTCTTCTTGCTACACTGCTCTGAATCGTCTTCACACAACCATGGAGGTAAATGATGAATTCGGACTGCCTGGAGCCACCACTAGGGGAGGTCACTAAAGCTGGATTTATACAATATATCAGAGGAATTTAAAAAAAAGGGACCGTTACTCACCCTGACTGATCCCGCGCCTCTGCTGTTGTAATGCAGCTCCAGTCCCTGCTGCTCTTCACTTTCTGGTCCCAGACTGATGCACAGAATATGCCCAAACACTAACTGTAGTAGTGACTCACCTCAGCCAGTGTTTGGCTGAGTAGGGCATATCCAGGCATTTCCTGCATCTCGAGCTAGAATGATTTTGGGCCCATAGTGTTTTTACGTATGGAAAGCAATGTCATGCTCCCCTGCATGACAGGTATTCTCCATATAAGCATTGCTTCTAGGGGAGAAAACAAACTCATAAGAACTTCAAGCGCTGCAGGTTCAAAAAACACTTAAAGGTCAGGTTCACACAGTGCAATATTCAAACCTCTTACATCATACATCTAAAGGAATGGGTAGAAAACAGAATGCTAGTCTTCCCTTTATACATTTCCTACTTTGACTAAACTATGCAAAAAATCTGTGTTAAACCAAACTGTCTAGTGTGAATGATGTGTCCTACATCTAAAAATATAAACTACATATAAAACTATAAAAAGATATTTAAAAAACTATGAAGAAGATCAGATTAAAATAAGATTGGAGGAGGCATGGCCGGCAGCGGATGGAGAAGGACGCACAATAACTGAGCTCCACTAAGCCTGCAGAGCGGCTCACAGCGATATCACAGCCCAACTGGTGAGTGGAAAACATGCCACGCAAAAGCCTTCAAGGTGGAGAGATGGCCAAAGCAAAGAAGAAGCTGACATCCACTAAACTCACCGAGTTCTACCCAGCGGTGAGCGGCAGCCAAGATGGCTCGGGTTGAAGCGCGGCCTTGCGCACCGCATCTGAGCAGTCTCACATGAGCCCGGTGGCCTCCACATCCCTGCCGGCGATCACCGCTTCTCCAGCGTGCCAGTTGTCTCCACTTCAGGGAGACCCCATCCACCAAAGACAAGGCACCTCTGCATCGCCGCTATTAGGTACTGGGGGTCAGCAGACCGGAGTATTTCAGGGACAGAGCTTGAACCTAGAAATGCAAGGCAGCTCACCCATGCTGCAATTCCAGGAAGGCCGCCTGTTAGTTCCTGGGTATGGACATGGGGACAAACCCCTTACAGAATCCCTGCTTATAACTTTAATGGGGGACTTGAGGAAATCCCTACAAGCGGACATTAAAGAAATGTTACTTCCACTGCAAAGAGATATTGCGGCAGTGGGTCACAGAACATCACACTTAGAAAACAAAATGGCAGAATTCGCCCGAGCACATAACAATCTTGTAGATTCACAAAATGAGAAGGATGACGAGCTAATGCTTCTGAGGGCAAAAGTAATTGATTTAGAGGATCGTTCCCGCAGGAACAATATCCGCTTCCGCAGCATTCCAGAGGTGGTCAAACAGGAGGAACTGCACACATTCCTAACGGATTTGTTTGTGGCCTTGCTTCCGCATCTGTCGCAGACCGAGCTGTATATTGATAGGGCGCACAGGGTTCCTAAGCCCAAAAGATGGCCGCCTGAGGTGCCACGTGATGTTTTGACACGGATTACTTTCTACCATGTAAAAGAAAAATTAATGGCAGCCACCAGGGAGAATCCTAAATTGCTTGAAAGATTCCAGGCTGTGTCCTTATACACGGACTTATCGGCTGCTACAATCGCAAAGAGGAGAGAATTTCAGGAAGCGGCTAAAATTCTTCGCCAACATGGCGTTCAATATGGATGAGGTTTCCCTGCAAAACTGCTCATATCTTATAAGGGAAGGAAATTTGTAGATTCGTCAGTTGATGATGCCATGTCTTTACTCGACAGCTGGAACTTGCCATCGGCTACTACTCAGTGGTCCAAGACTCATTCTCCAGCCAAGTTGGATGATGAGTGGGCTGAAGCGACAGGGAGACATTCTCCAAACACCTGAAGAGGCCTTGTCAGTGGAGGATGTCAGAATTGCCATAATGTTAGTCATACAGACAATTTGTCATAGTCAGGCTCTAACGGTCGTAAGCTGTTACTACACCCCCAATAGGACTCAATGTTTTTAGCGTCCCATTATGGAGACAGGTTGTTGTTTAATGTTCTGTTTTATCCTAGTAATGTGGTTTACTTGTTTTTCTTTGCCATGGTCCGGAAATATGTACCTACTTTGCTGTATTCCTACAATCTACAATGTACAATAGAGGTTGAAGGGAAAAGGGTCTATAATGATAGCGACTACAATATCTGCTCAATATGGTGATCAAACTTACTACCATTAATGCTAAGGGGCTTAACAGTCCCTTCAAAAGATCTCAGCTGTGGAGGAATGCGCTGTTGGACAAATCAGATGTCCTATTTGTTCAGGAGACGCACTTCATTAAAGCTGACGCGCATAGATTGCAAAAAAAAAAAATTCCCACATGTATTCTCTTCCACTTTGTCGGATAAGAAAAAGAGAGGGGTGTCCATAGCAATAAAAGACTATGTGGCTTTTAAGATGATTACTTCCAAAATAGATGTTGGTGGGCGGTGTATTATTTTAGTCTGTGAAATTAATATTGCCCCATTTACACTGGTAGCAATGTATGCGCCAAATAAGGGGCCACTGAAATTTATACGCAAACTATTTAATGATCTCTCGGGAATCAAATTGGTTTTCATAGTGGTCATGGGGGACTTTAATTCATTGATGTGGCCGGCATTAGATTCTTCAGCTGCTGAGAAGCAAAATGCGCCCTCCAAACTATTTATGGTTACGCAACAGGAAGGTTTAGTTGATATTTGGCGGGCCAAACATGCTGATGAGCCAGTGGCGGATCCAGGGGGGGGGCAACGGGGCAATTGCCCCCCCCCGATATTGTGGCAGGCTGGCAGCACCGGCGGCAGTCAGTGACAGGAGATGAACGCTTCCACTGTGGAAGCGTTCATCTCCATAGCGATCTGTGTCGCCGTCCTCTGGACAGCGATACAGATCGCTGTGCAGTGCGGCAGGGGAGGGAGAGGCGTCTCCCTCCCCTGCTCCTCTGATAGGCTGCCGGCCTCGTGCCGACAGCCTATCAGAGCGGTTCAGGCGGCGCGATGACGTCATCGCGCCGCCTGAGCAGAGGACAGAACAGGACACAGGCCGGAAGAGGCCTGCATCCAGCGCTGCAAGGAGGTAAGTAGGAGGAGGGGGAAAAGAAGCCTGCACATGATTTTGGGGAGGGAAGAAGCCTGCACATGATTTTGGGGGAGGAGAGAAGCCTGCACATGATTTTGGGGGAGAGAAGCCTGCACATGATTTTGGGGAGGGGAAGAGAAGCCTGTACATGATTTTGGGGGAGGGGAGAAGCCTGCACATGATTTTGGGGGAGGGGGGAGAGGAGCCTGCACATGATTTTGGGAGGGAGGGAGGGGGGAGAGGGAGAGCCTGCACATGATTTTGGGGAGGGGGGAAGGAGCCTGCACATGATTTTGGGGGAGGAGCCTGCACATGATTTGGGGGCTGGGGAAAGGAGCCTGCAAATAATTTTGGGGAAGGGGATGGGTGGGGAAAGGAGCCTGCACATGATGGGGGAGAGAGGAGACTCCGGGGGCACTATGGGGACATTACTGATGTATTTTATATGGGGGTAGTAGGATAATTTGTCCAGAATATGGGAGGATGATGGAAAAGTAGTAACTGAGATTTATTTTGTTGTCAAACTGCAGAGACGAAACCTGACGGTCTGGTCTAAAGGTCTGAAAGGAGAAGATGAGGAAAGAGAACATCTACATCACAGGAGACGTCACTGGATGGAAGAGGTAAGTGGGGCTGTTTTTCTGTAGTGATGGGAGCTGGGGCGTATCAATCGCCCAAAGTGCCCCTCCCAAAACCAGGCTCTGGATCCGCCAGTGTGATGAGCGTGACTATAGTTACTTCTCTCAGGTACATAAGACGTTCTCTAGAATAGATGTTATTTTATCTGACCTAAATACTTTGCCTAAGGTCACCTTGTGTGACATACGGTATATCAGCTGGTCTGATCATGCCCCCATTCATGCTACGTTTACGGAGCAGTTTAGCTCAGGCACACGCATTACGTGGCGCTTGAACGAGCGCATTCTTCACTCAGCAAAGTACCTACAGGGATCTCTTGGATCTCTTAAAGAGTTTTTTGCTTATAATGACACAGGGGAAGTTAATATTAGGGCTGTATGGTGTGCTCATAAGGCCTTTGCCAGGGAGCACTATCTCAGCTTAGCAGCCAAAGATAAAAAAGAAAGGGAAGCACTTAGATCGCAGCTCGTTAACTCTATAATTAAACTTAGCTCTCTAAACAAGAGTACTTTTTGTATAGCACGTGAGCAGGAACTAAAAGAGTTGTGGCACAAATTGCATAATATGGATCTGTACAAATATGATATGGTGCTCAGATGGTTTAAAGCTCAGTATTACGGGAGGGATAAATAGGCGGGCTCCTTAATAGCTTCCAGACTAAAATCGAGGCAGAGTATAACAAAGCTTCCCTATATACTTAATGGTAATGGTACAAAAATCTTTGACCCTCAACTGATAGCTGAGGAAATGGCTCTATTTTACTCATCGCTGTATAACTTACGGCTGGACGACACAGTTGTCCAACCCTCCATGGAGGAAATTGAAAGATTCTTAGCTGGAGTAAATGTACCTGTACTTCCCCAGTCCCAACAAGAGGCACTTCAGGCGAAAATCTCGGACGAGGAAATAAACTGTGTCATCCGAGGTTTAAAACCCAATAAGGCCCCTGGTCCAGATGGACTAACAAATAGTTATTATAAGGATTTCAGGGAGATTCTCGTGCCTTCGCTTAAAAAGCTCTTTAACGGGGTGAGAAAGGCGGGTGACTTTCCGGCTGAAATGTTAGAGGCCACTATCATAACACTTCCAAAACCCGGGAAATCTCCGGACATGCCGGGAAACTTCCGACCAATCTCATTGCTAAATACAGATTTAAAACTGTATGCAAAAATAATAGCCCTGAGATTGGCGGAGGTTCTACCTAGCTTGGTCCATAAAGACCAAGTTGGCTTCGTAAAGAGACTGTTGAGGCATGTCGGACGCCTTCTCTGCTCCTATCTTTGGATGCGGAGAAGGCGTTCGACAGGGTCCATTGGGGGTACCTGGATAGGATCCTAGATAAATTCGGGATTGTGGGGATTGCGAAAACAGCCATTCTAGCTATGTATTCAAAGCCATTGGCTAAAGTTTTGACCTCGGGTTTCATATCTAGGGCGTTCCCCATTACAAATGGCACGCTCCAGGGGTGCCCTCTATCACCCTTGATTTTTACCCTCATCATGAAACTGCTGGCGGAAGATATTCGGGGAGTGAGTAATATTTCGGGAGTCCGAATAGGGGGGGGGGACATAAAATAGGATTGTTTGCGGGCGACGTCATTATAGCGCTGACGGACCCGACCAGCTCTCTACTAGCAGTTATGTCCATATTGGAAAAATTTTGTGTAATCTCTTATTATAAACTCAGTGTTAATAAGTCAATAGTGCTAAATATGGGACTCCTACCTGATGATCAATTATATATATCCTCTAAATTCCCGTTTAAATGGGCCATGGAAAGCATTACCTACCTGGGAGTTCAACTGTCATTTCCCTCTAAGAAATTATTTAAAGTAAACTATGTTCCGCTGATTGATACAGTAACAGAAGATCTTAAAATATACTCTGGCCATGAACTGACGTGGGTGGGACGGATAGCCACGATAAAAATGATGGTGCTGCCGAAAATTCTATATGTGTTTAGGAACGTTCCGATCTCTTTGACAAAACGATATATCGCGAAATTGCAATCACTGCTCTTAAGATTTGTGTGGAAAAATGCCAGGGTAGTGGCTTCCACCCTCTATAAACCAACGGCTCAGGGAGGTCTTAGTTTTCCTAACTTGCTATATTATCACTATGCATCACTTCTAACATTACTGAGACAGGGACTTGTAGACCCAGATCCTCCTTTATGGGTGTATTTAGAGGCGAATGCGTCAGCAATAAAAAATTCTAGGGTGATTCTTCAATGTCCGTTTATTAATCCCAACGGCTGTAAACCAAAGTTTACATTGATTAAAGCAGGGTTTGCGATTTAGAAGCGCGTAATTCTCTCCAAAGACATTATACATATAAAACACGCTAGAAAAACATCCCGCTAGAAGCTATTGAACAGATGATCCCAGATATCTTTTGACTTATGGAAGCAAAAGGGACTTAAGTCAGTAGGTGAGGTGGGGGATGAAACAGGGCTGGTGCAATTTTCTGATATCTCTCTTAATTTGGGATCCCTAATAGGGAATTTTACAAATACCTGAGATTACGGTCTTTGCTCAAATCTCTGCCCGCGGAACTGGGTAAACCTGATTCACCCTTTGCAATATACTTTTTTGGAGCAGGAAGCATGACTAAGGGTATATCCAAGTTCTATAGGCTGTTACTGGATGCTTATAATAACGAGACCGTGAGAGGTTTAGATAAATGGGCTAGATCTAATTTTTTGGGAGCACATATTTTCGATACCTCAAAAATACTCTAAATGCTCATATCATTTGGAGGCATCTAGAAAAATAATATACAGATGGTATATGACGCCAGTAAGGTTGTCCCTGATCTACCCGGAAGTATCAAACGTGTGTTGGAGGTGCGGGAGGAGTGGGGGAGGCATGATGCACATCTTTTGGGAGTGTTTCGAAATTAAAATCCTTCTGGAAAGAAGTGTTTACCATACTATCCTCTTCTTCTCAATTAACTCTCCCTCTTACTCCAGACTTATTTATATTACTCAATGGTTTGCATTTACTGCCGAAGGCCTATCATACGATTGTTTTCCATGTATTAACGGCTGCCAAAATTCTTATAGCTAAATATTGGAAATCTACTATAGTCCCATCTATCTCGGAGGTTATAAATCGTGTCAGCTTGCATTGCGAAATGGAAGGTACTATGGCTTTGTGCTCAGGTGTGTTTACAAATTATATTAAAAACTGGGGGCGTTGGAGATCTAAGTTCCCTGCACCTACTGGTTAAACAAGGAGAGAGAGAGGAGATCCATTGTGAGTAGGGATCATTGTTTGTCAAATGTGAGGGTTATCATCTCCTTCTTCTAGGACGCATTATGTCCCTATTCAACTGTGAATCCTTGAGTAGTGACTGAGTTCTGAAGAAAATACATTTGAATATGCGGAGATGGGCGTATTATAAAACTTCGGACCAAGGCTTGGTTGATGTTATGTTGTTTGGTTTGTTTTTCCTCCCTATGTCCCTCCAAACCCCCTTTCCCTAATGCGGGCAAGCACTGGATACAAAGCCGTGATTCTCTGTATTTCATAATCAATAGATTGTATGTGTACACTGTCGTTACCAAGGTCGTTATACCACTCTACTTATTCATTCAATAAAAATATTGTGAAATAAAATAAGATTGGATACCATAAATTGACCTGATAAACCTAAAGAGCTATTTATTGAGCATTTTTGTGTTGAAGGTAGTGATGATTGAACATCGATCTGATTAAAGGGGCTGTGCAGCGGTATCAGATCGGCAATGGAACCCCCACCAATCTGTTTGAAGGGGTTGCAGCGCTCAACCTGCCTGCAACAGAATGGTCACTGCTGGTGAACAAGCAACACATGTTACCATAGTCTATTGGTTGCTGCATCCTCTTCATTGTTTACCTGCATTCCATCTGGCTTGCCAAGTGAATGGGACGAGCAGTTGTAAGTACACTGCACTGCCACTACAAAGGAGATGGCCCTGTCCCTTAGTCATTCCCCACCCTAAATTGGAAAAAATCTGTAGATTAACCTTGTGTTTTCTGCAGGACATCTACAAGACTGCTTGTTGGAGGAAGAGGCAGAAAATCCTGCAGACGGACAAACAGATTTTAATTTTCCCTTACCCTGGGAACACACCTGGGCGTTTTTCAGCGCGTTCGTACGCGCTGTAAAACGCCCTACATGTGAAAAGCCATGCTTCCCTATGGGCATGGTTCACATTTGGGCGTTTTACAGCGCGTTTGAACGCGCTGTAAAACGCCCAACGCCCAAACAAGTACATGAGCTTCTTTGGGGCGTTTTAACGTGCCTATGGACAATGTTGCCATAGGGGAGAATCACTGAATCGCGCGTATGACGCGCGTTTCTTAGTTACAAATACGCGCATCCAAAAACGCGCGTAAAACGCGCGTCATACGCACGATTCAGAAACGCCTAGGTGTGTTCCCAGCCTTAAAGTGGCATTTATCATGTAGAGAAAGTTAATATAAGCCACTTACTAATGTATTGTTATTATCCATATTGCTTCCTTTGCTGGATTCATTTTTCCAGCACATTTTACACTGCTCATTTCCATGGTTATGACCACCCTAATCCATCAGTGGTGCTCGTTCTTGCACACTATAGGAAGAAATGCCGGCCTCTTTGGTGACCAAAACCGTGGGAGCGTGCACAGGCTGGTGCTTTTTTGATAGGATGCTGATGGATTGCAGAGTGGTCGTAACTAGAGATGAGCGAAGAAAAAAGTAGACAAAGTGGATTTCAATACGAATTTCAGTAATTATTTGATTCGCGCCGAATCCAAATTTCCTCCTGCTTTGTGGTAACAAAATGCATTTTTTCCTAAAATGGCTGCTGCACGTGTGAGGACATGGAGCAAGGAACTCTGGGAATGCGGGATCACCCATAATTCCATGCATGCAGCCAATCAGCAGCCAGCCAGCCCTGTGATGTCACAGCCCTATAAATAGCATCACCAATTTTGGATTCTGCTATTTTCCAGTGTGCTTAGTGCAGGGAGAGATGTCAGCAGGCGCTAGGGACAGTGCTGGAAAAAACTTAATTGTGGTAACGATTTACAAGTTCAGGGAAAGATTATTCAAGGTGTAGGGGAAAGGATAGGGAGGAATCATTCCACAGAATTTATGTAGAACAGGATGTTGGGGGGGGGGGGGGGTTACAGTAGGGGGGGTTACAGCCTGGGTAATAGAACCAATACTATTACACCTTGCTGCACTGACTGGGGACTCAAATTGCTATTATACAGCTCTGTAATTCCAGCAAACCGTTCTTGCTGTTGGGGTGCAAGTACTGTTTTATACAGCCATTAACAGGGTTTATTACAAGGAAATATTTCTACGTCTTAATTGCCCTTGTGCGGTGCAGTTATTTGTTCTAAAGCATTTTTTGGCTTGTATTAGTGGGAAAAACAGGGCTTATTAGCCATTGTGTGGTGAAGTGCGAAAATTACAGCCCTTTTTGTCGTGTATTATTGGCAAAAGTAAAACATATTTGCTGTTCAGCAGTGCAGTTATATGTTCTAAAGCCTTTTGTGGAGTGTATTAGTGGCAAAAGTAAAATATATTTGGTGTTCAGCGGTGCAGATATATGTTCTAAAGCCCTTTTTGTGTGTATTAGTGGCAAAAGTTAAATATATTTGCCGTCAAGCGGTGCAGTTATATGTTCTAAATCCTTCTGTGGCGTGTATAACTAGAAAAAAGAAAAATATATTTACCGTTCAGTGGTGCAGTTATATGTTCTAAAGCCCATTTTGTTGTGTATTAGTGGCAAAAGTAAAATATATTTGCCGTTCAGCAGTGCAGTTATATGTTCTAAAGCCCTTTTTGTCGTGTATTAGTGGCGAAAGTAAAATATATTTGCTGTTCAGCAGTGCAGTTATATGTTTTAAAGCCCTTTTTGTCGTGTATTAGTGGCAAAAGTGAAATATATTTGCCGTTCAGCGGTGGAGTTATATGTTCTAAAGCCCATTTTGACGTGTATTAGTGGCAAAAGTAAAATATATTTGCCATTCAGCTGTGCAGTTATATGTTCTACAGCCCTTTTTGTCGTGCATTAGTGAAAAAAGTAAAATATATTTGCCGTTCAGCTGTGCAGTCATATGTTCTAAAGCCATTTTTGTTGTGTATTAGTGGCAAAAGTTAAATATATTTGCAGTTCAGCGGTGCAGTTATATGTTCTAAAGCCTTTTTTGTGTATTAGTAGAAAAGTAAAATATATTTACTGTTCAGCGGTGGAGTTATCTGTTCTAAAGCCCATTTTGTCGTGTATTAGTGGCATAAGTCAAATATATTTGCCATTCAGCTGTGCAGTTATATGATCTACAGCCCTTTTTGTCGTGCATTAGTGAAAAAAGTCAAATATATTTGCCGTTTAGCGGTGCAGTTATATGTTCTAAAGCCTTTTGTGGAGTGTATAAATAGAAAAAAGAAAAATATATTTGCCGTTCAGCGGTGCAGTTATATGTTCTAAAGCCATTTTTGTTGTGTATTAGTGGCAAAAGTGAAATATATTTGCCGTTCAGTGGTGCAATTATATGTTCTAAAGCCCTTTTTTTGTGTATTAGTGGCAAAAGTAAAATATATTTACGTTTAGCGGTGCAGTTATATGTTCTAAAGCCTTTTGTGGAGTGTATAAATAGAAAAAAGATAAATATATTTGCCGTTCAGCGGTGCAGTTATATGTTTAAAAGCCAGTTTTGTCGTGTATTAGTGGCAAAAGTAAAATATATTTGCCGTTCAGCGGTGCAGTTATATGTTCTAAAGCCCTTTTAGTCCCGTATTAGTGGCAAAATTAAAATATATTTGCCGTTCAGCGGTGCAGTTATATGTTTTAAAGCCCTTTTTGTCGTGTATTAAGTGGCAAAAGTGAAATATATTTGCCGTTCAGTGGTGCAATTATATGTTCTAAAGCCCTTTTTTTGTGTATTAGTGGCAAAAGTAAAATATATTTGCCGTTTAGCGGTGCAGTTATATGTTCTAAAGCCTTTTGTGGAGTGTATAAATAGAAAAAAGAAAAATATATTTGCCGTTCAGCGGTGCAGTTATATGTTTAAAAGCCAGTTTTGTCGTGTATTAGTGGCAAAAGTAAAATATATTTGCCGTTCAGCGGTGCAGTTATATGTTCTAAAGCCCTTTTAGTGCCGTATTAGTGGCAAAATTAAAATATATTTGCCGTTCAGCGGTGCAGTTATATGTTCTAAAGCCCTTTTTGTCGTGTATTAGTGGCAAAAGTAAAATATATTTAACATTCAGCTGTGCAGTTTTATGTTCTACAGCCCTTTTTGTCGTGCATTAGTGAAAAAAGTAATATATTTTTTCCGCTCAACAGTGCAGTTACATGTTCTAAAGCCCTTTTTGTCGTGTATTAGTGGCAAAAGTAAAATATATTTGCTGTTCAGCTGTGCAGTTATATGTTTTAAAGCCAGTTTTGTCGTGTATTAGTTGCAAAAGTAAAATATATTTGCCATTCAGTGGTGCAGTTATATGTTCTAAAGCCCTTTTTTTGTGTATTAGTGGCAAAAGTAAAATATATTTGCCGTTTAACGGTGCAGTTATATGTTCTAAAGCCTTTTGTGGAGTGTATAAATAGAAAAAAGAAAAATATATTTGCCATTCAGCGGTGCAGTTATATGTTTTAAAGCCAGTTTTGTCGTGTATTAGTGGCAAAAGTAAAATATATTTGCCGTTCAGCGGTGCAGTTATATGTTCTAAAGCCCTTTTAGTCACGTATTAGTGGCAAAATTAAAATATATTTGCCGTTCAGTGGTGCAGTTATATGTTCTAAAGCCTTTTGTGGAGTGTATAAATAGAAAAAAGAAAAATATATTTGCCGTTCAGCGGTGCAGTTATATGTTCTAAAGCCCTTTTTGTCGTGTATTAGTGGCAAGAGTAAAATATATTTGCCGTTCAGCGGTGCAGTTATATGTTCTAAAGCCCTTTTTGTCGTGTATTAGTGGCAAAAGTAAAATATATTTGCTGTTCAGCGGTGCAGTTATATGTTCTAAAGCCCTTTTTGTTGTGTATTAGTGGCAAGAGTAAAATATATTTGCTGTTCAGCGGTGCAGTTATATGTTCTAAAGTTTTTTGTGGAGTGTATTAGTAGAAAAAAGAAAAATTACAGACTTTTTGGGGTGTTTTAATTTCCTTTTTATTTATTTATTTCTTTGATAGCAGTATGTCAGACAGAGAAGTGCCAGGCCCTGCACAGGGAAGTGGCAGAGGCCTAAATGTTTCTGGCGCAGGCACAGGTCACAGCAAAGTAAGGGGCCGTGGCAGCAGGGGTCACTTCGAGAGGCCTGAGCTCCCAGTGTCAGCTAGCGGTCGTGTCTTGACCAGCAACCCAGTGGTTCTTGAATGGTTGACTCGATTTTCGACTTTGTCCCAATTGACATCAGACATCCCCAGCCAAGAGTCGGTGGGTTCGTCAGACACAACCCTTAGTTGGCATGGTCCAGGAGCAGGCCCTGTGCCCTCACCTGTCCTCAACCTGCCTCTGTCCTTTTCTGTTAGAAAAAGGAGAAGTATTGTATGGTGTGTGCTCAGCTCCACTATACAGTGAGGACGAGCTACTAGAAGACAGTCAGCAGCTCCTGACCCAGAGACGGTTGAGGAGGACATCAGTGACGTGCAGACAGTACTCGATGATGATAATGTAGCTGATTGCACTTGGGAGCTGGCTGACGAAGGGGCTGCATCATGATCGGGAGAAGAGGTGGGCAGTTTGCCCGTGAGGCAGCAACAGAGCCAGCAAGTTGCCTGGCTGGGAGACAGCAGGGTGGCAGCAGTGGGAGGTCAGTAGCCAAATGTGCCCGGGGAGAAGCTGAACGTGCTCCTGGCCAAGTTGCTGGTGCTGCAGTCCTTCCCTTTCCAAATTATGGACTCTGCACCTTTCAGAGAACTGATGGCTTGTGCCATGCCGAGGTGGAGAGTTCCAAGCCGTCATTTCTTTGCCAAAAAGGCAGTACCAGCCCTGCACACACAAGTAGAGATGGGCCAGTCCTTAAGCCTGTCGGGGTCTGCCAGGGGTAAAGCCTGTGCACAGCAGCGCCGACTTGTTGAGCTGTAACTACGGTCAGGGTCAATACATGGTTTCAGCAGTGCGTCAAGGAGGGCTGAGCCATGCGCCCTGCATGGCACACGTGTTCTATCTGGTTGTCAAGCGGTTCCTGAAGTCTTCCACCCATCTGCAAGACATCCTAAAAATGGCCAGGAAACCTTGCATGAAATTCAGCCACTCGTATGCCGCAAAACACACCCTCCTTGAGCTGCAGCGGCAGAATGGCATCCCCCAACATAGGCTGATATGCAACATTTCTACCCATTG
The DNA here is from genome assembly GCA_033119425.1 of Bufotes viridis. NCBI lineage: Eukaryota > Metazoa > Chordata > Amphibia > Anura > Bufonidae > Bufotes > Bufotes viridis. The sequence goes on along the minus strand of CM065595.1, from coordinate 117,568,949 downwards.
TAATTCCACCCTCCATATGTTGTGCCAACTATACGAACAGAGAAAGGCCACAAACAATTTATTGAAGATCCAAGCGGACAGGAGTATTCCCCTGTATAACTTCGATGTCAGCCAGTGGCAGCTCATGCGTGACACCTGCCGTTTGCTCAGGCCCTTTGAGGAGGACACGATTTTTGTCAGTCGCCAGGACTACGGGATGAACAACATCATTTCACTGCTTTATGTCCTGAAACAGATGCTGGTAAATCTGTCTGGTCACAGGACTGGAGACGTGGCACCTAAATCTCAAGGCCACATGAGCCCTGGAGGACATTGGAGCACAAGCAATGTGTAGCAAAATGGGTGGTTTTTCTACACAGGTGACAGGAGAGGAGGAGCAGGAGCAGCCAGAGGAGCTACAGGGCGATGAGGAAGACGAGGCAGAGGACCCAGACACACAGTGGCAGTATGCAGTGGAAATGGAGGCAGGAAGTCCCTCCGAGTCACTTGCACAGATGGCCCAATGCATGCTCACTTGCTTGCGTAGTGACAGCCAAATTGTCACCATTCGGCAGAGGGATGACTTCTGGCTCTCCACCTTGTTGGACCCTCACTACCGGTCCGAAATGGGGGCCTTTTTTACACCCGCTGAGAGGGAGGACAAACTTAACTACTATAGAGACGTCCTATGTAGTCAGTTGGCCACTGCCTCTCAGCGCCATTGCCCATCCTTCCGCAGGTCTGACCGGGGGAGGGTGGGCCTCCGCGCTCACGTTCCACTGCCATGGCTGCTGGGGAGGGGTGGCGTGGCAGGAGCAGTACCAGTCTAGAGTCACTGATGAGCAGCTTTCTTCACCCGCATAGTGAAGAAACTACTCACCAGCAGCTAGACATAGGGCAGAACCTGAATCAGCAGGTGGTGGCATAATTGGAATGCACCCTGCCAGCTATCGTTGAAGATCCGCTGGACTACTGGGCAGCTGAACTGGATTTGTGGCTGCAACTGTCTGAGTTTGCTCTAGAAAAGCTGTCCTGCCCGGCCAGTAGTGTGGCATCAGAGCGGGTGTTTAGTGCGGCTGGGGCCATAGTTACCCCAGGAAGAACTCACCTGTCCACCCAAAACATGGAGAGACTGACCTTTGTCAAGATGAATCAGGCGTGTATCAGCCAGGATTTCCACCCACCACTGCCTGATGCATCAGACTAGATCACCCATGGTGCCAGACCAATACTTTGACAAAAGAGACCGGTTTCTTCTGGCTACCTGCCTCAGCTACTATTCTGATGCTGCCACTCGCCTGATACCACACATCTGATGCCAAGTGCTCCTTCTTTCACCCACCATCTTCAGCTGGTACTGGTATTTCCACCCACCTCCCCACTCTGTCACCAGGACACTCTGTGGTCTCCTGATGCTGCTGCCACCTCAACACTATATCACCTTGCCACTCTGTGGTCTCCTCATGCTGCTGCCACCTCCACACTATGTCATCTTGCCACTCAGTGTAGAGGTGGCAGCAGCATCAGGATACCACAGAGTGGCAAGATATCTATAGTGTGGAGGTGGCAGCATCATGAGAGACCACAGAGTGACAGGTGACATAGTGTAGAGGTGGCAGCAGCATCAGGAGACCACAATGTCACCTTGCCACTCTGTGGTCTCCTCATGATGCTGCCACCTCCACACTATGTCACCTTGCCACTGTGTGGTATCCACATGCTGCTGCCACCTCCACACTATGTCACCTTGCCACTCTGTGGCCTCGTGATGCTGCCTCCACCTCCACACTGTCATTGTGCCACTCTGTGACCTCCTCCTGATGCTGCCACCACCTCCACACTATCACTGTGCCACTCTGTGGCCTCCTGATGCTGCTGCTGCCACCTCCACACTGTCATTGGGCCACTCTGTGGTCTCCTCATGCTTCTTCCACCTCACCACTATGTCATAGGGCCATTCTGTGGACTTCTCATGCTGTTCCCACCCTCCCCACTTCATGACGGGGCCACTATTTTGCCTTTCGGCTTGGCTGACATTATCACTTATTTGACCTTTCTTCTGACTCACAGTATTATCTCACTACCATAGCAGACTCCCTATGCGTGTTACTGCAAGGCACAGTGTTCTACACCACTATAAAGGCTCCCTGAAGCCAGGAAATAGATGTCTTATAATGGAATTCGACGCAAACAAATTCGGATCGAACTGAATTTTTTTTTTTTTAAATGGCGAACCGGCCAAATCGAATTTTTAAAAATTCGCTCATCTCTAGTCGTAACCATTGAAACTACCAGTGTATGATGTGATGGAAAAGTGAATCCAGCTAGCAAAGGAGACAATATGGACAATCACAATACATTAGTAAGTGCCTTATATTAACTTTCTCTACATGATAAATTGCTGAAGTGACACAACCCCTTTAAGACCATTCTTATCAGTTCAGCCAAGACAATTGAGCATAGTCAATGGCCATAAACTGGAAAATGCTTAGGTTGCTAGTAATAGCCACAAATTCAAGTGAATTTGTATACTTCATCATCAAAGAATGGTTTTCTGATATTTGGTAAATATATTTTATTTCAGATTATATCAAATAGAGTAAATATTATTTTGGGTTGCCCCACATTAGAAAACAGGTAATAGAACTCAGTCATTCTAAAATGGCACACAGCGATGAGATGTACAGTAAACTCTGAATGACAACACTGATACAAAATTATATGATCTATTGAATATATGACAATGAAAATGGTACCAGCCAATATGGTGAGAATGGAGCGCACTCTATATAAAGTTCTGCACTGAGGTGGTACTAACAAGTACAGCTCACTACAGTACATGTTACAGTATATGTAGCTTTGCTCATTAGGTTCTCTTTCTTGGGAGATACCTATTTGCATATAACTTTGCTCATAAAGTTACTGTTAGGTTTTCCCCGTCACATCCTTAAAGCTTGTAAAAAAGCGGGATCTTGACAAAGGGGCCACTTAATATGGTGGATTTGGTGATCTCTGTAATGGAGACACCCCTTTGCTTGGTTTTCCTTCCTTTGAGGGATATCTGGCTTTCATTGTGTTGTAAACCCATAACTGGGGCTCCACATTTATTTTGCATATTACTGTTTCCCAGGGAGCTTTGCACTTTCGATTGCTGTGTTGAGACTCTTAAATGAGGCTCTGCGGTGTTTTCTGTAGCTGGTCTCCCTGAGATCAGCTATTATTTTGTTCATAAAGTTACTGTTTCAGACACTGGAATTTTAAGGATACTTCATAGTTGGAGTAGTCAAACTATAGAATCCCCTTCCCCTGTGATGGCTAACCTCTGGCACTCCAGCTGTGGCAAAACTACAACTCCCAGCATGCTCTATTCATGTCTATGGAGTTCTGAGAACTGCCAAGCAAGTGTACATCTTGGGAGTCATAGTTGTACCACAGCTGGAGTGCCAGAGGTTAGCCATCACAGCCCCTACCTCAGTAGGTAGTAAGGGCAGATACGACAGTAGCATTTAAACAAGTGCTAGATGCTTATCTAATTGCAAATGGCATTGAGGGTTATAATTACTCTAATATGAATTTCATATAATCAATCTGAGAAAGGTTGGAGTTGATAGACCTGTGTCTTTTTTTACCTATGTATATGTGTAAAGCCAAACAAGCTTAAGAGACTAACTTTCCCCAAGAAATAAAAGACTTGAATTTTCATATTTTACATTTTCAATGTTTTTTTTTCCTTTATGAATCATTACAGAAAACTTATACTGAAATGACATATTTTCCATAAAGAAAAGTAATCCAAATGTTATACAAAACTTTAACTTCATTGTTTTATTACCAGATTTCACATGATGATTTTCACTAAAATGATACGACTCATCAATCTCGATTATCATACATAAGGTTGTATCTATAGCATCTTATGATTATAGGTTATAAAGGTGAAAAACCCATTTTTTATCTGCTAGTAAAATATTTCACATTTCAATGGCCAAGCTAAATAGACATTTGTTAACTAATTATTGAGAAAACATTTGAATTGGATCATCTTTAGTCCTATGTGCTTGAGTTTTATGGATACAAAAAGTAACAAAAATATGAACAGATCAAGCAAAGACAATACAGTAATAATAATTGCAGGGTACAGATTCAAAGTGTCCTTCAAAGAATTATTATCTTTATAACCAGTTGATTTACAGCATGTTTAAGAAAGAAAGAATATTGTTAAAAAGTAAATCCTCTGTTATTCCATACTATAGATCTACACCATAGATGAATGCACAACTACCATCCAGTTACACCCACTTTTAGTTACAGCCGCCTATATACAGACTAGATGACCTACTGTACACACTACATACAGAACAAGGGTTCTCTGTCATGTATGAGGACAAAAGTAATTTTCAAGATCAAGAACAAAGTACTAACAGTCAGAGCAACACAAAATGACTCTACCTGAGAAAAGTGTATTGGCTCCCTGTTGTGATGGCAGCAGCACTGGCATGACTGCACAGGTGGTATATTATAGCTTGGACAAAGTCTCCACCTCCAGTCCATCCTCCAGGCATTAGATGGTGTGATTGCTGGATAGCTAGACGTAAGATTGTGCTTTTCATAGCAATCACAGCACTAGAGAAATGAATCTGTTCTACTGGAATGTACTTAACCCTTTTCAGGCAGATATCCTCGCATGTCTATGATATGTTCATGTTATGTAATGGTCACCATGCAGATTTCTTGGGATTATTTATGTACACTAAACAAGACAATTAGAGATTAATGATGGATTGACAATAGAGGTCGTATGTGGGTTATATATGTGTACTCAGGAAAGATTGTTGTGCCAAATTTGCAGATGGAACCTCATCCAGTAATAAGCGATTCATCATCTTGGTGGTTGCTCTTCATTTCAGGGAAATGGGAATATGTATTCATTTTACTAAACATGGAAAACTGTGAAGAACATGTGATCCACCATGACTTAAAACAACTGACACAACTAGAATAACCTCCACCGGGATCAAAGGTTCAATACTTGATTAATTATAGGGAGCAGGATACTTTCTAGTTCTGTGTCTGTGTAGGGGAGGGGGCGTTGCAAGTGTGAGAAGGAAGAAACTAATATACTGTAGGGAATGACTAGTCAGTTTTTTTGCTAGCCACCCTGGTTTGCAAGTAGTCATCCTTGCCATGTGAGGAGGGTTGGGTTTGGTTCCTGCAAAATCTCCGGTCTGCAGTTGTAGAGTAGCTGCCTACTGGTGGAAAAAAACTGGTGTAAGAGGGAACAGACAAGCCTGGTATCAAGGCTGGATAATCAGAGAGGAACATCAGAGCCAGAGGGAATCCAAAGGCAAAGTCAGAGTCAGAGTCAGGTCAAATAACCAGGAAGTAAACACAAGAATGGGCGGGAAAATGGTCTTGGGTCAAATCCAGATCAGACCAACAGGAATTAATCCAGAGGAGTACTGAGACAAGTTTGATCATGGAATCAGAAGACAGACAAACAATCAAGAACACCAAAAATGAAGGGTCTCAAATAGAGAGCCAATCTCTTAGACTGACTGCAGTAACCTTCATCCCGCTACTTGTGCCTCCTGACCTCTCAGCAATCATCACCCAGCCATGTAGCCAATGTCACCGAGGCATGAAAAGCCATGGTGGTGGGTGGAGACGGACATCACAGTAGCACGGACAGATAGATTTGTTGCAGAAACAGGCAGTTATTGTAAATTTACCACTTGTATAGCTTTTCAGTGACCCTAGGGGTGTAATTAATTTACATTTGTTTATTTCATTACTCACTTAATCAGTGAAAGACGTGATATGAACCCTCTGCTTGCCACATATACATTAGATGGTATTTTGTTTACTAAGGGTATGCAACAATAATCAATTCCTCATCAATCATCCCCTATGACTAATCAGGCCATTTTTCAATGCTATAATAAAAAGGTAGAGGGCACTTCCTATTGTAATATTGTGGAGTGGTTTTATTATCAATGATAACACTATGAACTAACTTGGTGTGGTTGTGCAGTGAAAAGGCACATCACTACTGAGACTAAGCATGCTGTTGCAACTTCTTGGAGATTGTCCCATTCCTTCTTTGTATCTGTGGACAATGCAGGAGATTCTCTGGGATGAAGACCTAGTTCTCTGTGGAGTAAGCACATATGGATACCTCTCACTTCCTCCACTAGAACAAGACAATTAAACTAGGGGTGGACCTAAGTCCAACATCTTACTTCCTACAGGGCAGAGTTTAGATTATTAATCCACACTGATCCATACAGAGATATGCTGGTACATTACAAGGCATTAACATATTAAGGGCCCTTTCACACTGGCGTTTTTGTTTTCCGGCATAGAGATCCGTCGTCGGGTCTCTATGCCGGAAGAATCCTGATCAGGATCATCCCCATGCATTCTGAATGGAGAGAAATCCATTCAGGATGCATCAGGATGTCTTCAGTTCAGGACCGGAACGTTTTTTGGACGCAGCAAATACCGCAGCATGCTGCGCTTTTTGTTCCGTCCAAAAATCCGGAACACTTGCCGCAAGGCCGGATCCGGAATTAATGCCCATTGAAAGGCATTAATCCGGATCCGGCCTTAAGCTAAACGTCGTTTCGGCGCATCGCGGATCTGACGTTTAGCTTTTCTCAATTGTTACCATGGCAGCCAGGGCGCTAAAGTCCTGGTTGCCATGGTAAAATGTAGCGGGAGCTGGGGAGCGGTATACTTACACATCCGTGGCTCCGGGCTCCAGAGTGACGTCAGGGTGCCCTACACGCTTGGATCACGTGATCGCATGGATCACTTGATCCATGCGCATGGGGCGCTCTGACGTCATTCTGGAGCGCCCCGGGAGCCGCACGGACTGTAAGTATACCGCTTCCCCGCACCCCGCTCCTACTATGGCAACCAGGACGCTAGTAGCGGTCCTGGCTGCCATAGTAACCTGAAAGCAATTCGAAGACTGATCAGGATCCTGATCAGTCTTCTAATGCTTCAGGCGACTTGCGTTCTGACGGATCCGGCGGGACGGAAGTGCCTGCCGGATCCTCAGAACGCAAGTGTGAAAGGACCCTAAATAACATTAAATAACATTACATTAACATAGCAAGAACAGTGTGCAAGTACCCTATTCTGGGTTATTATATTTCCCCATTGTGAGATAAGCAGTCCTCAATGTTCTCAATGCAAAATCCCTCTGCTGTGCAAGATGCATACACTCAAACATGCAGAACTGAGCTGGCTCCTTTCTCTGTAATTTTGCTACAATAGAAGGGTTAATAAGCATATGCAAAATTTAGCAGAAATTAACCTAGGCCTGTGATGGCTAACCTCAAGCACTCCAGCTGTGGTAAATCTACAACTCCCGAGAGGCACACTTGTTTGGCTGTTCTCAGAACTCCACAGAAATGAATAGAGCATGCTGGGAGTTGTAGTTTCACCACAGCTTGAGTGCCAGAGGTTAGCCATCACTGATCTAGGCACATGACTATCTGTAGCAAATGGGTAGTAGCTGGATGGTTTCTGCACAACGGGTAATGAGGGGGAATACTATCTTGCTACTAACGGCACTGAAACATAGCAATAATGAGCCCAGGGGACTTAGCTATTTTAAAGTCAATTCCACCTCAGCTTTGTTAGAGTTCATGGCAAGAGCAAACAAGACACATTGTGGCTTAGATACTTTTGAATCCTTAACGGTGGGTTCTTTAGTTAAACATTGCTATAAATCTCAGAGAGCACAGGTAACATTTCAGTCTTTTCCCTTGGTGCTTTACTTTAATATCACAAAACTGAGCAAAAGGAGCTCCAGTTCAATAGAGTCTTTCTTTGGTTACAGAGTTTAGAACTTTGCAAGCTTCTCAGGTGTTGGGGTTTAACTTGAAAAGAGAAGGAGAGGCGCAACATCCACAACTTGGACTTAAAGGTGAAGACCCTTAGTGTTACAAAGGATCTAGGACCGGCTTTATGGGGCCAAAAACACAGAAACAGTAGCAAGTCTCTCACATTAGGCTCTCTCTGTTGGCTCCAGTTTCTTCCATCAGCAGAAATGGCTTCAGGTCTGGTCAGAGTGGCTTCAGGTCTGGTCAGTATCAACAGCATCTGGCTGCTGACCCTGTTGAGATATCTGGCCTCAGTGGTTGGGTCCAGTGACAAGGGGGAGTACTCACAAATGGCATCAGATGGTACCTCAGAATTCCTCTGTCACCATTCAGGGGCACAATGGCCCGATTCCCAGTAGGGATGCCCCAACGGTCAAAGGTGATAGGGACCAAATAGGCCCCAGAACTGTCTCCACTTCCACTTGTACTTCTCTCACTGGAGACAGCGGCAGAGGTAACTGATCTATCCTCAGAAGTCTCCACACCATCTTATGTTTTTTGGGCCTCCATCTATTCCTCTCGCAGGTTGGCTCTTCGGAGCAGTGGATTAAGAGGAATCGCTGTCCCAGGAACATGTTTCTCCAGGCTTTCAGGAGTGTGCAGCTTTTATTTGGAAAGCGGTAGCTGGTTAGAGGTACCCACGAGTGGAGCACATTGGAGACACGTCTATTCCTGCTCTTTGCAGGGCATACACTCTCCTGTTTCCTGCACTTGGTTGGGCGTAGCTTCAGCGCTGGCGGCATGGATCCAAGATGGCTGATTAACCCCTTGTGGGCTGGTGTGCAGCCAATGGCATGACATGATTCTTTCACAGAATGCAAGTAGAGAGATTACATCCAGAATGAGTCTTTGCAGCACAGTATGGCTTTGGAATCCAGAAAACACTCTCGGGTAGCACAATAAAGTCTCTTTAGAGCTTCCAACCCAGTAGTAAGGCCACTTGTTTTCTAGGACACAAAGGACTTATATCCTGTTCGTGATCTCGGAACATGCTCTTGGTGTTGTAGGTTTGGTGTGGGTGCAAAGCAGGAGATGTAGAAACAGTGGCCAGCAAATTGTGCCAGGCTGGTTCCAAATGTCTCTCTTTACTAAAGTGCAGAATGAGAGTTGTAGTACATTCAACTATATTAAAACACAGTTCCAAACTATTTTGGCAATATTATTCTTGCAGTGGTAACTATGATTGTACAGGGGTACAGGATTAAAGAATCACTTTTTTGCTTTTTTATTTTACATATATTACTAACTCACCACCAGTATTCTATCAGTGTAATTTGTTACACCCTAAAACAGTTGCATCCATACATTTTGAACCTTTTCATTATGGGAACCTGCTCATGTGATCTCAAATGTGACACCTTGCTCTCTGGCTGACTTCCTGTGAACTACAGGATAACATCATCACCAATCAAATCCCTCCTGGCAGATCTCAGACCCCTCCGCACCCCCATCTTCCTGTGTATATCCCAGTATTCTGTTGAAGATATAAAGTCTATGTAAGAGTGAACTGAGAGATGACACAGCTGGGTAAGAGAGGACCAGACAAACTGCATGGTAGTTAGCTAGCAAGTAGAGGTGAGCGATGCTCGCACTACCTCAAAGCTTGTGCAGAGTGCGCATCGGTGTGCCATTTAAAGAGGACCCACAGCCTATATTAATGCATGAATGTAGTGTGCCATGGTGTGCTTTATTGAAGACTTAAATTGCATATAGAGAATCAACACAATCTAAACCCCTCCAGGCTCTTTTGGAAAGCCCTATTTGGCTCAAAATGAGGAAATTCTGTAAATGCGATTTTAAAAGTACACGGTGTCCTCCTGTTTCCTTCCACTATTGTTAATTACATAAAAAAGGCCAAAAAGGGGAGAAGAGAAGGCGCTCTTAGGTGGTAGCGGATATCGTGGGTTTTTGAACGTTTTTTCCCGCCCAGGTTAATAATACTCACCTGATTGAGCTGCCCTTGTCTCGGGGCTCTCTATTGCGGGTGAAGGCTAAGATTGACTCGTCCAGATGGGTTGATGCTGCCAGAGGTGTCCTGTTCAACCTTTCGGCGGGGGACTATTGTTAATTAGACAGCCACATATACTCCTCACTGGCTAAAAAGATCCCAAGTAAGTTCTGATCCCATTACAAGCTTTCATGTATATGTCGAGGTATTCCTTGGCATAACCAGCAGTTACATTTTACAGCTGCCTAAGTACAGCTCATGGTCCTTTGACTGCAAAAGCTACCACAATACCAATTATGGCCATAATCAGGGAAAGTTGACCTCTGTAGGAATTTTAAAATGCTGTCTTATAGCTTTATTTCTGAAATAGACTACAGATATTAGGTAATTGCGGCAAAAACAACTTAGTGAGTTAGGCATCAAATTTTTAAACATTATATTAGAGACTATACAAATTACAAATTACTATCATAGTGTTTTAATATGAATTTTACTCTTTTGCTTCAAAACATACAGGTTTGATAAAATATACATATAATTGTATCTTTACACATTACATTATTTTAATTGCAGTACCAAATGTGACCACAAAATGTTATCTAGTCCTTTAACACAAACAGCAGTGTATATAGAATCAAATTCCCATAGACTGCAGAAACCCACATTGTGCATAACTGAAGCTATCTGTGGTCCAGTAATCTGGCACTGCTCCATGGAATCTAGAATGCTTAACGGCATGCATGCACTATTGCCTCAAAATTATGAGAAATGCTCACTACCTAAAATGTAAAAACTTCTCCCCAGGAATGGACTAGTGATTTCTTCTTAAAAGGGTTTCCACATCATATACACCCCCATTTATATAGGAGCCACGGTGGCGAAGTCCCAAAGAAATTATTTTGCTAGGAGAGCTGCAGGAGAGCTGCAACAAGTCAAGTATTTTCAATTCAGTGGTCTCTTAAGAGGATTTTTTCAGGGAATATACTTAGGATAGGTCATCAATATCAAATCATGGGAGTCTGACACCCAACTTCCCTATTAATCAGCTGTTCATAGCACCCGGACAGCTCCATCCCTATTTATTAGCTCTGTCGGGGTACTGCAACTCAGTCCCTTCACTTGATTGTTATTAACAATTCAGCAGGTGCGACAAGCTGGAGGACACTCCCAGGGGAAGAGTCATAAGTTGGTCTCCCATAACAAGAGGCTATACTGTATAGCCTAGGGAGAGTATGTCGGGTGAAGGTTAAGGAAAATTGTGCTACCAACATGGTTAGTGATACCTGAGGATCTAGTTGGGGTTTGTAAAGAACAACACAGAAATTGCAGAATAGCACAAAAATTAAGTAAAGGGATTATAACAAGCACAACTAAGTAGGGGGTTTATTGTGCCAGAAGGCCGATAGACCCTCTAGCTCGTTCTTCCCATTTTTTGCCAATGCTGCAGTCCACCTGTGGAGGAAGAGCAGATCTTAGATTCTTCCCAATTGAAACTAAGATGCAGCCAACCTAAGCTTACCCCATTCTCTATAGGCCCAGAGCAGCTGCATGGTCTGTTTTTATGATATTGATTGCCTTGGTTATATACAGTAGCTCACTGGACTGTATCTACTACTTCTTAAACAATATGCATATTGTAGATTTGTTTCTTTAGTTCATCCATGAACAATCATGTAATGTCATCTTAAAATTTATTGCAATGAATAAAATAGCAAAATAAAAAGACACATAAAAAAACAAGAAGGCACATAGGGAATAAAAACTTGCCTCTGTCGGGGTCTTTCTCTGGACTGAGACCTCTCCCGGGAGCTTGAACCCGACCTTATTTCTGTATGAGGTATAAACTCCCGGCTCCATCTTCTGGTGCTTGCTCTGACAGTCATTACACAGTTGTAGAGGAAAAATATTAAATGATCTAAAACAGGGAAAGTGAGAGATTTTAAGGAACGGAAAAATAGGAAAAAAACAATCGATATCAACATCCTTTAAAAATTTGACAATAACAGCTTCGCCACACAAACCAGTGGCTATTCACACCTGTACATTTTGATAAGAAATTGCAAGATTTTAAGCACAAATTATAGTCAGTAGCCTAGCCTAAGGATTTATTTTTTTTGCCAAGAGGAACCTTTGTATGGATATCGATTGGATTTTATGCTAACAATATAAAGGATTTTCATAATTCTAGAATCAGTTATAGTAGTGTTACTATTTGAAATATAGAAAAGGGAACTTAAAACAAGTAAAGCACAAGAAACTCACCTAATAGTCTCCAGCAGTCCTACACATCCATAAAAGCCACTGTCACTGAATCATACTGAAAGAAGCCTTTAATCCACATCAGTCCTGTGTTCCAGTAAACTCAGCGTACCTGTCTTCTCATCAACGACTTTCTGGTGTGATCCGATCAGCTTCCCTCTATTTCTCTGTACCTCTCTCTCTCTTTCCTTCCTTCCTTCCTTCCTTCCTGGCTGCTTATACTCCCTATGGTCCCATCTCCCGCTGGCAGATACATTGTGTTGGCACTGCCTCAGGCAAAGCACCCTGGTATAAGATGAAGATTCGAGAGGCAATGTAGAGAACAAAGCAAATAAATGCAAACCAATGAAATAATGAGGTTTTAAAGGTCTTAAAATTTTCTATGCAACAATGCAGTATAAGATTGTCATAAAATGTGACATTTATGATGGTAGTCATTGATTTTTTTAAGTTAAAATCATGAAACTATAAAAAGACACACAGACAAATACTATTGATGATACATAAACCTAATTTAATATGAACTCTGCACTGTTGAGCTAACTCACCAAATCTTAGAGTCACTTAATGGTAGAAAGGGCAAAAACTGTTGGGATAATGTGCATGTAAATGTAAACATTGAACTTGACACAGTTGAAGTAATTTTGGCTGCTTCAGTTTGTAACGTCTACAAAAAGCACTTTAAAAAAATGAAGAACACGTGTTGCGTAATTCTGGTTTGATAAACTTAGCTGAAGTCGGTGAGGACTGAATAGAACACCACATAATGCAATCCCAGGGCAGTTATGGTCTGCAGTACTACTCCAGTCAAGCTCTCAGTGACCAACTGATAAGGAACAGGATGGTCACAACTGTCCTTACTGCAGATCAAACTCTTCTCCAGCTTGGAAAGACACTGCACTTGAACAAGTTACAACTTGATATCCAAGAGGGGCGGCAGGTACAGCGTCAAGTCTTGTGTATTGTCAACTGAACACTCTGCAGCGAGTGTCTCTCTACTTCTGGACAACTGGCACACTTCTCTCAGAGCCTTGCTTTTCTCTGTGGTTCACCAAAATGGTCCTTTCTCCCTGCACATGACAGTCACAGCCCGCCTCAGATGGCGAGAAATGGGCTGACTTTTATGCACTCCCTAGAATTCATTCAGGTGAGATGTGTGACTATGCTCACATGCCCACCTGGCAAAGCCAGGTTGGTGCCCTTCCTCTCTATTACCAACTATAACTAAATAGCCTTACCAGGGTTATATTGGCCACTGAAACAGCACCAGGCCCCCAACTGTCGATCAATTCCATAACAGATAGCAATGCCAACAAGATACTAGTGTCAGTCACTAGTCACACTAGTCCTTTCACACTTAAAAGAATTTTAAAAATTACAGATTTGGGTTACAAGAAAACTAGGTAATCATTGAGATTGTTGGGTCGAAAGGCTAGAACACCCTCACCTAGTTTGATAAGTACCAGTTGGTAGGGTCACCGCATAATTGAATCCATACCTGGAGTTGTACCGGACATAACCCCTTCTTCCCCCATTCAGCCCCTCTGAGTTGAGCATCGAAGCATTTCATGCTCTCCCTTGCGCTGCCCTATATAGTTTAAAAAGGTAAACAAACAGCCCTTGCCCTGCCCGATGCAGCACAGGGCAAGGGGGAGTATGGGAGTATGAAATGCTCAATTCAGAGGGGCTGAGTGAGGGAAGAAGGGGTTATGTCAGGGTTCAGCTCTGAACCCAGACAACCCCTTTAAGTGGAATATCACCTCATACGTCTGCATTGAATAACTGTCAATCATAGTGCCCCTGTCCAGAGTTGTAACCACCAGGTTCTCTGCCTCTGCCTGGAAGTGTAACTGTCAAGTGTTGTGCTTGTGTAAAGCACTGTTCTGTTTAACCATTGAACCTGTACCCTCTGTAAGAGAAAAAGAGTGCACCTGCCATGCTTCTTGCCTCAAGTTATAGTTGAATCTGTAGAGTCTGTCAGTCACTGCACTATCATCATGTCCTGAAAAAACTTACAATTGTATACCCATACAAAACATATAAAATATTTTTTAAGGCATGACCTACACATTGGCATACAAAAGATACATGGACTGACAACATAGCACATACCCATTTCCTACACTGAAATGAAATTAGAAATGTTTCCTACAAATAAAGGAAGGCTTTGCTATCAGATAATAACTTGATTCATGCCTACGTGGTAAGTGTTCACACTTTTCAATTTACACTTCATTAAACTACTTCAGCAAGAGCAGGCAGAGAGCTGAGAAAGTTGACATGTTCATCATAATGCATAGTAACACAGTCTTTAAAAGGGCTTAACATTTTAGATGATGACAGATGTTGCAGTTGGAGTAGGATCAAAAGAACTTGCTTTTCTTCACTCCAGCATAACGTAAACCCGACGGATCCGTTATGCAGACCACAGACTTCTATTATGACTGACTAAATAACGGAATGCTTGTAAAGGCATTCCGTTATGCATCCCGTCATGGAATTGTGTTATGGTCCGTGGTAACGGAATCCATAACGCAATTCAGTAAATACAACAACACGTTGTGACATTTTGGATGTTTTGGGGGTCAATTACTAATTTTCTATAGGGATATCTCACTACGTTACAATATTTTTAATGTTACGGTCGGTGCAGAACAAATTAATACTGTAACTTGTGGTAGCACGATAACTGTAGGAGTAGTAGAACGGTTTTCTTCAGCAAGTTATCTTCCTTGTGGACTGTGGTTATTGTATTATTAAAGGGAAGGTATTATTTAATAATGGGATGCATTATGATAATTAAATGTTGCAATAAAGTATAAAATATTCCTGGAATAACATTAGAGCCTTCTTAGTTAAATGCAAATCTTGCGCGCCATTAAGAGTTCAGTTGCGGGATATATTATGCCCTTTAATAATTAGCTTTTATAATATGATAAGAGGTATGTTTAAAAAAGAATGTCTCTTGATATACTGATATGCTGATACATGTCTATGCTATCAAGGAAATATGTATTTTAGTAAATAATAATTCAGGAGAATAACAAATGATGTAATAAAAGGACCATCCTGGATATCTTTTTCACTTACAAGGATGATGATGAAAAATGACACCATTCCATGAGGCTACAGAAATGAGAATTTCATAATTTTAGGAACAAGCACTCAGTTAAAAATAACCTTGCTACTGGGTTTTGGAGAGGCCTGAGGGCTAGCCTCCTTCCTACAGACTGTGGACCCAGAACTATGGAGACCCCCCCCCCCCCCCCCAGCTCATTGTTCTACAAAAAATGGGTAGTTTCTGCTTGTGAGTGATTACGTTATCCCATTGTGTTGGTTAATTGTATTACAGGTGGGTGTTGTCTGCCTCTGAGTGATTACGTTATCCTATTGTGTTGATTAATTGTATCACATGTGTGGGTTTCCTGCCTGTAACTGCATGTGATTGACTAATGTAAAAACTGTCTCAGTCTTCCACAAGGTCCCCAGGGAGTGTCCCTTGCTCGAAGACCTACATAAAAGGCTGACATGTAGCCCCAATAAAGTGTTCCTGTTTTACCCTCAACATAGAGCCTCAGCTCATGTGTGGGGGGAAAAGGCCGCATCTACACTGGGGAATGCTATATGTTGTATACTTCACTGGCTATAATCCCTGAGCTTTTTTAAGAACTTGTTCCTGCATCGCTCTTTGAAGGAAGAGAGGTTCACCCACTGGAACCTGGAAGCCTGGTCGTAGGTCCAGGGTGGGTAGAAGATGGCGAGATCCCAACCAAGCTACGGCCTTTTGTGGGGTCGGCAGTGCTTACCGTGTCAAGCAGAGTGCTTGGAGCCCTCGGGAAGCACTAGGAGCATCCATCACTGGAGGTACCTAGTCGGGGTGCCAGGAGATCCATTACAGACAATAACCCATTGTTCCCTCGGGATAGGTCAACGATATATGATTGGTGGGGGTCCGACACCCTCTGACACATGGCACCCCCGCCGATCAACTGTTTGAAGAGGACGTGGCGCTCCTCCTCGCAACATACCAAGCATAGCAATGTCAATTGGATAGTGGCTGTGCTTGGTCTAGCAGCTCAGGCCCATTCAGTTGAATGAGACTGAGCTGCATCCAGGCTATGTGACCGAAGAATGTGACGTCACTGGCCTAGGAAGAGGTGAGTGCCGCAGTCTCTCCAAACAGCTGATAGGTGGGGTGTCAGGAGTCAGACCCCACCGATCAGATACTCATGACCTATCCTGAGGATAGGTCATCAGTGAAAATAAACACTTGGACAATCCCTTGTCACGTTCTCTAACGTGACAGGTGTCAGAAGATCTAAGAGACTGGCTGCATGTGATGTGATCTGACAGACTCTTTGGTTTCACTTGTTTTAGTGTTGTTGCTGGTAATGACCACACCTCTTGTCTCTGGTGTAGCTTAGTGGTCATTCCAACTCCTCTATTTAGTCTGGCTTCACCCAACATGCTATGCGTTTTATAGCTTCAGTTTGGTATTGGATTTGCTGGTGTGTGGTCCTCTTCTGAGTTCCTGCTAGTCCATTTACTTCAGAAGTTACAGTAAGTGTTACTTCCCTTTTATATCTTGTTGTTTCCTCTCTGTCTTTTGTTACTAGGCCTCAGGGAGACGCTGGTTCTTTCATATTGGAAGGAACAGGTCATTTTAAGCCCTTACACTATTCCAGGGCATATCAGGGTTTCCAGGGTCATAGGTTCCAGTGTATGAACATTCCTACCCTCAAGGTCCGTTCATACGGATAGGAGTCAGAGCTAGGATTAGGGTTTCTATAGGTGGTGTCCGTTTCCCTTTCCCTAGCTTTGAGGCCTAGTTCCTTTTCCCTTGCCTCCTGTTGTCGGTGTTGTGTTCCCTCCCACATCACTAATGTGACACCCCTTTAAGAACAGAAGATCCATGCCAGCAGCGCTTAACTACAACACTACCGAGCTGTGAAATTCCAGCTAAGTACCTTATTGTGGCCATTTTGAAGCTGAAAGAAGCTATCTGAAGTATAATTTCCAAACTATCAACAAAACTGGAAATGTAATTAAATCATGGCACAAGGAAGAAATTGGCTTTAAAGTTTTAGAATCTTCCTTGTGTCATATGAATTCGGGACAAAGCAATTTCTCACACACGTAATTGTCATTTACGAGTAATACATGCTATTACTAATAGAGATCTGTGACATGACTAAATATATACTAGAATACAGGGTAGATCAATCAATAAGAGAGCAGAGAGAACAACCAGTGCCCGTCTGCTTTTAGGTTGGCAGTGCGCCTGAAACCGCTGGCAGTATCAAAGCTATAAAGATGGCATAGCGGGAGGAGAAACACAGGCACATGAAATATAGATGATATTTCCCGTAAATACTCCTGGCTGAGGAGATGTCTCGTTTATTGCTCATTAATTTGGATCAATTATTTACTGATGCTATCACTGTTTTCTGCCTACCCCACCTATCTCTGTCCTGGGATGTAAAAATATCTGACTGACATACTGTATTTTTTAATTAAAAGAAAAGATAGAATACCTGCCCTTTGTTCAAAAGCAATACATTCACCTACATAGAAAAATAAGGGACCGGCTTTGAAAAGGGTATTCCAGGTCCTCAGGATAGGCCATTAAAATCAGATTGGTGGAAGTCTGACTCTTGGCACCCCAGCCAGTTTGAAGAGGCTGTGGCGCTAGTGCGAGAGTTGCATCCTCTTCAGCCTATCCCTGCACGTTGTCTACACTGTAGTGCTGATGGAGGGTAATTACAGCTTCTTCTCCCGAACACTTGAATAGGACAAGCAGCTGTAATTACACTGCACCGTCACTAAAATGTAGACAGCGAGGATAAAGAGGATCCAGCTCTTACACAATTGTTGCTGATCGGTACGGTAACCGAGAGTTGGCCCGTCACCAATTTCATATTAATGACCTATCCTGAGGATAGAAGATATTTAAAGACAGCACCAATGTCTCAATTATAAAAAAATGCACGGCCACCAGCGGTCAGGCTCATCAGCATCTTCTCATTTGCAAGTTTATTCCAGTCCACACATAAGACAATGCAACGTCAAGCTTGAGAAAGGCTTGGTATAAGCCAAAATGTTGCATTGCCTTGTGTGCGGACTGGAATAAACTTGCAAAAGAGAAGACGCTGGTCACAATCTTTTTTATTCTATTCTGAGGCTAGGTGAGCAATATCATGAAACCAGAATACTCATTTGAGGATTTTTCCAGTTTAGAAAAAACACCTTCTATACATTATTGATGAGTTCCGCGTTACTAGAGGAAGATTCTTATTTCATGGCAGGACTGAAGAGTGGTAACAAAGATCACCTCTTGCTTTGGCGGGTCTGTCCTGTCCTGCATTACACTGACAACTCATTGATTTAAATGTGCACGGTGTAATACTTCATTTCCCATGTAGAGGTGCTAAAGGAAACTGAACACTTACTCACGGGTTTCTGCAAAGATTATATCTGATGGCTGGTGTTCCCATCAGGAGGGAACATTGTGATCATCTTATTATTAAAGGATCCTTCTAAGAAATAGAGATTGTCCAAATTAGACAACTTCTTTCAGCTGGCCATACACATAGATTAGATGGATTAGATCGATTTTTTCATGAAATGTGTATAGACACAATTTAACAGCGTGTGAAATTGGAAGCACTCAGAGGTACAGTATGGGCCTAGGGGATTGTGTGGATTCTGTATTAAGATGATCTGTATTAGGGGCATGTGAATGAGCCTTAAAGAGCATCTGGCAGCATAATCAATCTTATAAAACCAAGAAAGCTGCCTGGTATATTTGATCATGTTGATTAAAATTATACTTTTGTTATGTCTGTAGGTAGAAACATTGATGAGATATTTGCATTTTAGTGATATGCTAATGATTTGAACACTAAGGGTACTTTCACACTTGCGGCATGGCTATCCGGCAGACTGTTCCGCCGGGTGAACAGCCTGCCGGATCCGCCATGCCGCAAGTACTCTTGTGCTGCCGCTCCGTCCCCATTGACTATAATGTGGGTGGGGGAGGAGCTACGCCGGACTAAAAGTACTGCAGGTCCGACTTTTTAGACCGGCAATCACTGCCGGCAGCACACGGGTACTTGCGGCATGGCGGATCCAGAACAGCCTGCCGGATAGCCATGCCGCAAGTGTGAAAGTACCCTAAGGGCCTGACTGGGGCCATTGGAGCAACCCTCTGAGCTAGATAGGGCTGGACAATCAAGTAAGGGGAGGGGGTGCTCACATCTTTAATCTTATTAAATTTAAAATAAAAGCACAGTTAAGCCCCATGCCCACGATCATTTTTTTTCTGAATCCGATACACATTTTTTGCAGGTTGGATTCGGACCCATTCATTGCTACTGGGTTGCAAAAAATGTGAACAGCACACCATGTGCTGTCCGCATCCCTGTGTCCATATGTCCATCCCACAAAAAATAGAACGTGTCTAATTCTTGGCCTCGTATTGTTGCTAATATTGAGCAACCTCTACCACGACTCTGTCTACAAGAATCGGTTGTAGGAGGAGGTTGCCAAGATGCTTCTACAGTCCAAGTGGGAAAACTCAACCCGGTGGAAATGTCTAAAACTTGTTAAGTGCCGACGCTGGCATATATATGCATGTAAACCAACTTTTGCATCCTAAAATATGTTACCCCCCCAAGAAAATGATAAATGAGATGGGCCTAGTGGCCTGCCTCCTAAGTAACACAGCCATCTCCTTCTCCCTGTACAGATGGCATGGATTAGCATACAGGGCGGGAAACCAGAACAGGGGCACAGTGGGCGAACGATGCAGCCCATTGGAGAAAAAAAAGCAATATCACATCTCCTCAATATGCCCTACACTGCCAGGTACTTATATTGTAATGTCACGACCGGTGAAAGGTCCTTTTTAACTCTCAAGTGCACAATATACATATAATCTGTACATTGCATCATAAAGATTGTTAAAGAGGTTGTCTCACTTCAGCAAATGGAATTTATCATGTAGAGAACGTTAATACAAAGGACTTACTAATCTATTGTGATTGTCCATATTGCCTCTTTTGCTGGCTTGATTGATTTTTCCATCACATTGTACATTGCTCGTTTTCAGGAGTTACGACCACCCTGCAATCCAGCTGCGGTGGCCGTGCTTGCACACTATTGGCAAAAGCTCCGGGCTCTCTAGTGCCCAGGATCGTGGGAGCGCGCACAGGCACGTATGGGCAGCAGCTCCCATCCCAGACACCTCGTAAGCCCTAGAAACGAGAAGGGTATAATGAGATGGAAAATGAATCAAGCCAGCAAAGGAGGCAATATGGACAATCACATTAATAAGTGCCTTGTATTAACATTGTCTACAATGATAAAGGCCATTTGCTGAAGTAAGACAACCCCTTTGATCCCCAAGTGCATGATTATGTGTGTAATCTGCATATTGCATAATAAACTATGTTTACTATGTGTGTAATCTGCATATTGCATAATAAACTATGTTTACCCTCTATTTTTACCTAAAGTAAGTGAACCCACTTAGGTATGGTTGCAAATAGTCATAATGTTTTTATATTTCCTGTTTGCAGACCAGAACAGTTGTGATCAGTTCTGACATAAATTCAGCCAGAAAGGTTGAAGCGGTGATGGGTCCTCACAGAAACACTCATATATGTATACCCAACAACTGCAGTTTTATGACTCGTAGAACAAAAAAAAAAAGAGCTGAGGTACAGGTGCATCTCAATAAAGTTAATTTATTTCAGTAATTTAATTCAAAAAGTGAACCTCATATATTCTTTAGGTTAATTACATACAGAGTGATATTTTTCAAGCATTTATTTCTTTTAATGTTGATGATTATGGCCAGTGTCGGACTGGGGTACCTAGGGCCCTCCAGTAAAATATATTTTGGGGGCCCACACCGTATGGATACATTCAAATATAATAAATAATCTAACAAGTTTTTATATGGACATAGGCTGGTTGAGGTGCTGTACATTAAATATATGTGTGTAGTGCAGTAAGTCTAATGTGTTCAGTGCCACTTGTGCAGGGGGTGGGAGACTAGGGGACCACCTTGCTCAGGGGCCTACTGGGGGATTCCCCTGTAACCCTGTGGGCCAGTCCGAGCCTGATTATGGCTTACAGCAAATGAAAACACGAAAGTCAGTATCTCAGAAAATTAGAATATTGTGAAGAAGTTCAATATTGTAGGCTCATGGTGTTACACTCTAATCAGCTAATTGACACAAAACACCTGCAAAGGTTTCCTAAGGCTTTAAATGGCCCCTAAGTCTTTTTCAGTAGGCTATACAATCACAGGGAAGACTGCGGACCTGACAGTTGTCCAGAAGACAGTTATTGACACCCTCCACAAGGAGCGTAAGCCACAAAAGGTCATTGCTAAAGAAGCTGGCTGTTCACAGAGTACTGTATCCAAGCATATTAGTGGAAAGTTGAGTGGAAGAAAAAAGTGTGGTAGAAAAAGGTGCACAAGCAACAGGGATAACCACAGCTTTGGAAGGATTGTCAAGAAAAGGGGCATTCAAAAATTTGGGGGAGATTCACAAGAAGTAAACTGCAGCTGGAGTCAATGCTTCAAGAGCCATCATACATAGACATATTTAGGACATGAGCTACAACTGTGTCATTCCTTGTTTCAAACCATTCATGACCCAGAGACAACATCAAAAGCATCTTAACTTGGCTAAGGAGAAAAAGGACTGGACAGTTGTTCAGTGGTCCAAAGTCCGGTTTTGAGATTAAAGAAAATTTTGCATTTCATTTGGAAATCAAGGTCTCAGAGTCTAGAGGAAAAGTGGAGAGGCACACAATCCAAGTTGCTTGAAGTCCAGTGTAAGGTTTCCACAGTCAGTGATGGTTTGGGGAGCCATGTCATCTGCTGGTCTAGACTTTATAGCCACGGCACTTCCGTCACTTTTAGGCTGGTGGGTGCACGTCAGAGGGCTGTATCCCGCTCCACTTCAGGGTACATGTACATATTTTAGCAATTCAGACGGCACTCCAAATGTATTTTCAAATGCAGTTGTTGTTTTATTGCCGGACTTAGTAATTGGTACAATATTACAACGTTTCGGGCGTTTTATGGACCGCCCTTCATCAGGCCACCGGCGGTCAGGCCACCGGCGTTGGTGCCGGCGGTCAGATACTTTCTACCACTACTGTGGCCTGATGAAGGGCGGTCCATAAAACGCCCGAAACGTAATATTGTACCTATATTGTACCAATTACTAAGTCCGGCAATAAAACAACAACTGCATTTGAAAATACATTTGGAGTGCCGTCTGAATTGCTAAAATATGTCATCTGCTGGTGCTAGTCCACTGTGTTATATCAAGTCCAAAGTCAGCACAGCCGTCTACCAGGAAATTTTAGAGCACATCATGCTTCCCTCTGCTGACAAGCATTATGGAGATGATGGTTTTATTGTTGAGCAGGACGTTGCACCTGCCCACACTGCTAAAAGTACCAATACCTGGTTTAATAACCATGCTATCACTGTGCTTGATTGGTCAGTAAACTTGCCTGACCTAATCCCCATAGAGAATCTATTGGGTATTTTCAAGAGTAAGATGAGACACACCAGACCCAACAATGCAATCGAGCTGAAGACAACACCTCAGCAGTGCCATAGGCTGAAGGCCTCCATGGCTCTGCCATGGCACCAAGGCTCCAAGGCTCTGCCATGGCACATTGATGCAGTAATTCATGCAAAAGGAGCCCCGACTAAGTATTGAGTGCATATACTCTACATACAGTACGTTTCAGTGGGCCAACATTTCTGTATTAAAAATAGTTTTTTTAATCAGTTTTATATAATATTATGATTTTCTGAGATACTAACTTTTGGCTATTCATTAACTGTAAGCTATAATCACCAACATTAAAAGAAGTAAATGCTTGAAATAGATCATATATAAGTTTGAATTGAATTACTGAAATAAATTCGATGATATTCTAATTTATTGAGATGCATCTGTATGGGAGTATGGACTCCACTAGGTCTGCACTGAGTGCTGTACTGGCCGGAGCACATATTGATGCTCCTGTCTGTACCAGTGCTACTCTGCTGCAGCCTTGCAGATGCCAGGTTTTTATTATCAGAGCAGGCACATGCAATAAAAGCAATGTGCTATGTGAGCAAACTTGTGGTTGCCATGCTTCGCTCTGCCTAATGTGGTATGCAGGCTATTAGCCAAGCCAAATTAGAGCAGGGCATGAGCTCACATAGTGCGTCGCTATGAAGCATATAAAATATTAATATACACACAACTACCTCTGCTATACACAGATTGTGAATTTGCATTCTCTTGTACTGTGCGCAGCTCCACAACTGCATGACATTGAAGCAGTCTTAGCTCTTATGGCTTTTTTGCGCACACTACAATCATGTTGAGCCATGTTCAATTAGGAAACGACTGTTTCATCAATGTGATGCAGTCATTGTCGGTTAGGGGAGCTATACAAAGTACTGGAGATGTGGCCGAGATAAGACCTATTTCTCCAGGGCCTTATGTAGTTGTGTGAATATGCCAAGTTTGGTGGGTTATGAATGCGGAGAACCCTACTAGTTGTACAAACAGGCTTTGCAAGGCTGGTAGTTCCTGTGGTGGAGCTTTTTAACCCTCATTTGACCAACAATAGGGTTTGTGGACAAATAAGGGAGGTTAGATTACACCTACTCCTTAAAAAGTCTACCTTGTAGTCAGGGCTGTGGAGTCGGAGTCGGAGGCAATTTTGGGTACCTGGAGTCGGAGTCGGCAAAAAATGGACCGACTCCGACTCCTACTAGATTTAAATTGGAATAAAAAAAAATTGGAATAAAAAAAAAGCAAGTTTAAATGTCCCAATTCAGATAAAGTTATAATTAATTACTTCTCTACTGTAAGAATAAAGGCCAATGCATGCAGTGCGTCACGTTACCGCTAAACAAAGACGTTAAGTGACCGTGAAGAAGCATGCTTTTCATATGCTTTACTATGCAGTTAAAGGGACACTGACAGGCTGATTTACCGGCTAAAGATATATCTGCTGGTATTCATCAGAGGATTAGGAATACAACTAGACGACTGTTACCCCCAGTTGAGGTTTACTTGTGTTTAAAAACGTTTTAATCAATATGCAAATTCTCTACCTTTGTGCCCAAGGGGCAGGCGCACATGTAGAGTACTGGCAGCACTAGACAGGACTAGGTAGCGAGGAGGAAGAGAGAAAGCTGGCACAGCCTCAGCATAGCCAGACGAGGCTGCTGCCAGCACTCTACACGTGCGCCTGCGCAGGAATTCAGCGCTCGGCTAGCCTGAAAAAAAGGCCAGTGCAGTGAATAATAACGAGGGGAACAGTGCTGGGAAGCTGTACTTCGGGCGCGGCTGGGCACAAAGCCGCAGGAGACGCTGCCCCATTGGGCACAAAGATAGTGAATTTGCATACAGATTAAAATGTTTTTTAAACACAAGTACAGCTTAACTGGGGGTAACATTAGTATAGTTTTATTCCTAATTCTCTGATGAATACCAGTATATATATATCTTTAGCTGGAAAATCAGCCTGTCAGTGTCCCTTTAAGGAGCGGCAATACTTACACTTTCCATTGTCTTGTGGTCTGCTGTTACAGGGAACCCATGGTTATCCTAGCCTCTCACTGATAACTGATTAAGGACTGAGACACTTGTATAAGTGAAGGGAATGGATAGTCAATAGTTCAAGACTGAAGCTGTAAACCATTTGAAAACTGCTATCATTCAGCTAAGGCTATAAAACATGTAAACTCAGATTGTTAGCCTAAATTTTAAACATGACTATGGGATTCTACTAGGAAAATCATGTTTTAAAATAAATGCCCCTTCCCCTGCCCCTTCCTGGATCCTCCCACTGCTCTATCTTCAGCAGAAGATCAGCACACAAAGGAGAAGGCAGCAGCTTCTGCTCAACTACCTCTGTGCTAGAGGAGATTAGAAGAACTTGGTGGAACAGCTTCGTATTTGCATATTAAATACAGAGGAGTCGGAGTCGAGGAGTCGGAGTCGGAAGTTTCAAAATCTGAGGAGTCGGAGTCGGAAAATTTATCTACCGACTCCACAGCCCTGCTTGTAGTATCAAGCATAAACTCGGCTCTGGCATGACTTTGTTCCAGGTCAAATGGGCTTGAGCTGCTGAAGTGCCCAGTAATGTATTGCAGTCTGTACATGCTGACAAATATTCTCAGTGTTCAGATTTACCACCATTGTTTAGTCTTCACAAATTCACATTTTTATTTTGCTTGAAACACTATTGACAATCTGTCGGGGGAGGCTACTGAAGAAGAATCTTATGATTCCACAGTCGTTGAAGAGACTCAATCAGCAGTGGTGGAATCAGCAGCACCACATCACTATCGCTGGATGTTACACATCAACCAGTCTCCCAGGAAGAGGTATCTAAACCAGAGGTGCGTCACCGGCTGTCACAGCCTGTGGTTTGCGTCGTGACACGGTTGCCACACATGCTGCTGCCTGCGGCAATGTATTGTTGTTGTAGCATGTGGGGGCTGTGTTACAGCATATGTAGTGTGTGCTGTTACATGGTTTCTACACATGCAGTTGCCTGCGGCAACGTGTTGATGTTGCATGTGTGTGCGCTTTCCCTTTTAGGCTTTTCCTTCCTTCCTGGTGTGAACGGGGTTAAGGTGAGTGCCTGCGGAAGTGGGCCCTTATGGTTCCCCAGAGGGGTGAATCAAAAGACTAAGAGCAGCCCTGCCTGGGGCCTTTATCTGTTGTCTGCATGGGGTTCCAGGATGGTGTCGGTGTTCCTTCTTTGCTGTAGCAGGTAAGTGGTTGTTGTTCTGGTGTTGTTTCACTGGGTGCTTACCTGCCGTTCAGTTGTTGCTTAAGGTCTCTCCCCTTGTGTTACTAGGCCGCTGGGAGATGCCGGTTCTTCCGTGTTTTGGAGAAATTGGTGGTCTCTGGCCCTGTCTCCTTATCCTAGGGCAGAACATGGATTACAGGCTCCTTAGAGTCGTGAGTATGAGTCCTCCTACCATCTGGGTGGGCTCATACAGCTAGGTGACCAGGGCCAGATTTAGGGATGCTTTGGGAGGTGACCTGCTCCCTTTCCCTGGACCAGGTCTAGTAGCAGTTCCCATTATACGGTTGGGAGTTTCCCCCACTCCCCACAGTGACACCGGCTTACAACAGGTCGAAGAAGAGGGCACCCTCAGTCTGTGTTGGATCGAGATACTTGGGCCCTGATTGATGCTCAGGTCCTCGAATATCTGAACCGAAACAGTACTGAGAAGCAGGAGGAGGCTCTCTTCAAAGGGCTAGCCCTCTTTTTTCATTGTATGCCACAAGAGAGGCAAATTAAGTGTCTTGGAGCCATAACTTCTATTATAGACTTGTATGCTGTCCCTCAGGAGTCAGTGAAAGTTGTCAAATTCATTGATCATGACAGACAATGACTTATGTCCCAGACCTCATCAGGCAATCTACACCCAGGCCACAACTACCTGCAAAAACTGGTATTTATGCCGGAAAGCAGTGGAATTGACCGTTGACAAATCTGGATATTGTCAACTTCGGCAGGTTGTTGGAACAGCCTGCCAGATTTATTAACGCTAACCTAGCATTAGGGTATGTTCACATCAGTGTTAATTGATCCGGCAGGCTTTTCCAGTAGAGGAACATCCTTCCACAATTCACCGGAACCGTAATAACCAGATAGTGCCACACAGCTTCAGATCCCCATTGACTACATTTTAATCTAGCGGGAATCCAACCGCTCTCCAGCAAAATTATGGCTTTTTTGCACAACTTTGTGTCCTACCAAAAGTCATTATTTCACCGGGGAGCAGCTGGATTCTCGCTAGATCAAAATATAGTATCCAACCGTGTACAGCATTATCTGGCTATGTCGGATCTGGTGAAGTCCAGCAGGATGTCCTTTTGCTGGAACAGTCAATGCTGATGTGAACGTAGCATTACCATCCCCTTAGAAATTAAAAATGGAGAAATTAGTTGGCTTCTCATTACAACATGCCCTTTTAGGCAGTAATCAAAGTTGTTCTCCCATTTTTTGTGATTGATTACGCAAATATGTAAAATGAAAACCAGCTTTGCTGCCCACAGAAACGAAGGATAGATCATCAATGTTTAAGCCCTGGAATACCCCTTTACCAATCTAGGGGGTCCAATAACAGGTACCTGTGACACACATAGGATGCTGTTGCAAATTCATGTAAAAAGGTACAAATCTGCCAACTTGGAAGTTCTTTGGCTAATATATTTGGGAACTGCACTAAGGTCCTCCTTTAAATGCAGTCCTACATTTGGAAATCATAATAAATGATAGTATTACTGTACAGAACTATAAGATGATCTGTATTAATTGACAGTGGGCTATAATGTGGATGGACATCCCCCTGCAAATTATTATTTAGATGTTTGCGGTGAGATGACCTTTTCTTTGCTGGGCTATTTTTGCAAGACTTTCCCCTTGTTTTTTTTTTGTGGGAATGATGATTTAATGGATTGTTCTCTCTGTTCTAGAAACAAACCCACAATGTAGAGTCAGACACAGGAAGCAGGAATCTCCACAATCTGAGCTCAGTCCAAGGGCTGCTGTACCAGGGGAGATGCATCTCCTCTGGGCAGAGATAAAAGCTGAAAGGAACGAAAGCCAGAGATCAGCGCCAGCTTTCTAATTGTCTAATCGATTAATGACGGAGCTGCACCCTTACTGCATTTACTGCGTGGGACACCTGGCGCCCACCACATCTATTCTTTTAAAATGCTCTTTCAGGAATACCACATACTTGCCTAATCAATATGGGTGCCGGACGTGGAGTTGGCCATGTTCATGCTTACAAAATAAAATATCAAATAACTCTTAAAAGATTTTTCCGCTACAGGAAGTGGTGACACATAGCTAGGATATGGCATCGCCTCCTCAACACCTGGAGTTCGACTGCAGGGTACCCAATAATTCTTAAAACGATCCAAGAAGATGGCGCTGCATCGCCTGCACAGATTTTCCTGTGAACCTGCTGACTACAACACAACCGTATTAATTTTAATTGAGCTTTGTTGCAGCTACCTGCTTAGAGGGTGGCCTGGAGCATTGTTGTGCAGAAAATGTGCCAAACAGACCTCTGTCCTTAATTTTATGAATCAGAAAGGATCCCAGAGGTTGGACCACTATGTTATGATATAGACTAGTAATAACTGAAAACATTATGCACTTTCATTATGAGCCCCTTAATTATAAGTGTGCAGTCAATATGAAACCAAAGGACAATGGACAGACAACAACAATCAACTAAATGACAGCACTGCCCAAATTCATCCTCGATGATAGACCTTTTTTTAGCAATGTTCTAGCCAAATCCTTGTCATATACTTTTACAGTATTTTAGAGCTACATACAGATGATTTCTCTCATGTGAAATCTAGTGTAGCGTGGAAATTTGAGTCATGCAATGCCACTCGTGTGCCATTGCAGTTGCTCAGCTTTTTCCTTTAGAGTTGCATTGTGTCTGAGGTTGCTATGTTGCCCAACGCTGCATGGTTAGTACCTAGAAGCACCCCCTTTGGCAAGTATCACAGCTTGTAAATCCTTTTTGTATCCAGCCAAGAGTCTTTTGTTTGAGGGATTTTCATCCATTCTTACTTGCAAAAGTCTTCCAGTTCTGTGATATTCCTGGGACATCTTGCATGCATGGCTCTTTTGGGGTCTGTCCAAAGAGTTTCAATGATGTTCAGATCAGGGGACTGTGAGGACCATGGTAAACCTTCAGTGTGCGTCTTTTGAGGTAGTCATTATCCATTTGTAGAAGCCATACTCTTATCAACTTCAGATTTTTTAGAGCTGAGGTTATGTTTGCTTTCAGAATTTGCTGGAATTTCATTGAATCCATTCTTCCCTCTACCCGTGAAATGTTCCTTATACCAATGGCTGCAACACAATCCCAAAGCATGAATGATCCACATCCATGCTTAATGGTTGGAGTGGTTCTTTTAATGAATGCCCTTTAATGCCCTTTTTACTTCAAACATACCTTTGCTTATTGTGGCTAGAGTTCTGTTTTAACCTCATCAGTCTGCAGGCCTTGTTTCCAAAAAGCATCAGGCTTGTTTAGATGTCCTTTTGCAAACTTCTGACACTGAGTTTTCTACTGATGACTCTTACATGAAGGCTATATTTGTGCAGGTGTCACTGAGCAGTAGAACAATATACCACAACTCCAGAGTCTGGTATATTTCCTGAAGGTCTTTTGCAGTCAAGTGGGGTTCTAATTTACCATTTTAGCAATCCTCGGAGCATCTGTCTCAGAAAATTTTCTTGGTCTTCTAGACCTTCTCTTGACCTCCACTGTTCCCTTTAACTGCAATTTCTTAATTACATTCGAACAAAGGAAATGGCAACCTGAAATGCTTTATCTTCTTATATCCGTTTTCTGCTTTGTGAGCCTCAACCATTTTCATTTTCAGAGTATTACGCAGCTGCTTAGTAGGGTATTTATAAAGCTTTGAAATTTGCATCATCTTGTCTTTCCTAACAATGATTGCAAACAAGCCTCAGGCTACTTTCACATTTGCTTTGTTGTTTTCCGGTATTGAGATCCGGCAGAGGATCTCAATACCGAAAAAAGATGTTTCCATTTACTTCTCATGCTGCGGTTTCGTGTTCAGTCATAAAAATGGAAAAAACTGATCTGGCACTGAAAACAATGTCAATGGTGACGGATCCGTTTTTTATGGAGCCTAAAAAAAACTGATCCGTCACCCATTGACTTTCAATGTATTTAGTGATCTGTTTTTTCTATTTTGATTTCACACAACTGCATCCTAACTAAACGAATGCATCCTGGTGCAAAATCAAAATGGATCCGTTTAATTCCAGTATTGATATCCTCTGCTGGATCTCAATACCGGAATTACCAATGCAAGTGTGAAATTAGCCTTAACACTAACAGGCTATTTAAGGTCTGATACTTTCGTCAAAGTTATCTGAGGGCTCCTTGGGTTTCCATTCTCTTGCAGGGTACTCCTTTCCTTTTTTCACTCTAAAATTGTACAAAATAATACACTGATATTGCTTAAAATGTTGTAAGGTGTGTTTCATCTTTAACTATATGCCTTTTGGAGAATATTTTGTCTTCAACTTGCTTAACTAATTACAGTAACAGTAATTTTGACCAGGTCTGCCCAAACTTCTGCATGCCACTGTATATACATACAGTATACAGGAGCAAGAAAAATATTTGTGAACCCTGTGGAATTACTTTCATTTCTAAATTGATAGTTAATAAAATGTGATCTGATCAAACTCACAATAGAACAGTACAACTGTTTGTGTATTATTAGTTAGATTGTGTTTGTCTATAATTGAGATGTAGTCATCAATCCAGACCACATTTTTTTAGTAATCAATACAGAAATCCAGATAATTCCAGAAAGCTGTCTGATGAACAACCCTTTTAGGGCTCATGCACACAAACGTATTTTCTTTCCGTGTCAGTTACCTTTTCAGTTGCGGATCATATGCGGAAGCATTCATTTCAATGGGTCCACAAAAAAAACTGAAGTTACTCCGCGTACATTCTATTTCCGTATGTCTGTTCCGCAAATGAATAGAATATGTCCTATTATTGTCCACTTTACGGACAAGGATAGGATTGTTCTATTGGGGGCCAGCTGTTTCGTTCCGCAAAATAAGAAATGAACACGGACATCATCCATATTTTTTGTGGATCTGTGTTTTCCAGACCGCAAAATACATACTGTCGTGTGCATGAGCCCTTAGAGTGAGCAAGTAAGACAATATTCCAATCTGTGTTTGGTCTTTTCCATTTAGATCCTTTTAATGTCAAGAATAATACAGATTTGGAGTCGGAGTATTATTACTGCTGCCACTGACCCACATATATCTATGTATTTTAATCTTTTTTTTTTCATCTGTTGTGTACCCACTTGCATCAGAATTTAATGTAATTTGTGTAATGCACATCTGTTTGTATAAGTGTAGTGAAAATTTGGTTGTGGTTTACTGCTTGCTGCAAAAGAAGGAACTGTGCTATAAGGATAATATACTGTCAATATACTGTACTGCAATGTACCGCACCGTAAATGTGTGTGTTGGAAGCAAGACTGGT
Source organism: Bufotes viridis (assembly GCA_033119425.1). Classification (NCBI taxonomy): domain Eukaryota; kingdom Metazoa; phylum Chordata; class Amphibia; order Anura; family Bufonidae; genus Bufotes; species Bufotes viridis. The sequence continues at coordinate 117,537,730 of CM065595.1, read as the reverse complement.
TATGCTGATACCTACTGACCAGTTGTACTATTGCTATTGGATAATATGTTGTCTGGATGTACAAGGACCTTTTAGCCATGTGACTTAATTTATTTAGGTCTTTAAGCTGTAGTGAAAGCACATAGTTGAGAAAGGATACAGAAATGCAGGCAAGCCTCATCAGGAGACACAAGAATGCCAGAGACTAGCAGCTAGCTAGCAGCGGAGATTAATGTATATCATGTCAAGGCTTCATAGGGAAAGAATAAGCTGAGCACTACAGAGGAGTGAAGGCTGCTAACTTCATCGATTCTAAGTTTGCTACACAGGTGGGAATACCTATATTAACCCTCCTCAGTCCGGTCTTTCTAGTTGTCATTGATTCTAGCCCTTTGTGAGGGGGTACGGTTAAGTCTTGTACTCCTGAAATTATATTGACCGTAGGGATATGTCATACTGAGTAGTGTTCTTTTTTAGTATTGGAGAATCTACCTGTTGAAATAGTTTTAAGGAATGCCATGGCTCCAGTTACCCAGTGATTAATTGGACCCTGGGGAGGTGGAAAAGTGGGGTCCAAATTGCAGCTCCTGTTTATCTATTGTTCAGGCAAATGTCATTGCTGAAGTTAAGACATTACCATTACTTAAGACGTTTTCTCCTCGTCTGACCTAGAGGGTCTACCCCACCATAGGTCGTATGATTGCGCCATTGGATTTATAATCTCTATGAGGGAATATATCAAGGAAAGCCTCATGAAAGGGCATATTTGGCCTTCTGTGTCTTCCATGGGGGCAGGGTTCTTTTTTGTCAAAAAAAAAGACGGAGGCCTCAGACCTTATATTGACTACCGGCAATTAAATAATATCGCCGTTAAAAATCAGTATTCTCTTTCTCTGATTCCGGATCTGTTTAATCAGGTTTTGGGCGCATCCTGGTTTTCTAAACTTGATTTGAGAGGAGCATATAACTTGATCCGAATCAAGGAAGGAGATGAATGGAAAACTGCTTTTAATACTCCGGAGGGACATTTTAAGTACCTAGTCATGTCTTTTGGTCTGCGCAATGCCCCTGCAGTTTTCCCAAATTTTATGAATGACATTTTTAGGGAGATTATCGGTAGATCTGTGATTATTTATCTTGATGATATTCTAATTTGTTCTCTTGACTGGGATTTCCATCTACTTCCTTTTAGACAAGTACTTGACATTCTTAGGAAGAATTGTTTGTCCATTAAACTAGAAAAATGTGCAAGAGATCTTGTTTCTAGGATATATTCTCACTCCACACTCGTTCAAGATGGATCCGGTTAAGGTACGGGCAATTCAGAACTGGGTTAGACCTTCATCCCTGAAAGCCTTACAACGCTTTTTGGGTTTCTCTAATTATTACTGCAAGTTTATTAAAACTTTTTCAGTGACTTCCGGTTCCGGCGCCAGCATCAGCAGTTGCTCCCGCTAAAGCTCTGCGCACCCTGCTCCGAAAATCCTCGACTCCTGCTCGTACCAGCCCACGGTGTACCCCTAGGCTGGGTCCACCAATACGCACTGAAGGTCCGGCTTTGTATAGACCGATTTGTGACTCGTTCGGGAGGCATTATGAAGCAGAAATCTACGAGCAAAGCCCAGATCATCACTCAGACAGAAAAGATGGCATCTTACGCTGTGCAACGGATTACTGACGAGTCAGCGTCTCTGCCACCAGACGAATCATCATATGATAATTTGAGTACCCCTGAGAAAGTGTGGGTTGACTACAAACGCCTTGTGCTGGAGGTAGCTGCACGAATCTTGCCAGATTTGCAAGAATCCCTGTCTTCCAAAGTATCAGAGTCGCTCTGTCATATACAGCGTGACCTAGCCAAACATGGCCGCCGCATTGAAGAAGTGGAGGAGAGGGTGCGAGTGATAGAAACAGAGAAAGACTCTATGCAGGCTACTATAGAAAATTTAACTCAAGAAAACATGCGGATTAAAGACAAGATTGAGGATTTGGAGAATCGCTCCCGGCGGAATAATCTAAGATTTGTGGGCATATCAGAGAATGTTCTTCCTCAAGAACTGATCTCCATATGTGAAAATGACATCCCAAAAACACTTGGATTACCCGCCAGTTGTAAAGTAGAAAGGACCCACAGGATCGGCCCGCCCTTATCTAAAAGAAATACAGACTCAAAATCTCAAATGATGCAGGGGGACCTACCTCATCGTCCCAGGCAAGTGATTGCCTGCTTCTTGGACTTCTCGGAGAAGTTAGCCATCTTGAGAGCATACAAAGAGAAAAAAGGACCACTTGAAATTGAAGGCCGACACATATTAATCTTCGAAGATTTTTCAGCGGAGGTCACGAGGAAGAGAAGAGAATTTTCCACCATCTGCTCAGCATTATACAGAGCACAAATCAAGTTCGCTCTTTTCTTCCCAGCGGTTCTAAAAGTCTTCCATGCGGATGGCTCCTGCGATACTTACCTTTCACCGCAAGAGGCCAGAGAGGCCCTAGCAGACGTCGTACCCAAGATGACAGATCTTCATCTTCGCGAGCCAAGGCAAAGGGTTTTCGCATCGGCTGCTCCCTGTCCAAGTACAAGATCCAGATCAGAAGTGGAACAAGAGCCGAAGGAGCAAAGGAAGAGACACAGAGGCTATCCAGAAAGCTTAAACCCACCTGCTGTATTCCGGTGGAGTATATTACCGAATCTTTAGTGCACTGCTTGACTTAAAGTTTTCTGAGTGAATTTTGATTGAGTTATTCTTCTAAGGCCTGACGAGTCATGTACTTTTTGGAGTTTATGAGGGAGGTCAGGGTCGAGATGGTTAATTTTGACATTCCGTTAGTTGTCATAGGAGGGGGAGAGTTAGGGTTTCTATCATGACGGGAGATGACATGAGGAGAGGCTCGTGCTGGAAAGAAGTGAAGCGAAAATGCATGATTTGGGGAAAAAGGGGGGTTCTATTGACCCAATGTTTTGTTATAAACTGTTATTGTTGTTTAAGGGGGAGTTCATGGATCGTCTTCTTACCAGCAGTCTTACTTCGGGCTCCGATCACTCGCAGTAACTCGATTTATAAGGGCATAATAAAATGACGAAAATCATAACTTGGAATGTCAAGGGGCTAAAGTCCCCTCATAAGTGCTGGATGGTTTTACGACGCTTAAAGCCGACATTGCGCTTAGAGACCCACCTATCTAGGGAGGACTTTATCCGGATGCAGAGGTTGTGGGTGGGCTGGGTATTCGGCTCTCCAGCGTCAGGGAACCCGGGAGGTGTGCTGATCCTGTTACACAAGAATCTCCCTCATACTGTAATCTCTTCATTTGACGACCAGGCAGGCAGGATAGTGCAAGTGTTACTACTCTCCGGAAATGAATTCCTAAACATATATAATCTATATGGACTCAATGAAAATAACGTGGCTTTCTTTGGGGAAGTGAGAAAATTGCTATTATTAGATAATTATGCCAGTCAGGCGATTATAGCGGGGACATGAATGCAGTCCTATCGCAAGAAGATATGAAACCAAGCGGGCGACGAATAACAGCATCCAGTAGTAGAGATGCGCCACTTAGAATATAGTTAAAGATCTATGTCTATATGATGTCTGGCGCAGTATGCACCCAATGGGTCGGGAATACACTCATTACTCCAGAGTTCATGACTCGTGGTCCGGTATCGATTTTTTTCTAGTGTCCCATTAAATATTACAAAAATCGGTAATGGTGGAGATAGAAGACCTGGTCATTTCTGACCACTCTCCGGTATTATTAGATGTGATTGATGCGGTCCCTAGAGGCAAGGATTACATTTGGAGATTCCCGTCTGATTTGGCGCATAATGAATCCTTCAAGGAAATGTTGAATCATTGGTGGATCAAATATGTTGATTCAAATTCGAGGGATTGTGACCCACAGCTGTTATGGAGAGCAGTGGGTAAGGCAGTCCTAAGAGGGAACATATCATACACCAAGAATCTAAAAAAGAAAATTACAGATAAACTCTTAGAGTTAACCAAGTCATTGAGGGCTGCATATACGCATTTCAGAATGCTCCATCGGAAGTTAATAAGCGTAAGTGGCTAGAGATAAAAATGGAATATGATAACTGGTATAAAAACAAGGAGGAGTATTACAGAAGTAAGAGAGAGGCTCACCTATATAAATTCGGTAATAAATCAGGGAAACTACTGGCCTCTTTAGCAAAAGGGCGGAAACCGATGTCCTTAATAGCATTTCTAAAATATTTGCAGGGAATAACAAAAATCCACCCTGAGGCCATCGTAGAAATCTTAAGAGATTTCTATAAAGCCCTATATTCAGATCCGGGGGATAATCTGGCAGAAGGAAAACCGTGGCTACATTCCCTCTCACTCCCGAAAATCACTTCGGAAGATTTGGAGATGCTGAATAGCCCAGTTACAGTAGAAGAGGTACAGGCAGTGATTAGACGGGCAGCCAATGGGAAAGCTCCTGGCCCTAATGGGTATACTACTGAATTACAAAATACTAAACCCGAAGAATTTCACCATTATTAGCATCTCTATACAATTAAATCCTACAGGGACAACCCATTCCCCTGAATATGAATATGGCTCACATCAAGGTTCTGCCAAAGATGGGTAAAGATTCTTCTTGCCATCTTCATACCGCCCGATATCTCTAATAAATAACAATCTCAAATTTCTGTCCAAGATATTGGCTGACAGGTTGTCTAGTGTTCTGCCCAAACTTATATCTCCGCATCAAGCGGGTTTCATGCGTGATAGAGCAGCAGTGAACAATATCAGAAAAGTGTTGACAGTACTCAACACCATTAGGGCTGGGCCACAACTTCATCCATGCCCAGCTTTACTCGCCATTGATGCCGAAAAGGCATTTGACAACGCAAGCTGGGCATGGCTGAACGAGGTCCTGAAATACATGGGGTTTAGAGGCTAATTCAGGACCTACATAACTCTTCTGTATACTTCACCTCTGGCTAGGATAGCGATTCCAGGCTTCCTGTCACGGCCTTTCCAACTCTTTAGAGGAACCCGACAAGGATGTCCTCTGTCACCATTGCTCTTCAATATCGCGATAGAGCCCCTCTCTAGAGCATTAACAAGTGTACCAGGTTTTCAAGGCATTAAGGTCGGTAACTCTTATATTAAACATGAGTTATACGCAGATGATTTATTGCTTTTCCTGTCTCAGCCAAAAACAGAACTAAAAGTCATCTTTGACCCCCTGTCAACTTTTGTCAGTTACTCAGGCTTTAGAGTGAATTTGACTAAATGCGAAATTCTAGACTTATCGCCAACACAGACCCTTCAGAAACATCATATTAGCAATATTCCCATTGCAATAGTACCCCAGTCTCTGAAATTTTTAGGGATAAAAATAGGAAACACTATATACCCTGAATTAATCCCCCCTTATTTAAGAAAATACAAGCTGAACTAACTTCTTGGGCGAATTTACCGCTATGATTCCTAGGCCGCTGTCATCTTTTAAAGATGATGAGCTTCAGCAAATTACTATATCCTTTACAAACAATCCCGCTATTGCTGAAACATAAAGATGTCCAGATGTTAATGGGTTCTTTTAGGAGATTCATTTGGAGATCCAAAAACCTAGGATTGCATTAGCTACTCTCACGAGACACAAATTTAGAGGTGGGGTGAACTTTCCTGACATAAGATATTATAATCTAGCTTGTTTGATGCGCCACTGTATAGACTGGCTCAATGGGACATCACACTATTCGGTCACTTATCTAAAAAGAATTAGCACGGCCATGGTCACTAAATGCCTTACTACACACAACTTATCATAATCTTCCCGGTACAGTAAACAAAGCCTCCTAATACGCGATACTATCGTGACCTGGAGGGCCTGTAGGAAGCTTTACCAGTTACCGGCGTCAATATCCAAATGGATGACGCTGGGGAACCATCCGGAGGCGAGAGAGTTAGGCAATCAAACCCTATTGCCCACATGGCCAGAAAAAGGAATACAAAACGTATCCCACATGTGGCACAAAACGGAAAGAAGATATCTCTCTTTCCAAGAAGTACAACAGAAATACTACATTCCATCCCGACATTTTCTTATTATCAGCTGATTGCATTATTGAAATCAAAGGGCAAAGATTTAACGCAGGAATTCGAAGCTAATCCCTTTGATACCTTATTTCGGGGAAGCAATTCGTTATCAAACATCTATGGGTCCATTAGAGAACTAACAGACAAAAGGGGCAAAAATAATATGTTCAATGCCTGGCAGAAGGAATTCCTCCTGCCAGAACTCTCAACCCATATTTTGTAAGGTTGGAATAGGATAGGGGAAATAACTTGTAATGAGATATGGAGAGAATCCCAAATCAAAGTGATCCACAGGGCTATTTATGGTTTCTTCACCCCTAAAGATGAATCGGCAGCCCAGGGGGAAAGGCTGACTAAATGCCCAAAGTGTCAAGCCACAAATACAAACGTAACACATGGCATTTGGTCATGTCCGAGAACACAAAAATTTTGGCAATCCCTACTAGGATTTATTGAGGATAAGAGTAAAGTGCGGATCCCCCTTGATCCGCACTTTATCTTGTTTCATTTTGACCCTGGCCATTCAAACACAAAATTTCCAAAGATATACCACTTGCTGCTGTTAGCGGTAGAGATGAGCGAACATTTAAAAAAAGTCCGTTGTTCGGGGTTCGGGTGGTGGTTAATTGCGCATCCCGTTATGGATTCCACAATAGCGCATATGGAATCCATAAGGGGCGGCTGCCACCAACCCGAACTGTAGAACAGCTGAAGGACCTGGCGTGACGTCACGTCAGTGATCAGTGCAGGCGTGGCTCAGCACGGGATTTGATCCTGTGCTGAGCCACGCCCTGCACTGATCACATGACAGTGACGTCACGCCAGGTCCTTCAGCTGTTCTACAGTTCGGGTTGGTGGCAGCCGCCCCTTATGGATTCCATATGCGCTATTGTGGAATCCATAACGGGATGCGCAATTAACCACCACCCGAACCCCGAACAACGGACTTTTTTTAAATGTTCGCTCATCTCTAGTTAGCGGCAAAAAGATCCCTACTGGCTTTCTGTCTGAGACAGCAAACGCCGCCGATAACCGAACCATTCTCTCATATGAATAGATGTTTACACTTAGAACGTATAGAAACACTTCAATGTAAATCGCAGCAGACTAAATCGTTCTTCACTAAATGGAGGCCCTATATGGTCTAATTTCTGAAACATGACAAAATAAAATCTACAATAACGCTGTTCAAACTTACTGAATGGTATCTAAAATTGAGGTCTACAGATCCGTGGTCCACAATATAACATGTCTCGTAACCTCCAGTTGTATCAGAGGGGAAGACTGCTTGAGAAAGGAAAAAAGATAGTGGTCCTTAGGTTAACAACTAATGACACCCTTTGAAATAGTCAACTGCCAAAATAGGGATTTTGGAAGAGTCGAAAAACAAAATAACACAGAGATATTATGGAAAAAGACGATCCAGGGTTGGGTGGGAGGTAAGGGAGGGTGTGAAATGTTTCTCCTATTCATATGTTCTTATTGTACATATTGTGTGATCTCACTGCTGTACTTTGAAATCATTTCTGGTTTGTTGAAAGAAAGATAAAATAAATAAATAAAGTGTTTAAAAAAAAAAAAACTTTTTCAGTGATTGCCAAACCTTTAACCGATTTGACCAAGAAAGGGGCGGATCTCGTTAACTGGCCTTCGGAAGCCATTGAAGCTTTTGAGAACCTTAAGAGATGCTTTGAGAACGCCCCAGTCTTGATTCAGCCAAATCTTGATAAACCATTTGTGGTGGAGGTTGATGCTTCTGAGGATGGGGTGGGGGCAGTCCTTTTCCTGGGACCCTCTAACTTTACTAATCTCCGACCTTATGCGTTTGTTTGTTTGTTTTTTTCAAAAACATTTTTATTGGTTCACAAGACATTCAAGTGTACAGTTTTACACAAAGTGCTCATATATCTTGTCCAATTAACATTTTCAAAAACAGTAATAAAACATACAAAATATACCAACTATATAATTGGCTGTCTCCGCAGGATATCCCCACCCATACTTATGCGTTTTTTAAGTCTCTCCAATAGAAACGAACTACGATATTGGTAATTGAGAAAAGTTCTATAAGGATGGCTCTACTTGGTGGGGGGAACTCTGGCTAGGTGCATGATCTGACGTAAACCCCTGTTTACTAGCTAGACCAAAGTAATATATAAATAGATCGGCACTCAAAATATGTGGGTCACGGAGATTATATATACAGAACAAAATTTATTCCCACTAATAAAACAATGATGTATACACATGAGAAATAAAATAGATAATGAGGTAAAATCGCTACCAGCTTCACATAATAGAAACAAAGCATCCACATATACCGTATTGGCCAATATTAGTTGTGTTGCTGTGGTGGCTATTACAAGAAAAATACAATGCCTGTATAGTCCAGATGCTAGGTGAGCCAATTAACAGCTCCTAATACAGCGTCCAAATTGAGCACAAAACTCAATAAATAAAACCACATATTGGATCCAAAAGTGCACATGAGTGTTGTAAGACCAGAGGTTACCAATCCTCAGCTGTATATGCCAATTTATAACTCTTTTATACGGACAACATAGCTGAATGGATTCCAAATAGATGACCAAGTTTATTGTAAGCACTTGATAAAGCGACACTTATGAGGTACTCACGATTTTTACAACCTTAGGGTTCAGATTGAATGTTCAGTGGGGTCTGGACTGCCGCATGGTACTGGCGTCTATTGCGCTCGCTTCCAAAGTCCCGTGGTTGATAACGCGAGATTACCTCCGTGTCTCACTTCTTGCCACTGGTTCTCAGTGACAATTGCTTACTGAGGAAGGTGTAAGATCCAAACAATACTCCGAAACGCGTTTGATCCATTTTAAAGGATTAGGTTCCAGTGCCTTATAAAGATAAATTTTATGAGTACTGCCAGCAGTCAATATGTCCTAAAAGGAACGATTCGATACAAGAGCAAAGTAAGCAATTGTCATTGAGAACCAGTGGCAAGAAGTGAGACACGGAGGTAATCCTTACATTAAGACTGGGGTTGAGCGAACCAGAATTGCAAAGTACCCGGACCCGAAGCCGGACTTTTTTACTGAAGTTCAGGTTCGGTGTTCGGGTGATTTTATTATTTTCCAGGTCCGAATTATAGAGGATGTTTATCTTAGGTCACTAACAAAATGGAGAGCACGAGTAGGATGGCAGATGGAGATGAGGGAGGAGATATATGGAGGTGCAGCACTGTGGAGAGCTTTGTGGGTGAGGGGGAGAAGTCTGAACTGTAATCTGTGGTGGATGGGCAACCAGTGAAGTGACTGGCACAGGCTAGTAGCATCAGTGTAACGGTTGAATGGATTAGATAAGCCTGGCTGCAGCATTTAGAACAGACTAAAGGGGGGAAAGTTTAGCAAGAGGAAGACCGATTAGTAATGTGTTGCAGCAGTCAAGACAAGAATGAATCAGGGCAACAACAAGAGTTTTTGCGGGTTTCCACCATAAGAAAATGGCGGATTCTGGCGATATTCTTGAGGTGCAAATGACAAAAGCGTGTAAATGATTGAACATGGGGAACAAAGGAAAGATCAGTCAAATGTGACCTCAAGACAGCAGGCATGTTGCACAGGAGTTATGATAGTGCTGCAGACCCATGGGTTAGTAGATGGGGGAAAGACAAGAAGTTCCGTTTTTGAGAGGTTCAGTTTTAGATACAGAGAGGACAAGATGTTAGAGACAGCTGGCAGACAATTACTGGTGTCTTGAAGTAAAGCAGGGGTGATGTCGGAGAATGAAGTGTATAGTTGGGTGTCGTCAGCATCAAAAGCCAAATCTACTGATAGCCTGTCCGATGGGGGCTGTATAGAGGGAGAAGAGTAGAGGACCTAGTACTGAGCCCCGAGGAACGTCAACATCAAGAGGAAGAGGAGAAGAAGAAGAGCCTGCAAATTATACACTAAAGGAGCGGCCAGAGAGATAGGAAGAGAACCAAGAGAGAGCAGTGTCCTTAAGGCCAATTGAGTAGAGCATGGTGAGGAGGAGTTTATGGTCTATGGCAGACATCCTCAAACTGCGGCCCTCCAGCTGTTGTAAAACTACAACTCCCACAATGCCCTGCCGTAGGCTGATACCTGTAGGCTGTTTGGGCATGCTGGGAGTTGTAGTTTTGCAACAGCTGGAGGGCTGCAGTTTGAGGATGCCTGGTCTATGGTATCAAACGCTGCAGAGTTGTCTCTAATATCCCCCCCCCCCCATGTCCAGTTTACATACAGGGCTGTGATGTGTTTTTGAAGACTTCTGATGGTGTTTTTCTCAGCCAGATTTTTTTTAAAAGCCTATAGTGAAATATGACCATGGCCGCACACATTTTTGAGGGGATAGTGCTATTTTTTCTAAATTTAGCATCCTCTAGGTATTGTTTTTTTTTTTCCATGGAGTTCTCTTCAGAACTGCAAAAACGCTATAAAAAAAGGTCTGTACATAATCTCACAAAAAACCAAATGCCACAAAAACACTTAAACAACATTCATTTTTGTCTTTCCAAACACAAACGAGTGTGTGAAGGAAGCCCTAGGGCTCATGCACAGAAGCGTTTTTTTTCCGTGTCCGTTCTGTTGTGTGCATGAGCCCTTATAGTTCTCTGCAGCAACATGTCACAAAGCAGGCTGCGGGGACTGAAGAGAAGCATCCCAGGGGAAATAGAGAACTAAGGAGACATGACAGAAAAGATATGAGGGGGTTGCAGGAAATGGCTGCCTCAGTGTAGGAGAGAGGAATGGGGTGAATGCTGGAACGTGTGTACTATGCGGTGTTTTGTTTTACAAAAGTGGACCTTCACATGTACAATAGCCAATTGACATCACTATACAGCTGTTTCCAAGAGATCATAACAATAATTAGCCAATGCATAAATGCAAACAAAAAAAAAATCACAACATAAGGATGTGTTACCGTGGATGAGATTTATTCAGATCTCATCCACTTTGCTGCTCCTGTAAAACACTACAGATTTTCTGCAGCAATAATACCTTTTGTGCATGTATCCTTACACTGTAGGTGATTGCATTTTCAGAAAATATATTATTTGTGGCACATTGACAGTATTGCCATCAACTTTTCAAACAAACGATTCTGACGGGGGGGGGGGGGGGGTAATCGGTACAAAAGTCGTTGGGTAAACACCTTTAGTACCACTACGGCCTCTTCCTAGACCATGTGATGTCACTGTACGTCTGTCACATCGCATACTTTCAGCTCAGCCCCATTGAAGTGAATGGGGTTGGCCTTTAATACCAAGCACAGCCACTATACAATGTACGGCGCTGAGCTTGGAAAGCTGTGGGAGCCGGCTGCGCTCACCAGAGTTTCGATGAGTGCGGCTCCTATTAACGGCTGATTGACGGGGGTTCTGGGACTTGGACCCCCGCCAATGGGATAATGATGACCTGCGCTGAGGATAGGTCATCCTTATCATTACCTGGATGACCCCTTTAAGTATCTTCTTGTTCGCTGCGTGGTGGCTCAGTGGTTAGACCTGTACCTTGCTCCACTGGTGTCTTGGGTTCAACATCTGCATGTTCTCTCTGTGTTTGCATGGGTAACGTACCACACTCCAAAAACATACTCACAGTTTAGTTGGAACTTACATTGGTCCCTGTCTCCACTGGGGTTCACAATGTGATTGATGACAGTCTGTACAATGCTGCAGATTATTTTTGGGCTAAATAATTTACTGTCATCCTGTTATTCTTGGCTGATCGCATCTTGGAGTTTTGGATGTGTCTTGTGCAGTGTAGCTGTAAAATCCGGTGAATGTGGCTGTCACTCCTCATGTAAGTGAAGGCAGCAAGGCTTATGCTACGAAATCCTATTCACACTTTTTTTTTAACTGAGGTATGCCCTATGGTTCACAATTTTGACAAATCATTTGTGTGGAAAAAAAAGACCAGCATTAAAAATCATACGTAAAAATCAGCTTTTTTTTTTTTTTCCAAGGTTTCCATAGACACCATTGAAGGAAAATGTCCCAAGGATTTTGGGAAAACCAGAGGCAAAAATATGGTATGCAAGCATAAAACTGAATGCAACAGCTGCAACAAAACAGTAACATATAAGGCCTGCTGTGCTTTTTTAAGAACCCTAAAACTTGAACGGCATTTCAATATTTTTTTTTTATTACTATGTAAAATCGCAATAGGGGAAAAAAACATTTATTTTATAAATGCAGCTGTTCCCAATGGTAACCACCAGGTGGAGGCAAAGGCACAAATAAGTAGACCAAAAGGCTAAAGAGCTGGAGCTTCATCTTAACCACCTCAGCCCTCCTAGCTTAAACACCCTTAATGACCAGGCCACTTTTTACAATTCTGCACTACACTACTTTCACCGTTTATTGCTCCGTCATGCAACTTACCACCCAAATGAATTTTACCTCCTTTTCTTCTCACTAATAGAGCTTTCATTTGGTGGTATTTCATTGTTGCTGACATTTTAACTTTTTTTGATATTTTGCTTTTTTTATGTTTAAACTGTTTTATTAAATTTTTAAATAAAGATAAAGTGTACAAACAAGTCGTAGCATGGCGGTCATTTTAAAATCACATTGACAATAATCAAAGATGTAACAACCTGTTATTTCATCCAGGTAAGTATATATACGCAAAGAACTCAAGCATTTTATCACATAAGCCATGAACTGAAATGCAGAGTACAATAAGTACCCATCAGAACTGTGAAGAAACAGTAGAACGAAAGAGAGAGGGGCAAGAGGATGAAAGAAGCGAGGGGGGGGGAAAAAAAAAAAAAAAAAACACATACCCTGCTCGGCAGCAATGTCCATTTCCATTCTGTCTGACTAACTCCTTCCTTCACATCAGCGCAAGTAGGAGTGGTTAAGAGGAAATCAAGGCAAGAAATTCAGGTGTGTCCTGAGAGGCAATCCAGCTATGCCAAAGTTTAGGGTATTTAGGGGACATATCATTCCACTCCGCCGCTAACTCCTCCATCCTAACAATATATTGCATCTCCTGAAGCCACTCTCTAGTAGAAGGTATAGCAGTAGAGCGCCAGTGTCTAGCTATTACCGTCCTAGCTGCCGCAAGAAAAAATCTAAGAATACTCTTCTTTTGTGAGGTGATGGATCCAGGGCGGATGGAGAGGAGCGCAATTTCCGATTTGTTTGCTACTGCCTTCTTCGTCACAAGGTAGTATGCTTTAAACACTGCGTCCCAAAGGGGCTTAATCATCTTGTATCCCCACCAGACATGCAACATGGTGCCCCTTTCTGAATTGCATCTCCAGCACAGATCTGTGACTGAAGGACACATCTTGTGGATTTTAACTGGGTACCTGTACCAACGAGATACTATTTTATAACTCTTTTCCTGAGCTGCACAAGCTATAGATAATTTGTGAGAAAATAGAAAGGATTTTTGGAGATCCTTCTTCTCTAACGGAGAGCCCAGGTCAATTTCCCAACCTTTAAAATATGCTGGAGTCTGCTCATGTAAGGGCCCCAGTAGAAGTTGATAGCAGACAGAGATCAAGTGAGTTGGAGGGGAGGACAAGGTGAACAACTTTTCTGTCTCAGATAATGGGGACCCAAAGTGGCACCCCTCTCCCCCCGACTGAATATATGCCGTGATCTGTTCGTACTCCAACCACGACACATTTACAGTAGAGTCAGTGCTAAGCAATGATGCTCGAGGAAGGAGAGGTTTGCCTTGTAATAGGTCATGGAAGCGATGGTCGTCTTTAGAACTCAAATGGAGAAAAGAGTCCCTCCCTGAACTACCGAGGAATGCAGGGTTCTCAAATATCGGAGTGAGGGGGCTCAGTCTCCTGGCGCACTTCCCACTAAGAGTCAGAGAGTCCCAAATCTTCAGAGTGTTTTTTAATAAGGTTTGGCCCATAACAGGTAAGATTCAGCGTTAGGAGGATTTTCTGTGGCTGTCATGGCCCATAACAGGTCAGATTTAGCGTTAGGACCACTCACGGGGCAGCCTTGGCATGGCGAGTGGCTTATTACCTTTTGATCAAAACGTACACTAATGTCCTCTTATAGCTTCTATCTTGGGCAGAGTTCTGGTTGCAGAGTGCTGTTGCATTTTTTTGTTTGTATGTATAATTGCCATAGCTACATGCACCTGCATACAGGGACGTGCTGACTGACTACCCCTTGTGTTTCTGTTTAGTATGTGTTGGAGGTGTGGCAGCCTCCTTTTCAGTCGTGCACACCTTATTAGTTTGTCTGCCCTAGAGGCTGGTTTTAATCAGAGTGAGTATAAAGCTAAATGTGCATTCACAGTACCTGCTAGTAGCCGTCTGGCTCCAGGAGGAGTGCACAGTGGGCTCAGCATGCATGTTGGTACCTGCATCCCTGGATCTAATGGAGGCTGTTACAGCACCAGAAAGGGTTAACCACTTCAGCCCCCCTAGCTTAAACACCCTTAATGACCAGGCCACTTTTTACAATTCCGCACTACACTATTTTCACCGTTTATTGCTCCGTCATGCAACTTACCACCCAAATGAATTTTGCCTCTTTTTCTTCTCACTAATAGAGCTTTCATTTGGTGGTATTTCATTGTTGCTGACATTTTTACTTTTTTTGCTATTAATAAAAATTTAACGACATTTTTGCAAAAAAATGACATTTTTCACTTTCTGTTGTAAATTTTTTTTTAAAAAACTACATTTCTATATACATTTTTCTCAAAATTTATTGTTCTACATGTCTTTGATAAAAAAAAGTCCAATAAGTGTATATTTATTGGTTTGGGTAAAAGTTATAGCGTTTACAAACTATGGTGCAAAAAAGTGAATTTCGGCATTTTGAAGCAGCTCTGACTTTCTGAGCACCTGTCATGTTTCTTCAGGTGCTAGAATGCCAGGAAAGTATAAATACCGCCCAAATGACACCATTTTAGAAAGAAGACACCCCAAAGTATTCGCGGAGGGGCATGGTGAGTTCATGTATCATTTCATTTTTTTTCACAAGTTAGCGGAAAATGACACTTTCTGAGGAAAAAAATAAAAATAATAAAGTTTCCATTTCTGCTAACTTCTGGCAAAAAAAAATAAAATCTCCCACGGACTCACTATGCCCCTCAGTGAATACCTTGGGGTGTCTACTTTCCGAAATGGGGTCTTTTGTGGGGCGTGTTTACTGTTCTGGCATTTTGGGCGGGGCTAAATTGTGAGCAGCCCTGTAAAAGCTAAAGGTACTCGTTGGAATTTAGGTCCCCTTTGCGCACCCAGGCTGCAAAAAGGTGTCACTCATGTGGTATCGCCGTACTCAGGAGAAGTAGGGCAATGTGTTTTGGGGTGTATTTTTATATATACCCATACTGTGTGTGAGAAATATCGCTGTAAACGACAACTTTTTACATTTTTTTATTCAAAGTTGTCAATTTACAGAGATATTTCTCTCACCCAGCATGAGTATATGTAAAAATACACCCCAAAACACATTGCCCTACTTCTCCTGAGTACGGCGATACCACATGTGTGCCACTTTTTTGCAGCCAAGATGCGCAAAGGGGCCCTAAAACCAATGAGTACCTTTTAGGATGGCATTTTTACGCATTTTTCTTCTCACGCTTTAGGGCCCCTGAAATGCCAGGGCAGTATAAATACCCCACATGTGACCCCATTTTGGAAAGAAGACACCCCAAGGTATTCCATGAGGGGCATGGCGAGTTCATAGAAGATTTTTTTTTTTGCACAAGTTAGCGGAAATTGATTTTTTATAGTTTTTTCTCATAAAGTCTCCCTTTCTGCTAACTTTTGACAAAAAGTTAAATTTTTCACGGACTCACTATGCCCCTCAGTGAATACCTTGGGGTGTCTTATTTGTGGGGTGTTTGTTCATTTGTGGGGTGTTTGTACTGTTCTGGCATTTTGGGCGGGGCTAAACTGTGAGCAGCCATGTAAAAGCTAAAGGTACTCGTTGGAATTTGGGCCCCTTTGCGCACCCAGGCTGCAAAAAAGTGTCACTCATGGTATCGCCGTACTCAGGACAAGTAGGGCAATGTGTTTTAGGGTGTATTTTTACATATACCCATACTTTTTGTGAAAAATATCGCTGTAAATTGACAACTTTGTATAAAAAAAAATTAAAAAGTTGTCATTTACAGAGATATTTCTCTCACCCAGTATGGGTATATGTAAAAATACACCCCAAAACACACTGCCCTACTTCTCCTGAGTACGGCGATACCACATGAGTGACACTTTTTTGCAGCCAAGATGCGCAAAGGGGCCCAAATTCCAATGAGTACCTTTAGGATTTCACAGGGCATTTTTACGCATTTGGATTCTCACGCTTTAGGACCCCTAAAATGCCAGGGCAGTATAAATACCCCACAAGTGACCCCATTGTGGAAAGAAGACACCCCAAGGTATTCCGTGAGGGGCATGACGAGTTCACAGAAAAATAAAAAATTTGGCACAAGTTAGCGGAAATTGATTTTTTTTTTTTTTTTTACAAAGTCTCATATTCCACTAACTTGTGACAAAAAATAAAATTTTGCATGAACTCACCATACCCCTCAGCGAATACCTTGGGGTGTCTTCTTTCTAAAATGGGGTCACATGTGAGGTTTTTGTACTGCTCTGGCATTTGAGGGTCTCCGTAATCATTACACGTATGGCCAGCATTAGGAGTTTCTGCGATTCTCCGTATATTGAGCATACGGGTAATGAGATTTTTTTCTGTTTAGCCTCTGCGCTGAAAAAGAAAAAATGAACGGCACAGATTTTTCATTCGCATCAATCAATGTGGATGAAAAAATCTCTGCCAAAATCAGTGACTGCGGTGCGGTGGGCTGGGCGCTAACTACCTAACAAGTAGCTAACTAACTGGCGGTGATAAGGGACCCTTATGCCCCATTCACACGTCCGAAATTCTGTTTGCGGAACGGAATTGCGGACCCATTCATTTCTATGGGGACAGACTTTGTCCCGCTCGGATCCGGAATTGCGGATCCGCACTTACGGGTCTGCACTTCCGTTCCGCAAAAATATAGAACATGTCCTTTTCTTGTCCGCAATTGCGTACAAGAAAAAGCATTTTCTATATAGTTCTGGCAATGTGCGGATCTGCAAAATGCGGAAAGCACATTGCCGGTGTCCGTGTTTTGCGGTGTCCGCAAAACACATATGGACATGTGAATAGAGCCTTACAGGGGGGTGATCAGTGACAGGGGGGTGATCAGGAAGTCTATATGGGGTGATCAGGGGTTAACAAAGGGTTAATAGTGGTTATAAAGTGAGGGGGTGGGGGGTTTTAGTGTAGTGTTTGGTGCAACTTTACATTGTTACCTGGTCCTCTGGTGGTCGATCCCAGTAAATGGGACCACCAGAGGACCAGGTATTAGGTATATCAGACGCTGTTAACAACACAGCGTCTGATATACCACTTTGATCTAATTTATTTTACATTTACAGCCTGCCAGCGATTGATCATCGCTGGCAGGCTGTAGTACAACTGCAGAGCCGCGCTCTGCTGTGAATGCGCGCGTTCACAGCAGATCTCGGCTCTCGCGAGATGACGCACGGATGCGTCCAGGAGGAATAAACCTGCCGCCGCCTGGACGCATCCGTGCGTTCGGCGGTCGGGAACAGGTTAATAAGTATGGTTTATCCCACACTGGGCCCACACTCCCTGGATTTTATGTGGCTGTCATGGCTCATAACAGGTAAGATTCAGCGTTAGGAGGATTTTATGTGGCCGTCATGGCCCATAACAGGTCAGATTTAGCGTTAGGACCACTCACGGGACAGCCTTGGCATGGGGAGTGGCTTATTAACTTTTGATAAAAACGTACACTAATGTCCTCTTATAGCTTCTATCTTGGGCAGAGTTCTGGTTGCAGAGTGCTGTTACATTTTTTTGTTTGTAAATAAGTCATCGGCATATAATGCTGTTTTGTATTCCCTATTTTTGATGGAAATACCGTGGATGGAGGAATTTCTATGGAGCGCGATCGCCAGATGTTCCATAACTAAAACGTACAATAACGGGGACAATGGGCAACCTTGGCGCGTTCCATTGTGGATTCGTATCGGAGAGGATAGGAGCCCATTAACCCGCACCTTAGCCGAGGGATTTGTATACAAGGCTCACATTCTTTCCAATAATTTAGGTCCAAGACCTATTTGCCGTAGGGAAAAATCTAGGAAGGTCCAGTGAACTCTATCAAAGGCCTTTTCGGCATCAATTGATAGTAAGCAAAGTGGAATCTTACACCGTTGGGCCATATCCGCTAGCAGCAGAGTTTTAATTACATTGTCGCGTGCCTCCCTCCCCCGGGTGAAGCCTACTTGGTCCGTATGCACTAATTTAGGGATCAATGGGGCCATTCTATCTGCAATAAGTTTGGAATACAGTTTAATATCAATGTTGATTTAGGAAATTGGCCTATAATTGGAGGAAATAGAGTGGTCTTTTCCTGGCTTTGGCAAGACACTGATATGTGCCTCCAATGACTGAGTGGAAAAGTGTGACCCTGAGCCAATGCCATTGAAGACACGTGTGAGGAAGGGAGTAAGGAGGTCAGAAAAATGTTTGTAGAAAGACGTAGTAAAACAGTAAGGGCCCGGGCTTTTACCTGACGGTGAATTTCGAATGATATTGCCTACCTCTCCCTCAGAAAATTCGGATTTCAAGGACTCCGCCTCCTCCGACAAAACAGTCGGCAACGCTGTTTCCGCCACATACCTCTCTATGCGATCAGCCAGAGAGGCCGGTGACATGTCACGGAACTGACCCTGGATATTGTAGAGCTGTGAATAATAGTCTTTGAAGATTTCCAAAATGTCAGTTGGGTTACTAGCCATTCTGCCATCTCTGCGTCTGATTTGAGGGATATAATGATGCGTAAGTCTCGGGTGAAGGAGGCGAGCTAGGGGCCTACCACACTTATTGGAGTATTCGTAAAAAAAACGTTTGCCCTGGTCTCTATGCCGTTTAAATTTCTGGTCCAACAGAGACTAAATGGAGTTCCTAACCTGAAGGAGTTCGGTATGTATGTGTGGTGAGATGGTTTGCTTATGCTGGAGTTCCAGAGTGTGAGCCCTATCCAGGAGTTTGACCAGTGTTGCGGCCTTTTCTTTCTTCAGCCTAGTCCCGTGTTTTATAAATAGTCCTCTCAAAACACATTTCAGAGCCTCCTATTGAACAGGCAACGAAGTAGGATCTGAAACATGTATCTGTAGGAATTTTGTAATTGAAGATCGTATCTCAGCGTTGCAAACCGAGTCTTTTAGGAGGTTGTCATTGAGTCTCCAATTAGGTAATTCAATGGAGAAATAAATTGGAGCATGGTCTGAAGAAAGAATATCACCAATTGTGGCTTGCGGTTTCCACGCTAAAACATGGTGACTGACTAAAAAACATCGATACGGCTATACGATTGATGAGGAGGAGAGAAATAGGTATAATCTTTACCTGTGGGATGCAAGGTTCGCCAAACGTCTACCAGTTGGAGGGAGTGTAGATGTGAAAGCACAGCCCGAAGTAAACGACTAGGGGCGACGATTCCTGCTCCACATTATCATCTGGGACCTCCGCATCCAATCGGGCCCGTCGGCGAGTTGGTCTGTTGGCTCTCTGCGGTTTGGGTGCGGTGGCGGTGCTAGTGACAAAAGGGAAAGACGGCCAGTCTTGTATAATCACGGGATCTATTCCCACTTCAGCCGCAAAAGCCGGGATATCCTGGGGATGATGCAGGACTACTGTTTTCCCATTAATGCGTACTTGGAGGCGGAAAGGAAACCCCCAGGAGTATTCTATTTTCTGGAGCTGTAAGGCAGATAGTAGCGGGCGAAGCGCTTTCCTTTTTAGTAGTGTGAATCTGGAGAGATCTGAAAGAATCTGTATGGGGCAGCCTTGGTAGGTAATTGGGTCAGACGCTCTAGCACGCGTCATTATAGCTGCCTTTTGCTGGTATCGGTGCACCCTACAAATCACGTCCCTGGCCCTGTCCAGATCCGTCGGTTTGGGTCCTAAGGCACGGTGGACCCTATCTAATTCCAGGGGAGAGTCCAAAGGGGCTTGTAGGAGGGTGTTGAAAATTGAGCGGATAACGCTGTCCAGATCTTTAGGAGGCACCGATTCTGGGAGACCCCTTACTCTGATATTGTTGCGTCTGTCTCTGTTCTCAGAGTCATCCAACATGTCAGCCAGGTGAGTAATGTGGCGGGAGTGTTGTTCTAATACAGCAGCCTGGGAGGCCTGGGTCTCAGATATTGCCCCTAATGAGTTTTCTGTACTGACAATTTTCTCCCCCAACGCCAATAAATCTGTTTTAAGGCCACTAACTTCTTTTTTATATAGTAACTCCAACCTGGAGACGTATGTCTCCATATCCCCTTTCGTGGGCATTGAAGAGATGTGCTTACGGAGGTCTTGTAGCTCCCTATAAGTGGAGCTATTATGCATGAGAGCATTAGTCCCCGACTGAGAGCTAAATAAGTCCTGAGGGGATGGGGGGCCAGGGTCTCCCGATACGCTGGGAGAGGGGCATCTGCTGCTGTCTGCCCCCTTCTCCATAATCTGGGTGCCTGGGAGTGCGGTAATGGCGGCGTTTTCCCACCCAGTGCTGCCGCATGATGATGGCAGTTGCCCCTGATCCATAGAGCCCCCCAGTACCTCCTTCATCAACATGGGATCCAAATTAGTGCTCTCCTTATCTCCTTGTGACTGGTGTAGCTGCGGTGGTATGTGTGCATCAGGCACTGTGCGCGCAGCGTCTCCCGCCATAGCCGTCTGCCGGGGAGGTGTTGATGATGGCGCCCGTGTGGCCGCTGAAGACAGGAACTTTGTAATCCCTGGCCCTGAAGCGCCGTCCGGCTGACTGGAGGGAGCCTGGAAGCTTTTCTTGCGTCTGGAGCTCATGGTAGAAGGATCGCTGGTGAGACACGATGCTGAGGGGTTTATTTCACATGCAGGAGCGGGAGCCGAGGTAAACGCGTCCTCACTCCTCCATTGCCAGGCTACGCCCCCGTTTCGATATTTTGCTTTTTTTGACGAAATTTTTGGCAAAAAAATGACATTTTTCACTTTCTGTTGGAAAATTTGTCAAATAAAATTACATTTCTCTATAATTTTTTCTCTAAATGTATTGTTCTACATGTCTTTGATAAAAAAAAATGCAATAAGTGTATATTTATTGGTTTGGGTAAAAGTTATAGCGTTTACAAACTATGGTGCACAAAAGTGAATTTCCGCACTTTGACTTTCTGAGCACCTGTCCTGTTTCCTGACGTACTACAATGCCCAGACAGTAGAAACACCCCATAAATGACCCCATTTCGGAAAGTAGACACCCTAAGGTATTCACTGAGGGGCATAGTGAGTTCATGGAAGTTTTTATTTTTTGTCACAAGTTAGCGGAAATGGATTTTTATATTTTTTTTCCAAAAATGTCATTTTCCGCTAACTTGTGACAAAAAATAAAAACTTCCATGAACTCACTATGCCCATCAGCGAATACATTAGGGTGTCTACTTTCCGGAATGGGGTCACTTGTGGGGTATTTTTACTGCCCTGGCATTTTAGGGGCCCCTAAAGCGTGAGAATCCAAATGTGTAAAAATGCCCTGTGAAATCCTAAAGGTACTCATTGGATTTAGGGCCCCTTTGCGCATCTTGGCTGCAAAAAAGTGGCACACATGTGGTATCACCGTACTCAGGATAAGTAGGGCAATGTGTTTTGGGGTGTATTTTTACATATACTCATGTTGGGTGAGAGAAATATCTCTGTAAATTGACAACTTTGTATAAAAAAAATTAAAAAGTTGTCGTTTACAGCGATTTTTCTCACACAAAGTATGGGTATATATAAAAATACACCCCAAAACACATTGCCCTACTTCTGCTGAGTACGGCAATACCACATGTGTGCCACTTTTTTGCAGCCAAGATGCGCAAAGGGGCCCTAAAACCAACGAGTACCTTTAGGATTTCACAGGGCAATTTTACGCATTTGGATTCCAAACTACTTCTCACGCTTTAGGGGCCCCTAAAATGCCGGGACAGTAAAAATACCACACAAGTGACCCCATTCCGGAAAGTAGACACCCTAGGGTATTCGCTGATGGGCATAGTGAGTTCATGGAAGTTTTTATTTTTTGTCACAAGTTAGCAGAAATTGATTTTTTTTTTTTCTTACAAAGTCTCATATTCCACTAACTTGTGACAAAAAATAAAATTTTACATGAACTCACTAAACCCCTCACGGAATACCTTGGGGTGTCTACTTTCTAAAATGGGGTCACTTGTGGGGTATTTTTACTGCCCTGGCATTTTAGAGGCCCCTAAACGTGAGAAGTGTTTTGGAATCCAAATGCGTAAAAATGTCCTGTGAAATCCTAAAGGTACTCATTGGATTTAGGGCCCCTTTGCGAATCTTTGCTGCAAAAAAGTGCCACACATGTGGTATCGCCGTACTCGGGAGAAGTAGGGCAATGTGTTTTGGGGTGTATTTTTACATATACCCATACTGTGTGTGAAAAATATCTCTGTAAATGACAACTTTTTCCATTTTTTTTATACAAAGTTGTCAATTTACAGAGATATTTCTCTCACCCAGCATGGGTATATGTAAAACTACACCCTAAAACACATTGCCCTACTTCTCCTGAGTACGGCGATACCACATGTGTGCCACTTTTTTGCAGCCAAGATGTGCAAAGGGGCCCAAATTCCAACGAGTACCTTTAGGATTTTACAGGGCATTTTTAGGCATTTGGATTCCAAACTCCTTATCACGCTTTAGGGGCCCCTAAAATGCCAGGGCAGTATAAATACCACACAAGTGACCCCATTTTAGAAAGAAGACACCCCAAGGTATTCTGTGAGGGGCATGGCGAGTTCATAGAAGTTTTTTTTTTTTGGCACAAGTTAGCGGAATTTGATTTTTTTTTGTTTTTTCTCACAAAGTCTCCCTTTCCGCTAACTTGTGACAAAAAGTTCAATCTTTCATGGACTCAATATGCCCCTCAGCAAATACCTTGGGGTGTCTTCTTTTCAAAATGGGGTCACATGTGAGGTTTTTGTACTGCCATGACATTTGAGGGTCTCCGCAATCATTACACGTATGGCCAGCATTAGGAGTTTCTGCTATTCTTCTTATATTGAGCATACGGGTAATGAGATTTTTTTTCTGTTCAGCCTCTGGGCTGAAAGAAAAAATGAACGGCACAGATTTCCTCATTCGCATCAATCGATGTGGATGAAAAAATCTCTGGCAAAAAATATGCAGGAAGAAAAAGAGGGGCCTGGCGATTGCCAGGACATAGGGGCTCCGCCCAAACATCCATACCCACTCAGCTCCTATGTCCTGGCAAACGTGATTTCGTAAGTGTACCTGAGTGTGGTACTTCCGGAAACACTCCCCTAGGCATAGGGCAGGGTGGTCAGGACAGTCAGGACAGAAATAGCGGGTGTCACGCCCTATTCCACTCCTGCTACAGACACGACATCTTTTTCGGGGTGGCGGTTGGTTTGAGGTACCAGCAACGACATTGGGGAAATGTCGCTCGTGTAGATGGCTCACTACACTGGTGGTTGGGGCCACGGAACCTCCTGGATACAGGAGGTTCTTGATGATCTCTTCCTGAAATTTGAGGAAGGATCCTGTTCTCCCAGCCTTACTGTAGAGAACAAAACTATTATATATAGCCAATTGAATTAAATATACAGACACCTACTTATACCAGCGTCTGGTCCTGCAGGAAAGCAAATACGGGGCCAACATCTGGTCATTGAAGTCCACCCCTCCCATGAGCAAATTATAGTCGTGGACCGAGAGGGGCTTTTCAATGACACTGGTTGCCCGTTCAATTTGGACTGTCGTGTCTGCGTGAATGGAGGAGAGCATGTAAACGTCACGTTTGCCTCTCCATTTCACCGTGAGCCGTTCTTCGTTACACAAGGCAGCCCTCTCCCCCCTTGCGAGACGGGTGGTAAGGAGCCGTTGGGGGAAGCCCCGGCGACTAGGTCGCACGGTGCCACAGCAGCCAATCTGTTTTAGGAACAAATGCTCGAAGAGGGGCACACTTGTGTAAAAATTGTCCACATAAAGATGGTACACCTTGCCGAATAAGGGTGACACCAAGTCCCAGACTATCTTCCCACTGCTCCCCAGGTAGTCAGGGCAACCGACCGGCTCCAGGGTCTGATCTTTTCCCTCATAGATCCGAAATTTGTGCGTATAGCCTGTGGCCCTTTCACAGAGCTTATACAATTTGACCCCATACCGGGCGCGCTTGCTTGGGATGTACTGTTTGAAGCCAAGGCGCCCGGTGAAATGTACAAGGGACTCGTCTACGCAGATGTTTTGTGCGGGGGTATACAAATCTGCAAATTTCTGGTTGAAGTGGTCTATGAGGGGCCGAATTTTGTGGAGCCAGTCAAAACCTGGGTGGCCTCCGGGACGGGAGGTGGTGTTGTCGCTAAAGTGCAGGAAACGCAGGATGGTCTCAAATCGTGTACTGGACATGGCAGCAGAGTACATGGGCATGTGATGAATTGGGTTCGTGGACCAATATGACCGCAATTCATGCTTTTTGGTTAGGCCCATGTTGAGGAGAAGGCCTAGAAAAGTTTTACATTCGGAAACATGGACTGGTTTCCACCGGAAAGACTGGGCATAAGAGCTTCCCGGGTTGGCGTTTATAAATGGAGTGGCATACCGATTTGTTTCTGAAACGACTAGGTCAAAGAGCTCTGCAGTGAAGAACAGCTCAAAAAACCGCAGTGCCGATCCGATCTGAGCTGTCTCCACCCGAACTCCTGACTGGGCGGTGAAAGGGGGAACTAATGGTGCGGCTGAAGTTGGGGGCTGCCAATCAGGGTTTGCCAGCACCTCAGGGACTCTAAGGGCTCTACGGGCCTGTCTGCGCGGTGGCTGCGACAGGGGAATTACTGCACGTGCCACCGTACCAGCTTCAACTGCCCTTCTGGTGCTCGCCACTTCACCATGTTGTACGGCAGTGCTGGTAGAAGGTCCAGGATGGGCTGCGCTGCTGGTGTATGCCTCACCACGTAATCCGGCAGCGCCAGCCCACTCTGCTGCCCTTGAAACTGATCCTGCGCTACCTGTGGTCTAGCGACATGGGGCCGGGTACGCCTGGTGCTATCAGGGACCTCAACCTCCTCGTCTGGACTTTGGGTCAGACTGCCACTGCTTTCTACAGGTTCGTATTCTGACCCGCTAGATTCGTCAGATGAGGGTTCCCATTCCTCATCCGACTGGGTCAGAATCCTGTAGGCCTCTTTAGGAGAATACCCCTTATTTGACATTTGGGCGACTAAATTTAGGGGGTATTCCCTGAGACTACCCAAGAAAAAGAGCAAGCCTGTCTTACAAATGGGAGGCTAGCGAAGTACAGGAAGCCGCTGCGATTGATAAAAAAAGATCAAAACTGATTTTTTTTTTTATCGCTGCAGCGCTTGTGAAGTGATTGTGCAGTGATAAAAAAAAAAAAAAAATTTGTCACTGCGGCGGGGTGGGCGTGGGTGAACGCACGTGTGGGCGACCGATCAGGCCTGATCGGGCAAACACTGCGTTTTGGCTTGCTCTTTTTCTTGGGTAGTCTCAGGGAATACCCCCTAAATTTAGTCGCTCAAATGTCAAATAAGGGGTATTCTCCTGAAGAGGCCTACAGGATTCTGACCCAGTCGGATGAGGAATGGGAACCCTCATCTGACGAATCTAGCGGGTCAGAATACGAACCTGTAGAAAGCAGTGGCAGTCTGACCAAAAGTTCGGACGAGGAGGTTGAGGTCCCTGATAGCACCAGGCGTACCCGGCCCCATGGCGCTAGACCACAGGTAGCGCAGGATCAGTTTCAAGGGCAGCAGAGTGGGGCTGGCGCTGCCGGATTACGTGGTGAGGCATACATCAGCAGCGCAGCCCATCCTGGACCTTCTACGATTTTCACGCAACGCACAAGTGATGCGTGAAAATCACTGCTCATGTACACAGCCCCATTTAAGTGAATGGGTCAGGATTCAGTGCGGGTGCAATGCGTGCAGGTCACGCATTGCACCCGCGTGGAAAACTCGCCCGTGTGAAAAGGGCCTTATGCAGCCTTTAGGGTACGGCTACGCGGCAACGTGTTGCACAGCTTTTCATATAATCTACTTCAATGGTGTTGCAATGTGACATCGTGCAGCACGACAGTTACAAAAGATCCATCCAAGTTGGATTTTTTTGTGACTGTTGTGTTCCTGTCACAGCATGTCACCAGGGGCGTAACTATAGGGGAAGCAGGGGAAGCGGCTGCTTTGGGGCCCTGACCCAGAAGGGTCCATCCAAGAGGAGGAGAAGTACTAAAAGATTTTGTCAGGGCCCCCTTAACATTATCACACAATGAAATTATATACAGTGGCAGTATAGACAGTGTAGAAAACGGATGGAACAACTGCTGGGCCTGGTCTGAGAGAGCGATCTTTACTAGCCACAGGAAAGGGGGCGGCATGAAAGGAAAGGGTTGTGAAAAACTTACTGGGGGAGGGGGCCCCATTAAAAAATTTGCTGTGGGGCCCAGTCATTTCTAGTTACGCCACTGCATGTCACATTGCGTGACACAAGTCGCCATGCCCTTACTCATTGCCTTGGTTTACACAGAGCTCATTTTGATTCGAAAACAGGGATAGAATCAGTGTGAGAAAACACATTGGGGGTCATTTATTAAATATGCCTATTTAAAATTCTCATGCAATAATATTTTGTCGTGTACATGAGCCCTGAGGGTGAGAGAAGTACTGTGGGTCCCGCAAAGCTCACCTTCAAGGGGTTCTCCGGGAATTAAGAAAATACTTAAATATTACTTCATTTTAAATATATTACCAAATACCTTCCTTTAGTTATAATGGCTTGTTTTGTCCAGGGACTGGGAGCAATTATTAGGAAAAATAAAATGTCCGCCATCCTACTAGTCCACACAAAACCTATCCTAATTACACAGGAGGACAAGTTAAAGAGCTGCGCCATTTTCCTCTCTTACTTGTCAGGGATTATGATCCTGAATACAGTTTAATAAGATCTTCAGCTGAATCTCTGTAGGAATGGAGTTCATGAGGAGACATGAAGTACAGAGAGGACAGTTGGGTGTATATAATGAGCAGCAGCACTTGTATGTAGTCTCCATTACCACAGTGTGTCCTGTCCATCCACTCTGTACTTCATGTCTCCTCATGTACTCCATTCCTCCAGAGATTCAGCTGAAGATCTTATCATCTGTATTAAGGATCATAATTCCTGACAAGCAGAGCAGAGAGAAGGATGAGACAGCTCTTTACCTCATTGTTGTAAAGTAACATGTGCTGCTGTGATTAGGACAGCTTTTGTGTGTACTAATAGGACGGCGGCCATTTTATTTCTCCTAATGATTGCTCCCTAGACAAAATGAATCATTAGCTAATGAAATATATTTGGGAATATTTTTATAGTAAAGTAATATTTAAGTATTTTAATTTTCTTAATTCCCTGAGAACCCCTTTCAGGTCTCTGAGGACTTTTTTTTTTACCTTTTGCTAGCAACAAGGGGCATGTCTTAGTGAAGTCAGGGGCAGGATTAGATGTGTTACCTATAATGTCCAGCATTTTGGGGATGAAGCAAGTAATCACCCTAAATAAAACACTTTAGATTTGTCCATAGCGACAAATCAGATTCAACTTTTCATTTTCCAAAGAAGCTGTCAAAAATTAGTTTTTTATGGGCAAAAATTAAGTTTTGATAAATCTCCTTCTTAGGCCTCATGCACACGACCGTTTTTTTATGCTGTCCGCAAAAAGGGGTTCCGTTGTTCAGTGATCCGTGTCCGTTTTTGCCTTCCGCTGTGCTTACGTGTGTCTTCCGTTTTTTTAGCGGACATGACCCAAAAGATTTTACCAAAAGACAGGCTGACAGTGTTTCCCAAGTGCCTGCCAAGGGATCCGCAAAAAAAACGGACACGGAACACGGATGACACACGGATGGCCATCCGCATTTTTCACGGACCCATTGACTTGAATGGGTCCGTGAACCGTTTTCACGGACAAGAATAGGACAGGTTATATTTTTTGACGGACTGGAATCACGGACCACGGACGCGGAGGACAAGCGGTGCATTTGCCGAGGTTTCCACGGACCCATTGAAAACCAATGGGTCGCAGAAAATCACGAAGCGGAGCAACGGACACGGAAACAATCAGCGATCGTGTGCATGAGGCCTTAGGCCTCATGCACACGACCGCTGTTTGATTCCGTGTCCGTTGCTCCGCTTTTCATGATTTTCTGCGGACCCATTGGTTTTCAATGGGTCCGTGGAAACCTCGGCAAATGCACCGCTTGTCCTCCGCGTCCGTGGTCCGTGATTCCAGTCCGTCAAAAATATAACCTGTCCTATTCTTGTCCGTGAAAAACGGTTCACGGACCCATTCAAGTCAATGGGTCCGTGAAAAATGCGGATGGCCATCCGTGTGTCATCCGTGTTCCGTGTCCGTTTTTTTTGCGGATCCCTTGGCAGGCACTTGGGAAACATTGTCAGCCTGTCTTTTGGTAAAATCTTTTGGGTCATGTCCGCTAAAAAAAATGGAAGACACATGGAAACACAACGGAAGGCAAAAACGGACACGGATCACTGAACAACGGAACCCCTTTTTGCGGACAGCATAAAAAAACGGTCGTGTGCATGAGGCCTAAGGCCTCATGCACACAAACTTATTTTGTTCAGTTTTTTTTGCTGATAGAATGGGGACCCATTCATTTCAACGGGTCTGCAAAAAACGCGGACAGAACACCGTGTGCTATCCGCATCCGTATGTCCGTTCCGTAGCCTAGCAAAAAAGACAGAACATGTCCTATTCTTGTCCGTTTAGCAGACAAGGATAGGCATTGTTACAATGGATCTGCATCCGTTTTTTATTTTTTGTGGATCCACAATTTACGGACCGCAAAACACATACGGTTGGGTACATGTAGCCTTAGTCTGGGACCAGATACTGACCTCACTTAATTGCAATATAAATGCTATAGTAATACATCTGTAGTGAACAGTTAACTGGTAACTAAGCTTTAAAGGGGTTGTCCCACAAAAATATTCTACATTTTTCAAACCAGAATCTTGTAATTGCTTGTAATTAAAAAGTTAGTATGACCGGAGTAATTCACTGAAATCTACCTTTATAGCGCCACCTGCCGATCGTTTTTTTTCATAATTTCTTTGTCCAGCTCACTGAGATGAAAGCACATGCTCAATTCCATCCTTTAACTGCCACTAGCTGCAGCAAACAGGACACACACCCTGAGAAAGGACACGCCCCCTGAGCGGTCAGCTTAAAATTAAGCAGAGCAATTGTTGCAATAAATGGGGGAGATCTCTGGATCCATGTGAGGTACAGAGCTAGTTCTAAATTTGTTAGCAAGAGACTGACTGTACTATATGATATAAGGGGATAACCCCTTTAAAGCTGACTGTACACGACGCGGCATTTGGGTCCGCATGTAACTTACCGCTAATTGCCGGGCCCCGCTTGTACATTCTATTAGAAACAAACAGCATGCACAGGTGCCAGGCGACAAATATAGATGCAGCCTGGCAATTAGCGGTGAGCCACATGCAGATCCCGCTGCCAGGGCCACATCGTGTACGGGCAGCCATAGAGATAAAAAAAATGTACTTATACACATTCTTCACGGTCTTCAAAGACAGCTTCTAGGATGGGTTCAAACAACCTCAGGCTAATTAAATAATCTACTTCAATCAAGACTAATTAGAACTATTTAATTAAACACATTAAACTAATTGAGATTGAAGCAAAGTCATTTGAAATTCTGAATACCCGTGGTGTGAATACAAAAATGGACCGGATTACCATAGAACATAACTATTTGCATGCTCTGGGTAAGTTCATGCACTCTTCTATTGAGTGTGATAGTTCAGCAGTGTAATTATACCATTGAGGGTGCCATGTTGTGGCTGTGGTGCTGTAATACACTGCGCATCCGAGAACCAGGTGGCAAAAACACACAGGGGGAGATTTATCAAAACTGGTGTAAAGTAGAACTGACTTAGTTGCCCATAGCAACCAATCAGATTCCACCTTTCATTTTACAAAGGAGCTCTGAAAAATAAAAGGTGGAAGCTGATTGATTGCTATGGGCAACTAAGCCAGTTCTACTTTACACCAGTATTGATAAATCTCCCACACACTGAATTGCTGTGGTTTTGTGATGCGATTTCTGGTCATGATGGTGTACATGAGGTGAAGCATATGGTTTCAAGCTGTGCAGTTAAAAACTGCATCAAAAAGCCACGTAGCCCTCTACTGCACCCCAGCCATGACGTGTAATGGCACCCTGAAGGACACAAATACAAACTCGAGGGAGCACATTCCACCAAGCGTCAGCTATGCCAACCCAAATTTCAGTATGGTCAATCAGACATACATACAGATGTTCTAACTACATTAGGTTACATGGATATATTAGTATTTGCATGCAGCTAAACACATTGGGAGAGATTTATCAAAACTAGTGTAAAGAAAAATTGGCCCATAGCAGCCAATCAGATTCCACATTTCATTTTCCACAGGAGCTCTGAAAAATTAAAGGTGGAATCTGATTGGTTGCTATGGGAAACTAAGCCAGTTTTCCTTTACACCAGTTTTCATAAATCTCCCCCATAGTTGCCAACTGTCCCGAATTAGCAGACAGTCCAAAAATGGTAGGGGGGGTAACGATAACCCTGCCCATAAATGTTATGTTGGATGCCCCGACTTAACCAACCTAATCATTGGTAAGTATGCCACATAGTTAATAGGGCTGCATGATTTTGAAGGTAATACCTCGGTTTTACTCATAAAACCCGAAAAGGAGCCCACTTGAAATGTACACATATAAAGAAGATCATTAAAGGGATCTCCGTGAATGATTTAAAATGGCCGCCAGCAACCTAACCTGTTCTAGAATGTGAGCAGGACTGGTTGCCTCCACTTGCAGAGCTGCCTAGGGGGTTAGGGAATGGGTGCTCACTACACTGTTCTACAATACATGGTAATGATGTGATCCTGTCTGATATGTCATCATGGCTGAGCAGCCTGACAGGAAATCTTACCAATATGTAATATATATACAAGTACAAAAGAATAAAGTGTACTGAGAACCTGCCCCTTCACCCCCAGTCCTGCTCACATTTTAGGACAGGTTGTAGGTGGCCATTTAAAGTTATTCCAGGAGAGCCCCTTTAAACGGGTTATGCCACTATTAAATGTTATTTTAATATTAAAAAAATAAAGCTCAGCATGAAAAAACAGTTACTTTTTTTTTAATGACTTTCTGTTACAAACATGCGCCAGTTGTGATTTGTTCTCTTTACTTCACTATAATGGCACTTCTGGCATTAATCTGTGCAATAAAGTGCACGTCCACCTACTAAGGTGGTCGCACATTCTCAGTTCCATCCTTCAACTGCCACCAGCCATGTTGTTAGAAGCTGTGACAGTTACAGAGAGAGAGCTGTAGCAGAAAGGACACACTCCTGAGTAGCTAGCCTGAAAAGAATCTAGCCGTTCAATTGTAGCAATGAATGGGGAGATTTCTGGATCCATGTGAGGTACAGGTCTGGTTCTAGCTTTGTTAGAGATTTTCATATTTGACATCAAACATGGCAGAACCCCTTTAAGGGAATAGATTCCCTTTAACTCTCAAATCCGTGAAGCTCACAAACTCATTGGAGGGGCAGGAACCAGCTTTTTACACTGGTCTTTGATTCCCCTTCCCTGCTGTAAGATGAGCTCAAGATCACACGATTAATTTAGAAAAACACGCTTAAAAAAATCATGCTGAAAAAAACACCGTTTTTGATTCGTTTTCTTCTGTT
The DNA here is from genome assembly GCA_033119425.1 of Bufotes viridis. Taxonomy (NCBI): domain Eukaryota; kingdom Metazoa; phylum Chordata; class Amphibia; order Anura; family Bufonidae; genus Bufotes; species Bufotes viridis. Next base: position 117,505,835 of record CM065595.1, on the reverse strand, counting down.
GCACCTTTTTTTTTAACCGATGGGTGTTCACTCAGAGACAATGTATCACTACTCTGGTTCAACATATCAGACATACAGGGTATTACCCCAATATTTTTGAACCGTAGTTAAAATAAAGATTAATTGTTTTCTTTTTAGCGTTCTTCCTTTCCAATATTTCAATTTTAAAAAATTAGCGGGAAATACACGTGGACTTGGAGCTATTTTTTAATGCTTCCTTTTCATTTCAACAGAAGACTCAGCGCTGACTCTTCCCCAGGATAGGGCTCACTGCTACTTTTCTCCACGCTTCTTTTTTATGTGTAAAAAAAAAAAAAAAAAAAGCAAGTTCTGCTTCCGATTGTAATGAATGGGAGGCTTTTTGAAGTGTTTTTTTGGAGCTGATTTTGAGTCAGAAATGTAGCTGGCCAGCTAAGACCTGTCCTAGGTAGTAATATGGCCTATATATGTATACAGCTAGACCTTCCAATAACCTTAATACAGGTAACATGTTTATATGTTAAAGACAGAGTTATTTACAGTGACTTCATGTTTTTGGATGTCATAATATATTGTGTTCACAGAAGCAGAAAGATAATATGCCTTTAACCCCTTAAGGACACGGCCATAATTCACCTTAAGGACCAAGCCATTTTTTGCAAATCTGACCATTGTTATGTGTGAATAACTTTAAAACGCTTTTAATTATCCAGGCCATTCTGAGACAGTTTTTTCGTCACATATTGTACTTCATTACACTAGTAAAATGGAGTAAAAAAAACAAATTTTTATTTATAGAAAAATACCAAATTTACAAAAAAATGTGGAAAAATTTGCAAATTTACAAGTTTCAATTTCTCTACTTCTATGATACATAATAATACCGCCAAAAAAGTTATTAATTTACATTCCAATTATGTCTACTTCATATTTGGATCATTTTGGGAATGCCATTTTTTTTTGGGGGTCGTTACAAGGCTTAGAAGTTTGGAGGCAAATCTTGAAAATTTTCAAAAACCCACTTTTTAGGGACCAGTTCAGGTCTGAAGTCACTTTGTGAGGATTACACAAAAGAAACCACCCAAAAATGACCCTATTCTAGAAACTACACCCCCAAGGTATACAAAACTGATTTTACAAACGTCATTAACCCGTTAGGTTTTCCACAAGAGTTAATGGCAAATGGAGATAAAATTTTAGAATATTCAATTTTTTGGCAAATTTTCAATTTTATTCAATTTTTTCCAGTAACAAAGCAAGGGTTAACAGCCAAACAAAACTCAATATTTATTGCCCTGATTCTTTAGTTTGCACAAACACCCCATATGTGGCCGTAAACTGTATGGTCAAAAGGCAGGGCGTAGAAGAAACGGAACGCATTATGGTTTTTGGAAGGCAGATTTTGCTGGACTGGTTTTTAGACACTATGTCCCATTTGAAGCCCCCCTAATGCACCCCTACAGTAGAAACTCCAAAAAAGTGACCCCATTTTGGAAACTACAGGATAAGGTGTCAGTTTTGTTGGTACTATTTTTAGGGTAAATATTTTTGGTTGCTCTATTTTACACTTTTTTTGAGGCAAGGTAACAAATAGAAATTCTGAAATTTCTTCTTGTGGAACACCTAAAGGGTTAACAAAGTTTGTAAAATCAGTTTTGAATACCTTGAGGGGTGTAGTTTCTTAGGCCTTTGTCACACTTACGTTCTGAGGATCCGGCGGGCACTTCCGTCCCTGCCGGATCTGTCAGAACGTAAGTTGCCTGAAAGCATTTGAAGACTGATCAGGATCCTGATCAGTCTTCGATATACTTTCAGGTTACCATGGCAGCCAGGACGCTACTGAAGTCCTGGCTGCCATGGTACTCCACAGCAGTGTACTTACCTGCGCTGCGGCCGCCAGGTGCTCCTTCATGACGTCACAGGTCCCTGTGGCGCATAGATCAATGCGCCGCCCGGACCTGTGACGTCATGGAGGAGCGCCCGGAGGCCGCAGCACAGTTAAGTACATTGCTGCACTGGGGCCCCGATCGGAACTGCTGCTGCGCATGCACAGAGCTAAACGTCAGATCTGGCGATGCGCCGAAACGCCGTTTAGCTTAATTCCGGATCTGGGTTAATGCACTTCAATGGGCATTAATTCCGGATCCGGCGTTACGGCATGTCTTCCCGATTTTTGGACGGAAACAAATCCGCAGCATGCTGCGGTTTTGTCAACGTCCAAAAAACGTTCACATACTGAACGGAAGACGTCCTGATGCATACTGAACGGATTTCTCTCCATTCAGAATGCATTAGGATAAATCCTGATCAGTATCTTTCCGTCCTAGAGCCCCAAGGACGGAACTCTAGGAGCAAAAATACAGATGTGAAAGGAGCCTAAGATGGAGTCACTTTTTGGAGTTTCCACTCTAGGGGTGCATCAGGGGGGCTTCAAATGGGACATGGTGTCAAAAAAAACAGTCCAGCAAAATCTGCTTCCAAAAAACCATAGGGTGTACCCTTCCTTCTACACCCTGCCGTTTGGCCATACAGCAGTTTACGACCACATATGGGGTGTTTCTGCAAACTACAGAATCAGGGCGATAAATATTGAGTTTTGTTTGGCTGTTAACCCTTGCTTTATTAATGGAAAAATGGATTAAAATTGAAAATTTTCAAAAAAATAGCTGTTTTCGGACCGTTTTAATTTTTTTGTTTACATAGTTGATCTGACAGGTTAGATCGCATGCTATTTCTATAGAGCAGGTTGTTACGGACGCGACAATACCAATTTTGGGGGGGTTTTGTTTCAGTTTTACATAATAAAGAATTTTTGAAAAAAATGATTTTTTAGTGACTCCACATTCTGAAAGCCATAGTTTTTTTTTTTTTTGGTGACTGTCTTATGTAGGGGCTCATTTTTTGCAGAATGAGATGGCGGTTTGATTGGCACTATCTTGGGGTGCATATGACATTTTGGTCGCTTGCTATTACACTTTTTGTGATGTAAGGTGACAAAAATGGCTTTTGACACCGTATTTATATATATTTTTTTTGCTGTGTTCACCTGAGTGGTTAGGTCATGTGTTATTTTTATAGAGAAGGTTGTTACGGATGCAGCAATACATAATATGTATACTTTTTATTTAAGTTTTTCATAATAATATTTTTTAAACAAACAAAAAAAAAAATCACGTTTTAATGTCTCCATAGTCTTAGAGCCATATTCTTTTATTTTTTGGGGCGATTGTCCTATGTAGGGTATCATTTTTTTTCCGGGTGAGATGACTGTTTGGGGTGCATATAAATTTTTGATCGCTTGCTATTATACTTTTTGTGATGCGAGGTATTTTACGGTATTTACTTGAGGGGTTAGATCATGTCATATTTTTATAGAGCAGGTTTTTACGGACGCAGCGATACTAATATGTATACTTTTTTAAATTTATTTTGCTTTAACACAATAACATTTTAGAAAAAAAAAATCATTTTAGTGTCTCCATAGTCTGAGTGCCATATTTTTTTGGGCAATTGCGCTATGTAGGGGCTTATTTTTTGCAGGATGAGATGGCGGTTTGATTGGTACTATTTTGGGAGGCAAACACTTTTAAGAACCACTGGCGGTATTACACTATGTCCTGGGCTTTTTTACTCCATTAAGGAATAGAGTGTGACCGAGACTACAGCATGAGCGTCTGAAAACAAAGCGCAATCATTGGAGAAACTCAATGTGCCTGAACAAAGTTTACATCTTGTAAGTACAACAGAAACTTACCTTATATGCAATACAGGCGGTATTACACTATGTCCAGGGTTCTATTCCGTTAAGGAGGAGAGTGGAAAAACACTGCGGATTCAGTGTCGGGAGAGCGGAAGCTTTGAATACAGAGCCAGCCGTGACCATACAGCAGCGTGGCTTCTTGAAGTTCCCTGATAAGCGCTCACTGTGAAAGCGCAGCCCTACAGAATTTTTTATTGACTGTTTGTATCTACAAGGAGTATTAGGACCAACTCCGTTTTGTGGTAGGACTGCAGCTGTTATGTTTCCTGTTTATTACTGAAGAGCCGCAGTTTTTTTCTTTTATTATAACACTTTTTTTTTTGTCCAACTCTGGGACTTCGACTTCTGTGGTCTGATCCCCTTTGCAATGGATTATAATACACCCTGTATTGTAATGCATTGGCTGTCAGCTTTTATGCTGTCAGCTTGCCTGTGAGACCGAGCCGAAGAGCTGAATCACACAGGCTTCCGTAGAAGGCATCGGGTTTGCCTTCTCTGCCATCAGGTACCCGACGGGGAAGTGGAGGGCACCCGTAGCCTCCGCATGCCATGGTCAGCTTTGACCGCGGCATACAAGGGGTTACTACGCCGGCAGCTGTTTCATGTACATAGCTGGTGCTTAAGTCCCGTCCACCAGCACTGTACATGTACGGCAAGGGTCCTTAAAGGGTTAAAGAGGACTGGTCAACACTCCTGACATGCCTGTTTTAATAGCTTCATGCATTCCACATGTAATGATAATTCTGGGGCATCTATTCTTATGGCTCTATGATGTGCCATTCCTTTCTTATTTCTACTAGGAGTTATGAATGAGGAGAGGTAACAAGTTGTGGGGGGGGGGGGGGGTAGTTGTGTGACTTTTCTGAGACACGTCGCTGTGTAGGCATACCCTAGGGGCTCATGACCATGTCTGTATTGCGGTCTGCTAACCATGGACCCCTTTCATGTGCACTCTGTATTCTCTCTCTCCCATCACTAGAAATGTCCTATGGACAAGTATAGTCATGTCTATAAATTGCAGAACACGGATGATGTGCACTGTCCATTTATTTGCAGACCCATTGAAATGAATGGGTCCGTGTGCAAGTGGCAAAAAATACAGACTGGACATCTACAATGGACCCCAATGGTCCTTACACACATGAACTAGCACTAGCTTTTTTTTTTAAATCACTGAACCATAGAAACCAGTTGCGTTTTTCCCTGCATCCTGTTTTATGGCATTTTCTCTATGAAGGAGAGCTTCAACATGCTGCGTTTAAAAATAAAAAAAAAACATTTAAATTTCCTACAGATTTTCAGCAAACTTCTGGGACAGGTGTTTTTCCGACAAAAATGTACCATTAAAATCTGTTAGAAAGGCGCTTCATTTTAGAAGGGAAGCTGTCACTATGAAAATGCAGTGCAATCTGCAGGCCGGAGGTTATGGAGCAGGAGGAGCTGAGCTGATAGTTTTATGGGAAAAGACTACGTATATATGGGCCTATTCAGACGGCTGTGGTGCTTTGCGCATCGGCAAAACACAGATACCGGCCATGTGCGTCCCGTAATTTGCGGACTGCACATGGCCGCAACCATAATAGAAAATTCCTATTCTTGTCTGCGGACAATAGGACATGTTCTCTCTTTCCCGCGGAGCGGAACCACGTATGCGGATAGCACACATTGTGCTGTCCGCATCTTTTGCGGCACCATTAAAATGAATAGGTGATCCATTGAACTAAAATCAATCTACTTAATGTAACAGGTTCCCATTACAGGGAGTTGTCTCAAGATATCCCCTATCCTGTCCACAGAGGATAAGTTTATAACTATCTCAATGGTGGGGGTCTGACCACCCGGACCAGAAGTCAAGCCTGCGCACTGCTGCTCCGTTCATTCTCTATTGTACTACCTGAGATAGTAAAGTGCTGCCATCTCCATCAGTCCCATAGAATGAACAGAGGGGGTACAGCGCATGCTCAACCTGGAACTTCATTTATTTGGGGGGGGGGGCTCGAGACCTCCGTTCTCATGATCAGCAGTTGCTCTGTCATCTGAGCTACAACAATTGTCCAGACACATTCTGCTGCCCGATCTGATATTTGGTGTGGAGAGAGGCAGCTACACGATGGGCAGGACAGGCGCCAATGTACCCACCCTGCACCCACTGGTCCTATTGTTGCTAAATGGGGTTGTCTGGTCTCAGGAGGAAACTGTACAGACGAAGGATCCACTTGAAATAAAGTGATCATTACTTACCTGGCCGATCCGGTGCCATCATCTGCAGCGGTGACATGACGTAGATAACTCATGACTGCTGGAGCCAATTAGTGGCTTCAGCGGTGCACTGGAGAGGCCTGTGATTGGCTGCAGTGGTTATATATGGTCAATGTGACGCACAGGATCTGTCAGGTAAGTAATGATCACTTCTTTATCGCAGGTGGCTCATCTGCAATAAGAACCGCCCCTTTCAAGCAAGTTGGAAAAAGTATAAAAACCTACTGGCAGCAAATTGTTCTCTTTTTTAAAGGCATTTTGGGCTCAAACTAAATCTGGACTTAGGACTATGTTGACCAGTTATGGACAGTATCAATTAGGGGTGGGCGATATGGCCTAAAATTTATATTGCGATATAATATGAAGCATGTGCGATATGCGATATATATCGCGATATAAATTTTCTATATTGGAGGGGGGGGTTGTTAAACTTTTTGGTTTTTTTTTTCCTTCAACTTTTTATTTTATAACTATTTAGCCTCCTTTAGGGGCTAGGACTCTTGTGCTATTCACCCTGATAGAGCTCTGTCAGGGTAAATAGGACTTGACACTGACCCTGCTGCCCTGTGCACACAGCAGCAGGGAGCTGACTCATAGCAGCCAGGACATCAGTAGTGCCCTGGCTGCCATGGTAACCGATCGAGCCCCAGCATTACACTGCTGGGGCTCCGATCCTAACTGCCACTGCCACCAATGATGGGGGGGCCACTGTGCCACCAATGAGTGAATAGAAACATGGCCTGCATGTGCCGGCCATATACCATACTGGGCCTCTGTGACTGCACTCTGCGATTCACCGCAATTAACCCCTCAGGTTCTGAGGGGTTAATTGCGACGGATCGCAACAGGCAATCATAGAAGCGGGTATGATATATGGCCGGCACATGCAGGCATATAGGACCTTTAATTAGGGGCACTTACTGTATGTATGTGCGGGGCTCCGTTCGCCCGCTCTGGCCCCCGTCACATGGTGGGAACACCAGGGAGGAGACATCAGCTTCTCTCCCTGGGCGTTCCTTCTCCCTGCCTGTGACGTTCTGCCACAGGCCACAGTCCCTCCCCTTCTCCGCTCTCATTGGTGGCAGTGGCCACAGTCCCTGCCCTCCTCCTCTCTCATTGGCGGCTCTCAGTGGGGAGGGAGGGACTCCCTCCTTCTCCACTGTGCCGGCTCAGGAGAACATGGTATGTGCCGAGAGCGGCGCATACCATGTTCTACCGCGATATGGCGATATAGACAAAATCGATATCGTGGCACAAATTCATATCGCATATCGTCTATATCGCCATATCGTCCCACCCCTAGTATCAATAGATGTATGGAGTACATAACCAAAACCTCTCCACCACGGCGGCCCTCAAGAACCAAGCAGTGATACGAAGTACAACCCAAGACAAAGCATCGAGATGAACTAGACAACTCGCAGCCGGACCCAGCAGTCCATCTCCAATGGCAACAGTATTTTATTCCTTACATTCTTACAATATATCACATATTAAAATGTGCTCAACAATAAAAGAAAACGTTTCAGGAACCAATGTGATGTAGAACTGATGGACTCTCCCAGAACCCTCCACACAAACATACGTGGAAGGAGTCTGGACAGAGACGGGTAACACGGAAACCTTCAAAAAGGGGCACAAACTTTGAAACCGGATAACGTGAGACAGATGAAAGCATATATAAAATGTAACAGTGGTGGACTGAAAACGCACACAGCACAGTCCTGAAGAGTCCAGGACGCTTGAACGGTCCAGGTTCTCCTAGTCTTACCATTGTTCCTCTGCATAGCATTGTCATATGACTACATGTAGAGGTGATGTAGAGCAAAAAAAAAAACACTAAAAACTAAAAAAAATAGTGAGGATAATCATTTTCTCCACCGTTGATGAATTTTGTAGCCACCAGAAATAAGAACCAACATCTTTATAGTATAGAGGAACTCAACTCTACAAGAGTCAGGACTTCAATGTCATATTAGGGTTTTCCTCAGTCTGTCAGATAAACGAGGACCGTTAACAAAAGGGTGGCCCAGATAACAAATACGTGGCTACTTTCTTTCGCAAACAGTGCCCCACCTGTCCACAGGATGTCTATGGTATCGCAGCACTGAGACATACACCACCTGCAGACAGGTGGGGCCCTGGTCTTGGAAGAAAGCAGATACGTTTTTCTAGTCCTGGACATGAACCCAATCCTTTGAAGGGGGTTGGGCCACGTCTGACACTGATGGCATATTGCTAGAATATAGCATCTATTTCATATAGTAGCGGGTACCACTCCTGGGACCAGCACCTATCTCCAGAACAGGATCCCTAAAGTAAAGGAGAGCACAGTGAGCATGCATGGCTTGCTCTCCATTCATTGCTATGGCCGTTCCAAAAATAGCCAAGCGAGCATGTTCACCTATTTTTGTAAGTCTGATAGCAGTGAATGCAGAACACACTGCACATGCTCAACCGCCTCTCCAGTCACTGCTATGGGACTGATAGAAATAGCCAAACTCCCATACTGGAGACTGGCTGCACCCGCCTTCACTTTTAGGGGCCCGTTCTGGAGACTGGATGGGGTCCCAGAGGTGAAACCTGTACCTATAGAACATTGATGGAATATCCCAGCACAGGGATCAGCAACCTCCAGCTACTCTGAAACTACAACTCCCAGTATTCAACTCACACTTCTATGGGAGTTAGGGTCCATTACACGTCCGTGTGCGTTTTGCGGATCTGCAAAACACGGACATCGGCGGTGTGCGTTCCGCAATTTGCCGACCGCACATCGCCAGCACTATATAGCAAATGCCTTTTCTTGTCCGCAATTGCGGACAAGAATAGGGCATGTTCTATTTTTTCCGGGAACGCGATTGCGGACCCGGGCGGGAAATTGTCTGTCCCCATTGAAATTAACGGGTCCGCAAATCTGTTCCGCTAAATGCGGAACAGAATTGCGGACATGTGAGTGGACCCTTACAAGAACAGCCAAGCAAGAGTACATGCTGGGGGTTGTAGTTTCACAGCAGCTGGAGTACCAAAGGTTGCTGATCCCTGTCCTAGCGCTATGCCATCAATGTCTGAGACTGGAACACCCCTTTAATAGTCACTGTAAAATAAATCAATTGGAAAACCCTGTAATCCATTAACATCATCCCTGCCGATTTCGCATCCTAGAAATAGAGGACAGCGCCAAAGTGTTCGCAGTCTGCCTTTTAATGGGTTAGCATTCTCCGCTGACCGTAGGTTTAAAGATAGCCCTTTGAAACGGAACACGGAACACCTCTACGACTGCAGCCAAGCGTGCCGGAGGCATTGAGCTGCTGTAGCCCGCTTCTCTGGGACCAATTCCAGCATGGGCAGCAAAAAGTCCGCAAAGCCCACCGCATCCTCTTCAGACCACTCATACTTTTCTTTCAGGACATCGGCCAAACCCCAAGGCTTCAACTTGGAAATATGTTTCAGGTCGCCTTTTTTGGTGAAGAACTCTTTGGAGTGTTTGCCAGCTGCGATGAGCTTGCGCGGGATCTGGCCTAGGAGCTCAATAATCAGCGCAATGTGGTCTTCATCGCGGTGGTAGTCCTCCCCAGAGTGGGGCTCAAACAAGTAATCTCCTGTGGCCAACTCAAACGCCATGCAGGCTGTACTCCAGATATCTGCAGGGGTGCTGTATCCTGCCCCGAGGAGAACTTCCAAGGAGCGATACTGCCTCGTCTGAATGTCCTCCGTGAAGTGCTTGTGCGTCCAGCAGGCGTTGCCCAGGTCAGCTACCTTCACTCTTATTTTTTCTGCGTTCTGGGGGTCTAGAGGATTGGTCAGGAAGTCGGCAGCTGTCAGTTTTCCATCGCCCGTTGCTTCATTGTCGTCCTTCACAGCAGGTTCTTTCGGCTCCTCACCTTCTCCTTTTTGTGGACAGATCTCCTCATTGTCATTTTGCTCCGGTGGTTGGGTGATGGGTGGTGGACACGAATCGCCGTGTGGAGAAGTAGGATTAGAAACATCCTCATCTGTGGCATTGGGTTGGGGGAAGCTCGGGTTGGCATTGGTGAGGCTATCAGAAGACGTCTCAGATGGAAGTCCATTCACTGTGGGCTCCGATCCGTTGCCGGGTGTTGGAGAACCCTCTGGGTTCGGCGCCTCCTGTTCAGCATCTTCATCGTCCACTTCCATCCCCACGATCTCCTGGACCCGTTTTTCCAGCAGTTCTGCCTGCCGCTTCTGTTTCTTCTTCAGTTTTTTCTTCTTGTTCTTTGTCAGTTTGGCGGAAGGTTTGGGCGCCGGCGCTGTACTCACCGCGGAACCGGAGGGCGGCGGGGCCCCCGAGCGAAGCCACTGGGTGGCGTCACAGGCCAGCCTGCGCACGTAGGGCTCGTCCACGCACAGCAGGATGTTCTCCGGCTTCAGGTCAGTGTGGATGATCTTGCACTTGGTGTGCAGGTAGTCCAGGCCCTGCAGGACCTGCCGGATGATGCTCTTCACACACTGCACAGGCATCCCCTGGTAGTTGGACTTGATGATCCACTTCAGCAAGTGATGCCCCAGGACCTCAAACACCATGCAGACGTGGGAGCCATTGGCCCCCGAGATCTTGAAGTCGTCCAGCAGCTGCACCACCTTCTCCCGGCCGCTGTCGCTGGGGTCGGTGTCCCGGACGGCTCTCAGCAGCTTGATCTCGTCCAGGGCCGTCTCCGTGTAGTGCTCGGCGCCCTTCACCACCTTCAGGGCCACGAAATGCTTCCCCTGCACGTCCCAGCACAGCCACACCGTGGAGAAGTGGCCCCAGCCCAGCTTCCTCATCACGTGGTAGCGGTTACTGAACAGGTCGCCGATCTGCACCCGGTGATACCCGCCTTTACAGTAATCGTTCGGGTCTTCCTGCTCCTCGTCATCGCTGCCCAGGATCTCCTCCTCCTCTTCCTCCGGGGGATCGTCCGCAGGCGGCGGGTCCGGGGCAGATCTGCGCTGCTGACCGGCTTCCGTCGGCCTCTTAGGGACTTTCTTGGCTTTCGACCGTTTCTTACGAGCTTGCAGCGCTAGCACTTTCTTCTCCATGTCCTCAGCCGGTCCGCGGAAAAGACATGCGCAGTGATCTTTGCCCCCTCCAACTTTTTTTTTTTTTCTTCCCGTCCCGCCTAACCGCCGCTCTCAGGACACGCCTACTGCCTAAACCTATAAGCATACGCCCCTCCCCAGTTTGTTCTCTACAGTTAAAAGCTCCGCCCGCTCCCAGTGGGGCGCGCCCCCTCGCCGCTGTCAGTCAGCTGAAGCCCCGCCTCCGCTAGGCAACGCGAGAGTCTTTCTTCCTCGTGCAGTTGGTGGGACCGTTCCACGTGTCACGTGTTGGGAGGGGGGAGGAGGGAGGAGGAAGTGGGCGGGTCTTCTGCGCGACCTCGGAAGTTCTTGATGGGAACCAATTGCTTTCTGGGTTAAACGCACTCTAAAGCGGAAGCTAATGGCGGCTTCCATGGGAGGCATGGGGACCGTGACATCTGTGGTGGGCACATTGGGATAGCTGTAAGTGCTTATTAGATTACAGAGGAGTATGTGTATGGTGTTCACAGTGCCGGGCAGGCCACTGTAATGTGACAGCAGGGGGTCATTAGTCACAGGGACTATGCCTGTAAGTGACCCTAACACCAGGTAGGTTATATTATCTTCATGTCCATACTGCTTGGACAATTATCATAGTATTCAGAAAAGTTCATCTTTATTAGTACAAAAACCGAAAACCACCTAATGGTATCCATATCCCTGCTTTAGATGGTACAGGCAGTTATATCGCCTGCTTCTTCACAAATACTCTATGAGGACTTTGAAGTGGACTTGATGCGGAGGATACGCAGGTCACCATTATCGTCTGTGATGAGTTATATGTCTATATAAGGCAGCCATTCCACTGCTCCTTACTACCCCTGATGAAGCCATCGGGCGAAACGCGTTGGGTAGGTAAGGAACATTGGGGTGGCTGTGTGTTTTTGTACTATTTATACAGGTGGGAAGCCTTTTTGATGTACTAGGACTCCCTGGCATTATCTGCATGCACTTTATTGTTACTACTTTAGGGATTGTTCCTGGGGACTCATGTTGATCTCCTGCCCCTGTATACTTAGATGCTGTGTACAATTATTGTACGCACAGTGAGGGGGGGTTTTGGGTTATTTTTGTGCTTCCCTTGTATATTTTATGAATTATTAGCCTGTTCACTCTCTTTTCCCGGTGTTCCTACTTTTTATCTCATTATACAGTATGGACTCCATTAGGTAGTTTTCGTTTTTTGCACTAATAAAGATGAACTCAAGGTGCTGAGGGTGCAGCAGTTGCAGAGAGAGCAGAGCCTCTAGGTGTAATGGTAACGCCCCTGTTGCTCCTAGAGGCTCATTTGCATATATTAAAACTTCATTTTTCTCAGCAATGCGGGCATATATGAACATGGGACCAACACAGATGTCTTCAGCTGCCAAGCGCACATGTAACAGGTCAGCCAGTGTCATAGGCACAAATCTGCTGACAGATGCCCTTTAACCGCTTCAGGTCCAGGGTATGTTGTGTCTTCAGGACCAGACACTGTTTAGTCGTCGTTTGTATGCGTTCCTTTATATGGCTATAGTTTATTTTTTTTAATGAGCTAGCAAAGTGCTTTTTATTATTTATTTACTTTTGCTTTTTTCGTGGCCAGTGCAGGTTTCTTCTTTTCCCTGGCAAATATGCTGGGATTCGGCCGGACAAAATCCACTGCTCGCAATGATTTTTGTCCAGCAGATTCCGGGCATTTTAATCCGGGACAGCCTGCTGGAGAGCTGTGCCGCACCTCTGGGAGCTGCCTAAGATAGATGGGCCGTGTGGTCTTTTTCTGCTGTCAATCTTCTATGTATCTATTTTATCTTCTTTTTTTTCTTCTTTCTATTTTTATGCTCTATCCCTCAAAGGCCAGAAAAGACCATTAGGAAATTATTATTTTGTATAAGATGATAATCACGATGCTTTCCCCCTGTACCTGGGGTTGCCCACGAGCCCCAGCTGGCAGTGCCAATTTATAAGAATTTACCTATAATGATTGTTTATGAGGAGTTCAGCGATCGGGGCTACAGTTCCAGCCGACAGAGCAGCTCCCTGACGGATTCAGAGGGAAGCAGAGAGCCTCCTAGTCTACAGATGAACTGGAATTCAAAGCTGTTGAACTTTTTTAAGACCAACAGAAAAAATGATTTTTAGCCCAAAATCAGTAGATCAGTCAAATGAATTTATCAAACTGGTATAAAGTAGAACTGGTTTTCTTGTCTATAGCAACCAATCAGATTCCACCTTTCATTTTGGACACGTTCTTTGGAAAATGAAAGGAGGAATCTGATTGGTTGTTGTGAGCATCTAAGCCAGTTCTACTTTACACCAGTTTGATAAATGTCCATAGCCTTTAACACACTGGTTATGTGGGCCCCCCCCCCCCCCTCCATTGCTATGCGCTGGACAATAGTCACAGATTGAAATAACCAACTCTGTGCTTCTGTATTCTCAGAGACTGATGTACAGCCATGGCGCTTTCCGCTTCTTCAGCTTATCGAATGTTACATGGAATATTTGCAGTATATAAACCTCCTGGGATGAGATGGAAGTCTGTACGAGACACGATAGAGATGAAACTTTTACAAGGTACTTCTGCTTTATTTAAGGAAGTAATTATTCCAGTTAAGAGAGATAAGTACAATTTAGATTTGTCATTCATGTATTGTCTAAATAGATATTAGCAGAAGTAATGTTTGGCTTGTTCATCCAGAGCTGAACTCCCTCGAGCAGCCAGCACCTCGGCAGCGGGTCCTCTTCCTACCACGCATTCAAGAGAGCAGCAGTGGGGTAGAACTAACCAAAGTTGTGACCTCCGTTCCTACCCTGGCTGATCATAAACTGGGTTAGTACCAAACTCTCAACATTTGGGCTCATGCATACAACAGTTCTGGCTCGGTGTCCATGCTGTGGACCGCAAATAGTGGCCCAAAATGCACGGGCACCGGCTGTGTGCATTCTGTATTGCAGTACAGACCCATTTACTTGAATGGGTCTGTGATCCACAAGATATAGCCAAAGACAGAACATGTTCTATCTTTTTGCGGTGCAGAGGTACGGACCCGAAAGCCCACAGAAGCGCTTTGTAGTGTTTTTGTGGGATTCCAATCCGTGCCTCTGGTCCGTGAAAATATAGAACAAGTTCTAACTTTGGCCATATCTTGCGGATCGTGGACCCATTAAAGTCAATGGGTTTGTATCCGCAGCACAGGGTGCACACAGCCGGTGCCCGTGTATTGGAAACACGCCGTTTGCGGTTCGCAATTTGAGCACTGTGGCCATACGGTCGTGTGTATGAGCCCTTTCTCTAGTGTGATGCTTTTCAGGAATATTGATAATAGTACGTATATGATGTATAAATGATTTATGTCATGTTTCTCTTACATTGCTTACCAGTCAAGGGACCATCCTACACTTACCTGAAGGTTGGTGTGGGACACAAGCTGGATACAAGATCATCAGGAGTTTTTGGTGAGCTTTCCACTAATTAATGTAATGTCATATGTAAGGCTTTGTTCACACTGTTCTTTTCTGTCCGATTTCTGTTGCTCTGTAATGGCTAGAATAGCAGCTATTGCAACATTTATATCTATTAATAAATGGCCAAGTCTAATATTTTTGACTGGCTTGATTTGGTTACCTTTATCTACTTTTAGGACTGATGTAGTTTTAGATCTAATTTATGTAGACATACATTTTGACAGGTTCCCAAACTTTCAAGCGCCGCTATGTGACATTTCCATGTTGACAGCTAGAAATCTCTAGTAGGGATGAGCGAATTGACTTCGGACGGTACATCCGAAGTCAATTCGCAAAATTTTTGTTGTAAAACTGTACGGAGTTCTCGCTCTGTACAGTATTAGGGTCCATTCACACGTCCGTTGTGTATTGCGGATCCGAAATACACTGGGTCGGCACCCCTATAGAAATACCTATTGGCAGGCAAGAATAGGACATGTTCTAGTTTTTTGGGAGCCGCAGACCGGAAGATTGGGGATAGCGCACTGGAAATGAGGATGCGGACAGCGCACTGGAAATGAGGATGCGGACAGCACACTGTGTGCTGTCCGCATCTCTTCCGGCCCCATTGAAATCGACCCTTAGAATGTTTTGGCTCTGATGAGCCGAAGTTATTACTTCGCAAAGTCGTGCAAGACATAATAACTTTGGGAATTAAGGGTACTTTCAAACTTGCGTTATTCTTTTCCGGCATAGAGTTCCGTCAAAAGGGCTCTATGCCGGAAAAGAACTGATCAGGCATATCCCAATGCAATCTGAATGGATAGACATCCGTTCAGTTTGCATCAGTATGCCTTCCGTTCAGTCACTGTCAGGCATTTTGGCCGGACATAATACCGCAGCATGCTTCGGTATTATGTCCATCCAAAATGCCGGATCCAGCATTGCGAAAAAACTGAAGGACGGGTTCGTCCTTCCGGTCTGCGCATGCACAGACCGGGAAAACTGTTAAAAAGACTGCAGGACGGATCCGTCCATCTGCATGACAAGCAGAGGGACGGATCCGTTCCTGCAATGCATTTGTAGATGGATCCGCACCCGGATCCGTCTACGAATGCTGTCAGTTGTCACACTGAAGGGCGGATCCGGCAGGCAGCTCGACGACGGAACTGCCTGCCGGATCACATGAACGCAAATGTGAAAGTACCCTAATTATTACTGTAAAAAACCTTGGTACCGAACTCGGGTTCGATTCAAAGGTACGACTGGATACCAAGGTTTTTACAGTAATTAATTCCCAAAGTTATTGCACAAAGTTTTGCACAACTTTGCGAAGTAATAACTTCGGCTCATCGGAGCCAATACATTCTAATACTGTATGGAGCAGGAACTCGTACAGTATTACAACAACGTTTTTTGCGAATCGACTTCAAATGTACCATCCGAAGTCAATTTGCTTATCCCTAATCTCTAGGACTAAAATATACATGAAATCAAAACATAGGCAGGCATTTATTAAAGTGTACCTTACCTTCTGAACTATTTTATTAAAAACCGTTCTGAAAGGGCCATAATACAAGTTCACGTGGCCATCTCGTTTTTGAATCCATACACCCATACGTGGCTGACCTGTCAGCGGTGTCCAGATACCACTGTGGGGCCACAGTAAGGGATGTACAGGCAGGAGCACACATCGCTTCTCCTGCCTTTGCCGAGGCATCTGCTATGTCGGGCTTTAGCAGAGCAGCAATGTGTGCTCCGGCCTGTACATCTCTCACTGCGGCCCCACAGTGGATTCCGGTCACCGCTGACATGTCAACAGTGTACGAGTGCATGGATAAGAAAGTGCTATAGACACTGGAACTTCAATAAAATTGAAAAATTAGTATATTACAAAAATAAATTATGGCACCTTTAGAATAGTTCTTCATAAAGTGGTTCAGAAGGTTAGGTACACTGTAATGATTCTGTCGCAGATGAAAAAGGTTTCACGTTTTGTTTTTTTGCACAAGGTCCTGGCAGATTTAAAAGGCTTCTCTCACTTCAGCAAATGGCATTTATCATGTAGACATAGTTATTACAAGGCCCTTACGAATGTATTGTGATTGTCCATAACTTTCTTTACATGATAAATGCCATTTGCTGAAGTAAGACAACCCCTTTAAGCAAATTTTGGCCAGGGCTGCCATGTCTCAGTAAATTTTCCTCATAGTTCTTTGACCTACTGTAGTAAGGGTGCATTCCCAGTGTATGTTTGGCACATGCGCAGGGAAAGCTTCCGGTGTACTCATACATGTATCCATAGACCCCTCTATTCACCCCACTGGCCTTCTTTAGGCCAAAATACTGTATTTTTAATGGTGTGTAGAAAGGCTATGCAAATCTATACAGAAGCAGGCCTGTAAATTCTCCTAGGTATACTTCACATGCATTGTGTATGCTCCCTAAAAGAAGAGCAACTTTTGAATTTAAAACAAAAAAGAGCTAATGTGTGCTGACCATGACTGCGTTGCCAACATGGCCTTCATGAGGGTGCTGCAGTTACCCTGGGAACACACTTCGCGTGTTCCCAGGGCGCGCATATGACGCGCGCTTCTGCTGCGAAGTGGCTGTTTTATGGAAGCGCGCGTCATATGCGCGCTCCCATAATAGAATATGGGTTGGATCACGCGTGCTGCCGCGCGATAGTCACGGCAGCCGCCGCGATCGCGTAGGGCGTTTTACAACGCTGTCGTCCGCGCTGTAAAACGCCGACATGTGAACCATGCACATAGGGATGCATGGCTTTTCACATGTTGAGCGTTTTTCAGCGCGTATGAGTTACCGATTCCACCGTCCCGTGCGTAACCTTGTTCTGATATTGTTTTTTCAGTGCTTGGAATCGGGAACGGCAACCAACTTCTTACTGCTATGTATAAAAAGCATTATACCAAGGTAGGCATTTAGTTTGTGTAGTTTAAATAACCTCACAGATACACGTCTAAGATCTGACAACGATCACATTTATTCCATCTGTGTGGTGTTTTTATCATGCGTTTGATTATGAACAGATCTTTTCTGATTTTGTTTTATTTCGAAGGCCTATACTGTGTCTGGTGTGTTTGGTAAAGCCACAGATGACTTTTCAGATGTTGGGAAAGTTATTGAGAAGACCACTTACAGTGAGTGTCCTTAATCACAGCGAAAGCCCCCAACTGCTTGGTGTTTGAGACAGCAAAAAACAAATGCAATCACTCCGATGTTCTATGATTCTCTTGGGGCCAGTGGTGTATCGGCACTTAATAGGAATGTGTCATCAGAAAATGACCTATGTTTCAGATCATGTTTTTATTTTAAACATATTTTTAAAGAATTGGTGTTGTTTTTAATTTTTCCTGTCAACATCTAAAATAAAATAAAAAAAACGCCTAGATCATATTATAAACATTTTTTCCCACTGGGCACTAACCTTAATAGTAGGTGCCACTTTTTGGTCTGTAAAGATGACTTTACTGCGGTTATGTGCTTATCATTACAGGCAGGATTACAATGACAGATATCACCTATATCAGGGGTAGGCAACCTCTGGCACTCCAGCTGTTGTGAAACTACAACTCCCAGCATGCATAATTGCACTGCTCTTCTCAGAACTCCCATAGAAATAAATAGAGCATGCTGGGAGTTGTAGTTTCACAACAGCTGGATTGCCGAAGGTTGCTGATCCCTGACATATATAGATTACATAGGATCCACCATTCACAATAGGTGATGAGCTTATTTACTGCCTACCGACCTCTGCACAGATCACAGCGCATGCCTAGAAAACTCTCCCATAATAGTTAATGAGGTCTCCTCCTGACCATTGTGCCGTAAAGCAATTCCCTAAATGCTCTCTTAATGCTGTTAAGAACATCTCAGGAAAGATGGTCACTCCATAATCCAGGTTCAAGAAATAGAATTGAAAAAAATCTGTAATTAGAAAATAGACAGAATTTAAAAAATGGATATGTATCGCTATCTTGTTTTAACCGGTGGAAACATTGTTTGGTGACACATTCCCTTTAACAATCCTCTTGATCTTCACACAGGTTACAATAGGCCTGTTGGGCGGCCGTTTTCCTCTCTGTAGATACTAATGATCTATCCTCACGTCATCAGTATCTGATTGGAGGGGTCTGACATCCAGCAGCCTCACCGATCAGCTGTTCTTGGCAGCTTCTTGGGCCAGAAACAAAGCGGTGCACAGAGCCATGGCGGTGTCCTGCAGCTCGGCTTCCATTTGCCTGCTAAAAACAGCCGATCAGTGAGGGTGCTGGGTGCCAGACCCCCCTAATGATTATATATTAATGACCTGAGGATAACTACAGGTTGGAAAACCCCTTGAAAGTGAAGCAACTTTACAATAGCTCTTAATTCAAAATTTCCTATTTTGTTTCTGCAACTGATAAGCAGACCTATGCATCTCCATGGTAACAGGCAGCAAACATATTCTGTGTAGTGTAATTCTGCGGTCTTGCAGTCTGATGCCTTCTTCCATTTGTCTTCTACTTTGTGGTAATGTAGGTTAGCCAGAAGTAGAGGACAGAGAAGAGAATGACTGCACAGTACATTTGTAGTCCGTTAGCATGGAGACACATAGGGGCACATTTATTAAGACCGGTGTTTTACACGCTGGTCATAATAAGGCCTATAACGGGCGGTGGATCCGCTGAAGTTATGAAGAGGTGCCGACCTCTACATAACTTTGGCGGATCCACCTCCGCTTCCTAGCTGTCTTACATTTAGACGATTTTCTATGTCTAAAACAGGCATAGAAAACCGGCCCGTGCCCTTCCCCGCTCACTTTTTAGGCCTGGCGTGAGCGGGGAGAAGTCGCAGATTGCGGCATAAAGAACCTTTTTGCCGCAATCTGCGCCAGAAATATACCTAATTTAGGCATATTTAATTATATTTCATAATTTACGCCTCGTACATGTTGCAAATACAGTTCTGAAATATAAAATTTGCCAGGGAAACGTTCCCTGATTCACTAATCACTAGTGAAATGACTTGACTTCAAGGCGCCTTTCATCTCATTACCAGGTACATTTATTCACAGTCTATTTGAAATACATTCCTTTTTTAGATTTGCTGCTATTATTTTACTTATTTCTATTTTAGTATATGATGTAAATTAGACTTACTTTTTTCCCCCCCACAGAACACATTACAAGAGACAGATTGGAGCGGGTTTTGGCAATGGTTCAGGGAGCCAACCAAAAGGCATTGCTGACGTATGTGAAATAAAGCAATAAATCCATTTTTTTACTTTCACTTTTGCCCAAGAATGTGACATGTTCTTCATACAGATACATGTAATATGTCATCGGTGGGTTAGCAAATGCATATTTTTTTTTCATCTTCGTAGCTTACCCGCCAGTTCTAGTTCTGTATTATGTACGTTTTTTAATACTGAAGCCTAAAATACTACGTGACGTAAAAATCTCCCTTTTACAGTTGTCAGCTGATCAGCTGAGCTGGTGTAGATAAAGTTGCATTTGGGGAAGGGGGTCGTCACTATTTGTCTCGGATCCTTCTTTTTTTGGAACTTTTGTTTTCTGCAATCTAGAACAGTACAACTGGTCCTAGAAGGCGTATTTGATACAACCACATTATTGTCTATTTGATACAACCACATTATTGTCTTAAATATATATATATATAATAGAATATATACACCTATGGGTAAATAGATACATTTTTGATTATATTATTGGAACTGGCTATTCCTGTGAGCTTGCACCCACTCTATTTGTAAGGCCGAGTGCTGTTACCTTTTTTCATAATAAAAATATATATTTGTAAGTATAAAGCGACTACTGTCTTTATAAAAGTAACCAAAAGCTTTTTAGTTCTGTGAAAAACCATGTCTTATCTATCTCTATTCCAGGCACAGTCATGTGGACTTGAAGAGTCAGGAGGCTTATGAGATGGCAGTACAAGGCCTTCTCCGGCCCATGGTGAACTCCCCTCCTATAGTTCTTGGGGTACGATGTGTTGAGTTTTCCCCACCTAACTTCACATTAGGTAAGATTCCTGTCAGGGCCGTCTTTGACGCGGGGCAAAAGGGGCAGCTGCCCAGGGCCCAGTTGCTCCTGGGGGCCCGCCACCCAAGGCAGCTCCGTTTCCCGACTCAGTCCTATCATTCACTATGCGAGCGAGCGGCATGTGGCTCGCATTAGTGTCAGTCTCCGGCCAGTGCAGTGCAGTGCTCCTCCTCCTCCCACCCCTGCCCTTGCTTACCTACGCGTTACGTTGGTACGTACGTTACGTACGCTGCGCTGCCTCTGCCTGCTCCTCATTCTCCCGCCGCCTCAACTAGCAAAAGTGTCCCACACAGGTCCGGACCGTCACCATCAGAGTTACTCACCTCTATCTGTAAGTCACTGGAGTAGTGTGCACGGCATGACGGCAGGAGCGCTTTTCTGAAGAAACTGTCTGAAATTAAATAACTGTAGACTGGCAAATCATGGCAATTAGGGACTGTATGCACACGCAGTCTCAGTCCACACCACACCCCTGCCTTGCAGCCTCATAGGAGTACAGTACAGGACCAGTCCAGTATGTGTATGGCATAATTAGGTTGGCAATTGGCATGTGGCAATAATAATGTGTCTGCTGGCCTGCCTGGTGGTAAAGACCTCTGTCAACTCATGTGTCATCCCAATTATGTCATTGCCAACCCAATTATGCCATACACATACTGGACTGGTCCTGTACTGTACTCCTGTGAGGTTGCAAGGCAGGGGTGTGGTGTGGACTGAGACTGCGTGTGCATACAGTCCCTAAATAATACTGCCAGATTAGCAACCATACACTATTGCTGCTCAATGTACACATATAACCTATAACCCCATACAGTGTTCACATAATGTTAATACTGCCATAATATAACACCAACATACTGCCTAGGCTACTTTCACACTTGCATTGTGAGTATCTGGCAGGTAGTTCCGTCTCTGGAACTACCCGCCGGATCAGTCATACCGCACGACAACTTAAAGCATTTGGAGATGGATCAGGATGCTAATTCATCTCACAAATGTATTGCAAGTGCGGATCTGTCTCTCCGTTTTCAGACAGAGAGACAGACTCGTCTTGATTTTTTTTTCAGTTTTAAAGGACTGTGCATGCGCAGACTAGAAGGGCGGTTCCATCGTTGTGGTATTCGTAATGCCAGATCCGGCACTAATACAAGTCAATGGGAATTAATGCCGGATCCGGCATTCTGTCATGCGTTCCAGAATTTTGTACGGAGATAAAATCGCAGCATGCTGCGGTATTATCTCCATCTTGAAATGTCAAAAAGACTGAACTGAAGACAGGATGCATCCTGAACGGATTGTTCTCCATTCAGAATGCATGGGGATAAAACTGATCAGGTTTCTTCCGGTATAGAGCCCCGACGACGGAACTCTATGCCAGAAAACAAAAACACAAATGTGAAAGTACCCTTAACACCAACATTACATAATTAGTGTTGAGCGAACTTGTGTTTTAAGTTCAACGTCTAAAGTTTGGGTTATTGACGAATCCCGTTATGGATTCTGCTACCAGGGACCATAAGGATTCTGAATTCCGTTATGGTCCGTGGTAGCAGAATCCATAATGGGATTAGTCGATAACCTGAACCAGAACTTTAGACGCCGAACTTAAAACACAAGTTCGCTCAACACTACTAATGACCACTTCCATTATGAAAGCGGTCATCAGTATGCAGAAGGTGCAGGGAGCAATAAGTCTAGCGCTCCACAAGCTGTACTCTCCTCTCCTTGGTCTTCTTCTGGGCGACGTCCATTCAGAGTGCAGCACGGACCAGAAAAAGATCAGAGCCTGGCTGTGTGTATCTGTCCCTGTAAGTGTAGGCTGTGGGATCCAGGGGGCCCAAATAAATTCTTGCCCAGGGTCCAATCAATATTAAAGACAGCCCTGATTCCTGTTATGGTTGTTCTAATACGAGACATAGCAGAATTTACAGAATAAAGTAGTGCAGTGACGTCATGATACAAAGGGGTGAAATCTATTAATTCAATTTGTGAATCTTGGGGTACTTTCACACTATTTCGCCGTGCCACCGGACTGCCGCTCCGTCCCCATTGACTATAATGGGGGCAGGGGCGGAGTTACAGCGCAGCATGGCGAGGGGCCACCAGACTAAAAAGTCGGACATGCACTACTTTTAGTCCGGCGGCCTCTCGCCGTGCACTGCCGTGCTGCGCCGTAACTCCGCCCCCATTATATTCAATGAGGACGGAGCGACAGTCCGGCAACACGGCGAAAACAGCCTGTCGGATCCGTCCTGCTGCAAGTGTGAAAGTACCCTTAAAAGGGATTATCTACTCTTATCTTGTTGGTCTATCTTCAGGTTAGGCCATTAATATCAGATTGGAGGAGCCCGACACCCGGCACCCCTGCTGATCAGCTGTTCCGGAGTGGCGACACAACCTCTACAGCTGTGTCTGTCTTGTAGTGGACTGAGATGGTTACTGCAGCGCTGCTTCAATTCACTTCAGTGGGAGTACCCTCACCAATCAGATATTGATGGGCTATTCTGAGAAAAGGCCAGCAATGTAAAAGGACTGGACAGCTGTTTTAAAGGGATCCTCTACTGTAGACAATCACTACTTGTTAGAAAGATCCGTGGACAATAAGCTAATTACAAAGCCTCCCCCTACTGGGATCCCCAGATATAGGCTTAAGGTATCCCTGCACTTATCCCATGTACTGTATAGATAGCAACAGCCTGTATATAATACAGATGGGTGTTCTGATGTATTAAACACCAGGGCCGCATTTGGTGATTTAAAAATATTAAAGGGCTATTCCCATCTCAGACAATGGGGGCATATCGCCAGGATATCCCCCCCCCCCCCCATTGTCTGATAGGTGCAGGACCCGCACCTAGACTAAGAACGGAGCGACCCCGGCCACCGCCACGCACTCTCCCCATATGATTGAGTGGAAGCGCACCACGCTGCTATTTATTTCTATGGGGCCGACGGAAATAGCCGAGCCAGTGCTCGGTTCGCCCATGCGCAGTGTGCCCTACACAACCTTCTGGAGTCCATTCTCGATGTAGGTGCGGGTCCTAGAGGTCCCAGCGATATACCCAGATTGTCTAAGATGGGAAAACCCATTTAAACGAACCCATTTATAGTATATTTTAATAATGTATGTTGTTTATTTCCTCTAATATCCAGTGATATCCATGTAATATGTACTGTGATAGCTAGAACTGTATGACTGATATGGGTACAAGCAATATAAACCAAATCTGTATTTTATTCTTTATTCAGAGATCCAGTGCATGCACGAGACCCAGCAGTATCTTCGCAAACTAATCCATGAGATTGGCTTAGAACTAAGATCCTCTGCAGCCTGCACGAAGGTGCGCCGCACACGGGATGGCCCCTTCACTCTGGACTGTGCCTTGACACATGGACACTGGGACATGAACAGCATCACCAATGCAATAGAAGAGTGTAGACCTATAGCTACAGAAATGCGCAAGGAGGACACAAGCATGATCTGGGAAAACGATGATGAAGAAGATTCAATGACCAAAGAAGAGAGAAATATCTAGTGATGGTATAACTCACTATGCTTTTATCGGGTGCTCTGGTTAAGAATTATGTATATTGCCAACTGTTCATATCCACCGACTCTTACTGTCTCCTCATGGGGTATACATGCATAAATCATATTACAGTGTGAGTCAAAGGAACAGTGCTCCTTTTTTGCATGCCGGCAGATTCTGAGAAGAGGAGCCAGCGTGTCCATGTAGCAAAGTGGCCTGCTAAACCATAGCAGTGACGACAATATGTGAATGCGCAGACGTTCAGCGCACTGACAGGAGCAGTTCCTGCAGCTTTTCAGGATCTGGCAATCCTGCTGACAAGAAATTTCTGAGCACCTCTTTCTTGAAGACTTCTATAAGACCAGGAATAAGGGGTCGCAGTGATGTTTTGGTGATATCGATCTCGTTAGATGACTTCATTGTAGTATAGAAAGAAAGCTTTCTCCTAGAAAACCTGTATGTCAGGCATTCCCACCAAAGGCAAAAATATATTCTCCTATGTCTCTAGGGGTGTTGAGAAAATAGAACAAAGGATTTTCCTTCCACTGCAACAGCACCTTCGTTTTTTTTTTTTTAGGTGTGTATAAGTAAAGGTCCTTTTTACACAAATCGAAAATCGGGCCAGTTATAGGGAATGAGTG
Organism: Bufotes viridis; assembly: GCA_033119425.1. Classification (NCBI taxonomy): domain Eukaryota; kingdom Metazoa; phylum Chordata; class Amphibia; order Anura; family Bufonidae; genus Bufotes; species Bufotes viridis. Next base: position 117,481,096 of record CM065595.1, on the reverse strand, counting down.
TTTTTTTTAATTGCTCGTTCCTGATAACTGGCCTGTGTAAAAAGTGCCGGTGATCACGCAATGAATGAACAAACGCTCATTCATTGGGTGATCCTGTTCTGCCGGCACCAACCAAAATCATCGATCTCGTGCAGCAGATGGCGCTGTCTATACAGAGGTCTGCTGCCCAGAAACAATGATTTTCTATGGAGCCAAGCGATCGCTTGTCCCAATACAGGGAGGTAATTGCTGCATGTAAATGCAGTCTGAATTGCATGAAGAGCTTGATTCCATATTGCTTCGAATGAAGTTGGATTTTTGGAAAAGGCGGTTTGCAGATTGTAAGCATCGCATTTAGCTCTTTAATTGCCCATACATAAACCAGTCTCCTAAACCGAACTTCTCAGAGTAAAGATCGCACGCTGAATGTATAAAGGATGCCTGACCTAGGTGGAGGAGGTACCCAAAGGTCAGAGGGAACCTACTAAGACCAGCCATTGTTTGGTGGGCACGCTGCAAAAATGAGTCACGAATTTGGCAAGAGCCAAAGCACGGTACAGGTAAAAATCCGGGAGACCTATTCCTCCAGCTTGTGGAGGGTTTCCATCTTATATTGTCTATCATGGAATGTGGCTATTGCCTGGCCATACACAAGATTTTTTTTTTTTAATGGAGTTTTTTAATGTGTTTTTGGTCACCGTACTTTGGTCACATGGCCTAGACGCTGCTCGGTCCACTTCAAGTGACTGGGCCTGGGCTGCTGTACCAAGCACAGCCGCTATCCAGTGTATGGCACTGTGCTTGTGAGCTGTGAAGAAACTGCAGCGCTCAATGGAGCTCTGGTGAGCGCAGCAGCCTCTTCAAACAGCTGATTGGTGGAGGTGTCGGTAATTGGACCCCCGCGGATCCAGGAGATAGGCCATCAAAATCCCAGGAACCCTTTTAACAAATAAACACACCTATTACACCTATTACTGTTAACCCTTTCAGCCCTGGAGGTTTTTTTTTTCCATTAATGTTTTTCACTCCTTGGCTTTCTGGGGGCATAACTTTATTTTTCCATTCACATAGCCATATGAGGGCTTATTTTTGCAGGACAAGTTGCACTTTCTAATTCCACCATTTAATATTGCATAAGGTATGGTAGAGAGCTGGAAAAAATTCCAAATGGGGAGAAACTGGAAAAAAATGCAATAACACAACAGTTTTTATGGGTTCTCCAAGTTGGTACAATTACGGCAATACCACATATGTATAGTTTTTATACTGGGGGAAAAAAACCTTGAAGAAATTTTTTTTTCTTTTCGTCGACATACTCCAACCACTATAACTTTTTTGTAGTTATGTGTATTGAGCTGTGTGATGGCTCATTTTTGACAGGTCCAACATGCAAACAAGGGGACAGCATAACCTCTGGTCAATACCTTGTAATAGTGCGGCGGTGCAAGTGGTGTTGGATCCCGGTCTCTGATACCTGATTGATGTAATCAAAAAGTTTTCCACAGCACTCTTGTAGTTGATCTTTTAAATCTTCTTTATTTTCCCAGTGTGCAGCGTTTCTGCTTCTCTGAGTCTTTTTCAAGCATTTATGCTTGAAAAAGACTCAGAGAAGTCGAAACGTTGCACACTGGGAAAATAAAGAAGATTTAAAAGATCAACTAAAAGAGTTCTGTGGAAAACTTTCTTTTGATTTACATCATTTCTGACAGGGTGATCTGTACTTTTCATTGGTACCATTTTGGGGTGTGTAAGACCTTTCTATCACATTTTATTACTTTTTTTTTTTGTGGGAGGAGAAGTGACCAACAAAAAAACAAACGTTTTGCTGGTTTCCATATGGGATACATGTTTTTATATTTTAATATTATGGTGTGTTTGTGTAATTTTTTAAAGAATTATATAGTTTCTATAAGGAACAATAACAAGCAATTGTTAGGTTGTTTCTTTCATAGACTCTAATAGGAACTAATGTGCAGCAGCCTCCTGCAGCACAGGAGGAGAGGGGCTGCTGCACACACATTCCGGCTCCCTCGATCCCCGCTGGTTTAAGCACTTACAAATGCCGTGGTCACGGTTGACCACGGCATCCGAAGGGTTAAATGTCATTAATGCCAGTCATGGACATTAGCCGCAGGTGTCTGCTATATGAAAGTCTTTGCTGTGTACAGCGCTGGTCAGAAAGGGGTTGTTCTATCTTGGACATTGGGGGCATATCGCTAAGATATGCCCTCAATGTCTGATAGGTGCAAGTCCCACCTCTGGGACCCGCAACTATACTTATAACAGAGCCCGCAAAGTGCCGTAGGATGCACTGTGCATGCGCTGCCGCCCTCCATTCATTTCTGTGGGAATGCCGAAAATGGCCGAAATGAATGGGAAGCACACCGCGCGAGTGCGGCCACCGCTCCATTCACTTCTATGGGGCTTACAGAAACAGCCGAGCCAGCATTAGGCTATTTTCGGCAGTCCCATAGAAATGAATGGAAGGTGGGCAAACATGCATAGTGCACCCTCTGGCACTTTGCGGGCTCTGCTCTAAGGATAGGTGCGGGTCCCAGGGGTAGGACACTCGCCTATCAGACATTGGGAGCATATCCTTGTTATATGCCCCAATGTCCATGATAGGACAACTCCTTTAACCATCCTCCCCCTTCCAAAAAGAAAAAGGCTTTAAAGGGGCTGTCGGATTTTATGATATTGATAACCTATCCTGAGGAAAGGTCATCAATATCAGATCAGTGGACACCCAACAATCGGCTATTGAAAGGTGCCGTTCTCATGTGAGCACTACCTTCTTGTTAATGTCTACCTGCACGTTGTCTAGTCTAGAATCTGATTGTAGCTGTGGTGCAGTGAATGGGATGAACAGCTGTAATTCCACTGCACTGACACTACAATACAGACCATGTGGCCACGCAGTGGTGCCTAATTAATCTAATGAGGACCGTAGTTGTAAAGCGTATGACCACATGGCGGGGTCGAATACTGTATGGGTGTACGAGCCGCAGCAGGCTCTATTTAGACTAATGAGGACTGTTTCATTGGTATGCGTTGTTAAAAGGGTTTTTCAAGACTTAAATACATTAGATACATCAGCAGGGCCGGTGCAAGGATTTTTGACGCCCTAGGCAAGATAAAAATTGCCGCCCCAGCCCCCTCCATATCTATTAGGCCTCCCATAGATATGTTTAGCTTAAAGTTGGATCCGGATTAATGCTTTTCAATGGGCATTAATTCCGGATCCGTTCTTGCGGCTTGTTTTCAGGATTTCTGGCTGGAGGAAAATCCACAGCATGCTGTGGATTTTGCTGTGGCCAAAAACGTGTCAGTACTGAGCGAAAGACATCCTGATGCATCCTGAGCAGTTTCTATCCATTCAGAATGCATGGGGATAATCCTGATCAGTAGCTTTTCGTCCTAGAGCCCCGAGGACGGAACTCTAGGACGGAAAGGAAAAACGCAGATGTGAAAGGGGCCTTAGTTTGTCATATAAGGGGAGGGGGGAAGAAACCCCAGAACTAGAGTGTGCCCCCCAAAAGAAGACTGCTGGCATCTATTTTTAACTTAAGATCAGACTCACTTACTAATTACAGCACACACCCCTGTAGTGTCCACCATCATCAGTGTGCAGTGGCACACTCTAGTTCTGGGGTTTCTTCCCTCCCTGTCTGATGGTGGACACTACAGGGGTGTGTGCTGTAATTAGTGAGATTCACTCTGATGATCTGAATTTTGAAGTTAAAAGAGCTGCCTGCATACCTGCAATGATAAGGAGGGTGCCCTCCTTCACTTCAGCTCTGCCGGCAGCTCTTTTTAACTTCATATTTCAGATCATCATTATCAACAGAATCAGATTAGATTATCATTAAGATAGCTCACTTTCTTTCTTTCACTTCACTTACTTTTATAGCAGGCCAGGCAGGCACAGAGGACTGGAGACAGTGGGGAGGAGGCAGGAGCAGCACCAGTGAGCGAGCAGACTCAGCAGAGAAGAGGACCCGGTCCCACAGCGCAGGCTGGATAGCAGGCAGCAGTGAGACTGACTCGGAGACACTCAGTCTCAGTCAGACACTGCTGCGCTGCTCAGACTGGTTTCAGCCAGAGAGCGGGAATCTGACTGGCGCCGCGGCGGACCATTGCTCCTCCCTCCACTTGACTTTAGGTACACCCTGTCCCGGCCCCCTCCACCACGTGACCGTGACATGACCTACCTCATCTTCTGCTGGCTGCTGCCCTCCTCCACCTGACTCCTTCTCCCCAGCCAGGCCCGGGCCGCGGACAGGCCACTAGTGTAAATAAAAAAATAATCAACAGAAGGCGTCCCGGGCGGGCCCCAGTGGCGTAGGGCCCCATAGCCACTGCTATGGCGATCCCTACGCCACTGGTGCTCAGGCGGCGCAGCATGAGAGCAGGGCAGGGAAGGGCTGGCAGCCTTAGTCCTGGGGGCAAATCCAGTGAAGTGGCCTATTGCACCACTGAATCATCATCACCACTCACCATCCACTCCCACCTTTTCCCTGTTTTATAACGGATATTGATGTTATAAAGCAAGCATATAATATACAGTATAATCCCTGCACCACGCTGTATAATATACAGTATAATCCCTGCACCACGCTGTATAATATACAGTATAATCCCTGCACCACGCTGTATAATATACAGTATAATAGCATTCTTAATACAAAATGCAAAGTAAAATTTCCATTGAGGGTTAAATTTTTAAAAAATTAACTCACCTCATCCACTTGATCACGCAGCTGGTCTCGTCTTCTTTCTTCTTCTTCTGGCAGGACCTGGCTGGAAAAGGACCTTCAGTGACGTCATCACACGTCCGGCTGAATGAGAGGAGTTATTCTGTATTAAGAATGCTATTATTTTCCCTTATAACCATGTTATAAGGGAAAATGATACAGTGAATAGGGGTCGCTCATCCCGATCACCTCCTAGCAACCATGCGTGAGAATCGCACTGCATCCAGACTTGCTTGCGGATGTTAAGCGATTTTCACGCACCCTAATCTTTTCTATGGGGCCTGCGTTGCGTGAAATATAGAGCATGCTGCGATTTTCACTCAACGAACAAGTGATGTGTGAAAATCACAGCTCATGTACACAGCCCCATAGAAGTGAATCGGTCAGGATTCAGTGCGCGGAAAACTCGCCCGTGTGAAAGGGGCCTATGGGAAAATCCAGCACTGTGTGCAGTGTCAGCTCCAAGTCTGTATTTCTCTAACTACAGAGCAGTAGAAAAACGGAAATTATAAGGCACATGTGAACACAGCCTTATCAAGAACAACACTGGCAGTTATGCACAATAAGACTCATTTGTAACCTCAGTGTGTACTTCACAGACAGGATGCCGGATAAAGCCTCATGCAGACATCCATGGAGCACGGTCCGTGAAATCCCTGCCTGCCGACGTGCATAAAGCGCACAGCGTTATTGGTTACTATGACGCCGTGTGCTTTAGAAGGACAGGATTTCACGGACCGGGCTCCACAGATGTCTGCATGAGGCTTAAAGGGGTTGCTCAGGTTCAGAGCTGAACCTGAACATAACCCCATTTTCACCAAGGCAGCCCCCCTGCGGAAACTTCAGCCCAGCAGTGTGTTCGGTGACGTCACCGGCTCTGATGGGCGGGCTTTAGCGTTGCCCTAGCCATATTACACAAATGAGCAGCGCTAAAGCCCACCCATCAGAGCCGCTGATGTCACCGGGCTTCCTGCCAGCCCCACAGAGAGCCCCAGGCAGCCTGGGTGATAATGGGGGTACGTTCAGGTTCAGCTCTGAACCCGGACAACCCCTTTAAGAGTTGCTATACTGATACACCTAGCAGATTAGACATGAGTAGAGATGAGCGAACATTAAAAAAAAGTCCGTTGTTCGGGTGGTGGTAAGTCGCACATCCCGTTATGGATTCCACTATAGCGGCATATGGAATCCATAAGGGGCGGCTGCCACCAACCCAAACTGTTGAACAGCCGAAGGACCTGGGGTGACGTCACTGTCATGTGATCAGTGCAGGGGGCGTGGCTCATCACTGGATTTGATCCCGTGCTGAGCCACGCCCCCTGCACTGATCACATGACAGTGACGTCACCCCAGGTCCTCCGGCTGTGCAAAGTTCGGGTTGGTGGCAGCCGCCCTTATGGATTCCATATGCCGCTATAGTGGAATCCATAACGGATGCGCGACTTACCACCACCCGAACGCCGAACAACGGACTTTTTTAATGTTCGCTCATCTCTAGACATGAGTCCAGCAGGAGGCCTGGAGCTTCCCACAGGGCACTGTCCCCTAGCTAGCCTGAGCTGCAGCAACTTCTCTCACCCCAGTAAGTCCCTAGAGCTGCAGACATGGCTCCCAGGGGCTGACTGAGGGGAGACAATCAGCCTGGCTGCCAGTGCTCCCCCATACCTTTCATTATGAAGTTCTTCTCCCTTCCTAGAAATGAGACATGGCCTCACGGAGGATGGTGGGCGTGACCTCACACAATTTAGGGGCGTGGCTTCACGGGTCGGTGGGCGTGGCCTGTTAGTCTGCAGAAACTGACAGAGCCGTCTTTCATCTTCCTGGCTGCTGGCTCTCTGCTTCCCCCTGCACAGAGGACCGCCCACTGTCCGCCTCCAGCACTTGGTGAGACTGCCCTCCACCAGGCTCAGACGCAGTTGTTCTGCGCTGCGGCCGTTTTTTAACATGATTGAGGGCGGCCAATTGCCTGCCTGCCCCCCGTACCAGCCCGGCCCCTGGAGCGGGGCGCCGCGACGGCCGCCACTTAACAAGTTTTTTTTTTTTTTTTTACATCCAGGGTTCCGGTGGCGCCCCCTGCTAAATTGCGCCCTAGGCGATTGCCTAGGTCGCCTTACAGGTGGCGCCGGCCCTGTACATCAGTATTTGATCGTTGGGGGTCCGACACCTGGGACCTCTGCTGATGAGCTGTTTGAGAAAGAACCAGTGCTCCTGTTAGCGCCATGGGTTTCAGTAAGCTCGACAAGCACAGCGCCGTACATTGTATAGTGGCTGTGCTTGGTATTGCACCGAGCCCCATTCACTTCTATGGGGCTGAGCTGTGCCTAGGCCATGTGGCTGATGAACGCGATGTCACATGGCCTAGGGAAAGCTGTAGAGGACCGTGGTGCTACTGCGAGCGCCACTGCTTTCACAAACAGCTGACCGGTGGAGGTCCTGGGTTTTGGTCCCCCACCCATCAGATACTATTGACCTATCGAGAGGATAAGTCATCAGCATTTGATGGGAACCTGTCACCTCAAAAACGCATATAAAACCGCCAGAATTACCTCATAGTACCCCCCAGTTTAATAATAATCATATGTTTGATCCGGTAGTTTGATGCTCCATAGATTAAAATAAGTGATGTTTTAAGTGCCATCTTGCCGGTCAGCTTGAAGTCAAGGAGGCAGCGGCTTCCTTGCTTCAAGTCAAGGTAAGCACGCCCCCTAACCGTCCCCCCTTTTGTTAGATTGACAGTCTGCAGTGTGGCCAGGATCGCATAAGTTTCGCGCATTTGCGGTGCACTCCTTAGTAAGGCACAATCCTGTCCCCGGCTGCAGCTGTTAGCCAGGTTTTAGCAGCGCACTGCGCATGCGCAAGACTTATGCGATCCTGGCCACACTGCAGACTGTCAATCTAACAAAAGAGGGGACAGTTGGGGGCGTGCTTACCTTGACTTCAAGATGACCGTCAAGATGGCGCTTAAAACCTCATTTATTTTAATCTATGGAGCATCAGCCTACCGGATCAAACCTATGATTATTAACAGACTGGGGGCTACTATGAGGTAATGCTGGCGGTTTTATATGTGTTTTTGAGGTTTTTAGACCTTTAAGGCCTCTTTCACACGGGCGTCATGTTTGACGCCCGGATAAGAGGCGGGTGCGTTGCGGGAATATGTGCGTTTTTCCCGCGCGGGTGCAAACGTTTGCAACACGTTTTGCACGCGCATGAGAAAAAACGCCATGTTTGGTACCCAACCCGAAGCCGGACTTCATCACTGAAGTCCGGTTTCGGGTCTACTGGAGAATTGATTATTTCCCCTTATAACATGGTTATAAGGGGAAATAATAGCATTCTTAATAAAGAATGCATTGTTAAATGAAGAGGAAGGGGTTAAAAATAATAAGTTAACTTACCTTTGCCACTTGATCGCGTAGTCGCGATCTGTCCTCTCTTTCCTGCAGCATCTATGATCTAAAGGACCTGTGATGACGTCACATCACATGGTCCAATCACATGGTCCATCACCATGGTAAGATGGACCATGTGATTGGACCATGTGATGTGACGTCATCACAGGTCCTTTAGATCATAGATGAGATGCTGCAGGGAAAGAGAGGACAGATCGCAGCATACGCGATCAAGTGGCAAAGGTAAGTTAACTTTTATTATTTTTAACCCCTTCCTCTTTCATTTAACAATGCATTCTTTATTAGAATGCTATTATTTCCCTCTAACCATGTTATAAGGGAAATAATAGAGATTGGGTCCCGTTGCTAAGCAACAATGCGGGAAAATCGCAACGCATCCGCACTTGGTTGCGGATGCTTGCGATTTTCCCGCATCCCCATTCACTTCTATGGGGCCTGCGTTGCGTGAAAAACGCAGAATATAGAACATGCTGCGATTTACACGCAACGCAGAAGTGATGCGTGAAAATCACCGCTCATGTGCACAGCCCCATAGAAATGAATGGGTCCGGATTCAGTGCGGGTGCAATGCGTCCTCCTCACGCATTGCACCCGCGCGGAAAACTCGCCCGTGTGAAAGGGGCCTAAGTCTCAGAACACCCCTTTAATGGCCATTAACAAAGCAGAACAACCAAACTTATTTTTGCTTAATTAGGGCCCGTTGCAGCCTGTACACGGTACTCGACCTCAGCTCCGCCATGTCACAACCTCGTGGTCGTACCCTAAAGAGGACGCTGCACTCCCTTCAAGCACCTCATCAGGGAGGGTACCTGAAGTCAGACCCCCACTCATTTGGTATCGATGACCTAGCCGGAGCATAGGTCATAAGCAGTGATGATCGAATCGATTTCGAATGAAACATCCGAAGACAATTCGCATAAGGCTTCGTATTAGAATGTATTGGCTCTGATGAGCCGAAGTTATTGCTTTTCACAGTCTCGTGAGCCTTCGGCTTATCGGAGCCAATACATTCTAATACTGTACGTAGCTCCTGCTCCGTACAATATTAGAACAAAGTCGATTCGCTCATCCCTAGTCATAAGTATCATGAAATTAAACAACCCCTTTAACAAGATAAGTATTTGATCATCGTCCTAGCCAACCTATGTAAGTTGAAAAAGTGGTTTCCTGATTCTACTGTAGGCACTAACCAATATGGACACTTCCCCCATTTAATAATTCCACCCTTCTCCTATGCTTTTATTTTCTGGTGTCAAACCACCCCAAGGAAATATATGCAGGGGAAAAATAAAAATAAATTCACTATAATAAATGCACAAATGGAAGCGACAAGCAGTTGTGCCATATGGTGCCACTAGGTGGCATCAATATTAAGCTGTACTTGCTGACGTCACCACCGGCTGTAAACTGGTTTCGGTTTCAGCTCTATAAGGCGGGGTCTAAAGGTTTTGTTTCATTTGACAGCTGTGACCGCCCGGTGGGGGCAGGCAGCCCTTTTACGGTGTACGTGTCTGTGCCTTAATAATATTAATTATTACTCTTGCACATTCCTAACCAGCAGCTATTTAGCTTTGCAGCCAGGGAACTCTGGGATTCGTAGTTTACTACTGGCGTGAGAAAGACGGCTGCTAAACATCTAGGACTACAATTCCCATGGTCACGTGTTTCGATGAGACGGCCAATAGGAATCTGCATCAGGGGCAGGGCCTATCTGAATAATGCATTGCTGCAGGGTAATGTATAGTCAGAGCTGGTGAATGAACGAGGAGCTGCGGGGGACAGAAAGCGCTGAATGAATGCGTGGGCTTGCTCGTACAGTACAGACACGCTCACGTTTCCTCCTCGCTGTCTGGAAGGAAAGTGGGAGTTTGCTTCATGCAGAGTGTGATTCATGACTAGTACTTGAGGAGAGGAGGCTGCAGGCTGTATAAGAAGCTACCTGGAGTGTAAAGCACATAGGGGGACGTTTATCAAAGCTGGCAACCAATCAGATTCCGCCTTTCATTTTTCAGAGCTCCTTTAGAAAACAAAAGGTTCATTCTGATTGGTTGTTATGGATAACTAAGCCAGTTCTACTTTACACCAGTTTTGATAAATTTCCCCCATACTGTTTAATGGCAGAGGCGCTTCCTTGCTAAATATCTCCCCTTCTAGACATATTTCTCAGTTATATCATTTCCCAGGGCAGGGATCAGCAACCAGCTGCTGTGAAACTACAACTCCCAGCATGCACATTTGCTTCTCTGTTCTTATAACTCCCATAACAGTAAAAGGAGGATTCTGGGAGTTGTAGTTTCAGAACAGCTGGAGTGCCAGTGTTCCGTTATTTTTCCCTACCCTTCAGCTCTCCATACCCTCGTCATTTCCGGTTCTGACGCAGCCGCGCTGGAAATGAAGTTTGCGGGTGTGGAAGGAGGTGTGTCACGCCGCTCACTTACTGAGTGGCTGAGTAGAAGTCGGCGCAGGTGAGAGTGACTAACTGAATGCGCCTAGGGTAGGGAAAAATCACGGCCAATTGCGCATGTGCCGAGGGTAGTGAAAGCTTACTGGGCTGAGTTTTCACTACCCTCGGCGCATGCTCTAGGCACTAGACTAGACAAGATCCAGCAAGCGTTAGCCGTGCGTGTGCACTGGGCTGTAAGTTTTCACTACCCCCGGAGCATGCGCCATTGGCCGTGAGTTTTCTCTACCCTAGGCGCGTTCACAGTTAGCCGCGCTCGCCTGCGCGGACTCCTACTCAGCCACTCAGTAAGCGAGCGGCGTGACACACCTCCTTCCACATCCGCAAACGTCACTTCTGGTGCGGCTGCGTCAGAACCGGAAATGACGAGGGTATGGAAAGTTCACGGGTAGGGAAAAATAATGGAACACCGGAGGTTGCTAATCCCAGTCCTAGGGCAATCAGCATGTGATAGCACCACATATACAGCTGCGGCTTTGACTGGAGATAGACGACAGCTTTTAGGGTATGTTCACACCACGTACTCCATGACAGAAACCGCTGTAGACCTGGTCGGCACTTATCTGCAGCGGAGAAAGGAGAAAAACCGCAAGTAGACATTGGCACGCTCCTTCTTGTTGCAGTTATGGCTTTAAACCACCGACCTGAATTTGGCACAAAGGGGGTCATTTACTTACATTTTTAGGCCATTTTTGGCATAAAAAAAGTCACAAGACCTTTTTTGCTACTTTTTAAATGCCACATTTTTAAGCTGCCCTCGCCAATGGAAAGTGTCAGGGGCCGGGCCATCAGCCCTGACAAATTTACTAACATTTACACCTGGAAACAGGTGTAAATGTTGGCAAAAAACTATTCAGTCAGGGTTGGAGAAGTACTTACACCAGATGCACAGACTGCTGAAAGAGCGCCTAATTTATGATGATGCACATCTTTTGACAGCTCAGGGGGAATGACCACCAATGTTCTTAATTAAGAAAAAGATTTTAGATTAAAAAAATTGTAATAAAAAACAAAAACTCATCTTCTACTTTTATGTTGGAAAAAGTGCTTCATAAACATGACGCTAATGCTGATAATATTTCTCAATTTATTTACACTAGACAACTGGCATAAATACATTGATAAATCTCATGCTTCCCTTGTATTACAAAACTGTCTCCCCGCAGCCACCACAAGGGGGAGCTCAGTGGATAAACATGTATACAGTTACCATTTACTAAACACTGAAATAAACTCTGTGCATTGAGCTCCCTCTAGTGGCAGCTGCAAGTGTTTTCTGGTTGGGAAGAGTTCAGTGCCAGAACTCTCTCCCGTAGCAGTTGCTTGGTCTCTCTCCATTAAAGGTATGCCATTGCTTTTATTGGAACAGCCGATTTTGAGGTTTTTTTTAGGGAATTTTTTTTTTTAAAAAAAGCATATTCACGCTCCCTGACCTTTCCCCAACCTCTGCCATTCTAACCCTGGTCCAGACTCTGTTGCTCTTGACTTCTTGGTCCCAGTTCTACATACTAGTATTGGCCCACTCACTTGATGAGGCGGGTCACCGCTATGGCCAGAGCTTGGCTGAGCAGAACTTTCTTGGCATTTTTAGTGTGTGGAGCTGAGATTAGGAGGTGAAGAGCAGAGGGTTGAGGTCCAGCAGTGGGAAAATGGTGAGGGTGCATATGGCTGATTTATTTATTGTTAACCTGTAGCGGCCTTCTTTTAAAAAATGTATCTGCCTGGAAATCCCTTTTAAAGGGGGCTGCCGGTTTGCATCAATATCCTTTAAAATAATCATTTATGAAGGTAGCTGTAATTCTGCAATGTATTTCCTTCACCTCTATTGCCCTACCTCTCGTTCTGGGCTGTGGTCACATGATTGTGTCCATGCAACTCTTTCTTATTTCTTGTGATGTTCTTTCCTATGGGCGGGGCAGTGCTAGGGGAGTGTCCATGTAACTAGCTGGTGGGAGGAGCTATAAACTAGCTGGGCGGTGCTGGAGCTGTGGCAGAGGAAGGAGAAGTGCATCATGGGTTTGGTTGGATAGAGGAACAGGAAGTGCTACCTACAGGATGGAAACCAACCAGAGTGATCTGTTTACATGGTGAAAATGGGTCAGGAGAGTCCAAACGGGGAAAAAAAAAAAAAAAATGTTCATGAGGTAACCAACTACCATAGCAAATTTGTTAAAGATCATATCAGGGGTCCGACAAGAACCATTAAGCTGGAGCAGATCTATACATGAAGTGGAGGCTTTCTGGTGTACGCAGGTTAAATGAAGGCAAACTGTAGGTGACCCAGACCCTCCGGATGAAAGCTATGGGCCAAGGTGCAGAAGTACCCCAGGAGTGGTGACCCTGGGCTGCCTGATGGCACATTTACACACACTTCTTTCTCATGTTTTGAGTGTGCTCACCTCTGTTTGCCCGAGCCTTATGACATGGCAAGATGAGGAATTTTTACAATTCTGGCCATAAGGTGCACACGTTTTTTGTCACTGAGTGTTTACTCTCCATGTTTGTTTGTCACAGGATTGTTAAGACCATAGTGTGGCCATTGGGTTCCTCAGTCCCTTGTAATCCCTTAGCTTCCCCTTCTAGGGGAGCAAGACCTCGACTGAGACCCCTGGCCGACATCTGTTAGTGGCCACTTAGGTGAAAGCCAGAGCACAATGGCCTATTCCTTGGCTCCATCTGAGGTTGGCCACCTGTTTCTTCTGGCTCAGAGGGATAGGTATGGGTTTATGAGGGCCCTTCTCTTACGGAGAAGGCTTGTGATAAACTGCATTCTTATGCATTTCTTTTTACTTGGGAGAAGAAAAGTCTTGTTCCTCAGGCTTAAAAAAACTACCCACTAGCTACTATGTGCCATTTATAATACTTACAAGTGAAGAGTCCGCTGACATTGTGGGCCCGATGTAGCTGTAATAAAACACTGGTGGGTGTACAGAAATGTAGACCTGTAACGTGCACCAGCTTCTGTGCCCTGCTGCGGCTTCAGAATAGAATAGGTGGGCAGATAGCGGTAAGTATAATCACCAGCTGTGCCCACACACTCCATTTACCAAGGCTGTTCTCTAGTGCCATGGCTCTCTTTTATAACGGAGCCTTTGCCACATCTATTTTCAATTGGAGTCTTTCTTAGGTCCCTTGCAGACTAGCGTGAGCGGATTAGGTCCAGATGCGTTCAGTGAAAACTGCGCGATTGCGCAAGCAAGTCCATTCATTTTTGTTTGCGATCTCGTTCAGTTTTTATCGCGCGGGTGCAATGCGGTTTAATGCGTTTTGCACGCGCGTGATAAAAAAACTGAATGTTTACAAACAACAACTTTTAGCAACCATCCGTGAAAAACCATCGCATCTGCACTTGCTTGCGGATGCGATTTTCACACACCCCCATTTACTTTTATGGGGCCAGCGTTGTGTGAAAATCGCAAAATATAAAACATGCTGCGATTTTCGCGCAACACACAAGTGGTGCGTGAAAACCAACGCTCATGTACACAGACCCATTGAAAGGAATGGCTCTGGATTCCGTGCGGGCGCAATTCGTTTGCATGACGCTTTGCACCCGCGCGGAATACTCGCTCGTATGAAAGGGGCATTAGGGTTTCAGTATTTTTAATACTAGGAACAGTTTTGCAGATTGCCCTAATCCTACCACCTGGAACAGAGCAGTAGGCCAGATTCACGAGGACGTACTTCTGTGCCCGTAATATGGCTGGACATCCTGGGATAGGCATCTACGGTGCTGTTAGTTCAGGTCATTAGCGCGCATGTTTTTTTTGGTTCTCAGAGCAGTAAGGCTAGGTTCAGACGACGCAACAAATAGGGCACAACTTCACTGCAACATTTTGTCGCGCGACATTTTTTATAATGGGAGTCTATGGCGTCGCATTGCGAGATGCGACAGTCGCAGAAAAACCCATCTTGAATGGATTTTTTGCGACTCTTGTGTCGCATGTCGCAATGCAACACCATAGACTCCCATTATAAAAATTGTCGCGCAACAATTGTCGTCGTCTGAACCTAGCCTTATAGACTGAAATGCAGACTCATTACAGCTGTCTGTATGGTGTTTTAAAGGGGTTTAGCAAACCCCTCTATTCTGCATGACCTGCAAAGGGAAGATGACTTACCTGCTTCCCGGCGCTGGCTGCCCGCTCCTTCTTTTCCCGGCTTACAATGCCCCACTAGTCCAGCAATGTCTACATCCGGCCTGTGATTGGCTGCAGCGATGTCAAACCAGATGGTGACATTGCTGGAGCCCAGCGGAGTATTGTAGGCTGGAGGAAGAAGGAGTGGGAAGCAGGTAAGTCATCTTCTTTTTGCAGGTCCTGTGAAATGAAAGGGTATGCCAACCCCCCCTCCACTTTCTTGCATAACCCCTTTAAGCTGGCACTTGTACGAGCATGCATATGTGGAGAGGAGAAAGCAGCTTCTACACTCACCAGTCAGCGACTTATCTCTGCCCTAACAAAGGGATCGCACAGTTCAATCCAAGTTGTTCAAACCTTCTCTCTCCTGACATAGGCCGCTGTCCGTATTATAGTGAAAACACAAACAGAACTGTGCCACCATAGCCCATAAACTGCGACTACACAGAAGGGGTGGGAGAGCCCAAAAACCACTCACCTCAGGGCGTAATTCCGGCACAACGCTGAGCAGGCATGTAGCCGAACTTGAAGTGGGGTACCAGGACGGATCCACTGTCCCGATAAGTGCATCAGAGTAGGAGGAAAAAAGGCCGGTGCTGCTTGAGTATTGTGGAAACTGATTTATTGACGATAAGGCTACGCGTTTCGATGTGGGCACCACATCTTCCTCAGGCCCTCGGCATGAAGCCATAGACATCAGACTGACAACATCGTCTGGTACCCATCTTCTGTGTATGAACTGCCGCACAGGTGTAACCAGGGCTGTGGAGTCGGTAGATAAATTGTCCGACTCCGACTCCTCAGATTTTGAAACTTCCGACTCCGACTCCTCGACTCCGACTCCTCTGTATTTAATATGCAAATACGAAGCTGTTCCACCAAGTTCTTCTAATCTCCTCTAGCACAGAGAGGTAGTTGAGCAGAAGCTGCTGCCTTCTCCTTTGTGTGCTGATCTTCTGCTGAAGATAGAGCAGTGGGAGGATCCAGGAAGGGGCAGGGGAAGGGGCATTTATTTTAAAACATGATTTTCCTAGTAGAATCCCATAGTCATGTTTAAAATTTAAGCTAACAATCTGAGTTTACATGTTTTATAGCCTTAGCTGAATGATAGCAGTTTTTCCAATGGTTTACAGCTTCAGTCTTGAACTATTGACTATCCATTCCCTTCACTTATACAAGTGTCTCCAGTCCTTAATCAGTTATCAGTGAGAGGCGAGGATAACCATGGGTTCCCTGTAACAGCAGACCACAAGACAATGGAAAGTGTAAGTATTGCCGCTCCTTAAAGGGACACTGACAGGCTGATTTTCCAGCTAAAGATATATATATACTGGTATTCATCAGAGAATTAGGAATAAAACTATACTAATGTTACCCCCAGTTAAGCTGTACTTGTGTTTAAAAACATTTTAATCTGTATGCAAATTCACTATCTTTGTGCCCAATGGGGCAGCGTCTCCTGCGGCTTTGTGCCCAGCCGCGCCCAAGTACAGCTTCCCAGCGCTGTTCCACTCGTTATTATTCACTGCACTGGCCTTTTTTCAGGCTAGCCGAACGCTGAATTCCTGCGCAGGCGCACGTGTAGAGTGCTGGCAGCAGCCTCGTCTGGCTATGCTGAGGCTGTGCCAGCTTTCTCTCTTCCTCCTCGCTACCTAGTCCTGTCTAGTGCTGCCAGGACTCTACATGTGCGCCTGCCCCCTTGGGCACAAAGGTAGAGAATTTGCATATTGATTAAAAGTTTTTAAACACAAGTAAACCCCAACTGGGGGTAACAGTCGTCTAGTTGTATTCCTAATCCTCTGATGAATACCAGCAGATGTATCTTTAGCCGGTAAATCAGCCTGTCAGTGTCCCTTTAACTGCATAGTAAAGCATATGAAAAGCGTGCTTCTTCACGGTCACTTAACGTCTTTGTTTAGCGGTAACGTGACGCACTGCATGCATTGGCCTTTATTCTTACAGTAGAGAAGTAATTAATTATAACTTTATCTGAATTGGGACATTTAAACTTGCTTTTTTTTTATTCCAATTTTTTTTTATTCCAATTTAAATCTAGTAGGAGTCGGAGTCGGTCCATTTTTTGCCGACTCCGACTCCAGGTACCCAAAATTGCCTCCGACTCCGACTCCACAGCCCTGGGTGTAACGGCAAAGGTTAACACAGTGTAAAGGCGGGTTTAGAGCCGATTGTCAGGAAGGAAGTCAGCTGCCCGTTCAGTGAAGGAGACCGCTGCATATAGATATCCTCCACAGTATGAGGACAAGAAATCGCTATTACGATCGCTCGTCCTCATACAGCTGCATTGTTTCTGGGCAGCAGATCGCTGTTTAGACTGCTCAATCCAGGGGCGGATTGGCCATAGACCCTACAGGGAAATTTCACGGTGGGCTGATGCCCAAGGGGCCAGTCAAGTCCTCTTGATGGCCGCAGGCCTGGTACATCATGATCTGATGCTCAACGGTTGTAGGTGCCCTCCTGAACTCTACTGTATTACAATCCTCATGATGGTGATACAGTTGAATACTGTGGTGAGGGCGGCAGTATTTTGCGCGGTCCTGTGGTATTTGGTTCTGCTGGGGCAGTATTCTGTGTTGCACTTTGGTATTGCAGGCTCCGCCTACTTTGGTTGTGCCCGCCTACTTGTTTTGGCCCATCTACTGTCAGTTTGAACCCACCTACAGCATGGGGCCACTTTAAGTTTCCAATCCGCCCTGAAACAACAATTGGTGTGCCTGCACGAACGATAGGATCACCCGATGAACGAGCGTTTTGCTCGTTCATCAGCGGCACAGTTACATGTGCAGATTGTTCCTGATATTCGGGCCGTGTAAATGCACCTTCAGACTACGACTTCAACAGTATTGTCACCGGCGAGAAGCTGTAATCTCAAAGGCAACATTCACCCGTCCGTGGTGCCGCCGCCATGCCTGCGTTGTGGACTGCAAACTGTAGGTCCACAAAACACGGGCACCAAGGACCTACGTGGGGCCTCTCTCTTATTTATGGCCAACATCAAGCGGTTTTCCATTTTACTTTTAGGATATGTTCGCACAGCACAGTGAAATCCGTGTTGCCGCAGATTTGAAATGTGCATCAAGAAGTGACACTGCAGGGATTAGCCCCATATGCGCATAACCTTAGGGAACAGTCACATGTGGCAAAGGTCAGAAAAGTCTGCAGCAAAATCCGCCTGTATTACATGGGGATCTGTCGCGGTTTCACCCTCCGCATTGTAACAAGTAAATGTACGGCATAGATTGATGTGCAATCTGCACCATTGGTCAGTTTCCCTGCGGATTCTTTCCGCAGCGATGGGAATTCGTAAAACTTCAACCACTTTGTTGCACTGGAAATTGTGCACCTGCAATGGAAGATCTGCAGCATATTCACACATGGCGGGTTTGCTGCAGAAATCTGTTCCATAATCAGAACAGAGGTGCTGCAGACACAAACCCATTCATTTGACTGGAAGAGAGTTTTAGTTCGCTGCCCTGTGTGAACATTGCCTTATAGCGGGGCACCTCTCCTCCAAGAACAGTGCCCCGTCCTCTCATATCGGGGGGTCACACTCATGTCCCCGTGAATCCGGCCTGCTTTCTGATGGCAGGGGTCCAGTGAGTGCCCGATCCAGTGTCCGTGTGCTGCAGGAGACCCTCCGAGGGTGATGCTGGAAGGTGGGGGAGGAGACAGGAAGGAGAGGCAGCGAGGAGGAGGAGGAGAAGCGAAGGGAAGAGACTCACGGAGGAAGAGAGGAAAACACAGCGGGATCGGGACACCGTCTTACAGGGAATAGACAACCGGGAAAACGGCACCGGGAACTCCAGCGCTCACCGGAGACAGTCAGTACGTGGGGCGGCGGACAGACCGGAGACTGCGTCCTCTTACCGGCTGCAGCGCTTGCCTATCCCAGTACCCTCTGCCTTCCATTAGATCACCCCCTGGACACCCAGCCTTCCATAGGTCAACCCCTGTAGCGACCATAATTCCATAGATAACCCCCCTGGACACCCATCATTCCATAGATCACCTTCTTAGCACCCAGCCATTTCATAGATCACCTCCTGGACACCCAGCCTTCCATCAGATCACCTCCTGGACACCCAGGGTTCCATCAGATCACCTCCTGGACACCCAGCCTTCCATCAGATCACCTCCTGGACAGCCAACGTTCCATCAGATCACCTCCTGGACACCCAGCGTTCCATCAGATCACCTCCTGGACACCCAGGGTTCCATCAGATCACCTCCTGGACACCCAGGGTTCCATCAGATCACCTCCTGGACACCCAGCGTTCCATCAGATCACCTCCTGGACACCCAGCTTTCCATCAGATCACCTCCTGGACACCAAGCGTTCCATCAGATCACCTCCTGGACACCCAGCGTTCCATCAGATCACCTCCTGGACACCCAGCTGCCCATCAGATCACCTCCTGGACACCCAGCGCTCCATCAGATCACCTCCTGGACACCCAGCGTTCCATCAGATCACCTCCTGGACACCCAGCGTTCCATCAGATCACCTCCTGGACACCCAGCGTTCCATCAGATCACCTCCTGGACACCCAGCGTTCCATCAGATCACCTCCTGGACACCCAGCGTTCCATCAGATCACACCCTGGACACCCAACGTTACATCAGATCACACCCTGGACACCCAACGTTCCATCAGATCACACCCTGGACACCCAACATTCCATAGGTCCCCTCCTGGACACCCAGCGTTCCATCAGATCACCTCCTGGACACCCAACATTCCATAAATCAGCCCTATACACCTATGGTGCCATAGATCACCTCTAGCATCTTATTAGCTAATCCCTGTTGGTTCCCTTAGTCTCTTCTGTCTTACCTGTCTTCTGAACACCCATTGACCTGTTTTCATCATTGACTCAGGTGTAGCCTGTGCTTCCTCCAATCGCCCCTCCTTTGGTGCACTGTGCTCTTCAGCAGATGACCCCTCACCACTCAGCTCACCCTCTCTGTTTCCTCCGGTCACCTCCCCAATATACATTCATTTCTTGTCCCCTCTGAGCAGCCTCCTCTCATTCCTCTTCTCTTTTCTTGCCCCCTTCCCTCTGTACTGTTATTTTGCAGTGCCAGCTCAGACATCCTGAGCCCCATCTTCGCCTCTGCCAGGTAATTGTGCCCTCTAATAGATCTGTATTGTGATAGATGTCATATTGCAGGCGTGCCCCTCATATGACCTTATGGACAGCACGTGTTCTGTAGATGTACCCAGCCATTGACAGGGCATTGTATTCCTGATGTGATCACCAGATTTCCCCATCCACATCTCCATGTTAGCAGGTTTTCGGCCAGTGTTGGGTATACTGCATTACTCCTGGATGCTTTTCTAATTGTATTCACTGCTGGTCCTGTCTAACCCCTGCCCCCCATCACTGCACCCTGGCCCTCTGCATACTATTTTATATCTCCCCTCCATATATTACATTGCACCCCCAGGCTGGATATGTGAGGCCCTCCCCAGCCTTGGAAAGATGAACTACCAGCAGCAGCTGGCCAACTCGGCGGCCATTCGGTCTGAAATCCAGCGATTTGAATCTGTGCACCCCAATATCTACTCAATATATGAACTCTTGGAGCGACTCGATGAGCCTGCACTGCAGAACCAGATCCGAGAGCATGTCATAGCCATAGAAGGTAAGTGTGCTTTGTGTGGTCCTCTGGCATGTTGTGCCTTTTGCATCCTTTACTGGAAAGATCCTGCAACCTTTGTTTTTTTTTTGTCCATCTTCTTGGGTCCGGAGAACGTGCCGCGTTAACTCCTCCACTGCCATGAAACATCACTATATAATACCGTGCACTATACACCCCCCTCTGTGATTGTACTCACCTTGCGAGGCGCACCATTCTCTCTGGAGAAATCAATATTTGTATGGTGTGTACAGGCGGTTTTATTTATTATGCTATTGCAGTACAATATATATTATATATATATATATATATTCCTATGGCATGGATCGCGCTGACGGTTGTGTAGACAGAAGGGCAGGGATATGCCCGTGTCCCCTGGGTTTTCTCAAGACGTCCCCATTAGCTCATTGTTAAAAGAACAATTCCATAAAAAGTATCAAGTGTGAACAATGCTGTGTGTGCATCCATGGGAGCAGAGGAATGCAGATTGCTGTAAATATTTGCCGAGAACTCCCATTATTCCGCGCATGGTCTTGAATATATTAGAAGGAGCTATGATTTGCTGTTTAGCATTCCACGTACGCTTTGCTTCCTTACATGAGATATGGCATTGGCTTTTTATGTAGCCCATAAGTGTCTAATGTCTGGTAATATTATCCTTTCCGGAGTTAGAGTGCACCTCCAGGTGCAAAAAAGATGCAAATACGCGCGCGGTAGTACAAGGAAACCATATGATGCCTGGCAAGTATCGTCCATGGATCCAGTTCTGATTAATAGAACCCGTGTATGGTACCCGCTGGGCATTGTATGGTTTACTGCGCATTCGCATCCCTCCAGGCGTCCAATCAGAGTATACCTGGAGAGACAGTCCTTTTATATTATGGCCTATCCTATCCATGGGAGTCCGACACCCCACATATCAGCTTTTTGCAGTAGCTCCGACCACATGCAATAGGCTACTTTCTCATCTGCGCTTTCCCATTCCGCTATTGAGACCCGTCATAGGATCTCAATAGCGGAGGAAAACTGAACCGAACGAAACGGAATGCACCAGAATGCGTTCCATTCCGTTTGGTTGCGTACCCCATCAAGCAGCGTTTTTCTGTCTGCAATGTGGTGCACAGCAAGACGGCTTCGTCATGACTCACAATGTAAGTCAATGGAGACGGATCCGTTTTCTCTGACACATGGCTATTTTAGAGATACTACAACCGGATCCGTTCATGACGGATGCAGATGGTTGTATTATCATGACTGAAGCATTTTCGCTGATCCATGACGGATCCAGCAAAAACACTGGTGTGTAAGTAGCCATAGACAGAGTCATATTTCTGGCGCTGGAGCTACTGGATATTGATAGGCCACCAATAGTAAAGGATCGGAAAACCATTTAAATGGTAAGGCCTTGGCGGTTTAGTCAACAGGATGATCTATACTGCACAAGGCATCTCTCGGAAATATGAGGCGTCCTGTATGTGACTGTATGAAAAATCCAGTACCTTACTGCGTACGGACATGCAAGCTGCACCACTGAAGTTCATTTGGTGCTGTAGTTTTTTTTCTTTTTCCTGTATATTCCTGTTTGGTGTATGGTTCCGATGGGGACCGGAATCCATAGCGGATCTACCGAAATTCTGCAGAACTAAATTCTGAAGATGGCGCAGTATTTATTGTGGTTATGCTGCGGGTTTGCTGCCCTGCAGAGACTGAAATCCACAACAGAAATTGACATGCGGATTTAAAATTCACGTGATGCGTGTTAAGTTATGTGTAGATTTTGTCGCCGCAAATGTCCGCAGTGTGTGAATGAGATTTGTGCAGAATGATCTCCTCCACTTTGCTCCGGCTGTATTCACTCTGGATTTTCCACACACAATTCTGCTGCAGGAAATGTGCATGTGCAGCAGCACCCTTGTGGAATTTTTTCTGTATGGGAAAAAAAAATTGCAGAATAAAAGGACAATTATTTTCCCGTTATCTTTCAGAGATGCAGTTTAGATGCTAATTCATTACTCATATTCATTTCAACAGATGCGGACTGCACATCTTGTGTTGTCTGCATCCGCACGTCTGTTCTGCAGCCCCGCAAATAAAGGTAGAACATGTCCTATTCTTGCCCGTTTTGCGGACAAGAATAGGACATTTCTCCAGAAGTTAAAAAATGGCGGCATCTACTCATCCGGGATCCATGTTTTCGATGGTGTGCATGAGGCCTAAAGGAGTTAAAGGGCCCTACCTGTCAGCAAGGACTGCTTGCTACAGATTTAGGGTTAATGAACACGGCCGTAGCTGTTTTTGCGGTATGCAAATTGTGGATCCGCCATACACGGATAACAGGACTTTGTTTTTCGTCTTGCAACGGGAACCAGACGGATCCGTTATGCTTTCCCATAGACTTCTATTAGGACGGAAAGCAAACTGAATGCCTTTTAAAGGCTTCCGTTTTACATTCCGTCATAATACAAGTCTATGGGCAGAAGAACGGATCCGTCCTTCTGTCTTATGGATTCCGTTATTTTCCGTTAGAACCACGTTATAACGGAAAGCCATAACAGAATCCCTAACGCTAGTGTGAACCCACCCTACGTACACTCTGCTGCTACTGTATGACACTGTGGTTTTTCCGCACTAAAATTGTGCAGACAAAACAGGTGTAATCCGCAACATGCGCAGCTAACAACAACGTAGTCTATTTGGATAGGAATTGATTAGATTGAGAAGCTTAGACTTGAGACTCCATATCCTGACGATCACAGTAAGGGCTCATGCACACGGCCGTATTTTCAGGTCCGCATCAAATCCACGTTTTTTGTGGATCAGATGCAGACCCACTCATCTCATTGGGGCAAAAGATGCGGACAGCACACCCGTATGCCCATTCCCCGCAAAAAAATATTATTCTAGTCCGTTTTGTGGACAAGTATAGGACAGGCGAAAAAAACATGGCGGCAAGTAGACTGAAAAAACGGATATGGTCGTGTGCAGGAGCCCTAAACCCTGTTGCTGGTTCAGTTACACATGCTGTGCATACACCTGACAGGTATTCTGTGTACCTGTTGCCTCATGTGGCACTTTGTTCTTATCACAGCCACATATGTCGGTGCTGTCATGGTTTCCATAACCCATCAGAGGAAGGACACCTGCTGCAAAAGTAAGCTCCAGCTCACCTGTACCTTTTTTATAACAGACGTGCACGGTTGTAGTCCGATTCCCAAAATGTTCTAATCTACAAAATAAAAACCAGCACCTTTCTTAAAAGCTGTGACCTTTATTCTTTATTCTTGAGTACAACAAGCACATACAAATAATCACGGCACCCCGAGTGTGAAAAGTCGGGGGTACCGTGATTATTCTGGTTTTTGCTTTGTGAAGGACACCTGCTGCTTGTGAAAAGAGTCAGGCCTTACGCACGCGGCTGTTGGCGGATTTCTAAAATATTTTTTGGTCTCCTTACAAACCGACCAGGTCTGAAGTTTATAGTATTTTTAATAATATATTGGATACATTTGGAGCAGCCTTGTGATGTTTCTTTTAACGTAGACGGTGGTCCCTCAAGTTACAATGGCCTCGGGTTACCTCGGATATTTTCTACACACAGTGGTCTTTCCTGGGGCATTGTAACTTGAAACCGGTATACCACGCCATGGACAGTCCAGAGCTGAGGTACGTGTGAGTCGCTCATCCAACCCATCAGCATTGGCATTTGACTAGTAAAACACCTGTCTTCCTGAGAGTCTATGTCCACAAGTGACTGAAATGTCGCAGATTTGCCATTGCGGGTATTCATGCAGAAAATTTACAGTGTTCTACAGTACCAGTAAACTGGATGAGATTTTAATAAATCTCATCCACACACTGCGTAAGAAAACTGCAGCATAAATTACCTTCACCGAGGCTTAGAAAAGGTGGACCAGTTGGCTTATTTTTAAAAGGGTGATCATTGTGCAGGTGTCATGCTATAGAGCAGGAGGAGCTGAGCAGATTGATATATCGTTTTTTGGGAAATTTTCAGTAAATCATGTAATTTTGTACATTTATATTTCTGCTTTTTCTGAGCTCAGCAGTCATGTGGGTGGTCATAGATAACTCAGCAGTCATGTGTGTATACATAGAGAACTGTCAGTCACTAATAGGACTGCCCACCTGTCTACTGACTCCAGAAAGAGCAGATATTTCAAAGGATTCTCCAGGAGTACAATATTGAAAATCTATCCTCCAGATAGGTCATCAATATCCAATCGGTGGTTGTCCCACACCCTAGAGCCCCACCGATCAGCTGTTTAAAAAGTCCACAGCGCCGTACATTGTATAGTGACTGTACCTTGTTATTGCAGCCCAGGCCCATTGACTTGATTATCAATCTGCTCAGCTCCTCCTGCTCTATAACATGCCGTCTGAAGATTGCACTGCATTTTTGTGGTGACCGGTTCCCTTTTAAGCATTGGCATTTTTTGTACCATGCTAACTTTCCGATACTTTTTTCTCTATGCACAAACAAAAAAGAAACCTGAATAGAAACCCTAAGGTGCTAACATGATATGAACAGTGCCTATATAATTAACTGCTCCTCACGCTGTGTATTCTTGTCTAGCACATTAGTTGGGTATGATTGTTTTTAGCTTTTGGGCTGTCAGCGGAATGTAGAAAATGAGATTAGGAGGCAGTTTTCTCATTTTGAGTCAGCAATTTTATGACCGGGTGTATCTCCAAATGTACTAGAAGTCATATAAGTTTATCAGGTGGAAGTCTCTTAGGCCGCAGGGGCCAGTTTGAGATGTTCCCGTATTTACTTCTAGCGGACATTGCTGAACAGAATTATTTGATCAGCTGTTAATTTGCAGCAAGCATTGACTGTCAGTCACCGGCAGTCGTATGTACAGCCTGCCACCCTCTGTGGCAGCACCTGCTTGACAAAAAGTATGTTACTAAAGAATTTTATGTCACGCCATCGGGAGCTGTCTGGGATCCATGAACTCTCCCAGAGCGTTTTAACAGCTGCTGGTAAAGTGCAACTTTGTGTTGAGCTGGAGATGCTCCTGGGGTTGATAGTCTTCCATGGACAGGTAATTGGGGGTGAGCTCTTTATACGGTTTTCTGGAGACTATGCTCGTTTCCCCACAGCAGCCACAGAGAATGTCCAGTGAAAAGCAAGGAGCGTGTTATGATTCTGGTGGGTTGTGTCCTATAATCTACTATCATCTAGTTGCAAAAGCCACATTTTATCAATCAGTTCCAGTTTTTCTTTCTTGCAGCGTAAAGGGTTTTCTGGGACTTTGGTATTGGTGACCAATTCTTGGGGCCATCAATATTAGATCGGTGCAGGTCTGACTTTCGCACCACTGTCGATGAGTTGTTGGAAGAAACTGTGATGATCTGCGTGCACTTGTAGCCTCTTAAAGGGATTTTATTGGCATTCAGTACTGATAGCCTGTCCTCAGGATAGTTCATCAATATCTAATCGTGGGGGTCCAACACCCGGCACCACCACAGATCAGATGTTCGAAAAGGCTGTGGTGCTCCAGGGAAAGCTGCAGCCTCCTCACAGTATACCATGCACCGTGCCGTACATTGTATAGTGCCTGTGCTTGGTATTACACCCATGACCCATTCACTTGAATCAGATTGAGATGCAGATAGGCCATGTGTCCAATGAATGTGACCTCACTGGCCTAGGAGTGCCGCAGTCTCTTCAAACCGCTGTTCAGCCATTTGACCCCCACCGATCAGATACTGATGGCCTATCCTGATTGAACTCCTGGAAAACCCCTTTAATTGTGTTCCCTGCACGTCCATCTACTTTGTAGTGGCTGTACAGCGTATTGCTACTTCATTGGACAAAGCTGCGATGCTCTGCGCGAATGCTACTAAGTAGATGGCGTGCACTGTAAAGAGTGACGAGTCTGCAGCGTCTCCTCTTCAAACAGCTGATTAGTGGTGGTGCTGAGCGTAAGACCCCCACCCAATCTGATATTGATGGCCTATCCTGCAGGTACTCCTCAATATATTGCGAACTTAGAGATTCTCTCATCTTAGACATTGGTGGCATATTTCTAGGATATGCCACGGATGTCAGAAAGCTGTGGGTCCCAGAACGGGACCCCCGAAGTAAACAGAATGCAGCCGCGCATGCACACCCACCTACCCTTCATTTCTATGGAACTGCCGAAAACAGCCACGCACTGCCTCAACTATCTCCGTAAGTCCCATAGAAGTGATTGAATCGGTGGCTGTGCGTTGCGCTCTCCATTAATTTCTATGTGACTTCCAAAAATAGCTTAGCGTGCTTGCTCAGCCGTTTCCAGAGCTCCCATAGAAATCAATGGAGAGCATGCTTACAGGGACACGTTCTAGACATAGGTGCAGGTCCCACCTCTGAGACCCGTACCTATCTGAGTTTAATGGTATATTCCTGTGATATACCATCAAATCTGAGCTGACACAACCCCTTTAATAGGCTGACCATTCATGAGAGACCACTATAGACGTGCATGGTTGGCTTGGTGCTTTTGAAGACCAACATGTCCAATTCCTCTATCCACCTGGCATAGTTGCCCATAGCAACCAATCAAATTCCACCTTTCATTTCTCACAGCTCCTTTGGAAAATGAAAGCCGAAATCTGATTGGTTGCTGTGGGCAACCAAGCCAGTTCTACTTTACACCGGTTTGATAAATCTCCCCCAAGGGTTTAATTCTGCGTGTCTTGCTGTGTATGAGGATATAAGGGGGTAAGAATAATTTATTTTACAGTTTTTGGTTATTTTTAACGGGATGAGATTCTCAGGTGGGAAACCTACATTTTTCTTTGCTGTCACAGTAAGGCCCCATTCACACGACCATATTTTTGGTCTGCATTCAATCCGCATTTTTCGCGGATAGGATGCGGACCCAATAAATTCAGTGGGGCTGCAAAAAATGCGGTCAGAACTTCGTTTGTCCGCCTCCGTAAGCCCGTACCGCAGTCCTGCAAAAAAAGATAGAACATGTCCTATTCTTGTCCGTTTTGAGGGCAAATATAGGCATTGTTACAATGGGTCAGAGAAGAAAAATACATCCGGTCATGTGAATGCACACTAATGCTGTAGGCCTTCATGTGTTATAGCCCTCCCAGCCGTCATGAGGCCTAGCAGCAGGGCCGGACGCTGCTAAAATAGCCTTGTGCGATCCACCAGGGCTGATGAACAGTGCAGACTTCCTGTGTAATTCTCTACAGCCCGCATTGTGCTGGGATGCATTGTACTGCAGGCTATATGGTTTCAAAGAATCATAAAAACCCCGACACTTGCTCCACCTTGCAATTGTCCAGGAATAATATGAGGGTGATGACCTTGTTGAAATTTCCTCCACTTTGGGAAGTATAATCCTGCTGTTTGCTTTGAGACGTTTATACTTCAGGAAGCGTTTTAACTATTAGCTGTGTACATTCATATGGAAGTTTACGTAACTGTGCCGTCTGTGGTCCATACTCTGTAACCTGCCACAATAACATGGCAAAGTGCCTGTGGAATAGAAAATATTGGATATTGTAAGTAAAGCATTAAAGGGGTTGTCCAGGATTTTGATACTGATGGCCTATCCTCGAATCAGTGGGGGTCCGGTTGTTTGAAGAGGCCACATGGCCTAAGCACAGCTCAGTCCCATTCAGTAAAATAGACACGGACTGCAATACCATGCACAACCACTATACAATATATGGCGCTGTGCTTGGTATGCGGTCTGGAGGCCGCAGCTCTCACTGGATCGGTAGGGGTCCTGGGAGTCAGACCCCCACCGATCAAATATAGATGACTTATTGCTGAGAATAGGCCATCAATATCAAAATCCCAGACACATCACTATCATCATGGCCGTTCTGCAGAAAAATAGAACATGTCCTAATATTGTCTGCATTACGTTCTATGGGCCGGATGTCCCGTTCCACAAAATTCGGAATGTACAAGGCCGGTATCCGTGTATAAAACATCCAATGAGCGTGTGCATGAGCCCTAAACCAGGAATGGCGGCTTTGCAGAGATAAGGTCTAAGGGAAAGATTTGCTCCTGTTCTGTGTTTAGAGCCATACCTGGTTTTGGCTCACAATCACTGAGGCCTCGTTCACATTTCCGTTTTTCACTGACGTTTGCTGTCTGCGGACAGCACACATACCCATTGGTTTAAATGTGTCCACACTTTAGTATTTATTTTTCTGACAGTATGTCAGTAAAAAAAAAATCATGGGACATGCACTACTTTGATCTGTGATGCGAGCCAAGCACGCCCATTGAAGTCTATGGGTCCGTGAAAATCACTGACACACATCCGTGTTGTGTCCGTTTTTCACTGAAGACTAATAGGAGAGTCTTTGGAAATAAATTTTCAGCTGTGCAACTTCAGTAACTTACGGATGGGATGATACACGGATGGTTAAAACATGGACCAACCACAAATCTTTTCCCGGACAGCTTCACAGATGAAACGTGTACGCTTTTTTTCACGGAAATGTGAATGAGGCCTGACTGTGTGAAAGTGGCCTGACTGTGTTGCAAACCATGGATCTGCAAAACATGGATACTGGCCATGTGCTTGCTGCCATTTTTTATTTTTCAGGTCTATAGAAATGTCCTATCCTTGTCCGCAAAATGGACAAGTATAAGAAATGTTCTATGTTTTGTGTGGGCAGACGGAACGGACATTTTTGTGGCTCCATAGAAATGACTGGCTCTGCATCTGATCCACATAAAATAATGGATTGGATGCAGAAAAAAAAAAAACTGTTCACTGGCGGGGGCCAAGAGTTGCACCCCCCACCTTCCTAATATTGATGGGATAGCCAATCATCATGCTGATACCGAAAAGCCCCTTTAATCAAGGCCATCATATTTGATTGCATCTGCAGGTGAATACGTCATAGAGGCCTAGCAGTTTATGTGTCACTTAGGCAGGTAATCTGACTAGTCCCACTAGAGCTAGAACCGGTTCTGCTACGTTCACTGACCTTTGTCCACAAAAGTGAAATTTCATGCACCATTAATGTTGTTGTCTGTGCTAAAAAAAAAAAAAAAAAAAAAAAAAGATAACGTGGTTAGAGCGATAACTGAAAATCTGAGAACAGATGGTGTGATGAATAGACGACTGACTCAGCATTTCCCTTTAAGAAAACGAGTGCCTTCATAAACATATTATTGGATCCGCGGTGAGATTAAGAGGATGATCTAAAACCTGCTGCACAGTTGAAGCCTGTGCAGCATTATTAGTTTGGAGGTTTTTCTCTATACAGTCACCAAGTTGCAGTTTACAGGATTATTTTAGATGGCGTATAGTGCAGAGCGGCAAATAGACACGTCCAGAGGGTAGTTACAGACGATCGGGGCTCGCCGTTTTTACTGTAATGTGGTGATTATAGGTTATTAATGGATTTGTAGTGAGATGAGCAGGGCGCTCCAGGTATGAATGACAGGTGGTTATTGTTCTTAAAATGCTTTTTTTGTCTTTTTTTTTTTTTTATCCAACCCGTTAGTATTTTATGTATTTACAGTTTATAATAGCCTGGTGATCAGGAATGTGTGTACAGCACTTTCTGGTTATGCGTAACCGGAGGTTGTCTGTATATAAGGGAGAAGATGTTTACTTTGACTTTTATACTGATCGGTAGGGGTCTGACAACCGGGACCCCCACCAATCAGCTGTTTGAGAAGGCACTGGTGCTCACAGTAGCGCCACGGCTTTCTCACAGCTTAGCAAAGGCCATGTAACATCACGTTGCTATACCAAGCACAGCTGCTATGCAATGTACGACCCTGTGCATGGCAAGCTGACGGAAGACTGCAGTGCTACCGCAAGCACCGGTGTCTTCTCAGACAGCTGATTGGCCGGAATCCCATGTGTCACGCCCCCAGTGATCAGATGACCTGTCCACATTGTTTAGGCTTTCAGACTGGCTGTATGATGGCTTGATTTCCAGCCTCTCTCTGAACTCTCCAGAGCAATCTTTTTAGTTGATTTATGGCCAAATCGGAGTTCAATTTTGTTATATGTAAGCCTAGATGTTAGTATAGAAAAGGAGAGCGCTGCTGGAGATTGAGCCATCGTACAGCCAGATTTCACAGTGAATGCCATTCTGAAGCTGCTATGTACTGTGAAGCAAAGAAGCTGCAGAAGTCAGATGAAGCAAATTTTTTCTTAATAAAAACTTATTACTAAAATATTTTTGGCTCAAAATATATGTTGCCCAGTTTTAGAAATCAAGGTGTGCATTTTGTGTTCCTGGGGTGTTCTTTGTAATGAGTTGGGAGGTAGATCTGAGCACACAAGATTGGATTGTCACATATTTTCAGCCAGCTAGCAGTGATCTGTTCAAGCTCCAGGCGCCTTCCTTTTGTGGAATTTGGAACAGGGTCATAGTTTCCCAGTCTCCGTTCCCCTTTTGTGCTGTCGGCAGTATAAAGCGGAGTGGTGGAGGAATTATGATATATAATATCTGACAACTGGGTAGTACGCTGCAGACAAGCATGCTTCAAGGCCCTTGTAAACATGGCATCCACTTGTGCAGCCAGCTAGTTAGTTGCTGGCTGCCAAGTTTGTGTTATATTTATTGTGAAGGTAAAGCCACACAATTATTATGTAGAAGGTATATAATGCGCATGTCTCCATTTTATATTTTTTATATTTCAGGTTTCTGCTGCTAGATTTTACATGCTGGTTGTGTTTGGGATGCTTGCTGTAGTGGTCTCAGTCTGACCCAGACATAAAGGAAACTTCCATGTTCAAAATATTAAAATAATAGAGGGCTCAACTTCAGCACAAGATAATGGTAGATGGTGAGTGCACTGTTTTTTTCAGTGAACCCCAATAAATAACTAATAAGGAATAGTAATACCATATTTTAGGTCCTTACAAATGTAAACTTGGCTGTGGCTTTTTGCTACCTGTAGAGAAAAAAAAAAGTAGAATAAACGCTGCCTTTTTTTGTTTTTGGGTTTTTTTTTGGCCACCTGCGTTTTTTGTGGCTTTTTCTGGCATTTTTTTACACTTAGTGGGTGAGATTTATCTTCCCAAACCGTGCATTATATTGCCGCCCTCGTCACTTTCCAAAAGGGGGCGTGATGTATGTTGGGGGAGGGGGGGATGCTTTGACCCGGCAGATTTATAATAATTTCCACTAGTTCTCTGCTGCAAATGACTGCAATATATGCTGGTTACAAGCTGGAGCAGAGTTAATTCTAGACACACAGACTGCCGGAGGATGAGCTTCATTTATCTGACAATGCTGGTCTTTATAAAAGACAAAAATAACACTACCTAATGAACAAAACCGCCAGGAGCTTTTCATATTTCCCCAACACCTTCAGCTGATGTCTGGAGCTGGCATTTTTTACAGAAAGAAAAATGCTGCAAAAGATGAAAAAATTATAAAAAATAATTGCCAGAAAAAATCTTTGTGTAAATGCACCCATAAGGCCCTCCAGGTAATCTATGAAATATAATATATATACCGTATGTGTGTGTGTGTATATATGTGTATATATATATATATATATATATATATATATTTACACACATACCACATATATATATTTATTTATTTACACACATACCATATATATATATACACACTAATATTAAACAAATAAGCAATCCTGGAATAAACATAAGCAACTCAATAAGATACTAATAAGTGTATGAGCCTGGTGTGACACTAAGCATATAAGATACAGGCCTCATGCACACGACCATGTCCATATTTCGGTCCGCAAACAATGAATTACTCCCATAGGGATGCATTGGTTTTCATGTGTTGAGCGTTTTACAGCGCGTTTGAACGCGCTGTAAAACGCTCAGCTGTGAACCCAGGGATAAGATACAGGCCTCATGCACACGACCATGTCCATATTTCGGTCCGCAAACAATGAATCGCTCCCATCAATAGAAAGGACTATTCTCTTGTGCAAAATGGACCAGAATAGGACATGCTCTATAATTTGTGGAACGGAAAAGCGGATCTGCTAAAAACACTGATGTTTGCATTACCCCATAGAAAAGAATGGGTCTATGTGCTGTTCGCAAAAAAATATGCATAGTACATGGATGAAAAATAGTCATATGCATGAGGCCATAGTTGCCATACACAGAGAATAAACAGCACAACAATACATAGGTTGCTGCCTCTGCCTGTAAAAATATAATACAAATAATAAAAATACATTAAAGATAAAGTTAGATGATGTCCGATCTAGTGTTAAAAAAAAGCAAGAACCCTTTGGCCACGCGGCCCTGGTGGCATAAACGTCAGTTAATAAGGATGTTATGGTTGTTAAGAGTTGTGTGAATTATCTGTAATCTCTATGCGTTTCGTCCACAACCACACAAAACCTATAATATCTCTTTACTACAAACTGTTCTGAATTGAGTCTTCGGTTGCGGTCATACATTTTGAAGTGATGCTTCAGCTTTAAATGAAGGTAAAACCAGGACACTGGTGTTGGAGAAAGCCTAGCAACAGCGCTGTCAGGGTGGAGGGAAGGTGTCGTGTGCTGAGGACTTGGCGTGCTGCACATTCACACGGTTCTCCGCCATACTCTCTTATGGAGAATAAATAATGCATTGGGTATTATACAGATATACAAAGTGCGGATCTGCAAAAAAAAAAAAATGGATGACGTCCTTATGGCATCCGTTATTTTTTGCGGATGCATTATAGTAATGCCTATCCTTGTTCAAAACGGACAAGAATAGGAGATGCTCTATATGTTTTTTTTTTTTGCGGGGCTACGGAATGGACATACGGATGCTGGTAGTACACAGTGTGCTGTCAGCATTTTTGGCTGAATTTGAAATGAATGGGTCCCCATCCTATCCACAAAAAAAACAGAACGGACACAGAAACAAAATACGTGTGTGTGCATGTAGCCTTAGGCCTATTGCACACGACTGTATAGCTTTTTCAGTGTTTTGCGGTCCGCAAAAAATGGATCCACAAAAAATACAAATGACATCCGTGTCCGGAACGGAACAGCTGGCCCCTGATAGAACAGTACTATTCTTGTCCATTATGCGGACAATAATAGGACATGTTCCATCTTTGAACGGAAATACGGAAACGGAATTCATACGGACCCATTGAAATGAATGGTTCCATATACGGAATGCAAAAAACGGAAATGTAAACGGAAAAAAAAATATGGTCGTGTGCATGAGGCATGAGAAAAAAAACTGTGGAACTGGCTTACTTGCCCCTAGCAACCAATCAGATTTATCCTTTCATTTTCCAAAGGAGCTGTGAAAGGTGAAATCTGATTGGTTGCTATGGGCAACTAAGCCAGTTCTACTTTACACCAGTTTTGATAAATCTCCCCCACAGTGTGTTTTAACATTAATGTTTTCTTCATGGTGTTTTTTCCCCCCAAAGCTTTGGCATGCTGTATTTTTGTAACCAATCAAGAAAGGCAAAAAAAAGTGGTGTGTGTCCTGCGTTTCATATTATCTATAGACCTTCAGCTGACATCTGGAGCTGGTGTAAAAAAAAATAAAAAAATTGCAGAGGCAAAAAAGGTGACAAAAATAGCTAAAGTGCAGAAAAATGCCAGAAAGAACATGTGTGTGAAAGCACCCTTAGGCCTCATGTTCACAACCCCGTTTTAATTTTGGTCCACAAATCGCAGATCTGCAAAATACGGATACCTTTCGTATGCATTCCGCATTTTTCTTGATGCGTCTGACTATTCCTATCCGCAACATGGACAAGAATAGGACAATTTGCTGAATGGACGACATCAGTGCTTCTGCTGTAGTTTTTTTTTTTTTTTTTTTAATTCATAGAAGTGAATGGGTCCGATCTACAAAAAATGTGGCTCGGACGCAGATGCAATATATGGTCGTGTTCATGAGGCCTTAGTGTTGATGACGGACCAGTCACAGACCAGTTATAATATAGATTGTAACTAGGTCCTGAAGCAAATGTTCACCATGAAAAACGCCATTCCATTACGCTGGGTTCACACTTGATCGTTTTACAGCGCGTTCCTACGCGCTGTAAAACGCTCAAAAGGCGAAAACCCATGTTTCCCTATGGGCATGGTTCTCACCTGAGCGTTTCACAGCGCGTACGAACGCGCTGTAAAACCCCCTACGCCCAAAGAAGTACAGGAGCTTATTTGGGGCGTATTGTCGCGCGTATTGTGATTGACACCAGAGTGGTCAATCACACGAACGCGCGTACGACGCGCGTTCCCTTTTTACAAAAACGCGCTGTAATACGCGCATATCAAATACGCTCAAGTGTGAACCCAGGGTTAGGGTACTTTCACACTTGCGGCAGGACGGATCTGACAGGCTGTTCACCCTGTCAGACCCGTCCTGTCGCTATTTCGCCGTGCCGCCGGACTGCCGCTCAGTCCCCATTGACTATAATGGGGGCGGAATTACGGCGCAGCACGGCAGTGCACGGTGAGAGGCCGCCGGACTAAAAGTACTGCATGTCCAACTTTAGTCCGGCAGCCTCTCGCCGTGCACTGCCGTACTGCGCTGTAACTCCGCCCCCGTCCCCATTATAGTCAATGGGGACGGAGCGGCAGTCCGGTGGCACGGCGAAATAGCGACAGGACGGGTCTGACAGGGTGAACAGCCTGTCAGATCCGTCCTGCCGCAAGTGTGAAAGTACCCTTAGGCTGGTACAGTCAGTGAGATATTATATTTTTTTAACGTGACCAAGAAGGAGATTTCTTAACTAGAGATGAGCGAACTTTAAAAAAAAAGTCCGGTGTTCGGCGTTCGGGTTGTGGTAAGTCGCGCATCCCGTTATGGATTCCACTATCGCGGCATATGGAATCCATAAGGGGCGGCTTCCACCAACCCGATTTGATCCCGTGCTGAGCCACGCCCCCTGCACTGATCACATGGCGGTGACGTCACCCCAGGTCCTTCGGCTGTTCAACAGTTCGGGTTGGTGGCAGCCGCCCCTTATGGATTCCATATGCCGCTATAGTGGAATCCATAACGGGATGCGCGACTTACCACAACCCGAACACCGGACTTTTTTTTTAAAGTTCGCTCATCTCTATTCTTAACATATACGCAGCTTTCCAAATAATCAGTCAGTCTTGGACCTCTAATTTCATAAGAAGTTTTTTTGTGATTTTATACTAATACATTTTTATACCAATGCGTATTTTCCTAATTCAGTATAAAATCATACTTAAATGTTAGAGTATGATGTTCTTGAGGAGAGGGCTTGTCATTTTACTGTAATATCTGGTAATTCTAGTTTTTGGTATGAGATGAACATGTGGCGCCAACATGGCCCCCATGCCCCTGTGACCTACATGGTGTCTGCACTGCTCGGCCCACTTCATTAGTATGGATATGTAGTGTGCGGGAATTCCGAGCCGTCCTGGCCGGCACCACTGTTATTCCAGAGCTGTAATCCATGT
Organism: Bufotes viridis; assembly: GCA_033119425.1. Classification (NCBI taxonomy): domain Eukaryota; kingdom Metazoa; phylum Chordata; class Amphibia; order Anura; family Bufonidae; genus Bufotes; species Bufotes viridis. The sequence continues at coordinate 117,445,288 of CM065595.1, read as the reverse complement.
CCCTCTCATAATGGAAAACAAGGTCAGCAGGTGAATCAATGCAAGTCTATGCAGCCAGTTATCTGAAAAAATGGATTCTGTCCCTGTTGTTGCGCTGATTTATTAGCCTGCATTAGGTCAGTCACTTTGGTTACAGGAGATAACATCAGTGTTTCCACGCAATGGGAAAATTTCCTGGTTGAAACATAGGTGTACTTTGCTTTTGCCAGGAAAAATAAAGTTCAACTACTGGAAAAAACTCCAGAAAAACACTGGTTTATTACTGCTGCTTTATACAGTAAGACCATCAGGCTGGGCTCAGCAGGATATTGTGGTGCTACAGTGCAGTCTTGTACTGCAGCCCTTCAAAGGACATTTTGTCTAGGGTGTAAGGTTAGCATGCCATGGCAGTTTTTTACTATATTGTCAGATTGTTCCTTCATTCAGACACCTCTTTTTTAAGTTTACATTATTGCTATTGAATTTTTTCAAGTTTCCCAATTTAAATCTCGTGTCTATTTTTTTTATTGCTTGTTACTCCTTTAGTGCTAAAAATCATTTTTTCAATTGGTCTTCATTAAAAATAGTCAGCCGTTCTGTCACCAAGGGTTAAGGCTGTGCTTGATATTGCATCTCCTCCACATTCACTTCTATGGAGCTGAGCCGTGCCTAGGCCGCGTGACCGATGAATGTGACGTCACATGGCCTAGGGAAAGCTGAGAGAAGGCCGCAGTGCTACTGCTAGTGCCGCAGCCTGCTCGTACAGCTGATTGCCGGGGTTCCTGGGTGTCCGACCCCCCACCCATCAGATACTGATAACCTATTCAGAGGATAGATCATCAGTAGAAAAGTCTTGCAAATCCCTTTAACAGTTTTTCTCGCTGTGTGACTGTTACTTTCACCTTGTGTCTGTCATCTGATAAACCTTTATCTCTAATTTACTAAAAGGTCATAAACGCTTATTTAAGCCACATTCTTATCAGTAAGCTAAGAATTGAGCTATAATGAGTGTTTTATCAGGTCAGAGATCAGGGATAAGGAGCCTTCAGCTGAGCTGCCTGACGGGGGAAACAGTAAAAATATAGAGCCTGCTACTAGAGACACTCAAAGCTGCACAGAGACGGCCACAACATTTTTAATAAAAACTAATTGAAAAAAATTATTGTTAGCTTAAATTGAGTACAATGCAATAATAAAAAATTGCCCCCAAAAGTGTACAGTGGTTCTCAACATTCTCCGCTAATGTTGGACACGGTGAACCCCTGTAGGCTGTTCCTCTGCCCGAACTCACAATGCACATACGAAAGTAGGGAAGGCAATGATGTTGGGAGAGTTTACTCCAGGAGCTCGAGCAGATTCTAATATAGTAGTATACTACGTGTTCTATATTTTTTGCTGGGCCACGGATGAGACCTACAGATGGGGAGAGCATACGGTGTGCTGTTTGCATATTTTGTGGCCCCATTGAAATGAATGGGTTCACATTCGAAATTCGCAGACCGAAAACACGGTCGTATGCATGAGGTTTAAGAAGGACGTAACCAGTGTTTTTCTTTGGGGGTGTAATATGAGCTCCTTTTTTTTACGTAAAATAAAAATTTAAACTGCGTTACTCCTGTATTTAAATTATATTTGAAGGTTATTTGGTGCGCCTGTGAGATCTGGAATAAATTACTTTTCACCAGGCTTCCATTCTGTTATATAGAGGAACAAATACATGATTGTACCCTGGTGCTTAGTGGCAAAAAACATAATACAGTATAAACCGGTGATCGGTGAGCATCTAAGGTCAGCAAGTGATGAACAGATTGCCGTTTCATTCTTGTTTTTAGTTTGCTCAATCTCCCATTTTCCAGGGTGTGTAACTCTGGGAGGGTCTGATGGACTCCCTGCTGGGGTGTGTTGTTTTGGGATTGCTGAACCAGCAGCTGTGAGTGGAGATAAAATTACAGCATTAGTACCTTGCCTCTATGTTAAAATGAGATACTAGGTTGTGGGCACAGCACAAGACCATATACACACACTTTCAGCGTCAGGTCAGTCTCACAGGAGCGTGCACATTGTGGATAACATGCTCCATGTGACGGCCAGGTTTCCCGGACCGAACACTGCTCCTCTGACCCAAACTCACTCTCACAATAATTAGGATGCTGTGAGTTCTTGCCTGACCACTGGTCTTCTGTACTATACATTATGGGAGTTCAGTACAGTAGCCCCGCCATCGGACAGGAACTCACAGCATCATAAAACATTACGGGGGTCAATTATTAAGGGACCTGGCACTAATTTTGTCTCAAAAAATAGTTACAAATCCATTTCTATGTCTATATATATATATATATATATCAGGGCTTGACAAATTTCCTTGGAATCTAGGAGCCAGCTAAAAAAGTTAGGAGCCAGGCGGAGCCGCGTCATAAAGCTCCCAATAGATGCCCCCATAGTGCTGCTCCCCCCCCCCACTTCTCTATAGAGCCCCCCAATAATGCATGCCAGTACATAGGGCCCCCAGTAGATGCCCCCATAGTGTTCCTACCCCTGTTTTCCATAGTGCCCCCCATAATGTGCGAGTATATAGGGCCCCCATAATGCTTCCCCTTTTCAATAGGTTATATGACACGTCAGATGCTGCCAGCGTCTAAGTGATCGCCACTTGCATCCGCCATGACATGTGGAAACCCTTACAAGGATTACAGGGTCCGGAGGAGGGCAGAGGGGTCCGGAGGGAGGGCAGAGGGTCCGGAGGAGAGGGCAGAGGGGTCCGGAGGAGAGGGCAGAGGGGTCCGGAGGGGAGGCAGAGGGTCGGAGGGAGGGCAGAGGGGTCCGGAGGGCAGGGCAGAGGGTCCGGAGGGCAGGGCAGAGGGGTCCGGAGGGCAGGGCAGAGGGTCCGGAGGGAGGGCAGAGGGGTCGGAGGGAGGGCAGAGGGGTCCGGAGGGCAGGGCAGAGGGGTCCGGAGGGCAGGGCAGAGGGGTCCGGAGGGAGGGCAGAGGGTCCGGAGGGAGGGCAGAGGGGTCCGGAGGAGAGGCAGAGGGTCCGGAGGAGAGGGCAGAGGGTCCGTCTTGTCAATCTCTTTCCCCCTTGTCATTCACTTTCTCTCACCCCCTTGTCATTCACTTTCTCCCCCTTGTCATTCACTCCCCCTTGTCATTCACTTCCCCCCGTCATTCACTTTCTCCCCCTTGTCATTCACTTTCTCCCCCTTGTCATTCACTTTCTCTCCCCCTTGTCATCCACTTTCTCCCCCTTGTCATTCACTTTCTCCCCCTTGTCATTCACTTTCCCCCCTTGTCATTCACTTTCTCCCCCCTTGTCATTCACTTTCTCCCCCTTGTCATTCACTTTCTCCCCCTTGTCATTCACTTTCTCCCCCTTGTCATTCAATTTCTCCCCCCTTGTCATTCACTTTCTCCCCCTTGTCATTCACTTTCACCCCCACCCCTTGTCATTCACTTTCTCCCCCCTTGTCATTCACTTTCACCCCCACCCCCTTGTCATTCACTTTCTCCCTCTTCCTCCCCTGCCTCTAGTGTAGCGTGGCCGAGCTTTGTATAGTCCCATGGGTACAGGAGCTTTAGTTTCCTGTACCCGGGCGGACTGACAGGAAGTGCACACTGTGTGCGCACTTCATGTCAGTCCGGCCGAGTACAGGAGACAGATGCTCCTGTACCGCGGACCACGGTAGGCTCGGCCACGCTACAATGAGGAACTGACAGGAGGGAGCGCTAGCGCTTCCCTCCTGTCAGTCCCTCTCTTCATGCTGTGCCCGGGCGGTGCGCCCTCATGGGCCGCGCCAGCCCGGGCAGTGCTGCAGCCGCCTGAGGCTCTATACAGAGCGCTCGGACGGCTGCAGCATGAAGAGCCGCGCTCCTAGTCCGCGCCGGACCCTGCGCCCGGGCACCTGACAGAACGGGCTGACAACTACCCAGGCGCCAGGACCAAATTCCTGGTCGCCATGGCGACCTGGCGCCTGGGATTTGTCGAGCCCTGATATATATATATATTTTACTATTGTCCAAAGGACGGTTTTACGTCATGTTTGGCCGTTGGATCGGGGACATGTTGGGGGGCCGCACCACGACAAATTTGCTAATGTTTACACTTGGAAACAGGTGTAAATGTTGGCAATGTCCATAGGCCGGACTAGTTTTTCTCTCCAGGTGCACAGACTGCCTTAGGTTAGCCTAATTTAATTAGCCAAATCTTATGGCAGTAAAAATAACCCCCTATGATGCAGTGAGTTTGGTTACAGAAGGAGTGTTCAATCCGGGAAATGCAGCCATATCACGGAGCGTGTTTCCCGGATTGGAGACTTGCGTTAAACTGACCTTAGGCTTGGTTCACACTCCCATCAGGAGATTCTGTCATATTAGAAGGGAGGAATAGCAGCACTATTCTTCCTGTCAAATGGAACAACGCCATTCCAGAACCCATTTGAACCAATTGTAAATCAGTGGGTCCATCATGTGACGAATCTGTCTGCAGACTCCCCTGCATAACGGAAAGGGGACAGATCCGTTTTGCAGCCCATAGACTTCTATCATTACGGAATGAATAACGGAATGCCTCTAAAGGCATTCCGTTATCAATTCCGTCATAGAATTACGTTATGGTCCGTGGTAACGGAATCCATAACAAAATTCACCTTTTACCACGAAACTAAGTGTGAATGAATTTCAAAATATGAAATTTGCTCATCTCTAGTGACTGTTTGTGAGTTATAACCTCTCTCCTGATCCCCAGCTGTGTCATGTGACCAACACTCTAACTCTCTGACTGACACAGGAAGTCAGTTCTCTATTCATTTTTATGAGGCTGACATTGAGGCTCCCATAGGAATACATAGAGAAAATGGCTTCCTGTCCACACATAAGATGCTGTGTTATTTAGAAAGTCACAGTGCTGGCCACATGACACATCTGAGGATCAGAAGAGAGGTTATAACTCACAAGTACAGTTACTGATGAGAAAAATACCTTCATCAGAGAATACAAATTTTTGAGGAAGTGCTTCTTTAAATGAAAGACCGAACCATAAAACAAAATATAATAATAATATGCAGTCCTACAAAGGAAAAAAAAGCAAACTCGTAGTTTGCTTTCAAAATCCGAGTCCTGTGAGTTTCCAGTGCTGAATAATGAATCAGAATCCACACTTAAAATGTATAAAGGAAATTTGATCTTGACATTTATTGTGCGGTATCTGTTCACATGCCGTTTAACCCTCCTCGGTTGTCAGGATTTGCTTGCAGTTCGCTGTCGCTGCTTGTCTGAGCTGAATAGGACATATTTTCCCCATTTGTTATGTTTGCTGGAAAGATGGAGACATGTCAACTAAGAAGATTAGCCGTCTCCTCCTCTCTGTACGACCTTGACATTACATAACACTTGTGTGTCTGATCTCCAGCCCTTGTCTCACTCTGCCGCGGCTGATCTCCAGTATGAAACACCTGCCGTCTCCTCCTAGCATCTGCTCAGATTATAGAGAGGCCAGAAACCAGTGTCTGCGATTTGCCAAAGACTCCACAAGCCAAGCATGTCATTTAGAGGAATAATGACTAAAAAGTTCTTTTTATTCCAACCGTTCTGTACTTTCAGAGTTTCAGCGCCTCAAGATATTTTCCAATACTCCAAGTAGGTGATGGGTGCCTGGAAAAATTGTCAGTGGGGGTCATTAATTAAGGGACTTGCGACTGTTTCAGTCGTAAAAAAATAGTCACAAATCCCATTTTATACCAGCTGTGTGACACTATATTTCCTAAAAGGAGCAGGAGAACGGAAACGCTGAACAGTGATGTGAACGAAGCCTAATACAAACGTCTAGCAATGGTTTGCACTATTAGGCCTCATGCACACTATCCTCGTCTTGGTTCGCATCCGAGCCGCATTTTTTGCGGCTCAGGTGTGGACCCATTCTCTTCAATGGGGTCACAAAGGATGTGGACAGCACTCCGTGTGCTATCCGCATCCGTTGCTCCGTTCCGTGGTCCCGCAAAAAAAAAATAGGGTATGTCCTATTATTGTCCATTTTGTTCTTATGGGCACCCGTTCTGTAAATTTAGGGATCACACATGGGCAGCATCCGTGTTTTGCGGATCTGCAATTTGTGGACCGCAAAGCACAGCACGGTCGTGTGCATGAGGCCTTAAAGGGGCTGTCCAACCTTCCTGAGGATATGTCATCATTATCTAATCGGCATGGGTCTGGCACCCCACAAACTCCCCCCCCCCCCCCAGGTATTAGCAGAAGACAGTATTCATAGGATTCACACATGTTCTTTTAAAACCAGCTGCTGGCCTTTCTCACACAGAAAAAAGTGTCATAGGCAAAAATTCTGTCAGATCCATCTGCAAGCACAGAAAAAAGACAACCGCGTTGAGCTTAATATAGTAGAAAGTGATGGAAAACAAGAACTCGCTGCGGCTGGAGCCCAGAGACTGAGTATTTTTAGTTCCGATTAATCAAAAGCCATTTAGGCGGTCAAATATTCACACAAAGAATTTCCATTTCTACACTTTGCAGGCTAATTTATACTTTATGGATATAATTAACAGCAATAACGTGTATGTGGCCCGGGCCATCAGTCCCCCAAACCTCTGAGTGATTGGTCTAGATGACTATTAGGGCATATTCGCACAATGCCGTTTTGCAGCTTAGCCCCATTGAAGTGAACGTGACTGTGCTTATTATCCAATATCACAAACAGCCTCCCCATGTGCCTGGCCCCTCAGAGGGAATATACATAGCCCGCCGCGCTCCTGGTCCCCGCACCGCCGCTGCTGCTTCTCCCTGTACACGGATGAAAACAATCCAGTGTCGGGGCGGGGAGCAGCCAATGGCGGACAGGGACAAGCCTCCCTGGCGTCACCCGCGATACTATGGAGGCTCGTCCCCGTCCCCGCCTGCCATTGGCTGCACCCCCCCCCCCCGACACCAGATGTGTTCATCCGTGTACAGGGAGAAGCAGCAGCGGCGGTTTCGGGACCAGAAGCGGAGCGGAATAAGTGAGGGGCCTGGCACATGGAGGGGGGGGGGGGGCTGTTTGTGATATTGGATAACCCCTTTAAGAGCTGATCGTCAGGGGTCAGTGTCCCGGCATAAGGATAGGTCATCATTATCCATTATTGGATAACCCCTTTAACGAGATATATGAGGAGGCAAATTTTTAAGCGAGTTCAAGTCATTTTAACAATTTTGTCAGTACCCTGAGCTCACCGTGTTCTGACTGGAGAGATCCCAGGGGAAAAATATTGAAAAATTCTATATAGTATATAATAATCTTCTACTGAGATCCATCTGTTTGGAAGAAGACGCAGGATAATAAGACAATCTCATGTTCACCATGCTCATCCGCAGTCTCTGCGTCCTGAGTTGTATTTATTGTTCACACGGGACTATACAATGGATCTCGTAGTGTTACGGTCAGCGGTAAGGGTCATACTTCAAGGCAGAGATGACACTTGAGAAGAAATGACTACTTAGAACATTTACGTGAATTCCCTCCAAGGAGTAATCGCTTCTTTCTGTTGGAGATTTTCTGAATGGATGAATGTGTATAAAGACGACATGCATGTTGCAGGCCCGCTTTGTCCTGTGAGCATGAGGGAGCCTGCTTCTGGTTTATTTTCATAGAGCGTATGTACCCCCAGGGCAGGATATGAAGGCTATTATCAGCAAATCCAGAGATTACTGCTGGAGTGCAGTAAAACACAGAGAGCTGTGTGCTGAGAAAACCTTTTTTCAGAAGTACCACCGATGTTATCCGAGCGTTGGGTCAGACTGAGCTCCTGGCAATGTCCTTGCAAGCTCTGCACAACCTGCCTGTGCATTGAGGAGATGGAACCCCGCTGATCATGACCTGTTCAAGCATAAGTGTGAGACTTTACATTTATCATCTTAGCATGCTTTTCTGTAATCTGATAATTGGCTCTTTGTTTCAAGGATAAAAACACTGGATGGTTAATAAGATTGTCCATGGACTCACTTGAGTGCTAAAGCTTCTCTTAAGGAGCACACTGCTCAAGCAATGCTGCTTTTTTGGACGCTGAGACACCTTCTGACCGCCTCAATAATTTTCTTTTGTGATATTCAGCACCTACTTACACCAACATTGCACCACCGAATCTGCATGCAGAAGGAGTTTTCCCAGTTTGGATCACCCCTTCCTAGAATAAGGCTGTCCAGAATTGCCGTGAGTCCAGTTTCTTTGATGCCCATGATGGATGATTATTGGGATGGTGCAGTCAAGAACCAAATCAAGATACATTCAGCATGTTTTTCAAATTGATTGTTAGAGGTTTTCCAGGCGACTGATGTTGATGACTTTAAGCCTTTTGTGTACTTCTGGGTCCGTGCTTCTGCTCCGCAAAGGATAGGACATGTCCTGTCTTTGACCGTATCTTGTGGATCGCTGACCCATTTAAGTCAATAGGTGTGCACTGTGATATGGGGTGCACAAGGCCGATGCCCGTGGTTTGCCAATCAGCGCTTTTCTGTCCTCCACATGGGCAGAGCCGTCACACGTCGTGTGAATACGGTCTTGTGATTGGAGGCTGAGCTCGGGTAATCCAGCACAGACGCTACACTTTTAATGGAGTTGTGTTCCCAGCTCATTTCAAGGTGTTACTTTCAGTGGCAGTAGGGAATGGTTGATTGGTGGGGGTTTCGGACCCCACAGATCGGATGTTGATGATCTGTCCTGAGGATGTCATCAATATAAGGAGCCTGGAAAATCCCTTTTAAAGAGAACCTGTCATCAACTGACCTTACTGAGAGCAGCATAAAATAGTGACAGAAATGCTGATGTCAGCGGTGTGTCACTCATGAGCCAAAAGTAAGTGGTTGCCGAGAACCAGCATCATAATCCTTGCAGCCCAGGCCTTGAAAAGAGTCAAATCTACCTGAGAAGAGTCCTGGTTATTCATAATCTCCTGCTCTCCCGGCCCATCTGCTGATGATTTGCAGTTCTCTCCTAGAGAGAAAGGGGAAAACTAGGTAGAAGCCTGTCAGTCATCAGCAGGTGGGCAGGAGAGCAGGAATTCATGAATAACCAGGACTCTTCTCAGGTGGCCGGGACTCTTTTCCAGGCCCAGTCTGCGATGATTGTGATGTTGGTTCTCGGCAACCACTTACTTTTAACTTCTAAATGACACACCGCTGAAATCAACTCATCTGTCTCTACTTTATTCTGCCGTTAGTATGGGCAGCATAAATTTGATAACAGGTTCCCTTTAAGTGGATACATAATTTTGCCGTTGAATCATTTGGTTAATGGCAAAATCATATGGCCACTTTACAATAAATTTGAAAACCATTCCCAGTCTGTTACGGTCCTTTCCTACGTATCCGCTTCCCCAGTGCCGCAATGTTTGGCTGTACCCTTTGGCCTTTTGCACACGACCGCAGTTTTGGTCTGTGTCCGATCCATATTTTTATGCCGCTCACACACGGACCCATTCATTTATTTGAGTCTGCAGACATCTGAGTGCTGTCCGCATCCCTGTGGCCATTCCGTAAATTATAAAACTTGTCCTATTCTTGTCAGTTTTTTGTATAAGAAAAAAAAATGCAAGTAAAGCCTTGTATAATGAAAAAATATTACACCCCCCCCCCCCAAAAAAAAAAAAAAAAAAAACTTGTAAAGGACATACATTTCAAGGGGTTTCTTTTACAAGCGAGGAAAAAACTGTAGTGGGACAGCACCCTAAGGGTGCACTTAAACATGGAATTTTCTGCCAAGATATCCGCCGATGCAGATTTTTACAAAGTTGTGTTTTTTTTGTATGAATTATGCAGATTTTTTTGCACATTTCCTATATGAAAGTCTTTCAATTCAACGGGAAACAGAATTTTGACCACAACCTTATTTATGCAGCGGAATGTAAATGCAGGGATATAGACAGTTTTCAGCTCCATAGATTAATACGTGGAAAGTCTAAAAGTCTATCCCATAAAAAAAGGCATCCTGGTGTTTGTGATGGCTCAGGGGTCACATGTATCCCTTTGGACCTCCATGGGGCACTTCAGCTGTTGGCCGATGCAGTTGTGAACCAACGACGCTAGGAATGTCATGGCGTTACTGGCACCAGGATCTAAGGCATATCACTAGAAGTTGATCAGTGGCACTTGTCATCTGGGTTAGTCAAGTGTAACTAACAACTACATTTTTCTCTTTGGTTGTTATGTTGGCTGTTTTTAGTAACTGGTTGTAAATTATTACCGTAATGCATCACTTATACCCGTATGTATCTGGAGCCATACCATGGTAGCCCGCAGCAGACAATAATACATTTTAGTTACCAGAAGCAATCCTGAGCCCTTTGAGTTACTGTAGAACTTGATGGAATACCTTAGCAAATTGCAAGCTTGCATTAGGGTACATTCACATGAACGTAAACCGCCCATGCTGCGTACCACAAATTGGAGTCCGCAGTACATGGGCAGCGGCCATGTGAATCCTGTATTGCGGCGCAGACCCATTCCCTCGAATGGGTCCACATTCCGCAATATTTGGCAAAAGATAGGACATGTACTATCTTTCGTGGTGTGGAGGCACGGATCAAAAAGCCCATAGAAGCACTTTGAGTTCCGTGGGCTTCGGATCCGTGCCTCTTCTCCGCACCACACCGTATCTTGAGGATTGCAGACCCATTCAAGTCAATGAGTCTGCATCCGTGATTTAGGATTCACACGGCTGATGCCTGTATATTGCGGAACCACCATTTGAAGTCCCAATATGGGCATGAACGGCCTACAGTCGTGTGAATGGACCCTTAGAGTTTCATATGTATAATTGTCATGGAACATCGCTCATTATGAGAACATAATGTTACCAAAGCTAAGGGGGGCAATTTCTGTTATTTTTATTGCATTGTACTCATTTTTTTCAATTGGTACTTATTAAAAATATGGATTTTTTTGTGTGTACATAGCAGAGATGCTTTTGTGAATTTTCTGTCTTTTCCGTCATCTGGGGAGCTGACGGGCTCCTTATCTCTGCTTTCTGACCTTATAGACACTCATTAAAGCTCAATCCGTATCTTATTGATAAGATTGTGGCTTAAATAAGTGTTTATGACCTCTCAGTAGTTTGGAGATGAGGTTTATTAGATGACCAGCACAAAGTGAAAGTATCAGTCACACAGCTAGAAAAAGATAACCCTTTGTGACAGAATGGCTCAATATTCTTAACAAAGGCCAATTGAAAATATGATTTTTAGTTAACACTGAGTAAAATGCAATCATAAAAAAAAATTGCCCCCAAAGGTGTCCATAGCCTTTAAGTGAGGTTGATGTTTTGTCCCAACTGTAATTCTAACATGAAAGTTAGGCGTATGGTGGAAGTGCCAGACCTGATCATGAGTGGACTACCGCTGGTACCTTCATATCTGCTGCTTATATTGCTATGTTGTGAGGGAGGTGAGGTGCGAAGAAGCTGTGGAGTTCAGCCAAGCCTGAAAGAACTTATTAATGATAAGTTAATATGTCCATTTAGCATATAGAAGGGCTTGTGAGAGAGATGTGCGTGCAGAGAAGAAAACATTGCGGGGTCTAATTTGAATTTGCATGTCATCATTTAAGAACTTGGGAAAGGTGGAATTTGGTTGCTGTGGGACACCACTTTTATAAATCTCCCCCTCTCTGTTCTTAGGACAAGGTGGCTATTTGTGCAAGCTGCAGGTCTGGGACATGTCCTCACTATGCATTTGGCGTTGTGTAATATGCTGGTAACCCACAGGACTATATTGTGTAAATGTGGCCATACACATTAAATAACTGGTGGCCGGTGGCTTTTGTGGTCAACCGTTATTTTTCCAAACACCTCCATACACAAGGTGGAATAAGCTCCTTTGAGAACAGTTTTGCTGACGAGTCCTGGAAACCTTGTTCTGGAGAGAGTTTGGTGGCCCTCATACTCTTCAGATCATCTGCTGCCCTCACCAAAATTGGCGGGTCTGGCCACGTTTTGCGTAATGTGTATAGGAACTTTAACTTCCACATCATATTTAACTATGTTTTTCCTCTTGAGCACACACGCGTTCTACTGGAGCTCTGATGCCTGGGATTCGTCATTTTCTTTATTGTATTTGCTAACATGTTTTACATTGTTTCCACCGGTCGGAAATATTTAAGGTAATTTATTATTAGCTAGTTTTCCTCTGCTGTATAGCCCCATACTGTATGTATTGTTAGATATTTTTTTTCCCATTTGAAGTGGTATTTACTGTGCTTTGTGGCTTTGTGGGCGAAAAAGAAACCATATCCAGAGACAAGGAAGTGCAAATCTCAACCCTAGTGATGGAGGACTAGTCTAAGCCACAGATGATGCTGATAATAAGTTGTTGTTTTTGTATGACTTCCGTCTCCAGAAAGCTGACGAAAGGTTTTACATACGGTATTAAAATGAGTCTGTTCCTGGTAATGCCCTGTCCCAACTGTGCCTGAAATGCAGTCAATCTAGAACAAGCATGCACACAGTCATACCAATCCAATAATGCAGTGATGGCCAACCTGCGGCTCTCCAGCTGTTGCAAAACTACAACTCCCAGCATGCCCAGACTGCTTACAGCAATCAGCCTACAGCAGGGCATGGTGGGAATTGTAGTTTTACTACAGCTGGAGAGCTGCTGGTTGTCCATCCCTGCAATAATGCTTCTCCCATAGGTCTTATTTCCGCGCCTTATGTGCCCGTCTTTTGCCCTCTGCGTGTCATCAGTTTTCTATGTGCACTGCTAGGCCAGAGCATCTCCTAGCAATGGTCAAGACCACTGACAAAACGTGGATGCCAACTGTGTTCTGTCAGCGGTTTTCCTAGACCCAATACAATTCAATATACATGTTTGGTCCGCATCACAGCAGTGCATGTTTCCACTTATCCACAGTCAGTGTGTGGACTATGGATCCCTGTGCGGTCCATAGAGAGCACTGACAGCAAATGTCCATGATCCACTGACGTGTGAATTAGGCCTCGACGGTGGGGCACATTTACTAAGATCGGCTTATTGTGCTAGTCTTAGTTTTCCCCTTGTGTCTATTATGTCTAATTTATGACCAGGCGTACGTCTCATCATAAATTAGGCGCATCTGTGGCAGTCCTTGTGTCTGGCGTAGTTTTTCACTAACATTTGCCAGGGCTTAAGTCACAGCCCCCAATACGCCCTGCCCCCGACCCACCCAACTGATGAAGACGTGTAGCCTCAGCCTTGTTAGGGCTAATGCACATAACCTCGTCTGTATTTCGGTACACAAAATACAGATACCTTCCTTGTCCACTTCACCTTTTTCTCACTCCCATCACTAGAAATGACTATTCTTGTCGGCCTCACAGACTAGAATATGACATACAGATGTGAACAGCACACGGATGATATCCATGCGTTGTCCGTTTTTTTTTTTTGTAGCCCCATTGAAATGAATGCGTGTCTGCAAAAACTACGAATTGGACATGGATGCAAAATGCGGTCATATGCATGAGCCCTAAGGCCTCGTTCACATTTCCATGTCCATTTAATGTTCGTGAAAGAATCCGTACATGTTTGTCCATGAAGAGGTCTGTGAATGATCCGTTTTTGGTCCATGTGTCTGTTTTTTGCCCTCCGCAATATTCCACAGAGACTACTCAGCTGTAAATTAATTTCCAGAGCATCTCCTATCAGTGGTCAGTGAAAAACGGACAAAACACGGATGCCGTCCGTGTTACATCAGTGATTTTTTATGGACCCGTAAACTTCAATTGCCGTTTTTGGGCCGCATCACGGGGCCAAAATAGGCCTTACTTTTAAAAATATACTGATGTGTGAACAGACACATTAAAATTAATGGGCACGTGTGCCATCCGTGGAAAATGTGAACAAGGCCTTAGGGCTCATGCACACGAACGTTGTTTCGGTCTGCATCTGAGCCGCAAAAAATGTGAAAGCAGACCCATTCACTTAAATGGGGTCGTAAAAGATGCGGACAGCACTCGGTGTGCTTTCTACATCCATTGTTCCGATCTGTGGGTCCGTAAAAAATAGAACATGTGCTTGTCCGTATTCTTGTCCGTTTTGTGGACAAGAATTGGCATTTCTATTAAGGGGCGGCCCGTTCTGTTCCGGCAGCATCCATGTTTTGTGGATCTGCAATTTGCGGACTGCAGAACACAGCGCGGTCGTGTGCATGAGCCCTTAGGATGAGATTTTATATTTAGTAACAGTATTGAGTAGTGGGGATCTCTATGTAGGCAGGACATTTCTAATTACTATCTCGCCCCTTTACTGCGCAGTCATATAAGTCTCTGTGACTTCAGCTCCTTGCAGATGACCGCGTATGATGTGCTCGTGTTCAGGGCCACTTCCTTAGATCACCTCATTTGTAGAACTCTGTTTTCCCAGGTCATCAGGTCATTTTGACGTCCTGAGTGACCCCTCTGTCCTGAAATAAAAGCAGATGATTTGTTTATAGGGTGGGTCAGAGATCACCGAGTCAGCTGCTTCTCACCAGGACGAGGGAGGCTTCTTGGAGAGAAATTGGGATAATCAGCAGAATGAGCTTTCCACTTGTCTCTGGCTTGTATGGAAAGGAGGGGGGAGGGAAACATTATTTAGGGTATGTCCACGTGTGACTGAAATGCTGTGGATTTGCTGTCCTATCTCCGAAATTCCCATAGAAATGAATGGAGCGACCGCGCATATGTCCAACCGGCCACTCTTGTAATTTCACGGGAGCACCCAGCGGTAGGACCCCCACCGATCTTAAAGTTATTCCTTATCCTGTGGATAGGGGATACCTTGTACTAACTGGAATACCTCTTTAAGGCCTCATGCACACTGCCGTTGTTCGGTCGCGGACCCATTCACTTCAATGGGGCCGCAAAAGATGCGGACAGCACTCCGTGTGCTGTCCGCATCCGTTGCTCCGTTCCGTGCGCCCGCAAAAAAAATATAGCCTGTCCTAGTCTTGTCCGTTTTGCAGACAAGAATAGGCATTTCTATAATGGGCGCGTTCCGTTCCGCAAATTACGGAACGCGGAACAGCTTCCGTGTTTTGCGGACCGCAAAACACCAACAGTCGTGTGCATGTAGCCTTATACGGTCATGTCGTTGAAATCTGAGGCTGGCTTTACATGGAATAATTTTAGCCCCAATTATATGTGTCCAGTAAATTAGATTCATGTTGAGCTGATTAATATGCCGATTTTTTTTATCAATAATCTCTGTTCCCATAGTAGGTTTTCCCGCCTAATGACAGTTTGCATACCCCCATCATACTGATCATATTGGGAGTATTTTATAGGCTAGATTAGGGCTGGTTTGGATAATTGCAGTCTTTGCTGCATCACGGAGGAACTTGTTTTATACTATTCTATTCTATTCTTGGTTGTATGAATTCAGTGCAGAATGTGAAATTTTGAGGTATATGTGTTTGTGGTGTTTCATTTGCAGAAAGCTTATCCTTCTACTTCATTCAGTGGCTGTTTGGAAAGCTGACAATACCCAGATTACATCTAATCGGTCCGTAAATGTGCAGTTACATGTATTTTTTCCCGACCTCTTCCTGGTGAAGTTCTTCGCTCCTCATTTTAGTTCATTGGTTCTCCACCTCTGTATATTCTCTTTCCACAGTGATGCATCCATGCATGCACAGGTTGTTTTGTGCGGTGGAAGAAGCGTCCTGACCATTCTTGACGCAGATTCAGCATCCAGAATTCCCATTTGAAAATGGGCAAAGAAATCCTCACCAAATCCACATCAGAAAACTCATCAGGTTTTTTTTTTCAGCACAAAAAATACTCCACATGAACATACCCTTTAGGCCTCTTTCACACGAGCATATTTGCAATCCGTATATGGGCTGGATTTTATGTCCCGGAATCCACTACTAATATTAATGAATAGAGGTATACACATGGGCGGATAATTTCCGGCAGTATTTAAAATCCGCAGCATGTCAGAGCCCATTACAGTCTATGGGAGTGTATAAAAAACGCAGAGAGGAAAGAATACACATGAAAATCCTAATAAAATCCTGAAGCAATACTGATGGAATATCATCCGGAATCTATACATAATCCAGAGCCAGAATACTAACGGATTTTAATACGCTTGTGTGAAAGCGGCCTTAGGCTATACGGAATATTTTACACTGGGTTCAGACCTGAGCGTTTAGAAGCCTAGCGTTTTATGCGCGTTCAAGATGGGCGTTTACGGGCGTTTTTTTCAAGTGTTTTGGTAAATAGTGTAGGCGCGTTTGACGCGCGTTTATGTGATTGACTGCATAGTTGGCCAATGACCAAACAGCCCTCCCTATATAGTTTGGCCAATCTGAGTGCTTTAGAGGTGTGAATTTCCATGGTGGCTGATCCAGTATGTTGCAAACTTTGAAAAACGCGCGTCCATAGGCGCGTTTTACGCTGCACAAACGCCCGAACAACACGCGTATCGCGTTTCCAATTGAAGTATATTGGCACCAAACGCTCAAAAAACGCCCGAATTAACGCGAACATACTTGCTTATGCATCGGACGTTTTTAGGCGCCTTCGAACGCGCATAAAAACGCGCAAGTGTGAACCACCCCCATTGGAATGCATGGTTCCTGTACTGTTGTGCTTTTTTTTGTGCGTTCGAAAGCGGCGTTTTACGCGAAAGTGTGAACTGAGTGTTAGGTCAGGATTTTGGTGTGGATTCTGCTCCGAAAATGCATGTAGAACTTCACCATTGCTTTCATTGGGGAATCTGCATGTTAATCCATAAGGTGCTGTTTTTTTTCTGCATACGGTTTTAAAAACCACAGCACGTAAAAAAGAAGTGTCTTGTCCATTCTTGACCCAGATTCCATGTGGTATATGCATCAAGAATTCCATAGAAAATTGCCAGGAATCAAAATTCACGTCTAAACTGCCACCAAAACTTTGTTAAACGCTTCAGGAAAAAACGCATGAATGTGGATTCCGCATCAGGTTTTTTTTCCTCGCTCAAAATACTCTGTGTGAATCTAGCTTCACAAGGCAACCTCCTTTTCACCTTTTGTATCTGCAGATCCATAATGTGGTACATTATAACCCCTTTATCTGGCATTGATAATCCAGCACTGCATAATCTCTCTGTGTGAATATGTATATAGTCTAGAATTCATCAGTCAGGTCAGGTATGGAAACATACACTTCTATTTCATATTCACACTGTATGTTAGGCTACTTTCACACTTGCGTTGTTAATTCTGGTATTGAGATCTGGCAGAGGATCTCAATATCAATACCGGAATTAATAAACGGATCCATTTTGATTTTGCATATCAGGATGCATCTGTTCTGTTGTGTGAAATCAAAAAGGAAAAAAACGGATCCGTCACTAAATACATTGAAAGTCAGTGGGTCACAGATCCGGTATTTTAGGCTCCTAAAAAAACGGATCCGTCACCGTTGACTTACATTGTTTTCAGTGACTAATCCGTTTTTTTTTCCGTTTTTTTGACTGGACACAAAACCGCGGTTTGCAGCGGTTTTGTGGCCGGTCACAAAACGGAATGCTGCCGGAACGGAAGACATCCTGATGCATCCTGAACGTATCTCTTTCCATTCACAATGCATAAGGACTAAACAGAAATGTTTTTTTTCTGGTATTGAGATCCTCTGCCGAATTTCAATACCGGAAAACAACACAAGTGGGAAAGTAGCCTTAGGCCTCTTTCACACAATCGTTCCGTACCGTGCATTGGGGACTGCAATTTGTGGTCCCCAATGCACGGGCAGCGGCTGGGACGGATCCAGACCCATTCAACTTGAATGGGTCCGTGATCTGTCCGTTCCGCAAAAAGATAGAACAAGTTCTATTTTTTGGCGGAATGGAAGCACGGAACAGAACCCCACGGGGGGTTCTATTCCGTTCCGCACCGCATCTCTGGATTTGCAGACCCATTCAAGTGAATGGGTCCGTATCCGTTATGCGGAATGCACACAGCGGGTGCCCCGTTTATTGCGGAACCGCCGTATGCGGCCTGCAATAGGGCCACGGAACCAATACGTTCCTGTGAAAGAGGCCTTAGGGCTTGTTCACACGACCATGCCGTGTTTTGCGGTCCACAAATTGCGGATCCGCAAAAAACGGATGCCGCCTGTGTGCCTTCCGCAATTTGCAGAACGGAACAGGCGACCCTTTATAGAAATGCCTTTTCTTGTCCGCCAAACGGACAAGACTAGGACATGACTCATAATATTTGCAGGGCCACGGAATGGAGCAACGGATGCGGACATAGAAGTGAATGGGTCCGCACCCGAGCCGCAAAAAATGTGGCTCGGATGCAGACCACAACCACGGTCGTATAAACGAGCCCTTACACTTTTATATATTCTAGTCCTCGGGTCTATGATGATTTCCATGCCGGGCATCACGCTTCAGCCTTTCGCTGCTATTAGTATATTTAGCATACTGGTCTGTCTGATATTTAGAGAGTTACACATTTAGATCTGCGATCGCTCACTTTTTTTTTTGCCCAGATTTATGGGATAAATGAGAAATCCAGAGATTTTTATTAGGAGTGAAAACTGGTGAATGTTCCAGAAAGGCGGGACTCCAGCTGGGCTGCGGCCATCGCCCTTTGCTCAGTGATGTAACACAGGAGTCTTGGAAATATTCTGCAGAGCTGTCTGCATGATTTTTTGGATGCTGCTGAAGACTTCGGGTAACCTGCACATGGTTATGGCTTGACTAAAATTCCACACAGATTTTCGTGTGGATTTCTGTGCGTTTCTGCAGCAAAATCTGTATGTATTCATTGCGATTTTTGATGCGGATTTGCAGTAGATCTCACCCTCAAAGGATGAAATCCGCGCTAACAATTGGCGTGCAGTAGATTTTAAAATCCACAGGGCAAGTCAATTTTTGCTTGAAAAATAGATAAAGGGTACATGAGATTTGGAAATTTAAACGCAGATTCAATATTACACTGCGTTTGTTCCTGCACTAAAACGCCTTAGGCCACCAGCACACGTTGCGGAGTATGTGCAGTTTTTTCACGTGGATTCTCTTGCGGAAAAACCGCAGCATATTACAGTATCAGCAGAGTGTATGAAGTGACATATATCTCATGTAAACTTTGTGGAAATGTACATGCCGTGCGGATTTCAAAATACATAGCGTATCAATTATGTTTGCGGTTTTAGCTGCGGATTTCCTCGTTAAAGGGGTTGTCCATGAGGAATATGTACATGAGGTGCTTTGGTTTACCAGACTGCAGCACATGAAGGTCATGTCAGACATGGAGTTCTTAATAGGACCTCTGTCTGTTAGACTACATTCACACAACCGTATTTTTGGTCTGCATTTTTTGCATATCGCACACGGACCCATTCATTTCTGTGGGGCCATAAAAGATGCGAACAGAAGACGGATCTCATCAATGTGCAGTCAGCATTCGTGCGGCTGTGCCGCAAATGATAGAACATGCCCTTTTCTTGTCCCTTTTTGTAGACCAGAATAGACATTTCTACAATGGGTCGAGTGCAGGATCGCATCCGTATTTTGAGGATCTGTGATTTGCAGACCGTAAAAAGGATACGGTCGTGTTAATGTAGTCTTATTCTGGATACTGGCATTCCCAATAATATAATTATTCTAATGCATCTTTTCTTTTAATTGTGGGCCGTCCCTCTGTTATTCCTATGAGCAATGTTTGAACAAATTAACAACTGGGCGTTACAAGTGTGTGTGTGTGGAGGAGGGTGGTCCTTGCACTCCACATTATCTAATCAGTGCCAACAGGATCAGGCCTCGTCCACATTTCCAGTTTTCACTGGACGTGTGCTGTCCGCATTTTCTGCGGATAGCACACATACCCATTGATTAAATGTGTCTGCTCACATTTTGGTATTTATTTTACTGACCACGGGTCAGTAACAAAAATCACGGAGACATGCACTACTTTGATGCGTGATGTGGACCAAGAACGGCCATAGAAGTCAATGGGTCTGTGAAAATCACGGACACACCACGAATGCCATCCGTGGTGTGTCCGTTTTTCACTGAAGACTGATTGGAGAGTCTTTGGAAATTAATTTTCAGCAGTGAATTACGGATGACACATGTATGGTAACAATGGACACACGGACCAACCATGGATCCTTCATGGGCATCTTCATGGACACACTTTTTTTCACGGACGTGTCGCTGACACGGAAATGTTGGACGAGGCCTATATGGGACACACCCTTTTGAAAAGAGGACTGGTGACAGCCAGTTGTCAGGTGTTTATTCATAAATTTCTAGGAGGAATAATAGAAGAGTAATACAACACAGAGTTCTAAGAAAGATGCTCCAGAATTATTATGTTATACAACTATTTACCAAAGCAGACAGGTCAGGAGAAGTTGCGTTCATATGTTTGTTGCTTTTTTCTTTCTTTCTTTCTTTCTTCCTTCCTTCCTTCCTTCCTTCCTTCCTTCCTTCCTTCCTTCCTTCCTTCCTTCCTTCCTTCCTTCCTTCCTTCCTTCCTTCCTTCCTTCCTTCCTTCCTTCCTTCCTTCCTTCCTTCCTTCCTTCCTTCCTTCCTTCCTTCCTTCCTTCCTTCCTTCCTTCCTTCCTTCCTTCCTTCCTTCCTTCCTTCCTTCCTTCCTTCCTTCCTTCCTTCCTTCCTTCCTTCCTTCCTTCCTTCCTTCCTTCCTTCCTTCCTTCCTTCCTTCCTTCCTTCCTTCCTTCCTTCCTTCCTTCCTTCCTTCCTTCCTTCCTTCCTTCCTTCCTTCCTTCTTCCTTCCTTCCTTCCTTCCTTCCTTCTTCCTTCCTTCCTTCCTTCCTTCCTTCCTTCCTTCCTTCCTTCCTTCCTTCCTTCCCTTCCTTCCTTCCTTCCTTCCCTTCCTTCCTTCCTTCCTTCCTTCCTTCCTTCCTTCCTTCCTTCCTTCCTTCCTTCCTTCCTTCCTTCCTTCCTTCCTTCCTTCCTTCCTTCCTTCCTTCCTTCCCTCCCAGCTTTCTGCCCCAGTCTTTGGAATAGGAAGCGTCCCTTCTGTTGCTATCCGTATATCTCAGATATTCACTGGAAAGCCTTTGTGGCTTTCCATTTTGTGTCAGAATTCCATTAAGAAGATATGTAACAGCAAATGCAAATTGATGTAGAAGAATTAGGTGTAAATGGAATAAT
The DNA here is from genome assembly GCA_033119425.1 of Bufotes viridis. Classification (NCBI taxonomy): domain Eukaryota; kingdom Metazoa; phylum Chordata; class Amphibia; order Anura; family Bufonidae; genus Bufotes; species Bufotes viridis. The sequence goes on along the minus strand of CM065595.1, from coordinate 117,424,209 downwards.
TGACCTGTGCGCATTGTTAGGGTGAGTGAATGCGCACGTAATATGGAGGCAGGGATTTGTGGACGCAGACCACAACCGCTCAGATCTCATCACAGACGCCTTTGTATAATCACTGAGGACGCACATAATAATAACCTCTGCATCATTCCAGCGTTTTGCTCACATCACTTCCCGCACAAGCTCTGCTTTTCGCTGCCTCTCGGCATCAGACGCTCCTCTTCCCCCTCTGGTCCTCCTCCAGCTTCTGCTTATTCCCTCCTTTTATTTTATAATCTGCCACCAGCTGTCAGTGAGACGGTGCCAAACACACCCATTTGCAGCATACCGCTCTCGCTGCCAGCATTTATGGGACCTTCTCCTCTATCAGAGGGATAGTTCCAAGCGTTTTCTCTCCTTTGTACTGAGAATCACGTCTTGGAGAAGTTGGCACGCCAAATTCCTGAGTTATTAACGCATGTCGCCATAGTTAATAGGTGCTATGGTCTTATAAACGTGTATATTTTATTACTCAGATGCAAGGGATGACGCAGCGTGGACCAAAACCATCTCAAACACCACACGTAAGCGGTATATATTGTAAAGGTTCCCAGAGATTTAGCGCCCTTCCAGGCTTCCATCTATTGTTGACTTGACGGTGACCGAATGTCAGGGAACAGCCGGCGGCGGGCTGAGAATTCTTCATGCAAATAAACCCTGGAAGTCACAACGGTTTAATTGTTTCCTTGTGCTCACAATAAAATTCCAAAGCCCCGCTTAGAGATGTGAATTAGAGACGTCCTCAAATGAGAGCGTTCACCCCGGGAATGTGCTCCAGTTTATTAAGCCAGCCTTATTCCAGAAGAATCTGATAAGTAGAGGCCTACTTCACACCAAGGTTAAGGGAGTTGTCTGAGAGTTTTATACTGAAGACCTATCCTCTGGACAGGTCATTAGTATCTGATCAGTGGGGGGTCCGACACCCGGCACCCTGCCGATCAGCTGTATGAGAAGGCAGCGCCGCTAGCGTCACATGGCCAGGGATGGCTAACCTCAGGCACTCCAGCTGTGGTGAAACTACCACTCCCAGCATGCTTCATTCATTTCTGTGGAATTCTGAGAACAGCCAAGCAAGTGTGCATCTTGGGAGTTGTAGTTGTCCCACAGCTGGAGTGCCGGAGGTTAGCCATCACAGGCCCAGGCTAAGCTGCGAGAAGGCTGTGGCGCTGTTGTGAGCACCAGTACATTCTCAAACAGCTGATCGGCGGGGGTCCCGGGTGTCGGACCCCCACAAGTCAGATGCTGATGACCTATCATGAAGACAGGTCATCAGTGTAAAACTTCTTTCAACTGTTTTTGCTCTTTTTTTTTTTTTTACCTACAGGACAACCCGTTTGTAGACATTAATAGGGACAGAGGTTCTGGTTCTATTTCTAGCATTTTGAATGTACGGTGGGAGTGAAATGATCTGACTACGTTTCCGTAGCCGTGGCCCGGTGGCAGGGTCTGGTCTGTTATCCAGCAGACCCTGTCATAATCGCGCAGTGCAGCCGTATGACTGGTGTTCATTGTGCAGAGCAAACCGTGTGTGAAGTAATTATGTGTTTCTAGAGCAGTTTGCAGAGCCTTGTGTATGTATTACAGCAGCTGCCCGCGCCGTGCGCTGGATCCTCTCTGCTTTGCTGCTCTGTCACCCATAAAATGATCAAATCAACAGCGCCCACTGCCCGGCTGGTGGCTGTGTCCAAAAATGACCCCATCTCTGTAAGCTTCACTTCCCATATTCCTGCGGATTGTGAACTTGATGATATGCTTTACATACAGATGTCGCATTATATGAGCTGGAACAGGGATGTCCAACCTGCGGCCCTCCAGCTGTTGCAAAAGTACAGCTCCCAGCATGCCCGGACAGCCTACAGCAGGGCATGGTGGGAGTTGTAGTTTTACAACAGCTGGAGAGCCACAGGTTGAACATCTCTGGGCTGAAACATATGTACTTCACTTTCATGATTGTCGGTGGGGATAGCCTGACAGATTCTGCTTTACTGAAGACTTTTCACATGTTGTATGGCTACGTTTCACCTTTTCGTTCATCTTTTCTTAGAAAGTTAATGCATTCCTCTGTTATTCCTCTTGGAACTAATAATAAGTTGACAACTGGGTGTTTACTAGTTCAGGGGGGTTTCCCTTCACAGTGTAATGTTGCCCAGTCACTACTGACAATACCAGCCTTTATAGGGACACACCCTTGACAAGTGAAATGGTAACACCCAGTTTTCAATTTATTTACAAATTTCTAGGAGGAATAACAGGAATGGCACGATGCAGAAATCTAAGAAGTGGAGCTATTGAATTTGTTAAACAGTTAAACAGATGACAGCAGACGGATCCTCGTTAAACTGGTTTTCCAAGATTTCGATTCTGATGACCTATCCTCAGGATCGGTGGGGGTCCAACACCCGGCACTCCTGCCCCTGCGATTGAGGAGGCCTTGGAGCTTACAGGTTACCAAACAAAGCTCTGTCCATTGGATAGCGGCCATGCTTGGTATTGCAACTCAGTCCTGTTCACTTGAATGGGACTGAGCTGCTCCGAGAAGATGTGACCTATGACCGAACAAACAGCTGTTTGACAAGGGTCCTGGGCTTTGGACCCCACCGATCTGATATTGATCACTATCCTGAGGATGGGTCATCAGAATCTCGGAAAACCCACTTTAGAAAGTTCTTCTCAATTCATCAGGAATTTGTATTGACCCTGCATGTGTTGCAGAAGTGTTCCTGTGATAACACTGTACTAGTCTACTTTCACACTCGCGTTTTGGCTTTCCGTTTGTGAGATCCGTTCAGGGCTCTCACAAGCGGTCCAAAACGGATCAGTTTGCATACTAATGCGTTCTGAATGGAAAAGGATCCGCTCAGAATGCATCAGTTCAGTCTCCATTCCGCTTTGGAGACCGACACCAAAGCGCTGCCTGCAGCATTTTGGTGTCCGTCTGATGAAACTAAGCCATCCTGGCACAAAATGTAAGTCAATGGGGACGGATCCGTTTTTACTGACACAATCTGTCACAATAAAAAACGGATCCGTCCTCCATTGACTTTCGATGGTGTTTAAGACTGGATCCATCTTGGTTATGTTAAAAATAATACAAACGGATCCGTTCTGAACGGTTGTATTATCTGAATAGATCCGTCCATGACAAAACGCGAGTGTGAAAGTAGCCTTAGGCAGCTACTAACTGCTTTTATGTGTATTGTGGTTGCTTTAAAGGGGTATACCGTATATGTAGTTGAGTACAGCGCTCACCTATCTCAGGAACCCCAATAGAAATACATGGAATGGTCTGCGCATGTGTGTCCAGCTGCTCAAGTCATCAGTGGGGGTCCCAACTGTAGGACCCCCACCGATCTGATAGTTATCCGATAACCTTTACCAGCCGGAATACCCCTTTAAGGCTTGGTCTACATACCCTTTTTTTGCAGCACAGCAGCTGTAGTAGCAGCTGTCGCTTGAAGACTTATCAGGAACACATGACTAATGTCAACCGTCAACCTATTCAGAAGAAAAGGGTGAAAAGCAAGTCTCGTGCAAGTATTTTGACTGCTGTCTGTGAACCACGTGCCACGTCCACGTTAAACAGTGCGTGCCAAAATGAAAAGCGCATTATTTGGGGTATAGTCCCACCTGGTGCAGAAATCTACACAAACTTGTATGCCTGTGCGTTGCTCAAGTCACTTTTTTTTTTTCATCACTGCAAGGTTTCGCAGGTTCAGGGTATGTGCACACGTTGAGATCTGGGGAAAATCTGTGCTACAATTGCGACAAAATCCTCAACTAAGACATGCATTTTCATGTGAATCTGGTGTGGAAGAGCAGCGAATACTGCACGAAAATGCACACCAGAAACAGCATAAAAACCGCACCAACAATGCAGTAAAACCGCAATACATAGTGCAGATTTATGTGCGGTTTTGGCGCAGAATTTTGCAGATTTCCTGCCCACAAATGTGCACCTTGTGCAGGTACCCTCAGTTATCGGATTGACATCAGCGGGCCAAAGTCTTGACGCAGTTGGAAAACTTTCAAGGACCATAGGACTCTGGCTCCGCAGGCCCCTGTGTTACTGATCTGTGATGGTTCCAGATGCTGGGCTCCTGACGTGTTCAGCGACACTTTATACCAGGCATCCTCAAACTGCGGCCCTCCAGCTGTTGTAAAACTACAGCTCCCACAATGCCCTGCTGTAGGCTGATACCTGTAGGCTGTTCAGGCATGCTGGGAGTTGTAGTTTTGCAACAGCTGGAGGGCCGCAGTTTGAGGATGTCTGCTTTATACTATCCACAGTATGACAGGTTGCAGTCTCAGGAATACATTTAGCTTCCTCACTTGTATGTGTGACACAAATGCATTTGAATAACACTAACCATGAAGCTGCGCCGCCATCGATCGCTGCCTGCGTTTCCTGCCTCGTTATTTATTAATGGGACGGGATGTTTACGAGATTGATGTGAAGGGGAAAAAAACGAAAACCCATATTGTGTCTGCCATTAAGAATTTCGGCTATTTGTGGCTTTGTGAAATGGCAGGCCGGCCTCTTTATTGCAGGGAAAACTGTGTCAGCCTGTGGCTGTTTGGCTGGAGATCTGTACTTGAAATGGATCCAAGAGACCCTTCATAAAGGCTGCACTGTGCGAGATATTACTTAAGAGAAAGCAGATTTCGTTCGTTCCAGGACTTCCATAAAATGGCACGTTCTTTCATCTGCAAGGTTCATTTTGTGAATTGAGGGGTGCCGAGGTTTATGGTGGAAAAAGAGCCCCAATTAAAAATGGGGGTGCTAGTGTTTTGAATATAATAGTTACAAGGAATGTATAGTACTGTACTGAGTGTGTCTGTGTGTGTGTGTGTGTATATATATATATATATATATATATATATATATATATATCTCTGAGGCAGTATGTACATATAACACGCTACTTCCAGAAAAAAGTTCAGAAATAGTGTCCCTTTATTCACCCATGCGACGTTTCAGTCTTCTTGCTGCTTGAGGAAAGTCCCAGCAAGAGGACTGAAACGTTGTAAGGGTGAATGAAAGGACACTATTTTTGAATGACGTGGAATTTTTGAGGTTTTGATCACATCCGTAGCCACTGACACAACGTTTTTCTACATTATATATATATATACTGTGTGTGTGTGTATATATATACCGTATTTTTCGCCCTATAAGACGCACCGGCCTATAAGACGCACCTGGTTTTTTGAGGAAAAAATAAGAAAAAAAATATTTTTAACCAAAAGGTGTGCTTTTGAAGTAATGGTGGTCTGTGCATGACAGCATCATGGGGGGGATCTGTGGATGGCACTGTTATGTGGGGGAGATGTGGATGGCACTGTTATGGGGGGATCTGTGGATAGCACTGTGATGGAGGGATCTGTGGATAGCACTGTGATGGGGGGATCTGTGGATGACACTGTGATGGGGGGATCTGTGGATGACACTGTGATGGGGGATCTGTGGATAGCACTGTGATGGAGGGATCTGTGGATAGCACTGTGATGGAGGGATCTGTGGATAGCACTGTGATGGAGGGATCTGTGGATAGCACTGTGATGGGGGGGATCTGTGGATGACACTGTGATGGGGGATCTGTGGATAGCACTGTGATGGGGGATCTGTGGATAGCACTGTGATGGAGGGATCTGTGGATAGCACTGTGATGGAGGGATCTGTGGATAGCACTGTGATGGGGGATCTGTGGATGACACTGTGATGGGGGATCTGTGGATAGCACTGTGATGGGGGGGATCTGTGGATAGCACTGCGATGGGGGCATTTATGAATGACACTGCAATGGATTGGATCTGTGGATGACATATATAGCATCTTATGCCATATGTGTCATCCACAGATCACCCCAATTACAGTGTCATCCAAAGATGCCCCTTTTCTAAAACATCTGGCCCATAGGATTGCTGAGGCGGAGCCTGGCAACACATGGCGGGCGGCCCGCCGCTCACAGCGTGATTCTTTTATACCAGTTATAATCTTTAATCATGTCCCCTTATTCCTATAAGCCCAGGACAGTAGCGCTCTGCTAACCTGCTATACCGATCCTCTAGCAGGCAGAGCGGTGCGGCGGCTAGGCTGCTGTGTAACGTCCTCACTGACGTCATCTGCCTGCTCCTTTCACTTTATGAATGAAGCAGGAGGAGCAGGCAGATGATGTCAGTGAGGACGTTACACAGCAGCTCTGCCGCACCGCTCTGCCTGCTAGAGGATCGGTATAGCAGGTTAGCAGAGCGCTACTGTACTGGGCTTATGAATAAGGGGACATATTAAAGATTATAAATGTATGCAAGCAGTCACGCTGTGAGCTGGCGGCCGCCACCATGTGCTGCCAGGCTCCGCCCCCTCCTTCCATGCTGATACATCGCAGGCTGTGCGATGTATCAGCTTAACTATAGGAAAATAGTAGCATTCACCATATAAGGCGCACTGCCATTTCCCCCCCACTTTTGGGGGGGGAAAAAGTGCATCTTATATGGCGAAAAATACGGTATATATCTGAGGCAGTATGTACATATAGCACATTTAATTATAAAAAGTTAATATATTTAGTTGACTTTTTCATGCTCTATTGTCTTATAGTGCTGTTTATTGTATCAAAATCTGTAGTCTCTGACATTAGGGCAAAACAGAACAACTGTGATGTGGCTGGCCACACCCTGCAGTCCACGTCCACCCTCTTTAGCCAACGACTGCTTGTGAAATCATTGGGCCTGCTGCTGCACAATCGTACTATTTGTCCGTACCCTTATGCTGCTCATTCTACTTTGAGCCACCTACCTCTTTTATATTCTGGTGCAGCATCATCCTGATAATTGGGAACTTGGCTAGGAAGAAATAGTGAGTAATATCTGCCTAATCACATAGAAAAATCAGCTCAGTGTGTGCTACAAAAGGGGTTTATGAGATTTATCTTGTTTTCCAATTGTTATATCCAAGACTTAAAGGAATCATCTTAAAATATGATGTGCAAATATTGAACCGGAGTAAGATCAGTCACTTAATAATGTAGTGTCTATAGCTGAGATGCCAGTCTCAGGTGCATGACCATGCTCCTGATGTTAATCTCCTACTTATATGACCCCCTGTACTCTAAACAACTGGCTATCTGTCCCCTCCCTTTCGCTGAAGTATGGGTTGTCACACGTGATATGCCTCTTACCTTTACTGCTCCTTGCTTTGCCACTTACCTCCCTGCATCTAGAGGGATGGTGTTTCTCATGCTGGGGAGCAGCTCTTGCAGTATTAGAAGATACTGCACAAACTGCTGGAGAAGAGTTGTTCGGGGAGCAGAAAATACAGGCCTTTCTACACAGCTGATCAAAAGGTCAGTATTCTATCCTCTCCGTACAACCCTGTCTCCCTTCTACAGAGGCTCCACTGCCACCAATGAGTGCTGATACCCTTTTTTGACACCATTGCCATAATAATGCTTGATCACCAATGACAATTTGTGAGACACAGCATAGGCACGAGAAGACCAGGTTAGATGAGAGGTCCAGTCCTGTTAATCAAAGGGTAGGGGGGAGTGTGTATAGAACAGGGACGTAGCGGTAGTGGTGCTCCAAGTGCTACAGTCAGTCCCGCGATGCTCAAAATAACGGTGTTAATTTGCATATAAATAAGAAAGATATCTCCGCAGTGGTTTAACCTGAAAACAAAAAACAGGCATCAATTTAATCAGCATGATCAACCCTACCCGACAATATGCATGGTTTAATAGGGTTGGCTATGCTGATAGATGGTCTGTAAAGGGGTTGTCTCTCTTCAGCAACATTGATCATGTAGAGGAAGTTAATACAAGGCACTTACTAATGTATTGTGATTCTCCATATTGCCTCCTTTGATGGCTGGATTAATTTTTCCATCACATTATACACTGCTCGTTTCCATGGTTACAACCACCCTGCAATCCATCAGCCGTGGTCGTGCTAGTACACTATAGGAAAAAGCACCAGCCTCTCTGGTGGCCGGGACTGTGGCCGATGCTTTTTTTTCTATAGTGTGCAAGCACGGCCACTGCTGCTGGATTACAGGGTGGTCGTAACCATGGAAACAAGCATGAAATTATTCTATCCAGCAAAAGAGGCAATATGGACAATCACAATACATTAGTAAATGCCTTGTATTAACTTTTTCTACATGATATATGCTATTTGCTGAAGCGAGACGAACCCCTTTAAGCCAGTATATATTCACATGTTTCTTGTTATTAACCCTATGACTTCTGCAGTTAAAAAAATATTTCTGAGGATCACTGAGGTTTCCATTATTTTCAGGGAAAATTAGTGCTGCGTGTCAGATATAATGGCATCTGTGATGGAGGCTTCAAATGGAGTCTCATTAGTACAGGGCAGTCTTCGTGTTTTGTCCTGTAAACATAAAGGGCTTTCCCGGTTCCTGTTACGGACATTATTTGCGGCAAGCACGTGAAGTGGTCACAGTTTGGATTAGAACTCCTCATTAATTTGTTCCCAGAAAGCAGATATCGGGGACCATGACTACAGAGACCAGCGCCTCGTCCTTCGCGCTCAGGACAATGTGGTCGCGTACATGCAGCCGGAGAAGCCGGAATTTAATTGCAGTTTGCTTTGACTGAAGAGAAAATGAAATCTAGCTTTATTCATGTGTGAAAGTCAGAGGGGTAAAACCAGCCTTTTATGTGCAAAAACTAGAAAATAATTGCAATTCTTGAGGGAGGGACATTTCAGGGACAGATCTTTAAAAGCTGGGCCTTTTCAGCTGACCAGTAACCCTTACAATTCTTAACATATTTGGATCCTTACACACATGAATCTGGTTCTGCCATTTTTTACCAGTCCCCTAATAAGGCGCAGTTCACATGACCATTTATTTTTTTGTTCTTCTGATCTTCTGTGGAGCAGCCAATGGCAGACGTGGACGAGCCTCCCTAGCGTCACCCGCGATGCTAGGGAGGCTCGTCCCCGCCTGCTATTGGCTTCTCCCACCCCAACATCGGATGTTTTCATCCATGTGCAGGGAGCGGGATAAGTATATTACCTGTGAGGGGCCCGGCACATGGGGGGCTGTTGGAGACATTAGATAACCCCTTTAATACAAGGCTCTTAGGGTCCTTTCACACTTGCGTTCTGAGGATCCGGCAGGCACTTCCGTCCTGCCGGATCCGTCAAGCACTAAGTCACCTGAAGCATTAGAAGACTGATCAGGATCTGATCAGTCTTGAGTGCTTTCAGGTTACTATGGCAGCCAGGACGCTACTAGCGTCCTGGTTGCCATAGTAAGGCGAGGAGCGGGGAGCGGCATGCACATTCCGTGCGGCTCCGGGACGCTCAGGATGACGTCAGGGCGCCCCAGTGCATGAATCACCTGATCGCATGGATCACGTGATCCATGCGCATGGGGCGCTCTGACGTCATTCAGGCGCCCCATGCGCATGGATCACGTGATCCATGCGATCACGTGATTCATGCACTGGGGCGCCTGACGTCATCCTGGAGCGTCCGGGAGCCGCACGGAATGTAAGTATGCGCTCCCCGCTCCCTGCTACACTTTACCATGGCAACCAGGACTTTAGCGTCCTGGCTGCCATAGTAACCAGTCGGAAAAAGCTAAATGTCGGATCGGCAATGCGCGAAAGCGGCGTTTAGCTTAAGGTCGGATCCGGATTAATGCCTTTCAATGGGCATTAATTCGGATCCGACCTTGCGGCAAGTGTTCGGATTTTTGGACGGAACAAAAGCGCAGCATGCTGCGGTATTTGCTGCGTCCAAAAAACGTTCCGGTCCTGAACTGAAGTCATCCTGATGCATCCTGAACGGATTTCTCTCCATTCAGAATGCATGGGGATGATCCTGATCAGGATTTTTCCGGCATAGAGACCCGACGACGGATCTCTATGCCGGAAAAGAAGAACGCCAGTGTGAAAGGGGCCTTACTAATGTATTGTTATTATCCAAATTGCTTCCTTTGCTAGCTGGATTCATTTTTCCATCATATTATACAGTGTTTGTTTCCATGGTTACAACCACCCTGCAATCCAGCAGCGGTGGCCGTGCTTGCACATTATAGGAAAAAGAACTAGCCTCTCTCGTGGCCAGTACCATGGGAGCGCACGTAGGCTGGTACTTTTTCCTACAGTGTGCAAGCATGACCACTGCTGATGGATTGCAGGGTGGATAAGATAATGTAATGGAAAAATGAATCCTGCCAGCAAAGGAGGCAGTATGGATAATAACAATACATTAGTAAGGGTACCTTCACACTGGCGTTTTTCTTTTTCAGCATAGAGTTCCGTTGCCGGGGCTCTGTGCCGGAACAAAACTGGTCAGGATTATCCCCATGCATTCTGAATGGAGAAATCCGTTCAGTATGTGAACATTTTTTGGATGTTGACAAAACCGCAGCACGCTGTGGTTTTATCTCCGTCCTGAAATGCCGGAACACATGACGGAATTCCGAATCCGGCATTAAGTCCCATTGACTTACATTAGTGCCGGTTCCGGCATTAAGAACTGACTGAAGGACAGATCTAATCTTCCGGTTTGCGCATGCGCAGACCTTTAAAACTGTGAAAAAGATCTAAGAAGGATCCGTCTATCCGCATGGCAAACGGAGAGACGGATCTGCACTTGCAATGCGGATCCGTCTACAAACGCTTTCAGTTGTCATGCGGTATACCGGATCTACACGCCCCAAGTATGTGAGTGCCTTGTATTAACTTCCACTACATACTAAATGCTATTTGCTGAAGTGATCAACCCCTTTAAGCATCTCTTACGCTCAGTTGTGCACATTTTGCATCCGTTTTAGCCATTTCTATCTGAGATTTGTTATTTTAGGCTGCTTTCACGTCTGCATTTTTGCTCTATCCGTCAGGGGATCAGCAATAACGTATCCGGTATAGAATACAACCGTCCACATCTGTTCAGAACGGAACTAACTGGTTGTATTATCTCCCAAATGACCAAGGTGGATCCGGTTTTTTTTGTGTCCGTCTTGATCAGTATCCCATGACGCATTCAAAAACGCTGCTTGCAGTGGTTTTGTGTCCGTCATGGGAACCGAACGGAATGCATTCCGGTGCACGCCGTTCAGTTCAGTTTTGTCCCCATTGACAATGAATGGGAACAAAACTGAAGCGTTTTCCTCCGGTTTTGAGATCCTATGACGGATCTCAATAGCGGAATTAAAAACGCTAATGTGAAAGTAGCCATAGCCGGGGGCAGGGGGGTCCTGCCCAGAATGCCCATTTAAAGAGGTTGTGTCATATAATGTGCTGCATATATTGTCTGTTCCTCCGACATCGTTCTTATTCACAAGGACGACTGGGTTTGGAGTTGGTAGCCTCCAGCTACAATATTTGCGCGTGGATTTCTTGCTCATTTGGCTAATCCTAAGGTATGCATGTGCTGGTTTAGAAAGGCATCTGCGTACGACATGTTACTCAGAGAGTTCAAGTTGAGGCAGCGCATCCAGCGCTGTGAAGTAAGATTTCATAGCCGCATCGAATGTCTCTTTCCTTCCTCTTTCTTTTATTTCTGGTAAGGGTCCGAAACCATGACGCACAGATGTATTATAACAAGTGCATGGACTAGATTTCCTTGTGTGGGTGTGTTTGTGTGGTTTATGTACTGTATCTGCTTTGTATTTATGGTTGCTATACATCAACTTTTATTATAAGGTGTTTGAAGTGGTGCAAACTTCTGGCCTTTAGGAATGCATTGATGTGCGCAATGAATGCGACTGCAACGTGACGAGTAGCAAACGTTTCGGACGACTCCCAACTGCCCTAGTTGCTTTGATGGTTGTGCCTGAGAAGGTTTCCATGTAAACTATAGGTGACTATTGTTTAAGTTGACGTCTTGCTTAAAGGGGCTGTCTCTCTTCAGTAAATGGTAATTATCCTGTAGATAAAGTTAATACAGGGCACTTACTAATGTATTGTCATTGGCCGTATTGCTTTCTTGGCTGGCTTGCTACATTTTTCCGTCGTTTCCATTGTTATGACCACCCTGTAATCCAGCAGTGGTGGTCGTGCTTGCACACTATAAGAAAAAGCCCCCAGGTTCTCTGGTGGCCTGAACCATGGGAGTGCACATAGGCCAGCGCTATTTCCTATAGTGTACAAGCACGGCCACCGATGCTGGATTGCAGGGTGGTCGTAACCATGGAAACGAGCCATGTATAATGCGATGGAAAAATGAATCCATCCAGCAAAGGAGGCAATATGGTCAATCACCATACATTAGTAAGTGTCTTGTATTTACTTTCTCTACATGATCAATGCCATTTGCTGAAGTGAGACAACCCCTTTAATGAAACGGTCAACCAACTCGAATCACCCAAATGTTAGGTTGCGAGACTGAAGAGGGGCCACAAATTTACCCAGTTTTCTTTTGTAGAGATTGTGGCGCACAAGCTCCTCTATGGCTAAGACCTAACTCGATCTGAATCTCCTGGGAGGAATCATGGCATGTAGAAAAACTACTGGAAGTGGTTATGCTGGATTAAAGGAAAGTTTCACTGCCTCTGTTCATGGTCTGTGTGTGATACTGCATCTCAACCCCAGCCATCAGAATGGGGCTGAGCTACTGATATATAGGCTTGGGAAGTATAGTTTGTAATAGGCTTGAAAACTGGTTGACGGACCGTGTCCAGAGAGTTGTGGTCAATGATTCCTATTCAGAATGGTCCTGGGTTATAAGTGGTGTAACCCAAGGTTCAGTGCTGGTTCCTCTATTATTTAATTTATTTATTAAGGATATCGAGGACGGGATTAATAGCACCATTTGTCTAAGCCTTGTGATGATGTGAATGTAAAAAAAAAAAAAAGCACAAAATATAATAAACCACATAAACCTTCTGCACATCCTGTGCCTTACATACTGCAGTAAAGCTGAGGTAAAGTCGGTGTGCAGCAGGTTATGAGCTCTCCAGAACGTTTAGGCCGGTGTCTGTGTCCATGTCCTGTGCAGACATCACATCATTCTCTGGGCCTGTGTTAGCCCAATATCTGGCTGACTTGTACATTTTACCACTGCACCGTCTTGGCAGAAGTATTGGAGCAGCTGTACGGTAGAAGGACGGACAGGGGTTAATCCATGTTCCACCCTGTGGTCCTAGGACATGCTTTTGCTTGCCACTTCCTGTTCATGGTTTCTATGGAAATCAGTTTAGAGAACCTTTTAAAACATCCTTTATTTTTCTGAACGTTTAGACTAAATTTTAGGGTAAAATAATCGGTCAGACAGATGTTTCATTGCTTATTACTTTTCCCGGCAATATCCAAGTCCTCATCAACGCACATGGTACATGAAGTCTTCTTCTGACTTACCATGGTGCAGTAGTTTGCTGTGTGGCAAAACCGCAGCAGTTTACCCCAAATATCTGTGAAACATGTTCTTTATATTTTTTACTTGCGCTTCACATGCAGTTCTCGGCCTCACCACCACCGCCCCCCAACAACAGCGTGGAAGCCCATCCTAAAGGCCAATTTACATGGGCTGATTCTCAGGCAATTATTGGGAACAAACTAAACATTCCTGATTAAGATCGTGCGGCTGTCATTCCCTAATTACCGATCGCCACTGCGATCATTCATCCCCATACAGATTAATTGCGGATCATTTACAAAGAACGGATTTTCACTCTTCTTTTACACTGGCTTTCAACAGTCCCATGCGCCTGACGGAAAAACAAGACCAGCCCCTGACTGGAGTAGTTTTTCACCTCATTTCTAGGCATAAATGTTCGTAAATTTGTCGGGGCAAAAGTCCCAGCCCCCAGCACGCCCCCACCACACCCTCAACACTTCTATGTGTTAAACACGATGTAGAAACGCCTGTGCAACTACATACTGTCGCACAGGCCTTCTAAAAGTCTCTTAAAGGGGATTGTGTGACATTTTGACGCCAAAAACTGTCGTCAGGTTATTCATAAATGACCCCCATTGATTGCTGTCCCTGTTTACAAAGGACAATGTGCTGCCTGCAAATGAGAATTTTATGCGCTGCTTAAAAGACTCGATCGTTGGCGAACGAGCGTTTGCTTCTTCGTTGGGGAATCGGCAGTACAATTATACAGGGCGTTTATTTGGAATGAGCGTTCATATGAATGCTTATCCCCGATTATTGCCTTGATCCATGTCCAATTCACTGAAGTGCGCCACCCCACAGACATTCTCCGCTCCTACGTAATTCAGGTCCCTTAGAGAGGCTGTGCGGGATTTGACGCAATGAATCTAACAGGAGGAAATGTGATTAAAAAAATAAAAGTATAACATTACTCACCTGTTAACCCCAGATCTGCTCCAGTGGTCCTCGCCTCTCCTTTTTTTCATCCATGTGACTGCTGTAGTCAGGAGCTGGCCTCTGTGGTGACTGCTGAGGCCAGTGATTGTCTGCAGCAGTCATGTGGATATACAGCAGGTGAAGAAAAATAGATCAAGACCACCGGGGACCTCAGGAGCGAAAGAGATTTATCAGGGGACTAATGTGTTGTTTTTTTTTCATCCCATTTCCTTCCTCCTTTTAGCTTAATACCTTCAAATCCCAGACAACCTCTTTGACCCTGACATTAGTGCCTACCACAATCCCAACCAATGTGGATTACTTGTATAGCTCCTCATTCCAACCAGATGATGGAAGACTTTTCATGTAAGTTTCGACCTTTCATCAAATTTCTTGCCTTTTAAAAAGTTCACTCCGGGGCGTTAAACAGCTGGTGCTTTGACGCCATAAATATGTCACCTGCCATACTTGCTGATGTGTAACTGCCTTGAGGATATTCACCCAATAAAGGGAGTACCAGTGTACATCTGGATCTCCTGACCCTTTGTATAATATATGCGCATATTCTTCTGGTCCGCTCTAGGGAATTGTGGAAGAGAGCAGCTTTTCTTGTACTGAATGCAAGTGATTGGAGCCGACTTACCTTCTGAAAGTCCATGTGACCCCTGCTGTCTCATGTACATTGGGGGAGATTTGCTAATGCACCATATTTATGTAGGGTCACGGCCCCTTTTACCAGCCAGTTTTCATTTTGCATTGACAAAAATTTGGAATTTTTTTCCCACTTGTCTGTTTTTTAACAGCATTTTGTTTGGGCCAAATGTTACATGTTGGACAATAGGAATTTGTAAAAGGCATTTTTTTTATGATGCCGTTTTCTGTGTCCCTTAGTATTTTTTCTTTAAATGGCAGCATGCTCCTGCTATGTTTTTTTTTTTTTAGGAATGTTTATAGACTTATATAGGGAAAAAAATGCAAGTAAAATGGGTAACTAAAAACCACCACCCACAACAGCTTGTTCGGCAGGCCATAATGTGTGTGAGGAGCTTCCGACTCTCCTTTTTTCCACTGCATCTTGATCATCTGCAATAGGAGTCTTGGATCCAGCGCGTTCCCGTAAATAAATAAAGATTTGTTCACTTGAAAAAAAAAAAAAAAAGCAATTTTTTAAATATGACGCGTTTCGGGGCACCACCCCTTCTTTAGATATAGGACATATGTACAAACATATGAAATGTAAAAGACTTTGTCAATAAATAGATAAAAAGACACAAAATTGGCGCCAGGGCAGCCCACAAGGGGGAAGGGGCCGACCTGCAGCATAGTCGGTATATGAATATAATCCAGATAACAAATAAAAAAGTAAAATGTTGAACTCGTATATAAAAAAAAAGAAAGGATCAAAATCACATATTCAAAATGTGCTACGCAGAAGCCTTGTGTTCAGGGCTCTTTTTCCACTGCATTGGGACTCATCTCGTCTGGAGTTCCACCACCTTCCATTGACGTGGTCCATCAGTTCCATCTTGCAGGCCCCTTTCCTGGGCAGTTTGACCCACGTGCTATCACAGTAGTTGTGACTCTTCACAACACTTGAAGGTGAGCAGTTTCACATCCTATGTATCACCACCTCTGTCGGGTATCACCCTATGTGTTTGAGCATTGAAATTTTACAGATTGCTTGACTCTATCTCCGGCAGATAATGTCAGGGGAGAGAAGGATCCGGCAAAGTGAATAGTTTTGCCTGATCTTTTTGTTCTCCCAGGAGATGTCTGGCAGCGGCTTTCTCTTCTCTCCTTTTCTTTTTGACGACACATACACGTTTGGCTAAACTGAATGTGTATGAAGGAGTCAGGAGAGAGAGCTCTCGACCAATTGATCGTTTGGACACCAACCTGAAAACCTTGACGGAGCACCCAACTGTCTGGTAGCACCATTGTGAACATGGCCTTATCCGTACGCCATATAATAGTAATAAAGCTGCTGCTCAATTTGATGCCAACATAAATAATGATTAACTTGCAAATAATGCCTGTCCTGTTCTGGTGTATGAAGCCATCATGTGGCCTTGTTGACTTTGCATACTGTGAATGTTTTGGTGGGCTCGGGTCTCGGACACTTCACTAAACCCAGTGGGTGAGGGATTGTGGCCTTCAGTAGGCAGCATAATGGCGCATTGTGCAGCTCTGTACTGGTTTGTGTGGATTCTTGGCCCAGTGTGGGGAAGGTCAATGGGTGTTGGGTTCCCTCCATCTCATAACACATTCCTCCGGCAGCCTCTTCTCTGTGGACATAGTACACATCTCCATTTTATTCTGTCTCCTAAAAGCTATACAAATCACTGGGCAGAGAAGCGAGGCTTTCACATGGCAACTTTACACACATTTCCCAGACTACCATGTTCCAGAATAATTGGTTTTATTTGACAGCTTAGTACTTTTTTTTTTTTTTTAAAGAAAGGCTATAGTTTACTTTCATATAAAGGGGATTTTTTCTCCACATGGCTTAAAATAAATTCAGCTGACATGAGAGATGTGCGCTTGTCAGCTGAATCCAACCCCGTTAGTCCCGTGTTCCTAGGTGGTCCGAATCCAGAGATATGAGCGATTTTATATTATGAAAATTAGCTCCTTGGTGCAACTAGGGTGTTGCTGTTGCACCCAGAACTCCAGTCAGTTTCTGTCAGAGCCAGGCAGTGTAGAGGAAACTTACTCCTGGCCATGAAATCTAGCGGCAGTGCATGCGCCTCTTTGATTGGCACATGCGCTGTACAGTACTGAAGCCTACAGGGCTGATGGCACCTGTACTGTCCATGTATCCATCCTCCATTGAGCTTCAGTACTGTAAAGTGTGAGCGCAGATGAAAGAACCAGGAGTAATTGCCTCCACACTGCCCGGACCTGTCACTGAGAGAAGCAAGGTGGGGAGGGCACAGCACAGAAACTGACTGGAGCTCTGGGTGCACTGGCAACACCCTAGTTGCACCAATGGGGCTAATTTGCATAATGTAAAATCCCTCGTATCTCTGGATTCGGACCACCTAGCAACACGGGACAAGTGGGGTTGGATTCTGCCGAAAAGAACACGACTCAAATGTCAGCTGGATTTATTTCAAGGTATGTGGTGACTAACTCCCTTTCAATAATTTTTGGACCAGATAGAAGAAAGGTTCCCCATTTTCAGTGCCTATTTCCATGGTAAGTTGTCAGCCTGGTTAGATTTCTGAGGTTCCATAGATTTGTCTCCTGATGGGTGGTGCAGCGCACAGAATGGTTTTGGAGGTGACAGCTTCTTTATTACGTCCAGTCCTCTTATATATTGCAGGAAAGATCCGACCGGAGAGCAGGTAAACTGTGGACAGTTCTGATCCCTCCGCTGCAGACTGTGGACGGTTTTCTGACTATAGTTGGCTTTGAAGATGACCTGTCCCCTCTCCTGACATTTCTGTTTAGTAACTACCCATATAATAATAATTCTGGAGCGTCTATTCTTATGACTATGATTTTCCATTCATTTATTATTCCTGCTAAAAGTTATGAATGCCATTAGTGATGGATGGATATGATATATCCATCCATCCATCAAAAAGACTTGATAAAGGGGTCCCGGAACCCTGAAACGCGTTGTCTGTTTTAAAAATGACCCACAATAAAGCTTCTTTTACCCATTTGCTGGTCGTTTCCTGCGCCTGCCGCTACTAGTTGAGTTGTTTGGAATCCATCAGGTACACCTCCCCTACTCACCCTCCCGTTGCTTGTGTGACTGTGATCGCTGTGGGTCCCAGCCTTTGAACCCCTTCAGTCAGATATTTATTCCCTATCTTGTGAATAGAGGAGAAGTACTTAAAGGCGTTGTCCCAACAATGTCTGAAAGGTGCGGGTCCCACCTATTGGACCTGCACTGATCCTTACAACCATAGAAATGAATGGAGGGTGGCTGCGCATGAGCGGTGCGCCCTCCTGCACTTTGCTGGCTCTGTTGTAAGGATAGGTGCGGGTCCCAGAGAGTAGACTCGCACCTATCAGACATTGGGGACATATCCTAGCAATATGCCACCAATGTCCAAGGTGGGAAAACCACTTTAGGCTACTTTCACACTTGCCGCAGGACGGATCCGACGGGCTGTTCACCCTGTCGGATCCGTCGTTCCGCTATTTCGCTGTTCCTACTTTTTAGTCCGACGGCCTCTGCTGTGCACTGCCGTGCTGCGCCGGAACTCCACCCCCGTTATAGTCAATCCGGTGGAACGGCGAAATAGCCGCAGGACGGATCCAACAGGGTGACCAGCCTGTCGGATCCGTCCTGCGGCAAGTGTGAAGCTAGCCTTAAGGTGGGACTTTAGACTGCCTTAAAGAGGCCCTGTCTGCTCTCCTGACTTGTCTATTTTAGTAAATACTTGTATTTCCCATGACATAACAATTCTTGAGCATCTTCTCTTAACTCTGATTTGTGCTGGTCCTCTGTTATTCCTAAAAGAAATTTATTGACAACAGGGGGCTCTGTCACTACACACTGTGACCAATCAGTGGTGACTGATCCAGATTATGTAGGGACTGACGCACAATGTTTCTAGGAGGAATAACAGAGGAATGTCAGGGCAGTTACAAGCAAAAATACTGCGGAATCGTTAGTTAAAGTAGAAGGTACATTTTACTAAAGCAGACATGTCAGTAGAGGTGACAGGTCCTCGTTACATTCAAAGTCTTTTATTGTTCTGTTATGGATTATTAATGGGTTTCCCTTCTGATTTGTGCTGTAGAACCTCTAGCCTGGATATTTGTGCCTGGTGCTTATTTTTCTTATGTATTTGCACTGTATTTTTATCTTCTTGATCTGAGCCTTCCCTCCGCCCCCTCCTGCTCATGGTGGAGATATCTGCCTGGGATAAAGATGTCAGGGATTACACACACGCAGAGTATTAAATGTGAAGCCATATCTCACATAAGCCGAGTTGCTTGTATTGATATAACCTCGGTAAGGAGCTCAGAATTGCAATCTCTGTCGGGATATCTCCTTATTATGACTATCCTTCCTATTACTTCAATTTAGTTTTCAGATATGATGCATTAGATATGATTTATATAGACTATTGAGCCGTCCGCGCAAGAGACTAATACAGACGAAAGAAGTCCTCCTTGTCCGAAGCAATAAATCAGATTTCGGCTCTTCTTTTTAGGTTAAGGCTCCACAACAGAAGTCAATGAAACCTTTTCCCTTGTAGGGAAACATTGCGGTCGTGCGAATTTACAAAAAGTCGCCATGGAGCCTTGCGCTTATAATGCAGATGAAAAAATGATTGATAGAAGAGGTCTGTTTGATACTTTATTTTTATACCAGTTTTACGTATGAGCATTATTGTTTTTGTTTGGCCGTAAGGTAAAGTTTTCTTCACATCTGGAGGACAACATGTCGGAAAGTCAGCAGACCCCATTGTAGTCAGTAGGGTCCGTCGCGCACCGCTGGGGTCCCTTATGTGATGGATCCTTCTCTGGAGTGCATTCCGTTTTTCTGCTCCACTGCAGAACAGGAAAATGGTACACCCGCTGTAAATCTCAATGGTTTTCTATAAAATCAGAATGCAAAGTTCAGTGTACAGTGACGAAGCACAAAACTCTTAGATGGGAATTTATCAAGACCCAAATGCTGATTTTCGGGTATAAAAAAACTAAAAAAAAGTTGTAAATTTTAGTTTACAACTCTCTTGCCACTTTTGGAAAAGTGGATGGTATTAGCCAGGCAGATAGATGTAACCCAGGTTTAACAAATGCAACTTTTTGGAAAAAGTTGTCCATAATGCGTAAAAACTGGAGTAACATCTCTAGACATTTTTAAAGATGCGCCAGTTTTATTGAACATGGGACAATGGAGGGAATTCGTCAACCTTGTGCTTGGGACTTTTTAAACATTGTTGCGTCTAAATCTAGATGCGAGAAGTGTTTGTACCCTGCCCTCGGCACTTTTCTGAAAGGTTGGGGAGGTTCTGTGTCGGCAGGCCCAGTAAATTTATCTTCTTTTGTGCCAGTTTTCCAGTGTAAAACAAGACTGAAATCTACGGTAGCTTGGAGCTGACTTAAATTTCAGTCTGGGTACGTGAACTGCCGGAGGATTTGCCTAATTTATGGCTAAGTGTGTGCGTCCTCATAAATTTGGTACATCCTCCAGCAGAGCAGGGGATATGCCGTTCTATGATGAATTCCCCCAGTTTTACATAAATTTGGTGCAGATTGCTGCAGACTGAAGAAAACTAAACTAAATTCCACCATTAATGTTGGATTGAAGGGTACTAATTTTACTAGGTTTTGCAAAAAGAAACAAGCCAATACAAGCTCATCAGCAAAAATCTGTGTTTTAGGCTCTTCCTTTATCGTTAGGGTATATTGATCTGCCAGTGATGACCTGTCCGTATCAATCAGCTGAGCAAATATTCACCTGCTGTGAACCAAGAGGAAGACGTTTAGTGTTTTCAGATGCTCATCCACCTTCAATAGCTGTTAGCCAAACAGTTGTTCGTCCGACATCTATTTATTCAGACTCCCTATATGCATACATGCTCAAATCAGCCAAGGATATATATGTTTTCAGATACCTCTGCCGGCGGTTAATCTCTTCAGAAAACAAAAAGAACCGGGTGCAAAAATTAAGTTCTCCTGATCCCTCATCATCAGTTAGGGGAGTTCCCCATATACATTGTTGGCTGGTCCTGGTGAAAACCGCAAGTTTAGCTGACAATACACTACACACTAAACATCTGGATGTCATGAAATTTTGTCAGATGCGGCCCCCTCCATGCTTGAAATCTGCCTAAATCTGAGCAGCCCATAGATTACTAGTGCAGCAAACCCTGAGGAGCTGGTGCAGAGGATGGAAGTTGCAGTGGCCCTGATGATGGTGAGGTATGGTGGCTGGTAAAGTAGCTGATAATTGCACCTCTGGAATGCTATCTTGCTAATTTCTCTCTCCTGAATTTCTGGCTAACAGCTGTAAGCTGGCACGTGTGGCTATAGGTGTCCACTGTGAAATGCAGGAGTTCGCCTGAACTGAACTTTGCCGATGGGTGTCTTAATATGTTTCCCGTCACCTGCAGCAGGGCCTGTATAACTCTGGTTGTTGACTGTAAACGCTGTAGCTTTGAAGAATATCTGTAGCCACGTGCCAAGCTGGCACGTGTGGCAATAGGTGGCCACTGTGAAATTCAGGCATTCGCCTGAACTGAACTTTGGTGATGGGTATCTTAATATGTTTCCCGTCACCTGCAGCAGGGCCTGTATAACTCTGGTTGTTGACTGTAAACGCTGTAGCTTTGAAGAATATCTGTAGCCACGTGCCAAGCTGGCACGTGTGGCAATAGGTGGCCACTGTGAAATGCAGGTGTTCGCCTGAACTTTACCGATGGGTGTCTTAATATGTTTCCTGTCACCTGCAGCAGGGCCTGTATAACTCTGGTTGTTGACTGTAAATGCTGTAGCTTTGAAGAATATCTGTAGCCATGGACCTTGCAGTCTCCTTGGAGTGGTGTTCTTCACAGATGGACCTGGATCTCTGATCCCTGAGGCCCTAAGGAGTGGGAGCAGATGGTTATGCTCCCCCACTTGCTATTCTAGCTCTGCCCTCTCTTGATAGGAAGTAGGACCAACCCAGTCCTACCAAAAGGGGAGAAATGGGATGGTAAGTCCCATCCCTATTGCCAACCATACCTCACCTGCTGGTGTACATTGAAAACATGACTTGCATGGACTAAACATAACATTGAATCACAAACCACACATTGCAGATACCCCCGGATCTAGGGTTCTGCTCTAGTACATGCTTATTACATAATGTAGGAGAAATCCTAGCTTGACAAGTTCTTTCTTTCAGATTTCAGGATCTGTTCTCAGATTTCATTGTTCACATTGGGTAACATCCATCAAGTATTTCTCTGAGATGGACAAACTGACTTCAGTTCTTTTCATCCCTCGTCTCCTCCGAGAGACATTCTTGTTGTTCTTGATTGACGGGGACCTAACGTGATTTGTAATAAGTTTCTTTTCACGTCTTGGTGATGGGTTCTCTCTCGACTCCATGTCACCTCTCTGTCTACCTTTTCTGCGGTGCTCTTGTAAGTTGCGCCTGTGACAATTGTCGTTTGTTGATCCGTCGGTTGCTGCGGAGGAGACCAGCTGTGTGCCACTGAAACATAAACCAGGTTTCCTCATTTTGATTTTTGGTCTTCCCTTCCTTCCTTCCCTATTCTCCTGCCAACAGGCAGTGAATAACGTGGTGGTCTCAGATGTGTTTGAATTGAACAATGCCATCTGTGTTGCCTGTGTGTGAATAATGCGACATACTGTAGAGATATTCTGGTACTGTGCTCACAGGGGACAAGAAGGGCCTCACTCGACTGAGATAATGTAGTCTACACAGATCGTGAAGCAACCATAAGTTTGTAACTAACTGGATGTATAATGTACCTTCTAAATATAAATGTGCATTTATAATATGTGAAAGGATTGGGTTTACTTTTGGATTCATGCCGTTTTGCCCTTTGCTGTCATATTTTTGTGTCTTGCAGGTCCTTGATGATTTATAGGTTGCAGGACAGGAAAAAAACTATTCTGCAATATTCAATTAAAAAAAAAAAAAAACTTAAAAAACAAACAAACCAACAGTTGAATAATAATTCTGCAGTATTCAATAAAAATAAAAAAAATCAGGTGATAAGCCGCTGCCAGAGGTATTAGGCTGAAGTTGATAGAAATTGATGATTTCATGATACTGAGCATTCGGTGGTTGAAATTTAAAGGGGTTCTCCAGGCTATCTTAAAAGTAGGCTCTTCCGTTCAGGTCCTGACTGTCTGAGTCTTCCTGTTTATCTGCATATACTGTAATTGTCATTGAACAGGAAAACCTAGGAACACATCCGGTCGGGACCTGAGGGGTTAATCCCGCAGCTGGTGTGAGCACACCATTAGCACGATGGAGGGGTAAGTACTGAGTAGACTATCTTCCCTCTACACATCAGCACCCAGAAAGACTTTCAAGATAGCCCAGAGAACTCATTTAAGACCATTGATTTTTTTTAGCTAACCCATTGGCATTTATTTTATAAATTTAGTCCGCAGGGCAGTCAGGTCCTCTTTGAAGGGGTTGTCTGGGTTTCAATCCTCTCCCTTGCCCTGCACTTTATATTTTTTACACTGCTAGGCGGAGTCTTCCACCTAGCAGTGTTCCCGGTGATGTCACCCGCACTGATAGGTGGGCTTTAGCGCTGCCGTAGCTGTTTTACAGTGCTAAAGCCCATTAGTGTCGGTGATGTCACCATGCTCACTGCTAGGTGGAAAGCTCCGCCTAGCTTACCCATGGAGAGCCCAGTACATCACCGGAGCTCCGCTACTTTTACCAGGAAGACTGCCTGGGTGAAAACAGGGATATGTACGATGTCAGCTCTGAACCCGGACAACCCCTTTAAATGGCTTCTTTATCCTGTGATTGGAGACCTCAAATATTTTATGAGCCATAGGACTCGTGCACACGACCATTTGTTGGCCGTTCCCCACCCAGGGGCTGAATGCAGCTCCCCTGAACCGAACTGACTGTATCCTATTAATCTATGATACAGCCAGTCTCATGTGATTGCAGGGCTATAGCGGTATTCTCACGTCATCATATGAGTACACTGCAATAGCCCTGCAATCCGATACGATCTGACTCTATTATAAATTACTATGGTACAGTCAGGTCAGGTGCGGGGAGCCGCAATCAACCCTGGAGATGCATGTGTTCTACCCAGGCTGGTCAGGTGCATGAGCCTAGGGGTTCTCAGGGCATGAGTCTAGGGGTTCTCAGGGCATGAGCCTAGGGGTTCTCAGGGCATGAGCCTAGGGGTTCTCAGGGCATGAGCCTAGGGGTTCTCGGGGCATGAGCCTAGGGGTTCTCGGGGCATGAGCCTAGGGGTTCTCGGGGCATGAGCCTAGGGGTTCTCGGGGCATGAGCCTAGGGGTTCTCGGGGCATGAGCCTAGGGGTTCTCGGGGCATGAGCCTAGGGGTTCTCGGGGCATGAACCTAGGGGTTCTCAGACTCCTGGCACCCCCACCGATTATCTGTTTGGGAAAGCTGCAGTGCTCACTGGAGCTTTGGTGAGCCATATGGGCCTCCTCGCAGCTTACCAAGCAAAGAGTCATCCATTGCTTAGCGGCTGTCCTTGGTATTGCAGCTCAGTCCCATTCACTTGAATGGAACTGACTGCGCCTAGGCCACGTGCCGTCACATAGCTTTGGAAGAGGCCTAAGCGCTCATTGAGCACAGCAGCCTCTTCAGGCAGCTTATTGGCAGGGGTGTCGGAAGTCAGACCTCCTCTGATCTGGTATTGAGGACCTATCCTGAGGATACGCCATCAATATCAAAATCTCGGTAAACCCTTTGAGCCTAGGCCTTGTTGTCCCAATCGGTAGCCCTCAAAGGGTTCATGTGTCCATTTTTTCTGGCTGCGTACTCGAGTTTGGTGGTGAAAGCCAGGTTCATAAACCCAAATATGACAGCGTTTGGTCTATATATTATATGTTTCATCTTAAATCTTGATCCTTTAGTAGGACCAGCCAATACTTTTCATCATGGAATCTTGCAGACATCAAAAAATGATAGGGTCTGTATTGTGACCAGCTCCATGAATTGGCGTCCATTAGCCTAATCCAAGATATAATTGTTGCACTTTGATCTACAAAATATGCTGTGGGTTTTATGATTACTGAAATGAATATTTCCATATATTGTTCTGTTCAGACATTGCATTAGGAGCTTGTCGTATTTTCCATTCTTGTTCCAGTAAGCAATGGTGATGGCTATTGTACTACGACGTCAATTATCCTGAGTGTGTATATCATCGCCAATAATGCAGTATTCATTGTACCGTAAAACCTAAGCATCGATCACGTTAAGGTAGTTGTCGGCTCCATTCCAGGGAAATGACTGAGTAATTGAAGATGAACCCTTTGTCCACCAAAGCAGAATATTCTCCTGAGCGCCATATGATTATAAAGCTTCAGGATATTAATAATAAGTAGGAAGTATGGTCGCTCCTAGCCGCAGCCTCGTGTACTGTCCGGACAGGTGTCTGTAATGCATGTTCTCATTTGTGGACTCCACTCTGTCCAGATCAATCGGGAAGAAAGGCCAGCTATTTACAGATTAGAAATGAACTGAATGTGCTCTTTATTCATCTCCATAAAGACAGTTTGTCAGACAGAATCATGGAAAGTTCTCATCACGTTTGTTGTGGAGGACATTGGGGCATTTGTGAGGAGGCTAATTTTAGAAATGTGCATGAAATTGTCACCATCGTCCCTTCCTGCCTCTGTGTGAGCGTCTGGGTCAGTGTCACATCCATGATTTACAGCTGAAAACGTGAAGCCTATGCCGGCCTCCTGTAGAGTGCTACCATTGGGACTAGATTGCATGGTCATCTGCCCGGGGGGACCATGAACTTGTCTATCTATACATATTTACTTTAGATTGCCATCTACTGGGGGTCATTTATTCGGGCGATACACCAAATTGTGGTGTAAAAAAAAGTCCCAAGACCCCATTCTTGCACCATGCTTGCCGCTTGGGAGTAATGGCCAGGACATCGGGCCAACGTGCAAACGTGGAGTGAAAACTACTCCAGTCAGGGGCTGGAGAAGCTTTTACTCCAGGTGCATGGACTGTTGGAGGTGCGCCTAATTTATGAAGAGTCCTGAGCCTCGTCATAAATCAGGTGCTTTCTCCGCCAGTGCAGGGAACCAAGACCGGCATTTGGCATTGATTCTGCACCAAAAAGGTGGAACACTTGTCGGGAAGGAGGCGTTCCCGATAGTCGTCTGCTAAATCTATCAGTGTAAGGCTACATGCACACGACCGGGTGTGTTTTGCGGATCCGCAAAACATGGAAGCCGCTCCATGTGCCTTCCGCAATTTGCGGAATGGAACGGGCGGCTCCTTATAGAGAAGCCTATTCTTGTCTGCAAAACGGACAAGAATAGGACATGTTCTATTTTTTTTTTATGGGGCCCTGGAATGGAGCAATGGCCCCATTGAAGTGAATTCCTTTCCAGTATTAAACGCTTCAGTTTTGTCCCCATTCATTGTCAATAGGGACAAAACTGAATGGTGTGCACCAGAATGGATTCCGTTGCGTTCCCATGCCGGCCACAAAAATGCTGCAAGCAGTCCGTCCGTGTGCATTCCATATTTTGCGAATTAGAACAGCTGGCCCCTAATACAACAGTACCTTCCTTGTCCGTAATGCGGACAATAATAGGACTTGTTTTATTGTTTTGCGGAGCGGACATATGGAAACGGAATGCACACGGAATGGGTCCGCAAACAAAAAAAACGGAACAGACGTGGAAAGAAAATATGTTCGTGTGCATGAGCCCTATATCAGGGGGGAGGTTTGTCAGTGCTATGTGCTTTTGCCGTTGCCTTGAACTCTGCCTTTACTTGCAGAGAGTTTACTTCTACTTGGATGCCTTTATCTGAATCGCCTGATTTTAAAATACGAAAAGAATTTTATTTTCTCGCGTGCGTAGGCGACGCTGTGTAAAATCTATAAATCCTACTACGTAATTAGTTAATGCTATTTCGGGGATGCGCCGTTATCTTCATTATCGTCTTTAGATCTAATCATTTGTGACTTTAGAGATCACTACCTGCTGAGAGCGGGAAGAAGTAATCTTGTCTGCGCTGGGAGATGAGGCCCTTACACTGTCGCCCTCCACTTCTAATCTGCCCTCTTTGTCACTTTGGGCTGCACTGATTTCCCAAACTTGATCTTGATTAGCCATCCCTTCAGACCTGCTTAGACGACATAATTACATTTGTTCCTCTTCTAAGCTATTAATCTGGACTGCTTGCATGGCAGGCGCAGCTGTGTGGAGGCAAGCCCATAACTTAATCACTGCTCCATCAGGCTAATGCCCCATCTGTGGTCCCCTCCACGCACAATGGCAGTGCCCAGAGGGAGTGGAACGGACTGGGAATTCTCCCACCCACTCAGACTCAGACCACTAGGTTAATTCTAGGTTCCTGATGGTGTAACAAGTACATTGCCCAGGAGCCTGGTACACTGAAACAAAACTTCTCATCGAGAAGCTTGAATGAGGCTGGAATCCATCAGGGGTGGGGGGGAAAGTTCATGTAGCTGCAATGAGATGGAAACCTTCAGGCGTCTTCTTTGAAGTGGTGGATTGCAGGGTAATATGACCTTGTCGCAGCTCCACTTGCTTGTGGGCTTCCTCTGGCTTGCAAAATGCTGTTGTGTATACTGCCAGCTCCCTGTGCAATCGCTGGGGAATTACCTTGCCGCGACTTGCAGTGTTGTCTGCATACAAAAGATGAGGTGTGATGAAGTATGTGCCTCTTATGAGCCTTCAGTTCTTTTACAGGGGAATAGCTCTGAGGCACCAGAGACCTGGATATTTCCATATCTGAGAGCTCATGCATCCAAGAGCCATAAAGTGACAGACACGAAGAAAGGGCATGTGCTGTTATAACGGAGTGCTTTGTGTATGTATGTATTAGGCCTGCACAATATATCGCGAAAGCAATCGTTATCGCAATTAATTGCCGTATCGCAATCGCAATTTGCTGACCCAAAAATGCTGCAATTATATTACTGTATTTTTCACTTTATAAGACACACTTTTTTCCCCCCAAAAGTGGGGGGGAATGGCAGTGCATCTTATAAAGCGATGGTTGGCTTTCTACGTGACACTGACACTGTATCTCCGGCCGCTATGCTGCACAGCGCGGCCGGCGATACATCAGTTACAGTGCGGGGAGGGAGGAGCGGCTGGAGGAAAGTCGCTATTTTAATGAACACCTGTTCTTATATCTATTTTAGTTATCTGTTCTGTGCAGTGCTATTAAGAAAATGGCAAGTTTTGTATTTTGTACTTTTGCAGTAATGCAAATATGTATTTTATTTTGAAAAACACTGCGCATTTCAGTTCTTTAATTCAGCATAACTACATTTCACATCATCAATCATCTGTGTGTGATTTTACCTTGAAAATCCAAGCAGATAGACCTCTAGCACAATTCCCTTAAAATATCGCATCGCATATCGTTATCGCAATTTTTAGGGCCCTAATCGCAATCGCACAAAATTCCCATATCGTGCAGCCCTAGTATGTATGTATATATATATATATATATTTATATATATACTTATTACTCCTTCTTTCTGGATCTACGTCATCCTTACTATGTCAAAACCACAGCGATGTTTCCCCCCAAAAATGTTGTGTGTGAGACCACCCGTTAAAATCAATAGACGTAATAGAGATGCAAGGCCACCCATACCTATAGATATCGTTGGAAGTTATTTCTCCCTGTCTCTTATACACATGCATTCTCAGTTTGGCCAGGGATGCATGTGTCCTGAAGTGGGCGAGGGAAGAAAGCCACTGCTAGACACCCTTTGGGGAGTTGAATTCCCACTGTCGGATCCTTACCTCCCCCCGACCGCTGCTGGAGAAGAAATAGGAGGCCCCTGCGCATTAGATGGCTGTCACGTCCCACCGAGATTCCTCATTTGACATTTGTCTGCTGTGTATGACTTGCATGAGTGTGTTCTGAATTTGTAATGGTAATCCCCTTTAAAGGGAATGTGTCATCAGAAAAAGGAACTATTCTTTAAATCACTTTTTTGTTTTGCGGACAAGGATAGGACATTTCTGTAGGAGTATGAATAAAAAAAGGGGGCCATGCACACGGCCGGGATCCGTGTTTTGCAGATCCGTGGATATGGTCGTGGGCATGAGCCCTGGTAATAAGGCCCCATTCAGTATTTTTGATCCGCAGCCCCACAAAAAAAGAACATGTCCTATTTCTGACTTTTTTGCGGACAAGAATAGGCGTTGCTAACATGGGTCTGCAAAAAAAGTCATCACACGGACGTCATCCGTACATATGACGGATCTGTGTTTTGCAGACTACAAAATACATACGGTCATGTGGATGCCCCCTAAATCTACAAGCGTGCATTTGATGTCGCCAGTGCTGACTCCAGTGGGGTCAGGGCTTTAGGTAAAGTTCAAGTATTCGCTGTTATGAGGCAACCTCGTTGGAAAGTCATTAACCTGTTAATAGCCATCTCCATGTTCCATCTGAGCAGTCTGATTAAAAAAAGAAAACATGAGCATGTCCAATATAAATTCTGTATTCTGTTCCTTTCACACGAACATCTGACCACCGTGCCGGTGTTGCGGACCGCAAATAGCGCTCTGTAATACAGGGGCATTGGCTGTGTGAACTCCAGTTTGCGGTGCAAACCCATTGACTTGAATGGGTCGGCGATCCGCAAAAGATAGGACATGTCTTATCTTTTGCGGTGCGGAGGGACGGACCTGAAAGCCCACGGAGGCACTTTGGAGTGTTTCCGTGGGCTTCCAATCCATGTCTCGGCTCTGCAAAAGATAAAACATATCTTATCCTTTGCCGTATCTTGTGGATCGCGGGCCTAATTCAAGTCATTCAAGCTATTTGCGGTCCACAACATGGGCACGAAGGCCATACGTTTGTGTGAATGGGCCCTTAACGCTTTCATAATATGCACCATTGGCTGCTGAAACCTGTTTCTGTGCTGGAAAGAGCCGGTCTGTGCCTACCAGATTTTTCCGCTCGGAGAATACTGCACTAAAAGCTTCCTCTGTTAAATACATGCCATGTAAGTGACTGCTGCCGTGGAGCATGGTTAAAGGGCGTGTCCTCATATGAACACCATTTAATGTTTTATATAAAAACATCATCCACATAAAAAGTTGACTAGCTTGGTAAATATATTGCATCCCCTTTTTCCGGTCCTGAGTTATAGCCTTTTTATATAGTACAGGGTTGCATTTACATCTTTGTTGTATGTCGGCGATCAGTCAGGCAGATCCCCTGCAGTAAAAGTGGAGCTGAATGCATGTAATACACCAGATATATAGAGAAGGCACATCCCAAAATGCAAGTGACCCATGCAGTCTCTGTGCTAACATTGAGCCAGCACTGCAGGAAATGATTGGGAGATTTAAGCTCTGAAGATAACAGAATAGTCAATGAGTGTGTATGATCGCTACTACGTTTGGTATACCATATTTGCCTAATGCTAATATTAAAGGGGTTGTCCAACCCCCAAGGTAAAATCGAGGTCCATAACGCATTTAACACCTGTTCACCAGCGCTTTGTTCCAGGCCTGAGCGCCCCCCTGTGGACCGGAAGTATGATATCCATCTATAGTCATGTAGAGCCCCCACAGCCGTTCACTGGCAGCAGTGCATGTGATGACGGAGGGAACATCGTGCATCCGGTTCACAGTGGACCATGGGACCCGTTAGTGCTGGAACGGAGCGCTGGTGAACAGGCGAGTGGCTTTCTTTTTTTCATCGCCTTAGGCCTCATCCACACAACCATATTTTCGGTTCGCTTCCGATCCGCAATTTTTGCAGATTGAATGCGGACCCATTCATTTCTTTGGATCGACAAAAAATACGGACAGGAGAGGGATGTCACCCGTCTCCTATTCTTGTCCATTTTGTGGACCAGAATAGGCATTTTTACAATGGGGCTTGCAAAAAATACAGGCTGCGTACAAACTACATCGGATCTGCAATTTGAACTCCACAAAATGGATACGGTCGTGTGAATGAGGCCTTTGTTAGTTTTTACCTTGGGGATCGGACAACTCCATTAATTACGTTTTACTCATGCAATGCATTTGTAAAGGAAATGGCGTTTTAATCCCATATGTACTCTTCAAAATAGGTAAACGTGTGCTCTAAAGCGGTTTTGGTTGTGGCCTTGTCCTTCGCGATCCCCCATCGATCAGTAGAGCAACTCAACCACGTAGACCTTTCGTTTGAGCTGCAGTATAAAACTTGTCCCTCCTACACTCTTATGGACGGCGCTCTACCCGGTGCTAGTCGCCTTCTTGCCCTGTGTTCTGCCATCGGTGGGATATTTCGGGAAACCCTACTAAACAGCAGCTGCTGTATTATATTTGTCTATATAATCAACCACCCTTCATGAATGAACATAACCGTCTAAGATACCTATGCACTGTATTATGTGTGTATTAAATGAACCATACGTCTGTAACATGGTGGAAAAAAAGTAAAAGGGTCTGCATACTGTATGAACGCTCATAGGGAGTTTCTACTACCTTTTATGTGTTTGTATATTCAGGTGGTTACCAGTGAATACTGCTTGTTTCCACGTGCGTTCACTGGAGGCCCTGAAATAAAAGACCTAATGACGGATGTGCAAATAGAGATTAGAGGCGACGTTACGGACTGGAAGCAGTCCCGTTTCAGGTATAACTGTTTATGTTTTTTTTTGCTTTTTGTTCTTTGATCTTGTTAGGCTTTATTTTAGCCTTATGGCTGAGTGTGATCACTGTGCCAGTCCTATATCTCTTTATAATATCTATTGTATTGTGGAGCCTTTGCCGTTTACAGCCTTTAACCAAGGTGGGACTGAAGGCTGTAATTTTCTTTTAAGTGATTTTCGTTTCTGCCTAATGCTGAAGTACACTTGAGCTTTGTGTTTCCGACGCTGTATATGTGTCGTACCCAAGCGCACACAATGCAATGCTAGGAAATCTACCACTGAGACCTCCGTGGGCAGCAGCGGCCACCATGCTGTATGATTACAGCCGGTTGGATTGTGTCTAAATTTACTTACAATAATTAGAAGTATTTTTGCTCTCTGCGCGGCTTTTGATCCCAGTGGGTTGTTTGAGAATTTGTACCCCAGCCATTTGATGTTGTGCAGCCGGAAGAATGTGACGGCTCAGTGTGATCTGTCCGGCCGCCCCCTCTGTGGGGATAAAATGTGTCACTTTCCTCTAGTGAATTGGTTTATGTGGGTGACAGACTGCGTAACTAATGATGGAAAAGCGCTTGTGTTGTGTAGGACACGTATGGCTGGACAGGTGGGAACAGTTTCCGTCTCGCCAGATACTATTAGAAAGTCACGCCTGCTAAGTGGACGGCCTTTGTTTTGGAGCAACAGCACTTTGATAAAAATGTTGATGTTCTATCACAGGCATCCTCAACCTGCGGCCCTCCAGCTGTTGTAAAACTACAACTCCCACAATGCCCTGCTGTAGGCTTATACCTGTAGGCTGTTCGGGCATGCTGGGAGTTGTAGTTTTGCAACAGCTGGAGGGCCGCAGTTTGAGGATGCCTGTTCTATCAGGAGTTTTGTTCTGGGACTGGGTTTAGCATAGTATGCTTATGGGGCATCTGTCAGCAGATTTGTCCCTATGACACTGGCTGACCTGTTACATGTGCACTTGGCAGCTGAAGGCGCCTGTGTTGGTCCCATGTTCATATGTGTCCGTATTGCTGAGAAACATGATATTGTTATGTATGCAAATGAGCCTGTAGGAGCAACGGGGGGTTGCCATTACACCTAAAGGCTCAGCACTCTCTGCAACTGCTGAGCCCTCTGCACTTGGACAGCGCCAGGTGTGATCACTTTTACACTGCCTGGTCCTGGCACTCAAAGTGCAGACAGTGCAGCAGTTGCAGAGAGAGCAGAGCCTCTAGGTGTAATGACAACGCCCCCGTTGCTCCTAGAGGCTCATTTGCATATATTAACCACTTCAGCCCCCCTAGCTTAAACACCCTTAATGACCAGGCCACTTTTTACAATTCCGCACTACACTACTTTCACCGTTTATTGCTCCGTCATGCAACTTACCACCCAAATGAATTTTACCTCCTTTTCTTCTCACTAATAGAGCTTTCATTTGGTGGTATTTCATTGCTGCTGACATTTTTACTTTTTGCTATTAATCAAAAATTACCGAAATTTTTGCAAAAAAATGACATTTTTCACTTTCTGTTGTAAAATTTTTCAAAAAAACTACATTTCTATATAAATTTTTCTCTAAATTTATTGTTCTACATGTCTTTGATAAAAAAAATCCAATAAGTGTATATTTATTGGTTTGGGTAAAAGTTATAGCGTTTACAAACTATGGTGCAAAAAGTGAATTTCTGCATTTTGAAGCAGCTCTGACTTTCTGAGCACCTGTCATGTTTCTTCAGGTGCTAGAATGTCAGGAAAGTATAAATACCCCCAAATTACACCATTTTAGAAAGAAGACACCCCAAAGTATTCGCGGAGGGGCTTGGTGAGTTCATGTATCATTTCATTTTTTTCACAAGTTAGCGGAAAATGACACTTTCTGAGAAAAAAAAAAAAAAAAAAAAGTTTCAATTTCTGATAACTTCTGGCAAAAAAAAAAAATCTCAGACGGACTCACTATGCCCCTCAGTGAATACCTTGGGGTGTCTACTTTCCGAAATGGGGTCATTTGTGGGGTGTGTTTACTGTTCTGGCATTTTGGGCGGGGCTAAATTGTGAGCCGCCATGTAAAACCTAAAGGTACTCGTTGGAATTTGGGCCCCTTTGCGCACCCAGGCTGCAAAAAGTGTCACTCATGTGGTATCGCCGTACTCAGGAGAAGTAGGGCAATGTGTTTTGTGGTGTATTTTTACATACACCCATGTTGGAGTGAGAGAAATATCTCTGTAAATTGTCAACTTTGTATAAAAATTTTTTAAAAGTTGTCGTTTACAGAGATATTTTTCACACAAAGTATGGGTATATATAAAAATACACCCCAAAGCACATTGCCTACTTCTCCTGAGTACAGCGACTACATGTGTGCCACTTTTGCAGCTTGAGTGCAAAGGCCCTAAAACCAATGAGTACCTTTAGGATTTCACAGGGCATTTTTACGCATTTGGATTCCAGACTTCTTCTCACGCTTTAGGGGCCCCTAAAATGCCAGGGCAGTATAAATACCCCACATGTGACCCCATTTTGGAAAGAAGACACCCCAAGGTATTCTGTGAGGGGTATGGTGAGTTCATGTAAAATTTTATTTTTGTCACAAGTTAGTGGAATATGAGACTTTGTAAAAAACAAAATTAAAAAAACAAAAAAAACAATTTCCGCTGACTTATGCCAAAAAATAAAAATTCTGTGGACTCACCATGCCCCTCACAGAATACCTACGGGTGTCTTCTTTCCAAAATGGGGTCACATGTGGGGTATTTATACTCACCTGGCATTTTAGGGGCCCCTAAAGTGTGAGAATCAAATGCATAAAAATGGCCTGTGAAATCCTAAAGGTACTCATTGGTTTAGGGCCCCTTTGCGCACCAGGCTGCAAAAAGTGTCACACATGTGGTATCGCCGTACTCAGGAGAAGTAGGGCAATGTGTTTTGTGGTGTATTTTTACATATACCCATGCTGCGTGTGAGAAATATCGCTGTAGCGACAACTTTTTAAATTTTTTATTCAAAGTTGTCAATTTACAGAGATATTTCTCTCCTGTCTCGATATCATGCACGTGCTCTGTACAGATCTGGCACCCTAGCATATGTTTTTACTGCAATATAACACAGGGCTAATTCTAATAGAGTGCCTTTAAGACATGCGCATTTTTCTTCTCACGCTTTAGAGGCAGATACAGAGCAGCCGCCCACATGCTGAAACCAATCAGGCCTGCCGTGAGGGCATGGCGGTACCTATGAGAAGGCACTAGCTGGTGGTCAAATGGTAGTATTTGTTTCTGTCTCCTGCAAGCATCAGCTAACGACAGGTTTTACATTTACTCATGCTCATTATGCCCCTCAGCAGTACGCTGGGTGTGTGGCTCCAAATGAAGATGCTGGCCATTTACTGCCCTGGCGGCACAGGGCCTAAATGAGAAAAATCTGTCATGCCCTAAAAAATTGGTTTGGGGCCTTTGCATGTGGCTGCAGGTGTCACTTATATTGGTATTGGCGTACTCAGGAGAAGTAGGGCGTTTCCGTCTCGCCAGATACTATTAGAAAGTCACGCCTGCTAAGTGGACGGCCTTTGTTTTGGAGCAACAGCACTTTGATAAAAATGTTGATGTTCTATCACAGGCATCCTCAACCTGCGGCCCTCCAGCTGTTGTAAAACTACAACTCCCACAATGCCCTGCTGTGAGGCTTATACCTGTAGGCTGTTCGGGCATGCTGGGAGTTGTAGTTTGCAACAGCTGGAGGCCAGTCTGAGGATGCCTGTTCTATCAGGAGTTTTGTTCTGGGACTGGGTTTAGCATAGTATGCTTATGGGGCATCTGTCAGCAGATTTGTCCCTATGACACTGGCTGACCTGTTACATGTGCACTTGGCAGCTGAAGGCGCCTGTGTTGGTCCCATGTTCATATGTGTCCGTATTGCTGAGAAACATGATATTGTTATGTATGCAAATGAGCCTGTAGGAGCAACGGGGGTGTTGCCATTACACCTAAAGGCTCAGCACTCTCTGCAACTGCTGAGCCCTCTGCACTTGGACAGCGCCAGGTGTGATCACTTTTACACTGCCTGGTCCTGGCACCAGGGCTGGGACAAGGTCCACCACCAACAGAGGCTGAGCTGCCCAAGTGCGCCCCCCCCCCCCTCCAACTTGTGGATGACACTGCTATGGGGGATCTGTGATGAATGATACTGTTATTGGGGAATCTGTGGATGACACATTTGTGTCATCCACAGATCCCCCCTCCCCATGTAGGAATGACCCCCAATACAAGGGGTGAGGCTGTGGGGTTGTATCTGCTTTTTTGATGACAGCGCCAGCGGGGCCCGTGCAGTGACTGTATTCTACTACCCTCCTCCCCACACACTGTATATAATCTTAACTATATAACTGTAGTGATTTACTACAGTTATATAGTTAATAAGATTATATCCAGTGAGCGAGGGGATGGGAGTGTAGTAGAATACAGTCACTGCGTGAGCCTGCTGTCATTATGAAATAGCATATGTGACCCCCACCTCTTTTATTGGTAGTCATTCAGTAAATTAACCCTGTTTTGGGGGAGGGGGTGTCTGTGGGACAAATATGTGTCATTCACAGATTCTCCCCATAACAGGGTTCATTTAGTGATTGACCACCCAAATTGTGGTGACCCAATACATGGGAGTTGCATCTGCAGAGCTTTTGTATAATGCCACCCCACACTGTAGTGTCCCCCACACAGTAATGTCCGCCACACTGCCCCCGCACAGTAATGTCCGCCACACTGCCCCCGCACAGTAATGTCCGCCACACTGCCCCCCGCACAGTAATGTCCGCCACACTGCCCCCCGCACAGTAATGTCCGCCACACTGCCCCCACACAGTAATGTCCGCCACACTGCCCCCCACACAGTAATGTCCGCCACACTGCCCCCACACAGTAATGTCCGCCACACTGCCCCCGCACAGTAATGTCCGCCACACTGCCCCCACACAGTAATGTCCGCCACACTGCCCCCGCACAGTAATGTCCGCCACACTGCCCCCGCACAGTAATGTCCGCCACACTGCCCCCGCACAGTAATGCCATACTGCCTCCGCACAGTAATGTCCGCCACACTGCCCCCACACAGTAATGTCCGCCACCTCCCACACAGTAATGTCACTACACTGCCCCCACACAGTAATGTCCGCCACACTGCCCCCCACAGTAATGTCCGCCACACTGCCCCCACACAGTAATGTCCGCCACACTGCCCCCGCACAGTAATGTCCGCCACACTGCCCCCCGCACAGTAATGTCCGCCACACTGCCCCCCACACAGTAATGTCCGCCACACTGCCCCCACACAGTAATGTCCGCCACACTGCCCCCACACAGTAATGTCCGCCACACTGCCCCCCACACAGTAGTGCCCCCACACTGCCCCCACACAGTAATGTCCGCCACACTGCCCCACACAGTAATGTCCGCCACACTGCCCCCACACAGTAATGTCCGCCACACTGCCCCCACACAGTAATGTCCTCCACACTGCCCCCACACAGTAATGTCCTCCACACTGCCCCCACACAGTAATGTCCGCCACACTGCCCCCACACAGTAATGTCCGCCACACTGCCCCCCACACAGTAATGTCCGCCACACTGCCCCCACACAGTAATGTCCGCCACACTGCCCCCCACACAGTAATGTCCGCCACACTGCCCCCCACACAGTAATGTCAGCCACACTGCCCCCACACAGTAATGTCAGCCACACTGCCCCCACACAGTAATGTCCCCACACCCCCTCAACCACACAGCAGTGCCCCCACATAGTAATTTGTCATGCCCCCCTCTTGTCATGCTTTTTCTGCCCCGTCATTCTCCCCCATCTTTTCATGCTCTTTTACCCCCCATGTTGTCATGCTCTTTCTGCCCCCATGTTGTCACAGACTTAATGAAAGGGGCCCGGCATTTTCACTGTACTTAATGCCGGGCCCCATCAGAGCGCTCCTCTCACCTCCATTATGGTCACTTCTCCAGGCTTCAGGATCAGGCCCCAGCGCTGCCTCACATTAAGCAGGTGGGCGGAGCCTAACGGAGGTCCGTTAGGCTCCGCCCACCTGCTTACTCTGTTTCTAGTTAGAGCCAGAGGCAGCGGGGCCTGATGCTGGGGGCCTGAAGCAGCATAATGGAGGTGAGAGGAGCGCTCTGACAGGGCCTGGCTCAGGGAATGACAGGAGGGAGCGCTGAGGGGTTCCCCCCTGTCAGTCCCTCTCCCTCTCGCCGGCCCCTGCCTGCGCCCTGAGGCTGGAGCGCCCTGAGGCTGGAGCCTCCCCAGCCTCTGTGTCGGCCCGGCCCTGCCTGGCACTCAAAGTGCAGACGGTGCAGCAGTTGCAGAGAGAGCAGAGCCTCTAGGTGTAATGACAACGCCCCCGTTGCTCCTAGAGGCTTATTTGCATATATTAAGACATTTTTCTCAGCCATGTGGGCACATATGAACATGGGACCAACACAGACGTCTTCAGCTGCCAAGCGCACATGTAGCAGGTCAGCCAGTGTCATAGGTACAAATCTGCTGACAGATGCCCTTTAACTTTGAATGTAAAGCCATACATGTCACTCAGTTCTACCATAAATATGTATGGTCCACATGGCGTGGATGTAAGGAATATGCAGCTGTAGGACAGGGATTCAGAGGACCGTCTACAGGACTTCATACATATGAGATTGACCTCTGATCCCACTGTTATCACCATGTTTGTCCAGCCACCATTATCACCATGTTTATCTAGCTTTTCTCTCATGTGTGACCAACCTCCTCACAGCCAGAATTCTGTATCGCCCATTGCATCACCTTCCTCCAATCTTATCTTCTATGTTCCTCGTAGCTCATCTCCTTTATGGCACAGCTGTGAATTGTGAGTGCAGTTTAGCTACAGTGCCTACTGTAAGACACACCCCCTATCCCATAATGCAGAAGAGCAGTCGGCACTCCGTTAGATAATCGGTGGTGCGCACGTCAGGGTCGGCGTTCCACGTGCACAATAGTAGAGAGAAGACCGGCACTCACCTCTTGATGCTAAAGTAGTGTCTTTATTGTAGCCCCATGGAGGACATAAGGTGACGCGTTTCGGCTCAAGTGAGCCTTTGTCAAACTTACACAAGAACAAACAGAAGTAACTTAAATAAGCCGCTCCGTGTGACGTCACCGGAAGTGACGTGCAGTTGTCACGGAGATGGCTGTAAACGTGGACATAAGCGTAAGGAGCATAAACAAATAGTGGCAGAACATATGTGAATGTTGCGATCACAATTCACACTAGAAGTAGTATTGGAGGTAATACATTGTAACAATCAAGTAACGCCATTAGCGATAAACAAAAATAAGAACATTAATAGATTCATAGATTCATAAGATTATACCCAGAGCGATACAAGGGCAGGCGAACCCCAAGTATGGACCGGACATCATCAGCTTTTCTGAAAATAAAAGTACAAAGTAATATAAGTGAAGGTATGGAAACAAATATCTCAGGTAATTATAAAAAGCATTTAGTTCATACTCTCTATTGAGGCCAGATGGTTCCAAGGTCTGTAACCTATGGATCCAAAAGGCCTCCCGTTTCTTGAGTAGCTGGATCCTATCACCTCCCCTGCGTGGAGGTGAAACCTGTTCGATAATTTGAAACCGTAATTGAGATAACAAGGGACTTACAGCTGTAGAATGGATCCTGGAATCCTCCTCATACTCGCCACATGAAAAAGAATTTTTCTTACGCCTTCTTGAAGTCATTCTGAAAGAAAATTACTTTCTATTCCAGGATACCTTCTACCAACAACAACGCGGGACCGCGATGGGTTCGAACGCCGCACCGCCATATGCAAATAGCTATATGGCCTGGTTCGAACATACTTATATCTACCAAAACGGATCATACTTACAACATTGCATCTTATGGAAACGCTTTATAGATGATATTTTTTGCATATGGCGGGGCGGCGTTCAAACACTTTTGGAGTTTGCATCCTATCTGAACTCCATATGGCAAGAACTCCAGTTCACCATACACTGGGATGAGACTAAAATCAGTTTTCTTGACACTTGGGTCATAAAAGATGAGACAAATAAATTACAAACCGACCTTTATGTCAAGGAGACTGATCGCAACAGCCTTCTCCATTTTTCAAGCAACCATCCTCCTGCCACTAAAAGATCCATTCCATATTCCCAATTCCAACGGATAGACAGGCTAGTCAGTGACAATAGCACTAAAGAAAAAAGGATCCTAGAGATGTCTCACAAATTTCAGTCCAGAGGTTATCCACTACCAATTTTAAAAAAAGAATGT
Source organism: Bufotes viridis (assembly GCA_033119425.1). NCBI lineage: Eukaryota > Metazoa > Chordata > Amphibia > Anura > Bufonidae > Bufotes > Bufotes viridis. Next base: position 117,384,259 of record CM065595.1, on the reverse strand, counting down.
GACAAAATGTACAATTCAACCCCTACATCTACACAGCCAAAACCTATGAAACAAACCCGTATCCCCTTTGTGGTAAAATACCATCCCTGGATCAACAAATTTAGGAATATCCTTAACAAACATTGGGGCATAATAAAACAGGCATATCCCACGGTAATCGAATTTCAGAGCTTACCTATGGTCTGCTACAAAGATCAAAAATATCAGGGACCTCATCATCAGGGCAGACATTGGCAGCAGCAGGGCACCACTGAGACAAATGACCCTCTCCACCCCGAGAAAAGGCACATATCCTTGCCTACATTGCACACATTGCTCTAGCGTCATCAAAGGGGAATATTTTGTACACCCAAGATCCGGAGAAAGATTTCCCATGACCAATTTTTTCACTTGTGACAGCAGTTTTGTTGTGTACATCCTAAAATGCCCCTGTGGATTGCTATATGTAGGAGAGACCTCAATGAGAATGAAGGATAGATTCTCCAAACACAAATCTACTATCAGGAAACAAAATTTACTCCTACCTATACCATTCCACTTTGACCGCTGCCGCCATAATATATCTCAATTACGGTTTCAAATTATCGAACAGGTTTCACCTCCACGCAGGGGAGGTGATAGGATCCAGCTACTCAAGAAACGGGAGGCCTTTTGGATCCATAGGTTACAGACCTTGGAACCATCTGGCCTCAATAGAGAGTATGAACTAAATGCTTTTTAATAATTACCTGAGATATTTGTTTCCATACCTTCACTTATATTACTTTGTACTTTTATTTTCAGAAAAGCTGATGATGTCCGGTCCATACTTGGGGTTCGCCTGCCCTTGTATCGCTCTGGGTATAATCTTATGAATCTATGAATCTATTAATGTTCTTATTTTTGTTTATCGCTAATGGCGTTACTTGATTGTTACAATGTATTACCTCCAATACTACTTCTAGTGTGAATTGTGATCGCAACATTCACATATGTTCTGCCACTATTTGTTTATGCTCCTCACGCTTATGTCCACGTTTACAGCCATCTCCGTGACAACTGCACGTCACTTCCGGTGACGTCACACGGAGCGGCTTATTTAAGTTACTTCTGTTTGTTCTTGTGTAAGTTTGACAAAGGCTCACTTGAGCCGAAACGCGTCACCTTATGTCCTCCATGGGGCTACAATAAAGACACTACTTTAGCATCAAGAGGTGAGTGCCGGTCTTCTTTCTACTAATATACTATACCCCCTATCCCGTCATTGGTTCAGGCTGTAACCTGAACCAATGATGACTCAGGGGGTGTGTCTCAGACTCCCTCAGGTGCCCTGTAGGCACTCTAGGTAAACTGTAGTCACAGATCACAGCTCTGCCATAATAGAGCTAAAAAAAAAAAAAAAAAAGAAAAAAGCAGCCAAGGAGCAAGAGTTTTTAAAAATAATAGCAGGTAATCATCCCCCCTATTGACTTTTATGTATCTTTTTGAGGGTCACTTTAATATTGTTTCTTGTAACCAATATGCCTATTGATGCTTATGATCTTCCACCATCATTACAATTTTTAACCTAAAAGTATAATAATTGCTCACAGTAGTGAGTAGTAGAGGGTAAGGTTATCTATTATATGACCATATGTTTTTGAAGCACCCTGCAGAGCACCCAGTGTTTCTTCTGTAGACCTTCTGAAAAGGGTCTTCAGGAGAAGTCAGTCAGTTTGCAGTTCTTCACTAGTGTTGTCACGAGCGCTCTGCCCCATTGATTGGAAGACCAGCACTGCCTGACAGATCACCTCCTAAAGCGCCCCCCGCAGGGTCTTAACAGAACTGCAGAAGCTGCGGAAGCATTCTAAGGCCAAGTTCTTCTAGAGGCCATCATTTAAAGCCCCACTAAAAAAGAAGAAGAAAAACAAGGCCGCGCTGTGAAGAAAGTCCTTTTGTAGTTGCCCTGTGGCCCTGAACCTTATTCACGGAGATTATTATGCGTTGGCCGAGAAGGTTAATTCAATTAAACGTGGGTTTTTGGATCATTTGGTCTTGAAGTTCATGTGCGGTTATGCCTAGAGCTATGTACAGTCTGTATATCCCAGCACGTGGTCGTGTTTCTATTGTTGTATACTGTGTTGGGGCTGAGCAGCTGGTGCGTGTTAAGATGTGACATCTGCTCGTACTGTCACTTTGGGTTTATCAAGCCGTCCTGGTGGCTTCTGTAGTGCTCTGTTTTCCTAAGAGGAGAGGCATTGTTCACTGGCTAAAACTGGAGACATTCGGTATTTGTATTGGGCTGTGTACACAGCACGTTTTTGTACCACATTTAACATATATACATTGAGGGGGAAAGAAGGATTCAAAAGCGAGGTACATGTATGTAAAAATAAATATGTTAAAGCTATGTTTTTTTACACGGTAACCCTATTGAACTGTATAGCGGGTATGCCAGTGAGCTCTTGGCAAGCTCTGCCCGTAATGCCGCCAGATGTAATCCTATAATGTAATAAAGGCAGAGCTTGCTACCTGCTCATTTGCGTACCCTCTTCCTAGAATCCCTGGCCTATAAGACTTCTCAAGCCGTTTAGGCGCTCTCCATAAGGAAATATATGGGGTCATTTATGAAGACTGGCGTTTTAGACGCCGGGTACAACCTAACAACCTTATTGAGTCCCTACCAGCCCATCTAGCTGCTCTGTGCTGCACGTTGCTGTTACTCTTGATATTTGCGCGTGGTCATAATAATGTGACTGGACTGTGCGATACCTCGGCCATTGTTCTTCCAGCAGCAGCACATGCCTTCTTACCTGGGCAGTGTGCTATGTAGCCTATCTCAAGCACGCTCAACCTGCGGCCCTCCAGCTGTTGCAAAACTCCAACTTGTAGTTGTTGTAGTTTTACAACACCTGGAGGGCCGCAGGTTGGGCATCCCTGGCCTATCTGAATGTAGAGTATAGCACTTTTTACCCCTCCCTCATTGTGCTACATGCCCTATCTGTGAAGGAATCTTTATAGCCACAAGGAATTCTTATGATCTGGGAGGAATTATTTTATAGAACTGTATTTATAGCCAACAGTTACAGATCTGCATTAATACATAACTCGTAAAGTCTGTCAATATTTCACCTTTCCATTGATGGCCATTGAAGTAATTTGGAACAATACCCCCTAAGGGCTCATGCACACCACCGTCGGCTGGTTTTTTGGACAACAATAGGACATGTTCTATTTTTTTTTTTGCGGAACGGCCATGTGGTCACAGAGTCGTGTCTTTTTTTGCGGCCACATTGAAGTGAATGGTTCAGCCGACGCAACGGACAAGGAATAAAATAGGTTCCTGTGCATGAGCACTAAAGGTGATTGTTTAGTTATAATTAGAGATGAGCGAACTTCTATTTTTAGTTTGGCGTCCAAAGTTCGGGTTCAGGTTATCGTAGCATCCCGTTATGGATTCCATAACGGCATTTGGAATCCATAAGGGGATTCTTCAATGAACCCGAACCTTGGACAACACTAAGGACCTAGGGTGACGTCACCTTCATGTGATCAGTGCAGGGGGCGTGGCTCAGCACTGGATTGGATAAGAGGTGATCCAGTGCTGAGCCACGCCCCCTGCACTGATCACATGACGGTGACGTCACCCCAGGTCCTTAGGGTTGTCCAAGGTTCAGGTTCAATGAAGCAGCCCCTTATGGATTCCAAATGCTGTTATGGTCCGTGGTAGCGGTATCCATAACAGGATCCGACGATAACCCGAACCTGAACTTTGGACGCCGAACTAAAAATAGAAGTTCGCTCATCTCCAGTTATAATCTATACAGATTGTTTGAATTGCTTGTTTTTTTTTTTTGTTCCCCCTCCCTACCCAAAGAGCTGTTTCAGCGCCATCTGTTGCGCAGTGGATGGAGCTGGTGATTGCAGGGCTGCTCCCACTGAAGAGAATGATGGAGCCGTGTAGTCCTGGCGCTGACTTCCGACATAAGGGCAACTCTGAAACAGTCGATGGGTGGAGGTTCGGTTTTTACACCCCTGTCGTCAATAAAAAAAAAAAGAAATATGTAAACACCCCGTTTAAATGCTGTACACAGCCTTTTGCATTAGGATTTAAAGGGGGTTGTGCACCTTTGGAGGTGGGGTTTTGGTAAACCTCCCCGCTTGGACAGACCTGCATACTTATCTGCTTCCTAGCGCTGGCATTCTGCTCTTTTACTCCCTGGCATCGGCTGCTCTACTATTGTCCCAGAATGTAAACTTTTGTTTTGACACTGCTGCAGCCAATTGCTGGCCACAGCGGTGCCTTACTCCCATTGTGTCACATTATCATTTGACATGAAGGGGAGCATGTCACCACTGCAGCCAGCAATTGGCTGCACCAGCATCAAAATGAAAGTTTATATCCTGGGCGTGCGGCAGATGCCGAGGAGAAAAGGAGCTGGCAAGCAGGTCTGTCCTAGAGGGACGGAGTTGGCACCCCCCTCCCTCAACACACACACACCAAAGGCGAACGAACTCTTTAGGTTTATTGAGGTAATAAAGCAAAGGGGGTTCCTCTGTTTAGGATCTTTAGCTCATGGCCAGGGTAGGTGACTAAATGCAGCATCTCTTTTTTTCTCGTATGACCATTTAGGGTGGGTTCACACGTGGCATAAATGCTGTAGATTAGGGATGCTCAACCTGCGGCCCTCCAGCTGATTTAAAACTACACCTCCCACCATACCCTGCTGTAGGATGTAGGCTGTCCGGGAATAATGGGAGTTGTAGTTTTGCAACAGCTGGAGAGCCGCAGGTTGAGCATGCCTGCTGTAGATTGTCCACAATGACACTTCATGCAGAAAATCGGCAGCCTTTACAGTCTTTTTTTTTTTTTTTTAAAACCTAAAACTCTTAAAAGTATTTAAAAGTATTTCACCCGTGTACCGTTGGCCTTTGTGTGCGAATAGTCGATGCACTTTAAGATTATACTTTTGAATATACAGAGTTGGAGTGACAGGTTCAGGCTGGAAATCAATAATCTGACAGTAATTGTCTGCTCTGGATTGTGTCTCGTCTTTATAATTCATATAAACATAACATTGACCATAAGGCCGAGACACTGCCATTAAAATATATGCCCTAAATATCTGATTCAGACTATTACATTATACATGGTGACATAGATGGATAGGGTATTTTATTGGACTTAACTAGTTGTACATTCTGTGTGGTTTACGTAGCCTTTCCGTAATATCCATCCTTTACGTATATTTGTCCTATTGTTATATTGGGATTGTAAACCGGTATAACGTAGATTTTCTGAACTAGACTCTTGATTCCAGTAATCACGCAAACACACTGGTTGGCCGGCTGGCTGTATCCCTACAATTTCCAGTCTACGGGTAGGTAATGATTAACACTAAGTACACAGTTACTGTTACAATTGGTGCAATAGCATGACACCGCGTCTGAGACCAAGCAAACTCCACTGATGTCCCCAGATGAAAGCACATGGCAAACAGGGGACATGTTCTGCGGGCCGATGCTATCCTTGGGCCGCTGGCTTAATGTCCCTTTTTAGCACACATGGTCTTGAGGAAGTAATTGAGCCGGCGTTGGCAGAAATGGATCACCTTTAAGGAAATGCTGAGAAATGCATTTTTAGGCTATGTCCACACTTGACTGAAATTCTGTGGTTTGGATGTCATGGATTTCCGTAATGCAAATCCGCTGCGTTGTACAGTACCAGCAAAGTGGATGGGATTTTAAGAAATACACAGGTTACTTAAAAAATCTGCAGTGGAGATTTGGAAACTGCGGATTTTACCCTCTGGAATAAAGGGGGTGAAATCCACGGTCATTTCTGCAGCAATAACCACATTTAATACACCGTGGATTTTGGCACATACCTGCTCCTAGCTACTCCTTTTCTGCTCTGAGGGTCTGTGCAGAACTCCTTCTGGTCCCCGACTTGTAAACTTCCAAATGGGGTCACGTGTAGTGTTGCAACCAATCATTGGCCTCAGTGGTGACGTGTCTCCAAGCAGCAAACACGTGACTCGGTGGTGATGTGCCACTTGGGGACGTGTCAGCGCAGAGGCCAGTGACTAAGGCCTTATGCACACGACCAGTGTCGGACTGGGATGCTTAGGGCCCACCAGGTGTGGGCCCATTTACTTCAATGGGTCCCTAAAGCGCAAGATAGGACATGTCCTATCTTTTGCGGCGGAGAGGCACAGACCCAAAATCCACGGACACGCACTGAAGCCCTTTTATGGGCTTCTGGTTCTGTGCCTCCGCACCACAAAGATAGAACATAGCTATCTTTGGCAGCAACTTGTGGATCTCAGACCCATTGAAGTCAAGGGGTCTGCACCGCAGTGCGCAGTGTACATGGCCAGTGCCGTGTTTTGCAGGCACAGTATTATTATTATGTTCCTGCCGTGCTGCACCTACATCTAGCAGTTTTTCCACATGAAATTGTCAACCTGTTGTAATTGTTATCGTGTTACTTCACCTTCTGTGTAACCCTAGCATTTTGCTTTGGCCTTCTTTTTCTTTTGGTTGCGGTTTGTAAGGGTTGCAGATTTCCATGCAGTGGAATAGTTTTTTTTTCTTCATTTACATATATGCCTATTGGACATTTGCATGGATGCTGCTCCCTGGGGATAGTTTCCTAAATTGGATGGACACAATGACCTCTCCATTCATGTCCATCTGTTCTTTTATGCTTTTGGTCAGTTCAGATGTTTTAGACAAATTGGGCAGCTGGCCATTTCCACAATGTACCCCTCACCCTCCCAGTTTTAGATGTGGACTTGCTGCCTGTTGACAGTAATGAATGTGCAACTAGTGAATGTGTTGTGGATATCTTGCCCCCACTGTCATTACAAACACTGCAGCTTTTAGTGAAATTAAAATTTACACAAATGCAGGAGGTAGCCGGTCCGTGAGTACTGAGCACCATGACATTTAGGAGAGAGGAAAGTGCCAGAGTGGTTAAGCAGTTGGGCATGATTTATAAATTGTTGCCTCCATTCCATTCACATGGGATGATATACCATCACTTTACGATCGGTGGTAATCCACCTCTGGGATGATATGCCATCACCTTATGTTTGGCAGAGGACTAACCTCTGGGATGATATGCCATCACCTTATGATTGGCAGAGGACTAACCTCTGGGATGATATGCTACCACTTTATGATTGGCAGAGGACTAACCTCTGGGATGATATGCCATCACTTTACGATTGACAGAGGACTAACCTCTGGGATGATATGCCATCACCTTATGATTGGCAGAGGATTAACCTCTGGGATGATATGACATCACCTTATGATTGGCAGAGGACCAACCTCTGGGATGATATGACATCACCTTATGATTGGCAGAGGACCAACCTCTGGGATGATATGCCATCACCTTATGATTGGCAGAGGACCAACCTCTGGGATGATATGCCATCACCTTATGTTTGGCAGAGGACCAACCTCTGGGATGATATGCCATCACCTTATGTTTGGCAGAGGACCAAAGTCTGGGATGATATGCCATCACCTTATGATTGGCAAAGGACCAACATCTGGGATGATATACCATCACCTTATGATTGGCAGAGGACCAACCTCTGGGATGATATGCCATCACCTTATGATTGGCAGAGGACCAACATCTGGGATGATATGCCATCACCTTATGATTGGCAGAGGACCAACATCTGGGATGATATGCCATCACCTTATGATTGGCAGAGGACCAACATCTGGGATGATATGCCATCACCTTATGTTTGGCAGAGGACCAACATCTGGGATGATATGCCATCACCTTATGATTGGCAGAGGACCAACATCTGGGATGATATGCCATCACTTTATGATTGACAGAGGACCAACCTCTGGGATGATATGCCATCACCTTATGATTGGCAGAGGACCAACATCTGGGATGATATGCCATCACCTTATGTTTGGCAGAGGACCAACCTCTGGGATGATATGCCATCACCTTATGATTGGCAGAGGACCAAACTCTGGGATGATATGCCATCACTTTATGATTGACAGAGGACCAAAACCCTTTAATACTATGATGTAATAGAATTTTTAATAAATAACCTGATCATCACCTAGGTTAGTCAGATGCCCTGTACCAACAGCATTATCATCAGTAGCCCCATTCGTATGCCATAGCCTTGTAGCTGACCAGCTGTGGACATTGTGTGCCCATGAAAGTTGGCTCAAGTAGTGTGTAATGGCTGGGCTGGTGACAAATATCTCAAAAATGCTCAGAAGTGATGTGGGCGATACAGGCCTGAACTTGCTACTGTGGGAACATTTCTCTGCTATATCCGCTTTCATTTTTTTATGTGGTTCTCAGCTGTGAGCCGATGCGCATTCCCTTCCTTACAGAGTCTGTTTCACTAGACTGTCACTAGTGCCTGGATCATTGACCCATTGCTTAGAAATGCATGCTCTCATGGATCATAAAGAGTGGTGGATAGATCAGTACCATACGCCCCAGGCCATGGTTTATCTCCTGAAGGATTGGGCATATTGAAATCTAACATCTTTATTTCCTGACAGAATAGTCATATATAACCCCCATATGTGCTAAAATGTCTGTGGATCATCTTACATTTATCTTAATGTACTTGGCCAACCCTAGGGCTTATAGACACTATGGTTCTGCACCAGGTCCGAGTGGTATGAAGTCGTAATTGGCAACAATGTTTAACTTCTGTAAACGTTTTATTACCTCTGTGTGATATTATATGGAGGTATGTTTTGTACACGCTATTTATGCCCCAATAGGAAAGAAAAATCATTAAACTGAGTAATATAAGAAGATATTTCTCACTGGAGGTCCACCATTTATCCTCGTAAACCTGTGGCTGGCTGTAAGATAACTGGCTGCAGCAGGAGCCTCCACTCCCTGTCCTGTCTGCAGTGGGACACAAATTTCCTTAAAGGGTTGTTCACCCCTGGGGACCCTTTTCTGCAGACCTTCCCACCCTACAGGGCTGGACCAGGAGTGGAAGTCCTACTTACCTGATTCCCACCGGCTCCATCACTTTCCCTCTGGAGCCCCACATGTCTTCCTGCGTTTGATGCAGGATCATGTGGCCGCCACAGCCAATGACTGGCCACCGCGGTGACGTCACCTATACGCTATGTCACCCATAGACATGACACATGGGTGACTCATCACCGTCGTTGTCAGTGATTGGCTACAGAAGCCATGTGACTCCCATGAAACCAGATGTTGACTTGGGAAGATCCAAAACTTGTGGAACCCAAAGGGAAACGATGGATACAGTACCCAGTGGCAGGGATCAGGTAAGTGTGAGTCTCACCGTGGGTCTGGCCACTCTGGAGAGGGGGGTTTGCAGAAATGGTCCTTCGCTGCTAAACGCACATGCAACAGGTCAGCCAGTTTCATAGAAACAAATCTGCTGACAGATGTGCTTTAACACGAGCAAATTTTGTTGCGAAAACTGCATAAAAATCCGAGCGTAAAATCTGTGTGCCTGTAGCCTAAATCGCCGGTACCATTTGTGAATGAACGTGACTAACCGACTGGGGACTTTATTTTTGCACAGCTTGGACGTGTGTCAGGTTCTCAGAAGTCATTTTCTTGTAACAAATACGTAAATATATATCCCAACAAACAGGAAGCGGTGGTGACTCCGGCAGGAAGTCTCAGCGCAGCAGCTGTGGTCCGGCCGCTAGTGTGCGATCTGCTGTGGGAACTTGACTCCTTGTTTGGGTTCTGGCTGGATGCCAGGTCTCGCAAATGCAATACCAGGGAGGAGGATTATGTGGAGAAAGCAGGCATAACTCTCCTTGTGTCTGCCCACATCTTCAGCGGTTGGCTTATACTGTATACTGAAATCGAGACTAATATGCAGACGTGCCGACACAAACGTCATATTAGGCAGCTCTAGAATAAATAGGCCTTCACCGATGAGTATCGGTTTCTTCGATAGCCCCTCTGGATCTGAATCCTGTTTTGTATGTCTTTTCAGATAAATAGAGAAGACTCTACCCGTTATTGTATTCTTCTGTGTTGCTTTGTTTGTCACCATATGTCACTGTATTGTTTCAGATGCTTGTGGACTGTATTTAGGTGCACCTGCCCAATGCTCTAGATTTGGTGACAGGCTGTTCCTGAACCAGTGACTGCTGCAGATTATCACCCTGAGAGCCCGGGTGGGATGCCGGTGGCTTTGGGCAGATATTTGCGCAGAAAGTATCATTGGATTAGATTGTTGATTTTTATTTTTACAACCTTTATAAATATTGAGTGTCTAGATAATATTTGCCATCACTTTTTGGACAGGTGCCTGGGAAAAATCTAGTTTTGTATGTTTGTAGAAAGGGATGGTGCATCAAATACGGCAGTGTTTAACCAGTCAAACCATGTATTTCGGTACTGCACTGCATATTTAAAGGAGTTGTTCCGCCTTCGACCCATGGTGTCCTCCCTGTCCCGCTGAACAAAAACGTGCCTGTCCCTGGTCCTGCTGTTGCTCCATTCTCTGACTCTTCCGGTGGCTTGGTCCCGTGACTGCTGTAGCCTGAATGCCGCGTCACAGGATTGATATACTGTCAGTTTCCTTTTTGCCTTCATTGGGTGGGTAGGTGTTAGTATACTTTTTTTTTTTTTTTTGCTGTATGGTATAGCACAGTATCCAGTATAACGGCATCTAGCGAAAAAATAAAATAAAAAGTGTGGCACCCATGGGTGACTGATGCATTTCCTTTACAGTGGCATTTTTAGAGGTTGCATAAACATAACCTCTGATGGGCACTGCAATATACAGTATGAAAAGATCCATCAGGCAGCCTCTTCACATGTTAGCAGCCAATGACGGTATTAGCTGCTGGCATCCGGGCGGACTTCACCTCCTGTTGTTCTCAATGCGTTCATGCGGTTGGCGTTGGCTTATAGCCACAACTGCGCCAAGTAAAATGGGAGGCATATTCCACATGGCTGCTGGCGGCTTTTTGTCACAGATTCTGCTTCAAAATTCTGGTGTCAAAACTCGCTGTGAGAATGTGGCTTGAAGGGGTATTCCCACCTTGCTACTTGGGTGCCATGCAGCAAAAGTCAGTAGAAGGCACTTACCAATTGCAACACTTTATCGGAAGCGCCTGCTTTCCAAGTTCTGGCTTCCCGTTCTTCAGGCATGTGTATTGCTTGTTGTTAGGGGATATGGCCAACATTGCGATCTTGCAGCAGTGAGATAAGTCCTTTGCCTACTGTGGTGGCCAGGATCACAGGAGTGCGCATATCCATGCATGCACGGCAGCTGCTGTCCCGGCCACCGCTCTGCAACATATGTTTCCATAGAGCAGCTCCCGGGCATGCGCTTCCCTGGAGCTCTTCTGTACAGCTGTGATGAACCAGAGCGTGTGGATTGCACACGCACAGGCAAGCGATGTGATGAAGTCATTACAGCGCCGCTTGCCTGTGCTTTCAATTTAGACTACTTTCACACTTGCGATGTGAGGATCCGGCAGCTAGTTCCGTCGCCGGAACTACCCGCCGGATCCGTCATACCGCATGACAACTGAAAGCATTTGGAGACTGATCCGTATGCAGATCTGTCTCACAAATGCATTGCAAGTGCGGATCCGTCTCGATTTTCTCCCCACAGTTTTAAAGGTCTACACATGCGGTATTTGTAATGCCGGATCTAGCACTAATACAAGTCAGTGGGAATTAATGCTGGATCCGGCATTCCGTCATGTGTTCCGGAATTTTAGACGGAGATAATACCACAGCATGTGCAGGATTTTCCCCGTCTAAAAACACGTTTACATACTGAACTGATGACCTCCTGATGCATAGTGAACTTATTTCTCTCCATTTAGAATGCATGGGGATAATACGGATCAGTTTTTTTCCGGCATAGAGCCCACCGACGACAGAACTCTATGCCAGAAAAGAAAAACGCTAGTGTGAAAGTACCCTAAGTGGAATGGATCCGCTCACTGAATGTCCTGGAAGTGCGGCGCTCTGGAGATGGTGTGGAGGTAAACAAGGGAGATGGGACAACCCCTTTAAGTGTCAACATTAGGTCTCATTCAGATTTTAGCTTTTCATGGACGTGTGCTATCCGCATTTATCATTGACAATTATTAATATCAAAAGACTGGCACACCACCTATTGCACGGTGCTCTGTGTCTGGGACAAGCCCAAAAAAGTCCAATAAGCAAAAAACACGGCACACGTGTGCCGTGTTTTTTGCCTATTGGACTTTATCATTGACAAGACACGCACCCGTTGATTTTAATGTGTTTGTTCACACATCAGTAGATTCCCACTGTTGTGGGTCAGTGGAAAAATTACAAAGACATGTACTACTTTGGTCCGTGATGAGGACCAAACACGCCCATTGAAGTCTACTGGTCCATGAAAAACCACTGACTCAAAACGGATGGCAGTCGTGTTCTGTGATTGTTTCCTGGACCATTTGTAGGAGATGCTCTGGATATTAGCTGAGCAGTGTCCGTGGAATACGGATGACAGACGGAGAGCATAAAACGGACACGTGGTCCAAACACGGATCCTTTAAGGACATCTTCACAGATGAAACACGGACAGATTTTTCCATGGACGTCAGGCGGATGCAGATTGCGTAGATAGGCTGCATTCTTACTCCTACAGCGTGCTGTATGATATCATGCTGTACTTGGTCGGATTCCCATTCTCTTCAGTACACATCGGCACATCTCCGGCAGGAGCGTCTTTATTGCTTATCGATGATGTGAGTGCTTATAATGGCCTCATTGATCTAATGAGAGGTCGCTGCAGATGCGCTGCTATGGGTGAGGATACATTCATTTATTAGGAAGTCACTTGTTTTCAGATACATAATTTAGATGAAATGCTGCCTCCTGCTGGGGGTGATGGGAGGCTACCGATTTCCCATTACACGGGTCGCCGGCTTTTCAGGATCAGAGAGCTGAGAGGAATAGCAGGCAGTAATTACAGGTGAGAACGCCTGCAGTTAGCGGTTTCCAGCAGCGCTGGGAATCCATGCAAACACATCCAGCCAAGGTGACTTCTACAGAGATCTCTGCGTCTAATCTGTGATCACTGGAGCTGCCCATAGAGCAGAAGCACTGAGATCAGCAGAAGTGGTAGATGACATTTAGATTGGAACGGTGGGTAATATAGCGGTATAACAATTTTACATACTTGGTTATTTATAAGCGATTTCTTATCCCCCTTACACTGCCATTATCAAGAATAGCTCAAAAATTCTGCACATTTGTGGTGGTCATCGGTGGTCACATATAGAAATGACAGCTCTTGCATATGTGATACAATTGAAATCTAACTTGTGGATAATTGTCTAAACTTTTCCCGCATCCGTTCTGCATTTTTTTGTGGATTGGATGGAGACACATCTATTTCAATAGGGCTGCAAAAGATGCGGATAGCACACCGTGTGCTGTACACATCTGCACGTCCGTTCCTCGGCCCCGCAAAAAAGATAGAACATGTCCTATTCTTGTCTGTTTTGCGGACAAGGATAGAAAATTTCTATTGAAGTTCAAAAGAATATGGCAGCATGCACACTGCTGGTATCCGTGTTTTGCCTATCCGCGATTTGTGGACCGCAAAACACAGACAGCCGTGTGCATGAGCCCTTAGGTTTTCCACCGCAGAAGCACGCCCCATTGTGTCTGTGATTACTGATCCCTCCCGCACATATGTTGGATCTGTGAAAACCATGGACACAACACAGATGCCACCCATGTTTGTTCCGTGGTTTTCATGGACCATTGATAGGAGATGCTCTGGAAACTAATTTTCATCCTTGCAGTGTCCGTGGAATACAGATGACACATGGAGGGCAAAAAATGGACACACAGATCGAACACAGATCCTTCATGGTTCTTGTGATGGATTTCAGCACAGACGTGGAATGAGGCTTAAAGGGGTATTCCAGTTGTTAGAAGTTACCCTGTATCCACAGGATATGGGATAACCATTAGATCCATGGGGATCCTACCGCTGGGACCCCAATCGATCATGAGAACAGGGCCCTTGTATCCCTGCAGTCCCTCTGACATGAACAGAGCGGCTGGTTGGGCGTGCGTGCAACCGCTTCATTCATGTCAATGGAAATTCCAGAGGTAGGTGAGTACTGTACTCCGTTATCTCCGGAACTCCCTTTAAAACGAATGGAGCGGCTGCACGCGTGTGCGACAAGCCGCTTCGTTTATGATTGGTGGTGGTCCCAGTGGTAGGACCCCACAAGTCTAATAGTTATCCCCTAGCTTGTGCATAGGGGATAACTTCTAACAACCAGAACACCCCTTTAAGGCTTCAAGTACATGGTCATGTCCTTATTGTGGTCCGCAAAGAGTGGATCTGCAAAATCCACATATCTTTCATGTGATTTCTGTATTTTTTGTCACCCATATCAATAGAAAGGGCTCTTCTTGCAAAACAGCCACATGGTTCCGCCTAAAATACAGCATAGGAATCAATCGGTCCGTGTTCTAGACTCAAGTAGAACAGTGATAAAAATCTGGTTATGTACATGATGCCGAAGGGGATATTCGCACACAGCAGATTTGTGGCTGAAATTCCTGTGACTAAAAAATGGTTTCATACACTTAAAGGGTTTCTGTCATCACGTTTTGACATTATAAGCTGTCTGACATTAGCTATGTGCTAATGTCAGAGCAGCTTGATAATGTCTTTTTTATAAAAATCCGATTTATATTCAGGCTAAAACGTACTTTTATAATATGTAAATTAGCCTCTAGGAGCAGGGGTGTTGCCCTGCTCTAGAAGCTCCGTGCGGCAACCTGCTGGCACGCCCCTTCTTACTTTGAGTGACAGTGCCGGGCAGCGATCCTCCGGCACTGTCTCCTTGATAATCCCGCACCTGCATGGGCGCTCTGTATTCGGCGCAGGCGCGGTGAGCAGAGGACGCTGGTGCCTGCTGTCCTCTGCTCAGCGCGCCTGCGCCGAATACAGAGCGGCTGTGCAGGCGCGGGATTTCTAGTGAGACAGTGCCGGAGGATCGCTGCCTGCCACTGTCACTCAAAGTAAGAAGGAGCGTGCCAGCAGGTAGCCTGACGGAGCCTCTAGGAGCAGGGCTACGCCCCCCCTGCTCCTAGAGGCTAATTTACATATTATAAAAGTACGTTTTGCCTGGAATATAAATCGGTTTTCTAAAGACATTATCAAGCTGCTCTGACATTAGCACATAGCTAATGTCAGACAGCTTATAATGTCAAAACGTGATGACAGAAACCCTTTAAATACGGTTGGTTTGATGGCAAGCTCCATTTAGATCAGGCATCCTCAAACTGCAGCCCTCCAGCTGTTGCAAAACTACAACTCCCAGCATGCCTGAACAGCCTACAGGTATCAGCCTACAGCAGAGCATTGTGGGAGTTGTAGTTTTACAACAGCTGGAGGGCCGCAGTTTGAGGATGCCTGATTTAGATGAACGGGACTGTCACCAACATTTCTGCAACAAATCTGCCTCATGCGAATATGCCCCAATACAAAAATGGTTTTATTTATGTTGTGTATCAACGGAATAAGGATTATGGGAGTCTGTTATTGAAGCTGTAAAGAAATTGTGAATGAGCCATTAGACGGTATAAAGTATCTATAGGATCTATTAACTCTTTATAGTAGTAAAATGGCAATAAACATTAGATAAACAGGTGATCCGTGTAAGACCTCATGCACATGACCGTATGTGTTTTGCAGTCCGTAAAAAAAAAACGGATGACTTCCATATGGCATCCGTTATTTTTGCGGATCCATTGTAATAATGCCTATCCTTGTCCACAAACTAGAAAAAAAATAGGACATGCTCTATTTTTCATGCGGGGCTACGGAATGGACATACTGATGCGGACAGCACATGGTGTGCTGTACGCATTTTTTGCAAACCCGTTGAAATGAATAGGTCCGCATTTTATCAGCAAAAAAAAAAAGAATTAACAAGGAAACAAAATACGGTCCTGTGCATAAGCCTTAAGGGATGGGTGTGCCAGGTCTTTCAAAGAGAGCAAGAAATTGCCAGGCCGCACCCGTATTGGGTCTTGAATGGGTCCGCAATCCGGAAGGTCGGTCCGGAACGGAGGCACAGAACTTCCGTGGGTTTTTTGGCCATTCCTCCACACTGCAAAAAAGTAGTGCATGCACTACTTTTTTGGGGTGCAGACCCCATTCAAGTGAATGGGTCCGAGTACGCATGCGGTGGCCCTACGGTCGGTGCTTGTGCATTGCGGACCGTTTGTGGTCCGCAGCAGGGGCCTGGCCGGCACATGCATGAGCCCTAATTGATAGAGGACATCCCCCGCCTCCCACCCCACACTCACAAACGTATATGTTAATGCAGAATACCCAGAGTATATGATGTGATATAGCTTGTGCCAGCCTTAACCAGAATCAGAAATTGGAATGGAATTTCTTAAAAATGCCATCAGTTGAGATACTTTTAAGTCCCTAGCCTTTGAAGCATCCTTTGTTTTTCTGTATAGAATAAATGGAATTGTATTGTGAAATGTATTTCTTTATAAAGCAGTTTGAGAATTTTGAACTGGGTTACGTATATTAAATGACTCCATTTTATATTTATACCGTACATTAAATGCTGCAACACAAGTGAGTAATAAAGAAAAACTAATTATAAGAAACAGCCAGAGTGCTGAATGTGCTGATCCTGGATCCTGTTTATTGCTCCTGTATTGCCCTCTAGTGGTGGTCAGTATATTTGCAATGTTTATTGCTGCCATTGGAAAACCGATTCATGGCTGCATCTGTACGCTGTGATACTAATTTGGCATACTGTATTGAAATCTGTATTTTATGAAGTTGAGATCAGGCAATAATCTTTCATTAAAATCCATGTAATGGTATATGCTGAGTTTTGGGATAATGCTTTATAGGCCTCATGCACACGACCGTGTGTGTTTTGCGGATCCGCAAAACACGGAAGCCACTCCGTGTGCCTTCCGCAGTTTGTGGAATGGAACGGGCGGCCCATTATAGGACATGCTCTATTTTTTTTCGCGGGGCCACGGAACGGAGCAATGGATGCGGACAGCAGACAGAGTGCTGTCCGCATCTTTTGCGGCCGCATTGAAGTGAATAGGTCCGCGCCCGAGCCACCAAATATGCGGCTCGGATGCGGACCAAACATACGGTCGTGTGCATGAGGCCATACTGGTAGACTAGCCTCTATATAGTGCTCCTGGTGCATATATTCCAGATTTACCGTGAACACAAGGCAAATCTTTCCTGAGTTCGGCAACTTTTAGAAGTAAATGTATAAAGAAGCCCAGCTTAACCCTTTTAGGACCGGGACAATTATTGTTTTTGCTTTTTTTTCCCCCCCCTTTCTACCTTCTAAAAGCCACAACTTTCTGAATTTTCAGTTCACATCCCAGGGCTTATTTTTTGCGGAACAAGTTGTATTTTTTAATAGCACCGTTTAATCAACTATATCTTGTATTGGAAAATGGGAATTGAAGAAAAAAAAAAAAGAACTCTGCCAAGGTTTTTTGGGTTTTAATATTACATGAAGTCCTTATTCTGCGGGTCAGTACGCATGGTATCGTTTAAAATTTTGTTTCACTTTGAAAAAAAACTTTGAAAAAAATTTCTTTGCACTGCAATTTCTGTCTATAGAGATTAGTGATGAGCGAAGTGTTGCAAAATTTGAATTGGGGCTTCGCCAAGTTTTACAAAAAAATTAGCTTTGTGACTAATTACTTCGTCACGAAGCACATTTCTTTGTAAGTGGTGGGTGCAATGACGGAACAGCGATTGCTCCTCCCCCCAGATGCCGCGTTCATAGCTGACAGCAATAATATAGTGTAAAATACAGTAAAAAAAAATACTTTACTCCGTTTGATCACGAAGAGCCGTCCGCCACCATCTTGATCTAGCGCAAAATCTCCCGCAGCCCGTGATGATGTCATACGTTACCGCGCATGGGTTTTCGTGTAAGATCTTCAGTCAAGATGGCGGCAGCCGCCTCTTAGTGTGGGAGGTAAGTATGATTTTTTTTTTCTTTTTTCTTTTTCATTTTTTACTACCATTCAGGGAATATCGTTTCGCTACTACAAAGCACCAGGAAATTAGGCTTTGCGGAGAATCTAATTTTTTGATTGAAATTTGGATCAAAGTCCACGAACACTAATAAGAGAGAGGGCTTGTTTTTTGCAGGGGGAATTATTTCATGAGACTTTTTGATTACTTTTTTTATTCAGCTTTTTTTGGGGGGTAGAAGGTAAGATTTTGGATTTTTTTTTCCCATTGCTGTTTTCTCCATGCAGGAAAATTATTTTTATATTTAAATAGTTTGGACATTTTTGGATTTAACAATACCTCTTATGTTTAAAATATTTCGGTTATTTTTACATGTAAAGTTGGCAATTGGTAGCCATTTGAATTGTTAATGTTTTATTGTTTTCAAACTTTTTTACTGTACTTTTTATTCCCCTTAGGGGACTTAAACATATGGAAATAACAAGTTACAGCAATAATAATCTCTGTAAAGCACTGTGGAATGTCAGCACTATATAAGAAGTAAAATAAAATATTAACAGGTTTCATATCTCTATTCACCAGCAGGTGGCAACAGTGAGCTGCCCATAATGTTAATTGGAGCTGCCCAAGTAGTATAGAAACAAGGATAGGAGGCAGCCAGTCAGCGTCTTGACCGCCGGTGGCTTGTCTCCCTGCTATCTGATTGGCTGCTGGTCCTCGCTCATCAGCCTCATTAAACCCAGCCTGATCCTGAGCAGGATCTGCGTTATTGTGGCCTTCATGACCTGGCTTTTTCAATACATTGTTATTTATGTGTTTGAGAATTTCCTATTTAATTACCACTGTGTAAAAACAATATTATTGTAATTTAATCATATATGTGTTTTATTAGATATAATGGTGTTTGTATCTATTTTACTCATAGTATTCCTTGCCATCTAAGGGTACTTTCACACTAGCGTTGGTGCGGATCCGTCTGTTTATTTGCACAGACGGATCCGCACCTCTAATGCAAACGTTTGTATCCGTTTGACTTACATTGAAAGTTAATGGGGAACGGATCCGTTTTCAAATGCACCATATTGTGTCACTGACAACGGATCCGTCCCCATTGACTTACATTGTAAAAAAAAACGGATCTGTTAGGCTCCGCCTCTTCAGACGGACACCAAAATGCTGCATGCTGCGTTTTGGTGTCCGCCTCCAAAACGGAATAGAGGCGGAACGGAGCCTAACTGATGCATTCTGAACAGATCCTTATCCATTCAGAATGCATTGGGGCTTAACTGATCCGTTTTGGACCGCTTGTGAGAGCCCTGAAACGGATCTCACAAACGGAATCCAAAACGCTAGTGTGAAAGTACCCTAAGCTATGGCTACCTTCACGCCAGCGTTTTTGCTGGATCCGTCATGGATCTCAAAAAACGCTTCCGTTACAAAAACACAACCGCATGCATCCATCATGAACGGATCCGGTTGTACTATTATTATTATTCTATAGCCATAACGGATGAACACCATTGAAAGTCAACGGGGGACGGATCCGTTTTTTTATTGTGCCAGAGAAAACGGATACATCCCCATTGACTTACACTGTGTGTCAGGACGGATGCGTCTTGTTCCGCACCACATCGCGGACAGAAAAACTCTGCTTGCAGCGTTATTCTGTCTGCGATGGGGACGCAAGCAAATGGAACAGAGTGCATTTTAGTGCATTCCGTTTTGTTCAGTTCAGTTTTGTCCCCGTTGACAATGAATAGGGACAAAACGGAAGCGTTTTCTTCCGCTATTGAGATCCTATGACGGAAAGTTGTTTTTTAAAAAAAAAAAAGGAATTTATTGACCCATGTGCATTGTATTACATGTAATTACAAAAGTATTCAGATGCAACCGTAGGATATTTTTGTTGGGACAACCTCTTTAAGGCAGGGGCGTAATGATCGCGGTCGCAGAGTGTGCGACCGCGACCGGGCCCGGCGGGGGAGGGGGCCCGCTGCGGCAGGCGGGCCCTGCGGCAGAGCGGAGTTAACTTAATCCAGGTGCAGGCCATGCTGTAAGCATTCATTTTCCATAGAGTCTATAAGCGGGTCGGGCGGGCGAGAGAGGGAGGCGATTCAGAGCTTTGCAACATGTACGCTGGCCAGCTCCTCCCCTACACTACTACAAACTATGCTCCCGGCCCGAGTCCCCTCCCCTCCCCTGTCCCCTTGTCACTCACTTCAGTGGAGTCACTCCCAGTCCCCACCCCTTCTTCAGCGGCACTGCGGCAGCACAGACAAATGTGCAGCTGGACTGGACTGGTCTGGAGTCTATGCTGTCTGCGGCACGACACTAGTCAGCACAGCAGCTGCAGCCTGCTTGATTCACCTGCTGTGAGTGCTGCAGTGCTGATCTGTGTGTCGCGGACCACGGTTCAGCCAGCTGCCGGCGAAGCTGTTTCTCCACTCCCCTCCCTCCAAGCTACAGTGGCATGACGGGCCCTCCCTCGTCTACAAAGACACACACACCCCTAGAAGCCCACATGACCAGGACAGCTAAGGATGCAGGGCCCGGCCCTCTCATACACTGACTGCCTGGTCTCTCCCGACGCAGGCGCAGCAAGAGCCCGCCACCAGCCAATTTAAAAGAGGCCCTGGGGTCACGTCAGATTCAGTCAGGCTGAGGATTAGGGCGCACGTGGTCACCGTCACCGGACCGAATCCATACTACTGCTCCATCTGCCTGGCCAGGACTACTAGTAGGTAGCATTAGTAATGTCATTTTTATATTATGAATTTTGGGACACGCACAATCCACATACTTGTGGAATAGGGTAGATTCTTGTGGAATAATGGATCTGATTCTGTGCCAAATGGATGGATGGATGATCACTTAGTAGGCGGTAATAATGTCTGAAATCAGAGTGCGGGTGGGGTGGATAGATCATCAGTGTGGACGGTAATAAATTATTGCTGTCCACTGATGCCCCACCCACACCCTGATTTCAGACATTGTTATTGTCCAGTCCACTGATGATCCATCCATCCGCCCCACCCCGGCCCTGATTTCAGACATTATTACAGTCCACTGATGATCCATCAATCCATCCATCCATCCGCCCCACCCGCACCCTGAATTCAGACATTATTATTGCCATTGTCTGCAATCAGGGCAGGGTGGGGCGGATGGATGGATGGATCATCAGTGGACGGTAATAAAGTATTGCTGTCCACTGATGATCCATCCGCCCCACCCGGACCCTGATTTCAGACATTACCGTCCACTGATGATCCATCCATCCGCCCACTCCCTGACATTATTATTGCCAATGCTATTGTCTGAAATCAGGGTGGGGCGGATGGATGGATGATCAGTGGGCGGTAATAAATTATTGCTGCCCACTGATGATCCATACGACCCTAATTTCAGACAATATTACCTCCTTCTATTCAATAATCGACTACAACACTTTCACAATGTGGGTGGGCGGCTGCTTGGGGTGGGTGGGCGTCTGTTTGGGGTGGGGGGGCCCCAATTCAAAGTTTGCCCTGGGGCCCATAGAACTCTTGTTACGCCACTGCTTTAGGGCCTCTTTCACACGGCTGTTGCGGGCAAACATGCGGGTGCGTTGCGGAAAAATAAGCAATTTTTACGCACGAGTGCAAAGCGGTTTAATGCGTTTTGCACGTGCGTGAGAAAAATCGGCATGTTTGGTATCTAGACCCGAACCCCGACTTCATCACTGAAGTTTGGGTTTGGGTTAGGTGTTCTGTAGAATTTATTATTTTCTCTTATAACATGGTTATAAGGGAAAATAATAGCATTCTTAATACAGAATGCTCAGTAAAATGGTGATGGAGGTGTTAAAAAAAAAAAAAAAAACATTTAAACTTACCTAATCCACTTGTTCGGTGTTCTGCCAGAGAGGAAAAGGACCTTTGATGACGTCACTGAGCTCATCACATGATCCAATCACATGGTGCACCATGTGATTTGAATATGTGACGCCATCAAAGGTCCTTTTCCTCTCTGGCAGAACACTGGACTGCGCGAACAAGTGTATTAGTTAAGTTTAATTTTTATTTTATTTTTTTTAACCCCTCCATCACCATTTTACTGAGCATTCTGTATTTAGAATGCTATTATTTTCCCTTATAACCACGTTATAAGGGAAAATAATAAAGATCGGGTCTCTATCCCGATCGTCTCTTAGCAACCTTGCGGGAAAATCGCACCGCATCCGCGCTTGATTGCGGATGCTTGCAATTTTCACGCGGCCCCATTCACTTCTATGGGGCCTGCGTTGCTTGAAAAACGCACAATATAGACCCTGCTGCGATTTTTACTCAACGTAGAAGTGATGCGTGAAAATCACCGCTCATGTGCACAGCCCCATAGAAATGAATGGGTCCGGATTCAGTGCGGGTGCAATATGCGTTCACGCCACGCATTGCACCCGCGCGGAAAACCCGCCCGTGTGAAAGGGGCCTAACTCATTCCCGGGGAACCCATTTGAGGTGGTAATAGTGGATTTGGGTCCTATTACAAGTTTTGCTATGGGAACCCATGGTTACTTAGTTACGCCCCTGAGATATATGTGTAGGTATATTTATAGAACCTCACCATTATGAATAGAAAGAGGGTCATAGACATAAGCTGGCTATACTATCTCCCCACCCCCTAAAAAGTATGCAAGTTCACACTAGCAGTTTGTTATTTTTTGCATTGTCAGCATACATATTTTGATACATGACATCAGGTAGACCCACGTGGAGAGAAGGCTATCAGTTGTCTAATGTGAATGGTGACGTACCTAATGGTTGGTGACTGCAACTCAAAACATTCAGGCAGGTGAACAATGGACATTGTGCATAAACCGTCTTCATAGAGAAGCATCATATTTTTCTCCCCTCTTTGTTAGTAGTAATTAGCTCCAATGTGTTTGTGCTCGGGGAGGGGAGTGATGACAGCTGCTGCACATTGCAGGATACACACTCCTGCTCCAAGCTGGAGAATAAACAAAGGATTGCTGGTAATGTCCTCCTCCCCTCCCGTGCTTCTCTGGTTTGGTGACATGTTCAGTGACGGGTTGTGCATCGTCCGTGTAGGCTGCTTTATTGTCTTCGAAATCATGCAGTGAAGGGTTAAAAGGAATCTGTCCCTAAGTGATTGGTGTAATTGCGGAAAAGTCACACCAACAAAGTATATTTCAGTTTATTCTTATGCCAACTAGACATTGCTGAAGATTTATCTCCAGTTACACAAGTGATGTGATATCTGTTCAGTATAGGAACATTCTGAGATGACCACCTGAGATTGCTCTAAAAGTTTGTATTTTAGGGGAGTGATCTTCTCAAAGAACATGGCCCAAAGTGGAACACTTTCAGATGACCACCTAAAACTGCTCTGAAAAGTGGCCTTTCAGGGGGTTAATCTTCTCAAAAAAGATGGCCCCAAGTGGAGATGACCACCTAAAATTCCCCCCAAAAGGGGCCTTGCAGGAGGGAGGAGAAGTCTTCTCAAAGTAGGCCGCCCAAATTGGAACCTTATGAGATTACCATTTATAATTGCTCTTCAAATGAAGCTTCCAGAGGGGTGATCTTCATAAAGAAGATGGCTCAGAATGCATAACACGTGGTGGAACTGAAAATCTGTCGCAGGAAATCTTGTCTGAATATGGGCCCGTTTATATGGGCAGATTATCAGGACAATTATCGGGAACAGTGTTCGTGTGAGCGCTCGCTCCTGATAATTGCATCTTTTAAATGTGCTGCCACTCACCCAACATATGCGGGAAACATGACACATATAATCATCATTTGTCGGCTGCCTGTGAATTTGTAAGGGGATGAACGATCACAGTAACGATCATTCATCCACATACGGAGGGGATGATTGCTGCTTGTAGATGCGGCTGAACCAGGTGGCAGTGATTAAGGAGGAAACGGTTTGTTCCTGAACATTGCCCTCAGATTCAGGGCATGTAAATGGTCCCTAAAGGGGTCTTCTTCTCAAAGAGGTAGTCTTTAGGAGGGGCTTCACTATCTACCCATCTATCATGAAATGATGAGGACTGTATTTTTCTTTGACTTGTATGACCATATGAAAAATGTCAGTAATGTGATTATAGAAACCAAGAAAAATTGTGAAGACCAATTGTACAATTTTCAGGTTGTCCAAAATAATTGCCTACTGATGTCATAGGACTAAGGATCATCATCCTTAGTTGATGATAATTTTGCAGAACGGGTGCAGAACAGTTCATTTCAATGGGGCCGCAAAAGTTGTGGACAGCACACCGTGTACCGTCTGCATCCCTAGTTCCGTTCCGTGGCCATTAGAAATATATTCCACCATCTGTGGCCACCTATACAACTGCACAAATGTGGAAAAGCCATTTTGACACCCAAATTCTCTAGTTTATTCTGAGGCGTAAGGTGCATTAACATATTTATTATAAATTTATAAACCAATGTTGAAGATGTGCTAATGTAAACACAACACGGTTGTCAACATGCTGCCTTTTGCCACCTTACTTGGTTGTATCTGGACGTATGTCATTTCTTTGAACCTTGTTTTAATAAAAACCTTGATTGAACCATAAATTTATAAACCATTGCTGTTCTGTCTGGAGCCTAGACGGATATGTTCGGGGAGGCACCGATGTAGCAGAGCTCTTTGGAGCTAAGTGAGTAGTTTTTACTTGCGGTATAACGTTAAAGCATAATCTCTCCATGAATTGTTCCAGATGACAGATCCACCTCTGCTACAACTGACAATCTCCGCTCATTTCCGTGGCATGTGTGCATGAAAGGAGACACTTTCATTGAGCTGGAGCTCAGGCGGAGCCTGCCTTCAAAGGGGAGCATATTTAGGATAAGACATACAAGGGGCTTCTTTTGCAGCCTTCTCATGGCATTGTCATAGTAAGTGACACATGCAGAATGTGAATGAGCGTGCCATGCCTGGGATCCCAGGCGGAGGACACAGCTGGAATTCTCCTTTCTGTAGATAGGAAGTACAGTTCCGGCGGTATGGACATGAGCCAGCTTTTCATTGTGTCCTGTGTGGAGCTGGTGACAGAGACCTCACTTATACGAAACTGGAAAACGCACAGGACACACTGGTGAAAATGTATGCATCTGCAGATTACACAGCGCACCTGGCACTGAGCGGTCTCACAGTTTGTCTACTTTATTATTAGTTTTAGTATTTTTCTTTATTTTATTTTTTCATGACAGGTCACTATACATCCATAAAGTAAATGATTCATGTAGAGCATTCCTAAAATTTCCACTATACACTAGAGCAGTGTTTCCCAACCATTGTGCCTCCAGCTGGAGTTGTAGTTTTGCAACAGCTGGAGGCACACTGGTTGGGAAACACTGCACTATAGTTGTGTTCTTTTATGTGGTCGTTTTATATCGATAATGTCCGTCTGCTACCTGCAAAATAACATTCCGGTTGAAATTTGATTAGAATTTAGCTGTCTTTAGGGCTACATTCACACGACCATATGAATAAGTCCGCTTACGTTCATCAAATTTTGCAGAACAGTTTATTTCAATGGGGCCACAAAAGATGCGGACAGGACACCGTGAACTGTCTGCATTGTGGCCCCGCAAAACGATAGAGTACATCCTATTCTTGTCCGCAACTGCGGACAAGAATAGGCGTTTTCTATGGTGGCGGCAGATTGGTCCGCAATTGCAGAACGCTCACAGGCCGGTATTCGTGTTTTGCGGAGCCGCAAAACACTATGGTCATGTGAATGTAGCCTAAAACGGATGTCACTATGTCTATGGTTTAAAAATTGTAATTTCTGGGGCCGTGGTGGTGTTTTTCTCAAGCATCATTTTGTGCAAAGATTTGTGACTTTAAGATTTTCCGCTGCTCACGGTACTAATTTTTATTTTTTTAACTGGATAGGGTTTAGCGAAATGAGGCTAAAGACCATCCTGTCAACTTTACCATAATGTACGCCAGAAAACTGTTCTAAAATCTACATCGCCCCATAGTTGATGTAGAGTTCACGGACAAAACAAGAAACGACAAATGTATTCAGCCTGCTCTTCTTAAAAAAAAAAAAAAAAGACGGCCTCACTTCAGTGGATCTTATATTCAAGGGTTGTCCATTTTTAATGGCCATCATTTGCTGATCGGCAGGATCTGACTGAGCTGTTCGGCCAATCGGCGGAGATGCAGGGTGTCAGACCATTATCAGCTAGCGATAGCTTATCCTCAGGAGCACACAGGCTTATCCTCGGGATAAGCCATCACTTAATAAAAGGTGGAGACTGCATGTATTTAGTAAATTAGTAAATGTTTATTCTATTAGGCAATGCTATGCCGATACACATGCGTAAAGTAGGAAGTATCTTGTGTATATGGGGAGGGTCTCCTGATTGACCCCTGACCAGTTGATGTTGTGGGAAAGTATCAGGGATGTTCAATTACAGAATCCCATCCTTTTGTACACAAGGGAGATAAGCTGCGCCCAGTGGTGTCTCACAGGAGCTTAAAGGGGATCTGTCACCAGGATCTTTGACTGTTATCTACAGTAATACACAAGTCGTATTGCAGATAAGGAGTCCAGATCACCATTTCTTATTTTCCTGCTGGCCCCCTGCCCCCCCGTACCTGCGCTGTCAGCATTTAAAGGGATTCTGTCACCATGTTACAGCATATATAGATGCGGACATGCACGGCTAGATCGCCGCTAGCATGTCCGCACTATATGTGTGCCATAGCGCTGCGCTTCTTTATTGACTGTAAAAAATGATTTTATTAATATGTAAATTAGAGAGTCAAGGTGCCCAGGGGGGCATGTCCGCATCTATATATGCTGTAACATGGTGACAGAATCCCTTTAAAGGAAATGTATCACCCAAAAATGTATTTGCCAGTTAAAACCAGATAGCAGCACATATCCTTTTATTCTAATCTAATTTTCAGATTACAGATTTTTTTTATTGTATTTTCGTAACATTATTATGGGGGCAGCCATCTTGCCTGAGCTGTTCTTAAAGGGGTTTTCCCATCTCAGACAATGGGGGCATATCGCTACAATGAGAACGGAACGTGGAAATGAACGGAGGGCGCACTGCGCATGCTCAGCTGCCCTCCATTCATTTCTATGGGGCCATCTTATCTATTCACATCTTATCTATTCTTTTCTTGTACAATCACCTATTGTGAATGGTGGATCCTGTCTTATCTATACACAGGGGTGATATCTCCTGATCATTACAGGCAGGATTAGAATAGTAGATAACTGCAGTAAAGTGATCTGTACAGACCAATTAGTAGTGCCTTTTATTAGGCTTAGTGGCTAGTGCGAAAACTGCAGGAATTTTTGTGTTTTGTTTTAATACAGATATTGACATGGGAAATTAGAAATATCATCAAAAATTATTTAAAAATATGTTAAAAATGAAAACTTGATTTAAACAATAGGTGATTTTCTGATGACACATTCCCTTTAAAGTTACACTGAAATACATTGTCAGGCCTGCCGTGCATGCTCACATGAGTGCTCTCCATTATGTTAGAACAGCATGACAGTCCTGACTGTGTGTTTCAGTGTAGCTTTGGGTGCTGACAGCAGGGTAACCAGAGGCAGTAGGAAGGTAAGAAGTGGGGATCTGGACTTACTGCAGTACTGCTCATATATGACATGGTGGCTCAGTGGTTAGCACTGGTGCCTAGCAGCGCTGGGGTCCTAGGTTCAAATCCGACAATACCTGCATGGGGTTTGTATATTCTCCCCGTGTTTGCTTGGGTTTCCTCCAGGTACTCCGGTTTTCCGGGGTACTCCGGGGACAGCTTGATGGTAGTGTCTGTAAAGTGCTGCAGAATAAAACAGCGCTATATAAGTGCATAAAATAAATACCGTAATAGTCCAGGTTCATGGTGACATGGCGCATACACATAAGGTAACTGTTGGGCAATAGTTTGGATGACAGCTATCTCTACTGATCCTCCCGTGCATGCCTGTCTCGGCCTAGCATGCATATATAGTGAATGGGCAGAGGGAAGAAAAATGCTGCTAGACAACTGTGACAGCGACTTATTTCCTGAGAAGAAAAGGATCGGGCAGTTGAAATCCATTGTTCCTTATCTCCCCCAACATCAGTCAGAGCCCCATATACATTAGATGGTCTAGCATCAGGTTTGACTGACATAGATCCAATGTGTATGGCCAGCTTTACTTATCTCTCCCCATTGAGAACACATGCACAGTGGACCGGTCCCAAAGAATAGCTGTCAGTTGAATGCATTTATAACGTATAGACTCAGAGCTGTCACAGACAGAGTGCTAGAGGTATTGTTAAGATCTCCTACTGCCTCACCAGAGACTGAAGCTGCTGTTCTGTCCCTCCCTCATGCTTTACACTGCAGCTCTGTGTGCTCAGCACACGTGGAGGATAATGCAGATACAGGACAATAGTGGTCTACACTTATCTACTATGGTTATGGCATCCCAGCTGCCCTGTAGGTATGAGGTGTATGTTCGTGTGCATGTCTGCAGTGTATACACTAAGTAGTGTTTAAAGGGGTTGTTTCACTTCATCTGATGGCATTTATCATGTAGAGAAAGTTAAGGCACTTACTAATGTATTGTGATTGTCCATACTGCTTCCTTTACAGGCTGGATTATTTTTCCATCACATTATACACCGCTAGTTTCCATAGTTACAGCCACCCTGCAATCCATCAGCGGTGGCCGTGCATGCACAATATAGGAAAAGGTGCTGGCCTCTCTGGTGGCCGGGACCATGGGAGCACACATAGGCTAGTGCTTTTTCCTATGATGTACAAGCACGGCCACCGCCGATGGATTGCAGGGTGGTCGTAAACCATGGGAGCTATCAATGCATAATGTGATGGAAAAATGAACCAAGCCAGCAAAGGAGGCAATATGGACAATCACAATACATTAGTAAGTGCCGTATATTAACTTTCTCTACATAATAAATGCCATTTACTGATGTAAGACAATCCCTTTAATAGGGTGGTTTTTGGGCGGGTATGGTGCTATTTCTTATTTGCGATTGAAAAATCAATTTCTGTAATATGTGGGTGACGTAATATAACCCATATGTTCTTGGGGCTGAGTCCTAGGTTTAGAGTTTTTCCCATGTTCTCACTATTGCTGCAGACTGAAAAGACACATTGGCGTATATTCGGCAAATGGTGTTATTTTAGCTTGTGCAAGATGATATAATAGCACGCTAGGCTGTGTTATTCTCTGGGGCTCTTTCATCAAAGTATCTAAAATAACTCACCAATACTTGACAGCGAGCTGTAGTGCAGATGAGACACTTCTCCGCAGCCACGAAATGCTGCAGCAAGTCCCAGATATGACTCCGCACTGATAATGGTTAACATACTGGGTACGACACTGATTTAATAGATATGGTGGGAATAATTTGTCAATAATTTAAATATTTCAATCCTTCTTATAACACTAACCGTTCTGTGAAGATCTCTTTTTAGTAGTCATCTGATTATAATGACAGGCAGGATTAAACTGACAGGTATCACCTCTGTATAGATAACACAGGTTCCACCATTCACAATAGGTGATGTCACAGCTTGTATATATATTCCCCCTTCCCTGCACAATGACCTTTGCAGAGGTCACAGAGCATGCCCAACACACACTCCATAGATGTCAATAAACATCTCCAGTCTGTTGTGCTCTAGGGTACATGTGGCTGCTGTATATAAAATATCCCTAGGTACTGTTAAAGGGGTTGTGTCTTCTGAGACATTGGTGGCATATGGCTAGGATATGCCACCAGTGTCAGACAGGTGCAGCTCCCGCCTCTCGAACCCACATCTCTCTCTAGAACGGGACTCCAAAGTGGATGAGAGGAAGTGCGCAAGCGCAGCCACCCTCCGTTCACTTTAATGGGAGTTCCAAAAATAGCCTAGCGCTGGCTTGTGCATGCGCTGTGCCCTCTGCCCTCTCCATTCACTGCTGTGAGACTCCTGAAAATAGCCGAGCGCACTTGATCAGCCATTTTTGGAACTAGCATAGAAGTGAAGGGAGAGCAGGCTGTGCATGCGCCATGTGCTCTCGTTCACTTTCAAGGCCCCACTCTAGAGATGGGTGCAGGTCACACACCTCACCATGTGACATTAGGTGGGACTATCTGACATTAGTTTAGATAGGTGCCGGTCCCACCTCTGTCTGACATTGGTGACATATCCTAGGGACATGCCACCAGTGTATGAGATGACACAACCGTCAGGGAAAATGGCTGCTCCCATAATCATGTACAGAAGATCGACAAAAAAAAATCTACAATCCGGAAATAAAAACTGATTAGAAAAGAGGAATATGCCCCCATATATCAACTGTTAGTTGCGATTGTCACCCAGCATATGTTAAATGTAGGAGATAAAGGAGAAATCCACCAATAACTGGAGACAACACACTAGGGGAGAGCTTGGAGAGAGTCAGGTCTTTGATTTACTGAAAGTTGAAACTACCGGCACCACTGCTCGGGAACCCAGTGGTTTCGGGAAAAAAATACAGTGCCAGAATCTGTGGAGCTGTGGCTACAACTGGGTAATGGCGGCTGCCGTTGTATGAAGATGTAACCGGTCCTGTTTAATTGTCCTGGGTCCTACTACCAGCAGCCCTGGCAAACATCTGATTTTAACCGAGGAATGGTAGGCCAGCCAGGGGAAAGGAAGTATTTCATAGTGGCCATTCAGATGAATGGCCATGCTTGGTAATACAAGGACGCTTTAAGTCCTCCAGAATAGCAGCCACTTGTAGACCGCAGCTCTCCATTCTGGCTCATAGAAGGGGGTTCCCCACTCCCCGCTTCTGCAGAATTTATTTTGATCAGAAGAAGCTTGACTTCAACATGCCAGATAGTTTTTTTGCTTCTGGAGATAAGCGGCATTAAACTGCCCCATCCTTGTGGAATTGCTGGCCGATCCAGCTGGAATTGGCCTTTGATCTGTGTATGGTTAGCTTTCAGCTAGGTCCACATGCCGATCGTGGGTTCAGCAGGAGTCGCGTGATTAAGGATTGCAATGTATTAGGGTTGCCATAGAAATAAATGTGGTTGCAGCGTGACTTGCATTTTTGCCACAACCGTGACCCCAGAATTGCAAAAAATCCAACCCTGATGGATTTATTTTATGTTTTTTAGATTTTTGGGTCGTGGTCGCAGCAAACTTGTGAGTCACGCTCGAACCTGTAGCGGCATATTTACTGGATAGCAGCTGGATCTCGCTAGACCCCATCATAGTTAATGGGGCCGGTTGGCATACTGGTACCGCCTGGCAATGCCGGATCCAGCAAGCTCGGGCAGGCTGTTCTTTGCCAGAACTTTTGCCGTCAGTGTGAAACAAGCCTTAGTCACGTTTCTTGTATATTTCGCTATTTGTTCTTGACTTGCTTCCACATACATGCATCTTGCTATGATGGGTTATATGGATGTCATATGACTTGTGTACTGTGTCCTCTGCTTGTAGTAATCTAGTACAAGGGAAACTGGAATTTTCTTTAATATTGTGCAAAAGTTCATTTATTTCAGTAATGCAACTTAAAAGGTGAAACTAATATATGCGATAGACTCATTAAATGCAAAGCGAGATATTTCAAGCCTTTATTTGTTATAATTTGGCCTGTATTTTGTCTTTCCCCTCTTTATCGTTTCATTGCTCCAATGTCATCACGATTACCTCCTCAAGGGCGAAAGAAATTTTTTATTGATGGGGTCCATCTATTGTTCTGTGCAAAAAGATATGAATGATGGGCTGATAAGAGAAAGGCCTGGATCTAGAGCACACAATCCCCAGACAGATCTCCTCTCTTTCATGGCGATTTTCCTTCTAATTCCATGTTTGTCTTACAATCTGGAGCCTTTTTGGGTGACAGCTGTCTCGCAACGTATTGTCATGGATGATTGTAGGCTTTATCTTCATGATTCGTTTCTATTGAGCTACAATTATAACCCAAATAGCCCCTACTGATGATTATAATACATCGCCAGGATAATATGAAACTATAATACATGCAAATAGAAAAAAACTGTATGAAAATCTATAGAGTGACAGCAGTTCAGATCAAAGATGAATAGATTCAAAACGGAATAGCCTTTTGCATGTATTGTTAAAAATAATCAATATGAACAATAATATAAATATAACATATACAGTATATAGATGTAGGTCTCCCCTTGGTCTTCATTATAGTGCTGATTTAGATATTTACTCAGTGAAGGTCTTGATTAGTGTTGAGCGAACTTGTGTTTTAAGTTCTGCGTCCAAAGTTCAGGTTCGGGTTATCGAAGAATTCCATTATGGATTCCGCTACCACGGACCATACCGGAATTTGGAATCCATAACTGAATTCTTCGATAACCCGAACTTTGGACGCAGAACTTAAAAAACAAGTTCGCTCAACACCAGTCTTGATATTTCGGCTGTGCCGGACTCGACTTACTTTCCTGTGCTTCAGGCTTTCATTTGCTCACACTGTACTGGAAGAGTAATATGGATGGTCTCTTGGCGTATACACTAAATGTAGAGAAAATACAGCCCTGTCTACGTGATACCAGAAATCTCCGTGACGGGTAGCAGACGGTGCTCTCCTCGGAGCAATCTCCTCGGCACCTATGTCATTTCATGTAATAAATGTGACTTGTTTCTTCTGCGCAGCAGGAATAGTGTTTTTTTGATAAAAGCCAAATGAAAGAATTATTAATCTCTATAAATACGGTAATAATTTTGCGCACACGTACAATTTATGCGGATTTTCAGCGCAGATTTTTTTCTGGTTTTCTCTGAATTTCCACAACAAATTCCAGATGTGTTCCTTGCAGATTTTTGTTACAGCTTCACCTCCAATCTCATCTGCACTGAAAATCCGCAGAAACAATGGACATGCGCTGTGTAGCTGAGATTTAAAAAAAACATATCTACTAAGCTGGTACTGTATTTTTTTGAATTTTCAATTTATGTTAAAGAGGTTCTGCACTTCTTTTAAACCGATGATCTATCCTCTGGATAGATCATCAGCATGGGATCGGCAGGGGTCCGAAACTCAGGACCCCCGCCGATCAGCTGTTTGTGAAGGCAGCGGCACTGGCAGTAGCGCCGCTGCCTTCTTGTTGTTTACCGCCTGCCCAGTGACGTCACGACTAGTATCACTGGCCTGGGCGCGGCTAAGTTCTGTTCACTCGAATAAAGCTTAGCCGCTCCCAGGCCAGTGATACTGGTCGTGATGTCACTGGGCAGGCGGTAAACAGCGAGTAGGCTGCGGCGCTACTACCAGTGCTGCTGCCTTCTCAAACAGCTAATCGGTGGGGGTCCCGGGTTTCGGACCCCACCAATCAGATGCTGATGATCTATCCAGAGGATAGATCATCGGTTTAAAGAACTGCAGAACCCCTTTAACAACCCCGTTGAAGTCTATGGGAGAAACCACTATATTAAAGGCCTCATGCACACAACCACATAGTTTGTGCGTTTTCTTTAGTGCAGGTTTCCGCACCAAATCCGCACCAAAATCTGGAGGTGTTCTTTGCAAGATTTTGCATTGCAAAGAGTGAAATCTGCACTGAAAATCTGCACAAACAATTGACATGCTGTGGATTTCAAAGTCCGTACTGCTGGTCAATTTCCTTTCAGAAAATGATTGCACCGCACACATGACATCTACTTAACTGGTATGGAAAATCTGCGCATAATACTCATTGTGTGCATATAGCCTATTTATATCATCTAGAAGAATATACCCAGTTGTAGGGAACTGCATGAAATCAGTTTAAAGCCCAGTCCAGGGTCTTCGTCGCAGATTCTGTCAAAAAATTTAAGACAAAATAGTCCTATTTTGTACGGTCAAATGCCTGACTCCGTAGCAGAAAGCCAAAGGGGCCCCTTATAGTCAACAGCAGTAGCATTTATGTGCCGTATGCAGCACTTATCATGGAAATTAGTTCAAATGTGAACTCCGCTATGCGCTACCCTTTATTTATTGCACATATTGCCACCTAATGGTTATTCCCATCTTAGACGTATTCCTGAGTCGAGCCTTATGAGACGGCCACCGAATCCAGGCAGAGAATAGAGATGTGGCTTTGCATGTGCGCAGCTTTCTCCATTCATTGAGTTGGAGGAGCGAGCTTGCTCAGCCACCCCTCTGTTCCTCAGTACATGTCTGGATGCAGGGGTGAACACCTGCCTCATCGGATGGGACGAGATTGGGGGTCTTTGTTCTGGAGATGGGAGTACCCATTTAAGGGGTTGTCCCACAAAAAAAAAATCTACATTTTTCAAACCAGCACCTGGATCTGAATGCTTTTGTAATTTTATGTAATAAAAAATTTAGAAATCTATCTGTAGAGCGCCACCTGCTGTTTGCTCTTTTTGTAATTAGTCTTCCTTGCTCAGTGAGATGGAAGCACATGCTCAGTTCCATGCTTCAACTGCCACCAGCTGCGGTAGAAAGGGCATGCCCCCTGACAGTGCACGCCCCCTATGCTGCCAGCTTGAAATCACTCTAGCAAAGCAATTGGAGCAATGAATGGGGAGATCTCTGGATCCATGTGAGGTGCAAGGCTGGTTCCACGTTTGTTAGAAAGAGACTGGTGTCTGAATTTTTTTCTATTTTTTTTTTTACATTAATCATGGGATAACCCCTTTAGGCCTCTTTCACACGAGTGTTACGGATTCTCTTAGGGTCTGTTCAGGAAAAAACGGATGGTTTTGCACGCAAGTTAAGTTAGTTTTGTTTGCGATTGGGTTCAGTGTTTTTCCGTGCGGGTGCAATCAGTTTTTGATATGTTTTTCACGAGTGTGAAAAAATAGAAAAGACCTGAAGAATAACAATCTACATCTACAATCAGTGAAAAACGCATTGCATCCGGATGCAATGCGTTTTTCACGGAAACCTCATTCACTTCTATGGGACCAGGACTGCTGTGAAAAAAGTAAAATGACGAAAAATATAGAACTTGCTGCGATTTTCACTTAACGCAGATATGATGCGTGAAAACGTGTACACAGACCCATAGAAATGATTGGGGCAGAATTCAGTGCGGGCGCAATGCGTTCAATTCACGCATTGCACCCATACGGAAAACTCGCTTGTGTGAAAGGGGCCTAATTAAGGAACTTAATACGTTTCCAAGATTCTATAATGTTATACCAATCAGATTTCGCGCCGCTGTTCCCAGTGCCCCGCCGCCGAATCTCTACAGTGTTACGGGCTGTATATTGGTTAAACGCCTGCTCTTTTAAGGTCCTGCTGTAAAAGCTGCGGCAATGAAGGTCATTGTTCCGACGTCTCGTGGAATAAATCTCATTTCTTCCAAGGAGCACTCTGTAAAATAACATTCGCTCTGTTGCAGTGGTGACATTGTCTAGTTTGACAGCGTGTCCTTTCTCTTCACTTTCTATAATCTAAGTGCCGTGCCAAACCTCTGTGCATTAATATTCCTGCTCAGGTGTCCGCTGTGGGTGTATCCGCAGTTAACCTGTTCGGGCAGCTCCAGGTGAGATCACTGTCACCTAACTTGTCCTGTGACTTGTACGATATCTCAGAAGAAGTGGATGCGTACACTTTTTCCAAAGAAAACACGATCTAGCAAAGAGGTGTGAGGCAGCTAATCCACGTTGATCTAGGGGGGTACCCCCGACACTTATCATTTAAAGCATTCCCTGTAAATGCAATGTCTTCCAGAGGGAAGCATTTATCTTTATTGATCGAGCATCGGTGCGATGCTTCGGTTATTACCTGTCATTCAGTGGGACTGACTGTTTTTCCGTCGCAGGAGACCGTCAGCTGTGACTCTGCTCGGCGTTGATAATGACAGGCCTGGGGAGTCTGTGAATAATTCACGGCATCTGGGATCCGCGGCTTCAGTAATGAGGTCTCATGGGGCAGACGGGCCCGGGATCCCCTAGTCTGATCTTCAGAAGTCGCCTGTCCCCTTCATCTTACATGCGTCACGTCATGTTTTAAGTCTAGATGTTTAGATGATGGCAAATGCCGCTAATAAGCCACGATGAAGACTGTACGATGCACGGTAACCCCAGACGGGCACAGGACCTTGCTGCTTTTCTTCTCTAATTTTTTTTTATTAAATTTTTTTCACTTTCATTTTTTGTTTCCTGTCAGTTTGATTTGCCCGTATTTGGTTTTACGGTGCAGAAATAATAATGACATCCTTATAGCGGCATAGTCCTCCACGTAGATGGACGCTTTTGCTTGTCAACCTTAGTTCAAGTTTAATTCGGAGTAACCAAAATGTTGTTCTCTTGCATTCGGTCCTGTATAATACATTAGGCAGTCTCGGTCACTGCTCTCCAATGGAAATTTCCAATTCGTGTGGTTTGGAAAGCAGAAAAAGTGCATTAATAATACAGCACATAATGGCGATGTTCATACAACCTTGCATGACGGTGAAAATGTTCTAATGCATTAATGTCTCCCTCCACAACCATCCTTCTATATTGGCAGTGCAGTTGGGAATAGTCTACATGTAATAATAAAACAATATTTCACTCATTACGCAGTTAGTTTTAAAGATTTCCTATCCGAAGGATATGCCATCGCTGACTGATCAAAGGTACTGGTCTGGTTCTGACCCGAACTCACAGCATCACAGTGATTTCTAATGCTGTGAGTTCTTGCTTGTACAGCACCCACGGAATTATGTGGGTATAGTACGTATGCATGTCAAGTTATGAGCAGATATCATTGCAGAATATTTCCGCTGCTTCCGTAAATGCTGCGTATTCTCCACATGCTATTCCGCTGCGGAAAATCTTCTGTGCTCATGCTGTGTGTGGCCGTTACACCGCCCTCGCTCATTGCATTTTTCAGTATACAGGTGCATTCACAGCGCCGTGTCCGTTTTCATGTCCTATCTTTGGCCCGCAACAGGCAGATTGCGAACCCATTGAAGTCAATGGATCCACACCGCGTTGCGGGGTGCCCATGGCTGGTGTCCATCTTTTGCAGATTTGTGGGCTACAAAAACGGACATGGCCGTGTGAATGCATGCAGAGTACCAACTGCCAGCAACGTTAATGCTTTGTGCTGATCTTTATTGCGAATTTCATCCTTTCAACCTGGGTCAAATCTGGAACAAAATCTGTGTCTGAAGTTTGCGGCTTTCTTGATCAATTGGTCAAGGAAATGCAGCAAAATTCTTATGCATAAGGCCTCATGCACACGATCGTATGTGTTTTGCGGATGACGTTCCTTTTTTTTTGTGGATCTGTTATTTTTGCAGACCCATTGTAATAATGCCTATCCTTGTCCGCAAACTAGAAAAAATAGGACATGCTCTATTTTTTTGCGGAAAGGAAAAACGGACATACGGAGTACCTTCCTTTTTTTTTTTTGCATACCCATAGAAATGAATAGTTCCGCATATGATCCGCAAAAAAAACTGAACAGACACTGAAAGAAAATACGTTCGTGTGCTTGAGGCATAAATGACATTGCTGTGTGCATGTGGCCCTAGTTGTTAAAAGCATTTTTCAGCTCAGGGTGCTGCACATGTTGCGGCTGTGCTACATTTGGATGCGGCAATAAACAACATACCTGCGTTTATGGTGCGTTTTCTTCCAGAAAAGGGAAATCACACGGAAGACTTAAATTCCATGAGTATAACTATTTTGTAATTAATGTAATTCAGTTTTGCTGTGTGTTTTCGGGTTTGCTGGAAGAAAACGCACCATGAACACAGGCATGTTGTTGCAAAAACCGGATGTGTTTCTTTGCTGCATCCAAAAATGCAGCACAGCCACGAGATGCGCCAGCACATTCGGGCTTTTTCATGCAATTTTCGAAGCCAAAATCAGGTGTGGAAGGTCCGATATTAATTCCCTTTCTTTTTTTTAATCTAATCTTGGCTTTGGTTTAAAAAACTGCATAAAAAAAAAAAATTAGAACGTGCGACAACAACCTCCAGAAAACCCATCAGTTCTGACTAATGAACTGCTGCATTTAATTAAACAGTGCTGTCGCTGTATGGGGGATCCTGGGTTTCTAGACCCTTACTTCACCCTCCCTATTGTAATAGTTTCTAAAGTCTGTGTCCAGGGAGCAGAAGCAACAAACGTGGCACGTGTGAGCAGCCTCCTGCCCAGGAGTGCGGAGGACGTCACTTGCCTGCCAAAATCTGAACTAGCTTTGGTCTCGCTTCTTAAAACTGTGCTCTGTCTTGAAAATGTGGGCAATTATTGGGAATGAAGGCCTGTAGGAACTCTTGGTCCCGATAATTGCTCAGTAGAACAGTACCGTGGAGCAAATGCTCGTTCTTCGGGTGATGGTGTTTTTTGGTTGGCATCCAAAATAATTATTTTAGGGCAGCACATTGTCCTATGTAAACAGGGGCCTGTATGGTGGCGACAAGCAATTGGAATACAGAGCGATCATTCCCCTACAGACAGTATGATTGCTTCATGTACATGCAGCTCTCACCTCTACTCAACGATCAGGCAATTATCAGGAAGGAACGGCTCATTCCCGATAATTGCCTGTAAAAAAGACCCTAGGGCTCTATTTAAACTTTACTGATTGGCGACTATTGGTAATAAACCATATACTGTGCGGTTTACTGTATATGCAGGGTCCCCCATATTCTAAAAGCTGTACCACCCCATCGGAAGCCAAAAGGCTAGTCGTTTGCCCTGCATTAGACATGTTTTGACTATACATTAATATTTCTTTGACAGAAATCATTTTGCCATCCCCGCCATAAAAGCTGCAGCTTGCGGTCTTCCCGCTAAACCACCCCCAGTCAGGTTTCAAGGGTGCAGAGAAAAACCTGGTAGGGATTAGGGAAGCAGATGACCTGTATGGCATACGTCATTACTGTCTTTGAATATATATACCGGTAGTTTTTTCATGATGATTTTTCTGTTTTTGTTAATTCCCGCAAATCCAAATCTTTTCGATTGCGGATTACGGCCGGGCAGATTTGATGAATCCGTACCTTAGACGTAGGCTGGCCTAATTGCTGGGGTTAATGGTTTAATAACCTAACCACTGATGCGCCGTGTTACCTTATGTGACCTGCAGCCGGAATCTGTTACACAAGGGACTTTGAGCATCCTCAGCTCGTGCTCATCTGAATCTGCGTGATTTGCGGACGGTGGGAGCTGACCTACTTCTTTTTTCCCTGACAGATGCCTCCCTTGTAGCTGCATTAGGGGCTTGATCTGAGATGGATTCTGCATTTGCATAAACAAATCTTTTCATCTATTATGGATGTGCCTCACTCTCACTAGATCTTCTCCTTTTTTTTACTGTACTTGGAACAAACCGCTATTAGCACTTCAGTTTCCAACTCCATCTTCTTCACTTTCAGGCGATGAGGGGAAATCATCAGATTCGTGACCTGCGTTCCCTCCTTTCATGATGCAAACCTCTGTTTTAAAGGGGAATTTTTATTTTTTTTGTAGGCATTTAAGCTTCAATGCAGCATTCTACAGCTCCTCCATTTTTTTTTCCCGCTATCTAGCGGGATTTCTGCATTTATTGTAAATCTGCAGGTTCCAACAAACCAACTATGGACATGAGTGGTGTTTTTTCTAGGATTTTTTTTTTTTTTATGACGATGTGTCAGCACTCCTGACATGTCTCCTTTAGTAAATGCTTGTATTCTGCATGATTTTTAAATTCTGGAGCACCTTAGAAGTCCGTTATGCTGTTCCTACAGTATTCCTCCTGGAATTGTATGAATGAATTTACAACTGGGCATTAGGCTACACCACCCTCGTGACGTGGGTGAGACTCGGTACTTAGCGGTCAAGCAGGCCACATCAGGCCCTAATTAAACTGACGAGGACTGTCTGCATTGTAAATGACTGCATGGTATTGCAGACCAACTAAACAGTTTAATCAGGGCCTGCAGTGGCTGCCTGTTATCGCATCCGCGACACGGCCTTGCCACGTGGTTGTACCCTAATGCCCAGTTGTAAATTTATTCAAAAATTTCTAGTAGGAATAAAAGAGAAACAACATAACTCAGAGTTCTAAGGTGCTCCAGAATTGCGGCCCCGCAAAGAATATGGAGCATGGGCATTCTATAGCGCTGGCCATGTGCGGTCCACAAAATGCGGAACGCACAAGGCCGGTATCCATGTTTTGCGGATCCACAATTTGCGGACCACAAAACACTTACGGTCATCTGAATGCACCCTAACCCTTCTAACAGGGTGTGTCTACAGTCTACAGAGGACTCACGCACACGACTGAATGTATTTTGCGGTCCGCAAAAAACAGATCCGCAAAAAGTTCGGATGACATCCGTGTGCATTCTGTGTTTTGCGGGACGGAACAGCTGGCCCTAATAGAACAGTACTATCCGTGTCCATAATGCGGATAATAATAGAACATGTTCTATTTTTTTTTTGCGGAACAAAAATACAGACATACTGAAACGGAATGCACACGGAGTAACTTCTGTTTTTTTTTTTTACAGACTCATTGAAATGAATGACCGAAAAAATACGTAACGGTCCAGAAAAAAACTGAACGGACACTGAAAGAAAAATACGTTCATGTGCATAAGGCCTGACACTGTCAGCACAGTGCCAGTGACTGAACACACCCATTGAAACACACCCCTTGGCAATCTCCAGTTTTTAATATATTCAGGAGGAATAACAGAGAAACATTTCAAGGCACAATTAGGCTTTATGCACACGACCGCATTTTTGGTCTGTGTCTGATCTGCCCTGATTTCTATGGATCCACAAAGAAAAGCAGACCGCACATGGATGTCATCCTACCGTGTGCTGCACACATCCATGGGGTCGGGACGCCAGTTATTGAATCTTTCCCAATGTTGTCCGTTTTGTGGACAAGAATAGACTTTTTTTTTTTTTAGAGTGGGTCCTGCAAAAATTGCGGGATGCATACAGGCCGCATCCGTATTTTGCAGATCCACAATTTGCGACTCACGAAAAGGATATGGTCGTGTGTAGGAGGCCTTATAAGAAAAGATGCTCAATAATTGTTATATTCTGGAACGTATAGGTATGTCAAACAGGCCTGTCAGATCCGGTTCAAGAGCCCAAAAAAAAAAAGACTATACATAAATACGTACAGCGAAATAAAAAGAATAACGCCTGATATCAGATGAATGTGACATTATATTCACTGCGTGTAATAATATTACAATGTCTTCTCCATTCATTGCCCACATGGCTCCTGAGCTCAAAAAGCGTAGAGACTGTAATGAATAATTTTCAGGTTCTGCTGAATCTTTTCCCATAAAACGATATATCGATCAGCTCCTCCTGCTGTATACCATGCCGCCTGCAGATTGCTCTGCTCCGTTTTCGTGGTGACAGGTTCCCTTTAAGTGTCAGAGCAGCCATCTTCCTTTTCACATGATGTGGCGCTGTCTC
The DNA here is from genome assembly GCA_033119425.1 of Bufotes viridis. Taxonomy (NCBI): domain Eukaryota; kingdom Metazoa; phylum Chordata; class Amphibia; order Anura; family Bufonidae; genus Bufotes; species Bufotes viridis. Next base: position 117,342,890 of record CM065595.1, on the reverse strand, counting down.
TGATACGGGGCTGCCTGGCTTCCCAGCATTTGTGCTAATTCTGCATTGTCCTACTTCCTTTCCTGATGTGTGTGGATGGGAGGAATACAGGGAGAGATGATTAGATACCAGACAGTCTCCTGTGCTAAACGCTAAATGTATTAAGAGACTCGGGAGACGGCCTGTTAAAGCCTGTCCCCTGGTTTCTGTCTGCTCCCGGGATTCATACATCCTATCTCATATGAACGGAAAATCCTGTCCCACTATCTGGAATGTGTGGGAGATATGAATATGGTCTGCCAATGTCAAAGGACGGCTTGAGGTTACATTTCCAGACAAAGGAAAGTCAACTGTATGTAACTTACAGTCAGTCGCATGACGCTAGACTCATACGATCCTTTATCAACATTGTATGAATGAAAAGCGTAAAGCAATTACCAGATTAAAAAGGGAGCCGATATTATGGGGTCCAGGTATCAGCCTGTACATACATTAGTCAGAGCTGTATTTGCCACTAGGCACCCGAGGCAGGTGCCTAGGGCAGCAGAAAGTACAAGGCAACCTTATAGCAAGTGCACTTGTTTGCTTTTTTTTTTTACCTGCCCATTGTGTGTATGTATAAGTGAGTATCGACATGTCTTGCGCAAATAATTCAAGTAGGTATGTATTCTGTATACATTCATGTATGACTGTGAGTGAGTGAGCGAGCATGTGTGTGGATCAGTATGTGTATGTATGTAAGGAATGTGCATGTGTGTGCATGTACTGTAAATATGTGTGCAGTGCGTGTGTGTATAAGTGAGCATGCCTATATATAGTGTGTATGTGTCTAAGTCTATGTGCCTAGTCTAGACATTGTGGTATACTTTATATAGTAAGGTTTCATGCACACGACTGTATTTTGTATCTGTGTCCAATCTGCTTTTTTTTTTTGCACATGGACCCATTCATTTCTGTGGGTCTGCAGAAAAAAAATGGGCGTGTGCTTTCCGCATCCCTATGTCTGTTCTGCAACTAATAGAACATGTCCTAATAGTCATTTCTAGTGAGGGAGTGAAGAAAAATGCGTATAGCACATGGAAGGTGTCTGTGTTTTGCAGGTTTGTGGAGCCTTAAGCACCTCACACACGATTTTTTTGCTCCGCATCCGATCTGCAGTTTTTGTACATCGGATCGGTACCGATTAATTTCAGTGGGCTCGCAAAAATATGCGGCTCTGTATGTCTGTTCTGCAGCCCCACAAAAAAAAGATACTAGAGATGGGTCGTTGATCCGGGGAGTTATTCTGATTGTCTGATTGGAGTTGGGAAGGATTTTTTTCCCTTAAGTGCAGAAAATTGGCTTCTACCTCACAGTTTTTTTTTTGCCTTCCTCTGGATCAAGTAGCAGGATGACAGGCCGAACTGGATGGACAAATGTCTTTTTTCGGCCTTATGTGCTATGTTACTATGTCCTATTCTAGTCCGTTTTGTGGACAAGGCATTCATAGGCATTGGATCTGCAACAAAGAGGGATGCAACCCAGACGTCACATGGACATTCAGACCGCAAAATACATTCGGTCATATAAACGCTCCCTTAGGCCTCATTCACATTTTCATGTCCGTTTGACATCAGTGAAAAGAATCAGCCTGTGTTTATTCCTTGAAGATGTCCGTGAAGGATCCGTGTTTGGTGCGTGTGTCCTTTTTTTTGCCTTCCATGTGTCACTGGTATTCCACGGACACTGCTCAGCTGAAAATTAATTTCAAAAGCATCTCCTATCGGTGGTCAGTAAAAAACGGACCAAACGCGGACCCGCAGACTTTAACAGGTGTGTTTTTCTGCATCACTGACCAAAAGTAGTGCATGTCTCCGTGATCTTTTCTCTGACCCACAGCCTGTGAAAAATACTGATGTGTGGACAGACATATTAAAATCAAGTGCGTGTGCTGTCCGTGGAAAACGCAGACAGCACACATCAGTGAAAAACGGAAATGTGAATGAGGCCTTAGGGCTTATGCAAACGAATGTAATTTTTGTCTACGTGTTTGTCTCGTTTCTTTTTTTGTTTTGCGGCCTGTAACCCTTCACTTTAATGGGGCATACATGACTCCGTGTACATTCTGCAAAAAAATGCATGTTCTGTTATTGTCCGCATTATGGACAAGGATAGGACTCTTCTCTGAGGGGCCAGCGGAATGCACACGGCCGGTATTCGTGTTTTACGGATCCGCAATTTGCAGTCATGTGCATGAGCCCTTATTGTGACATTTATCTCAGCAGCGTCTGCTATAAATTTGCCATTTTGTCAGTATATCGAGCTGATTTTGCCTAGTCAGCTGTATTGCGGTATAATATAGTGCACTGTTGATAGGTGCCCTCCTCGTGAGGCTTCCATTGTCTGCTGCACAGGTGAATCCATCTTTTATTACAGCTCCTTGGAGTTGTAACGGGATTGAGCCCACAAAGATTAACCGTGGGGTCTCCGTAGTACATCAGGATAGAGGTTCATCATTTTTGGGATAAGGCTTGGGCCTTCCCAGGGGAAGGAAGCTTGATTTTCTGCACAAAGAGCGCTGTATCTCCCTGGAAGCTCTGCTCCTAACCTGGCCATGCAATCATTATTTCCCTAATCCCTCCTTCTTATCGTGCAGCCAACAGCGGCATCTCTTCCAGGAGTATTTGTTGTTCTTGACCAGCTTTTGAAGCCCCTAGCTCTTTTGCAGATGTTGCCATGGAAACAGCCTCACACGAACCATCCCCCTCCTCTCCCGTTAGCCGATCTCTTAATTATTTGAAATGAATCTCTGAATTCTCTCTAGAGCAGGAACGTGCGCACTGAGGAGCGATGCATGGAAGCAGAATGCTGGAGGAAGCGGGCAGCATGCTGTAAGGGCATAGCGCTCCTATAGGTGGCAAGGCGGTTGTAAATAATACATACATATCGTAGAAAGGCTATCAAATGCTACATAGGGAAATTCTGCTGCAGCTCTCATTGTGTGCTCAAATAAAATCCCTTTAAACTACATATTTTAATGGATATTTAAAAAAAAAAAAAACATCGGAGCAGTTATAATAAAAAATTTTTTAATAATAAAATATCTTAACATATGGAGAACAGGACGGATCGGTGATTGCCTTTCTAGGTTATTACCAGGACGACATCTGCCTGAAGTTTGTGCTTTCTCTCCAAGCTTGCGTCGTTTTGCTATTTACCCTGTGAATTTTTTCCACATCCCAAAAACATCCTGATAGATTACAGTTCCTAAGAAATCGCCCCTAATTTCTGTTTGATGGGGACCTGTACTATGTAGAATATCATTTAGGCCTGTTGCTTTGCAGACATACTGTACATGTTAGCATGTTGAGCTGATTTTTACATATTCTGCAGAATTGCGCCCCCCCCCCCTCTTAAAAAAAAAATTATTTTAAAAAAATGCAGCGCCCTCTTAGGCCTAATTCACACGTCCGCAAAATGGATCCGCATCCCTTCCGCAATTTTGCGGAAGGTTGCAGACCCATTCATTTCATAGGGGCAGGAATGGATGTGGACAGCACACTATGTGATGTCCGCATCCGTGTTTCCGCATCCGTGTTTCTTTCCGCAAAAAAATAGAACATTTCCTATTCTTGTCCGCAATTGCGGACAAGAAAAGGCATTCTTTCTATAGTGCCAGCAATGTGCGGTCCGCAAAATGCGGAATGCACATTGCAGCCGTCCGTGTTTTGCGGATCCGTGTTTCCGTGTTTTGCGGATCCGTGTTTCCGTGTTTCCGCAAAACACACTACGGACGTGTGAATAAGGCCTTAAGGTGGATTTAGATGGGCCGTTTGTCAGGAAGGAATCGTTTCTTCCCGACAGTCGGCTGCTTGTTCAGTGAAGGAGACTACAGATTTTCATGCGGTGATCTCCTTCACTGTATGAGGAAGAAGGATCGCTATAGAGATCCATCATCCTCATACAGAATCATGGCTTCTGAGCGGCAGATCGCTGTTTAGACCACACAATCTGCTGCCCAGAAGCCATGATCGGTGGCTCATGCACAAGCGACAGGATCACCCGATGAACAAGCGTTTCACTCATGCCTTGGGTGATTGGCGGCACATTTAGACAGCCAGATGATCGGAAACGACTGTTCGCAGGAACGGTATTCCCGATATTCTGGACGATTATCAGCTAAATGCACCTTTTTTACACAGCAAAGTAAGCAAACGTGCATAGATTTAGTATTAATGGACCGCCATGGTTAATCACTGGTCATAGAGATAACGATTATTGCAAAGCTAATTATCAGGAATGAACTACATGCTCCTGATAATTGCCTGATTGTCAGTAGAGATGAAGCTGCATTTACATGCAGCAATTTTCTTCATTGTGATCGCTTGTTCCCATAGAGAACCATTGTTTTACAATTTGGAGGAAATTGGGGAAATTTATCATGGGGGAGTATTTGAAGTGATTTTGCTTGAGTCTGCGCTGCTGTACTTTATGCCACAAATGTCTTTTCCTTAAACCTTTTGTATAGGAAAGCTTTCCTAGTCCAGTTTTCCTACTCCACCCTCCTACTTGAGTGAGATTGCAACTTTTTTAAAAGGTCTTACCGTAATCTGGAGTCAAACCTTTTGCTTCGGTCAGTTATGGGGAACCAGTGCTTCTACAAATGCTCCTCCCCAATAATTGGCCTGATTGTCAGTCCTTGTAAAATGACTTTAAGGGTACGGCCACATGGTCACGTTTCATGCTGCAGTTTAGAAAGTCAAAAACCAGGAGTGAATTACAAAAAGAGAACTCATAATTGTCCTTTATACTTTCCTTTTATGGTCCACTAATTTCTGCTTCCAAAACCACATAAAGAAACCTGACCTTGTGGCCATATCCTAAGGCTCTGTGCAGACCTCACTACATATGGTCACTGTAAAAACTGTATACGGTGCGTTTTTTTTAAATTGGGGTCAATGCATGCCTCTTTATCCAAACCTTCCACCTACTCGAAACCTTCCATCAGAGGAATACCTTGGGAATTGTTCCTGACATATACCTCAGTTTTAAAGGCTTGTACACAGTCCGAGAAGAACCTAAGCAACATTAGTAACCATAAATAATGTTTGGTTTCATGCCATGGCATAGACAAACAATATTCACGAATACAAATCTGTTGAGCTGGTTGAGGGATGCTTCACCTTTTTTCTAGGTTGCGCATTTTTTGGCTCATCACATCTTTTCTGTAAGCCTAAATATCATCATAGTGCAAGCATTACAAAATTTTATGGGGACCGGATGATCTTGAACGACTTGGTATATCATTGATTGGTGCTCATTGCAACTAGGCACCAACCCTTGTGAAGACCTGTGCAAATCTGGCAGTTCCTGGGCAAAATGGAGGTGGGTCTTAAACTGTCACCTGGTAGAAGGTATGTGAAAAATTATTAAAGGGGTATTCCTGGTTTTATATATTGATGGTCTATCTTAAGGATCAATGAGGGCCTGACTTCCAGGATCCTCACCGATCAGCTCTGTGAGCGCTTAGGCCTCTTTCTAGGCCATGTGAAATCACGTTCATCAGCCACATGGCCTAGGCCCAGCTCAGCCAGTGAGCGCCACAGCTTCTTCAAACAGAGTTGGACCCCGGCCGATCTCATATTAATGATGTATCATGAAGATAGATCATCAATATGTAAATCCTGGAGAACCCTTTAAAAAACGTGTGGCATGTTCACCCTTCATGAGGAGCTTCTTTTGAGCTGCTGGAGGATGAGCTTAATTTATGACTAGGCACAGGCCTCTTCGTAAATTAGGTGCATCCTCCGGCAGTCCGTGTGCCTAAACTGAAATCCACGGCAGCTCCAAGATGGTGTAGATTTCAGTCTCCTTTTACATCAGAAAACTGGTGTAAAGGAATTAAATGTGCCAATTCTGCTGGCTGTGCCTCTTCCCCGCCCTTGTCACGCCCCATTTTTGGAAAGTGGCAAGGGCAGTGTACAAATGCCACTTACTCCTAAATTTAGGCGCAGTGGTGTTTAAAAACTTTTTTTTTTTTACTCATAAAATTGGCAATGATAAATCCCCCCCCAATGAGCCAGTTCTCTCTTTGTGCGTCCAAGGGGTGTGCAGTATTTTCGTACTGGTGCTTACATACGTGTGTTGAGCTCCTGGTCCTGTATAAATGAGTTCTCTCTAAAGGTCTACCTAGAATCCAGCCAGTCCTCTGATTAATTCCTGACTACCGTGTACTGCAAGGATCATTTTGCTTGAAGTTAGGCAGCAGCCAGCAGTAATTTAGCGTCTAACCCTTTAACCTATTCTCTATTTGTATTGTCCTTACAGATCCATTTTCTTGCAAATTGACTTCAAGTATCTTGTCGAGCTTGTTATAAAATCAATTGGAAGAGGTTCCCTGTTATCGATCAGCCCCATAAACCAGGCTTATAAATCACCCCTATCGCACTCGTGTATGAATTGGTCTCTTAAAAAAAAATGATAGCCTAATGTGGAATGTGCTACAGAAATAGTTGTCATACTGAGAATTGTACGTCCCCTTTCGGAGGCATTCCTCACTGCATTTTATTGAAAGTGTGTATTTGCTGAGGAACAGGAAAAACTTCTAATACTAAACACCCAAAACATAATTGTCAGGTTTACCCAAAACTTCCATGGAGCCAGATGTGGATTTCAGCCGTCCAGTCCTTTTGTTCAGGAAACATGCATGCTCGGCCAAGCCTTACCTTCCATTGTAGTACTGCCTGTGATGACTGCTGAAAAGTGATCTTTCTTACAAAGGTGGTTTCTTTTTTGTCTCATCATCTGTCAAGGGAGAGTCGTAGCTTCCCATATACATTAGCCTGCAATCCCACAACAGTGGGACGGCCATGCTCTTTTTGTGTACCACAAGACACAGGCATCACCTGTGTGCACACCACATTGCGTCGCCGACCCACTGACTTTAATGGGTCCTCGATCTGCAAGATGCAGTGAAAGGATGTGTCCTATATTTGCTGCACGGACCCGGAAGCACATGAAAATACATGGAAGCTCTTTTTTGTGCTTCCAGGTCCGTGCTTCCACGCCGCAAAAGATAGACCTTGTCCTATCTTTCGCTGCATCTTGTGGATCGCTAACCCCCTGAAGTCAGTGGGTCTGCACCGTGATGCGGGGTGCACATGGCGGTGCCTGTGGTTTGGGCAAGGCCGCCCCACAGTCATGGGAAAGCACTATGTGTTTGTTGGCCTAACCAAACTGTTCTTGGCGGTTTGGCCAGCTTTAGTTCCTAAAAAACTGGGGTTTTATAGGGTACTATAAGTATCTTTGGTAGCCAAGGGCCATTTAGTCCATAATACCCCCCTTCCCTCCAGGTGAAATAGTTCAGGAATGCTATATAGTACAATCCAGTCTATTGCTAGTCTGTCTGCCATTGTTTTATTAGAAGAACCTTTTACAATTGATTCTCATAGTCTTTACTATTAATGTAGGTCTTATGCTAATGTAAACATAAATCATATACACACCTATATGACTAACGCATAGGCTTGAATAAATAGGTAAAAATAACTATGACTGCTGTGAAACAATTACAGTCCTATCAACGCTTTGTATTGCGGTGTGTTTAGCTTTATCTTGTGCAATACTCTGAATGATTAGTAATGCTGTAAACCCAACTCGAAATATTCAGGCACCTCAGATTTGTATCCTCTGTCAGGCTGACAACCCGGCACTTTGACTATGGTCAGCTTGCACCGTTATGGCCCGGATGTATTAAAGGGATTTTCCAAGACTACAAGATTGATGGCCTATCCTCCGGTTATGTCATCAGTATCTGATCGGTGGGAGTCCGACTCCCAGCATTCGGCTGTTTGAAAAGGCCTTTGACCTCATTTTCATTGGTCACGTCACGTGGCCTATTTGCGGCTCAGTCCCTTTCAAGTGAATAGGCCTGGGCTGCAAGACCAAGCACTGCCACTATACGGTGTACGGCAGTATGCTGTGAGGAGGCCACAACGCTCCCCAGAATTGACTGGCAGGGGTGTCAGGAGCCAGACCTACACCAATTAGATACTGATGACCTATTGTGAGGATATGCCATCAATATTGAACTCACAGAAAACCCCTTTAAACTGTACACCTATACAGTTGCCTATGTCCGCCAGTGACTCCCATGCGTGTGTTTTAGAAAGCACAGTAGTTGACTATGCTTTTCCCTATAGTTGAAACAGAGGGACACTTTTTTGGGGGGCTAACTGAAGTATATATGTAAAAGATATAAGAACCCATTCTCTATTGACAGTCATAATGGTTTGTGCATATATAATAACCTTCGCTGTCATCAGCCATATTTGTAAATGTGTGTGCTGCTCTTCTGACACACTACATATACCGTCCAATTGAATGTGTTTATGAAAATGCTGCCATACTGATGGAGATGTCTATTCGATACATGTAAATAGGCCTTTACACATTGCAGAGCTGTCTCTAGGATCTGACATTTTTGATTGGAATGTGTCAAAAATGTGAACTGGGCGACATATTCGAAAGATTGGATCTGCCATGCTTACTAATTGATTTGCTAGTGATTGGACTGTGCCGCACATAGTTTGGTCCATTGTAAATTCTGTAGGCCAAAGATGGCATTATTTAAAAACAGTGTGTCAATGACATCAGGCACCTCCTGTACAGTCATCAACCATCCGTACTTGGGATTTGCTAGCCCTAAATTCACGTTGTAGCTTAGCCCTTCTCTTTTTCCTTCAAGTCTGGCTTCAAAGATAGTGAGGTTTGTTAGATAAAGTTCTACACAGACACTGTAGAGGTGTGCGTGAATCCACTTAGGTCAACAAAAAAAGGAAAAACAGCAAAATTAGGTCAGAAAGTATAACGTACAAAAAAAATTCTCTGTGCCTCAGATGTTACGTCTGATTTCTCTATGTTGATTTGTTAAAAAAAATAATACTGTAAAAGTTTACTTTTTTGTAGTATTTTTCTTTTATACATATACCGTTTTTTCGTTCTATAAGATGCACCTGACCATAAGACACACCTAGGTTTTAGAGGAGGAAAATAAGAAAATATTTTTCATCAGACCCCCAATCTTCTTTAGACCTCAGAATGGACCCCCAATCTTTATTACACCTCAGACTGGACCCCCAATTTTCATCAGACCACAGATCAGACCCCAATCATCATCCCACCTCAGATAAGACCCCCAATCTTGATCAGACCTCAGATGAGACCCCCAATCTTCATCAGACTCCCAATCTTCATCCTACCTCAGATGAGACCCCCAATCTTGATCAGACCTCAGATGAGACCCCCAATCTTGATTAGACCTCAGATGAGACCCCCAATCTTCATCAGACTCCCAATCTTCATCACACCTCAGACTGGACCCCCAATCTTCATCACACCTCAGACTGGACCCCCAATCTTCATCACACCTCAGACTGGACCCCCAATCTTCATCACACCTCAGACTGGACCCCCAATCTTCATTACACCTCAGACTGGACCCCCAATCTTCATCACACCTCAGACTAAACCTCCAAATTGTCATCAGCCTTCAGATCAGACAAAAAATACCGTAAATAAAACAACTTGCCTCTCCTGCTTCACACCACTCGGGAGGTCCAGTGTGCTCTTCTTGCTGTGCTGCACCATGGTCATAGTGCGTGCTTACGCGCCCTACATCCTGATGCTGTGCACTGTCAGGACACAGCACAGAGTGGCACCCGGAGAAGATGAGGGAGCGATGAGAAATAACACTCATCGCTCCACAGGCCTACTTTACTAATGAGTGCTTCCATAATGGAAGCGCTCATTCGTATTTGCTTTATTAGACACATTGCCATTTTTCCCTTTTTTTGGGAGGGGGGTGGGTCCACTAGTTGGTCAGTTAAGATGTGAAAATTTCCAGAGAAGTATGCTTAACTGATGATGTTCCAAGAATGTGTGAAACAAACAAGTTATAAACATGCCTGACTTCTCCCAGCTCACGCTCTGCTAGAAATAAACAACTTGGGCTGTGTTCACATCTGTGCTGGAACCTTCATCACAGAACCCTTTAAAAATGCTGGGATAATAGCACAGTGTGCAGGACAAATATTTTTCCTGATTATAGTTTATGGGGTCCGTTGGGCACTATTGGTGTCTGTCTTGTGACGTTTTAAAAAAAAAAAAAGTATTGCTTTTAAAGATAAAGATTTTGTACATGCCTTATAGTATGGAAAATCCATGATGAGTTTTATTTCAAGGGCATCTGTTGGCAGATTTGTCCCTATGACACTGGCTGACCTGTTACATGTGCGCTTGGCAGCTGCAGACGTCTGTGTTGGTCCCATGTTCATATGTGCCCACATTTCTGAGAATTTTTTTTTAATATATGCAAATGAGCCTCTAGGAGCAACGGGGGCGTTGCCTTTACACCTAGAGGTTCTGCTCTCTCCAACTGCTGCATCCTCTGCACTTTGATTGACAGGGCCAGACAGGCGTGATGCTTTTTACACCGCATAGCCCTGTCAATCAAAGTGGAGTAGGCGTGGCGGTTGCAGAGAGAGCGGAGCCTCTAGGTTTAAAGTCCGCCCCGATTGCTCATAGAGGCTCATTTGCATAAAATAAAACATTATTTTTCTCAGCAGTGCGGACACATATGACCATGGGACCAACACAGGCGATGCCTTCAGCTGCCCAGCGCACATGTAACAGGTCAGCCAGTGTCATAGGTGCAAATCTGCTGAGAGATGCCCTATAATGTCCTTACTGTTGTAATGCAGGTCTTCTGACAGGAGAATGCGAGAGCCATGCTGACCTCTGTGATTGGTAAATGTGAAGTTAATAATATAAAATTTTAACCGATTTAGGGTACTTTCACACTTGCGTTGGTGCGGATCCGTCTGTTTATTTGCACAGACGGATCCGCACCTATAATGCAAACGTTTGTATCCGTTCAGAACGGATCCGTTTGTATTAGGTTTAAAGAAAAAAGACAAAAAACGGATCCGTTTTGAATTACATTGAAAGTCAATGGGGAACGGATCCGTTTTCAAATGCACCATATTGTGTCATTGAAAACGTATCCGTCCCCATTGACTTACATTGTAAAAAAAAAACGGATCCGCCTCTTCAGACGGACACCAAAATGCTGCATGCTGCGTTTTGGTGTCCGCCTCCAAAACAGGATAGAGGCGGAACGGAGCCGAACTGATGCATTCTTAACGGATCCTTATCCATTCAGAATGCATTGGGGCTTAACTGATCTGTTTTGGACCGTTTGTGAGAGCCCTGAAACGGATCTCACAAACGGAATCCAAAAACGCTAGTGTGAAAGTACCCTTATATCTACCTAATTGGAGCAGGAGAAAGATGGATGACTTCAGGTCCACAGGGAGCCGGACCCCAGAGTCCTGTACCGAGTCCTATTGGAGAATGGCCAGAGAATGATTGATCAAGTGGGGCATCTATATCTCACTGATCGTTGTGGAATCTATTGGAACTTATCCGTTTTTCAATGCTGCTAAAGTGGTGCCTGGAAAAAAAATCCGTCTCGCTCTATTAGCTCGTTATGGCTACAAGGGGCTCAGACTAGCGCTCCAGTGGGAATATGTGAAGTGGCAGTAGCTCTTTTCTAGAACGTACAGGAAGTCGGGGTGATCTTGCACACATCATAGTCCCGTTTGGGGAGTACATATCTCTGGGAAACTTCCTGATCTTGGATATTTTGGAACGGAAAAACTCTCTTGGTATCTCTTTATGGGAAACTTTCGCTGAACATCTGCTCCTCTTACACTTTCCCTCAGTACAGCACCTCCAGTCATTGGTAGCAATGGAGTCACTCATTTCCTGCTGGAGGGAAAGCATTCCTAGAAATTACAGCTAGTCCCCAAAATGTCAGCTGTCCTTGTTAATGGACAGAGAACGCTGCTCTTAATAAGTGCATTATTACATATTTATCATATTATTGGAGGATTTCACATGAAACTTGGTGAACTTGAAATATCAAATCTATTCTGCAGGATGCTGATTGATAATGCACATAACTGTATCTGTTTTGTGGTCCGAAAAATATGTCTGTGGTCCGTGTGCATCCCACAATCTATGCGGGAGGCACTGAAAAAAATAAAATAAATAAAAGCCTATTCTTGTCCGCAAAACGGAAAAGAATAGGACAACTTATATCATTTTTGACCCAGGCACTCAGATGCGGACAGCAAACGTATAACATATGTGTGCTGTCAATTTTTTATTTGCGGATCTGTAGAAATCTGCACCAAAAATATGGTTGTGTGCATGAGTCCTATTAGTAAGACCACTTTTTTCACATCTCCTTACATTTCTGTTTTAGTAACTGGCTGCATTCCATGTAATAACAATTTTGGATGATCTGTTCTTATGTCTCTATGATGAGCTATTCCTTTATTATTCTTGCTAGAAGTCATGCATGAACTGCTAGCAGTTTTCAGTCAGGGGTCTGTCCCTACACAGTTTCACAATGGCAGCACTGATTGGATAGCGTAACTGGTAACACCCATCTGGACCTTCATTGCAAACTGCTGGCAATTTATTCATAACTTCTAGCAGGAATAACAAAGTAATGGCACATCATAGAGTCATTGTTATTACAAGGGGGTTGCAAGTAGCTGCTAAAACTGCCATGTCAGGAGAGGCGACAGCTCCTCTATAATACATAGTCCAGGCGGCTGATCTGATCGGTCCATGATGGCTTTCTGCTTCCCCTTGTCCAATGTACAATAGATAAAACCGTTCACATGAATCTTGGGTGAGAAGAGACTTTGGTTAGGTTTGTTAGTTTTTGGCATCATTTGGAGTAAAGGCAAAGACATATTTTGGAAAACAACATATTCATAGAAGGGAAACACAGGAAACCAATAATTACTGTGTATGAAGAACTTCCCCTCTCCACAAAAATTCCTGCTCAAAATTGTCCTTTTGTGGGTGAATTAACCCAGAAAGCACAGGCAGTTAACCCCTTTTTTGCCTTTCCCCCTGTTGCAGGCTCCTCTTCTTGGTGATTATATTACTTAATAAATTCTGTGTTTTATTTACTGGATTGCAGGATACTTATCCTGATAACCTAACATCATAAAATTGTGTGAAGACATTACTTTTTATGGCATAGACAGATGATTAGTGACAGTGGATGTTGATTGATCTTCCCTTAAAGGGGTTGTTCATCTTCTGGGGAATTTTCACCAGACCAATGTAACCCCCATCCCGCCGCCCCCCAGTCCACCTTTGTGGCTTGACCAATGGAGGGCAGCATACTTATCTGCATACGGCTGCTGGGTCCTGGCTTCTTCGCTCCCCTGTTACCAATGCTGCATTCGGGTCACTCACTGTCAACATCCGATTTGACGCAGTTGCAGCCAATGACTGGCCGGCGGGTGACCTGCTCCCTTGCCGCAAATCAGTTGGTCATGTGATGAAAGGGGAACAGATCACCACTACGGCCAGTCATTGGCTGCAATGGCGTCAACCCCATTAGTTTGACTCACAGGCAGTGAAGACGTAATCACGCCTGGCCCTAAAGTCTTACCCCTGAGCGCAGGCTTTAGTGTTCGTTGGAGTACAGTAAAGAAGTACTTTCGGCTCCGCGGAAAGGATAGAGCGTGTCCTATTCTTGTCCGCAATTGCGGACAAGAATAGGCATTTTCTATTATGGTTGCGGCCATGTGCGGTCAGCAAATTGCAGAACGCACACAGCCGGTATCCGTGTTTTGAAGATCCGCAATACACTTTGGCCGTCTGAATGAGGCCTTTTAGGCTAATGCCAGTTGAATCCACAGGTTTTTGTGGGAATGGCAAAAATCTAACGTGTGTGTAGGTGAAGGGTCGGGCTGTCAGACTTCAACATGCCTGATCCTTTTGTTCCTCGGGGAGATGTGCCAGCTCCACTAGTGTATGGCAGCGGCTTTATCCCCCTCCCCATTCAGAACACATACAGGTTTGGGTTAGCACAGCGTGCATGTGTGTGAGGGGTAGTGATGGTTGTCAGCTGAACGTTCATAGCTAGCCCTAGTCCTCATGTACCTCAACGGTATTATAGATGGTACTCTATGGTACAGGAACTATATGAATATTATTGAGAGAAATAAAAAAAACAGGTTCTGTTACATGTTATATTACATAGGTGTCCTCTGCTCTCTTCTAAAAGTGAAATATTAGGCCTTAGAGAGGCACCATATTGTGGCACAAATGGGGTCTATGGTCCCATAATATGGAATTGTACAAGGGTTGAGTGTCACTGTATGGTCAGTGCTTGCTGTGTGCATTAGGTCTAACTAGCGTTTTCCTAATGTCTTTTTTAGCTTTGTTAATTATCATTCCAAATGAATGGACTGTCCTGTATGAAGACAGATGTTTCTGTACTCCACCCTGCCATCCCAGTCCAAATATCACTTCATGTCCTCTTGACGTCATAGTTGAGCACGGACCAAGCTGCACGTGTGAGATGCGTGGATTCTTTTCTTCCTCAATTTATCCCCACATTAATTTTTTTTTTTATAGATATACCAGTAATCTCATTTTCTTACAATAACATTACTATTGAAAGGAGAGATAGTTATACATATAAATGGAGGGACATACTGGAAAGGCATCTGTTTGTGAGAGGTTTACGGAATACATTCCCATAATACCAGGGAACACACTATTCAGAAACATCTGTTAGTCTAAAGGACGATGAAACGTTTGTATGCTGTTTATAGTGTACTTCTATCAGACCGAAGGCATCGAGGGACTAAAAACTGAAAACTAGTGTAGGAAATGCCCCAAGCAGTTGAAAGGTTACTAAACCTAGAAAGGGATGAGAGAAAATATGAGCAGAAAGTGATCACTTGACTATTTGTCAGTCTGCGGGAGGTCTCTGCAATCTCCTTAGAGAATCTTACAAACCTTGGTGTTCTCTTGTGTTTTGGCTGGTACATCAGAATGAGCAGGACTTAAAGGGATTGTCCATAGGAAAGAAATCCTCATTAAAATAGTTCTGCATAAATAATAAGGGTCCTTTCACAATTGCGTTCTGAGGATCCTGCAGGCACTTCTGTCCCGCCGGATCAGTCAGAACGCAAGTCGCCTGAAGCATTAGAAGACTGAGCATGATCCTGATCAGTCTTCGAAATGCATTCAGTGTTACTATGGCAGCCAGGACACTACTAAAGTTCTGGTTGCCATGGTAAAATGTAGTGGGGAGCGGGGGAGCAGTATACTTACAGTCCGTGCGGCTCCCGGGGCGCTCCAGAATGACGTCAGAGCGCCCCATGCGCATGGATCACGTGATCCATGCGATCACGTGATCCATGCGTGTAGGGCGCCCTGACGTCACTCTGGAGCACCCCGGAGCCGCACGGATGGTAAGTATACTGCTCCCCGCTCCCCACTACATTTACCATGGCAACCAGGACTTTAGCGTCCTGGCTGCCATGGTAACCATTGTGAAAAAGCTAAACATCGGATCCGGCGATGCGCCGAAACGACGTTTAGCTTAAGGCCGGATCCGGATTAATGCCTTTCAATGGGCATTAATTCCGAATCCGGCCTTGCGGCAAGTGTTCCGGATTTTTGGACGGAACAAAAAGCGCAGCATGCTGCGGTATTTGCTGCGTCCAAAAAAACGTTCCGGTCCTGAACTGAAGACATCCTGATGCATCCTGAACGGATTTCTCTCCATTCAGAATGCATTGGGATGATCCTGATCAGGATTCTTCCGGCATAGAGACCCGACGACGGATCTCTATGCCGGAAAACAAAAACGCCAGTGTGAAAGGACCCTTAGGCATAATTAGTAATTACCTATAGTATGAAGTAATATGTAAGGTGTAATAGTGAATAATATAAAGTAAATAACAAAACCACTACAGTGCAGATAATATATACAAATAATATGATACAAATAGTATAACAGTGTAATAGCAAATAGTATAAAGTAAATAATAAATACAAATAATGCACATAATGTAACAAATAATAGTGTAATAGTAAATAGTATCAAGTACGGTAAATCATACAAATAATAAATATAAATAATATAGTAATGCAAATAGTATAAAATAAATAATACAGTGTAATTGTAAATACTAGAAAGTGAATACAAGTAGTATAATACAAATAATATATTAATGCTAATAGTATAAAAAATACCGTAATACATGTGACGACCAGTTCACACAGTTTTTTGGTGCTGATTTTGGAGCGTTTCTGCTCTAAAATCATTTTTAAATCAGCTCCAAAAACGCCTCAAAACAGCCTCCCATTCATTTCAATGGGAAGCAGAACTTTGTAAAAAAGAAGCAGCGTGCCCTATCTTGGGGCAGAATCAGCTCTGACAGCAGAGCAAAATGGCTCCATGAAAGTCCATGCGTTTTTGTGCATTTTCCACGCAGATTTGCTTAAAATCTGCTTCCAGAAGCTCAAGCTGAAAATTCAGCTTTGTATCGAAGTGAACACTTTTTTTTTCACAGTGAAAAAAGACACGTGTATTCCAGTCTGATTTTTTTTAGTGTGTATTTCACAATCAGTCGTGTGAACTGGCCCCATTAGTGAATAGTATAAATAATACAAATAATATAATAATAATGCAAATAGTATAAAATAAGTAATACAGTGTAATAGTAAATAGTATAAGCTAAATGATATAAATAATAAATGCAAATAATATAATAGTATAACAAATAATACAGCGTAAAGGTCCATTCACACGTCTGCAAAATGGGTCCGGATCCGTTCTGCAAAATTTTCAACGGGACCGCAAAAGATGCGGACATCCGCATATGCACTTCCGTTCCGCAAAAAAATAGAACATGTCCTATTCTTGTCCGCAGAAACTGACAAGAAAAGGCATTTGTATTCAAGTGCCGGCTATGTGCGGTCCGCAAAACACTTGCGGACGTGTGAATGGGCCCTAATGTTGAATGGTATAAAGTATATAATACAATTTTGTTTGGTTTAAAAAAAAAAAAAATTGTCAATCATATTAGTTGAAATAATTCAATAGATATCAGAGAATTTGCGTAACAAAGACAGGAGCCTAATGAAATGGGAAACCTTGACCCTTTCGGCTTATCAGACGAATCAAGTAAGGTGACTTTTTTTCCCCCCCAATTTCTGCCTCACTAGAATTCAGTCTGTCTTTAGGTCTTGTAGAAATTGTTAATGATTATTTTTGTATAGCGCCAATATATTCTTCAACGCTTTACAGTTGGGAGATGACACAAACAGGACTTGTAACTGAAACAAATGAACAAACAGAGACAGAAGATGACCGGTCCCTGCGCAGGGTCCTAATAGACGGACATATATTTTTTTATTAAAGGTGTTGAGGGGTTTTGCCAAGTTTTGAAGTTTTCTACTAATCACAGGTCAGGGGATAACTCCAGTAACTAATCGGTGGGGGTCCCACTGCTGATCCCAACAACGAGGTTCTATTTCTCCCGATCTGATGAAGCGGCAGGTTGAGCATGCGCCCTGCTCCATTCACTCTCTATGCGACTGCTGGAGATGGCCGGCAGTTTCCCACCAATCGGTTAGTTATCCTCTATGGGAAAAAATCCATAGCATTTACAGTATTAGCAAAGTGGATGGGATTTTTTTTCATTTTACTCACTTATATAGCTCTCAAATATTTCACAGCGCTTTACAGACATTATCATCACTTGCTGTCCTCAATGAGTTCACAATCTGAGGTCCCTATCAGTATGATTTTGGAGTGTGGAAGTAAACCGGAGTACCCGGAGAAAACCCATGCAAACACGGAGAGAACATACAAGCTCCGTGCAGATGTTGTCCTTGCTCCAATTTGAACCCAGGACCCCAGTGCTGCAAAGTACCAGTGCTAACCACTGAGCCACCGTGCTGCCCAGAAGTCTCATCTACACACCGCAGAAAACAACCTGGCTTTAAGTGACTTTCATTGTTAGTTTTCAATCTGTACTTTGTCACTTCACGCTGTTTTACCTGCAGCGTACAGCCTTTGCTATGCAAATTGTATCGAACAGTGACTAAAAGCATTCGCCAAGCAGAAGTAAAAAACGTTGTTAATAGCTTTGAAAATAGTTTAATATGTGTAAGGTTTAAAGGGCCTGGTTTTTCAATGCCTGTGTACACAAGGCCTTAGAATCAGTATCCCAGCGATGTTTTCTCTGTTATCCAACATGACCAGATCCTTACCCTGTGCTGATGAGGTCCAAATGACCGAAACAGATCTTTCCAGAGATGGGATTCTATGGGACCAAATGCGTCATGTTCTACAGCCACTTTTCAAGTGAGAGACTGACTAAGGGCTCATTCACACGAATGTATGGGTTCCGTTTCCGTATTGCAGACTGTTTATGCGGATCCACAATAAACGGACACCGTTCTGTGTGCATTCCGCATCAGGGATGTGGACCCATTCACTTTAATGGTTCTGCAAATCAGGAGCTGTGGAGCGGTGCGGAACGGAAGCACGGAACGGAACCCTACAGGGTCCTTCTTTGGGGTGCCGTTCCGTACTTCCGTACCGCAAAAAGATAGAACATGTCCTATCTTTTTGCGGAACCCAGGATGCGGACCCATTTAAGTTTAATGTGTCTGGATCCGTCCTGGAGACCTCACGAACGTTCTCCGTGCATTGGGGACTGCAAATTGCCGCCCCAGTGCATGGAACGGAACACATACGTTCGTGTGAATGAGCCCTAAGGCTGAGTTCATATCAGCGTTCAGCCTTTCAGTTCTCCTACTCCGTTATAGGAGCAGGAGAATGGAAAGGACAGATTCGGCACATAGCTGAGCCGAATAGAGCCTATGGACCCCTTCCACTGAGAGGAAGTCCTGCATGCACCACTTTTGTCTCCGCTTCAAAAATCTTCCTCCAGGCGGAAAGCTAACAGACCCCATTATAGTCTATGGGGCCCGTAGACTCCGTTCTGCGCCAAATCCGTCCTTTCTGTTCTCATGTTCCTATAACGGAGCGGGAGAATGGAAAGGCTGAACGCTGATGTGAAGTCAGCCTTACAGGGTAGCCACATAAATAGCATTTTATATAAATCTATGTAGAATTGAAAATCTGCTGCAAAATGAAATGAATGAGATGTTTCTCTAAAGCAACTAACACTCAGCAGGTGGATTTTTGAAATTATTTATCCGTGGCGGAAATTTCAGAGGCTTTTACGCATTGTATAAACAAGCGTCGGTCTGTTGCAGCAAACCTCTGCAGCCTGCTTGAATGTTCCCATACTGGAAATGGACGCTGGCGTATCTTGTGTCTTCGATCCTGTGCGATATCTCTGTTGTGGTCTACAGCTCCATGTGAGTAAAGTATACATGACTGACACTGAGTTTTCTGGGGGGCGTTGTGTGTTTTTGTTAGGGGACATTGGCACGTGCGCGGCATGGGAAGGATTCAGAGAGAAGCTTTGATTGATTCCTCCATGTTCAATAATGTGTTCATTACAATGGCATTTCCTGGACAGCTGGGTCTGTTTAACCCCTGAGCCAAAACGACATTGAGAATTGAAGCAAATTCTCCTGTTGTGCCATTTCAGTTTTATTTTATTTTATGCAGTTAAAAAAAAAAGTTTTTCCGAAAACGTTTTGGGTCTTTTATCCTGGGAAATGGAGAATCCAGTGTCACGTGGCTGGTTATGTCTTAGCCATTACAATGTAGGTTGTTAGCACATGATGTACGACTAGCCCACAATATGACCTAACACTGCAAATGGCCTTTAACAGAACAGCTAATAAGTTCAAGCAGGGACAAATATTAGATTTCTAAATCAGAATATTGTCAATTTTTTTTTTATCAAGGGGTGTTAAAGGAAATCTGTCACCATCGACCTTCCTATCCGTCTTTTTGCAGGCTTTATTTTACTTTTGTTGATATGAGGCTGTATTCCCGAGTTATACTTTTTTTTATATGCAAATTAGGCCTTTAGTGCAATGAGGGCGTCATCACTGCTCTTGTTGCACCCAAACTCCACTCATTTCTGTGGTCAGCCCCTCCCTGGCTGCTTTGCCACTGCCTGCCCCTTTCAATCAAAGCAGCCAGAGAGAGGCTGAAAACATAAAGGAGCGGATGCAACAAGACTAGTGGTGAGTGACGCCCTCATTGCCCAAAGGTCTAATTTGCATATTACAAAAAAAGTATCCTAATTGTGGAACAGAGTCTCAGATCAACAAAGAAAAACAGCACTTTAAATTTAGTGAACCATAAGTATGTATCTATGCAAGGAGTTTGATAGGGAGGTCCCTGGTGACTGATTTCCCTTTAAAGGGGTTATCAAATGATCAGACATCATATACCGTATTTTTCGCCCTATAAGATGCACCGACCCATAAGACGCACCTAGGTTTTGAGGAGGAAAATAAGAGAGGAAAATAAGAAAAGAAATATTTTTAACCAAAAGGTGTGCTTTTGGTGGGTTTTGAACTAATGGTGGTCTGTGGATGGCATTGTTATGGGGGATCTGTGGGTGGCACTGTTATGGGGGATCTGTGGATAGCACTGTTATGGGGGATCTGGGGGTGGCACTGTTATGGGGGATTTGTGGATGGCACTGGTTTGGGGGATCTGTGGATGGCACTGTTATGGGGGATCTGTGGATGGCACTGTTAAGGGGGATCTGTGGATGGCACTGTTATGGGGGATCTGTGGATGGCACTGTTAAGGGGGATCTGTGGGTGGCACTGTTATGGGGGATCTGTGGATGGCACTGTTATGGGGGATCTGTGGGTGGCACTGTTATGGGGGATCTGTGGGTGGCACTGTTATGGGGGATCTGTGGGTGGCACTGTTATGGGGGATCTGTGGGTGGCACTGTTATGGGGGATCTGTGGGTGGCACTGTTATGGGGGATCTGTGGGTGGCACTGTTATGGGGGATCTGTGGGTGGCACTGTTATGGGGGATCTGTGGGTGGCACTTATTGTGGCATCTGTGGGTGGCACTTATGGGGGGCATCTGTGGGTGGCACTTATGGGGGGCATCTGTGGGTGGCACATGTACAGCATGTTATGCTAGATACCTTATATGTCATCCACAGATCACCGCTATTACAGATGCCCCCCCCCCCCCATAAGTGCCATCCACTAATAGATCGGGTCCCGCTGCTCACAGTAGCATTTATCTCTAAGTAGGAATTCTTGTCCTCTTAATAGCTAACTAAAGTTGCGCTGTCCCCGTATACCTACTTACTAATCGCGTCCTATAGCAGGCAGAGCGGCGCATTCTCCCCATAAGGTGCACCCCCCCCCCACTTTGGGGGGGGGGGAGTGCGTCTTATGGGGCGAAAAATACGGTAGTACATGATAATCTCTTTCTAACAAAGCTAGAACCAGTCCTGCACCCCACATGGATCCAGAGATCTCTCCCTTCATTGCTCTGCTAGATTTATATTATGCTGACGGGGAGTGTCTTTTCTGCTGCAGCTAAGGGGGCGTGTCCATGGTCTCCCTATCACAGCTCAGGAGGCAGTTGAAGGATGAAAACTGAGCATGTGCGTCCATCTCAGTGAGCTGGTCAAAGAAATAAGAGAAAAAAAAACAGCAGGTAGCGCTATACAAATATATTTTATTGAAAAACTTAGTGGCTATACAAAATTTTTAATTACAGGCAATTACAAAAGCATTGAGATCAAGGTGCAGGTTTGAAAACTAGAATATTTTTTTCCCCTTCTCCTGTTTGCGTGGGTTTCCTGTGGGTACTCCAGTTTCCTCCCACAGTCCAATGACATACTGATAGGGAGTTTAGATTTTGAGCTCCAGTGGGGACAGCCGGTGATGATGATGTCTGTAAAGCGCTTTGGAATGTGTTGGCAGTAAATGAAATAAATACAGGACAATCTATCCTTCTTCACCTTATTTGTCCGTCCCAACTGGTTTAACTTATAACATCAGAATGGCAACGGGGCAATCTCTCTTAGTTGACATGCAAGACAGTTCAGAAATATTCTGTTTAGTGTACATGCCGACAAGGAGTCTGACCGGGTCTCATGGGCTCATATTAATAGAGTATTAACCTTACGCCATTTCGGAAAACCATTTTATCATAACCCCAGTCTCTGGTCTGGGTTAATTTTTCATCTTCCTTTTTTAGGGTCACACAAGATATATGCCAGGGGTGCCCTTGAGTATTTAATATTGCCCTGCATCCCCTGCTTTGAAGGTTACAGGATTTGCCTTTTAGGGCTTTCAGGTTGGTTCAGTTGATATGAAAGTTCTGGTCTTTGCCAGTTACATTCTCCTCTTTATATCTATGCCAAGCAATCTCAGACATTTTGATCGACAACCACTACTAGATTTGGATCTATTTTGGGGTTTAGTGTCAACTTTGATAAATTGGAGACACTACCAATCATTAGAATGGCTAGGAAGCATTGGGGTAACTAATTTCCCTTCCAGTGGCGGATAGAACCCCTCACTTAGATGTTCAACTTCTGGTCAATCCCTCCCTTCTATACAAATTGAACTTTAAGCCCTTCGACTAATAAACTCTTGGCAACATTTCAAGATGTCCTTCTCAGGGAGCTGTCATCTTGGTTTTGTTCCCCAAATTATTTTTTACCCTTCAGACAGTGCCCTTATTGATTTGTAATTCTGATGTCAAATTCCTGAAGAGGACCTTTCGAAAGTTCAACTAGGGAAGTCGTTGGCGCAGCCATATAAGTCTATTTAAACTTCAAAAGCCTAAGGTGATGGGCGGGGGGAAGGGGGTTGGATTGAACCTTCTAGATATTGCTCTTTGCAGCTTAGCAGCTATCTTCAGGTATTCTACTGATTGGTTACATGTGATGGCTCACTTCATAGCTCGCAAACACGGACCTAGAGAGTCAATTTTTCCCATATACAGTAGATCCTTAGAACCACTGCTTCATTTATTTTATGTTGAGTTTCCTCTGGTCTGTGGGATAACCATGTCATGTGGACCATGGTTCAACCATCGAGAAGAGTTAGGAAAATTGGTAAGTTAGACAGACTTCGTTTCAACCTCTCCTGGGGAATCTGTGTTTTTAGTGGGGGAACCACCCCCCCATTTACAAACTTTTAGCCAGTCAGGGCTGTTCCCTCCATTTGAATGTTTTAGATTTCACCTATTTAGTCCCTTCCTTCTGAAGCTTATTTTAAAATTTCCCAGTTTCTCTAATATTTCATTATTTTTTTTTACAGTCCTGTATGTTCCTACTGCTGTCTTTATCTGGGGTCCTTAAGGATGCTGTAGAACCTTGACTTAGTGTTGTTCTTAAAAGACCTAGATTGCAGGCTTCCTCCATTAGAGCCATATATCGCTTCCTGCGACCATCCATAAAATGGGATAAGATTGAATCAGGTCTCAAAAAATGGTTAAAAACATTTTCCTGACTATGATGTGGGGGCACTTTTATCTGCTAGATTAGGACAATAGAAAGTTATCCTGGTTAGTAACTGTTCAGACATGGCATTACTAATTTTCCACGGAGCTTATATTACCCCGTATGTTCAGTCTAGGATGTTCCCCTCATTTCCCAGCTCCAAATGTGATTCTTTGACTGTGGATATGTTCCACCAATTTTGGGATTGTTCAATTATACATGACCTATGGGGGGAAATTCGCTCACATTTAGGTCCCTTTCACACGGGCGAGTTTTCCGCGCGGGTGCAATGCGTGATGTGAACGCATTGCACCCGCACTGAATCCTGACCCATTCATTTCAATGGGTCTGTGTACATGATCGTTTTTTTTCCAGCATCATTTGTGCGTTGCGTGAAAATCGCAGCATGTTCTATATTCTGCGTTTTTCACGCAGCCCTAGCCCCATAGAAGTGAATGGGGCTGCGTGTAAAATGCATTGCATCCGCAAGCAAGTGCGGGTGCATTGCGTTTTTCACTGATGGTTGCTAGGAGATGTTGTTTGTAAACCTTCAGTTTTTTATCACGCGCGTGAAAAACGCATCAAAACGCATTGCACCCGCGTGGAAAAAACTGAACAACTGAACGCAATCGCAGGCAAAACTGAATGGCTTTACCTGTGAAATCGCACAGTTTTCACTGAACGCATCTGCAACGCATCCGGACACGCTCGTGTGAAAGAGGCCTTACAGGCTAACTCCCGAATGGGCAGTTATTAGCAGATTTCCATCTTTCTCTCCCTCGGAATATCAAGTCTATATTGTTCATTTGGGCAATGCAAAACTGGCTTGACCCATCACCACCATCCTTTCCCCTTATGTCCACTAAGGTAAATTCTTTGTTCAATATGGATTGGCTAAACACCTTAGCTGATAAAGAAACACTCACAAGGGGGAGATTTATCAAAACTGATGTAAAAAAAAACGGCTCAGTTGTCCATAGCAACCAATCAGTTTCCACCGTTCATTTTCCAGAGCTCCTTTGGAAAATGAAATGTGGAATCTGATTGGTGCCTGTGGGCAACTGAGCCAGTTTTTCTTTATACCAGTTTTAATAAATCTCCTCCATGGTTCCTCTTTGAGTACACTACTTGGTATATTTCGGAAAAGCTTCATGGGCGCACTCTATTACAGGGATGTTGGCACTTCCTGTTGGTGCTCAGTTCTAGTGGACGCACATGGGATGGAAGGGGTTAGAAGTTATGACTTTGTTTAAACTTCTATTGGACTTTGTGTTTTGAGATGGTCATGTTTGTATTGTTGATTATCTATTTCATATCTGTATGTATTATTATAAAAATATCAGGTTGAGAGAGTCCTTGATTTCAGGACTAGATTGTACTTCTGTTTTGTTTTTGGGTGGTTTGTGATCAGATCCAAGCTGGTTGATGGCGAAACTGAGTACGATGTACCGTAAATATATTTTTTCTAACTCTGTCGGTAGCTGACAAAAAATGAATGGCAAGAACTGGTCCAAACAGTTGGAAGTCGACATATGTTATATTAAAAACAATACTTTTTGAGAGTGCTTTTTTTTGCCAGATTTAACAGTATCCTTGAATTGTAATCAGTTGTGGGGCCCCAGGATCCGGATACTCTCTGTAAATGAAAAATCATTATTGTCAATGTCCCTGACAGAGTAGAGAGAATGGAAACTTAGACATTCTTTCATTCTCCTGATATATCTTTTCCTTTTTTATTACATGATATCTATCTGGCTGTCAGTCTGTCTATCACATTAGACTAGGGATGGAAGAAACATTACAGATGGGTCAAGTGTGGCCTCACAATATGGATGGCCTACCTTACTTTCATATAGCAAAGGGAAAGAAGGGAATAAATACATGCAGGTAAGGTCTTACAGCATTGTACTCTTTCCAGTTCTTCCTTTGTCTATCAGAACTCGTTTTCACCACTCATTGTATAGTATTTGTTGTCTTTCCGCTGATGTGAGGGTTCATTTTTACATCTGGATATAACCTTGAACCATTTGTAGTGCTCGAGGGTTGCCGCTTACCATGAAGATGTCTCATATGCATTAGAAATGGTATAACATTGCTGCTTACAGGGCTGATGGTTTATTAGTTCCCGTTCTGGTCACTGTGTCTGGGAATATTACCTTATGTATTTCAAATAAGAAACGTTATTATAAATTTAAGCTATAAATGTTGTTTTTTACATGGCAGTTTTATAGAAAAATGGCTTATTGAGGAGCTCAAATCTGCACCGAGCAGTCCCAGCAGCGAGATCTTCTCGTGTTTTAGGCTGCATTCACACGAGCGTGATTTCCGCGCGGGTTCAATGCGTGATGTGAACGCATTGCACCCGCACTGAATCCTGACCCATTCATTTCTATGGGGCTGTGTACATGAGCGTTTTTTTTCACGCATCACTTCTGCAACGCGTGTAAATCGCAGCATGCTCTATATTCTGCGTTTTTCACGCATCCGCAGCCCCATAGAAGTGAATGGGGCTGCGTTAAAAACGCATTGCATCCAGCAAGTGCGGGTGCGTTGCGTTTTCACTGATGGTTGCTAGGAGATGTTGTTTGTAAACCTTCAGTTTTTTATCACGCGCGTGAAAAACGCATCAAAACGCATTGCACCCGCGCGGAAAAAACTGAACAACTGAACGCAATCGCAGGCAAAACTGAATGGCTTTGCCTGTGAAAACGCTCAGTTTTCACTGAACGCATCCGCAACGCATCCGGACACGCTCGTGTGAACCCAGCCTTAGGCCTCAAATGCAACAATCTTGCTTATCTGGTTCCTACAAGAACTGTTGTTGTTATGGGGAACTGAGGCCCTCATATTTGAGGAAGAGGAATAGTGTGTTGATGATGTATGCTGTACTAACCTGCTGCACATACCACTCCTCTCTTTATAGGAATAGCTGTGCTTCATCACTTGGCCTAAATAAGTAATGACACAGC
This sequence comes from Bufotes viridis, assembly GCA_033119425.1. Taxonomy (NCBI): domain Eukaryota; kingdom Metazoa; phylum Chordata; class Amphibia; order Anura; family Bufonidae; genus Bufotes; species Bufotes viridis. The sequence goes on along the minus strand of CM065595.1, from coordinate 117,316,640 downwards.
ATGGACTATATGGAATTTTGTCCGTCATGAAGACCTGTCTAGTCTCATTCCTCTCTCACGTCACACATTTGTTTTGGACAAATTACATCAGAATATGGCCCACAGAGGGGAAGGACTCTTGCAGAGGTTCTTTCTTCCCCTCCTATCGAGGAGGAAAAAAGCACAGAGGTAAAGGGTTTCTTCCTGAAAGCCAGAATCTAAATTTCTTGGAACCCATAAAGATGTTCTTTACTTGGGTTTTACTATTAACAAAAACAGGGTTTTATTTTTAAACGGGTGATCACGTGACTAATGTAAAACAGGAAAATCAGACGTCTTATAGTACGAAAACCTCCATCTAACAAAGCTAGGACCAGCCCTGTACCTCACATGGACCCAGAGATCTCCGCATTCATTACTTCAATTGTTCTGCTAGATTTATTTCAAGCTGGGAGCTCTGGGGACATGTCAACCCTCCACCCCGTCAATCTGATATAGGCCATCAGTATAGGAAACCGAACAAACCCTTTAAGCCTACATCAACTTCAGGCTGTTGATTAACCTGGCATACTGGTGCGCCATTCATACAGTGCACCAATATTATTAAAACTCCCCTGGTGATTCTGTTCCATTGGTTGAGTTTCTCCTTTTATGATATAGGTATTGTTGTATTTGTGTGTGCGCGTGTTGAGGGCTGACACAAGCGTATTATGCCTCCCAGCGGGAGCAGTATATTCAGGTCTTTTGGGGAAAAGCTTTTTTGAGCCCCATGGAGTGGCCTGAATCCCGTCCTCTGCCCTAAATATATGGCTCGCGCACAGTTCTGTTGACATTTTTCTAAAACAAGGTAGCTACAGATTATGGCATGTGTAATAGACTGGGTTGCAGTAAAAGCAATTACCTGATATATTCTCCTAACAAAAGGGGGATTTGATGGTTGGTCAGTGCCAGAAAGCACTACATTCAAGGTCGGTAAATTGGTATGTTCTTTTATGTTTCCCACTGTTCGCTTTTCTTCTGGACCTGCATTCTAGCCTTTGTTGTCTCTCTTTAATCTGATTAATGATGGGGGTGTGCCGATCTAGGTTGCGCTTGAGTGAAAACATATCTACTTGGCCAGGTAGCTGTGGTCCTGAGTGTGGAGTAGCGATCAACATATGTTGAGATGCAAAACATCAAGGAAGCGCTAAGCCTGACCAGATGTGTCTATTGAAGGTCTTCTCCTTTCCACTGCAGTCCCTGTAATGGCACACGTCTTCAGGTCATCTTATTCTGTTCAGCGAGTACACATCAATATTTTGGACAGAGACACATGGAGCCGGCTACCTCAGCTAAATTAAAGGCCATCTGTCAGCAGTTTTGACCATGCAAAAGTATTGACAGTGGCTTGCTAGGCAAAAACATACAGTTTGCAGAGCTTTTATTACCAAAGGTAGTTAGAATATGATGATGGGATTCCATCCCTGTTGTGTCAGTGAACCGTAGACTTCAATGGGCGTGTTTAGCCCGCATCACGGATCAAAGTAGTGCATGTCTCTGTGATTTTTCCAAAACCACTACTGTGTGATCACACACATTAAAATCAATGGGTGCTGTCCGTGGAAAATGTGGATAGCACATATCAGTGAAAAGCAGAAATGTGTGCAGTCTGGAAAACACGATGTGTGTGTCTGCCGCATCTCCAGAACCAATGGCACCTCCTCTGACACACACTCCTTGGATCATAGTGATTTATGATGCAGTTAGATCCTATCTGACCGTGGGTCTATTGTCCTGTGCTCGCATCATCATGTCAGTACAGTGCAATAGACCCAAGGTCAGATAGGAACTGACTGCATCG